>CM067327.1:50000000-52400000 GCA_034376525.1 Nicotiana benthamiana
GAGACTCGAGCTCACAAACTCTAGGTTAGAATTAAAAGTGAAGGTTGATTATCATTATATCAGCCCTCTTGTCAAATATTGTTTTGTCACATCAATAACAAAAACGTGAACGGAAGCTCAAACACTAGAGAAACACAGTGAAGAAGAAGAAGAAAAAGATATGAGGGGTCTAACAACATCTTTACAATCAAATCATTGGCATCCAACAGACCGAAACAACCTCAAAAAATCAGAAAGCAACAATCTTGACAATTACCAATTTCAATTTAATGTCAATAATAACAACAACCCCTTATTAAGAAAAGTAAAACCCATATCTTGTTTTGCTTCAGAAAACCCAAATCAACCAATCTTGAAATAATCAAAGCCACCACTAGTAGTAGTTGGATCAGCCAATGCACACATATATGTAGAAGTTGACAGATTACCAAAAGAAGGGGAAACAATTTCAGCCAAAACTGGTCAAACATTGGCAGGTGGAAAAGGTGCAAATCAAGCTGTTTGTGGTGGAAAACTTTCATACCCAACTTTCTTTATTGGTCAAGTTGGTGAAGATGCACATTGGAAGTTGATTACTGAAGCATTAGAGAATGGTGGGGTGTATTTGAATCATCTCACCACTGTTTCTAATGCTCATGCTGTTGTTATGCTTCAGTCTGATGGGCAAAATTCTATTATTATTGTTGGTGGTGCTAACATGTCTTGTTGGCCTGAAAATTTATCTGATGAGGATTTGGACATTGTGAGGAATGCATGGATTGTATTGCTTCAGAGGGAAATTCCTGATTTTGTTAACATTCAAGTTGCAAAGGTTTGAGCTTTGGCTTTATTTCTGATTTGTCTAAGGTTTGATTCTTTTAGGCGAAATTTAATTAGTTTGTGGACTCTTCAAAAGAGGGGTTGATTTATGTTTCTTCATTAATATACTGGAGATTGGAGCATGTTTATCGCGAAAATGGTAATAACAATTAAATTTGATTATGTGGCTCTAAAAATACGTGATTTATATTTGTGCTAGTTGTTAGGCTATGGATGCTGGTGAAAGATGAGAAAGCAAGGTTATAGTTTAGAGGCGATATGATAATCGAACCAAATGACTAGAGATCGGGGCCTTGAGCTATCGTATATGAGGCCTCGGGCTGGATGGCCAATTTGGAGCAGCCAAGAGTGAAATAACAATTATGAGAGTTAAGATAATGACTCTTTATGATCAATGATAAGCAATAAATGATGAACAATAAATAGAGCACAATGAATATAAGCAATAAATGAAGTAATGGGATCAAGAAAATATATTTAGAGAGCAGAGAAATGTTCTTGTGTATTTAGTATTGAATATCAGGTGTCTACAAAATGACAAGGATCCCCTTTATATATGAGGGGAATCCCAACATTGTACAAATACATTAGTTACAGAGATGTTAGTATAACCATTTAATGTCTTGATTTGTTTTTTGGACTAGCATACTAGACTTTGCCAGCTATATGTACGCGCCTTGGGAACTTTACCTTGATCCGCCAAGATCACTAATTTACATTGCCTCAATTGATCGTTACTTACACTACCTCAAAGTCGATCACTGAGAACCCACGAGATGCTTTAATGATCGTAAAATCGAACTGTTGATTTTTACCGTATACAGATAGTCCATGCGTTTCCTAGAACAAAGTGATAGGAAATGATTTTGAAGACCTACTCCTTAAGCATCATCATCATGACGTTAGCCTATTAGAGCATTAAATGCAATAACTCAAAAGCCGCACAAGGGTCGCCGTCAAACACAACTATCGAGAAACCCATGACCCGTTATTGGTTCGTCCTTTTCGCTGCCCATATGGTTCCTATAAATGCATCAGTCGTTTGATAATTCACACTTTTACAACATCTTCAAGCTTTCAAGGCCAAATCCATCCCCTTTCACATTCTTTCTTTTTCCTTTCTTGATTTTTTGCCTACTTTCTCAGAAAAGCCTTTCCACCATTATGTTAGAACTTCCAAGACAGTTCCTCAGAAAGACGAGGCTACCTCTTCATCTCAAACATCCAAAAGCAAATACAAGGATAAGCCCAAAGTGGCTCCTACAGTAGAACAATGTACACCCATCAAGTTCAATAGCACGAAGAAATTTTTCCATCGAGAGACATTCATCTACGTCGAGTCGATGCAAATAGGTATCTCAGTTCATCAGCGTTGTTAAAGACATAAGCAAAGTGCGGGAGGACTGCCATTAGGATAAAAAGGTGTTGGTTGAGATCCCTAGCCCTAAAGAGAGCATAACGGACCATAAGGCCGATTTTCTTCATGTGTACACATACCCGTTCACCATGGGTCCTGTCGACTCCTCGGACCCTTTTTCTTCGGCCATAGACCCGGTCGTTCTCGACTTCTGTTGTAAATACCGAGTGAACACTTGGCCAAGTTTATCCCTCTTTCTGGAGGATAGTTTACATGTATCACTATTTTTCCATTAAAATTGAGAGTAAGACTTTTATCCTTGACCATCTAATCAGGCTATACAACCTTCGTCTTTTTCGAGGCTTGATCAAGTTTCACCATCGAGCGTCACAACCCTTTTTCTCGAGCATTGACGAGCACCAGGATCGGGGGTGGATGAGCCAGTTTTTCTGAGTGAGGACCTCGGACGTTATTCCAACAAGGTGGATGCCGTTCCCGGAGGAGTGGAAGATGGAGCGTAAGCGTCGCTTCTTTGAGTATGCTTTGTTGTCTTCTTTCTTTCTTCAAAAAGCTAAGTTTAACTTTGCTCACCCGGCCGCCCTTTGGTATCCCGAATATGTTCCGGACCTATTGGGGTGGATTAGGGGATTAAATACGCCGTTCCCTTATCCCTAGCGCTCATGGCCTGAGGTGGCTAAAACGCGGTGGGTGGCCAAGAATCATGGTAGAATCCTTCCTGCTGCCTATATCATATTTTGATATTTCTTTCCAATACCCTCTATACTGAAAAACTTTGATCACTATATTTGCGCAGGCCTTGGTTATGGAGAGCAGATGAGACCCCTCCAGATGGCGAGGAAGAGGCTCCGAAGCTTGATAAGGGCAAGAAGTGGAATAAAGGGGCGGTAGTTGAGTCCCTTGTGGCAAAGAAAACCAAGTTTCACAGATTTCGAGTTGAGGTCGAGGTCTTGTCTTCAGCTTCTGGAGCGGCCTCCGATGACGATGACGAGGATGATGATGGAAACAATGTCCGTTTGGTATAAGGAAAAAGGTCAGGCACGGATGCACCCCAAGTGTCTGTGCCTAGAGACGCTGAGTTAGGGACAGTTGAATCGGCTCGAGCCCATGCTTCAGAGGGCCTCGAAGAGGGCGCGAATGCAGCCTCTAAGCCCCTGGCCGAACGTGGTGCAGCCCCTGCCGAGGAGACCGTTGCTGACGGTTCAAAGAGCCTAGGCCCGGAACTTTTCAGGGAAAAAATTTGCTCTTTGGCGATATCGAAGCCCTGGGTGGCCTTAATTTGGGTCATCAGTTCTCGCCCGGGGAGTACAGGGATGCTCAGGATCCAATGGCTGCCAACATAGAGGGTCCTCTCAAAGGGGGATATGAGCTTGACAACTTCCTTGATGGCGTTGATAATGTCAGTAAAGGTGCTGATCTCGACGTTCCCAACACTATCGAGGAAGCGAAGAGGTTCCATTTAAAGGTGATAGCTTTTTTATACACATGTTTCTAGTTTCAACTAACTTTCCTCATTTTTCTAAATCTTCTGTTTCATTGTAGCTAAGAAGATGTATGATCACGCCTTCTCTGGTCTCCAAGACGAGCTCTCATGCTGTGGGAAAGAGCTTGAGAGGCTCACCTCGGGATCGCAGGAGTCAGAGGTCTTCTTTGCCCGAAAGGAGAAGGAGTTAAGCAAGCTTCGAGACAAAAGTTGGTGCTATGAACGTGGAGATTCTTGAGCCGAGGTGGCAAAATGAGGTCGTGACCTTGGAGTCATCATCGACCCAGGGTCTTCTCCGAAATGATCGAGAGGAGGTTGCTGCGCTATCTGAGGCAAAGTTCGGGGTTGAAGAAAATGCCGCTACATATCGAGAGACGCAGCAACTGCGAGTCAACTAGCCCGAGAGATATCAGAGGAGGCCGAGCAAAAGTTGACTCAGACTGTCGCCTACGCTCATGCAAAGGCAAGGAGACAAGCCTTAAAGGAAGCCAATGTTGAAGGTGCGGATCTCTCAGCTAAGATTAAGGAGGCTCGAGATTTGGAGGAAGAGTTGCACTCTTGGTTGCTTTGGATGAAGATCACGGAGATGGTTCAGAGGGCAGCGGTGATACAGAGTAGGCCTGCGTTTCCTTTCTCCTTCTTTTTCCTTTTTGTGTATGTATTCTTGGGGAAACAAGTCTTGTAAAGGTGCCCCAAACATATTTTTGGTAATGTAAAAAAGATTTTGTTTCCAGCCTTGAATTCTTGATTTGTTAGTGATTATGCGGAATTCAGTCTTCGAATTTTGATGTTGACTCTTAGGAGTCTGTATTTGGGGTCAATCGGGACCCTCGAGATCGGGATAAGGCCGTTAGCTCCTTTGGGGCTGATGCTCATAATAGCAGGAATCCTCGGGGTCTCGATATTTCTCGAGCACCGCGTGATACATTATTCATGCGACATGGTAGTGGGGCCCTCAGGGTGGTCCCACCAGTACATTTCCCAAAAAGTGATGCTATCATGGCCAGCCTTAATTGGGTCTTCTGGATAGGCGAACAACCGCTTCTCGCTTCTATATATGCACTCACTAATTCCTTAATTGGAGATTCTGCTACTCTGGGTAACAATTCCTTTCATAGAACTATTGTTCTTTGCGCTAGTTCTCTCATTGTTTCGACTCAAAGCCTTTGCTCGAATCTTCATCATCCTCTATTTATTTTAGCGTAGTCATGGCTATTACATCGAAATCCGTTCATCAAGGAGAGGGGAGTTCTGGCTCTGTTGCGTGTTTGGTTGGTGGTACACAGCTAGTATTTGGTGAGCGGGCTTCGAGGTGCTTTTTCTCGAGGAAAGATTTTACGTTGGAGAAACCTCCCAACGTCCACGGGCATCGGAAGCATGCATTGAGGTTCTTCTCCTCAATAATGGGGAATATCACGAGACGATTAGAAAAGACTGCAGATGGGGAGAATAAGTGGTACTGCTTGTACCTTCCCCAGAGGAGAGCGTCATGACCCATGTCGAGGGGTTTTCGAACGTGTATACGTATCCTTTTATATTGGGCTCCCCTGATTGGGTTGTGCTTGAGTTCCATAGGAGGTATCAAATTACCCTGGCGCAGGCTCACCTATCCCTTTTGGAAGATAGTGTTGATGATAAGATCATTTGCGGATAAGGCCGGGCTCAAATTCACCTTTAGCCATCTTGTTAGGTTATATCGGCCTCTACATTATTGGGGCTTGATTACTCTGCGACGTTGATCCACCCGGTCCCCTGTCGCTAACAACGAAGAGGACGAGGACCGAGGGTGGATGAGCCGGTTTGTTCGAGCACGGACATTTGATATTATCCTTGGAGAGATTTTGCAGTTTCCTAAGAAATGGAATCCCACACGTTAGTGGTATACTTGTATTTTTATTGCTTTTTCCACAGTGGAGGAGGGCTCCATAAAGATGTTTTTTCATTTCATTTTCTTTATTGATTCCTTGGCTGTCGGACGAGGTTCCTGACCTGGGTTAATGGTCTTATTAGCTGGCAGTTTGCTTGACTTATGATAAACACAATGGCGAGACTTGTCCAATGTGAGATTGGAAGCAAAGCATCATAGTAGGCGTTCAGTGGCTCGTTTTCTCAAAAGAGGTACTTTCTTTTTAGCGCACTAACTTTGTCGCCACAGGTGTCAGAGGTTTTTCCGAGATGAGGTCGTGCCCCATGGGGAGGAGGAGAGATTTCCAGCCTCGGGGCCGAGGATAGATAGAAAGAATCTTCGAGGTGTGAGGATGCTTGCAGCGGGGAAAGTTCTTCTCTGAGGTTCAAAAGAGACGAGTCGACCGAGCTTCCGACTTTGGAAACTTCTGTTTTTGAAAAAAACGTTTGCTGTTCTCGTCAAAGGTACTTCGAGGTACAAGGGTCATCCAGCGCCTTCCTCTTCTCTTACCGAAGGCACTTCGGGGGAAACCAAGCATCAGACATAGGTTCGTCCTTTGGTGAGGCTCAACGGCTTAACTTCATGGTAAGCTTTGGTAGCCGGTATATGCTTCTTTCAGTTTTGCGCCCTCCCTTTCTTATTGAGTTTTCTTTTGCAGGCCTTTTACAAGCTTACGTCCGAGTTGCTTTGCCGTGAGGCCAGGCTGCGAAAAGCTTTAGATGGGGAGAAATCCCTTAGGCTCCTGTACGAAAAAGGAAGATGAGCTGGTATATCTGCGGTGCGAGGCGGATCAAAGTCGAAACTACGAAAACCATCTCAAAAGACAGGTAGCCTACACTTCATGGCGATGTATTCTCCCCCTTCCGCTTTCGGAGATTAATATTTTTATATTTTAGTTGGAGAGCAAAACAGAGGAGTTAGAACGACTTTGGGGTGAAGTTAGCAGGGTCAAACATGAGTTTAACGAGTTCAAATTGGGTAGATGCCTAAGTTGTGACCAAGGAGGATGCTTTGCTAAGGTTTCCGCCCTCGAGGTGCAACTATGAAATGTTCATGCAAACAATTCTATCCGAGCGGATATGATTACAAGACTCGGGTTCGAGCTTTTGAAGGTGAAGGCTGAGATTGTGGATGCCCAGGCCGAGGCCGTAATGGGCCGTACTAAGGCTGGCTAGAAAGTGGCGATCTATTTGAAGGGCGCTGTTGATGCTAGAGTTGAGAGGAGAAGGGCTCTTGACCTTGAGAGCAGAAATAAATAGTACATGAGGTGTAAATATCAGAGAGAAACCCTAGAGGAAATTCATGCCATGGGCTTTGACCTCTCAGAAGAGATAAAACAGGCGAAGGCTGAAGAATATGATGCTAAATTCCTTTTGTCCGATGCCGACTGTAGCGAGGATGAGGCCGACGGGCTATAGTCTCCAAGGGGGACATAGATTTCCTTTTCTGTTTTTGTATATAGTACTTTCAAAGTACATTGTAAATGGAGCTTGTATTTTCTCGCATATATGTACAAAAGGAAACCTCGCGGTTTTATTTCTCCTGCAATTCTTTTTGCCTTGATTTTTCCAGATGAACTGGTCTCTAAGTATAAAGGAATCCTTAGATTCATTGTATGGCCCTGGGGCCTATTAGGCTGGCTCGTAGGCTTTTACGAGCTTTGGTCAGTGCGACCTTTTAGCATAAGCCGACGTTTGATCTCTTATGCTTTTTCTCTTAGCTATATTTAGTTAACTATTTTGGGTTTAGTCTCCGAGTCGGGTTTCGACTCGAGCTCATTCGACCCTCAGGCATTAAATTTAAATCTAACAATTGGGCTCTTACGTGTTGGGTCGATACGATCTCTAATATGGGCTGGCAACAGTGGCTCTTACGCTTTAGGTCGGTACGACCTTTTATGTGAGCTGGCAACAGTGGCTCTTACGCTTTGGGTCAATACGACCTCTAGTATGGGTTGTGACAGTGGCTCTTACGCTTTAGGTCTTTATGTGAGCTGGTGACAGTGCCTCTTACGCTTTGGGTCGATACGACCTCTAATTGAAATTTTGTTTGCCTGACTCTTCGAAGGTTCGATAAAAACCTCGATTGTGCGTTGTTATATGGGGATGGTCGAGCACCTCGGGAGGTTTGTCTCGATGTCTGAGTATCTCGAAGCCTGTATTTAGGAGCTGACATGGTCGAAGCTCTTTTGTGTATGTCGAGGGTAGCCTGTTTAACCGGTTCTTTTCGAAGTATATTCGAAGTAGTTGAAGTCCTGTGATTTTGTAGCGACGTTCAAGCATCCCCGAATCGTGCTAGTTTGGCTGGTACAACCTTGTGACCGTCGTCGTTGTGTTTGGACGAAGCCTTTCAGTTCCCGACTGAAGTAGTTTCGGCGTCTATATCGAGGGTATGCCTTTTAGGGGTCTTACAAGTTCGATATATAGCCTTAACTTTAAGATCGGGATTATGCCTTTAGTAAGGTCTTACAAGTTTGATTTAGTAAGGTCTTACAAGTTTGATATGCCTTTGAGGTCTTACAGTATAGGCTACTTGGTACAAGTATGATTCATTCCTTTCTTGAGGTCTTACAGATATTGTCACTTGGTACAGGTGTGGTTCATGCCTTGTTTGAGTCTGCCTACTTGGGGTCTTATGGCCTCGGGTTTTTGATAAGTCAAGGGGAAGAGCTATTGGCGGCGGTTCCCAAGTCATCGAACATTTCCTGGCTCGGGAGACTTTTTTTGTAAACTTGGTATTACCTGATTGAGGGCTTATGAATTTGGAGTTTTTGACTCGGAGGTCATATGGCTTTTGAGATTTCGACGCTAGTCCTCAAGTGTTCGAAATGATTTCGGCTGCTGGAACCGTTTATACAACCTTGATGTATCCTCATTGAGGGCTTACGAGTTTGGAACTCCAACCAGGAGGTCATTCATGTTTCGAATTATTGACACCCATCCCCGAATGTTCGGGACGCTTTTGGCTCTAGAGTCGTTTTTGCATAAATACCTATTTTTGCAGAAAATCGAGCTTCTTTGAAACACAAAATGCTTTTGGGAAGTATTCTTTGATTACTTGGCACAAACATACATGTCTTTGCTGTTAAGGACTTAGTGATTCTATACGGGCACGGTTCATTCGACTGTTTGGCCTGGTACATTGTTTTCCTATCGAGACTCCACTCAACGCATCTTGGCTTCTCCGAGGAGGCGATCTTCTGGGGGGATACCCCCCAGTATTCGAAGTTGATTGAAAAGAAGCCTTGAATAATTGTTGAGTCTTTCTTAGGTAGCATATAGATGTTGACTCGTTAAAAGCCTTCGTAGTAAAACCCTTTTCGGGATAAAAATTCGATCGAAGGAAAAAAGTGCAACGGATGCTTTAAAACCTTAAGGTCTTCGAGTTGGGTTAGCGCTTCGATTGTCTCAGTCTAACACCTGTATAATGGTTAGTATGAGGTGTCAATTAAAAGGGAGATGGTTATACCTCAGTGACAATGGCGCTTTGAACCTTGGTAGGCCTTCAGTATTTGCTCTACGGATGTGGTACGACCCTTCATTTGGTTACAGCCGAGGACGTGCCTCGTGGTCGCTATTTCACTATTCTTCAGCCCCTTTGATGATGGAGATATTGGTGTTTTGGGTTGTGCCGGCCACATTGACTCGTATGGCAGTTTCCCCTTTGAGTCCGTTGAGGACTTCGAAAGGTGGAAATAATTTAATCAAGCAGTCTGATCTGCTCTGTCACCTTCGACCTAACTATATTGGCCGAGGTACCTAGATCGACAAGTACATGTTTAATTTGAAATATGTTCACAAGAAAAGAAGTTACTGGTGTGTCATTATGGGGCTGAGATAGAGCCTCGAGTTTGCTTTTCCCTAGCGAGGGATGTCTTTGTTTTCCTGGTCGTGGATTTCTACAGGGTGCCGATGCCTTAAAAGATCTTATGGATGACATGTTGCGGCTCATCTGCTTTGTTCTTTTTAGTCGCCTCTCTTTCCCAAAACTAATTTTTGGCTTGATTGTTGAGGAATTCCCGAAGGTGACCTTTGTTGAGCAATCGGGCCACTTCTTCTCGAAGTTGTCGGCAATCTTCGGTCCTGTGCTCGTGCGTGTTATGAAATTCACACACTAAGTTATGGTTCCTTTTTGAAGGGTCTGATTGTACAGGCCTTGGCCACCTGGTGTCTTTGATTTTACTGATGGCAAACAAGATGTCTGATACGTCGATGTTGAAGTTGTATTCCGAGAAGCGAGGTGCCTCTGTTGACCCTATGTACCTATCAAACCAACTATGCTGACAAGTCCTTGAGGATTCTGGCCTCGGTCCATCCTTCGATCATTGCGGAGTATGTTACGCCTCGGTGCATTTCTTCTATCTTCATTGTATGGTTGGTATCTTTCTTTACTTGGCTTCAACTCTTTTTTCGGAAGCCTGCTGGGATATACTGAACTCGAGTGGGCTCCTAGTTGGTTGTCTTAGTTCCTGATCTTTGGCTGGTATCAGTTGTGGACGTCTGACCAGGTCATGGCGGGATATTCGACTAGGCTCTGCTTCAGTTGCTTCAAAGCTACTGAGCTTCGCTCATTCAATCCTTGAGTGAAGGCCTGCACCGCCCAGTCATCCGAGGCCGATGGTAGTTATATTTAAAATTGAGATACGAACTCTAGCAGCATCTCGTTTTCTCTTTGCTTGATTTTGAAGACATCAGATTTCCTTGTGGCCACCTTGATAGCCCCGGTATGTGCCATTATGAACGAATCTTCTAGCATGGCAAATGAATCTGTAGAGTTAGGAGCTAGGTTATGATACCACATCATGGCTCCTTTCGAGAGTGTTTCCCCGAACTTTTTCAGCAGGACGGATTTGATCTCATTATCCCTCATGTCGTTGCCTTTCACCGCACAAGTGTAGGCATTGACATGCTCGGTTGGGTCCGAGGTTTCGTTATACTTTTAAAGGTCGGGCATTCTGAACTTCTTTGGGATGGGTTTCAGAGCAGCTTCCTGCGGGAATGTTTTTTGTACAAACTTCTTCGAATCTACACCCTTCGTGACCGGGGGAGCGCTCAGAATTTGGTCGATTCTAGAATTGTATGTCTCTACCTTCTTATCTTTAGTTTCTATCTTTTTGTCGCCCGACTCGATCCTCTTTGTGAGGTCCTCGAGCATCTTTATGAGGGTGGAGTCGGTTGCTGACTTGTTTTTTTTGATCTTTCTGTATCTGATCAGCCGAGGAAGCCGTTCCTGGTGCTACCATGCTAGGAGTTTTCTGGTGGCTTTGCAGCTGAGTAACCACCAACTATTATGCCTGCAACATTTCAAAAAAAAAAAAAGTAAAGGCTAACCTCTAATTCTTCCCTAGCTGGGGTTTTTGAGTTTCTTGTTGGTCTCCTTGGTGTATCTGCGGGGATCGGTTCTGGCACGTCTCCATGGTTTAATGGTGGTGCGCCAATACCTGGAACGACCACAATATTTTTGACGTGGTTCTCAAGACCATTGTTTTCATATCCATTTACTGAGTTAGACATTTTGACCTAAAATTGAAAGTTTTGGACAAGAAAAAGCGTGAAAGATAACTTGCGTTATGTAGTTAAACCAGCAAGAGAATAATCATTATTTTCTTTAGCCCAACGGTGGGCACCAAACTGTTTACCGCAAAAATGGTAATAACAATTAAATTTGATTATGTAGCTCTAAAAATACGTGATCTATTTTTATGCTAGTTGTTAGGCTATGATTGCTAAGTGAAAGATTAGAAAGCAAGGTTATAGCTTAGTGACGATATGATAACCAAACCAAACAACTGGAGATCGAGGCCTTGAGCTGTCGTATATGAGGCCTCGGGGTCAAACTGGATGGCTGATTTGGAGCAGTCGAGAGTGAAATAATAATTATTAGAGCTAAGATGATTGCTAGTTATGATCAATGATAAGAAATAAATGATGAACAACAAATAGAGCACAGTGAATATAAGCAATAAATGAAGTAATAAGATCAAAAGAATATATTTAGAGAGCAGAGAGAATGTTCTTGTGTATTTAGTATTAAAAATCAGGTGTCTACAAAATGACAAGGATCCCCTTTATATATGAGGGGGAATCCCAACATAGTATAAATGCATTAATTACAAAGATATGCGGCTGGTACAACCATTTAATTTCTTGATTCGTTTTTTGAACTAGCCTACTAGACTTTGGGAGCTATTTGTACGCACTTGGGAACTTCACCTTGATCTGCCGAGCCATTAATTTTTATTGTCTCGAGGTCGGCCGTTACTTACACTACCTCAAAGTCGATTATTAAGAACCCCTCGAAGTCGATCACTGAGAACCCTCGAGATGACTTGATGATTGCAAAATTGAACCGTCGATTTCTACCATATACAGAGCACTTGTGTATGAATTTCCTGCATATTATGCTGGACCGATATATTATAATGGAACTCCGGTATATTATACTAGAGTTCCAGTATACTTATGCTGGAATTCCAGTATATTATACTAGAGTATTTTTCGGATTTTGAACAGTGTTTTCGTTTAGATTTATTTTTACATAAAAGTGGTGAATTTCGATTACTTTTAAAACTGTGAATATTTTGGTTGACCATTTGTAAATCTGGCTACCTATAAAGGCTTACATAAATTAAAGTTCATAACTCTGGCATATTCAGATGTTACTAAGATTTCTTTTCTTGAGAGAGTTTTTTGTATTGGTAAGCGGAGGCTAAGGTGGCAAGTGGGCCGGTTAGCCCATACGGGTAATGGGCATAAGCGGTCCTAACTGTTTAAGCCCGGCACAAAGGAGATATATCGGCCCATGTGGGCCGAATCATAGTAGGAGCTCGTTAGGACCGGGACCTTTTGTCCCAGGGATCGGCTCCTAAGTGGGCCGGTTCAATCGGTCCTAACATATCCCAAACGGTCATAAACGGGCCCAACAACTAATTTTCTTAAAAACAAATTCTCAAATCAAAATCGGATCGCTGCACCTTTAAAATGTAGCTGTTATGGTTGCCAAAATAGATGTTGGATATTTATAAAATAGCCATTTAATCCTCCATCCCCTACTTTGTTTTAACCCCAAACTTTTTATAATTACACCTTTTTCCTATTTTTAACAATAAATACCTCCTCATTCTTTCATATTTCTTCACCAAATCATCAATCTATCTCTAATTTTCTTCTAAAGTTGGTTACTTTGTTGTTGCAACTTGTGTGAAAAATTGTGAAGTTAGTGAATTGAAGTATTCAAGTCTTCAACAATAATTAATTTCAACAAGTTGGTTGTCAGTTCGGTAAACTCGTTTCAACTCTTCAGTTTTAATATTATATTTTTGTTTGTTTTATTTAATTACTTTGTACAATTATAATTAAGATGGTCTATTCTTTAAAAAAATATTTAGTTAAATAAGATAAAATTCAAGAATGGTGAATTTAGTGGCCATTCTATCCATCCTCTAATTCCTTGGCTTCCCCTATCCAAACCCCATACCCGCTCTCCACCTGCTCATATTCTTGATAGTGATAATACTTTATTATAATTTACAGAGAGTTAATATGTGCATAATGTTGGAGGTGGTGAAAAATTAGATCATGAATATATCAATTCTCTTTATGGTAATCAAACTATTAACGAAGAGGATGAGCAGGAAATAGATTTAGATAAAATGCAACCGGATAATGATACACCCATTAGTCCTGTTGCTCAAGTTAACCCACTAATTCAAATGATATCCCGGTTGACCCCCATGTTACTACCCCTACTTTTGTAGACAAACATCTCTTGTTTGCCCTTTTTTTTTATTCAAATAAGAGAAAAAAATAAAGCTAAGTGTAAAACTTGTGGCAAAGAGTTACCTTATAACTATGTTGATTGGGGAGGGGGGGGGGGAGGGGAGGAGGGAGTTTGAAGAGACACATAGTGATACACCCTCAAGATAAAGCTAAATATTTTCAAATGAAAGCTGCGGTCGAGAGGTCAAGTCTAACTAGTCAGCCTGACCTTTGTACCGAGTCAAATCAATTTCAACCGAAAATTAATATTGTTACCGGTGGTATTTTATATTATGACCCAAGAAAAAATAGGGAATAATTGGCAAAAATGATTACTGTTATGTGCTTACCCTACAGTTTTCAGTCTAACCCCCACTTTGTTCATTATAATAGAAGAGTTTTTAATCTTACTTATAAAGATGGCCTCCCACAACCGTAATGAGCGATATTTATAAATACAAACATGAATATAAAAAATAGTTGCATTATTTATTTACTCATAATAATTGCCATGTTGTATTACTACTGATATTGGTAGAAGTGGTAATGCTTGCGATTATCTTACTGTTACTAGTCATTTGATTGATGAGGGGTGGATAATGCAAAAGAGCATTATTACTTATAGAATAATTAATTCACGTCACATAGGGCAGTTTATTTCTAGCGCGGTTACTGATATTTGTAGTTATTGTTGCATTAGTGATAAAATAATATCAATTTCAATGGATAATGCTACTAGTAACACTAATGTTGTAGCCTTGCTTACTACTACACTAAATCCTGCATTTAGTAAGATTTTTCATGTTAGATGTATTTGTCATATTTACCATTTAATTATGAGTGATGGCATGAGAATTTTAAATATTGAAATTGAAAAGGTTAAAATGGCTCTTAATTGGCTTTTATTTCAAACCGTAGAAGTAGACTTAGAGAATATTTCAAAAGATGCGATGAGTTTGGCCTAAGAGAATGAAAGGTTCCTAAACCTTGTCCAACTACATGGAATTACATATATGAAAGTTTAGTTGTTGCATATGAATGTAGAACCCCATAAACTCAACGATTAATGCTCATGTAAGTGATGAATCAATGAAAACTACGACAAATGGGGCAAGATAAGGCTGGATCACGCTGAGCATCTGAGGGTTCTGTTGCGGACGAGGAAGGAGAATGTTTATACAAAGTTCTCTAAGTGTAAGTTTTAGCTTATTTCAGTGGCATTCTTGGGACACGTAGTGTCCAGTGAGGGTATTCGGGTTGACCCAAAGAAGATAGAGGCAGTTCAAAGTTGGCCCAGAATGTCCTCAACCTTAGAGATTTGTAGTTTTCTTGGTTTGGGAGGTTATTACTGTCGGTCTATTCAGGGATTCTCATCTATCGCATCGCCCTTGACCAAGTTGATTCAGAAGGGTGCTTCATTTGTATGGTCAGACGAGTGTGAGGAGAGCTTTCAGAAGCTCAAGACATCTTTGACCACAACTCTAGTGTTGGTTTTGCCATTAACTTTAGGTTCATATACCATGTATTGTGATGTTTCGAGAGTAGGGATTAGTTGTGTGTTGATGCAGGAGGGTAGAGTTATTGCATATGCTTTTCGTCAGTTGAAGCCCCATTAGAAGAACTACCCCTTCATGATTTAGAGTTTGCTACCATAATTCATGCATTGAAGATTTGGAGGCATTACTTGTATTCCGTATCTTGTGAGGTATTCACCGATCATCACAGTCTTCAACATTTGTTCAAGCAAACAACAACAACAATAACTACCCAGTTATCCCACCAGGTGGGGTATGGGGAGGGTGATATGTAGACGAGCCTTACCCCTGCCCGTAAGGGCAGAGAGGCTGTTTCCAAACGACCCTCGGCGTGTAGGATAAAAAGAGGGAAAGCTGCATTACGAAAACAAAGGTAAAACTAGAAACACATGCAAAACAAAACAAAATAATAAAGCATAGGTACTCCTGCAATAATAATGTAAGTACTCATGAAAACATAAGCAACATAAATACAGTCGCATGCAATAATGCAATAATAACAAACAGTAACTACCATATTAACAACCATATGGAGACATAAGCTAAAACACTAATCACCTATGGGTAACCCTACTATCCCACACTCAACCCCGAGAGATGCGAACGAAGGACTCTAGGAGCCCCTAGCCTACAATCCTGATTCTAGACCTCCAAACGCCCCTATCAAGGGTCATAGTCAGGGAAGATGGTTGGAGTTGCTTAAGGATTATGACATCACCATGTTGTATCATCCATGAAAGGCCAATGTGGTGGCCGATGCTTTGACTCGGCCGTGAGTATGGGGAGTTTGGCATACATTCCAGTTGGGGGAGAGACCTCTTACAGTTGATATTCAGGACTTGGACAATCAATTTGTGAGGTTGGATATTTTAGAGCCCATTTGGGTATTGGCTTGTGTGATTTCTCGGTCTTCTTTACATGATCGGATCAGGGGGCACCAGTATGATGATTCGCATTCTTTTCCTTAAGGACATAGTTTAACATGATGATTCTGGAGATGTGACTATTGGTGATGATGGGGTATTAAGGATGCAGGGCCGGATTTGCGTGCCCAATGTGGATGGGCTTCGAGAGTTGATTCTGGAGGAGGCCCATAGCTCGCAATATTCCATTCACTCGAGTTCTGTGAAAGATGTATATGGATTTGAGGCAACACTATTGGTGGAGGAGAATGAATAAAGAGATTATGGGATTTTTAGCTCGGTGTCTCAATTGTCAACAGGTAAAATGTGAGCATCAAAGACTGGGTGGCTTGCTCCAGCGGAAGGATATTCCAGAGTAGAAGTGGGAAATGATGACTATGGACTTTGTTGTTGGACTTCCATGGACTTTGAAGAAGTTCGATGCTATTTGGATGATTGTGGATCGAATGACCAAGTCCCCGCACTTTATTCCTATCTATACTACTTATTCTTCAAAGCGGTTAGCAAAGATATATATCCGGGAGATTGTTCAGTTTCTTGGTGTCCCAGTTTCTAATATTTCAGATAGGGGCACCCAATTTACATTGCAGTTTTGGAGGTCTGTATAACGAGAGTTGGGTAATCAGGTCATTTGAGCACAACTTTTCACTCTCAGATGGATAGACAGTCTGAGCGCACTATAAAGATATTAGAGGATATGCTGTGTGCTTGTGTTATTTACTTCGGAGGGTTATGGTATCAGTTTCTACCACTCGCAAAGTTTGCCTATAATAAAAACTACCAGTCGAGCATTCAGATGGCTCTATACGAGGCTTGGTATGGGAAGCGGTGTAGATCTCCATTTGGTTGGTTTGAGCCAGGTGAGGCTAGGCTATTGGGGACAGATTTGGTTAAGGATGCTTTAGATAAGGTGAAGGTGATACAGGAGAGACTTCTCACAGCGCAGTCGAGGCAAAAGAGTAATGCTGAAAGGAAGGTTCGAGATGTGTCCTACATGATTGGTGAAAAGGTCCTGTTGAAGGTTTCGCCCACAAAGGGTGTTATTTGGAAGAAAGGGAAGTTGAGTATGCAGTACATTGGGCCTTATTAGGTACTCCAAAGGACTGGGGAGGTGGCTTATGAACTTGCCCTGCCACCTAGCTTGTCGAGTGTGCATCTGGTATTTCATGTATATATTCTCCGGAAGTATATTGGAAATCCATCCTATGTTCGGGATTTCAGCACAGTTCAATTGGAGGGTGACTTGACTTATGATGTGGAGCCAACAACTATTTTGAAGCGTCGGGTTCGGAAGTTGAGATCAAAAGATATAGCTTCAGTAAAGGTGCAATGGAGAGGTCGGCCTGTGGAGGAAGCTACCTGGGAGACCGAGTGAGAGATGCAAAGCAAATATCTTCACCTGTTTGTGGTTTCAGGTATATTTCTTGACTCGTTCGAGGATGAACGTTTGATTAAGTTGGGGAGGATGTGATGATCCGGCCAGTCGTCTCATGAGTTACCACTACATTTCTCCTATTTCTACTTCTAAATGCTTTTTATAGTGGTCCTATATATGATGTGGTTGATTGGTTTGGGTTCGGAAAGGATTTGGTAAGGTTTGAGACACTTATTTTCTTTTAAGGAAGTTTAAGTTGAAAAAGTCAACTAAATCTTGACTTATGTGTTAGAGGGCTCAGATGTGAGTTCCTGTGGTTTTATTAGCTCTGATATTTGATTTGTGACTTAAGAGGATGCTCAGAGTAGGTTTTGGAGGTCCGGAGTAGATTTAGGCTTGAATTGGCGAAGTTGATATTTTGACGATTTCCGGTTGATAGGTGAGATTTTGATCTAGGGGTCGGAATGGAATTCTGAGAGTTGTAATAGAATCGTTATGTCATTTGGGATGTGTGTGCAAAATTTCAGGTCATTCAAAAGTGTGTTGGTTGGGTTTTGATCAAAAGCGGAATTCGGAAGATTTTTAGAAACTTAAGCTTGAATCCGATGCATTTGGGTTGATTCGATGTTTGTTTGAAGTGTTTTGAGGATTGGAACAAGTTTGAATAAGGTATTAGGATATGTTGGTGCCTTTGGTTGAGGTCTTGGGGGCCTCGAGTGAGTTTCGGATAGTAGATCAGATCATTTTGTGTTAAGAGAAATTGCAGAAAAAATAGCTTCAGATGTTGCAGGTGTTTTGGTCTTCGCATTCGCGAGAGGACCCTCACGTTCGTGAAAGGCCAGGAGGGGAGGAATCATGTTTGGCCTTCGCTTTCTCGAAGGGTAGTCTCACGTTCGTAAAGGGATGAATAGGTAGGCATCACGTTCACGAGAGGGGAGGACGCGAACGCAGAGAGTGATCTGAGCAAGGCATCGCGTTTGCGACTGTCAAGTCACATTCGCGTAGAGCAAAAGTTGGTCAACGTAAGTTTTTACTTTGCGAACATGAGGCTTTGACCGCGTTCGCGAAAAAGGAAATTTAGGCCTGGGCAGAATGTTTTTAACTTGCTTTATCCGCGATTGTGGGGCTCATTTCCTCCAGAGTTGGTCTTTTAGAGCTTTTTGAAGGAGATTGAGGTAAGGTTTTTGGACTTAAAACTCGATTTTATTGTGAAATCAACCTAGAAAATCATGAAGGCTAAGCCAAAAATTAAGAATTAGGGCTTCGGAAATTTGACTTTTGTTTTGCGATTTGAAGGACCATTTGGGGTCGAATTTAAGAACTTTTGGTATGTAGGAACTCGTGGGGAGACGAGGTATCTATTAATGTAAAAATTTCTAATTTTTGAGAAGTGGCTCGGGGGCTCGGGTTTGGCCAATTTCAAAAATTTTGAGATTTTTCGATTGTTTTCGCTTGGGCTTCGTTCCCTTGGCATATTTTGACACAATGATTCTGATTTTGAATAGATTCGACGCGAGTGGAGGCCGATTTGAGGTGAAAAAGTGTCGCAGAGTAGTATTTTCACCGGTTTGACTTGTTTTGATAAATGCGGTTGCACATATGCTAGGTGACGAGCGTGTGGGCGTGCACTAGTAGGGATTATGACTTGGTCCATCCCATTTGGAAATGTTATATTATTCTGTATTTTTTATTCTTATACTAGACTATAGGCTGTATGCCATGTTTGGGGCCTTGTGCCGACCTGTAGAACACCCTTAGGGGCATTTGACTATTTTCTTCACTTTACTTGCTAAAAGCATATCCTCAGTCATATTTTACTTGTTTAAATGTTAAAACTGGTTTTTATCACTTTACTCCTAATTGTGGGGACTGTTTGGGTTGAGTTCCCTAATTTCTGTTATTGTGCCCGAGAGGCTGTGAGGCTATGGACTAAGGTTGGTTGAGAATCCATTTGCGAGGATACTTATATATGTGTGAGAGTTATGCATCGGGCTTCACGCCACAACAAGATATACATATTGGATCGATCTGCACGCCGCATCAATACACGCACGCACACACACACACACACACACACACACACACACACACACACACATATATATATATATATATTGGGTCAGGATGCACGCCGCAGCGATATGACACTTGAGCTGTAGGAGCCCCTCCGGAGTCTGCACACCCCTAGTGAGGGTAGTTGACTATAAATATATTGGATCGGGCTGCACTCGGTAGCGGTTACTATAGTTTCTATCATTATGAGATATAACTGAGCTGGGCGGTGATAGTGAGTACTGAGTGACGAGAGTTGAGTCATGAATGACTGAGAGGCTGCCCGAGGGGCCACATTCTGAGTGATTCTTTGCCCGAGTGGCCCTGTTATGATGTTCCTACTGTTTCACTCTTCTTTTTAAATAACCATCTGTTGAATATATTGCTAAATAACCCATTTCAATGTTTTAAATTGGAAATGATGATATTTATGATAGAACTAGTTTTAAAGTTATATGTTGTCGAACTGCTCGTCACTGCTTTCAATACTTTTTTAATTTAGTTACTTACTAAGTTGGAGTACACACTTTACTCCCTGCACACTGTGTGCAGATTCAGGTGCCCGAGTGGCCAAGTGAGATCTTTCCAGTTGCTCAGCATTTTCCATGGATTTCGAGGAAGCTGCATGGTGTCTGCAACCCTGATTTTTCCCCTCCAGCTTATTATCTTTCCGCACTTTTCCATTTCCAGACTATTTATGTAGTGGATCTTTCAGACTTGCATTAGAGGTTTTAGACCCGTGACACCAGATTGTTGGGGTTGTGTAGTTATTGTTATTTTTACTTTCCGCATATTTCTGCTATTTTAACGCTTATGATGAATTTAGCATTTAAAACTTGTGATAAAAAATGGCCTAATGTTAAAGTGAAATGGGTTGTGGTTAGTTAATTGGTTGGCTTGCCTAGTAGTGTGATAGGCGCCATCGTGACCGGTATTTGGGGCCGTGACAGATGAGCACCTTACAAATACACATTGGACTAATGTTAAAATGCCTGTCGATTTTTTAGAAAGTTTTCATGTTGCTACAAATAAATTTCCTGGGCAATATTATTCTACTATTTCGAACGGTTTAGTTTATTTTGCAAAGCTTGTAAATTTGTTTGCTTATTTTTCAGAGGGTGGGAAATTTATGAAATAGCTATTGATTCTATGAGAAAGAAATTTAAAAATATTTTTTCCCTCTTCCCCCTATTTATGGTGTTGCTGCCTTGTTAAATCCTATTATGAAATTAGATGGTCCTGAATATTGGTATCGATCTATTTATAATTGTTAGCACTTGCACCTGAGGAGTTGTCTACACTTTCGGACGCACAAGCCTCAATTAAAATAAATGCTCTAACTATTTATAGTATTTATCAAATTGCACTAGATAATGCTAGACCACATATTCCTACTCCTTCTTCTTCTAGTTCTCAATCATCTAAAGAACTGTAGGAGTAAGAGCACTTATTGCTTGGACCGAGTTTAGGGATTCTCAAGGTTGTAGCACTATTAGTGATTGTTCACAACCAAATGAGCTTGAAGTTTATTTGTCACATGGACTTAAGTAGGAGAATCCTGACCGCTCATTTAATCTTTTGGATGGTGGAAGGGTAAAGAAAAATACTTTTTTATCCTTTCAAGGATGGCCCGAGATATTTTAACCATTCAAGCTTTAACAATGGCATCGGAGAGCACATTCGGTCAAGAAAAACTACAACTTGGTGATTATAGAGCATTTATGAGGGAGAGCTGGAAAAATCAGTATTTTTCAAAGATTAGATCCATTCGGAACGAAGACATTTGGAGTTATTGAATCAAAACCAGAGGTAGACAAAGCTTACGAAGAAATACTAGCTGAACTTGCGGAGGATGCAGCTTCGCCCGGAAGCGGTGATAAACAAGCTTCTTTTCCGTCACCACCACCACCAATGAAAATTCCTCTGAACCTTGATGGCTTTATGAAATTTGTAAGAGATACCATGTAAAATTAATATGTAACTTTTCTTTTGGCATATCTTGATTAATTTCTTTTTCTTCTCAATGGTGGTATTAGCACCTTGGTTGTGCTCATTCTATTGGGAGGGCGAGGTGTGGAAGCTGAGAAAAATTGAGCCATATTTTCTTAATAATATAATAAAAAAATTATAACGCATTTCTTTGAATATCTTTTTACAATATTTTGTGTCTTAAATTTTAACTAAAAAATTTATGTCATAATTATATAATATAATTTGCAAAAAAAAGCCTTAGATAAAAAATTTAATCAAATAAATATCCCCCCCACACGTATATATATACATATATACATATATATACATATATACATATATATATATATATATACATATATATATAAGCCATGTCCGGGATGTTTATAAGCCCTCTTAGGCTCGTTTAGGAACGTGCCCAACCTACATAGCCCGGGACCATTAGTTAATGGTCCGGTCCCAGTCTCAGTCTGGTTACACCCAAAATTCCATAAATCCCGGGTCCATTTAAGCCCCGCCCACGAAGCCCATGTCCGTTTAAGCCTGGCCCGAGAGGCCCGTTTAGGACCGGTTGCCACCCTTACTGGAGGCAATAAACACTAGATGATTTTGTTTCTAATACCTAATTTTGGTGGTTAGAGTTGGTCAGTATTTGTATTGGTGGTAAGGCGTGGATCTAGTGAATAAGCTTTGAGTTCATCTAAAAGTTTTGACTTAGATGGTTTATATGGGGCGGGGGGTGGGGGGGGGGGAGGGGGAGGGGGAAGCTCGTTCAAATAAGTAGAAAGAGTAGATTTTAAGGATACCAAAAGGATGTGAACGAGCTTTGTTAGATTTCAAGCAGTGGTAGCAGAAGATGTTCTTCTACTTGAATATTTTAAGTCTGCAAAAGCTCATCAAGGAAGATGTTCTTGTTTTGCCCGATGAAATTCCGGAGAATGAACCCTTTCTCATAATTGAGGCGTGGAAGCATTCTGATTTTCTGTGCAAGAATTATGTTTTTAACAGACTGAAGATTGATTAGTATAATGTCTACATTGGCGTAGAAATGTTAAAAGAGTTGTGGACTGCACTTGAAAAGAAATAAAAAGCCGAAGATGCCAGGTTGAAGAAATTTGTTGCCGCCAAGTTTTTGGACTACAAAATGGTAGATAGCAAGTCTGTTATTACCCAAGTCCAGGAATTGCAAGTGATTATTCACTATCTCCTTGCTGAAGGTATAAATCAAATTAATACTGATGTTGAAAGTAGTAATCTTAGAATTTTTACTAACATAATTTTCATTGAAGGTCTTATCATCAATGAAGCATTCCAAGTAGCAGTGATGATTGAGAAGTTGCCTCCTTTGTGGAAGGACTTAAAAAACTACTTGAAACACAAACGCAAGAAGATGTCCCTTGAAGATCACATTGTTTGGTTGAGAATCGAAGAGGACAACAAAGCTGCTGAAAAGAGAGGCAGTGGAAACTCAACAATAATGGGAGCAAACATTTTTTTAGGATACTTCTCAAATAATGAGAAAGTGGAAGCAGACTTATGGACCAAAAATAAACCCAAGCCAGAGTCTACAACTATGTGAAATCTGGATACAAATCTACGGACTGCCGTGCTCCGAAGAAAGACAAGAAGAAGGGTCAAGCAAACATGGTTGAAAAGCATAAAGATGTTGATGACTTGTGTGCCATGCTTTCTGAATGCAACCTGGTGGGAAATCCTAAGGAGTGGTGGATTGATTCTAGAGCCACTCATCATGTTTGTGCTGTTAGGGAAGCTTTTGTAAGATATGCTCCGGTTGGACTTGAAGATACTTATTCTATGGGAAATGTTGCAACCGCCAAGATTAAAGGATGTGGGAAGATCTTTCTAAAGATGACTTCTGGCAAGGTGGTGAGCTTGAAAAATTTTCTTCATATTCCCGAGATTAGGAAGAATTTAGTCTCCACTGGACTTCTTGTTAAGAACGGTTTAAGTGTGTTTTTTATAAGGTTGTAATGAATAAGAACGAAATGTTTATAGGAAAAGGTTACTTCACTGAGGGCCTTTTCAAGCTGAATGTAATGGTTGTTGAAAATAAAAACAAAATTTCACCTTCGTCTTACTTGAGTCAAATGAATTATGGCATATACGTTTGGACCATTTTAATTATAAAACCTTGCAGAAAATGATTAATTTGGAAGTATTTCCTAAATTTGAATGTGACAATTCAAAATATTAAATATATGTGGAATCTAATATGTTAAACATCCTTATAAGTCAGTTGAAAGGAATTTCAATCCTTTAGAATTAATTCACACTGATATTTGCGACATTAAGTTAATACCATCTCGCGGTGGAAAGAAGTTTTCATAATTTTTATTGATGATAGTGTCACACCTCTTTTTGGCTACTACAACCCGGCGAAGGGCGTAAATAAGAGAGTTTTTCCAATTAAAGGACAATTGAAATGGGATTCCATTATAAAAGAATTTCAGAGTCGCCACTTGGGAGTTTTGTGGTGCCCCAAGTTACCGTCTAGAATCCCGAATCGAGGAAAGAATGACTCATTTTAACAATCTGCGAACCAGAAATCCGAGTAAGGAATTCTGTTAACTCGGGAGAAGGTGTTAGGCATTCTCGAGTTTCGTGGTTCTAGCACGGTAGCTTAACTGTTATATTCGGCTTAAATTACCTGATTTTAAACAATTATGGACCTATGTGTCAATTTTAACCTTTTAACCGCTTTTATTATTATTTTTAAAGAGAATTGCAACGTTATTAAAACACGTCTTGAACCACGTAACACAAATGCACCAGTGGATTTTGACATATTTCAACTTTGCTGAGATTCAGATTTGGTCACATAAATGTGCACCCGAATTTAAGAAAGTAATATTATTAGGCATGCACCTAGAGCAGCTACGCATTATTAACTGTGCGAGAGGCCGTGAAAATTCGCTAACCGGCATCTTCCCGAGTTCTAAGTATTTTAAAAGGCAAAGTTAAAGAGGGCCACGCATTTGTGATTTTATTTGGCGTGGAGCACCTCGAGTCTATTTTAAAGGATACTTAAGACTAAATGTTCGGAGTGCCATAACTATTTGTTATCTATTACAGCTCACCTACGAATTACCTCAAGAAGCTAATTAATTAAGATTGAACATGAAAGGAACCTTAAGTAATTGACTGAAAGCTCACACGGGGAAGGGATTGATTCTCCAGTTACAAAGGCTCACATGTGAAAATAACCGGGCTCCCAAGTGAAGCCCAGCTCGGTAGTCTCATTGTGGATGGCACCATCACAATTGGTCCTAATGACAGCTCAAAGCATAAGCATTGAATAGATTTGAAGTAAATCAGATCATTTAGAAGAAAACAAACAACTGGAATTCAAATGCAAAGTAGATTTAAGGCCAATATGGATTCATTTAAATCATCTAACGCCTTAGTTTCCCTAAAGGTACATTCAACACATGAAATTCGAATTTATAACTAACATTCAATTAGAGTAATGCCAAGGTTCAAACCACAACTATAACAAGACTAAACTAATAAATCAAAGGCGACTTAAGTGGAATAGAGCATACACAGCCTAGATCTAACACTATTATGCCATCTGATTGGTCGTATCAAAAGGGAAATTATTACATGTCTAACATGATCAAACCAGCTACAACCTACTTTGGAAATTACATGAATTCAAACTTCCAGAACTATAGAATAAACTAAAATAATAGCAGAACAGGTGATGTCCACAAGTAACAATATATCCATTTGCTTCTCAAGTCATTAATTTAATTTACATCCTTTAATGGACTCCAAGAAACGGAATATACCTGGAAATAGTAAAAGAAAGCAGAGAAATGAGGAATCAACAGAAGAGCAGCAACAAGAGCAATATTGCGCAGCAAAACCAACCCAGGAATGGTCGAACGACACCACTTTAAACTATTTCAAATTTACTCAATGTTACTCAAAGTACAGAATCAGATTTCGACCAAGATGATCTCGAAACTTGGATATCGCCATATTTCAGCTCATTTTAACTATCAATTGTTTAAAATTTTGTTATAGAGTGGATTCCACAAGAGTTCTCGGAGATCATTCAATGGAACAGTAACATTTTCTGGATTTTTTAACTCTCTATATAGCAGCTTTTGTTTCTGGCTTTTTTTCAGCCTCTATTCGCTGTTCTTGCCTTGAAAGGCAAGAAAATATGCCTTTATAGGCAAGGAAAATAGGGTAAACAATAGGTTCTAGCTTTGCACTATTGCCCTTTTACATTTTCAATATTTTCATTTGCATTTTTTTCGTTTTCTGCCTAGATTACTCTAATTAGTTCAAAATCTCCAAAACAACCCCAAGTCAGCTTCCAAGAAGCTTCCAATTCGGTTACCAGAGAATCCCCTATCCCATTTCCTAAACTACCCTCAATTGTATTTGGTTTTTGCCCTCCTTGGAATCTCATATCTAACATATCCTATTATTTGGTTTTGGGTTGCCCAGCCAATAATCAAAAAGTCCAGACCAAAACGAAAAAATATCCCAAACAATAAGCATATTAGCACCCAATTCAAGGGTAATCCAAACATGAGTGCTTTTAGATTTTACCCCTATGTCATTAACCAAATGGGTTCGACAACCCCTAAACAGGCTGAAACCAATTCAACCAAGTAAAAGAAAGAGAAGGGGATGAAATAAAAACTGGCAGAACAATTGAAAATAAAATAAAATTAAATAATAAGAAAAAATAGAAAGAGAGAGGGGTGTACCACTTTGATTGGATTGAATCGACGAATTGAAACGACTACCATGCGAAGCAAACCAACAAAATTCGACCAATTTGGGAACCTTGGTTGGAAACTGGTGACTTTCGAACGGATCCAAAACTAGCATTAATAAATTGTTCTTGGCTGGAACAATTGTTTAATGTGAGTCCTGAATCCAATCGAAGTTGACCACTACGAAGCCAAACTAGGCTGGTTGTCCTAAGGTTCTTGTTCATCTTCTTTTTTGAAACCAAGACTGAACCGGTGGGGTTTTGGGGAAGCAATGGACGTTTAAATGTTAGAGGAGTGAAAGGAGCAGGTGTTGGAAATTTAAGGGTGGTTTGGAACTAACGCCACCAGAGACAACGGAGCCGGCGGTCACTTCTTCGAATTTCGAGGAGATTGAGACTGATTCGAGGAACATGGGTTGGATATTTGGATAGAGGGGGTTTAGATACATATATGGTGTTAATTTGTTATGGTTTGGAGACTTGCCGGCGGTGGCAGCGATTTCCAGCCGGTGGCAGACGACGGAGGGTGGCGGAGGGACGGTGGCGACATGAGAATAGGGTTGTAATTGATCCTAGGTTATTCGATGGCTTACTTAGACATATTAATGTAACTGGGGCTTAGTTATCAGTCGTTGTATGGCTGGAGATGAACGGTCGATATCACATGCTTCAAAACGACGTCGTTTTAGTGAGGGGTGGGGCTGGATCGGACCCAGGCTGGATTTGGGCCGGTTGGAGGTGTTTTTGGGTTGCTTATTTTTAATTTATGACAGACCCAAATTTGATCACAATTAAGACCATATTTTCCAAATCCCTCTTTTTCTCTTTTTTTTTTCAAATTAAATCCTAAAATCAAAATTAACTCCTAATAAAATCATTCTACCAAATTAAATTTATTAGTTCTAAATGACAATTGTCACAAATAATTAAATGTAAAAGAAAAATTGCAACAACTCAAAAATTAAACTTTTTTTTGTAATTTTTTACTTTTGTAAACTCCTAATTACTGATTAATTCCTAAAATATGTATAATTACTCTAAATACAATGCATATAATTAGTATTGTTATTTTTATGCGAATTAAAATGCACTCAACATGAAAACAATCACACAATTTATGCAACTAAATCCTAAACATCACACAGGTAAACAAGAATAAACCTAAATTTAACGAATTTATAGGAGAAATTTAGGCTGGGCAAAAATCACTTTCTCACAGCTGCCCTTCTTTGCTCGGAGACATGAAGGGTTTTTCGGGCAAAGACACGTGAGCGACCATGAGAGATTTTTGCCTTCCTGACACTCCATGAGAAACGTTTTGAAAAATCTTGACTGCACCCTACTCTAGAGGTTTCCTACATATCCTCGACTAAAGAGGAATCATGTTAGTGTAGTTTGGGAGTCTTTGGTTGCTGAGACTACTAGGAGTTGTGATTTCACTGCTGCTGCTGCTAGTGCTAGACCCCTTTATTACACCTTTTAAAAAATGAAGAAGCTAAACTAAGCTATGAACTATGAATTACAAAAGGACCTATCTACGTCTTCAATATTTCTCTAGATCTTTATTGCCTTGCTGCCTTGTATTTCTTCCCGTGAACTCCTTGTTCCTATAAAGATTCCTGTTGCCTTGTTGACTTCTTGTTTTCTCTTCTTCTATGTTGAATTTTGAAAAATATTTCCTTATTCTAACAGGTGGGCGACTGATTACCAAAGCTTGAATCTTGAAAAATGTTCCCTTATTCTAACAGGTGGGCGCCTGATTACCAAAAAAGTATTCCCTTGTTCTAACAGGTGGGTGCCAGATTACAAAACTGGAATCTTGAAAAGTGTTCTCTTGTTCTACAGGTGGACGCCTGATTACCAAACTTGAATCTTGAAAAGTACTCCCTTGTTCTACAGGTGGGCGCCTGATTCCCAAACTTGAATCTTGAAAAGTATTCCCTTGTTCTACAGGTGGGCGCCTGATTACCAAACTTGAATCTTAAAAAGTATTCCCTTGTTCTGCAGGTGGGCGCCTGATTACCAAAGCTTGAATCTCGGAAGGGATTCCCTTGTTCTACAGGTGACGCTTGATTGCCAAGACTTGCAATTTTGAAAAGTATTCCCGTGTTCTACAGTGGGCTCCTGATTACCAAAACTTGACATTTTAAAAAATTCTCTCTTGTCTTCAAGGTGGGCGCCTGATTACCAAACGTGAAATTTTGAAAAATACTTCCTTGTTCTCCAGGTGGGTGCCTGATTACCAAACTTGAATCTTGAATAGTATTCCCTTGTCCTACAGGTGGGAGCCTGATTACTGAGGCTTGAAATTTTGAAAAATATTCCCTTGTTCTTCAGGTGGGCGCCTGATTACCAAAACTTGAAATTTTGAAAAATATTCCCTGAGATTGTTGCCTGCGTACTTGATCAAAACAACAAACAAAACACAAGAAATTCTTCCCGCCCCAATTTAGTGCTGGGCGGATATGTGAGTGTTAATCAAATCCTCTTGCCAAATATCTCTAAATCTAAGCTAAGTTCCATTATCTAGGAGAATCTTGATAACTCTTAACTGATGACAACTTAGAGACTATGTTATGCTTCTCAAAAGGTATCATTCTCCACTATGTTTTGCTATGAGTTATTTTTTCTGGGGATCTACTGGTGACTAGTGATTAAACTACTTCTCATTATCCAGACGGGTCCTGAAAACTAATGTGTTTGTTGGGGGTTAATATTTAAAGCTACGTCCCATTATCCAGGGGGTCCTGACAACTCCTGCAATTAAGTCCCATTATCCAGGCGGATCATGATGACTCTTGTTGGGGAAGTATTTGGGTTTGACCATGCCACCCTTTTGAGTTTGAACTGATTCACTTCCAGATGGGCCCTGTGATTTTGATCATACCTACCATGTGCCTGCCTTCTCCTACGGATGGCCCCTCTTAGGCTCTTCCGGAATTTTTTTGATGCTGTGTCAATCAAAGAGAACTTGTTAGTTTGAAAAGTGGTGGTTAGCTTGCGGCATTCTTGTTGAAAATGGTCTCCCCACTGTCGTGTTCCGTTGTGTTCCATTTTCCATGTTGATGATGAGTTTCTTGATCTGCTCAGCTGACCCCTCGAACTTTTACGACTTTACTTTGCTCCCCATCATTTTGTTACATTTCTAACCCTTTTGCCAGAATCCTTGCCCCTTTCTTGAGATTTCAAGTTTGATGCATTACGCTTAGCTGGCCCTCTGACCCTTCTAACTTTACTCTATTCCTCATCTTTGCGTTGCATTTCTGAGCCTTTGCAAAAATTCTTACATCCTTTCCTGAGATTACCCGGTCAGTTTAAAATGTTTGGCTGATCCTTGACGTTTGTGTCTTTACCTTGCTCCCCACCTTGTGTTGCATTTCTGACCTTTTGCTGGAATTCTTTGTGTCCTTCCGCAATGATTGATGAGTTAAGGTATTAGTATTCCTTCTGAGATTTCCCGGTCGGTGTGTTATGCTCGGCTGACCCTGGAACCTTTGTTGTTTTACTTTGCATCCCCATCTCTGTGTGGTGCTCCTTCACTTTTCCAACTCTTTTCTCTTCCATAAATTTTATCATTGAAGCTCTTGTGAATCCCTCCCCTTGTTTTTTCAGACTTTGTTATTTTTTTTACGTTTTTGGGTGTCATGCGCTTTGTCCCTTTGGGAGTTGATAATAGGCTTTGAAATTTCTCCCGTTTTCTTAAACAAAAGACTTTAGAGACTCGAAAGAAAAATGAAACGCAACGACTCAGAATGGTATTTAGGGTAAAGAATTCCCCATTCACTGACTGTTGAAAGGAAGAGAAAGGGAACTTATCTGAGGAGTAGCTGGTCTTACATGATTATTATATGCACTTCGGCCTAGTCGATCCATTTTGTCCCGATGACCGGCCTTCTATTGCCATGCCTTTGTTGTTGTGACCATTTCTAACCGAGTTCCTTCAACCAATCCCTAGCTTTGCTTGCTTTACGGTGTTCTGGACGGATTTCTACCGATAGCCCTTTCTGGTTATAGCTTCTTGCCTTACCTTCACCTCACAGTGCTCGTGAGGGTTTTCACCAATGAGGCTCCTTTTATTTCTCTCAATTCTCGTTGCCTTATGGTGCCAGTGAGGGTTTTCACCATTAAGACAATCGCATCTTATTATTTTCTGCAGGAACTAAAGTGTTGTCCTGAGGTATGGTCCACATCTCCTTTCCTTCCCTGGCATTTCTTATAGATTGATCAGAAGATCTTTCTCTGGGCTTTAATGTAGGCTTTTGGATAAGGTTAGAAAGAAAGGGTGTGAAAGGCTCTAAAATCGCTTTTATGGGTTCAAAATTTACAACTTTTGGAATCCAACCCAACACAATTTCTGCCCCAGTTTCTTGCTTGGGGCTTTTGGATTTTATTTGAATATGACCGAGCCGTGAGGATGCCTATGTATCCTAAAAAGGAATCAGGTCAAACGTAGTTCCTACTGATTACTTATGTTCACATTTGTTTGATTTCCTTTTCCTCTTCTCTTTCTACTACTTTTCTTACTTTTTCCTTTTTTTTCTTTTTTTCCTTTCCTTTCCTTTCTTTTCTTTTATTTTCTTTGCTTTCTGTTATTTTGTTTTCTTTGCTTTTTTCCCATTATTTTTTCTTTTCTTTTCTTTTCTCTTTGTTTTGCTTTACTTTCTCTTTTCTTTATTGTCTATTCGTGGCCTTCTATAATTGCGTTTCTGACTCTCGTTATTGATTCTAAAATAGGGGAGATGAAAAGAAAAATAACTAAAGCTCAAAGGGGTTAACAAAGGGTAAAGTGTTTAGATATCTGAATAAAATGCCTTCATCATTCCAATTTATAAAACATGCCAAGTACAAACAAACGCCAAGTATAGACAATGATCCAAACAAAAGAAAATCATACATAATATCTTTTGATGGCATCTGAATTGATAGCCATTTCTACACATTGAACTTCCACATCCGTCAGATACAAGGCTCCATTAGACATCATTCTTGACACGATGAACGGTCCTTGCCAGTTTTGAGCGAACTTGCCCTTTGCCTTAGCCTGGTGAGGGAGGATGCATTTCAACACTAAGTGACCCACTTCAAACTTTCTGGGACACACTTTCTTGTTATATGATCTAGCCTTCCTCTGTTGATAAAACTGGCTGTGATACACCGCTGCCAATCTTTTCTCGTCAATTAAACTCAAATGCTCCAAACGTGTTTTAACTCATTATTCATCGTCGATTCCTGCTTCAGCCACGATCCGAATATAGAGGATTTCAATTTCAGCCGGGATTACTACTTCTATGCTATATACCAACAGGTATGGGGTTGCCCCTACCGAGGTGCGAATGGTAGTGCGATAGCTAACAATGCAAAGGGTAACCTCTCATGCCAATGATTGGACCCTTCCACCATTTTACGAAGTATCTTCTTTATGTTCTTATTGGCTGCCTCGACCGCTCTATTCGCCTTGGGGCTGTATGGGGTGGAATTCCGATATGTGATCTTGAACTGCTGACATACTTCTCTCATTAAGTGACTGTTGAGATTCGCCCCATTGTCCGTGATGAGAGTCTTGGGGATTCTGAACCAACAAATGACATTTGCATGCATAAAGTCGACCACGGCTTTCTTGGTCACTGCCTTGAAGGTTTTGGCTTCCACCCATTTGGTGAAATAGTCAATAGCAACCAGGGTAAATCTGTGTCCGTTAGAAGATGCTGGCTCGATGGGCTCGATGACGTCCATGCCCCAAGAAACATAGGACCATTGTGCAGACATTTTATGCAATTCCGACGGTGGGGAGTGAATTAGATCTCCATGAACCTGACATTAGTGACATTTACGCACGAAGCTGATGCAATCCCGCTCCATGGTGAGCCAATAATATCTTTCCCGGAGGATCTTCTTTGCCAAAGCCTATCCACTCATGTGTGGCCCGTAGACGCCAGCGTGCACCTCATTCATGATGGTTGTTGCCTGCCCAGCGTCCATGTATCTTAACAAACCAAGATCCAGCGTCTATTTGTATAATATTCCTCCATTGAAGAAGAACCCGCTTGACAAACGACGGATTGTTCTCTTCTGGTCAGTCGTGGCTTGTATCGGCTACACACATCTTTGATACATTCTTTGATGTCATGGAACCAAGGCTCACTGTCAAGCTCTTCTTCGACCACGTTGCAATACACATGTTGATCATGGACCCGGATATGTATCAGATCAACATAACCTTGTTCGGATGATGTAACATTGACGCCAAAGTCGCAGGGGAATCAACAACCTCATTGTGAATTCTAGGGATCTATTGACTAGAATCATTAGCAAAGATCATGAAAGAATTGCCGGTATGGTATGAGTCTTAAATCTCTCATTTCCCATTCCCCTTGGAATTGGTGTACCAGAAGGTCCGAGTCTCCCAAGACCAAGTCTTCCTGGACGCCCATGTCTGCTGCTAATCTTGTCCCCAAAATACATGCCTCATGTTCTGCCATGTTGTTGGTACAATAGAAGTGGAGTTGAGCTGTGACTGGGTAGTGATTCCCTTCTTCAGAAATGAGCACTGCTCCTATCCCGACGCTTTTCATGTCGGCAGCCCCATCGAAGAACAATTTCCATCCTGATTTCTCATCCCCTTCCATCTCATCAATATGCATCACTTCCTCGTCTGGGAGGTATGTGTTGAAGGGCTCATATTCTTCATCTATTGGGTTCTCAGCTAAATTATCTGCCAATGCTTGTGCTTTCATGGCAGTCCTAGTCACATAGATAATGTCAAACTCCGTGAGCAAGATTTGCCATTTTGCGAGCCTTCATGTGGGCATGGGCTTTTGGAAAATGTACTTCAGTGGGTCCAGACACGAGATGAGATAAGTGGTATATGAGGACAAGTAATGCTTTAACTTCTGGGCTACCCACGTCAAGGCACATCATGTCCTTTCAAAATGAGTATACTGAACCTCGTAAGCCGTGAATTTCTTACTGAGGTAGTATATGGCCTGTTCTTTTCTCCCAGTAACATCGTGCTGAGTCCACTGAACCAACACGCACCTAAATGAGTTGTCCAAGATTGTCAAATATAAGATCAAGGGCCTTCCTAGTTCTGGTGGGACCGGTACCGGTGGGTTCGACAAATACTCCATGATCTTATCAAAAGCCTCTTGGCACTCTCCCGTGCATTTCACTGCAGCATCCTTTTTCAATAGCTTAAAGATGGGCTTGCAGATGGTTGTGAGCTGAGCAATGAACCGACTGATGTAGTTCAATCTTCCTAATAGACTCATCACCTCTGTTTTGTTCCTCGGTGATGGTAGCTCCGGCATAGCTTTGATCTTTTATGGGTCTAGTTCAATGCCTCGTCGGCTGACTATGAACCCCAACAACTTCCCTGAGGAGAACCCAAATGCACATTTTGTAGGGTTGAGTTTCATGTCATAACTGTGGAGCCTCTGAAAAAATTTCCTCAGGTCTTTGACATGATCGGATTGCCTTCTGGACTTCACTATCAAATCATCCACATAGACCTCAATTTCCTTATGTATCATATCGTGAAAATGGTTGTCATTGCCCTCATGTATATCGCCCCGACGTTCTTCAAACCAAAAGGCATGACCCTATCAAAATATTTCCCCCATGGTGTGATGAATGCTGTTTTCTCTACTTCTTCTTCATCCATTAGGATCTGGTGGTAACCTACATAACAATCCACAAACGACCCGATATCATGATTCGCACAGTTGTCGACCAGTATGTGGATGTAGGACATGGGGAAGTTGTCCTTTGGACTTGCTTTATTGAGGTCACGGTAGTCGACACACACCCTGGTTTTACCATCCTTCCTTGGTATGGGCACAATATTAGCTAACCAGGTGGGATATCGTGTAACTCGTATAACTTTTGCCTCAAACTTCTTGGTCACTTCCTCTTTGATTTTCACGCTCACATCAGTGGGCAACTTTTGAATCACCAGTTCAGTGCTCAACCCGAGCATATCATCGTAGGACCATGCAAAGACATCTTTGTACTCAAGCAGTACTTCAATTATTTCAATCCTAAGTTGTGATTCCAGATGGACACTTATTTTTGTTTCTCTGACATTATCCGGACTTCCTAAATTGACCGCCTCTGTATCGCTCAGGTTTGGTTTGGGTTTCTCCTCAAATTGGCTCAACTCTTTACTAATCTCATCCCAAGCCCCTTCCTCATCGTATTTTGGCTCATCCTCATGTTCTATTTCCTGAATTATTATTTCCGAACTAGACAAATTTTGAAGACTGGGCCGAGGAGTCCTTATGCATGTCAGATCACTGGAACTAGCATAAAAATAACTGTACAAAAGAGAAAAGAAAGAGAAGTAAAGAAAAATGGAAGCTATGAGCATTGCTAGAAGGGAAATTTCATTTCATTAGAATCAAAGATAACAGAGTTTACACATCCAAATGGATGGAAATAACAACTGAATTAACAACTCTAAAGCTAATCCAAACTATACTGAAAGAAAAATCAAAGCCGACTACCACGACTCCCTCCGGATGGGAAGAGGAGTGGCTTCCCAGTTATTGACTTTTGCGCATGCTCCCACAAACTGCACATCTGCCCTGCTCGATCCTTCTCATGCCTCGACCATATTTACCTCAATGATCAACCTTTCTAACCCCTCATCCAAATCCCCATCCGCGTCGATCAGCGGACTGGGAATCTTTGGCATGGAGCAATTGCTAATAATGGGCTTGACAAATGATCTGGACAACCTCGGGATGGGCTTTGGGATAGCTCAAGCCCTCTGCTTTAGCTTCCTATCTTGCCTTATGTCTGCAGCTCTAGTCTTGAACCCTAGACAAAAGTATCCAGATTTTTGGGAAGGTACACCAGTTGTACAGTGCCTTGTAGAGTAGCACCCAACCCCTTACCAGGCGTGAAATCATTCTTCAACATCTCTGAGGCCACCATGACAGACGCAACTGCTATCTTTGGAGTCATGACAACCTCACCTTTTGGGATCTTCTCAACTGACACCATATCAAATACTTGGTAGACCTATGGCCCTTTGCTGTCTTCAGATTCAATAAAAGGTACGATAGCATCACCTGAAACACATTGACTGTCTTCACCGTGCACCACAATCTCTTGCATGCCCCATTCAATTTTGACCATCTGGTACAAAGTAGACGGTGCTGCCTTGGCTGTGTGAATCCAGGGCCTGCCCAACAACAGGTTATAAGAAACTACCACGTCCAACACTTGAAATTCCATGGTGAACTCAACAAGCCATATTGTCACTTCCAGTGTTATATCCCCCACCGAGTCTTTGCCTCCGCCATCGAAACCTCGAACACATATGTTATTCTTGTGGACCCTTTCAGTCTCCACCTTCAGCTTGGTCAATGTGGAGAGTGGACAAATATTTGCACTGGACTTGTTATCGACCAGCACTCGAGTGACCACAACATCTTCACATTTTACAGTCAAATAAAGGGCCCAATTTTGCTCAGTTCCCTCTATAGTCAGCTCGTCATCAGAGAAGATGACCCGATTTACCTCGAATATCTTGTTTTTAATCTTCTCTAAATGATTCACTGTTATCTTGTCAGGGACGTGGGCTTCATTCAAAATCTTCATCAGCGCCGGCGGTGTTCATCTGAATGGATTAGTAAGGACAGTAAGGATATCTGAGCAGGTGTCTTCTTCAACTGCTCAATCATGGAGTAGTCCTGCATTTTCATTTACTTCAAGAATTCTTAGGACTCTTCTTCCGATACAACTTTCTTCATTGATTCCGGGTTATCTTTAGAGGTCCTTCCTTTTCTTAGCCCTTCAGGGGCGAAGTGTCTCCCCGACCGAGTTAAACCCCGGGCCTCACAAACTTCTTCCCTAACTTCCCTTCCTTTATACATCACTATTGCTTGTTCATATCTCCAAGGGAACGGCTTTACTGTTGATGACTGGTGGCTGGATTACTGGTTTTACAATGACAAGATCTATGCGAACACCTTCCACAACCACGACAGACTCTCTAACTGCCCCGTGTACTATCACTTTTGCATGTTCTTGTTTAGGTGCGACCATGCATGCTGAGCTTCCTTGAACTATGACATATTTGTTGCTTCTTCCTTTTGCCTCGATCACTAACTTCTCACTGCTTGCATTCTCAATTGGCTTAACTTCACTGGATTTGATCATCATTACTGTCTGTAAGGGCCTTTTGGACTCTCCCCCTTTTTCCACGATATCAATCATGTTGGTCTCTTGATGGGCCGGCATCGGGTTTTAGTTAATATTGGGTGACTCTGGTGTCTGCACTTCAATCCGATGGGAGTCGATGAGTTCCCTGGTAGCATTTTTCAAATGCCAACACTTCTCAGTATCATTCCCCGGTACACCCGAACAATATTCACAACTAATAGAATAATCTAGATTCTTTGGGGGAGGATTTGGCAACTTTGCTTCGATTGGTCTCAACATATCCAATTGTCGCAGCATGTGGAATAGACTAGTGTAGGATTCTCCCAGTGGAGTGAAAGTCTTATTCTTTTGCTCCCTTTCATTTCTGATGACTGGATTGGCTCGGAAGGCGGGTTTCAGGGGTTTTTGGTAGGCTCTTGGAGGTGGGTAGTGATATTATGGAGTCGGGTAGGTATTTTGCAGGGCTGGCGCATGCCATTGTATGTGGGAGGGAGGTTGGGTATACGTTTGTGCGTGATGAACTGAGAAGCGAGGCTCTAATGGTGGATTGTATTGTTGTGGTGAGCTATACGGAGCGTGTGGGTATGTTTGGTGATGAGGACGAGGTTGGGTGTAATGAGATGGAGCCCAAGGCCTGAACCAAGTTCCCGAATCCACTGTTGCTACTTTCTCCTTCTTCTTCTTTCCAAATGTTCCCCCTGCTCCGCCTTGGACGGCCTGCGTGGTTGCCTTGATTGCAGAGTAGCTCATGATCTTATTGTATTTGAGGCCTTCCTCGACCATACTTCCCATCTGAACTACTTCGTTGAAAGATTTACCTACTGCTGACACCATATGCCCGAAATAGGTAGGTTCCAAAGCATGTAGAAAATAGTCAACCATCTCACTCTCCTTCATTGGAGGATCAACCCCGGCTGTTTGTTTTCTCCACCGGAAACCGTATTCCCTGAATCTCTCGTTGTGTCTCTTCTCTAGTTTTGTCAGAGATAGATGATCTTGGACAATCTCGAGATTATATTGAAAGTGACAAGCAAATGCTTGTGCCAGGTCATCCCAAGTATACCACCAGTTGTGGTCCTGGCGGGTGTACCACTGCAGTGCCGACCCACTTAAAATCTGGCTAATATATGCCATTAGCAATTCATCTTTTCCCCATGCTCCCCTCATTTTGCTGTAAAAACCCTTAGATGCGCGACCAGATCGCCATGTACATCATATAAGTCAAATTTAGGCATCTTAAATCGGGAGGCAACTGCACGTCTTGAAATAGACAAAGATCCTTGAATGCCACGCTCACCTGGCCACCTGAGCATGTCCCTGAATGATTGTTCTAAATTTCTGACCTTTCTAAGCACTTCCTCCTGCTCAGGATTTTGATTGGCTTTTCAGCTCCCGCCAGGATTTCGAGATGGGGAGCATAGGAGTAAGGCTCATGGTTTTTTTAGGAAGGCTCTGGTGGGTATTATTGGGGGTCATAAGCTTGAAGAAGGGGTTCACTTGATGATCTATGGAGTGCGGGAGGAGGAGGTGCCACATAGATGGGGGCAATTGGCGGAGGGGGGTGAGGAGCGACTTTGGGTAATGGCGTTAGTGGTAGTTGAGAGGTCGTACCTTGGTGCTGCGAGTAGATAGGAAAACTTGAGGGTGGATCAGTGGTAGACTGGTCAGGAGCTTGGGCCAGTGGCGGAATGAAGGTTGGATTAGCAGGATATGTTGGGGGTGGTTGTCCTTTTTCCCATGCCTGGTACATCTCAGCCATTTGGTGCTTTAGTTTATACATTTCCTCCTTCATGGCGTTAACGTCCAATTCCTCTGCTACTTTCAAAGGGTCAATAATGCTGACATCAATTTCCTGATTGGCCATGACTTGCTTGCTCTTAGACCGCGTGTTGTAGGGGTGGGTTTCCAGAATTCCACAAATACTAACCACCGGTCTAGTCTGGATGAAAACACCAAAACTTGTTAATGGTTAGGTTCTAACATGCAAGCAGCCCCATATTGGGTGTGAATGCACCTAAATAATGATTGGTCAATACATGGATCGGTTGCTTGCATCATCCCGACTTTTATTTTCTTTGTTTGCGAAGCCCCCCTTTTTTGACTTTATTTTCTCCCTCTCTCCTATTTTGTTTTCTTGTTTATTTCCTTGTATCTCCTCTACCTTTATTTTGTCTTTTCCTTTTCTTTATTCGGTTATGGTCAAATCCTATGTAGATTGCCTACGTATCATGACCCTGCATGAATCAGTCCGAGCGTAGTTCTTGCAAATAAAAGTGAAGCATAAAATATTTTAGAATTTTCCATTTTCATAATGACAAACATTAGTTACAAGGACTAAAAAACTGACAGCTTTTAACAAGGAACTAACAAACTCTGATGGAAGACAAACTACAGACTCGAAGAACAACTAACCTTGCGCAAAAGAAAATACAGACTCCAAAACAGACTGACAAACTTTAAGAAAAATACAATCTCAAGAAATCATGAATACATTAGGGATTCAATTGCTCCTGGGACCCGCAAGGCATCGTTCGGCCTTGCTGCAGGCTTGCGTGCTAAATTCCCTTGGAGGTGATTGAGTTCTTCCATTGCTTGACGAACAAAGGTCATGGCGGTGGCAAAGAACATGGATCTTGTCATATCCTTGTAGTGGCTGCACTTGGTGGTGATGTGGTCTGTGATCATCCGTACTCTCTCCCTCATAACACCCTATCTTGCAATAACCGCCGAATTTGCTCGGCCCTTGCCTCTAGGGTTCGCTCGGCTACCAGATTCAGTTATTGGAATTGCCGCAAATCCATCTCCAACCGTGCTATTGCTACATAACAATGTTCTCTCTTGGCTTTGAAGTCCCTGGCTTGCTTGGCCACTTTGTTCTCAGCCATGAATACCTTCCTTTTTAATCCAATAACCTCATCATCATACCTTTCCTTTAATTGCTCAATGATGCGGGCTCGTTCCTCCGTATTTTTAGCCAATTGTTTTCGAGCCCTATAGCTCACCTTTTGCTTTATTCAAGTCAAACCCATACTCGGTTACTTTTTTCCTTAAATTGTCTACGAACTTTTCATCCTTCGCACTCCTAGGGGAATTTTCCGCGGCTATTTTCATTTTCTGGATTTGGGCTCGCAACGCTTCATTTTCTTTGGTTTATCTTTTCTTTTCCCCCTCATCTGCAGCAGCTTGCAAACCATTTTCGAATTTTAGGTCTTTGACTTGTCTTTCCAGTTTTCCTATCGTGGCCCTGTACTCAATTTCCTTGGCTAGCCAGTTCCATTATTCTTGTGACGTTTCAACAAATTTTTGGAGGTATGGCCTCTTAGTCGGTCTTCCGAGATCTATTTCTTTCTTATGCCAAGCAATGTACCCTAGTGCAACCTCGCCTTTAGATATGTCGCGTACTCGAGTGCCTGTCGTCAAGTATTGACATTCGCTCCAAATTTGGCGGACGACGGCTTCGAGAATTTGACCATTGGGACTAATCTCAACCACGTGGCGAATAATATCCTCGTCCCTGGGAATAATTTGGCACCTCCCTAATTGTCTTAGCACTCTGTATGGAGCAAAGGGTTGGATACTTCGAAGACCCCTTTGAAGGAAATGAGGCCCGGTGGCTGGCATATACACGATTTCATCCACCGGGATCCACCCGAACGTCCACTCTAGTTGGTTTGCAGTGATAGCCCGGAGACGCGACACCCATTCTGTAGAACCCTCGGGTAACCTAAGCCCATCAACCCTGTTATAGAATTCTTCTATGCAGCTCTTTGTTGGCAACCCATAATTCATGAATTGAGGCCGATGGCGTAAGTGTTCGATCATCCAAATTTGTAACAATTGGTTACATCCTTCGAAGAAGTCTCCCCCTGCTTTACAGGCAGTGAGAGCACAGAAGATTTTGGATAAAATCATGGGAGCAAGGGTGCTCTTGGACTGAGTTATTAAAGTGCTGACAACCCCTGCTATCCGTATGTCAATATTTCCGTCCTTCCGTGGAAACACCAAAAGGCCCCACAAGAATATTATGAATGTGAAACACCGGTATTCCTCCCATTTGACTTGATTCCCTTTGCTACAAATATGATTTCCTGGGTCATTAAATCCCCATATGTTCCCATACTTCCGATATATAAACTGCGGGGTACAAAAGCCGGCTGATAAATCTGGGTTGTGAACCTTCCTGATGATCTTTAATGTGTCCAAGAATTTGTATACGGCGATGGCCCTTGACGCAATCAAGTACTGATGCCTCAGGGGAATCGTAGGGGCTCCAATATATCCAGTTATTTCTTCCAATGTCGGCGTGAGTTCGAATCCGAGAAATGTAATACATTGTGAGTCGGGTCCCAGAATGTGAATAATGCTTTTATGATGTCTCCCCCCAGGTTAATCTTTAACAGCCAGTAAGTCCTCCTAAATATGAGTTGGCTCTGTTTTTCCCCACCTCACGCAGGTCATTTCACCACATGTGTAGCTTCAGGGGAATTTTGTTCATGAATGTTATTGGCAAATGCTGATTCATGCTCATTCTGCACATTTATTAGGGCAAAATTAGTATCTCAAGACTTTATTCTGTTTGACTTCAAAAATCAAAATTGGTCGTTTTCTTTTATGAAATTTATTTTATAAAACCAAGGCCAGCTTTGCAAATATAGCCTTTCAGCACTTCTGGAGAAAGATTTTAAGGCTGTGCCCGCTAACCGGCCAAAAGTAAAAAAATCAAAGGTGGCCATTTGTGCAGAATCAGCCTTCCGACGTCCCTTTCGGTAACATTCAGCTGTTCTTGGCAACAACGACATCACCCGATTTATTTAGGACAACAAATAAAATAGGACATTTGTTTTTTTTTATTTTGGCTATTTTTGCAAAAGGGAGGTTGAACCCGATATGGCTTGTCTACGTATCTCTCACCTGACAAGAATCAAACCGGCGTAGTTTTAGGCAAGTTGGATAGGGGCGAGAATTTAAAAAAATAACTAATTTAGAGAGAACTTTCTTCTTCTTTTTTTTTTTTGATTTTTCTGGCAAAATGTTGAAACATGCAAAATCTTTTGAGTTTTCTTCTTCCCTTTTTATTTTCAAAAATGATAAGAAGTGCAAAATCTTTTTGAATTTTTCATGTATATCTTTTGTCTCTTTTTTTTAAATAAAAATGTGACAAAAATATAACTACACCCTACTTACTCTATTTCCACACTTCCCCCTCTCGTTTTTTTTTTCCATTGGCGAATAAATAAGCTATTATTTATTTATTTTGTTTTAAAAAAACTATTTTGAAAACAAGACTCTTTTTATTTTTTTTATAGGCAAATAAACAAGCTGTTTTTTTAAAACGAACTATTCTTGCAAACAAGACTGCTTTCTTTTTCATTGGCAAGTAAAACATACTATTTTTGAAGATAAACCCTTTTCTCCTTTCTCTCATTTTTTCCGAAAATTCAGCTGCGTTTCGGCACTATTTGGGCATTGATTTTTCAAAACGAGTGATTAACTCTCCTTACCCTTACCGCAACTTCTTTTCTTGACTTTTCCCAATATTCATAAGCCGGTCAGCATGAAAATCCAAAATAAATGCACAAGTAGGATGCATCAGGATGGTCCATTATTTCGGGTACACCTGTCCTAGACGGAACCAACCCCTGTGTTGTGTCTCATAAGTCAAATGCATGATGCAGATAAGTGTTCCTACTAGGGATCCGACATGAGGTTAAGTTATTCTAAGTTAAAAACCTTCGTATATGTTCTAAACTGTGTACATGAGCGGACAACTCGAGTAGAGGAGGGAGCTACGTACCGGGAACCGAAAGGCCATCCGGATTTGTAACTTGTCCAAGCCTCTTTCTTATTTCCAGGTATGACACTAACAGAATAGGGAGTCTCGACCAGCGAGCACTTCCCCGGAGGTGAGAAGAGAAGGGTTTCGCGGCAATTTATATACAATCCAAAGAATATTAAAGCGGTAAAAATAACTTTTAGCACATTATGTAATAAAATCATATAAATACAACCAAATACAACAATTATTATAAGCTCGAATTCTTATACCCTGAACCAGAGATTCTGGGTCCGATCCCCAACAGAGTCGCCAGAGTTGTCACATGTTCTTTTGGCTACTACAACTCGACGAAGGGCGTAGATAAGGGAGTTTTTCCAAATTAAAGGACAATCGAAACAGGATTCAATTATTTAAAAGAATTTTTGGGTCGCCACTTGGGACTTTTTACGGTGTCCCAAGTCACCGTTTAGAATCGCGAATCGAGAAAAGAATGACTCTGTTTAACAGTCCGCAAATCAGAAATTCGAGTAAGGAATTCTATTAACCCGGGAGAAGGTTTTAGGCATTTCCGAGTTCCGTGGTTCTAGCACGGTCGCTCAACTGTTATATTCGGCTTAATTTATCTGATTTTAAACAATTATGGACCTATGTGTCAATTTTAACTTTTTAACCGCTTTTGTTATTATTATTTTAAAAAGAATTGCAACGTTATTAAAATACATCTCGAACCACGTCACATAAATGCACCCATGGATTTTGACACATTTCAACTTCGTTGAGATTCGGATTTGGGTCACATAAATGTGCACCCGAATTTAGGAAAGTAATATAATTAAGCACGCGCCTAGAGCAGCTACGCATTCTTAACTGTGCGAGAGGCCGTGAAAATTCGCTAAATGGCATCTTCCCGAGTTCTAAGTTTTCTAAAAGGCAAAGTTAAAGAGGGCCACGCATTTGTGATTTTATTTGGCGTGGCGCACCTCGAGTCTATTTTAAAGGATACTTAAGACTAAATGCTCAGAGTGCCATAACTATTTGTTATATATTACGGCTCACCTCCAGATTACCTCAAGAAGCTAATTAATGAAGATTGAACATGAAAGGGACCTTAAGTAATTGACTGAAAGCTTACCCGGGGAAGGGATTGATTCTCCAGTTAGGCTCATGAATAGGCCCAAATTCATAAGGGCATGCCAAACAGTCCTTACAAAGCCTCACATGTGAAAATAACTGGGCTCCCAAGTGAAGCCCAACTCGGTAGTGTGATTATGGATGGCACCATCAAAATTGGGCCTAATGACAGCCCAAAGCATAAGCATTGAATAGATTTGAAGTAAATCACATCATTTAGAAGAAAACAAACAACTAGAATTCAAATGTAAAACAGATTTAAGGATAATATGGATTCATTTAAATCATCTAACGCCTTAGCTTCCCTAAAGGTACATTCAACACATGAAATTCAAAATTATAACCAACATTTAGTTAGTGCAATGCAAAGGGTCAAACCACAACTATAACAAGTCTACACTTAATAAATCAAAGGCAACTCAAGTGGAATAGAACACACACAGCCTAGATCTAACACTATTATGCCATCTGATTGGTCGTATCAAAAGGTAAATTATTACATGACTAACACGATCAAACCAGCTACAACATACTTCGGAAATTACATGAATTCAAACTTCAAGAACAATAGAATAAACTAAAATAATAGCAGAACATGTGATGTCCACAAGTAATAATACATCCATTTGCTTCTCAAGTCATTACTTCAATTTACATGCTTAAATGGACTCCAAGAACTGGAATATACCTATAAATAAGAAAAGAAAGCAGAGAAATGATGAATCAACAGAAGAGCAGCAACATGAGCAATATTCAGCAGCAAAATCAACCCAGGAATGGTCGAAGGACACCACTTTAAACAATTTCGAATTTACACAATGTTTAACTGTCAATTGTTTAAAATTTGTTATGGAGTGGATTCCACAAGAATTCTCGGATATCATTCAATGGAACAGTAACATTTTCTGGATTTTTTAATTCTCTACATAACATATTTTGTTTCTGGGTTTTTTTCAGCCTCTATTCCCAGTTCTTGCCTTGAAAGGCAAGAAAATATGCCTTTATAGGCAAGGAAAATAGGGTAAACAATAGGTTCCAGCTTTGCACTATTTACCTTTTACTTTTTCAAAATTGCTTTTGCATTTTTTCGTTTTTTTTCCTAGATTACTCTAATTAGTTTTCAAAATCTCCAAAACAATCCCAAGTCAGCTTCCAACAAGCTTCCAATTCGTTACCAGAGAATATCCCATCCCATTTCCTAAACTACCCTCAATTGTATTTGTTTTTTTCCCTCCCTAGAACCTCACGTCTAACCCATACTATTACTTGGTTTTGGGCTGCCCAGCCCATAATCAAAATGTCCAGACCAAACCAAAATAGCCCAAACAATAAGCAAATTAGCACCCAATTCAGGGGTATACCAAACGTAGGTGCTTTTAGTGTTTACCCATATGTCATTAACCAAATGGGTTCGCCGACCCCTAAACAGGCTAAAACCAATTCAACCAAGTAAAAGAAAGAGATGGGGATGAAACAAAAACTTCCAGAACAAATGAAAATAAAATAATAAGAAAAATTTGAAAAAGAGAGAGGGGTGTACCACTTCTATTTGATTGTATCGGCGAATTGAAACGACTACCAATTAAAGCAAACCAACAAAGTTCGACCATGGGCACCTTGGTTGGAAACTGGTTACTTTGGAACGGATCAAAAACTAGCATTAATAAATTGTTCTTGGCTGGAACAATTGTTTAATGCGAGTCCTGAATCCAATCGAAGATGACCACTACGAAGCCAAACCAGACTGGTTGTCCTAAGGTCTTGTTCATATTCTTATTTGAAACCAAGACTGAACCGGTGGGGTTTTAGGGAATCTATGGACGTTTAAATGTTCAAGGGAGTGAAAGGAGCGGGTGGTGAAAATTCGAATATTCGAGGAGTTTGAGACTGATTCGAGGAACATGGGTTGGATATTTGGATAGAGGGGGTTGAGATGCATATATGGTGTTAATTTGGTATGGTTTGGAGACTTGCCGCTGGCGGCGGAGGGTGGTGGAGGGACGGTGGTGACATGAGATGAGGGTTGTACTTGATCCTAGGTTATCCGATAGCTTACTTAGACATATTAATGTAACTGGGGCTTAGTTATCAGTCGTTGGATGGCTGGAGATGAACGGTCGAGATTAAAAGCTTCAAAACGATGACGTTTTTGTGAGGGGTGGGGCTGCATCGGACCCAGGCTAGATTTGGGCCGGTTGGAGGTGTTTTTGGGCTGGTATTTTAAATTTATGACTAGCCCAAATTTGATCACAAGTAAGACCATATTTTCCAAATCCCTCTTTTTCTCTCTTTTTTTTTAATTAAATCCTAAAATCAAAATTAACTCCTAATAAAATTATTCTACCAAATTAAATGTAAAATAAAAATTGCAACAACTCAAAAATTAAACTATTTTTGTGATTTTGTACTTTTGTAAACTCCTATTTACTGATTAATTCCTGAAATGTGTAAATTACTCCAAATGCAATGCATATATTTTATATTATTATTTTGTGCGAATTAAAATTCACTCAACATGCAACCAATCACACAATTTATGCAACTAAATCCTAAACATCACAAAGGTAAAGAAGAACAAACCTAATTTTAACGAATTTATAGGAGAAATTTAGGTTGGGAGAAAATCACATGCTCACGGATAGTACTGGATATTGTAATGATTACTTACTTAATAATAAAGATGAAGCAATAGATGCATTCAAGCAATACCAAACTGAAGTTGAAATGCAACTTAACAAGAAAATCAAAATGATAAGAAGTGATAGGGTGGTAAAATGAATATCCTTTTGAACAAATATGTTTAGAATATGGAATTATTCATCAAACAATGCCCTTAAACGCCCCAATCTAATGGAATTGCAGAAAGAAAGAGTCGCTCATTAAAGGAGATGATGAACGCATTATTGATAAGTTTTGATTTTCCACAGAACTTGTGGGGGGGAGGGAGCCGTTCTTACATCTAACAGAATACTAAATCGAGTACCCCATAGCAAAACACAATCTATTTCTTAGAAAAAATGGCAAGGAAGGAAGCCCAACTTGAATTATTTTAAAGTGTGGGGGTATTTGGCAAAAGTACAAGTTCCTAAGCCCAAAAGGATAAAAATAGGACCAAAAATCGTTGATTGTGTTTAGGATATGCGACCAATATTAAAGCATATCGATTTATGGTTCATAAATCGAAAAATCCCGACATATATAATAATATGGTTATAGAATCAAAGAATGCTGAGTTCTTTGAAAATATATATCCGTAGAAAAAGGAATGTAAGTTGATTGGTGAAGGATCTAAATGACCTCCGGAAGAAACAAAAGAAAGTACATTTAATCAGGAGGATCCAAGACATAATAAACGTCAAAGAACGTCTACTCCATTTGGACCGGATATTGTGACTTTCTTATTGGAGCATGAGCCTCAAACATTTAAAAAGGCTATGTCTTCTTCGGAGTTATTGTTTTGGAAAGAGGCTATCAACAGCGAAATAGAATCCATATTGAACAACCATACATGGGAATTGGTTGATCTTCCTCTTGGAAATAAACTGTTGGGTTCTAAATGGATTTTTAAGATAAAATGAAAGATGATTGCACTATTGACAAATATAAGGCAAGACTTGTGGTCAAAAGGTATAGACAACGAGAAGGTCTTGACTATTTTGATACATACTCTCCAGTTATAAAAATTACATCCATACGAACGTTAGTAGCGTTAGCTGCAGTTTATGATCTTGAAATTCATCAAATGGATGTTAAGACGGTCTTCTTAAATGGAGAGTTGGAGGAAGAAATTTACATAGAACAACCTGAAGGGTTTGTAGTTTCAGGAAAAGAAAAGAAGGTATGTAGACTTGTTAATCCCCTTTATGGACTAAAACAACCACCCAAACAATAGCATGCGAAATTTGATCAGATAATATTGTCATATGGTTTTAAGATAAATGACTGTGATAAATGTGTGTACATTAAAAATGTTCCAAATCACATAGTCATTGTTTGCTTGTATGTGGACGATATGTTGATAATGAGTAATGACATTGCCAACATAAATGCTACTAAGCCTATGCTAACTAGCAAGTTTGATATGAAGGACTTGGGAATTTCTAATTTAATTCTGGGGATTAAGATCCATAAGACTCCTGAAGGTCTGGCATTGTCACAATCTTATTATATTAAGACAATACTTGAAAAATTCAATTGGCGTGAATTTTGCATTAGCAAAGAACAAAGGCTAATGAATATCAGGACTGGATTATTCTCGTGTATTGGGATGATTAATAGTACATCATAAATTGTACACGATCAGATATAGCTTGTGCTATAAGTAAATTGAGTCTATACACGAGCAATCGAGGTCAATCTCATTTGATGGCAATAAGCATATCAAGGGCTTTGCTATGCACTATAGTAAATATTGCGGTGATTGAGGGATACCGTGATGCAAATTGGATCACTGGTTCACTTGATTCGAAGTCCACGAGTGGATATGCATTCACTATTAGTGGGGGAGCAGTATCTTGGAAGTCATCCAAACAAACTTGTATTGCCCGCTCGACAATGGAGGCTGAGTTCAAAGCCTTTGATAAAGCTGGTGAAGAAGCTGAATGGCTCCAGAATTTCTTGGAAGACATTTTATTTTGGCCCAAACCGTTGGCACCAATATGCATATATTGTGATAGTCAAGTAACAATTGGAAGAACTGGGATTGTTATGTACAACGGTAAATCCCGTCATATACGACGAAGACATAAAACCTTTAGGCAATTACTCTCTAGAGGAATTATCACGATTGACTATGTAAAGTCAAGTAATAATGTGTCGAATCCACTTACAAAAGGCCTAACTAGAGAGGTAGTTGAGAAATAATGAAGGGGAATGGGACTATGGCCGAGAACAAGTCATAGTGGCGGCAATCTACCTAGAAAACTGGAGATCTCAAGATCTAGGTTCACCGAGATCAAACAAAGTCATTACTGACGGTTCAACATTGTCGACTAAACTTTTGGTTCATTCCAGTGATGAGACAGTATTCAGTATCAAGGATAAATCATTAAATTTTTTTTAATAATTTCTAAATTTTATAGGGGATATATCAAATAGTGTATCTACGGGATGACACGTTTAAGAATTACCTATGTAAGTGTGAAGTGTTAGTCACTTCAAGGAAAACTTTGTAAGGCCAGTTCTTCACGTACTTATGAAACCAGGCGATGTTCATGGATGAAACGAACACAACAATGCGAACTAGATACGGTTAAGGGTTGATTGTGTGACTTATGGTTGTCTAGGTATACACCAAAGTTCGACGGTTCAAAGATATCAAATCTACCGATTGACCGAGTATATCCGACATAAGTTCACTACGGAAAGTTCAAAGGGAAACCTACTTATCTAGATGCAATTAATCCTTACTTGCGAATCACGCAATTTTTCGTGCATATTTCCGTGATTTAACCATTCCTCATTCATGTGGGTGATTGTTGGGGTTTTAAGTATGTTAAATGCTTAAAAGAGGGTGATTGAGAAATGAAGGGAAATGAAAATTTTAAGTGAAATTTTAAGTTTCCCCCTTGATGAAGGAACATTATCTTATATTGGAAGAGGAAGATATTTTTTATGGGTATATAAGTAATTGCTCTTTTTCTAGCTCTTAAAGAGTTGAGAAGAAAGCAAGCCTCGCACCGCCGTCGTCGTCGTTCGCTCGGCTTCAGCTTCGGATTCGGTCAAATGATTGATTGATTAATTTTTTGGACCAAATTTATTTGTAGTAAAATATTAACAGAAATATTATTAATATTCATTTAATAACAGAATATTAATATTAAAATAAATATTAATACTAAATCCAATAAGTTTTTTATTTTTCAGTTGTGTAACTGAAAATTAAACTACTCTCTTTAATTTCCCCCCCCCCCCCCCCCCCCTTATTTTCCTTCTTTACTGTTGAGTAAAAATCCATTTATATTATGGCATTTATGCTATGGTCGTTTTGCATAAACATCCATTCTGATGAGTTGCATCTCTTCAGATTTCAGCCCAACTTTGGCAATACATACAAGTCTATTCTCTTATAATTTCCATATGAATTTTTGAATTTTTCCTCCTTCTTCTGCATTGCTTTAACTTTAACGAAAGCAACAGTGAGTGTGATTTGCTACCGAACTTTGTGTTCGCTGAAATACTGGGTTTGAGGTACCACTACACCAGTGTGTAATTCGTTCTATCCTGGGAGAAAATAATCCATAACCTTGGATACTAGGAGGGGATTAAATTTCTTAGAAAAATACTAAATTCAGTGTACTCGAATTAACTTTTATTTCTTTACATTTTTCTGTTTATATATTATCCTGTTTTTTTTCAAAATTAGTTTACAAATACATATTACTAACACCTCTTTCATTCATTCTCCTTCCCTCTATTCTGATTAGTACCTTAAATAACTACGTATTTTCCATTAATATGAATTGAGGCTCTTCTTCCAATTCAGAGACTACGCCTCCATCATACTTTGGAAATTTACATAGGCGAATTTTCTCCAATTTAAGGACGCCGAGTGTGAAATCATGGTCTTGAGTAGTTGAGTTTCAATCTGATTTTGTAATTGAATTGCTTGATATTGTTTTGATTAGGTGTAACTGGACAATTAGCTTTAGCCTATTTTATGTCGACCAACTCAATCAACTTTGGTGGACGTCCATATCCTTTTTGGGCCATAACAAAATAAGCTTGGTCACAATATGCCGTGGTGGTTCAAAAATAACCAAATTACAAATTATTAATCAAAAATAATCATAATTTTAAAAATAATAGAAATTTCACTATTTTTCATGTAAAGATAAATTTGAACGAAATCACTGTTTAAAATCCGAAAATATACTTCAGTATCATATGCTAGAATTTCAGTATAATTTTCCAGTATAATATATCGGTTCAGCATAATATACTAGAACTTTTTGCCTGTTGGAGTTCCAGCATAATATGCTGGAAGTTCATACACGGATGCAACGATCTCCAGTATATTATACTGGAATTTTTCGTATTACCGTAAAATAGTGACTATTTTTAATGACGTTACAAATGCTGGCTATTTCTGAATGACTAATCCAAAAACTTGCTAACCCATACTATTTTTACCAATATGCCATACCAAGAAGTTATATCAATCCAAATATTTTCTTACCTAAATTTTTCTTCCTTTTTTTGGGGTAAAGGTGACCTGTAGATTCGTAAATGTTCTACTTCCATAATGTGCAGCTTACATTTTGCTCATGTGATCGAATATAAAAATTGGTTGCAATTTGCTATGTTCTTGTTTGAGAATAGTATGTTTGTACTCTATAAGACATGAAATGGCGAGTGATACGGTTGAATTTTCAATTTCCGACCTTTCCTTTCGGCGGAAAGTTTTCAAACTTCAGTCCTTCAAGTCTTAAATTGGAATTGCCAAAAGCCTAACTTTACACTCGAAGGTCTGAAGTTTCAATTGCCATTTAAACTTAGCGTTTGATCATATATTTTAAATTTATTTTGAAAAATTGATTTGGATAAAGTTTGATTTGAAGATAAAAATATATTTGGATATACGTTTTCCAAAACATATTTCCCAACTTTATTTTGGTAAATATGTATATAATTCTCAAGTTTTGGGATTTTTGCTCAAAATCAACAATTGTGATGCTTTTGGAATTTGGGGTTTGAGATTTAGGATTTTTCCAAAATACGAGTAAAATTTATGGTCAAATACGAGTTTTGAAAATAAATCCCAACTTTATTTTGACAAAACTCATGGCCAAACGAAGCCTTAGTGTAAGGCCCCGTGAAAACTTGTACTCAAAACTCGAAAGCTCGTAGTGCCAAAATAAGAATATGTGTTAGGAATGAGGCCGCAATTCGGACCCTTGGGATTGATCTATGCATTAAAAAGGTAAGCAATAATATTTTCAGGAAAAGTGCCATTATGCGGTCGAAAATGCGGTCCCGTAACAACTATACGAACCGTATAATCACTGCAGAATGAAACAATATGTTGGTCAGACTTGAGGTCAACTATGCGGTCACATAATCGATATGCGTATCGCATCATCATTGCCTAATCCCCTTGGGATTTTGTAAGGAACAATTTTGCGGTGCATTATGCGACCACAGAATAGGTATACGGACCGGATTTTCGTCGCATACCCAAATAGTGTCATCAGGTTTTGAGGAGTATTTTGTGGTCCATTCTGTGTACCGTAGCTCGCGATCGCATATCTGAGTCGGGGCTTCAGTTTTTTAAATTTAAACCCGACCCTTTGTCGTTATATCCTGTGCAATAGCTCATTTTGAGCCTATTTTCCTGACACTTTTAGAGTGAGAAAGAGGGGACTAAGCGAGGGAAAGTTCTTCCCATTAAAATTACTCCATGAATCCTTGTTAAATCTCTGAAGATAATCAAGTGACATCCTAAGAGGTAAGACTTCATCACCTCAGCTCTTCTTTTTTTACACATAGCTATAAGGGGTCATTACTCAGGTAATTCATGGGGATAAGGGGGATTGCATTGCATGCATGTTCTTGAAGAATATGGAAAATTATAAATAAAGAGGCATGGAAAATGGGCTAGTGTAATCTTGCATAAAAGAACCATAAGGCCTTAATGAACACTAAATGCTTGATAAAATGCTCAAGAGAGCTTAGATTATGATCTTTTTCTGATTATGAGTTAAATTACGCTATATTGCTTAATTAGATTGAAGTGCAAATACTCTGGGACGTTATAGTATTAAAGAAAGCTCGGTTGAGGTATGTATGGCTAAAATCTCATCTTTTAGAAATTGAGCTTTATCGGTGGTTGTGTGAATGCGGTAAGATTAAAAAATAAATTGTTGTATTGAATATTATTTCACTTGAATTGGTGTTACTACCTTATATGCGTGGGAAATGTGTCTCAATACGATCAATATCTTGATAATTTAAAAGGTGCAAGGACTATGAATTGAAATGTTTAGACCTTAAATTGAAATTGAAGCTGCATATGGTGTGCCATCTATGTGAAGTCTCCTCTATGTCTACAATTCTAATTGCTCTTGCGTGCACTTATTATCCTAAATTACAAATCTAATATTTAAATTGAGAATGATGTGAAATGTGACCTAGTTCTAAATATATGAAGTGATAGTTGTGGCCCCATGTGCCTATAGAATGATATATGTGAAACAAAGATTGAATCGAGATGATTGATGGAAAAGGGGAACTCCTTGATAAGGCAGCCTAGTCGATCGGGCCGAGATTGGATTGCATGCCGCACACATGGTAGTAATATGTTGATATTGAAACCCGGATAAAAAGGAAAGTGAGATTGTGATTGAAGTGTATGTCTCAAATGAGGCAACCTAGTCGATTGAGTCGAGATCAGACTCCACTCAAGCTAGTTGTGGTATAGCGAATAAGGATGAACAGTGTGAAATGCCCAAACTAAAGGCTGTGGAAGCATATGTGAAAAATTGCATGATTCTTCTTCATTGATGATGTTGTGATCGTTTAAAGCTATTGAATTATACTTGTGATTTCATTATGTTTGGTATGAAAGTTCTTTCTAACTAGATGGTGTTTAGCTATACATATTAGTACTATTCTATGGTACTAATGTCCTTTTTGTCGGGGGCACTACATTTTAAAATGAATGTAGGTAGCTCTATTGCGGATAATGTCGATCGCGCGTAGCCCCGTACCTTCTTCTCAAAGTCTTGGTGAGCCCCTTTCTCCTTCAAGGAGGTTATATTGCACATCTTTTGTTGTTGTGGACTTTCACTTTTGAGGTATAGCCGGGCCCTTGCCGCTGACATTGTCTTACTTGTCTTTTATATCCTTAGAGGCTCCGTAGACGCATGTGTGTGTTATGTACGGGTGTTGAGGAGTCTATTAACCATGTTGTAACTCTAATCTCTTGTTATCTATAAAGTATAACTTTATAGGAAAATTGGAAAGTAACTTTAACTACAGTCTAAAGTTGTGTTATAAAGTAATCTAACAATGTTGAATGTATTATCTTCTTGGTTTAAATAAAAAGGAAGCATGGCTTCCTTGTCCATAACGAGTTGGGTAGAAAGTAGGTAATAAGACTTGCTCGGTTAAGTTTATTCGATTGAGCGCCGGTCATGTATTCCGAGATTGGAGCGTGACATTTAGGCTTTGGAAGTTTCATCTCAAAGTTTAAATCATGATCTTCAACTTTTGCCCCACATGCCTAAATTTGATTTTGAAGCGACTAAACGTTAAATAATTCATAATTTTTAGCCTTTCTTTAAACAACGGTCCATCAAGCGGCTATTCGTACACTTGCCCCCGCAAGAAAGGAGAACATGAGAAAAAAGATGGACCAAATTATGGAGGGAAGGATAATTTGATAAACATAGATTTTAGTAAGGGTTGTCCAGTAAAATAATATTTTATCGAAATTTCGGTCAAATAAGTTACTAAAAAGTAATTCCTGGATATTTTTAGGTGCTAATAATGTAAAAAAATAATAATTTTAGTTTTTCACGTGGAATTTGTTTGTCAAGTATTTATATTGGGACTCAACGAAATTCAAATTCGTGTAAAAAAGGGGGTAAATTGCTCTCTAACAAAGACGATTACATACTGAGAACTTGAACGTGTGATCGCTGGTTAACGATAAAGGAGAACTTACCTCTCCATCATAAATCATTATCGGTGATAATCAAAATTATTTATGGTTAATGTATGTCAAGTATGTGTACGCATGATCATGCTATCTCTAATCTCGGTTGACTCCACGAGCGCTTACGGTGGTAGGTACCCTGCGGGTTTAGCTTAGAGTTAAATGTACACCTATTGTTTACCAAAAATTAATGGGTATAGTAATATTTCATACCTAACCTATAAATTTGTATCATTCTCGCCCCTTTAAATTCATGAAGATATTGAGGCAATATGAGATGTACTAGAGCCGTTCAATTGCAGAAAAGAAAGTGATAGATTAGCGGTTGTTTCTGTTTTGGCTTGTCATGTCACTCTATAATTATTTGGGTAATAAAACACAAATAAGTGCTCTTTTTTTGTTTGTTATTGGCAAAGGTGGAAATAAAGAAATAAAGACAGAATCCAAACTTTTGAATTGGAGTTGAAAAAACAAGTCCAAAATATCAGTCGTAAAGCCTTGGGAAAGGTCCAATTATTTCCGACATAACTCACGCAAGGAGGACCATTTGGTTGGATTGGAATATTACCAAAAGTTCAAGACCATATTTGTAAGATTATATTGGATTAGTATAGTGTTATATGTTTTAACACATTGCTTATTATTTGTTTTACATTATCAATTATTAAATAGAATTATTTATAAGTACATTTTAAACAATATGATTATCTAATTAATAATGTGATTTAAGAAGTCTTAAGTGAAACGACAATAGGAAAAGTAAAGGATAACACGCCGTGTTTTTTTTGACAGTAAAGTATTGGTCATCTTTAGTCACGTTTAATGCAATTATGGTGTGGCAAAAAAGTAAAAAGAGGAAAGGGAATAACACACACGAGGGCTACATAATATCATTGGTAAGTTAAGGTCATTTTTGCAATTGACAAAATAAAAAGTAAATTGTATTCAAATGCACTTAAGTTCATTTCACGGTCTGCCATAGTTCTGTCTAATGATTGCAACTTTGTTTGCATACACTTAACTTTACACTTATAATATAAGTTTATACATAAAATAAAATATGTTCATATTTAATGCTCGCGTGAAAAAACGACGCGTGGAGTTGAAGACAGAAAATAGTCGGGGTTGAAGGCAACAATCTCATTTATTATCGGAGAGAATGACGTTCATAAAGGCGAAATAAATGTTTGTCATCCGGTATTATTTAATGAAGAAATTCTATAATATTAAGTGCGCGGTCTGTTATAGAGAATGCTGCATTCACTGCCTACTATTATACCTTCTTCAATGGCTCTCATAATTATCATTTAAAAGAGGCTTGATTCTAGGACCTTGTTCCCTAGGTGTAACTATAAATAATAAGCTCTACCATCATTGTAGGCATACAAATTTTTTGACAAACATACACTATACTTTGCTCAAAGCTCGATAACATTTTACTTTCTTGCTTATTTACATTGTTCTCACTGCCTCCGGAAGCTCAACTCCCAGGACCAAGATATCTTCTGTTTATATCAGTTTTAAGGCTAGGTCTTACGTTCTTGTCTAATTTATTTATCATTTTAGGATCAAATCAATTTACTTGTCAATAAACCACGCAGAAATTCATATATAAAGTTATACGGGTAAGTAGTTTGATGCCCACCGCGGGGCATAGATAATTATGTAATTGAATTGATCCTCGTATTTATTACTAACTTGTTTGATTCTTTGTTATAAGCAAAAATTATTAAAAACGCCAAATAACAATGCCAACATCGCACACAATGTTGACACCCAAGAAAATCTACCTCATCATGAAGATTCCATCAACGATACCCACAACCAGGGGATGAGGTCACGCTGGTTCATGGCTGTCAATATCCACGACATGTACGAGAGATGACTTTTGATGATGATGAAGACAAGCATGTCGTTGAAACAGTAAGGATCTTGATGGAGCAACAAAGGGTCATTATGGGTCATCTCTCGCGGCGTGATCAGGTCATGATGGAATTAAGACAGGCGTAGTCAGGTGCTTCCAACAATGCAAACGAACGAGGTCTAGTTCCTTCTAGTGCTCACGCAAATCAAACAATGCGGAGGGTCAATAACAACACCCCGAGGGATGAAGTCGTCTTTGATAGGGTCGAGGGAACAATAGCAGATCCAGTAACAAAAATGAGAATGATCCCTTTAAAACCTAACTCATGCAATTTATAAGGGAAATAAATGGCAGAATGGATTAAATTTCAGGCGCACCACCAATATTGAAAGGACCGGATTCAAAGAAGTACACCCAACTGCCATTCAAACATGCGTGGCACCAGAGTTAATTTCGAAACGCTTCAAAATTCTAGATGTGCCAAAGTATAATTGGACTTCAGATCATTAGGAGCATATCACCACCTATACAACGGCAGTGTAGGGAAACGATTTGGCTCTGCACGAGATTAAGTTAGTTTTATTGATAAAATTTGGGAAAATCCTCATGAATGGGGCCTTGGCATGGTATTCACTATTGCCACAATATTTTACAGATTCCTTCTAGATATTCGCGGGCTCTTTCATTAAGGCTCATGTCGGGGCCAGAAAGGTATAGGACCAAAAGTCCGATATATGCAGAATTGCATAAGGAAGTCATCATTATTGAGAGAGTTTGCAACCCGATTATAGAAAGAAAGGATGTTACTCCCGCTCATACCAGACGGATGGTTGCAGAAGCCTTTACTAGAGGGCTGAATTCGAGAAATTCTTATTCTTCCCGAAAATTGAAAGAAAGTTTGCTTGTTTTCCAAACAATAACTTGGGAGGATGTTCACAACCGTTATGAGTTAAAAATTAGAATTGAAGATGACCAGCTTGATTTTCCCATATTGATGGTCTTCAAGGGGTCAATTTTTGCCTTATGAGCGCGCCAAAATACTCGGCAGAGATTTTTGATCAGTAGATAGATTCGTTACCGAAGGAGAACTGATCGCGAACGGAGTAATATGTCATTGCAGGATAAGGAGACATCATGTTCTCGAGATTCTTCCTACCCTAAACTTAATACAACTTCAACATCTTCGTGGTGGAGCTGGTGTCAGCTATGATGAACATTAAAGAAGAAAGGTTCTCGAATACAATAAGGTTCGATCCCAGCCAAAGGGATCTTAATTTTTGGTGTGAATACCATGGAACCAACAGTCAGCAGATAGAGGACTAACGGCATCTGCACTAGGAGGTGGCGACATTGCTGAAAAATCGCCATCTTAGAGAATTTTTAAGCGACCGAGCAAAGTTAATTACAGTCATTATCGTGATAATGCATAACCTTCGAAAATAGGAGAAGGTCCCCCATACTTGACAATCACTATGATTTTGGGGGCAGACGAGATTAAAGATGTGACATTTTCAAGGACAAAAAGACGAATGTGTCAGTTACCCACATTAAAAGACTCTGGGAAGTCGCTCCGGGTGGTATTACTTTCATGGAGGAAAACACATATAGACTGTTTCTACCGTACAACGATGAATTGGTAGTATCTCTAAATGTCTTAAATTTTGAAATTAAACGTGTTTTGGTAGACTCAGGATGTTCGTCTAATATTGTCATCTCCGACCTCGGGGAGTGTGATCAGTGCTCAACCGAGATACAACGGTCAACAAAGACTACTTCATGCCTTATACCCAACACTTACTCATGAACAACATAAGAATCAGTGACAAGAGATAAATATGAGAAGAGTAATGTCTTCCACGTACTTTTCCATATCTCAAAGGAGATTCTATTACAGTTCCAGAATATCACAAGTTCATAATTGCGAGGGAAAAACATATTTGCAAAATGCCAACATTTCTAGTTCATTACCCAATATCAAACACCACCCACAACATGTCTACGGAACTTTTAAGTACAACAAAAGAGTAGTATATAAGTGTCGGCAACAAGGCCCCAGTTATACAACGTCAAGTGACATAAGGCGCCGAACATAGTAGGGCTCACAAAAACTTGATGAACTGTATGTAGCTACTAACGAGGATCAAAGTCTCCCACAGATGAACTACCTGCATGCATTAAAGATGCAGCACCCCCAGCAAAAGGGACGTTAGTATATATAGAGTAGTACTAGTATGTAAAGCTAAAAGTACTCCCATAAAATAGAATATCAATATAACAAGATAATAATCATAAAAACAACAAGTAACAACCAATGATATCCAAATTCCAAGTTAAAACATAACAAATTTTCTAAATAGGAAGGTAACAATTTTAGTTGGGAGGTCAAAGAGAGTTAAATAAGACACATCAAGAAGCTATGAAACAAACCATACGATTGTACGAAAGTGATCCACACAAGCCATGATATTAGGTACAACCAGTATAATAAAATGTACACTATGTACCAACAAGGACAATGAAAATGGCATATATTATGTGTGTTGGCTATGCGTCTCACTAGATCATACACAACCCTTTCTTACAATACACCTATGCGTTTCACAGACCCTCCATAGGGCTTACCTATGCAATTCTCCTATGCATTTAAAGACTGTCCATAAGGCTCATTCATACCATACACATATGCGTTTCATAGACCGTCCATAGGGTTTATTTATACCATACACATATGCGTTTCATAGACCGTCCATAGGGTTCATTCATACCATATACCTATGCATTTTATAGACCGTCCATAGGGCTCATCCATACCATATACCTATGCATTTCATAGATCGTCCAGAGTGTTTGTAACACATTATTATGCACATGATCATTTGTAAGCTCAAGCGACATAAGAAACCTTACATTTAGTGTCATAAGTTCCCGGATCATTAGAATACTTCATGTCTAAGCTCTCTCATATGGAAACATAACTTAATACAAGAAAATGTATGGAGAATCAATAAGTAGATTCCAATGGCGCATAGACCCAAATTCTTTTCTTTCAGGGTCATCATCATCAACATCATCATGTAGAATATTCTGGAAATCATAATTCTAAATTCATTAGTAATGAAGGCTTAAACACAATGGATTTCTTTCCACATAAACGGAGCAAGGTAATCGAAGCACAAGTTAAAATCATAAACGAGTGATACACCGTTTATAGATTTACAGTACTTTCAACCATTCACAACATCATTATTTCATTGGCTATCTCGGCCACACATATGATTCTTCATTCATGGCATGATGATCGTATCTCATATTCCATACTTTCATTTTATTTTGTTGGCATTATTGACCATGAGTATAACTTTTATTCTTGGCACGATGGCTACACTTTATATCCCCAACTAACTTCTTCCACTTTTAAGTATCTTTATAGATTATCAACTGTAAGAACATTTGAAATCAAGGCCTTATATATATATATATATATATATATATATATATATATATATATATATATATATATATATATATATGAGTCTTAGGTGCATTGAGTTTTTTTTTTCTAGTTAAGCATAGTAGACTTTCATTGAAATATGAATTGAAGTAATAACCTTTTTAACACATAAACCATACTTTGACACGTTCTCGAAGGGACCATAATAAGATATGAGCAATTGATACACATATTGAACATATATCTTTCGGCAAAAAGCTTATTCAGAATAGTCAAATTTATATGGAATAATTCAGAAAATGAGAATTAGGAACCTGGGCCAACCATACTTGAAACTTACTAGAACATCATGGAATTTGATTCCAAAAAAGAAGTTTAGCCAACATAGCTTGTTTGAGCTTCCCTTGGGTTAATACAACGTCCCAATACTCTTAGCTGATCCCATATATAGGAAGATAGGGAAAATCGAATATTAATTGGAAAGATTCTCATGATATAACTCTCTTGGGAATTTTGTCAAACACCTATTATGCAAAATCAACTAAAAAGCTCTACAATGATAATCCCGTCCTCCCTAAACCAATTTCAACAAGAAACTATCAAATTGTTTAACAACTCCATATACTACCTCATATTGGCACATGCATGGCCTATATCCAACCCACAACATACTTAAACACACAATCTCTTGTATAAAAACTTAGGAGAAAGACTTACCCGGATAGATGATGATCTTGTGAGTGAATTCCATAATTCTTGAAGAATGGCAAGATTGGATGACTAGAATTGTAAGTCTTATCCCCCGTCCTTTTTCTATCTCTCTCTCTCTAAGATACTATCACTTCTCTCTAAAAACATCAGATTTTTACCTTTAAAATAAGCCACAGAGGCTTTTAAACAAAATGGGTTCGGGTTATAAAAATAAGAAATGGATCCTCAGAACTCAACTTTACGGTCGCAGAGTAAAACGCAGAACAGATATTATTACGATCCAAAATCCCTCCAAAGAAGTTGTGATGGCACTTAGTAACTAAAACAAGGTAAGCCTAAAATATACAAATCACTAATGGAATTTGACTAATCTAACTGCAATAAATTAACTAAATTTTCGTGACAACATAGTCAAACCCAAATTCAATTATATAATCCCAAAATCGGTAGTACAAGTCATAAAATTTCTAAGAATAACTAGATAACAAGTCATTATTGTTCCAGAATAATAGGAAACAATGGAAATAAAATAGAACAGAAGGTGATTTTGGAGCCTGTGAATGCCTAGAGTGGGTACTTTAAAATCTCTAGCCGGCACTCCAGCCGCATAGGCATAAGTCTCAAAACCAACTCGGTCTAAAGCACCTAGTTCTGCACAGAAAAATATGCATAAGCGTAGCATGAGTACACCGTAGTGGTACCTAATAAGTATCAAGCTTAACCTCGATATAATAGTAACGAGAAAATTGATGAAGTATAAACCTGTGAAGGATAATATATAAAGTTGACAAGGAAAGAATATCAATATAAGGTATTTAGCATAAGGATTCAAATTCCAGTCAATAATGAAAATAATGGGAGCACGAATGACAATGAAAAATCACCAAGTAATTAAGCAACAACCTAGTCGAGGTACCGATAAAGTATAAATGTGTTCAAGTAAGGGAAACCTATGGCAACTCAATCAATAAAATCATTATCAATGCATAAATTTCACCAAGAATTACCCCAGGTACTATATCTCGTAATCTCAAATTATAAGTCACAACTTCCGAACTTTACACACATGATACCTTGTGTCCACATTCGCACGATAACATCCACGTGCTACCAGATACATAATATTCGTGTCAAATGTTCATAGAAATTATTCGATGGATCTATTCATATAAAATACAGTAAAATTTCAGTTTTTGATCCAAACATGAAATCAATGAGAAAAATGAGTTTACTTCAAAAAATATTTTGGTAAAGAAAGTAACATCTACAAAAAAAATAAGGCATCGAATAAACTACTGATTTGAATATAGAATTTAATAAATTAAAACATAATGATAATTCCTTTTTAAGTAAAGTATAAATATCAGATAGAGTAGGGAGATTAAGTTGAGAAAATGATTAAAGTGAAATATGACAACTATTAAAAATAGTAAGGTAATGAATTAAACGACGAGTTTTAACTTAAGAGTCACATAAGGTAGGCGTGTTATTATTTATTTTATTTAAAACCGTTATGCTACTAATAACTCAACAAATATGAGACAATAACTCAGCGTAGTAATTTCATCTTGAAATTCAATTCACCAAAATAATAGTAATAAGAAAGGAAAATAGGAAATGACGGCAAGGAAGTAAACTAGTGAAAATAACTCAATCCTCGATATACAGTAATCACCAGAAATACAAATCCCGGAGTCTCTTATGAAAGAACCGAAGCTAACACAACACAATAAGGAATACAAACACATAAACCGTTGCGACGCACAACCCGATCCCACTGTACAAACACGATACTCCCTTATTCTACCATGTAGATATCAAAAATAATAAGTAAGTATATGTTGCGGTGTGCAACTTGATCCCACCATATAATCAGATTCAATATCACATTTCTCCTTTATTTCACCATATCAATCCTTCCTTATTTTATCTGTTATGGCGCGTAACTCGATCCCACCATATCAATATAAATCCTTCCTCATTCTACATGTTGTAGCGTGATCGGTTCCAAAACTATACCACTATAGAGTGGCAAGAGCGGTTGATGTAGCTTTTACTCAAAAGGTCGGGATCGAATCCACATAGAGCTAAGATATGTTTGGAATTGGGTTCATATCTAATCTAGCAATGTGTGATGTTCTTAATTGAACTTCCAATCATTCTTTGTTCATTTACTATTCTACTTTAATACTAATGATGCAGGAAAATAAGCTAAGTATGATATTTTTGTAGCGTTTTTTAATTGGTCTAAAGGCAATAGCGAAGTGATTTACATCTAGGTAGGTATCTAATGGGATCTAAAACTTAGGGCAAACTTGCTATAATTGGGATTATGATATAGCCATTGCACGTAACTACTCACTCTATGCCTCTCGATAGTTTAAGTAACTTTTCCTAGTTGATTTTCTCAAGCCCAATTGGGAGTCAAACAATGCAAGCAAATATGGATCAAGTGGGGTAGTACTATCTTTAGGTTTAAACCTTTAATTGGGGCTATCAATCTCTTAAATGCATCCCAATTATTTGTTGGATTGAATTTCCTAGACTTAGTCTCTCTTTCTCAAAAAAAGCCTAACCAATTCAGCATTTAAAGCATAAATCAAGTTGAATATCATTTACCTATAATATTTAAGCCCTAAAATTGAAGACCCATTAAATATCCCATTAGGGTTGAGCCAAAATCCTAGCTAATGGGTTTAGCTACTCATAGTAAAAAAATCAAAGATTTAGATGAAATATAACCCATAAAAGTAATTACAAGAGAAGAATGTAAGATTAATGATTAACCAAGCTCTAAAATTACTCAAAAAGGCTAAAAGCGGTTGTTCACGTGCTCTTCTAAGCAAGACATGACCTAAAAATCTGAAATGAACTATTTATAAGCTAAATTTTCCGAATAAAATTGCCCCTGTGGAGGTTCAGCTGACAGTGAAAAGTGGGCCATTGCAGCGGTATAACTACTGCGACCGCACAAAAGTGAGCGTGTACCGCAGTCTTCGGTTTTTAGCTCCACTTTTGGTTCTCTGAATCTAGCTTCCGCTAAGAGCAGTAACTTCACCGTAGCCGCGGAAAAGCTACCGGTACCGCGAAATTTCACCGCGGGCAGCGATAACTTGTTATGCCCAAATTATAGCTCTCTGAACTTTGCCACCGCTGAGAGCGTAGACAAGATCACCTCAGTGGCGGACCCTCCGCGTCCGCTCCTATTTTTCTGTTGTTAGCGCCCCTTGTGACTCAGCTTTGAACTTGTGCAAGTTTCACTCCTTTATGAGCTAGTTTTGACTTTTTGTCTTTTTTTGACCAAACACTACAAACAAGCACAATAAGTTAGCTTTTGGAAACACGTGTACACACTTTTAATTCAAAACTTAAGAAAAAAGAACATAAAATATACCAGAATCCCTAGTTATCACAGTGTGCAACGCGATCCACAAGCAATTCAAATTGACATCAACAATTCAATACTCAATTTACAGGAATTTCTACAATCATAGGGTATGAATTCACAACAATGAACGAATCACGTAAAAATAAGGAACATAACAAATATTTCATAAAGCAACAGGACAAATGAAGCACGAAACAACTCAGGTGTGCTTTACAACAATTAAGGCAAGTAGCAGATAAGCACGAAGTCATGGAAAGGATTCAACAATAAAATGGTAACAAGACAGTAAGAACGGCAATAACTTCAAATAAAAGATGTAAGAGCACGATAACAATCAGAAACATAGCACGCCAGAACAATTCAATTAAAGGCATGGAAAGTGTCTAAATACTCGAAACTGATCAACTATCATATATAAGTCGTATACTCACTCTTCATGTCACGTACACGACTTTCACATAACATGAATAACATAATTATCTCAAGTCCTAAATGGTAGTTTTCTCCATAAAAAGTTGGACAAGATACTTACCTTAATGATTAGGTCGATACTCTAAAATGGTCTTCTCGCGTGAAACGACCTTCGGATGGGCTCAAACCTAGACAAAATAATTTCATATTGTAATTAAAACTCATAGAGAATAATTCTGGATAATAAAACTTCAATTTTTAATTTTACACTAAAACATCAACCCGAAAGTTTATCCGGGCCCGCATCTCGGAATCCGAAAAAATTTTATGAAATCCGCACCAATTCCTATGTTATTCCAACCACACAAAAATTATCAAATACCGATAACAAATTACCCTCCAAATAATCATTTTTTGTTTTTATAATATTTTTACAAAAATCTCATTTTCTTCCAATTAATTCACTAATTAATTATGAAAATAGTGATGGACACACGAAATATAATCAATTTCGGATATAAAACATTTACACCAAACAAGCACGTGAAAAATTCCTCCAGAATCGCCAAAAACCAAGCTCCAAAATCCAAAAATGTGAATAAAACCTCAAAGCCCCGACTATAAGCTTCTGCCCAGGATTTTTGCTTTTGCGGACAGGCTTTGCGCACCTGCGCATTCGCATTTGCAAGACATTTATCGCATTTGGATCCTTCACTTCCAGTAGACCTCTCGCACCTACGGAAACATTACGCCTCTGCACCAAACGCATATGCGAAACAAAATTACATTCCTGTTCCACCATTCACTTCAGTGTTGCCAGACACTGCACCTGCAATGTCACAGGAACACACAATTTCCTTCTTCTATGACCTCACTCCTAGCCTTCCAAATTTATGATTTTGTGATAAATGTGCCACTTATGCATCATATCACCTACGACCAATGTTCCGCAAGTGCAACCATACCAGGACTGCCCAGAACTAGCCTTATCCAACATACTCCAAACGATCTGAAACCCGACCGAAGCTTACCCGAGCCACCTGGGACCTCATCCGAGCATACCAATAAGTCCCATAACATAACACAAACTTATTCGAGGTCTTAAATCACATCAAAAAATATTAAAATTATGAATCGCACCTCGAATCAAACTTATTAATTTTGAAATCTTCCAGCTTTGAAAACTCGAGCTGAAACGTATCAAATTAATCCGGAATAACTTCAAATTTTGCATAAAAGTTATAAATGACATAATGGATCTATTTCAATTTCTTAAATCTAAATTTGAACCTGATATCAACAAAATCAACCTCTTAACCTTTCAAAACTTCGGCTTTTCATTTTTCTCCAAAATGCGCTGAATTATCCTATGAACTTCCAAATCCAAATCTGAAAGTACGCCTACGCCCAAAAATACCATATGAAGCAATTGGAATCATCAAAACTCCATTTTGGAGTTATTTACACAAAAGTCAAACTCCAGTCAACTTTTCTCACGTATGCTTCTAATACAAAAATTGCTCTTCCAAATTGATCCTGAATCATCCGAAAACCAATCTCAACCACACGCAAGTCATAATACAAAATACGAAGTTGTGCGAGACCTTAAGCCGATAAAACGATATGCTAATTCCTAAAATAATCGGTCGGTTCGTTACAGATATGCGGCTCACAAAATGGACTGCAGAAATGATCTCAAAAACTGGGTTGTTGGGGTTGGGTCTGTGGTCTACAGATCAGCTATACGATCGCAAAATGGACCGCAAAATCACCTTCGAATTTCTTAATGCTAAATTTGTGATGGATGAGTGACCCGTAGAATGTTGTGTGGTCGCAGGCTTGACCACAGAATCACCTTCTTCTGCCAAAAATTTCCATCAACTCCTACCTTCCCAGCCGTTGAAAGACTGAGCGAGAACGGTAAGGGGCGAACAAACAAAGAATGTCGTTGTGCGGGGATACGATTCGCCAAGCTGGGGTTACTGCATTCTTCAATCCAAAAATCACTACTACCTTTGTACACATTAGTCTACCTCGATATAATAAACCTTAAATTCCTTGGCGAAAGTTTACAGGGCCTTACATCCTCCACACTTGGGATCATTCGTCCTCGAATGAGGAGTAGAGTCCTCCCAAAACACTCATCATAATTATCTCTTCTTTCACACATCTCGAGCCCCCAAATTTGACTAAATCTCAATTTTATTTTTGAAATTTCAGCAGAGTTTCACTTGTAATTGGGGCCTATTCGCCTGCCAGAGAATCACCAAAACCACTCGTAATAACACATCTACAACTCAACAAACGCATCACAATATATATCAATAATATCCATACCAACATTGCAAATATTACATTATTATGAGTGGTATCTAGACATGAACTACACATATTTAAATCATAATACATAGAAAGTACCTTCCGAATCATAACCATTTCGCTATACAAACAAGTGAGAATATTTTCTTCCACAATGCTAGCAATTGTTTTATTCCATATGCGCCACGTTCGGCAATGGTAAGTCTTACGGTGGAATATCCAAGTACGTGCATAAGATGACTACTTGAGTGAAATCAGTTTAACTTGAAATGAGAAGATTCTTGCACTGCGAATGTGATAGAGGTTTCAAAAATGCATGAAGTTGCATTATGCTCTTAACAATACTGACACATGGAATCTATGCCACAAGACCACGAGGTTGAAAAAAAGGTCAAACACTTGTAAGATTATAATTCTGGCAGCTTACCCATTCCCGATAGTTAATCCTATATGAGAGAACTAGATATATGATAGACTTGTCCTTCAAATTAATATGTTCATTATATGTGCCAAATTATGAGACATCCACCTCCAGTGGGGAGGGAAAGGTCGCGGTAAGGCTACTTAACTTCAACCATACACGAGGAGAACCATGAATCTAGAACATCCTAATATTGGCATGAAATCATGCATGAGTTGAAGAGGTTTTAATGGTTAATATAATGCTCCGTCGATAAATACAATTGATAAACCCCTATCCACTCAGGGATTTAGAATGTTAAAGATGTAAACTCTCTGCACGTGATAATGGAATAGTAATGATTCTAGAAGCTGAGTGATTAAAATAACGATACCCGGGAAGGCAATATAGATACTCATGGGAGGTTTGCGAATGTTCATAATGAGTTCGCCACAGGTTTTGTGACTTGGAAGTACCCAGATGCAAATGAAGCATGGGGAAAATATGAGAAACAGATGTGATTCCATGATAACCTCAAAAGTGTATTCGATCTTGATAGAGAGCCTATTAAAATCCTATGAAAAAGGAAGTGCTAAAAAAACTTGTGGAAGAAAACACTCTCTCATGGTCATCCCATCAAGAGTAGGGAGACTAGCATAATGAGTTTACAAACTAAGGGACAGAGTCCAAAGATATTGCAGGGGTGTCAAGAGAGACTAGCCACTTGTTATGAGCTAGATATGTTTTAGCTATAATAACTCCCAAACTGCAATACCAGGCCACTTTTTGGCCAGCTACAATGCTAGGATCAAGGTGAGTTACTTACTATGGAATGATCTTAGTGGACATGAAAGTTATACTAAGATGAGCGAACAAAAGGTTTTACTATAATAGCCTATTTTAAATCATTACGTTTTCAATTACAAATTTGATTCCAGTATTTTAAATCTGATATTCATATATTATTAATTAATTTATCACCTTTAATTTATTTTCAAAAATTATTTTACTATTTTTATAAAATAAAAAAGGGAAAAGGTTAGTCCAAATTGACCCCTCATTAATCCCAGGTTCAATCTAAATTGGACCAGCCCAATCCTAAACTACCCACCCATGACCCGATCTAATCCAACTCGCCCGGCTCCCCAATAAATCTAGGCTGTTGATCAAAATGATCAACGGCCACAATCCTTTCTTTCCTTTTTAATTTTTCAACCCCCCTCAACCTTAGACCATTTCATCTGAGATGCCGCATTTGAATCCCTTCACCCCTAATCACTTCCACCGTGAAACTCATCAAAATATATGGTTTCTCAAGCCATGAGAGTCTTATACTTACCTCCCCTTGCTCTTACACACCTAATATCTGAACACTCAAGGCCAGACCTCGAAGTTTTACGCTCAGAAATTTGCTGATTCAAGGTTCTATGGTCATCTCCGGCCTTACTCCGGCGTACCATGGTTGTTTGAGCCTAGTTCTAACCTCTTTGACTCGGATCGGTGACCTTTCAAAGCCTTTCTCTTCTCTATGGTTCTTCTGAAACCTTAACTCTTTGAGTTTTTCTCCAATTTCTCTAGATTTGTGGGGTATTTGTGCTCTCTTTGAGTTTTCAAATAAATTCCCTAACTTTTCTTTCTAAAACTACTTTAAAAAAAACCTGTCCTTTCCGATTTAGGGTTTTCTAAAAATGTTTAAGTATTTTTTTTAAGATTTTCTTTATCATTCGTGTGTATTTGCCTCTATTGTTCTCCTATGTTTTTATCTACCATGTTCTTGTATATATTTAGTTCTTGTATGCTCTTTTACTGAGTTTCTATACTTCGTTCTTGTATGTTCTTTTACTGTATTTTATATGCTCTGTGCTTGTATGTTCTTCTACCATATTTTCCAAACTATGTTCTTGTATTTTCTTTTATTGTATTCTGTTATGTTTCGCCTATTATATTTTTTACTGTGTTCTTATGATTTTGCTATTTTGTTTCTGCGAATCTTGTTTGGGTTTCTCCTTATCGATCCACTTAAGCATGCTTCTTTCACAGTTCTTATCAATAATTGCCACTATGTTCTTTGAATCCTCTCGGTGCTTGCATGATTACTTTGCTATCATGTTTTCTCATGAGTTCTGTTGCTGAAGAGGCATGTTCTTTTCTGAGACTTCTAATCATGATTTCGATTCAATTACCTGCCCTCTCATCTTCGCTTTATGGTTTGCTTGATCTAGGGTTTTATTTTAAGAACACCTGACTCTTTTAGACTACTTCGAGTCTTTAAATTGAGTTTGGACTTCTTTGTTTTATATGACTCTGACCTTTTTGAAAACGTAGTCACTGGATTTTCGACTGGTTTGACAATGGCATGACAATTTTCTTACATAGTTAACGTGTTCGTATGCTCTTTACATATGATGAATCTTTCTTTCAAAAGGGGCTTTCAACTTGTGATGAATTCAAAATTCCTTCTAAACAGGTCTAATTGATTGTTTGTTGATTTCCCTTAAGATAAACCTTTTCCATCTTTCTGGCTCGGTTCATTCATAACAAATCTCAAACCTCTGATTCTTGGTTGTTAATTGATTTTCTTTCCTTAAATTATACAACCCTATATTTTAAAAACCCTGTACTTACATAAACTTTATGTATTTTTCCTAGATTGCATTCTTTACACAAAGGGTTTATTAATTTCTTTCTCTAATTGTCTTATAACCCGTTTGAACCTAAATCCCTTAATTAAAGGGTGCTTCGTGTAATTGATTGACAATCAGTTCTTTAAATATTTTCTTACCTTATTTCTACCTGCTTTTTGTACTATAAATACATGACCCTTTTTTCACAAAGACATGATTAACAATCCTATACTTCAGACTTCACAATTTCACAATCTCTTCTGAACTCACACTATAGTATTATATCTCCCTGTTTGCACTTTGTCTTTTACAATACTACTGCTTTTTCTACATATATCATTGAAACTGATATGTCCTAATTTAAATTTCAGTATCACCCAATGTGGTTACTTACAATCCTTGTATCTATATCAACTTTCTTATTTTTTGTAGATTTCAATATTTAGCTTAGTATGCCTATGTTCTACTGCCTATTTCGGTTATGAACCTTGGTTCCCTATCCCATTACCCTTAGGTGTTTGTGAGTTGTGACTTAGGGCATGGAAATATGAGTTGTTGTCCATGAACTAAGTTTTGAACCAATGGGGTCTTAACCTCTAAACAGGATGGAGGGTGTGCCAGCATATCCCCATTGATGAGTATGGCCATTAGCTTCTTTTTTTTTGTGATCTTGCGAACTCCCCATTCCCTATATCCCTATGTGTATTGTTTCCTTTCCCCTTTTCCCTTTCCAGAATTATGCACTTGCACTTTCTCTCTTAGTTCCTAAGTTCTGCCCTCCTCTTGTGATCCTTGCCTTGGGACCTTGAGTTACTTCTGAACTTGGACTCTTCAGAGCTAGCCCTTCCACACTAGAATATGACATAATATGGTAATACATTTGAGTGTAAGCACTGCCCAGAGTCCATATGAAACTCTTAGGGATCTTTGACACACCCAGATGAGAGAAAGTCTTTGAAACATGACCTTTGGAGTTGGTTTACTTTAAAAATTAGACAGGAAGTCTGAATCAGGCCCTTCTTGGTTGTAATTTTTAATTTCTGATATATTGATTTTTCTTTGGACTGTAGTAACTTGTAATAAAACTTTTGGGGATGGCTAGTGAAAAGGAAGGGGCAACCATTCATGTAAAAGGGTAGATAACTTGCCGATAGGAATCTCTAATTTCAGTATTTTCTCAAATAGTTATCCAGCCTATAAGATTTCTGCATTTTTTCATATAGTTACCTTACCTATATGATTTCTGCATTTTTCATGTAGTTACCATGCTAATAAGGTTTTTGCATTTTTCATGTAGTTACCATGCCTATATGATTTCTGCACTTTTCATATAGTTACCATGCTTATATGTATTTCTACATTCTCATTATTTACCATGTCTGTAAGAATCTCAATATTCTCAATTAGATGCCATGACTATAGGAACTTCAGCATTCTCATTCAGATATCATGACTATAGGGATCTTGCACTTTCATCTAGGTATTGTGTCTATAGCTTCTGCACACGCACATAGAAAATCTGCCTATATGTCCTTTCTGATTCCTGCATACCCGCTTTTCACTAGGCAAACTTGTCTATAGGTCCTAATAACCAAAAACATAATTAGATATCATTCAACGCTTAGATATCATGTTGTAGAATTTCTGTACTCTTCTATGTCCATAACGATGTTTTAAGTTGGTAAATATATAGAAAGCATGCCTATAGGGGTCCCAATAAAATCAGAACTGCCTCACGCGCTGGTAAGTTTAAACTATCAGTAGTAATGCATTACCAATTTAGAACCCGTGTTCTTCTGCTAAAACTCGCTTTAATCTAGCAACTTTATTTTTCCTAAACCAAACTGCAAGCAGTTTTCTTCTTTGTTTCTGAAATCAGTAGATATCATGCCTATAGGTTTCCGTCTAACACTTAGGCAAACCTTAGGATAAGCTATAAACTGAATCGGATTTTATTCACTACAACCAGTAGGCAGGCGTGATTGAGGCTTCTTATCTGAATTATGTAGTAAATCATTCTTCCCCAACCTTTAAGTTCTTCCACATTCAATATTAAATCAGTCCCTAAATAGTACATGCAAGACATGCTAAACTATGTGCTGACTCTCGTTTAAAGGAGGCCTATTTGAGCCCCGGTTATTTGTTATATGCTCTTCCCCAAAACTTGCTATATGTGTTTTGTTTGTCGCCTTAGAATTTTGCCTTTGAAACCACAACAAACCTAAAATCTCTTCCTGTTAGGATTAGTAGTCTTAATACCTCCGGGACTGATAGTTTTAGGGCGAGTAATAGAATGCAATAAGTAAATGAGACCATTTCGCGCTTTAATACCTTAAAACGAGGTGGGAAAGGGTAAATATGGATATGATTACTGGTGCGTTAATACCACGTGTAGCCCTTCTCTGAGTAGTGATCACCGGGTATTGCATTGACGTGATCCATATTATTGATAAACCTAGGACCCCTTTCCTTTGTTCTTTATTTCTTTTAAATATTTTAAAACCATTTCTTCTAATAATCTTCTAAGAAAGAAAAAAACCAACTCTCTTTAGTTCTTGCTGATATTGTTTATTTGTGATCATTACATGAAAATCCCCTATTATTTGGAAACCACACTAGTGGATCCTAAGGGGTGACTAACACCTTTCCCCCGGGACAATTTCAAGCCCTTACCCAATCTCTGGCTATCCTAAACAAAGTCCTTCTTAGTGTCCTAATGCACTTAATTCATTAGGTGGCGACTCTTCAATTCTCTTAAACCCAATTCCCAAAAGGGAACGAGTTATCCTTCCAAATGTCAAAAACCTAATTTAGCGAGAAAAATGGGGTGCTACAGCATGACGACTCTGCTGGGGATATTTTTTAGGCTTTTACCATTTCAAGTTATCACTGTGACTTTACATTTCTTATATACCTTTACTTGTTTAATTCGTTTAAGCATTTAATTCCCTCTTCTACTATGAAGCTGATTTGTCTTTTGTTTCTTTTCCTTATTTCTTTTACTGCTTTCCTTTACTGCATTCCTATGTTACTGTTTTAAGTTATTGTAATTATTATTATAAACGTGCAAATACGTGGAAACTTGTTTCAGTTATTGCAACTGCATATTTTCAACATCATATTCCACTCATACCAAACAAAATACCATCGCAACGCTTATAATGAGTGGTTGTGCCCTACCAATATTATCACCCCTAAATCCGACAAAGGCATATTTGCGGTAAAACAAGTTGATCAATGGTATAGTCGATGCTTCCACGCCTTTCCCTTTTGTGTTGTCCGCTCAATGGTACCAGTCTAATATCCCATAGAAACCTTACTCATTTTAATTGTGCTTGCATCATGATATAACCTAGCAGAGTCGGTTATGTTGTCCACATAACGACTCTTTAAGATAGCCTTGTCCAAAGTCCACCGGGTTTCCCCTAAACCCAAACGGACATTACCACGTTTTGTGCATTTATTTGGAGAACTAAATGTTTTTATGCCAATTATTGATATTTAGCAGTCTAGTTTGGTGGAGGTAAGGGCCTAACCCTTTGTCTTGTAGAAACATGAGGCACGAGGTCCCCAAATTCGACATGGTCACCAACATCCATCCCAAACTGCTAAGCTAGTGGAAGGATTTTCACTCTAGTGATCAGATGCTCATCCGGAAATATTTAGGGAACCTATCCTCTTTCTTGGAAATTCTACTCAACAACAAAATCAAAGAAGCTGCTACTCTATTCTAGGATTGTGATAGGTCTGTGTTCCTCTTCGGAGACATTGAGATGGCACCCTGCTCGAGGAAATAGGAGGACTGGCTAGTATACCATGGGAAACTCTGGGTTTATTAATGCCGGAAAACTGCAAAGGTAGATTTTTTCTCAAAATGATGGATCTAAAGAAGAATCTAGACTTGACATATTTGAAGGAGTCCTACATACCCTTTGACTATTTGTACGAGAGGTACGAGCACAAAATTTTTTACTGTATTTATCCTGATGAGTTTGCCCTTACATAATTGGGGCATATTCACCGAAGGGTATTTGTCTTCATGTTCTATTTCTTGGGGATGATAGTATTTACAATAAAGAAATCAAGGATCTATACCAGGCGAGCTATGGTCACCAAAACTCTAATGGAAGGAATTGACGGACAACCATTCAGTCTCGTACCAATGATCATTACAGAAATATACCGAGTCTTGGAAAAACGTCAACAAGGAGCCAAACACTTTGAGGGCTGTAATCTGCTACTTCAACTGTTGCTCGTGGAATTGCTTTTCATAATATTGGGATGATAGTATTGCTTTTCATTACCCAAAGCGAATGAATTACATGCCCAACATGTTGGCCCAACTGGAGAATGCTAGAGAATGGGTTGAACTCTTCTAAAATCTAACGGAGGACCGAGTACAATCGATGTTCAAGTGGTTCCCGGCAAAGGAATTCATCGTCCGATCCAGGGAAGCACCTTTCCTGATACTAATTAGCTTAAGAGGAACATACCCATACGCACCTCTCGGGTTATGAGACGAATGGGTAGGAAAAATGGTTATACCAAGTGTCTACAAGATGAGTCACTTCCGGGCTAACTTCCAGAATGAAGATAGCCCTTAATAGTTCCAGGATCAGCATATGTGGCATTGCAAAATTGTCATGGGATGGGACATCATTGAATCAGATAGATACCACGTGGGTTGTGATCCTTATTATTCATGATGGTTAGAGGACAATCACAATGGTCTGGGTCAACCCGGGCTTGTTCAAGGTAATGAGATCATAGATGAAAAGGCCAAATCACAGTCCAAGTACAACTATCTATGAAAGAGAATCCGAGAATGCGAAAGCAAGCACCGTGAGATACAGGAAGCCCATTAAAAACTAATTAAAGAATGGAAGGATATGGCCGTCAACTCCAACAAATGTTTGATCTATTTGGAGCGAGGTGTAGTAGAGTTGGAAAAGATGTTTCTGAAGAGGGTCGAAGACTGCCGGACTGCTGAAGAAATGAAGGCGGACATTTGGCCAGAGCCTACTTGTTGTTGGGACTGTGTGAGATAGGGAAGCTGTTCGATAGAACCGATGATGCCGAGTTTGGGGAAGGTCCCTCTGGGACCAAATAGATAGGATTCCATTTCCGCTTCATAAAATGCTATAAGGCCAATAGTCATTAGGGATTTTTATTTCCTTGTTATTTGGTGTCATTTTAGGATTCGTCTACTTTTATCAATGGAATGAGGCATTTAGCATTCGAAGTTCTCCAAATCAACTTGTTTCTAAGCCAACCTCGGGTACAACGTGGTCCCCAAAATTAGGATGCACTTTATATTTCAGCACTATTTGTTTAAATATTGCAACATTTTTCTAATGATCCCTACTAACTTGTTACCTTTTTTTGTTTTTACTCTTTTTTTGTTTATTCCCTTCCCAAAGGTTAGTTCGTGAATACTGGAAACATTATCATATTTGACGAGATCTAGGGGCCCTCCACCTACTCTTCCACCCAGTCCTGATAGACACAAAAACAAAAAAAGATGGAAGACTTGAACAACTCAACTGAATGGTTAGAGGTCACTCATGGTGCTCTTGTTCCTAAGGAAAGTGCACCCAACTAGAACAAAAGTTGTTGAAGTTTCAGGAGGAACTTGATCAAGTCCGAAATTTGGCAAGTGTGTCGTTTTCCCTCACCACTCCAGGGGTTAGTTTCCCAAATACTCAGAATCATGTACCTGCGCAAACATCCCAAAGCAGCAAAACCATCACGCTCCTCACCACCACTACAATACCTGCCATACTTCAAATAACACCCCCCCCCCCCCCCCGATCATCCCAGAAATCCAAAACTCCGCAAATAACCACTGCCTCACCCAATATAATACCCCCATCTACATGGAGACTGTGCCACACTCCACCCAGCCCATCAAAAGCACACCCAAGTCCGATGACAAGGATTCGCTCATCAAAAATCTGCGGAAGAGCTTAAACGGCTGACTAGCAGAATTCAAGGCGTTGAAGGTAGTAAGGGAATTGAGGGGATAAACTATGAAGATCTTTGCATATAGCCCGATGTCGAACTTCCCGAGAGGTATAAACCTCCCAAGTTCAGATGTTTGATGGCACAGAGGATCCAAGGGTCCACTTGAGAACATACTGTGATAAGCTGGTCGGAGAGGGAAAAGACGAGAAAATCCGCATGAAGCTTTTCATGAGGAGCTTGAAGGGAGATGCCTTATCTTAGTACATTTGCTAGGATCCAAAGAAGTGGTCGAGTTGGGTAAGAATAGCGTCTGATTTTATGGACAGATTCAGGTTCAATACGGAGAACATACCAAATGAGTTCTATATCCAATACTTGAAGAAGAGGCCCACAGAAATCTTCCGTGAATACTCCACTCAATAGTGAGCGGAAGCCGCTAAAGTTAGGCCCGCTTTGGAATAAGAGAAAATGAAAAAAATTCTTTGTTTGGGCCCAAGACCCATAGTATTATGAGAGGTTGATGCTGATCGAGAATCACAAATTTTCTGACATCATCAAGCCAGGAGAAAGGATTGTGGAAGGCATCAAAAGTGGTATGGTTACGAATTTTATAGCCTTGCAAGCCACCAATAAGACTTTACAGTCTGATGGTATGTCCAAGAAAAGAGATGCGAGCGTTGTAATAGGTGCACAGAGGACCAAATCCCCTATCAAATTCCAAATATACCCAATACCTCCAATCACATATCAGCCTACCCCAAATTACCAAGCACCCTCACCCTCTTATCATACTCCACTGCCCACTTATCAGTCATCTCCACCTCCCGCATATCAGCGGCACTTCACCTAAATACTCCCAACCAGCACATGCTTACCAAGCCTACAACAACCAACCATCCCAATATTAATCACCTCCCCCGTGTCAAAACTTCCCTAGACCTCAACAAAATTTCGACCGCAGACCTCCCAAATAGTATACCACCATTGTTGAACCAATTGACCAATTGTACGAAAGACTCAAAGATGCTGGTTATGTCACCCCTATCCCTGCCGTAACCTCAGAAAACCCTTCTCAGTGGGTCAATCCAAACAAATCCTATGCATACCATTCCGACATGAAAGGACATACCACTGATGAATGCCACGCTCTAAAGGATAAGATTCAGACTTTGATTGACAATAAGATCATTGTAGTAAGGGAACCTGCTCCGAATTTCTGTAATAACCCTCTACCATACCACAAGGGCGGAGGTGTTCATATGATCGAGATAGAGGATGACTGGGACCCCAAGGGATTGATCGGTTTGATCACAAAAGGCGACGATCCAAAGAAGCTAATAGTCACCCTTAATTCAAAGTGGTCCAGATTAAGACTTCTGGGAACACCGAGGTAAACATGTCCATACCACTCGAGTTTGAAGCACCATCCTCTGCAAAGACGCCAGCGCCGATTGAGGTTGAATTTATGCCACCAGCAAATGCACATATACCCTTTGAAGTTGCAGTGTTACCTCCTAAGAGGCTTGCTCTGTTCGGAGTAAATATAGCCACGCCAATTCCAGTGGTAATGTCAGCAATAACACCATTTCACACAAATTCCATACCTTGGGACTACACAGCCGAGGCAAGAAGAAATGGGAAGGTCATGTTCGGGGAAGCCATTGCGGCATAGGGTATGACAAGAACTGGCAGGGTTTACACCCCGAAGCATTTGATTGAGTCAAGAAAATAGCCCTCTAGAGGCCAACCATCACTGAGAACTAAGCTCGACGATCTCCAAGAAAGATACGAGCAAAAGAATACTCAGTCATTGATTAGTTGGACAAAATATCGGCACAAATCTTTCTTCTTGCTTTGCTATAAAGTTCTGATGCACACAAGAATGCCTTGCTAAGAGTGTTGAGTGAGGCATATATACCAAGTAACATCACCTATGGAGAGATGGAAAACATGGTAGGGTAGGTATTGTAAAGTCATAAGATCACTTTTCATGTAGATGAGTTACCGCCAGAGAGGTTGAGTCACAACAAGGCATTACACATCACCGTGCAGTGCAAAGATTATTTTATCACCAGGATTTCGAATGAAGGGTCATGCCTCAATATTTATCCGTTGTTAACACTCAGAATGTTGGTAAAGGGACTGGAAGAGATCAAGGACGGGTTCATCAGTGTCAAAGCTTTCGACGGATCCCAAAGGTCTACTATTAAGGAAATTAGCTTGTGTTTGCAAATAAGTATTTGCCATTATGTTCTTTGAATCCTTTTATGGTGCTTGCATGATTACTTTGCTATCATGTTTTCTCATGAGTTCTGTTGCTGAAGAGGCATGTTCTTTTCTGAGACTTCTAATATTATTTCGACTCAATTACCTGCCCACCCATCTTCGCTTTATGGTTTGGTTGAACTAGAGTTTTATTTCTTAGAACCCTTGACTCTTTCAGACTACTTCGAGTCTTCAAATTGAGTTTGGACTTCTTTGTCTTCATGTGAATCTGACCTTTTTCTAAACGATGTTACTGGATTTTCTGCTGATTATACAATGACATCACAATTTTCTTTCATACTTAACATATCTGTATGCTTTTTATATATGATGAATCTTTCTTTAAAAAGGGGCTTTCAACTTGGGTTGAATTCAAAATTCCTTCTAAACAGGTCTAATTGATTGTTTGATGATTTCCCTTAAGTTAAAACTTTTCCAATCTTTCTGACTCGATTCATTCGTAATAAATTTCTACCCTTTGATTTCTTGGTTGTTAATTAATTTTCTTTCCTTAAATTGTACAACCGTGTATTTAAAAAAACCCTGTCCTTAATAACCTTTATGTATTTGTCCTCAATTGCATGCTTTACACAAAGGTGTTATTAATTTCTTTCTTTAATTGGCTTATACCCGTTTGAACCTAAATCTCTTAATTAAAGGGGGTTTCGTGTAATTGATTGACAATCAATTCTTTAAATATTTTGTTACCATATTTCTGCCTGCTTTCTACACTATAAATACATGACCCTTTTTTTCATAAAGAAACGAATTAACAGTCCTACACTTCAGACTTCACAATTTCACAATATTTCTTTTGAACTCGCACCTATAGTATTCTGTCTCCATGTTTGCACTTTGGCATTTACAGACTACTACTTTTTCTAATTATTTCTTTGAATCTGATATGTTCTAATATAAGTTTCAGCATCACCCCCAAAGTGTTTACTTAATATTCCTTGTATTCATGTCTACTTTATTGTTTTTTGTAGATTTCGACATTCAGCTTAGTATGCCTATGTTCTACTTCCTATTTCTGTTGTGGACCTTGGCTCCCTATCCCATTACCCTTATGTGTTTGTGAGTCGTGACTTAGGGAATGGCAATGTGAGTTGTTACCCATAAACTGAGTTTTAAACCAATGGGGTCTTAACCTCTAAACAGGCTGGAAGGTGTACCAGCATATCCCCATTGCTGAGTATGCCCATTATCCTGCTTTGTTTGTGATCTTGCAAACTCCCCATTCCCTATATCCCTATGTGTATTGTTTCCCTTCCCCTTTTCCTTTTCAAGAATTATGCACTTGCACTCTCTCTCATAGTTCCTAAGTTATGTCCTCTTTTTGTGAGCCTTGCCTTAGGACCTTGAGTTCCTTATGAACATGGACACCTGAGCGCTGGCCCTTCCACACTATACTATGACATAATATGGTAATACATTTGGGTGTAAGCACTTTCCGGAGTCCTTATGAAACTCTTAGGGAACTTTGACGCACCCAGATGAGAGAAAGGCTTTGAAACATGATCTTTTGTGTTGGTTTACTTGGTTGTAATTTTCAATTTCTGATGTATTTTCTTTTCTTTGGACTGTAATAACTTGCAATAAAACTTTTGCGGATGGATACTAAAAAGTAAGGTGTAACCATGCATGTAAAAGGGTAGATAACTTGCCTATAGGAATCTCTAATTTCAGTATTTTCTCAGATAGCTACCCTGCCTATAATATTTCTGCATTTTTTCATATAGCTACCCTGCCTATAATATTTTTGAATTTTTCATATAGTTAGCATGCATATAAGGTTTTTTCATTTTTCATGTAGTTACCATCTCTATAAGATTTTTGCATCTTTCATATAGCTACCATGCCTATAAGTATTTTTGCATTCTCATTAGTTACCATGTCTGTAAGAATCTCAGCATTCTCATTTAGATGTCATGACTATGGAACTTCAGCATTCTCATTTAGATGTCATGACTATAGAGATCTTGCACTTTCATCTAGATATTGTGTCTATAGCTTCTGCACACGCACATAGAAAATCTGCCTATATGTCCTTTCTGATTCCTCCATACCCGCTTTTCACTAAGCAAACTTGTCTATAGGTCCTAATAACCAAAAACATAATTAGATATCATTCATCGCTTAGATATCATGTTGTAGAATTTCTATACTCTTCTATGTCCATAACGATGTTTCAAGTTGGCAAATATATAGAAAGCATGCCTATAGGGTTCCCAATCAAATCTGAATTGCCTCACTCGCTGGTAAGTTTAAACTATCAGTAGTAATGCATTACCAATTACAAAACCTGTATTCTTCAGCTAAAACCCGCTTTAAACTAGCAGCTTTTTTTTTCTAAACCAATCTGCAATCAGTTTTCTTCTTTGTTTCTGAAATCAGTAGATACCATGCCTATAGGTTTCCATCTAAAACATAGGCAAGCCTTGGAATAAGCTATAAACTTAATCGGATTTTATTCACTACAACCAGCAGGTAGGCCTGATTGAGGCTTCTTATCTGAATTATGTAGTAAATTAGTCTGCCCCAAACTTTAAGTTCTTCCACATTCAGTGTTAAATCATACCCTAAATAGTACGTGCAAGACATGCTAAACTATGTGCTGACTCTGGTTTAAAGGAGGCCTATCTGAGCCCTGGTTATTTGTTATATGCTTCCCCCAAAACTTGTTATATGTGTTTTGTTTGTCCCTTTAGAATTTTGCCTTTGAAACCACAACAAACCTAAAATCCCTCCATGAAGGATTAGTAGTCTTAATACCTCTGAGACGGATAGGATTGGGGGGAGTAATAGCATACAATAATTAAACGGGACCATTTCGCGCTTTAATACCTTAGAAAGAGGTAGGAAAGGGTAGATATGGATATGATGACTGGTGCATTAATACCACGTGTAGCCCTCTCTGAGTAGTGATCACCGAGTATTGCATTGACGTGACCCATATTATTGATAAACCTAAGACCCCTTCCCTTTGTTCTTTGTTTCTTTTAAATCTTTTATAACCATTTCTTCTTAGAAAGAAAAACCAACTCTCTTTAGTTCTTGCTGATATTATTTCTTTGTGATCATTACATGAAAATCCCCTCTTATTTGTAATACTACTTGCCAATGTATTATTTGTACCTTAATACACAACAATAGCTTGGCCGGGAACCACGCTATTGTATCCTGAGGGGCGCCTGATACCTTTCTCTCGGGATAATTTCAAGCTCTTATCCAGTCTCTAGTTATCCTAAACAAATCCCTTCTTCATGTCCTAATGCACTTAAATCATTAGGTGGCGACTATTCAATTCTCTTAAACCAAATTCCCAAAAGGGAACGAGTTGTCCTTCCAAATGTCAAAAATCCGATTTCGCGAGAAAAAAGGGCCGCAATAGGAGTGACTGGCTTGGTGATTTTAGGTTGACGGGGCAGCACCTTACTTGATGCCCCTCAACTCCACATCCATAAAATACATTGGTACCATAGTGACATACCTCCAAATGATATCTCCTACACTTCACGTAATGGGCATGAGGTCAACTAAATTTACTCATCCTACTGACCTGAATCTACCTCGGCACCACAAACCTTAAATTCATTGACAAAATTTTATGGGGCATTAAAAATATCTCCAAATATAGAGTGTTGAACAAATCCAAGCTCAACATCATTCCGGCCACAAAACTCCTCGTGATGTTCGACCTAGCAAGCGTGACAACACGAAGAAAGATCTTACTTTGCACAAATACTTAGGGGGTGATGAAGGAGACCCTCTTCAAGGTGGTGGAAGGTGATATGGGCTATAATATTATACTGGGGAGGGCATGGTTTCATGAGATGAAGGTTGTTCCATCAACATATCATAAGTTACTCAAATTCCCAACTCCCGAGGGAATTAAATAAATAAGAGGTAACCAACCAGCAACAAGGGAGATGAATCCGATCTCATTTTTCAGTAGAAAAAGGATGGAGATTACAGGAAACTGGAACCTGCTCCAAAGACGATCAAAGTCATCCAGGGGGAGGAGACGGCGCAATCCTATCAGGTACCAAGATACTTCTAGGTCCCAAAAGAAACAAACGCCAACAAAATTTGTAGAAGAAGAACTTGCATATGTTTGCGTTGTTCGAAAAGTTTTTGGAGAGGAAGTTTAATTCGGGGACAAGATTACACCCCCGAGATCTGGTTTTGGTTTATCGAATTTATTAAAGTTAGTGTCAATTGTTTTATGTGGTCACATGCAAAAATGATAGGTATCCTACCAGAAGTGGTCATGCACAAACTAACTTTGGATCCCAACATCGTTCTGATAAGATAGAAAAAATGTTCTACTGCCAAGGTGAAAAACACATTTGTCAAAGAAGAGGTAACTCGCTTGCTTCATGTCGGTTCAATCCGAGAGGTATATTATCCTGACTGGCTAACTAAACATAGTAGTAGTTCCAAAGAAGAAGAATAAATGTAGCATGTGCGTAGACTACAAGGATTTAAATAAGGCGCGCCTAAAAACTCATTCCCACGCCCAAATATTGATCAAATAATGGATAGGACAGTCGGGCACGAGTTAATGAGTTTCCTTGATGCTTACTCCGAGTACAAAAAATCAAGATGAACCTAGAGGATTAGGAAAAAATTTCATTCATAACAAACTTTGGCACATATTGCTACAATGTGATGCCCTTCCGGCTTAAGAATAGTAGAGCACCTATAAAAGACTCATGAATAAAATATTTGACAAACAAATAGGGAAAAATATGGAGGTTTACATATATGATACGATGGTTAAGTCTTTGAATGCAGTTGATCATCTTAAACTCTTGCAAGAAACCTTTGACATCTTAAACAAGCATAACATAAAGCTCAACCCCAAAAAATATGTGTTCGAGGTCAGCTCCGGTAAGTTCCTAGGATTCCTATTGTCACAAAAGAGAATCGAGGTTAACCCCGACAAAATTCAAGCCATCTAAGACATCCCCGGCCAACTATCAAGCGTGGAAGAGATTCAAAGGCTAATAGGGAAACTGACCACTTTGAGCAGATTCATTTCCAGGTCTTCAAAGAAATGCTCATTTCTTTTCACTACTCAAAAATAATAACAATTTCCACCGGACTCCGGAATGTCGATAAGCTTTGATAGATTTGAAATGGTATTAGTCAAGTCCTCCATTGATATCGAAACCGGAGGAAAGCGAACAACTATTGATCTACTTCTCAATCTCTGAGGTAGTGGTAAGTGCCATTTTAGTCCGTGAGGAAGAAGGTGCAAAATCTCTCATTTATTGCGTTATTAAAATTTTAACGGGAGTAGAAACTCACTTTCTATATCTGGAATAACTAGCCTTAGACCTTATAGCCGTCACTTGAAATCTAAGGCCTTATTTCCAATGTCACTTAATAGTTGTGGTGACAAATTTTCCCCTACGTAACATCCTTCATAAACCTAAACTTTCAGGTAGGATAGCCAAGTGGATGTCGAAATGAGTGAATTTGACATAAAATATAAACCAGGACTACAATTAAGTCACAAGTTTTGACTGTCTTTTTGGCCGATTTCAGTCCGAGATTGTTTCCTTTGGCTACCAAAGAAGCAATGATGATGTCGGGATTGACATTAGGAGTTTGGACCTTGTTCACAGACGGAGCTTCCAATGTGAAGGGGTTTAGGCTCGACACAGTGCCAACACGCCCTTGGAAGAAACCTTAAGGCATGCGATAATAATTGTTTCTCTGATTAACAATGAAGTAACGTATAAAGCTTTGAGTGTAGGATTCGAGATGGACTGAGGACTGGACTATAAGGTCATAGAAATCTAATGTGACTCCCAATTGGTAGTAAATCAGGTATACAGGATCTTCGAAACCAAAGAGGAACGCATACAATAATACGTAATAAAAGTCTAGGCTCTACTCACTGGGTTTAGGGAATGGTCAATTACTTATATCCCTAGAGAAGATAATGCGGAAGCAGATGCACTAGCAAATATAATAGTGTCTACGAAAAAGAAGGGATCGAACTCCGGCATGGTCATGCGGCTCATGCATTTGGTATTAGATGCGGATATCTACAATGAGGTTAACGTGCCCAATTTGGTATGGTATTGGAGAAATGAGATCATTGACTACCTCAAACACAAAAATTACCTGAAGATCCTAACGCATCTCCATCATTGCATATTAAAGCAACTCGATATAGTTTCAAAGGAGGCCAATTATGCAGAAGATCTTCCAAGGTCTGTTAGCCCGATTTTTGGGGGCTTCCGAAGTTAATTACGTCATTCGAGAAGTCCATGAAGGGATAAAGAAAATCACTCATACATGAATTCTCTGGTGTTAAAATTAATTTGGGCAGGATACCACTGGCCCCCGATGGAACAAGACACCAAGGATTATGTTCAAAAATGTGACAAGTGTCAAATTACGCACCATTGATGCACCAACCAATAGAGTCACTACACTCAGTTTTGTCGCCATGGCCGTTCATGAAATGAGGGATGGATATAGTCGGTCCACTACCACCTACCCTTGGTAAGGTAAGTTTTCTTTTGATAACTAACTATTTTTATTAGTGGGTTGAAGCAGGTCCTTATAATAAGGTCGGCGAACGCGAAGTGGTAGATTTCTTATGGGAGAATATAATCTGCATGTTTAGGATACCAAAAGAGATAGCCTGCGATAACGAGCTGCAATTTATAGGAGCAAAGGTCACAAAGTTTCTTGAGGACTTGAAAATTAAAAGGATCATATCATCACCCTATCATCCGAGTGCAAATGGTCAGGCAGAATCAACAAACATGGTGATTATACAAAATCTCAAAAAGAGATTGGATGCATCTAAAGGTAAATGGCCTGAAGAGCTATCCAAGAGTACAATGGGCGTACCGAACAATGGCCAAATCGATCACGGGGGAGAATTCTTTCGCTCTTATGTATGGAGCAAAAGCCTTGATCCCGTTGGAAGTAAGAGAGCCTACCCTAAGATACTTTTGGGCGAATGAAGAAACAAATAATGAATCAATGTTGGTTAATTTGGAGCTGCTCGATGAACGCATGGACTTGGTGCATATAACGATGGCAACCCAAAAGTAGAGAATAGAAATATATTACAGTCAAATATCCAACTTTCGTTATTTCAAAGTAGGAGACTTGATTTTAAGGAAAGTAACTCAGAACGCCCAGGAGCTCAATACAGGGAATCTAGGTCTGATATGGGAAGGCCCCTACTGGGTTTCATTGTCACCTGGAAAGGGTCATACGAGCCAGCAATGAAAAACATACTATGAAGAAAGCTTTAGTAGCAGAAATAAGACCTTTCAATGACAAGTCACACAAGCAAAGAACCACTATTAAGTGGTTAAATAGTTTTTTGCTCGATAGCAAAGTTTCTACATAGAAGTACAATTTTATGTCGAACAAAGATTACCCGAACAAAGAAAATCTTTGGCTCGATAGCATAAATTTCTAAGCGAAAGTGAAGTTTTCTATCAAATTGTAGATTATCCTGCAATTCACTAGTGGAATCCTCAAATGTGCAAAACTTCCAGTGTTCAAATTCACATTATTCGTATTCGAACAATAGGGAATGACATGAGGATACGACATATCAATCTTAATATGAAACCCAAAAATATAGTTGTATCAATGGGACTGCACTGCTAGTCTGTAGAAATAATTGTATGAGTTAGCCATAAGAAATACAATATCGTTTTAGCACAACGAATGCTTATGTACTTTTAAAAATGGAAGGAAGAAAGTAAAATCCTTTTATTCCTATCTTGTTTCTTGTCTGAAAGATAAATTGATTTTATCACTTAAAAGTTAAACAAGTAATTCAAATTCTAATGTCGTAATGAGCATGAGACGTTCTTTTCAAGAGCACACTAAACATAAGAGGTCCCTCTCTTATAAAACCCTCACATTAAAGGGTCGATTTCGGAAGAATTTGTGTCGGGAATACAAATACTAAATAAAATCCTCACATTAAAAGGTTGATTTCAAAAGAACTTATGCCTAGAATCCAAATAGTACAGGGAAAATCACAGCTGAAGCCTCGCATATCTTGGCGCAGAAAACTTACAAGAATACTTAAATGAAAAGTACACAAAGAAAAAAACTTGCACGACACTTGAGCGAAAAAGTGCTTTTTATTCACAATAAATGTTCCAAATAGTACAAGTACAAAGATATGAGAAAGAAAAGAAAGAAAAAATTGAGCTACTCCATCTCCAGAACCCAGAGGAAGAGAAGCATTTGCGTTAGCGGAAGTGGGAGGATCCACTACCAACTCAATATCTTGGCCTTCACCATTTTGGCTTTCTACAACGTTATCTTTCGGTTCTTCTTCAGTTCCCAAGAACTTGGAACTGGAACCAGAATAGTTGGTAGCATCAGGCCGAGCCGAAAGACCCCTTTTGGCAGTCGACTCCTGTTCACAGGCCTTAGCGATTTTGGCATCCAACTCAATGACACCCACTTTGGCCTCTTCCAAAGTTTTTCTCCTCATGTATACATAGCACATGTTTTTTAACAATGAGGGAAGTCGCTCGATGCTGGAGTTCTTCTTTAAGTCGATCAAGATAGGGAGAAAGGTTATCCCATACAAGTATAGTGGCCACAAGGCTGACATCAAGGTCGCGGATAGTGGAGCTGAAAACTCTACTGTGATAGATGGTCCTATTATTTTTCTCCTCCAACTGGGCATACTTTGGCTCGCCAACAGTAACTTCTTCAGCTTTGGAGTTTAAGGCTGCCTCCAAATTTCTCAACCTATTCACGGAGACAGCCTCGTGATCAAATGCAACAAGAAAGGTATTATGGACTTCAACCCATTTGGCTCTAGTTTCTTCAAATTGTGACCTTAATGGGGCAACGTCCTGGCTAAGGGTCACTACTTCTTTCTTGCTTTGCTGCAACTAAGTCTCCAACTCAACGACGTCAATAACTAGTGCTTCTTGTTCTGAGAGGCGAGTAACAATCTGATCTCTCTCAAACAAAAGTTGATCCCGCTTAAAGGTGAGTTCCTCATTATCACGAATCAGCCTTTGAAGGCCCTTGGAAGCTAGGAAGTTGGCCCGCAAAACAAAAATGCAAACTCAAAACCCTGCCATAACAAAGATAAAAGAAACAACAGATAAAACAAAGGCTATACCATCACTGCATTTTCCATGGAACTATTCAACAAACACTCTCTCCTGAGAGAGTTTATATCTTATCCTTGTCTTTTTCTGAAGCCAAGGCTTCCGACAATTAGCAAGTTCCACCGGGTGGGATAGAAAATGGATCTGGTAGAGATCAAAAGGGTGACTCTCCTCCTCATTTGGGGATCTTCGGAAGGGACAATATACGTTTGCCCTAAATTCCCATGAACTGTAGACTGGGGAAGAGAGGCATCCTCTTCTTGGGCAACTGTGGCCGATGGAGATGAAGCAACAGTTGTTGGTGGTGAAGGCAGAGTTGGTGAAGAAGGAGATGAAGCTGATGGTGTTGTAAGTTGAGGAACAGTTGCGGAAATCGTAGTGCTAGTTGTTGGTTGATCATCAATCAAGGATGAAAGAGACCCAGTACCTAGCCTCATGGTACCGGGAATAACGAATGGGACTCAAAAGCGAGAATTAGCATCTTCCACAATATTATATTCCCCTACAGTGCCAAGGAATCATCCTCGATTAGCGTAACTATCTCAACAAATTGAGCATCATGTTGAGCTCTAGAAGTTCTTCGTCTTCTATGTAGAGAAGCTCTCTCATCACTAACTTCTCCATCATTGTCAATCACAAAGGTGTCTGGGACAGGCTTGGGAGCGACGCTCATCACCACAACATCCGGGGATGGCTCACGCATTGCGCTCTTTGCTTTTTTTCCCCGACTGCGGTGGAGCGTCATCTTTTTTGTTGCTTTTTCTCTAGTCGGGGACTCCGAGAAGGAGCAATTGCACCAGAAGCAGGCCCGGAGATGCCTACTTGGGTAAAACCTCCTGCAGCAGCCTCGTCGCGTCAACAAGATTAGCCAAAAGTCCTCATCATGGACGAAAACTGAACCATGAGGTAGACTTCAATTCAATAGGAGAGAAAGGTTAATCAACTTCCTTATACGAAAGGTAAAAACAAGAAGAGTTCAACCTACCATTATTTTTGGCCTTCCACCCATATTTAAGAGTTAGTTTATTCCACGTGCGGGTCTCGGACGTGATGACATCCAAAATTTTCTGGACCCACTAGTCCAAGCCTTCAACCCTAGGTGGTGTCCACTAAGTTGTTGAATTAAGTGAACAAAGAGGAATAAGTAATAACATAGGGTGATTTTTAACAAGAAGAAGAGACAAACGATGAACTTACGAGTACGGTTCCACAATTCTGGAAAGGATGGAGTCGTGGCCAGAATAATGTCCTTGGTAATCATTCATCAAGCTAGGGTTAGCTCATCCCTTGTCTCCTATCATAGAAGCCGAAGACAAGCAACAATCCTCCGTACAGAAGGACTTACTTATGCCAGGCATACCTTTTAACTGATGCGGAACTCCACGATAACGGAGTCAATCTCTCAGCTCAAAGAAAATAGCCCCAAAGTGAAAGGATACGTATAAAAATACATAAAACCCTTCTTGGGGTAGGGTTATCCGCTCCACTAGGTTAGGAGTGATAATGTTTAGGACTTGGCAATGGTAGTCTTCCTTCATATCAGGAATATTGAAGGGAGAAAAAGGGTACATGTTAACACCCTATGTGCGGGGATTAGCGGAAGAATACTTCTCTTCGAAGTTCTTAGTTGTGACTAGGCTATTTGGAATGATGATGCTTACCGTAGAAGTAACAACATCATCAGTTTTACCTTTGCTCTTTAAGGAACTAGATTTTTATAAGAAAAAGTCATTTTTATTAGAAGAGGAGAAGAGATTTTCTCTTAAGAAGAAGTTTAGAGAAAGTTGAAAAAGATAGTTTGAGAAAGTTTTGAAAATTATGAAGTGTAAATGAAGAAGTTTGGTGCATATAAGTAAGGAAATATGCAACTAAAATTGTGGTCATACTTACCTCGATAAATGGCAAAAGCGGTGATAAATCATGGGATAACGCATGTTTGTGGCATTAAATGTGGAGAGATGTGCGTCTAATCAATCGTCAGAAATTTTTAAGAGGGGGTCAGAGAACTTTCCGCCAAAAAGAGTATCCTTACCACCTTCCCGATGACACAAAGTTATGCCACCGAAAAGCAGGAGTCGTATTTGTATAGGGTAAAATATGTTCATATTTAATGATTGCATGAGAAAGTAACATGTGGAGCCAAAAGCAGAAGATAGTCGGGACGAAGGCAACGATCTCGTTTGTTACTAAAGAGAATGACATTCATAAAGGCAAAATAAATGACTGCCATCTGGTTGCATTCAGTGAACAATTTTTTTGTAGCATTAAGTGCACGGTCCGTTATAGAGAATATGATCTTCACTTCCTACCGTTACACATTCTTCAATAGCCCTCATAATTATCATTTAAGATATACTTGATCCTATGACCTTGTTCTCTGGATGCAGCTATAAATAGCAAGTTCTACCATCATTGGAGGCACATTAATTTTTTACAAGTATTGTACTTTGCTCAAATCTCGATAACGTTTTACTTTCTTGCTTATTTACGTTGTTCTCACTGCTTTCGGAAGCTCTTCTTTCTGGACCAAGATATTTGTTGTGTTATCTAAGGCTAAGTGTTATATTTTTGTCTAATTTATATATCATTTTACGATCAAATTGATTTACTTATTTGTAAAATATATATAAATTCAACTATATCATTTTACGGATAAATAATTTACGCTCTTATATGTTTTCCTCCAAACTATTTACGAGACAACTCTTCAAATAAAACAAAAACTATTGACAAGATATGTTCAATTTGAGTTTTCCATCTATCAAGTGATTTTATTGGGTGGAAACTTATTTCGTGAACTTTTTAGGCAGTTTTTAGAGTTTGAGCTAGTTTGCTTTTGTATTTATTTCGTTGTCGCCGTTGTTATGAAATAATATAAGAACAAGAATAATAATACAAGAACAAGAACAATAGAGAGAAAAGTAGAGAGAGGAGTATTCTTATTGATACTTTGGGATGGTTTACAATGGAATAGAACCCCTTTATTTATAGGGAGGTGGTGACTTAGCCACCCAGAAGTAAACCCTAGAATCTCTCTAAATATGGACATTCACCTAAAATAGAATATTTTATAACACTCCCCCTTGAATGTCTATTCAATAATGTGCCTCGTTAAAACCTTAACTAAAACAAAACCCAATGGGAAAAAATTAAAGAAAAGGAAAAAGAGTACACATGTTTGAATATGCGCCTATCGGTTACCTCGTTAAAAACCTTGCAAGGAAAACCCATTGGGACAAAACCTTGTAAGGGAAAAAGAGTGCAACGCGCATTAACTCCCCTTGAAAAGAGCATCAATTCATATCCTTGAGTCTTCGCATTCCGATCTTGTGAACCAGCTTCTTGAAGGTTGACGTTGGTAGAGATTTTGTGAACAAATCAGCCATATTATCGCTTGAACGAATCTGTTGCACATTGATATCACCATTCTTTTGAAGATCATGTGTGAAAAATAACTTTGGTGAAATATGCTTTGTTTTATCTCCTTTTATGAATCCTCCCTTCAATTGAGCTATACATGCTGCATGTCTTCATACAGAGTCGTGGGTAGTTTGTTACACTTCAAACCACATTTGTCTTGAATATGATGTATTATAAACCTCAACCACACACACTCCCGACTTGCTTCATGAATAGCGATTATCTCGGCATGATTAGATGAAGTAACCACAATTGATTGCTTAGTCGATCGCCAAGATATGGCGGTGCCTCCACAGGTAAACACATAACCCGTTTGAGATCGAGCCTTGTGTGGGTCGGATAAATATCCAGCATCAGCATAACCAACAAGATCAGGACTGCAATTATTGCTATGAAAAAAGCCCATATCGGTAGTCCCTTTTAGGTACCGCAATATATGTTTGATCCCATTCCAATGTCTCCTTGTGGGAGCCGAGCTATACCTTGCTAAGACATTAACTGAAAAGGTTATGTCAGACCTTGTAGTATTTGCAAGATACATTAGTGCGCCAATTGCACTAAGATATGGTACTTCAGGACCAAGTAGCTCTTCATTCCTTTCTTGCGGTCGGAATGGATCTTTATTCACATCAAGTGATCGAACAACCATCGGAGTACTTAAAGGATATGCTCCATCCATGTAAAACCGTTTCAGTACCTTTTCTATATAGGTAGATTGATGAACAAAAATTCTGTTTGCCAAATATTTAATTTGCAAACCAAGACATAATTTTGTCTTTCCGAGATCTTTCATCTCGAATTCATTCTTTAGATAATCAATTGCCTTTTGGAGTTCTATGGGGGTTCCAATAAGGTTTATGTTATCGACATATACGGCAAGTACAACAAATTCCGATGTTGTTTTCCTTATAAAAACACACGGGCAAATGGCATCATTTATATATCCTTCTTTTAATAAATACTCACTAAGACGATTATACCACATTCGTCCTGATTGCTTTAGACCATACAAGAATCTTTGCAATTTGATTGAAAACATTTCCCGGGACTTTGAATTATGAGCGTTTGGCATTTTGAGTCCATCGGGAATTTTCATGTATATCTCATTATCCAGTGAGCCATAAAGATAGGCAGTAACCACATCCATTAAATGCATGTCAAGCTTTTCAAGGACAGCAAAACTAATGAGATAACGAAAAGTTATGGCATCCATTACAGGCGAATATGTCTCTTCATAATCGACACCAGGCCTTTGACAAAATCCTTGTGCAACAAGGCGTGCCTTATATCTTTGTACCTCGTTTTTCTCATTTCTCTTGCGTACAAAGACCCATTTATAGCCAACAGGCTTAACACCATTAGGTGTTTCAACTATAGGGCCAAAAACTTCACGTTTTGCCAGTGAATTCAATTCTGATTGGATTGCTTCTTGCCATTTTGGCCAATCATGTTTTTTTCGACATTTTCCAACAGATTGAGGTTCAAGATCCTCACTTTCTTGCATAATGCTAGATGCGACATTAAAAGCAAAGTCATAATCCACCACTATATCCACTCGATTAAAATTTGCCTCAATATCGATTGGATTTATTGATAGTTCCTTATTTTCTTGAGTCTCGGGCTTAATGGATTCTTCATGAATCTCAGAATTTATTAAATCATGAATTTCCTCATGAGATTCTTTCGTAGTGTCATTTTGATTGTTTGCTTTCCTCTTTCTAGGATTTCGATCTTTGGAACCTAATGGCCTGCCACGCTTCAGGCGTGCATTCGACTCATTGGATATGACACTAGATGATTGTCCAACAGGGACATCAATACGGATTGGAACATTCTCTGCGGGGATGTGGGATTTTGTTATCCTTTTCAAGTCCGTAAATGCGTCAGGTAATTGATTTGCTATTCTTTGCAAATGGATAATCTTTTGCACCTCTTTTTCACAAATAGAGGTATGTGGATCAAGATGAGATAATGATGCATTTTTCCACAAAATTTCCCGTTTGGTTTCACCAACTTCTCCCCCTAATTTTGGGAAAAGTGTCTCATCAAATTGACAGTCTGCAAATCGTGCAGTGAACAAATCCCCTGTCAATGTTTCGAGGTAGCGAATAACGGAGGGCGATTCAAACCCAACATATATTCCTAACCTTCTTTGCGGACCCATTTTGGTGCGGGATGGCGGTGCTATAGGCACATATACTGCGCATCCAAAGATTCTTAAAATGGGATATATTGGGTTCATGACCCAAAACCAATTGCAACGGGGAATATTTGTGATAATTCGTCGGTCTGAGACGAATTAGCATTGCTGCATGCAAAATGGCGTGACCCCATACCGAAGTGGGCAGCCTCATTTTCATGAGTAAAGGTCTTGCAATCAACTACAGGCGTTTAATTAAAGATTCTGCAAGACCGTTTTGAGTGTGAACATGAGCTACAGGATGTTCCACTTTTATCCCAATTGATAAGCAATAATCATTAAATGCTTGGGATGAAAACTCAGCAGCATTATCCAGTCTAATAGACTTGATTGGATTATCAGGAAATTGTGCTCGTAGTCAAATTATTTGTGCCATTCGTTTTGCAAACGCAAGGTTGCGTGATGACAACAGGCACACATGAGACCATCTACAGGATGCGTCTATTAAGACCATAAAATATCTAAAGGACCCACTAGGTGGGTGAATAGGTCCACAAATGTCCCAATCGATCATGCCAAAGTACAAAAGTATTGGAATCAGTAACCTTTTGGTTTACTGTTGAATGTGCCTCAATTGCACTAATTTTTGTCCAATACAGGCCACAAGATAAAGACGGGAATTTCTCAATAACCCTCTTTTGGCCAGAGACATTCTTTGTAATGATGAGATATTCAAGATTATTCTCATCTATTGTCTCAATATGATAGCCATTCCGGCGTATATCTTTAAAACTCAACAAGTTTCTCTTAGACTTGGAGGAGAACATTGCATTCTCTATGATAAACATTGTTCCTCTAGGCAGAGTTATAGTTGCTCTTCCGGAGCCTTCAATCAATTTACTACTACCAGAGATTGTAGTAACATCTTCCTTACACATTCTTAGTTGAGAGAAATATTTCTTTTCTTTGAGTATCGTATGTGTAGTACATGAATCAACTAAACAAATATTTTTACAGTTGGACGTTGATCCAAGCTTTCTTTGTGAGATATCCATATTTGCTTTCCCATGGTTTGACATACAAAAGAAATACACGAACATGAGAATAAACAAATTTAATCCGTTTGTTTCAATTTAAACAATATTTTCAAAATCTGCTGAGGTTAGTCGATTAACTTAGTTGATAGTCGATTATCTTGGGAAGCAGTCATTAGGTTAGTCGACTAACTAAATCAGATAGTCGACTATCTTGCCTTGCGAAAAAGTCCAGTTTTAATGCGAAATATTAGTTAATCGACTAACTAAGTTGATAGTCGACTAACTTAGTAAGCAGTCATCAGGTTAGTGGACTAACTAAATCAGATAGTCGACTAACTTAGCTTGCGGAAAAGTCCAGTTTTAATGCGAAATATTAGATAATCGACTAACTGTTAGGTTAATCGATTAACTCTACTGGAAAATAAAAATATATTTGAAATTTAAGCATATTGAAACATTCTAAAGAACTAATACTAACATTATATCATAAACTAACTAATACGAGCTGATACTAATGACTATTAGTTTATTCACTAACTAATACAAATAAGTAAAATAAAATCAAACAATTCCATCTTCCTTCATCACAGATCCATCACCGATTAAGTGGTCTATTTTCCCCTCGGGTTGCTCAAAGAAGTCTGCCACATCCAGGTGGGTGATGTCAAAATTGTCGTCAGAGACAAAATTTGTTTCAGGGCCTTTATTCTTTAGCGATGCTTGATAAAGATCAACCAAATGTCTTGGTACACGGAAAGCTTTTGACCAGTGCCCTTTTCCACCGCAACGATAACATATAGTTTCTGAACTATTTGCCTTTGGATCCTCATAATCCTGTTTCGGCTTTTGGTGGTTATATCTCTTTGGGGGGTGACGGACATCAGGGAAATTTCTTCCTTGTCTACGTCCACGGCCATGACCCCGATTACGACCACGACCATGATTAAAGCCATAGCCTTTTCCATGCTTGGCATAATGAGAATACACCTTATCTGCTTCAGGCAATGGTGTAGACCCAGTGGGTCGATTTTCGTGATTTCTCATGAGCAGGTCATTGTTTCGCTCAGCCACAAGGAGAAGAGAAATCAGTTCAGAGTACTTTTTGAAACCTTTCTCTCTGTACTGTTGTTGCAGTACCATATTGGAGGCATGAAACGTTGTAAACGTTTTTTCAAGCATATCAAATCAGAGATATTATCTCCACAGAGTTTCAATTTAGAAGTAATTCTGAACATTGTAGAATTATATTCAGAAACAGACTTAAAGTCTTGGAGCCTCAGATGAGCCCAATCATATCGTGCTTGTGGCAGAGTGACCAACTTCAGGTTGTCATATCTCTCCTTTAAGCCTTTCCACAAGATGAGTGGATCTTTGACTGTGAGATATTCAATTTTCAAACCTTCATCAAGGTGATAGCGCAAGAAAATCAAGGCCTTAGCACAATCTTGGGTGGATGCTTTATCTCTGTCTTTAATGGCGTCTCCAAGACCCATAGCATCTAAGTGGATTTCAGCATCCAACACCCATGTCATATAGTTCTTGCCCGAAATTTCAAGGGCAATGAACTTTCTTTTCATAATATCAGACATAATTAAAACCAAATTCGGAAAAAGGGAAATACCTTAATTTTCTCAAGAGGATTCTTGAGACGGTAGAGTCTCGTGCTGATAACGTGTTATGAAATAATATAAGAACAAGAACAATAATACAAGAACAAGAACAATAGAGAGAAAAGTAGAGAGAGGAGTATTCTTATTGATACTTTGGGATGGTTTACAATGGAATAGAACCCCTTTATTTATAGGGAGGTGGTGACTTTGCCACCAAGAAGTAAACCCTAGAATCTCTCTAAATATGGACATTCACCTAAAATAGAATATTTTATAACAACCGTAAAATATTTGAAACATTTTAATTAGAATATTCAAGATTAGGAATCGTGTCAAGTAAGTTAATAGGAAAAGGGATTAATTTCAAATCTTTTGAAGGGAATGATGAAGTTCTAACTATTGAATAATTGCAGAAAGAGAAAAGCTCGGTGCACGAAGTATTTTGAATTCACGTAATATTCGAAAAAAGATCACATCTTAATAGATTGTGATGCAAATAACATATACTAATATAAATATTGGTGGCGATTCCAAACCCAATACACAAACAATTCCATCCTTGCTCCGAAGCTTCCCACAAATTATTGCAAAGGAAAAAAGGAAATTTAATATAATTAGAAAGGGATTGGAGGACAAAAGATAAATGTCCCCTAGATGGAGCAATAATTAAGTAGGAAATGAGTATATTATAATTATGATAATACCCCAACACAAGCCCCATTTAGCATCAAAATGGTCATGATTCAAAAGGAAAAAAACAAGTAAGGACGGACCGCATTGAGAAAGAACTAAAAAGATCTCGTAGTGATGGGAAGCATCCAAGGGAATGCCATTGGAATATAAAATAAGATACTCCCACCACCATTGACTCAATAAAAAGAAAAATTTAAAAAAAAAAAAGAACATTATTATATATGTATTTTTGTGGTTGGTATTAGCCCATTATGAGTTGTAACCACCAATATTTATGATCAACAGCACATACGCAGTTCTTGTTCCCTTTATTTTTTTTCAAGGGTTTTCGAATTAATTTGCGCACATCAACCTTTTTCATGCTGCTTCAAATGACATTTTTTCAATAGGTTTTAGAAAAAAAAATAATACTCTCAATCTTCTATATTTTAACAATAGTGTTGAAAATTTATTCTGCCTTAAATGTTGTGCACTTGTATATAAATGAATAGGACATATACTTATTTAATGTATGTTTCAAAAGTTTTAATACTTTATTAAACTATGTTCATTCTTTGAATAACTTTAATAATTAATTCGAACAAATTATTAATTTAGTTAAGTTTGTTTCTTTGATTTTCTATACTGTCCTCGGTTCAAAATAGTGATGTTTTGATTTTTTTTTTTTCCAAAGTGATATCTTTCAAATTTCAAAAATGAATTGATTATGTTTTTCTTACATTGTCCTTGAAATAAATAGTATTGAAATATGTGTTAGGAGTGTTTATGTGAGATAAAAAATATTAATATAATCAATTTTATTATTAATTAATACTAAAAAATGAACTTTTAATCTGTGTAAAAATATTCAAAAAATTATTTATTTTACGGAGGCAACGCCAACTGGACGACAGAGACAAGTCGAGGGAAAAAAAAGAAGAAGCAAGGAACAAGATCGCAGAGAGTCGCTTGCCATTTGTTTGCAAGTTGTTAACACGTGGCTTGTCTATTTACGTCATCGCCCCACGCCCCACCCCCCTCTCCCCTAAAAAAACCTTTTCTCCATCAACTTCAGCCAATATTTTGGGTAGTCTCTTTCCTATTCTTTTAAATTTTAAATTTAAGTTTAAATTTTAAAAAAAAATTGAAAATATATTAAAAATAAATCTTAGAAGTTGAAGTTATAGTTAAATATATTTTTATATGAAAAAAATAAAATTCTTTGAGTAGAAGAAAAAGAAGTCACCCAAAAATTATCCTAATCTAGCTTTTTGGAATTCGAATTTTTTTCTGATTTTTTATTTTTTAAAATTGATCATATTTCACGAACCAACAATATTTTTAAGAAAATTTTTAAAAAAATGCTGAAATTCAGGGCAAAAAGGGGCTAAGTGTATCAACATATTTGATATATAAAAAATAAATATTAGGAGTATTATTATCCGTACTTTATTTTATATTATACTAATTTTTTATTAGTATGTTCAAAAAATATTAATTATTTTTTATATTTGAAAATAATTCTATCATAATTTTCTTACTTCCTTTAATAGTATGCCCTTCGAACCAAAAATAAATGATCATAATTTTAAAAGTATTTTCTAAACTATGCCAAATCAAGTACAGTCGCATAAGTCGGAAGAAAAGGAGTCCTCAAATTTACTTTCATTATTTCAATCAATAAAATATTCAAGCTTCCTGTAAAGAGCATACAATAACTTTAAAATGCTGATAATATAAACATACATTAATAATTAATCAAATTGTAATTCATACCAACCCCGCAAACCTCACCAACCCTACAATTCTAACCATTGTGGGGGTTGATAGGGCACCTAACAAAAAGGGACCTCAAATATAATGAACCACGTGATGTTGACTTCTTTTTCTCCTTTACCATTTTCGTGCCATTTCATTTTAAGTATTTTTAAAGAAAATAATTGAAGGATAAAATAAATTATTCAATAGACAATTTCACTTGTGAACACACTTGTGGCTGCTCCATTGTTTCAATCACCGACAAAACTCAGCTTATATTTTTATTCTTCTTCTTCTTTTTTCTTTTTTTTTTTGATTAAGTTAATCTTTTCAATTGTCTTTCGGAAAAAGAAAAAGAAAACACATTTAACGATGGCAATAGTAGATGTGGTTAATGGATGATAAGAGCACAACCTTGTCTCATCTCAATATAAAGACATGAAAGGCAAGGGAAATATTTGAGGACGGCCAAAAGTTTCTTTCTTCTATTTTCCTAGCCATTTAATGCGATAGAGACACTGAAAATAAAGGAAATTTTCTTCTTCTCTTTTTTGGATTAAAGAAATATTATATTATATATGGCTAGATAACAAAAGATAGTGTATTGGAGTCATTGCTAGGTATTGTAGTATTCCCATAGTAGTAATATTATGCATGATTGTGTTTGTATTACAACCCACAAAAGTTCTAACCAATTTAGTTCCTACGATGTCTGCACAAAATATAGTATTGATAAAACATCGGAGCAACTACTAATATCCTAGACTTGTTCGAAAAGACTTTTTTTGCTGCCTCATCAGCCAATGCATTAGCTACTCTGTTCTGCTCCCGATAGATGTGCTCCACTACCACCCTGTCCATCCTATGAATCAGTAACCTTCATTCACAAATTAAAAGATCATAAATAAGGCTTCCTTCTGATAGCATATTGATGATTTCAGAGAAGTCAGAGTTTATTTCTAGATGAGTCAAGTTATTTTGTTTGGCAAGTTGTAGACCCCTTATGAGTGCTTGTAATTATGCGCTAGTATTTGTTGTGTGAGGGATGTTATCTATGTACCCCATTATCCAGTCACCATTGTGATTCCAAATACTCATGTTGATCCTCTTATCCCCATGTTCTCCCTTATTGCTCCATCAGTGTTTAGCTTGTAGAAGCCTCTGCTTGGGGGCTCCTATTTTGTTACAATTTAATGAGTTATTTTTCTAGAGCCATTTTTTGTAAGCATAAGGTGTTCAATAGCTTTGGAGATTGTGTTTGTGGAGTTGATGTGTTCCTTCTTGTTATTGAATAAGTTGTTGTTTCTAGTTAACCAAATGTGCCAGAAGCATAAGGGAATGAGGTTGTCCCATAGGATATAGTGGTTGAAAGGAACATTTCTGATTGAGTTCCATGTTGATGGCCACTAGTGGACATTAAGTACTGGAGTCTGTTGTGAACTGTCTCTTGAAGATTTTGACAGTATTTCATTCCAAAAGTGGACAGTAACAGGGCACTCAAAGAAGATGTTGTCAATAGTTTCCTGGCTATTGTTACAATAAGGACTTTGGGGGTCATAGTTGATCCCAATTTATGGAGAAATCTCCTAGTTGGGAGTCTCTTTTGGGTAAGGAGCAAAATAAAATTCTTGATTTTGTTGGGAGCTTGCAACTACCAGATCCATTTGAATAAGCCTTCCTCACTAGAATAGAGGCCAGTGACAGTCTTGCTTAGGAAGGAGTAAGCAAAACTATTTGAGAATTAGCGTTTGGAGTAAAGTTCCATATGAGGTTGTCTTCTTTAGTTGGAACTGAGGGAATAAACACTGAGTTTAATAGATTCAGGATACTTGGAGAAAGAGTAATAGACAAAGATGACGTGCCCCAAGTTCCTAGGTTGTGGATTGAGCTAACCTTAGCATTGAGGCCATTTTGGTTTACATGACCCTCAATCAACTGTCTGAGTGCTGGATGATTGGGGATCCATGCATCATTTAAGAAGCTTACCTTGTTTCCCTTGTGAACTACTCATCGCTTGCTTTATTGTAGTTATTCCAGCCTTTAGGCTGCACTACCAGGTTGTTGATTTTGGGTGTCTAGGGTATCTAGAGGCTCTAAGTAACCTATCATTGTTAGACATGTTACAGTGCTTATGAATTAGAACTCTTGCCCATGGACTATTGGTATTTTTGTAAGTCATCCAGGCAAGATTAGTAAGAGAAGATTTATTCTTAATACTAGTCTTTTGGAGTCCTAGCCCTTCATCAGCCTTGCTCTTGTGACCATGTCACTATCCCAGTTCTCCCTCTATGAACATGTCGTGACGGCACCTATTCCCTACCGCTAGGTAAGCGTAACAATGCAGAAACAAATAACTTGCAAAAGTTTTAACTCAAACCAAGATTTAACAAAATGGAAACGGAATGTAGAATGTCACTCGGCACATACAACACAATATCTCAACTACTATAATACTATTCCAATACCCGAAAAATCATGGGAACACAAGCTAGAGAAAAAATACAGTAAAGTGCTCTAATCTCCAGAGTATCTAAATCAATAGTATGATAGAAGGGCTAACACTACAAGACAGAATAAAGATAGAGACTCTACGGTCTGCAGACGCGGAAGAAGTACCTCGAAGTCTCCAAATGCTCTCCCTGCCTCAAGGGTGATATGCATGAGTAGCGGTACCTAGATCTGCATATGGAAAATATGCACAAGAAGGGCATGAGTACACCACAGGGGTACTCAGTAAGTGCCAAGTCTAACCTCGGTCGGGTAGTGATGAGGAATGTCAGGACCCTACTGAAGTTAAACATAAAATAAACTTCAATAATATGAAAATAAAAGATATAAATGAGAACGATAATGAAATAAGATAGGTTATACCAGACATCAACAATTATACAAGTAACAGAGTAAAACCGGAAAGCAGAGCAACTCAATACCAATAGTAACACGAGGATCTCCAGGATATCGTCCTGTAGTCCATTTCATCAACTGTCCAGTGGATCTATCGGGATACCGTCCCGTAGTCCATCATATGTATATATCCAAAGGATCTTCCAGAAGTCTAACTATCAATGCGTGAGGATCTACCGAAACCCCGGTCTGTAGTCCCAAATGTAAATATGCGAGGAATCTATCGGGAATCGAACTCGTAGTCCGAAGTAAATATGCAGTAGGGGATCTATCGGGAATCTAACCCGTAGTCCAAAGTAAAAATACAGGGAGAAATATCGGGAATAAAACCCGCAGTCCCAAAGTAAACATATAAGGGGGAACTACCGGAACCCCACATTCATAGTCCCAATGTAAATACACAATAATATCAAGGAGATGTTCAGAAATAAAATTTCATACCAGGGAAACAAGTCATTCTAGCCTAACATGCTTCACGTAACGAAACCAGGCAATTTAGAAAATAGGTTATTTTAAATCAACTAGACATGTTTCTCTAACTAACAACAGGCTAAAATTTGCAAGTATAATAAAGCAGGAAGTGAAACATGCTAATAAGTACTTTAAGAAAATTGGATTTCCAACAATTTGCACAAATACACGCTCGTCACCTCGCGCACAAGGCAATTCAATTACCAAATATCATATCCTAAGGGGGAAATTTCCCCACGCAAGGTTAAACAAGTCACTTACCTCGAATCGACTCAAAGTCAACTAGAAATTATGCCCTTTCCATGAGTATCCGGCTCCAAATGCCCCAAATCTATTCAATTCAATTACATATTATAAATAACATCTCAAACAACTGATTCTACGATTAAATTCAAAGCTAAGACACAAAATTAGGTAAAATAACCAAAATTCCCCTTAGGCTAATGTCTCGGAATTGGATGAAACTTATATTTTCGGAAATCTCATACTCTCATGAGTTTATACATAACAAGAACACAAAAATCGGAGTCCAAATGGCCTTTCAAATCCCAAATTAAAATTCAAAATCTCAAGCCCTAGTTCTTCCATTTTTGTCCAAGTTTCCATGAATTTCTAGGTTAATTTCACGATACAATCACGATTTTGGTTCAAAAATCTTACCTCCAATCGATTCTCCTTGATTCCATATTGAATCTCCCTCAAAAAGATCTCAAATACTCAGCTATGGTGGAAAATATGGCTCAAAATCGCAAATGAAATGTGTCATAACTTTCTGTCCAGCCATAATGTTCCTTCATCGCGATCGCGACATGAGCCACGCGATAACGAAGCACATTTTTATTTTTCTCAAAATTAACCCTACGCAAAAGTGACACTCTCCCCACAAACGCGATGCTTTAGACTCATATACCTACGCGAACACGGTCACACCTACGCGAATGCAAAGAATAAATATACTAGACCCCAAATCCTCATACGCGATCGCGAACATTACCATGTGGACGCGAACACTAGATCAAGACATTATGCGAACACAGAACCTCAACTGCGAATGCGAAGATCAAAATACCTACCTTCCAAAATCCTTCTACACGATCACGAGGGACCTCACGCGATCGCGAAGGCCAAAATTCCTTTGCATTGCTGCTGCAATTTCTGCAATCTTCCAAGACTCAAAACTTCCTATTAGCCACCTGAAATCACCACGAGGCCCCCGGTACCTCAACCAAAAACACCAATATATCCTAAAACCTCATTAAAATTGTTTCAATCATCACAACACCTCAAACAACACAAAATCCATCAATTTATTCGAATTCAAGCTTAAGTTTTCTAAAAACTTCCAAAATACGCTTTCGATGAAAAGCCTAACCAAACCACGTTTGAATGACCTAAAATTTTGCACTCACATCCCAAATGACATAAAGAAGCTACAGTAACTTTCAGAATTCCATTCCGACCCTCATATCAAAATCTCACTATCGAACCAAAAACTTTTAAAATTCAAACTTCGGCATTTCAAGCCTAAATTAGCTAGGGACCTCCAAAACACAATCCGAACACGCTCCTAACTCTGAAATTACCTAACAAAGCTAACAGAACCATCGAATTTTCATGTTGGGCATGTCTTCATACTGTTCCGACTATGGACAACTTTCTAACACTTAAGCTCTCTATTAGGGACTAAGTGTCACAAAACTCTCTCAAACGCAAAACCAAATGTCCCGAAAAATCAAATTAGCAGAATTAAACTTGGGAAAAGCAGTTAATAGGGGATCGGGGCATTAATTTTTAAGACGACCGGCCGAAGAGGCGACCTCGGAGAACGCACAGGATATGCGCAGTCGTTACACTGTTATGAATTAGAACTCTTGCCCATATACTATTGGTATTTTTGTAAGTTATCCATGCAAGATTAGTAAGAGAATATTTGCTCTTAATATTAGCCTTTTGGAGTCCTAGCCCTTCATCAGCCTTGCTCTTTATGACCACCTCCCACTTGATTAGGTGGAGCTTCTTCTTTTCAGGAGTGGTGTCCCAAAGAAAGTTCCTTTGGATTTTGTCAATCTTATTGGTAACTTTAGTGGACAGGTTGATGTACTGCATGACATGGCTAGGAATGCTATTTAAAGAGGTTTTGGCCAGTACTGCTCTTCTAGCCATATTTAGGCAGTTTATTTTCCAACCAGCTAGTTTGGATTACATGTTATCAATGATAAACTGAAAGTCTGCACTGATTTGTTTTTTATGGAGAATAGGGAAACCAAAGTATTTTTCAAAGGATGTGGTGTGTTGGATGGACAGGGAGTTGGAGAGATTCTGTATGGAGTCATGTGGAGTATGTGAGGAAAACAGGACTCTTGACTTTGCAAGATTTATTTTCTAGCTTGACTGCTTACTGAAATTCTGTATGATGGAAAGTAAGATGCTACAGTTCCTGCCATTAGCTTTAGAAAGAGGGTTAGGTCATCTGTAAAGAAGAGTTGGGATATTTTTGGACCATTTCTAGTTATACTTATGGGTTGTCAGAATAGCCTTATCAATTAATCTTGATAGTCTTTCCATGCACCTAATGAATAAGTAGGGAGAGATTGGGTATCCCTGCCTAATACCTCTAGAAAGTTTGAAGGAATCATTTTTCCCCTCATTCATATTAGAACAACTGGGCTATCTACTTTTCTATTTTTATAACTTATATTTCAATTTACAACTAACTTGCCTAAAGTAATAGGCTAAGATTCAACATCCAATTCCAATTGGTTCTCAAAATTACTATTTAATTTTAAAAAGGATTCATTAAGCTTTTAAATTAATTTTCGAATCAGTAACTGTGACTCAAATATTAGTTCAACAAACTAAATTCATTTGGGTGGTGAAAATTAGATTTTTAACATGCTTAAATATCCTAAATTTCGAATTTAATTTTGTGAAAATTTTAGAGTAGGTGTTATTTATACTTGTTAGAAACAGCATAAGGAGCTTGTATATAAAATTTGAAGTCATTTAACGGAGGTTTGGACTGGTTTTAAACAAGAATTGTAACTGAAAATCGTGGAAAACGTTTGTCTACAGACGCTTGTATAAAGATGTATAAAAGTATATAATAGTATATAATGTGGTTTCTACACTCATATATACTATTATAAAAGATTATACAAAAAATTGACTTTGCCTTATTCCTTGTGTCTTTTCTAAATTTAATTAAATCTTGCTCAAATCTACTCCAAATCACTCCAATTTAAATTTTGAACTCCTTTTGATATTTTCAATCAATTTGAGCAACACTCAATCGAAACAACAAACAAATTCAACAAAACCCCATTTTAGAAAGCAAAACTTTGAAATAGTCTTCAATGGTGGACTCCTACTCTTCAATTTTCTTACATTGTAAGCATGTGACGTAAGAGGATAAGCAGATTATACGCTGCCTCTTGAAGCATACGTAGAAGATGTGAGAAGAAGAGAGACTGAAAGTAATGGTTGTGAGAACACTTATTTAAGTCCACAGTTTTAGAAGCAATGATTGTAAGAATACAGATTTTTAATTTGCTAGTGCTTTCAAAGTATATACCATATAGGCTAAGTCGGGTAAAACTTAAAAACATGAGACATTTATTGTTATGATGTGAAGTCATGTGTATTTTCTTGTAATTCTTTCGAAAATAAACTTGAACAAAGACAATTATGTTTGATTTTGCGTTTCTATTAGCCATCTCAATCTTTGCATGCATAAAATAAACTCCAAAATAGAGTAAAGTTACTTCAATCATTACTTTATTTTTTAATCTAAAAAATATATATTTCATTTTATATTCTTTTCTTTCTTTAATATTATACTATTATCTTTTATTTAAGTTTTATTTTTTTATTTCTATTAAAAAATTCTATTTTTTTTATTTTTATCGAATATAATTTATATTCCTTTCTTATACAACCATTTAATATAAAATTATTTTATACAATAAATTTTCAAGTAATATAATTTTGTACGCAAATATTATAGATTATATATATTAACTGATAATTCAAATAAAAGTGAAATCATTGAGATACAACTTCCACCTCCAATATACTCCCATAAATGTCTATTAATGTTATAAAGTACAAAATAAGCACTTTTATCCTTAATTATTTTGTATCGAGCTAAAAATTATTTAAATCAATTATTTTCATCTACTACTATCTCTATCATTGGGGATGAACATTACTAATCATAAACATAATTAGGTATATATAAAGATATAAATTAAAAGAGTTAAATAATAAAAATTATAATAAAGTAATATAAAATATTAATGAAGGTGATGAATAATGTTACTGCAAATTTGGAGTGATACTATTCATCCAATAATGCAGCTGCATAGGAGACCAATTACCCAAAAACCACCTGCATTATAGTAAATGCAGTCGGCAGGGGAGATGCTCTTATCTAAACGACTAGTTTTAGGGTACGTGCTTTACGCGTGTATTTCATCTCAAGAAGTATATATATTTTTTTAAAACTAACATAAATATTATTGTAAAGTTAGTGTTTGATTTACATAATAAAAAATATAAAATTATGAAAATGATGATATGACAATCCTATTCAACTAACTCAATAAAGGAAGAAGCTATCCCTATAAAAGTCCTCAAAATTTTAATTTTTTCATACCGCAAAAAATATATATTATTAATTATATTTATAGTTTATCCAACATAAAAAGTATTAAGAAGAATAAGAAAGTGGATCAATATTTATGTTTTGAATTTTATACTTTTAAAATAGTGTAGATATAAATACATAGATTATACTCGTTTATCAAAAAAAATTAATGCAGATAGTCATCTTAAATCAAAATCCATTAAAATTATAGTAAAATTTAATTAGTTAAATCTAAAATTCTACATATAGTATAAAAACTTAAATCTCTATATAATATTTTAGCATAAATTATTGGTGAAAGAACAATTTAGATTTTAAGGGTATAATAGTGGATATGTCGATCAACTTTATCTCTGTGGTAATTAATCACTTAATATACTCTCATAAATAAGTATTTTCTTATTTTTAGCTTAATACATAGAACTTCAATAGTTATTTTTATACGGATATTTGGTTTTCAAAGTTAACATATAATATGTAACCAAACAAGTAACTTCAGAAACAGTTCTATGTTTCCCAAACCAAATCTTGTTGTCTTCCAATAATTTAAATTTTATCTTTGTTTATGGTTTTAAGTTCTACTAGTTTCAGTCTACATGCGTTGCACGCGTATTTTGTGTCAATTAATATAAAATATATAAAAGAAAAATAAATTATTGCATATATTGAAACAATATCTTCTTAACATACAAAGATGATGAATTTAGTTGAATTAGTTATATAATAATTGTAGTTATAATATCTTGCTAAATAAGATAAAAATATGTTATGTTATTGTATCTCGCCTAATAAAAATAAAAAGGTTTTAATAATAATTGATATTGATAGATTCTTTAAATTTACTATTTAGCTCCTAGCTGCTCTACCTCTCTATTTTCAAAAGCCCTGCTCACTTATAGCCCTATAACCAAGCAGGCAGGCGAGACATCAGAGCAGCTGTAGAATGGAGATTGCAATTCCATTTATTTATATGAAAGGGGTGGCATGTGAAACCAGCAATCCCATATTGTGGAATAAGAGCAGTGGCATTTGCGGAAATAGGTTTTGAGGAAGGGACTGATTGAACTAAGGAACTGAACTAATGGACGAGGAGGAATAATAAGTAAATCTTGGTCGGAATCGAAAGCGGGGAAAAGGTTCGAATCCTGCCACCTTTCTTGTGGATCATCCTGTGGTTACCGGATGATGGGAATAACAAAGCAGAAATTTTGAAATGAGCACGAAATGTCAATATATGAATTGTTTCATTATTCGTTATTTACGGGTCTTTTCGTTGCATTCACTTACAACAAGAAACAACCACCAGTGTTTGGTGCAGCACTTGCATTTTGGTGTATTCTTCTTTCTTTCCTTGGTCTTTCGTTCCGTCATATTCCTAATAACTTATCCAATTACAACGTATTAACCGCTAATGCACCTTTCTTTTATCAAATCTCAGGGACATGGTCTAATCATGAGGGTAGTATTTTATCATGGTGTCGGATCCTAAGTTTTTATGGATTCCTTCTTTGTTACCGGGGTCGACCCCTAAGCCATAATGTCTAAAAACTACTGTAAAAGTATTATAGTCGTATTATTTAAAAAAAATATTTAGAAGGCATATAAAAATTATGACAAAAAAACTCGTTTGACTATCAAAATTCGAATATTGTCATATAAATAAGGGCAGAGGAAATATGTATTATGTTTTAGAGCTTGTTTGGATGGTCGTTGCATGTTATATCGTATCGTATTGTTACTTAAAATATGATGTGTATTTTGGTTGTTACTTAAATTTTATTGTATCGTATCGTTAAATCTGTCGTTATGCTACTATATGTAATGACCGATTGATGTGGTTGCGTCATTATCTTATTTTTTCTCTCATCTCACATTTACTATTATTAAATTATTTAATTTTATCATTTACCCTATCTTTTTATATAGTAAATTTACCCCGTATTATAATATTTTTATAATATTGCAAATTTATTTGAAATATTTCTGGTGTATGATATCATGAAACAACGGCAAACAATACACAATCTATCCAAATATTGTAATCATCAAAGGATACCGTGCAATACAATACAATATGATACATTATAAAACAATGTGTAACAACCATCCAAACAAGCTATTAAAGGAATAGTACATGATTGAAGGATAAGTGGATCTGTCAATGCTAAAGGATATGTTCGTCTAGAGCCTTCAATATGGGCTTGGCCCGTTGGGCCAGCCCAGGTCAACCCGTAACTTAGCAGGGCTGGACTAGAATTTTTGGAGTCCATTTAAAAGTGAGGCTTTTAAGCCCGACCCAAGTAAGCCCGTAGCCCGTGGGGCTTGAGTGAGGCTGGATTGGGCTAGCCTGTGGGCCTAATAAAATACGTATTTAAATTATACAAAATATAAAAAAAGTATATCACACAAGAAATAACTAAAAGAGTATCTCAAGCTTAAAGTTTATTAAGCTCATCATATTAAAAGATCAAAGTCTTAAAACGTTAATTAGTTTAAAATTTTAATTATTCTTAATATTTAACTAATTAATATTGCATACGAACTGTAGATGTAGATGAAAGTGAAGATGTTAAGATAACCTTCTCATAAGCGGATTCAAATGTGTTTGATGAAGATGATGTGTCAAATATCCCATAAGCGTATGGACGTTCTCTTGAATACTTTTATTTGAGTTTGACTTTAGTAAATAAAATATAGCCTTATCTTTTTTTCCTTGTGATATATTGGAACAATAAGATTTTTTTAACTTTTAAATATTTATCTTTTTTAGGTTAGAACTTAAAGAAAAATTATAAAATTATATTTTTAAAAATAATGGATCGGCTCATGGGGGCCCACAGCCCATATAGGATTGGAATGGACTGATCATTATAAGTCCTATTAAAATGGTGGGCTAGCCCAACCCAGTTCGTCAATTACTAAAAGCTTACGTGAATTGGATTGAGCTAGCCCGGCTCCGCCCATATTGATAGCTCTATGTTCATCCATAAATAATTGCATGAGTTATAACACTCTTTGTTTTAGAGATGAATTAACATTAAATATAATTTTAGAAAAAAGTAAGGATGATTCATTTCTTACATCAAATTAACATGAACCATGACACTTTTTAAGAAAAAATTAGGTTGTATTCAGAGAAAAAATATAACAACAACAATCATTATTATCACCCGATATAATTTCATAAGTAAGGTCTGAGGAGGATATGATGTATGCAATTTTACCCCTACTTCATAAGTATAGAGACACTGTTTTTGATAAATTCTCGTCTAAAGAAAGTGAAGAAAGCCCTTTATTTTTATAAACAGTTTCTTTTCATTTCTTCAAAACAAACCAGTTAAAAATCATTAGCTGCTGACCAACTACTCAACCTCTAATTGTATTCTAAAAGAGTCATTTCTAAGTCTATATATATACATCAAGACATCAAAACTATGCATTGAAATCGACTCCATATCATAAGGGTAGCTATTTATCCTTCGCAAAGCATCCTTCCAGTTATGAGTTGAGGATCCCTTAATGTGTATGTGGACTTCTATTTCCTTGCAGATGTTACTGATAACCATTTCCCTCCTTGGAATCGAAGCTTGTTTCTTTCTCTCCATATAATATATACTAGCATCCCAAAAACACATGTGGTAATTGAAGCTTGCCCATTTCTCCTCTTGCCATTCTTTCTAACCCATTCAACCTCCTATTCCAATCTCTAATGTTTCTCTGGTATCCCATTCAGATTAACAATCTGTTCCATAGTTCCAAAGATGTCGAACAAGCAAAAAATAGGTGATCAAAAGACTCATCTGCTTGCCTGCAAAAAAACACACTGTTGTGGAATCTGTATACCAAACTTCAATAACCTCTCCACTGTTACCAGTCTTCTATGCAATGCAAGCCATAGAATGAATTTGAATCTTGGGTGTAGCTGTGCCTGCAAACTTATGCTTTCTCAATGAACTTTCTGGAGTTGGGGAAATTGCAGTCTATACAGTTTTTTGATACTGAATAGATCCCCCCCCCCCCTCTGTAGTTGTTTTAATCTGCATTTCAGATTACCATTGGATACTCTGCAGCTCTGTTACCAGTGTCCTTGTCTCAAAAAATTTCCTCACATCGCAGGCAGCATTCCTAGGAGTAGGCATATCTTCAATAGCTTTGTTCTTTATGTAGTAAGTGTGTAACCAATTAATCCATAAGCTGCCCTTCTTCATTGTCACTGCTCATAAGTGCTTTGCAAAACCAGCTTTGTTCCACAATAACAGATTCATTAGATTAAGTCCCCCAGCACTATATGGTAAACATATAGTTTCCTAGGCCACTAATGCTTTCTTTGACACTGTAGTTGTACCAGTCCACAAAAATGATTTGCATATTGCCTCGATCATTTTCATTATTTTCTTAGGCAGCAAGAATATCTGAGACCAGTAAGATTGCATTCCAATCAAAACAGATTTTATCAACTGAAGTCTGCCTGCATATGACAGTAATCTGGATGTCCAGCAGTTAATTTTCTGAGTTACCTTCTCCACTAGTGGCCAGCATTGTGTGATAGACAGCTTTTTGGAATCCAAAGGTACACCAAGATATTTGAATGTAAGGGTACCCTCAGGGAATCCCAATTCTTGTAGGATTTCCTCCTTGAGCCAATTAGGAACCTCTGCTATATAGACTGCACTCTTGTTTGCATTTACCTGAAGGCCTGATGTGGTAGCAAACTTCTGGAGAGTCTGCTTTAATAGTCTAACAGACTGGACATCAGCTTTATAGAATATTAGCAGGTCATCAGCAAAACAAATATGAACACTCCTAACTTCTTGCATCTAAGATGAAACTGTAAGTCTTTCCTTTTCATCATCTACATAAATTCCCTGTGCAGATATTCCATGGCTATGACAAAGAGGTATGGGAACATTGGGTCCCCTTGCCTTATGCCTCTTTTGCCTTTAAATGGTGTTGTGAGACCATCATTTAAGCTTATAGAATATGTAACAGATGAGATGCACTCCATTATCTAGCTTGTGAATTTGTAAGGAAATCCCATGTCCAGCAAAACACCACTCAACTTTATCATAGGCCTTCCTCAGGTCAACCTTTAGCACACATCTTGAGGAAATTCCTTTCCAATTATACCCTTTGAATAGTTCATGGGTAAATAAAATGTTATCTGTTATGCTCCTGACTTCAATGAAAGCTGATTGTGAACCTCCTATCAAATCACCAATAATTGTTTTGAGCCTTGCTGTGAGGACTTTTGTGATTATTTTATATAATGTTGTGCTGCAAGCTATGGGCCTGTAATCCTTTACTTGACTTGGATTTTGCACTTTTGGTATCAAAGTTACTGCTGTACTGCTCACTCCTCTTTGCAGTTTGCCAGTCTCAAAAAATTCCTGCACAACCTCAAATATGTCATCACCAACAGCTTTCCAATGCCTTGTGAAAAAATCAATGGGGAAACCATCTACTCCGGGTGCTTTATCATGGGGCATATCTTTGATTTCCTGGTGAACTTCCTCCCTTGTGACTGGCCTGATTAGTGATAGTTTCTGCTGCATGCTGAGACAAGGGCCCTTTTGAGTAATTTCAATATTTGGACATTGACATATAGAGTTACTTTCCCCCAGAATCTTGCTGAATGCCTTTATGAATTCTTCCTCCACTAATTTAGGATCAAATAATCTATCCCCTGAGTCAATGTAGATAGAGTTGATAGTATTCATATTTGTCCTCATCTTCAGTTGTGCGTGGAAATACTTGGAATTTGAATCTCCACAAGAGATCCGATGTGCCCTGGATTTCTGATGAAGAATATGTTCCTTTATGTTGCTCCAGTTCTCAACTTCTATTAAAGTCATCTTTTCTTGATCTATCAGCTCCTGGTCCATATTGTTGCTCATTTGTTCACTTTAAATGGCTTCAAGTTTCTGTCTAGCTTTATTGAGATGAAGTCTATAGGATGCCATATAAGTGTCCAACTCCTTCAATTCCCATTTCAAAGCTTTGAGTTTGTTCCATACCCTCTGCGTATTACCACCATTACCACCATTCACATCTGGTTTCCAAACCCTTTCAACTATACCAGCAAAGTCTTCATGCTCCATCACAGAATTGTACAGTTTAAAAGGTTTAGGGTGCAAGTTCCTTCTCTGATCCACATATTTGCAGTGTATTAGGATAGGGGAATGATCTGATACCTCAGGATTTACAAAATCAGCTTCAATGTGGCTATAGTTCTACATCCATATCACATTTCCAAGTGCCTAGTCTATCCTGCTATACACTCTTCTCCCAGGTTGTTGTTTGTTACACCAAGAATAATACCAGCCAAAACTCTTTAACAGAGTAAGTTGAAGTGAATTTATTGCTTCCTGGAAACCTTTGATCTCACTCTGTGTAACTGGTGAGCCAATCCTATCATCTGTGTGAAGGACATTATTTAAATCTCCACTAAGCAGCCAGCATTCCTGAATAGATGCTCCTATATACACCAGAGTATCCCACAATTTCTGTCTCTTATTTGCCTCATTGCTTGCATACACCACTGTAATAAGAGTCTTGAACGTGGTACCTCTGTCCTGAACTTCACAGTGAATAAATTGTTCATCAATCAACAATATTTTCACCTTAATGTTTGGTTTCCACAATATACAAATTCTCCCATTGGAATGTTCATTATAATTGCATCAGTTTCTCCAATCACAACAGACTTTATTCAGTATCCTTCTAGCCTTGCTTTCCTTTACTCTAGTTTGTAAACAACCCATAAAATCCACTTTATTTTTTCTCAGAAAGATTTTTAACTCCTTCTGCTTGTGGGCCTTATTCAGGTCCCTAATGTTCCAGGTACAAAGATTCCTTTGGAGGTGAAGCTGGATGGGCCAGCGTCCCCAGAATTAACATCCATCTGTAATATAGAGAATCTGTTATTTGAGTTAAGGATATGAGCTGCATTTTGTTGTACACTTTTTGTCCTTCTGTGTCCTATTATCCACAGGTTTAACATTTTCATTTGCATCTGGTTCTATTGTATCCCCTGCCTTCCTTACCAGTTGAACTGCCTCATCCTTACTCCTTGCTTTTGGAATCCATTTCATGGTTCTCCTGTGCAGCTGTTTCATCTTTCCTGTTTCTGTTGGTTGATATATGTCTACCCTTGGCTTATCTTGCATTTCCTTATGCCAATATTCATCAGAATTGTGCCCAAATCTAATGCAGTTACCACAATATCTTGGTTTCCATTCATAGTCTATTTTTTGGACTATGATCCCTCTCTTTTTTTGAAGCTCAAAACTGTCTGGTAAAGGCTTAGATATATCAGTCTCAACCATCACTCTAGCATAGGACACCTTTTCTAATTCTGCTGCTAACTTATCTGTATACAAAGGTTTTCCAACCACACTAGCTAATTTGCTTAAAGCTTCAGTAGACCAAAACCCCAGAGATAAGCCAGGGAATATGATCCACAATGAAATTACACTTATGCTTCCCGGGTCAAACTTGAAGTCCATTCTCCATTGTTGCAGCACAAGTGGTTTATTGTGAAATGTGTAAGGACCTGCTTGTAATACAAGGTCCTTATCCTCAGCATTCTCGAATCTAAATATATAGTATCCATCCTCATGGTACATTATTTGAGGCTTTTCAACAAAATTCCACATGTTAGTGACATAGGTCTCCATTGTTTTCTCATACGGATCCTCCCCCAGCACAAACCCAATCAGCGCATTGCTCCAATAAACCTCCAGATCCTTTGTATCCTCCTCATCAATTTGCACTTCAAAGGTTCCATCTCTCATAGGAGATGGAATGTAGCTCAGTGTGTTGCCTTTTTGGGAGCTCCTATTCTTCTGTATGGACCCCTTTTTCCTTTCTTCTCCCCCTGGATCTGCTACATTCTGCTGGATCTGGGCTGAATTTGCATGTTCTGAGAATTGTAGTCGCCTGTGGACTAGTGGTTGCTCCATTGTTTCCGTCATTTGTGTTTGCTCTTCATATTCTTCGATTTCTTCCCTAATTGGCTAAAATTTCTTAGGTAAAAAACTTTCAAATGTTACCGGAACTAGCCTCTGTTGAATGCCCGAGTCCAGCGTTACCATCGTGCCCAGTCGTCCTTCGTCTTCAGTAGGGTTTTGAAAAACTGTGGGTGCAGAGCCCATGCCCGTTAACCAGCAAGTAGATTGGTGGATTACTGGTGTATCCCTCTTACTATCATCTACCTTGTCCTCTATTAATGTTTGCTGCTTCTTCCGTTGTCTAGCCATGGCAGAAGCGCATGTTAGCTAACCTGCTAACATGCGCCTACGGAAGCTCCAAGAGAGAGAGAAACAGCTCCTACGAAGAAAGCCCCTTAAAAATTCTAAACGTAAATACAAAAGGATTAAGAAAAGACTCATAAGTTTTTGTTTGATTATAAGGAGCAATGTTCTCACAAATTCCCATAACAAAATTAATTAATAAGAATTTTTTTAAATAAATTATTTTACTCGTTATTTGCAATTCGATTACTTGTCGAAAACATATAGATTTTTCTTTTATTTAGCTTCAATTTTAGGAATTGAACAAAATCTAATTATTTTTTGAAAACATATTTTTCTCATTTATTTATGTATGAATTTTAGGAAGGCATGTTTTTATTTTTCTTTTATTTACGTTAGTAATTTAGGAGGGTTTTATTTTCTTTTACCTTGTTTGGATTTTTCTTTACTTGTAGTAGGTATATTTCATATTATACAAAATTATAATCACAGTATGTATTTTTATTTAAATTAAAAATTGCTAAATACTTTGAGGATAATTCTTTTCCCTTTTTGAAAAGATAAATTTTTATTTACGTTTAGAATATTTTTATTTTTGCTATATTTTGGTGATTAGAAAGAAAGAGAAGTTTTAAAGGCTCTTTTTTTTTTCTTTTATTGCTTGATAAGCAACCAAAGTAAAGTTTCTCACAACAAAAATAGATATTTTCCTTCTTACGCAAATTTGAGAATTAAAGTTGGAATACAAATGCTTAACTATTAGTTTAGTCTAAGATACAATTTTCTTCATTAAAAGACGTAAAAAAAAAGTCAAAGTTGGATAATTATAGTAAACCTTAAAAGTTCTAAATATATTAGGACATCTTAAATCAAATAAGAAACTATTTAACAACTTAAATTTTAGTTGATTTCAAGTCAAATGACTATTTTATTTAATGTGAACTCTGTTATAAATGGTAAAAATGACGAATGACAGTTTGCTAAGGGCATTCGTGCTTTTAATAAGGATAATTATTTTGCCTGAACTAATGAAAATTATCAAAACTTTGGGTAGATTCAATGAAGCTATTTGTCAAGGGCTATTCTTTAAGAACACAATTTTAAAATTGTGATATGTATACTATAGTCGATTAGAAGAGGTAATAAATTTAATTTTGTGAGAAAATATGAACAACTTCAGTTGACATAATAATTAGTAATTAAAATGATATATCAACCATAGAATGTGTCATGATAATTAGTAATTAAAAGTTCATTAGACGAGATAATAAATTTGATTTTATGAGATAATATGAGCAATTTAAGCTGGCATAACAATTAGTAATTAAAATTATATATCAATCATAGAGTATGGCATAATAATTAGTAATTAAACTATATATCAACTATTGAGTGATAAAAATCTTAAATGAATAAAATATTAAGTTGATACAAGTTAGAATACCTAACCAAATTTATGTGATGAATGCAATGATCCAAACAACCTGTACAATATTTATAAATGACTTTAAACCATTGATCACACATGAGACATAAACCGATGATCATATATGAGAAATATATTTGAATTATTACATATGTCATGATCTGAAATTTTCATTCCCGGGAGTCGTGATGCGCCTAATTGTAGAAGCTAGGCAAGCTACACATTTCGAATTCATAAATACTTTTGTTTTAAATATATTTTTAACAATTAAATTGGAAAAAAAATAATTAAACAATTACAGAATTCATAATTTAGCAGAAGACATAAATGAAATAAGCAAAAATAATAAGGATAATCCATATATGCCTTTACACAGAACTGGTGTCACAACATCCACGGACTAATAAGATTTACTACATACAATCATCTGAAAGAAAGTAACACTCTCTGCCTCGGATACAAGAGATAATAGATCATAAGTAATGATAGAAGAGATGTCGAGCCTTCGGACGCTTGCAGGACTACCTTGGAATCTCGTGGGCTAAAGGCTGGCTCCCGATTTAACTGCTGCGTACCGTATACTGCTCCGGTACCTAGATCTGTGTAAAAGAGTACAGAGTGTAGCATCAGCACAACCGACCCCATGTGTTGATAAGTGTCTGGCCTAACCCCGGTGAAGTAGTGACGAGGCTAAGACCAGATTCCAGATAAACATGTGCATTTATATAATATATGGCGGAAATAAACAAGTGATAAGCAGTTAAAAGGAAGGGGGTACATGCTTCGGGGAACAACTTAACTTAGCAGAAAAAAATAAATATGAAGGATCAGTGCAATATCTAAAACAACATAATCATACTATTGTTGCGGCGCGCAACCCGATCCATATGTATATATACAACTATTGTGGCGTGCAACCCGCTCCAATAAATATAATATATCTGTTGTAGCATGCAATCCGATCCAATATAATAATATATTTGTTGTGACGTGTAACCCGATCCAATATAATATCTGCTTCGTCATGAAATTCGATCCAATATAATATCTGTTGCGGTATGGGACCCGATCCATATATATATATATATATTCATTAATAAAAATGTTGCGGCGCGCAACTCGTTCCAAATGTACAACTTATAGTGATCACAACAACAGTCCCGACAAAGGATTATCTATAATTTACACTATTTCGGCAAGGAAAAATCAGTTATAACCAATCTCAATTCAACTTCTAACATCTCTATTACCAACACTTCTAACTCATGATTAACCTTCACGAAACTAAACTAAGCATTTGCTCAATACCACGGATCTTTTCATTATTTCAACCATAACATTATTCAAGAACTCAACAAGTATTAATTTAAGACTAACGGTCATGCTCGACACCAACGTATAGATACTCGTCATCATACCTATACGTCGTACTCAACAATAAATAAGTAGCAAGTATGACTCAACTCATAATCCCTCAAGATAAAGTTAGATTGAACTTTTACCTCAAACTTCCACGGCCAATTCAATCCTCAATAACCTCTTTTCCTTTCGAATTCGGCTCCAATTCAATTGTATTTATACATAAATTACTTCAATACATCAATAAATGCTAAACAATGCGTACCCAATGCCTAATTATAGCTTTTCAATCATTTTCCCCAAAAACTCAAAAATCAACCGAAAGACCGCTTGGTCATACATGAGATTCGGACCAAAATCAAATCACTCATTCACCCACGAGCCCGAATATATAATTTATTTTCAAATTCGACCCCAAAACGAGGTCTAGATCAAGGAAAATCAAAAAGCCCTAACTCTATCCAAATTCCTAATTTTCTACCCTCAATCATATGTTTTAGGCCTAGAAATTCATTACATATTAATGAAAATGGAAGAAACTAGTTAGAGATTACTTACCCAAGAGGTTACGGGAAAAGAATGCTTCAAAAATTGCCCTAGAACTTTGGAGAAGAAAGAGTGAGAAATTTTATGAAAATCCCGTTTGCATTCTGTTTTTTGAAGCTTAAAAATAACTGGGCAAATTAATGCTACGTGTTCGCAACAGACCTCATGCGTTCGCGATGAGTCAGGCTTTTTGGCGTTCGCATTCACGTATAAGGGCTTGCGTTTGCGAAGCTATAGCTCCTCGAGCCCTCGTGTTCGCGGACCTAGTGTTGCATTCGCGATGCATAAGTGGTGAACCCTCACCCCATGACCCTACACGTTTGCGAGGATATAGCCTCTCGCTGCCTCGCGTTCGAGACCTGGACTATACGTTCGCATAGAAGGAGATTCCTTCAGCATAATTTTATCATCGCGTTCGAGAGGGTCCTCCAGCGAACGCGAAGAAGGCCATTCCAGAACTAGAAAACATGCAACTTTGATAAGCCTAAAATCATTCCGAAATACCTCCAAAACACTACCGAGCCCTCAGGGCTCCCAACCAAACACATGCATTGATTCAATAACATCATACAAACTTATCCGTGTGATCAAATCGCCTAAATAACTTCAAAAACAAGGAATCTAACCTCAAAATCATGAATTTTTCCAAAACTTCATCAAGTTTCAAATTTAGATCTTTAAGTCCGAAATATGTCAAACGACATCCGGTTTTAACCAAAATTTACAAGAAAGACATAAAACATATATATGACCTGTACCAGGCGCCGTAACCAAAATACGGGCCCGATACTATCGGTTTCTAATCAAATTTCATTTTAATTTTTACTTAAACATTTTCAGAAAATAATTTTACGAAAAAACTCATTTCTCGGGCTTGGGACCTTGGAATTCGATTCTGGGCATACGCCCATGTCCTATATTTTTCTACGGACCCTCCAGGATTATCAAAATTATGGGTCCGGGTTCGTTTTCCCTAAATGTTGACTGAAGTCAAAATTATTCATTTTAACATCAAAACTTAGAATTTTTCACTGAATTTCATATTTAAGCTTTCCTTTTACGCGCTCGAACTGCACACATAAATTAAGGTAGCTCTAAATGAGGTTTTCAAGGCCCCGAAAGCACAAAATTGAGTAAAACTAGGTGATGACCCTTTGGATCGTCATATTATCCACCTCTGAAACAACCATTCGTCTTCAAACAGACAGAAGAAGGAAGTACCTAAGTTGGGGAAAAGATGAGGATAACAGATCTGCATATCAAACTTGGACTCTAGGTTGATGCTTCAGGAGACTGACCTCTCCACTGAACACGAACTGAAGGAAAACTCTTAGATCTCAATTGACGAACTTTCTGGTCTAGAATAGCCACCAACTCCTCTTCGTAATACAAGTCCTTGTCCAACTGTACAGTGCTGAAATATAACACGTGTGATGGATCGCCGTGATACCTCTGAAGCATGGACATATGAAACACTGGATGCACGACTGACAAGCTCGATGGTAATGCAAGTCTATAAGCCACCTCTCCAACTCGATCAAGAATCTCAAATCGGCCAATGAACCTAGGGCTAAGCTTTCCCTTCTTCCCAAATCTCATCACGCCCTTCATAGGCGACACTCGAAGCAATACCCGCTCACCAACCATTAAGGCCACATCTCGAACCTTGCGGTTAGCATAGCTCTTTTTCCTGGAATGATCCGTACGAAGCCTATCCTGAATGATCTTGACCTTTTCCAAGGCCTCCTGAACCAGATCCGTACCCAACAACTGAGCCTCTCTCGGCTCAAACCATCTGACTGGAGATTGACTGCCTGCTATATAAAGCCTCAAAAGGAGCCATCTGGATATTCGACTAGTAGTTGTTCTTGTAGGAAAACTCTGCTAAAGGCAAAAACTGATTCCACGAACCTCCAAAGTCAATAAAACAAACGTGCAGCATATCCTCCAAAATCTAAATAGTCCGCTCGGACTGACCATTCGTATATGGATGAAATGATGTGCTCAACTCGGCCCTTATGCCCAACTCTAGCTAAACTGCTCCCCAGAAGCGCGAGGTAAACTGCGTACCCTGGTCTGAAATGATAGATACGGGCACACTATGAAGGCGTACAATCTCCCGAATATAGATCTCAACTAACCTCTCAGAAGAATAGAAGACTGCCACAGGAATAAAATGTGCTGAATTGGTCAGCCTATCAACAATGACCCAAACTGCGTCGAACTTCTTCCGAGTCAGCGGAAGTCCAATAACAAAGTCTGTAGTGATTCGCTCCCATTTCTACTTGGGAAGCTCAATCCTCTGAAATAAACCACCAGGTCTCTGATGCTCGTACTTAACCTACTAAAAATTCAAACAACGAGCCACATATGATACGATATCCTTCTTCATTCTATGCCATTAATAATGATGTTGCAAATCGCGATACATCTTTGCGACGCCTGAATGAATAGAGTATCGGGAGCTATTGGCCTCCTCCAAAATCAACTCTCGAAGCCCATCCATATTAGGCACACATACTCGACCTTGCAATATCAAAACTCCATCATCATCTAAGGTAACATGCCTGGCACCTCCGTCTCTAAGGACATACAAATGTGGATTATCATACTGCCGATCACGGATACACTCCAATAATGAAGAACAAGCGACTGTGCAAACTAACACACGACTGGGCTCAAAGACATCCAGTCCCACGAGTTGATTGGCTAAATCCTGAACATCCAAAGTAAGCGGCCTCTTACCGACCCAAATATAAGCAAGACTTCCCATACTGGCTGACTTCCTACCTATAGAATCGGCCACCATATTGGCCTTTCCTGGATGATATAAAATGGTGATGTTATAATCCTTCAATAACTCCAACCACCTTCTGTGCCTCAAATTCAAATCCATTTTCTTGAACAAGTACTGAAGACTCTTATGATCCGTTAACACCTCACACAGCACGCCATACAGATAGTGCATCCAAATCTTCAATGTGTGAACGATGGCTGCCAACTCTAAATCATGGACTAGATAGTTCTTCTCATGAATCTTCAACTACCTCGAAGCATAGGCAATGACTTGCCATCCTGCATCAACACTGCACCAACCCCAACACGGGACGCATTACAATAAACTATATAAGGCCCTAAACCTGTGGGAAAAACTAATACCGGTGTCGTAGTCAGAGATGTCTTGAGCTTCTGAAAGCTCGCCTCACACTCATTCGACCATCTGAACTGGGTACCCTTCTGAGTCAATCTGGTCATTGGGGCTGCAATAGATGAAAACCCTTCCATGGACCGTCGATAGTAGCATGCTAACCCCAAGAAACTCTAAATCACTGTAGCTGATACTGGTCCAGGCCAGTTCTTGACTGCCTCAATCTTCTTCGAGTCCACCTCAATACCCTCTGCCGATACAACGTGACCCAGAAATGCAACTGAACTCAGCTAGAACTCACACATCGAGAACTTGGCATATAATTTACTATCCCTCAAAGTTTGAAGAACCACTCTAAGGTGTTGCTTCTGCTCCTCCTGGCTGCCGGAATATATCAATATATCATCAATGAAGACTATCTCAAATGAATCGAAATAAGGCCTGAACACTCGGTTAATCAAGTCCATAAAGGTTGTAGGGGCATTTGTCAATCCGAATGATATAACAAAGAACTCATAATGCCGTACCGAGTGCAAAAAGCTGTCTTAGGGACATCGAAAGCCCTAATCCTCAACTGATGGTAGCCAGATCTCAAGTCAATCTTGGAAAAAACCTTGGCATCCAAAAGTTTATCGAACAAATCATAAATCCTTGGCAGCGGGTATTTATTCTTGATTGTTACCTTGTTCAACTACCATTAATCAATGCACATTCTCATCGAACCATCATTTTTCTTAGTGAACAACACCGGCGCACCCAAAGATGATAAACTGGGTCTAATGAAACCCTTCTCAAGCAAGTCCTGCAACTGTTCCTTTAACTCTTTCAACTCAGGCAGGGCCATACGATATGGCAGGATAGAAATAGGCTTAGTGCCTTGTAATGACCCGACTTGTAAATTTGCCTTTTAGAACCCCGTTCGCTTTAATAAAACTTCTCGTGCTTGTTATTACTTAACTTACAACTTACGAGGATGGTTAATTCGGGAGTTGGAAGAGTTTTGAGTGAAATATGTCCATTTGTTTCTATAAGATTCTCTTAAAAGTTCAAGCTTTACTTCAGTCAACTTTTTAGGAAAACAAACCCGGATTCGTGATTTGATAGTCCCTTAGGGTCCATGGAAAAATATGGGACCTGGGCGTATGCCCATAATTGAATTTTGATGTCCCTAGCTCGAGTAATGAATTTTTATTGAAAATTGTTAAATTGAAATCCTAAGAGTATAATAAAAGGAAAAATGCTTGGTTATATTGGTATAGGGCCCGTATGTTGGTCCTAGATCCCGGTAGAGGTTTGGTATAATATTTCAGTCTTGTCTATGAAATTTGGTGAGAAACGAGACTAATTTGATGTGATTCGAATGTCCAGTTGAAAAGATAGGAATTTGGATGTTCTTAAGGATTTCATGCATTTTGGTGTAGAATTCGTGGTTTTAGATGTTTTCGGTGATTTGATTGTTTGAGCAAGTTCGCACAATGTTTTAAGACTTGCGTGAGTGTTCAGAGTGGAGCCACGAGGGCTCGGGTGAGATTCGGGCATGGTTGGAGGTAGAAAAGCACATCAGTTTTTCTGGTATTTTTGTTGTTGTTGCAGATCTCGCAATTTCGAGATGGTCAAAGCAATTGCGAACTCGTAATTGCGAGGTTGGCATCGCATTTGTGAATTAGGCTGGTAGGAGCAATGGTCGCATTTGTGGCTTTTTGATTCGCATTTGCGAACCCAGCGTGGTCCGTATTTGCGACCTCTCCATCGTATTTGCGACCAAGGCAGGAAAGGGCCCAGTTCGCATTTACGAACGTATTGTCACAATTGCGACTTTGCATTTGTGAGCTTGGTGTTGCAAATGCGACATCAGAGGCATGGGCATAGCTTTTAAAAACAGAGCCTAGGGAATTTATTTCATTTTAACTCTACACTTGGGTGATTTTCGAGCTTTCAAAGAGGGGAATTCAACATAGAATCATGAGGTAAGTAAATTCTACTTAATGTGAGTTTAACACTTGGGTTTTGGATAGAAACACACCAAAATTAGTGAAAATCAAGGGGTTAGAGCAAGACCTACGGTTTTAATAGATCTTAGATGTAACCAAGAAAATTAATATGACATGAACTAGAAATCATATATTATTGATCCTTAGGTTGTAGAGAACAACTTCCTTCGAAGAATCTCGGAATCCGGGCATGTGGGCTCGGGGTCGGAATTTAGGAAACTTGTGAAAAAGGTTGGAAAATTGCTTAAATAGTTAGAGTTCAATCTTTTAAGCCTATATTGCCTAGTTCTTACTTCCTTTAACTAGCTTGTGATCGATCGGCTCCAAATTGAGGGCTTGGGCTTGTACTTGATAATTGGAAGTGCGCTTTAGAGCGAGGTGAGTCTCCTTTCTAACCTTGTAAGAAGAAATTGTCCTCGTAGGTATAATAATTGAGAATTTGCTACTAAATACGGGGGCTACGTACATACTAGGTGACAAGAGTCCGTGCGTAGCTACTATGATATTAATTACTTGGGTAATTTAGGACCCATATCATGCCTAATTTGTGATTATCTTCATATTAACTTGCTAATATGATCATTTATGATATGCTAGACTTAGGAGAAATAAAAGTGAGCATGTGAACTTGTTAAATCCTTGCAAGAACTTATTTGTATATAAATGTGCCTTTGTGGGTATTTTTTATATTTTATTGATATTTATGGATCGTACCGATCGCCTCGGTGTAAATAGATGCATCTATGGTTCTCGTCGTTCGACCCTTAGCAGTGTATAGTTTATTGTCTGTTGGAGCAGGCCATCGACCTTAGATTGATCGCAAATGATATCTTTATTGGAGCTCATACATGACATGTTTTCTTGCTAATTATTTGAAAGGGGTAAATGGTTAACTGAAACATGGCCAAGAACATGATTATTACTTTTTGTCATAAACTGTTGATTGTTGTTGATTCTCATTCTTATCATAGCACTTCATTTTATTATTTTGACCTTAGTAAGTATCAAGTCGACTTCTCGTCTCTACTTCTTCAAGATTAGACAGGATACTTACTGGGTACATATTTTTTATGTACTCATACTACACTTCTGTACTTAGATGTACAGGATCTGAGGCAGGTACATCTGATTACCAGTCTGGTGCGCGCCCCAGAGCTAGTGACTGAGACTTCCACGGTGAGCTGCTTCCTTCCTATGCCGTTCAGCAGCCGGATGGAGTCTTTCTTTACTTTTGCTGTCTTTTTTACCTCAGACGGTAGGAAAGGGATATTCTTTTGTATATTCTACTAGATGCCCATACTTGTGACACCAGGTCTTGGCACACACACATCGGTATACTTGCATTTTGGGTTGTATAATTATGTTACTTTTATTATCTATAACTTTTGGTTTTGAATCAGAATTGGAGTATTTACTTCACTTAAATTCTGATAAAATTAACATAAGAAGTTAGTAATATTTCCACATTGGCTTGCTCGATAGCGGCGTCGGGCGCCTTCATGACATATCATGGAAATGGATCGTAACAATATAGTATCAGAGCACTAGGTTAACGTAGGTCTCACGATTGTTCATGCTCTTAAGATATGGAGACATTATTTGTATGGGGTTCAATGTGAGGTTTATACCGATCATCGCAGCTTGCACCACATATTCAGGAAGAGGGACCTTAACTTGAGGCAGCGTAGGTGGCTTGAGTTACTAAAGGATTATGATATCACCATTTTTCATCATCCAGGTAAGGCAAATATGGTCGCGGATGCCTTGAGTAGAAAGGCGGAGAGTATGGGTAGTTTGGCATTCATTCCAGCAGAGAAGAGGCCACTAGCTTTGGACATTCAGTCCTTGCTAACAGACTTCTGAGGTTGGATATTTCAGAGCCCAGTCGGGTTCTAGCATGTGTGGTTGCTCGGTCTTCATTATCGAGGCATATCAAGGCCCGACAGTACGATGATTCATATCTGGCAGCTCTCAAAGAGACGGTACTTCAGGGAGGTGCCAAGGAGGTTTCTATTGGCGAGGATGGTATGTTGCGGCTTCAGGGCCGTCTATGTGTCCCTAATGTTCATGGTCTTAGGGAGAGGATCCTAGAAAGGGCCCATAGTTCAAGGTATTCCATTAATCCGGGTGCCACAAAGATGTATTGTGACTTGAGGCAGCATTATTGGTGGCGGAGGATGAAGAAGGATATCGTGGAGTATGTAGCAGGTCAAGTATGAGCACCAGAGACCGGGTGGCCTACTTCCGCATATGCCTATTCCGAAGTGGAAGTGGGAGCGCATCACCACGGATTTCGTAGTTGGGTTGCCGCAAACTTTGCGGAAGGTTGATTCAGTATGGGTCGTTGTAGATAGGTTGACCAAGTCGGCTCACTTTATTCCAGTGGCAACTACTTATTCAGCAGAGAGGTACGCTCAGATTTATATTTGGGAGATAGTACAACTACATAGTGTGCCAATTTCCATCATATCCGAAAGGGGTCCTCAGTTCACTTCCCACTTCTGGAGATCCATTCAGAGTGAGTTGGGGACCCGAGTGGAGCTTAGCACAGCATTCCATCAGCAGACTGACGGGCAGTCAGAGCGAACAGTTCAGATTTTAGAGGATGTGCTTAGAGCATGTGTGATTGACTTTGGAGGGCAGTGGGATCAATTATTGTCTTTAGCAGAGTTTGCGTCCAACAACAGCTATCAGTACAACATAGAGATGGCTCCGTACGAGGCTTTATATGGTCGATGTCGTCGTTCTCCTATCGGATGGTTTGAGCCCGGCGAGGATAATTACTTGATACAGATTTGGTATAGGATGCCATGGAAAAGGTGAAGTTGATTCAGAAGAGGCTTCGAATAGCTCAGTCGAGATAGAAGAGATACGCTGATCAGAAGGCGCGTGATGTGTCATTTGTGGTTGACGAGAAGGCTCTCTTAAAAGTCTCGCCAATGAAGGGCATTAGGAGGTTCGAGAAGAAGGGCAAGTTGAGCCCAAGGTTTATTGTTCCCTTTGAGGTATTGAGGCGAGTTGGGGAGGTTGCCTATAAGCTTGCGTTACCCCCAGCATATCGGGAGTTCATCCAGTGTTCCATGTATTGATGCTCAGGAAGTATCATGTTGACCTATGTGTTGGACTTTAGTACTATTCAGTTGGATGAGAGCTTGGGTTACGAGGAGGAGCATGTTGCCATTATTGACAGACATGATCGCCAGTGAGGGTACAAGAGGGTTTCTGTGGTAAAGGTCCAGTGGAAGGGCCAACCGGCTGAGGAGGCGACCTGGGAGTCCGAGGAGGACATGCTAAGCAGATATCCCTATTTATTCAGCTAATCAGGTACTTTTCTATGCCCGTTCGATGACAAATGCTTGTTTAAGGGGTGGAGAATGTAACGACCCGACTTGCCATTTTGCCTTTTAGAACCCCGTTCCATTACATAAAACTTCCCATGCTTGTTTTACCTAACTTTGATTTGGGGGGACGGTTGGTTTGGGAGTTGGAAGAGTTTTGAGTGAAATATGTCCATTTGTTTCTATAAGATTCTCTTAAAAGGCCAATTTGAATTCGGCAAACTTTTTAAGAAAACAGACCCGGATTCATAATTTGATAGTCCCGGAGGGTACATGTGAAAATATGGGACGTGGGCATATTCCTGGAATTGAATTCCGAGGTCCCTAACCCGAGTAATGATTTTTTATTGAAAATTGCTAAATTGAAATCCTAAGAGTTTAATAAAGAGTAAAATGGTTGGTTATGTTTTTATTGGGTCTGTATGTTGGTTTCTGAGCCCAATACAGGTTCGGTATAATATTTTAGTCTTGTCTGTGAAATTTGGTGAGAAACGAGACTAATTTGACGTGATTCGGACGTCCGGTTAAAAAGATAGGAATTTGGATGTTCTTAAGGATTTTGTGTGTTTTGGTGTTGAATCCGTGGTTTTAGGTGTTATTTAGGTGATTTGATTGCCTGAGCAAGTTTGCACAATGTTGTAAGACTTGCGTGAGTGTTCAGAGTGGAGCCCCGAGGGCTCGGGTGAGATTCAGCCATGGTTGGAGGTAGAAAAGCACACCAGTTTTTCTGGTATTTTTGCTGCTGCTGCAGATCTCGCAATGCGAGATGGTCATCGCAATTGAGAACTCGCAATTTCGAGGTTGGCATTGCATTTGCGAATTAGGCCGGCTGGGGCAGTGGTCACATTTGCAACTTTTTGCTTCTCATTTGCAAACCCAGCAGGGTCTGCATTTGCGACCAAGGAAGGAAAGGGCCTAGTTCGCATTTGCAAACGTATTTTCGCAATTGCAACTACACATTTGCGGGCCTAGTGTCGCAAATGCAACATCAGAGGCCTGGGCATAGCTTTTAAACACGGTACCTAGGGCATTTTTTCGTTTTAACTCTACACTTGGGCGATTTTTGAGCTTTCAAAGAGGGGAATTCAACATAGCATCATGAGGCAAGTAAACTCTACTTAATATGAGTTTAACACTGGGGTTTTGGGTATATTAACACACTAAAATTAGTGAAAATCTAGGGGTTAGAGCAAGACCTAGGGTTTTAATAGAACTTAGATGTAACCACGAAAATTGATATGAAATGAACTAGAAATCATATATTATTGATCCTTAGGTTTTAGAGAACAACTTCCTTCGAAAAACCTTGAAATCCGGGTACCTGGGCCCAGTGTCGGAATTTAGGAATCTTGTGAAAGAGGTTGGGAAATTGCTTAAATAGTTAGAGTTCGATTTTTTAAGCCTATATTGACTAGTTCTTACTTCCTTTAACTAGCTTGTGAGCGTTCGGCTCCGAATTGAGGGCTTGGGCTTGTACTTGATAATTGGAAGTGCGCATTGGAGCGAGGTGAGTCTCCTTTCTAACCTTATAAGAAGGAATTGTCCCCGTTGGAATAATAATTGAGAATTAGCTACTAAATGCGTGGGCTACGTACGTACTAGGTGACGAGAGTCTGTGCGTAGCTACTATGATATTATTTACTTGGGCAGTTTATGACACACATCATGCCTAATTTGTGATTATCTTCATATTAACTTGCTAATATGATTATTTACGATATGCTAGAGACTTGGGAGAAATAAAAGTGAGCATGTGAACTTGTTAAACCCTTGTAAGAACTTATTTGTATATAAATGTGCCTTCGTGTGTATTCTTGATATTTTCTTGATATTTATGGATCGGACCAATCGCCTCGGTGTAAATAGAAGCATCTATGGTTCGCGTCGTTCGAACCTTCGCAGAGCACAGTTTATTGTCTGTTGGAGCGGGCCATCGACCTCGGCATGATTATGCATGATATCTTTATTGGAGCTCATACATGACATGTTTTCTTGCTAGTTATTTAAAAGGGGTAAATGTTTAACTGAAATATGGCCAAGAACATGATTATTGCTTTTCGTCATAAACTGTTGATTGTTGGTTATTCTCATGCTTAGCATAGCACTTCATTATATTATATTGGCCTTAATAAGTATCAAGTTGACCTCTCGTCTCTACTTCTTCGAGATTATACGGGATACTTACTGGGTTCATATTGTTTATGTACTCATACTACACTTTTGTACTTAGTTGTACAGGATCTGAGGCAGGTACATCTGATTACTAGTCTGGTGCGCGCCCCCTAAACTAGTGACTAAGACTTCCACGGTGAGCTGCTTCCTTCCTCTGCCGTTCAGCAGCTGGATGGAGTCTTTCTTTACTTTTATTGTCTTTTCTACCTCAGACAATAGGATAGGAATATTCTTTTGTAATTCTACTAAATGCCCATACTTGTGACACCAGGTCTTGGCACACACACATTGGTAGACTTACGTTTTGGCTTGTGTAATTATATTACTTTCATTATCTATAACTTTTGGTTTTGAATCCAAATTGGATTATTTATTTCACTTAAGTTCTGATAAATTTAACATACGAAGTTATTAATGTTCCCGCGTTGGCTTGCCCGGCAGCACCGTCGGGCGCCTTCATGACCTATCATGGAAATGGGTCGTGACATACCCGAAGTCACATCAATGCAAAAGTCAATATCCCTGTCGGGCGGCATATCCAGCATGTCTGAAGGAAAGACATCAGGGAACTCCCGAATAACAGGCACAGAATCAATAAATGAGACCTCAGCACTAGAATCACGAACATATGCCAAATAGGCCAAACACCCTTCTCGACCATACGTTGAGCCTTCACATACGAGATAACACGGCGGGTAGAATGACCAGGAGTCCCTCTCCACTCTAAACGAGGCATACTCGGTAAAGCTAAGATCAAAGTAGTTGCACGACGGTCCAAGATAGCATGGTAAAGTGATAACCAGTCCATCCCCAATATAACATCAAAGTCAACCATGTCTAAAAGAAATAAATCTACACAAGTCTCAAGACCCCTAATCACCACAATACAAGAGCGATGGACTCGATCGACCACAATAGAATCACCCACCGGTGTAGACACATAAACAGGAACACCCAATGTATCACTAGGCAAGACCAAGTATGGGGCAAAATAAGATGACGCATACGAATATGTAGACCTCAAATAAAACAACATCGAAGCACCTTTATCACAAACCAGAACCGTACCTGTAATAACTGCATCTGAAGCCTCAGTCTCGAGCCTGGCCTGAAGAGCATAACATCGGGGCGGAGCCCCACTACTCTGATCTACCTCTCTAGGATGGCCTGCAGCTAGCTGGCCTCCACCTCTAGCTGCCTGAGCTCCAACTCTAAATCCTCTACCTCCCCTTCTAGCATCTCTACCCCCGCCTCTAGCTGGCTGGGTGGCTTGTGGAACATCTGGTGCCTGAATCATAGCATGGTGACCTTACTACTGCGACTGAGTACCCACCAACCTCAGACAAGCCCTCCGTATATGACCATACTCGCCACACTCATAACATCCACCTAAATGCCACGGCTGGGGAAACTGAGACCGACTCGGGCGGACTGAATAACTACTCCAGAAGCTCTGGAGCGGTGGTGCACTAATAGGAGCTGGTGGTGCACTGTAGGACTGCTGATCAGAGTACTGCCCGTGAGAACCACGGCCACCTAAAGCAGCGTGAGAAACCTGAAGTGCAGACTGGAAGGTCCTGGTAGGATGACCCATATCATACGAATCGCTGCCTCAAGACGAGGTACCATTGAATCTGCCTGACTGACAGGGTCTCTTGTCTGCCCTGTGACCACCCCCCTATGATAATGCCATCTCAACTCTCCGGGCCATATTAGCCGCCTCCTGGACGGATATCTCACTCCCAGCTTCTCAAGCCATCTGAAGACGAATCGCCTAAATGAGCCCATCAATAAACTGTCTCACTCTCTCCGTCACAATCAGAAATATAATAAGAGCATCGCGCACTAGGTCAATGAACCTGGTCTTATACTGGGTAATTGTCATGGATCCCTGATGGAGATGCTCGAACTACTTCTGATAGGCCTCTCGTTGTCGAATAGGGAGAAACTTCTCCAAAAAAAGCTGCGTGAACTGGCCCCAGGTCAAGGCTGGCGACCATGCTGGTCTAGCTAAGCAATAATCCCTCCACCAAGTCTTGGAAGATCTAGAGAAGGGAATGTAGCAAAATCAACCCCGTTGGTCTCAGAAATACCCATGTTCTGAAGAACCTCATAATAACTATTCACATAATCTTGGGGGTCCTCAGTAGATGCACCGCAGAATATAGAAGTGAAAAGCTTGGTGAACCTATCCAACCTCCACAAAGCATCTACAGACATGGCTGCTTCATCGCCGGCCCGAGCTACTACCCCTGGCTGAACTGCTCCAACTTGTTGAACCGCTGAAGTCTGAATCTAGGGAGCTATCTGCTCCGTAGTGCGGGTAGAGGAGTCTGAGCCCCTCCTTTAGCCTGAGAAGTGGCTGGTGCTATAAGAAGCAAACATGCTTGGGTGACACTCTCCATGAGGCCCACCAATTAGACCAGAGCGTCCTGAAGAACTGGAGTAGCAATAAACCCCTCTGGGACCTGAGCTGGGCCCATCGGAACTGCTGGGACCGGAACCTCCTCCTCAAAATCAACTTGAGGCTCCGCCACTAGTGCTGCTGCTCGGGGCTGAGCTCTACCCCTACCTCAGCCTCTAACATGGCCAATGCCTTGTCCTCTGCCCCTAGTGGAAGCTACTGCTGGGGGCTCGGGCTGCTGAGCGCTAGAAGAGGAAGCGCGTGTTCTCGCCATCTGCGAAAGAAAAGAGTGGAAATTCAATTAACAATGAGAAACAAAACTGCACGACAAGAAAGAACAAATATGAAGTTATCCTAACCCTGTAGCCTCTAGGGGATAAATACAGACGTCTTTGTACCGATTCCTCAGACTCTACTGAGCTTGTTCGTGAGTTGTGAGACCTATGCAACCTAGAGCTCTGATACCTACTTGTCACGATCCAAAATTTCCACCCTCGGGAGTCGTGATAGCGCCTACTCGTAGAAGCTAGACAAGCCACATTTTTAGAATCCATAAATACTTTTATTTTAAATCTATTTTTAATAACTAAATTAGCAGAAAATAAATAATTAACAACAACGGAATTCATTATTTAGCGGAAGACTTAAACGAAATAAACCAAAATAATAAGGATAATCCATATATGCCTCTACACATAATTAGTGTCACAACATCCACTGACTACTAAGATTTACTACATACAACCGTTTGAAAGAAAGTAACATTGTCTGCCTCGGATACAAGAGATAACAGATCATAAATAAAGATAGAAGAGATGACAGGCCTGCGGACGCTTGCAGGACTACCTCGGAATCTCGTGGACTGAAGGCTAGCTCCCAATCTACTACGATGCACCGTATGCTGCTCCGGTACCTAGATTTGTACGAAAGAGCACAGAGTGTAGCATCAACATAACCGACCCCATGCGAGGTAGTGACGAGGCCAGACTCCAGATAAACTTGTGCAATTATATAATATTTGGCGGAAATAAACAAGTAATAAGCAGTTAAAAGGAAAGGGGTACATGCTTTGGGGAACAATTTAACTTAGCAGAAAACAATAAATATAAAGGATCGGTACATTATCTTAAACAACATAATCATACTATTATTGCGACGCACAACCCCATCCATATGTATATATATAACTGTTGCGGCGTGCAACCCGATCCAATATGATAATATATCTATTGCGGCGTGCAACCCGATCCAATATAATATCTGTTGCGGCATGCAACCTGATCCATATATATATTCATTAATAAAAATATTGTGGCGCACAACCCGTTCCAAATGTATAACTTACAGTGATCACAACAACAATCCCGACAAGGGATTAACTATAATTTACACTATCCCGGCAAGGGAGAATCAACTATAACCAATCTCAATTCAACTTCTAACATCTCTATTACCATCACTTCTAACTCATGATTAACCTTCACGCAACTAAACTAAACCTTTGCTCGATACCACGGATTTTCCCATTATTACAACCATAGCATTATTCAAGAACTCAAGAAGTATCAAGTTAAGACTCGTGGTCATGCTCGACACCAACGATAGATACTCGTCACCGTGCCTATACGTTGTACTCAACAAGAAACAAGTAGCAAGTATGACTCAACTCCTAATTCCTCAAGCTAAGGTTAGACCAAACACTTACCCCAAACTTCCACGGCCAATTCAATCCTTAATAACCGCCTTTCCTTTCGAATTCGGCTCCAATTCAATTGTATCTACACATAAATAACTTCAATACATCATGCTAAACAATGAGAACCCAATGCTTAGTTATAGTTTTTTCATCATTTTTTCCAAAAACTCAAAAATCGACCCCGTACCCGCTTGGTCAAAATATGAGGTTTGGACCAAAATCAAATCACTCATTCACCCACTAGCCCGAATATATAATTTATTTTCAAATTCGGCCCAAAAATGAGGTCTAAATCAAGAAAAATCAAAAAGCCCTAACTTTATCCAAATCACTAATTTTCTACCCTAAATTATATGTTTTAGGCCTAGAAATTCATTAGATGTTGATGAAAATAGAAGAAACTAGTTAGAGATTACTTATCCCAAGAGGTTGTGGTGAAAGAATGCTTTAATCGCCCTAGAACTTTGGAGAATAAAGAGTTTGTGAAATTTTATAAAAATCCCATTTGCATTTTGTTTTCTGAAGCTTAAAAATAACTGGGCGAATTAATGCTACGTGTTCGCGACAGGCCTCACGCGTTCGTGATGGGTTAGGCTTTTTGGCCTTCGCATTCGCGTACGAGCTTGCGTTCGCGACCTGGACTACGTGTTCACATAGAAGGAGATACCTTCATCATAATATTACTCATTGCGTTCGCGAGGGTCCTCCTGCGAACACGAAGAAGGCCATATCAGAACTGGAAAACCTGCAACTTTGATAAGCCTAAAACCATTCTGAAACACCTCCAAAATGCTCCCGAGCCCTCGGGGCTCCCAACCAAATATATGCACTGATTCAACATCATACGAACTTATCCGTGTGATCAAATTGCCTAAATAACCTCAAAAAAAAGGAAACAAACATCAAAATCATGAATTTTTCCCAAAACTTCATCAAGTTTCAAATTTAGAACTTTAAGTCCGAAACACGTCAAACGACGTCCGATTTTAACCAAACTTTACAGGAAGGACTTAAAACATATATAAGACATGTACCGAGAGCCGAAATCAAAATACGGGCCCGATACCATCGCTTTCTAATCAAATTTCATTTTAATTTTTTCTTAAACATTTGTAGAAAATAATCTTACGGAAAAATTCATTTCTCGGGCTTGGGACCTCCGAATTCGATTCCAGACATACGCCCAAGTCCCATATTTTTCTACAGACCCTTCGGGATCGTCAAATCATGGGTACGGGTCCGTTTTCTCAAAATATTGAACAAAGTCAAATTTATTCATTTTAACATCAAAACTTAGCATTTTTCACAGAATTTCATATTTAACTTTTCGGTTATGCGCCCGGACTGCGCACACAAATCAAAGCAGCTCTAAATGAGATTTTCAAGGCCTCAAAGCATATAATTAATTAAAAACAGGTGATGAACCTTTAGGTCGTCACAACATAACTTCAAAAATATAATACAAGATAGGAATTTATCGAAGTGATAAACAAATACAATACGGGGACGTCAGTTTATGACAAAGAATCTAGAGTAATATTTATTTTTATAGTTATAAAATTCTAGAAACCTAAATTGATTCCAAAACAAAGAGTAAAAACGGAAAGGATATATAATCGTAATACGATATTGATTCCTATCTGAAGAACGAAAGAAGAAGCCTAATTCGGTCAGTAAGCTTTGAAGAATTTGAGTCCTACACTAAGACCAAATAAACAATGGAATTTGAATCCCAAATTGATCAAATGGGACGTGTCCTAAACTAAGACCAAATAGATAATGGAATTTGAATTAGCCGATAATTAGTTTTTTATTTATTTTGAAAGAAACGAAAGGAGAAGCTTAATTCGATCAGTAAACATTGAAGAATTTGAGTCATACGTCAAGATGGTTTGTGCTTTTAATATAGTAGGGTAAATAAATTTACTCAAAATGTAAAATAAGTTATATGTCTATGTCTAACCTACATGAGAGGGTTTAATTTGCTGGAGTTAAAATTTATTCTATATGGAAGACATATATTTATAATGACCGGCTAATAGTTATTTATCCAATTGGAATAAGAGATATATTTATGCAAATTAAATTTCACTTCGCTTTAAATTCTTAAATATTAGGAGTTTTTATTTAGAAAATAAGGAAAGACTAAATAGCCAAAGTTTTAATCAATTTTAGATTCTTAAATATTGGGAAATTAATTAGAATAATTATTCTATCCAATGTGAACTCTATTTTTAGAGGAAAAAGAAAGCGAACACATTTTACTAAGGGTCTTTATGCTTTTAATAAAATACTAATCTCTACGTACGTGCGTCACACGTAATACTTAAGACTGATAAAAGATGAAAAACAAAAGTGTAATAAAAGATAATATAATAGTAGACACTAAAAGTGTATAACAATTAAAACGCCTTCTAATTAATGTGTGTGTATATATATATATATATATATATATATGTATGAATACTTGTTGTCAAAATAGTGTTGATTCGAGCTAGTTATAAAATTAAAAATGCTACTTTTTGTAGCTAATTCATACATTGCCATGTATATTTTATTATCATTAATAGTTTTTAGTTATTTATGGACAAGAAAATGGACAAGAAAAACTTACGTGCGCAAGTAAAGAAAATCATTATGAAATTTGTACAAAACAGTACTACTTTTTCCTTATTATTATAACATTGGAATTCATTAAAAAATTATATAGCTTTTAAAATACATTTGACTTAGCTAATTTTAGTAAATAATTTTTAAACATATTTGTAAATTTAAAAGGACAAAATAGTCAATCAAAATTTTAGTGATATTTTTGTCACTCAACAATTAGCTTTAAAATATTCATGCTTTTATAATTATATAAATATAAATAGATATATAGATAGGTAAAGACAAGTTACACTCAGATAATAGTAAATAAAAAAGTTTTTTTCTTTCAATTTATCTTTTTAAAGAGAATTAGACTCATAAATTATGAGTTAAAAAAGATAAAATAGTTGAGTTTTTTTATTTTTTATTTATTTATTTTTTGGTTTTGGGGCACTGCAACAATTTTCCTAATTAATGATATGCAGAGTTACGCCCTTTATATTGCAAAATCTAATTCCAAATATAATTGCTCTAATTTTTACCATGAATCTTTGCAAACTCTATGAAGAAAAAGGGGGAGGGGCAGAAATCGGCATTAACTTTGAAGAAAGAGAAAAGAGAAAATACAAGATTATTTCAAAAATATATTGGATTCCATTCATCTATTATAGACTTCTTAACGGTGGTTGAATGGTTACAATTTAATTGACTCTGGCTTTACTCTTTATAACGCTAGCATGGATTATATTACAAAACATTAATTAAGTAGAAATTGACTTCCCGTTCTAGTTGATAAGAATGAACCTTATGAGGTGAGGATTGCCCAAGCCATATAAGGAGACCAAGGACCTTAAATCCCTCCGATGTGGGACAACTCAACACCCCCCCCCCCCCCTTCACGCCCAGATCTCTGGAGCGTGGACAATATAAATGGGGGCCCAACATCGATAACAATAATTGGGATGGACCTGGCGCTGATACCATGATAAGAATGGACCTTAGGCCTAACTCAATCCCAAAAGCTAGTTTATGAGGTGAGGATTGCCCAAGCCATATAAGGAGACCAAGGACCTCAAATCCCTCCTACGTGGGACAACTCAACAGTAGTGACAACACAACAATACTGTACATTATGGATTAGGATAATGCAAACAGGAAATAAATACGAAGGGATATTATGCTCTGTACCCGAAAATATTAGACAGCAAAGTAAATAAATTAATATACTAATAGAACTTTGGGTAAGTGCGTTAATGAGCTTATTTCAGTATCTTTTTGTGTAAACTTTAAACGATATTCGCTAATTAATCCAAAAATCATTCAAGATCCTTATCTCGTGGATCAGTATGATCTACATTTTCTCCTTTTTACCTAATACGTTGAAGTTTCATTACCTATGCGATCAAACTACATCTTATGGTAAAGAGCATAGATATTAGTTTTATATTATTATGGTTATAAAAGTAATGCTGAATATGATCGCACATTATTCTTGCTCTATTAGTTATTACCAATAGTCTTATTTGCAGTATGCGCGGTCAGTATTAAAAAATATTAATTAAATTAAATTATAAATAGACTTGTGTGATCTTATTAGATTGTATTGCTTTAATAAAATTCAATTATCATCTTTTTTTTTTGGTCAAAAAGAAAAATTTGTATTTCAACCAATGTAACTGTACATCGCGTGTTCTTTGGGACTATAGAACACCTCTCAAAAACTTGATTAACTCTCAACTATACAACCCGAAGGCTGTTGAACTAACTTCTAATCTACAAAACTGTGACTATATTCAAGTATTACAAATCGGGTAACAATTTAAGTATTGTAGAGTAGGCTGTCATTTGTTCATCTTCCTTCCAGTGATGTGCACTTGCTGTGCAATCAGTCTAGCTCTGATCTTAGCATCCATGCTCGATTGTCTGAATCGTCTTTCGTTCCTTTCCATCCAGATATTATATACAATTGCGGCGAATACCACTCCTAAGATGGATTTCCTTGGGTTCCTACTATTTACTCTGTCATATAGCCATTGAATTTCATGCTCCAGTTGTGTAACATTCTATTGAAGTTCAACCACCTTAGTAATCCTTGCCACAGTGATTGTGAGTAAGGACATTCAAAGAAAAGTTGATCATGTGTCTCTGTGTTGCCACTGTCACATAAAGAGCAGGCCTGGTCCGTGTGTATACCCCATTTTTCTAGCCTGTCTACTGTTGCCAAGTGTCGATGCAATGTCATCCATAGGATGAACTTCTATTTCGGTAGAATACCTGGCACCATCACCAGCTTTTTCCAGGGTACTTTGGTGAACTGTGGAATGGAATACTTGTATGCACTTTTGATGCTGAATTTTCCATTCTGGCACCAAGATTGCAATTGCTGCCCAGTCATGTGCTCACCAGTCCCTAGCTCCAAATATTTTCCTTACCAACCAGCTTGCCTGCTTTGGTTCTTCCATGTTAGTCACCTCCTTCCTTTTTATATAATGGCAATGGATCCATTTGATCCATAGTTTGTCCTTCTTTTGCATTAGTGCCCATAGTAGTTTTGACAATGCTGCTCTGTTCCACTTTTCAAAGCATATAACATTTAGGCCACCTGCTGCCACTGGCTTGCAGACTGTGTCCCAAGCTATGGGTGCCCTGTGACTTGCTTCCTGTTTCCCTGACCATAAGTAATTTCTGCATATACCTTCCACCAGCTTGCTGACTTCCATTGGAATTAGGAAGACCTGTGCCCAGTATGTTTGCATCTCAAAACGGACACTCTTAATCAATTGGAGTCTTCCAGCATAGGACAGTGCCTTGGAGGACCAGCATCTGACCTTGTCCACTATCTTGTCCACCAAGGGTAAGCATTGTGCAATTGTGATCTTCCTAGTTAACAAGGGAACTCCCAGGTATTTGAATGGGAGTTGTCCTTCTATAAGCTGGAATTCTGCCAGTAGACTGTTTTTGGTTTCCTGTGATACCCCAGCTATGTACAGGGAGCTTTTGTCCAGATTGACTTGCAACCCAGACATCTGTGAAAAGGTGTCAAACTCTTTCAGTAAAATCCTCAGGGAAGTCTCATCTCCTCTACAACACATCAGGAGTTCATCTGCAAAACAAATGTGAGTTAGTTGCAATTTGGAGCATTTGGGATGGAAGTTGAAGTCTGGATTCTTGCTCAGCTGCTTCAGTGTTCTGTTGAGGTATTCCATGACTAAGACAAATAGATAGGGAGACATTGGGTCTCCCTGTCTTAGCCCCTTCCTTGCTGGAAACTTGCTGGTAAGTCCACCATTAACTAGCAGGGAGAAACTTGCTGTAGAAACACATTCCATGATTAGGTTGACCATTCTGTAAGGTACACCAAACTCTAGCAGTACTGCTCTCAGAAATCCCCATTCAACAGAATCATAGGCTTTCCTGATATCCACTTTGATGATGCATCTGGGGGAAACAGCCTTCTGGGAATAAGCTCTAATCAATTCATGGGCCATAATGACATTGTCCAGAATGTTCCTCCCCTCAATGAAGGCTGACTGTGCCTGCCCAACAAGGTAGTCCACCACTATTTTCAGCCTGTTTGTAAGAATTTTTTCAATGACTTTATATGGAGTTGAGCAGCAAGCAATTGGCATGTATTCCTTAACATAGTTTGGATTCTTCACTTTCGGGATCAATGTAATAGTGGTACAGTTAACTTCTTTCAGGAACTTCCCATTTTGAAAAAACTGCTGCACTGCATCTATAACCTCTTCACCCACAATAGGCCAAAACTGTTTGAAGAACTCTGCAGGGTATCCATCTATCCCAGGAGCCTTATCATTAGGGAGATTGTGAACTATCTGACTGATTTCTTCCTTTGTTACTGGAGCTAGGAGTTTCTGCTGTTGGTTCAGTGATAGACATGGCCCATCCCTAGCCACATTGATATCTATTCCAGGGAGTTGGTCTGCTGCTGTGCCCATAAGCTGTTGGAAAAATTGAATGAACTCTTCTTGGATCTGATGAGGGTCTGTGATCCTCATCTGGTTGTCATTTAGTATGCTACTCACCCTGTTCCTGGCTTGTCTGGATTTCATATACGCATGGAAGTATTTTGTGTTACTGTCACCCAATTGAATCCAGTGTGCTCTTGACTTCTGCCTCAGTATTTGTTCTTGGATACCTTCCCATTTCAATGTTTTCAGTAATAGGTTCTTCTTTTCTGTGATCACTGTTTCATTGAAATAGTCTTCATTCAGTTTGCTTTGGGATATTCTCAGACCTTCCCTCGTTTTTGCAGCTTTGTGTCCACAGATAAGTGCTCCTGATGAATGGTTCTGGTCTCTTGTTCAATTTTCCTCAGTTTGCTCCAAATAGAATACATAGTGTGTCCTTGAATTAGTTGACCCCACACTCTTTGAACTGTTTCCTTGTAGTCATTTTGTTGCATAATTGTTAGCAGCAACCTATATGGTCTTTTAACTCTATCCTTGACAATGTCAGTATCTATCAATATAGGAGTACGGTCTGAAACCCCAGGCAACATATAAACTACTTCCACTCCAGTGTACAAGTTGAACCACTGAGCATTACCAAAAGCCCAGTCAATATGGCTATATATTCTGTCATCAGCATCCCTTTTATTACTCCATGAAAATGAATTGCCCCTTTTGGTAAGCTGCCGTACTCCTATGTCATCAATGCACCCCTGGAAATCAGCAATCTCAGAAGGGTGCACTGGCTGACCATTTATCCTGTCCTCAACCCCCAGAGGACTATTGAAATCCCCTACTATGAGCCAGGGCCCAGTTTGCTGGACATATCTCAATCTCCTCCATAGTGGTGCTCTTTGTTGGTTAGTGTGAAGACCATATACAAAGGTGACATAGCTATTAAAGGTTGAGTGTCTGTCCTTCACTTGATAATGAATTGTTTGATCAGTGCTCTCCAGTATTGTCACTTGAACATTTACCTCTTTCCACAATATCCATACTCTGCCATTAGGAGCATGTATATAATTATTCCCTACAGTCCAGTCATCTCCCAGTTTCTTGTAGATTGCCATTGCATTCTGCTGTTTCACCTTAGTCTCTAGGCAGGCTAGCATATCAACTGTATTAGTCTTCAGGAATTTGACTAACTCTCTTTGCTTGTAGGACTTGTTTAGTCCTCTTATGTTCCAGGTTACAATTATCATAGAGGAACAGTGGAAGTAGTACCTCCTGGATCAACTGGCTCTAGGCTGCATTCTCCCTGCTGTTGGCTTTCATCAGGGGGTTCAACTATGGTGAGTACTGCAAAGGTATTTCTCCTGGTTACCTCAGCATAGTTGGTCATTTTGGTTTGATTTTTGTCCTTATGGCCTTGAACAGCTGCAACTAGCTTGCCTTTGTTATTCCTTTCTATATCAGGTTTCTCAGCAGGCTTCTCAGCATGTCTGTCATTCTGTTGCCCTTCAACTATCACCTCAGTAGTAGTTTTTGGTTGCTATTGTACTCGTGTGACCTTCTTTTTCCTCCTTCTCTGTCTCTGGATGTCTACAGGATGTTTTTGCTCCTGCTAACAATCACCATTCTTGTGTCCAAATGAGTTGCATTCAAGGCAGAATGTTGGTTTCCATTCATACTCTACACTATGTGTCCATGCTTTCCCATCTGGAATCTCTATGTGGATATCCTCAGGCAGAGGTTGAGTGATATCCACTCTACAAGAACCCTCCCATAGGATATTCTCTCACACTCAGCAGTTAGCCTATCAGTGCATAGGGGCTTACCCAATAAGCTTGCTATTCTGCCTAGGTTCTCCTCAGCCCAACATTGTATCGGTAGTCCAGGGAAACTGACCCAAATTGGGACAATTCTCATCGACTCATTTTTAATCTGAAATTCAGGGTCCCATTCCTTCAAAATCATAGGTCTGCCATTGAAGGTGTATGGTCCTTGCTGCATGATGAAGTTCTTCTCCTCCATAGACTCGAATTTGAAGATGAAATACCCATCATCGTGTAGCAACAGGGTAGGCGTTGTAACCTCATTCCAAACACCATAGACATACTTCAACATCTCCTTGAAAGAAGGGTTACTTCCCAATACATAACCAATTAGGGCATACCTCCATTTTTGATTCTGACTCTATCTCCTTCGGGTTCAGTTTAGCAATTTTGACACCTTCCTTCATCAACGGAGGGTAGAATTTCAATTGCATGCCCTGCTTTTGAATCCGATTGCCTTTGACCACTTCCGCCATTGTCGGTTTCTCCGCCATTTTAGTTTTCTGAGCTTCAGTGGAGTAAGTGAGTTTCCTAGCCATCGTCGCTCCTCCTGCACCCTCCTTCTCCTTCTCCGGCAGTGCCTGCATGACAGTCGGGGCACTCCCCATTCCAGGGAACCAGTGCATAAGGGGCATTGGGATTAGCTGTTGTGGGATTCCACTCTCTGGTGTGATCACTCTTGCCATATTTACAGTGAAGAAGCGGTTAGTATGGGCAATTGGGGTCGGTGGATGGTTGCCGGCGGCGGGCGGCGCCTTGCTTGCCTGTCGCCAGAGTTTCTCTCTCTAAACGCCAACTATCATCTTACTTGTCTATACGATATTTTCAATAATGAAATCTATACTAAATCAAATGTACTTATATAGTTAGTGAATAACTTTTTTATTATATTAACCAATATTTAATATTCACTTTCTTTCTTTTTATCGTATATGAGAAGATTTATAATTTATTACCCTTGAATTATTTTTTTATTTTAAATTTTATTCTATTGTTCTTAATAATATTATCTAGATTTTCATAAACAAAATCTCTGTGAAACTAACAGGACTTATATAGGGAGCGCATTGAATAATGTTATGTATTTTTCTTTATTATATCATCTAATATTTAATATTATTACATTGCTTAATAAAAAGTTTTATTAGCATATTACTTTATTAAATATTTTTCATCTGAAAGTGTTTTTATGTCTTTATTTTCGTTTTATTTATTTTTAAATAATTCTGAAACTTCAACTTCAAACTAATCCCCAATTTGAATAGGTAATTTATTATTTTTTTAATTTCATTTTTATTTTAAAACTACAACTTGAAACTACATCCCGATTTGAATGGGTAGTTTTTCTTCTCTTTCTTTCATTTTTTATAGCTAATTTTTTTCTTTTTTATTTTTAGATAATTTATAAACTCCAACTTGAAACTACTCTTGCCCAATTTGAATGGGTAGTTATTATTTTTTTTAATCTATATTTATTAATTGAAACAAAGTAACCAATTAATACACACACACATGTGTGTGTGTGTGAGTTTTTTATTTTATTTTATTCTTTTTAGCATTGTTTGTATATATTTAAACTACTTCAAGATTAACACTCTAACTTGAAACTATTTCCCGATTTGAATGCGTAATTCATCTCATTTTTCATTTTTTATAGCTATTTTTTAAGCCTTTTATTTTAAAATAATTTTAAAAATCCAACTTGAAACTACTCCCACCCAATTTGAATGGGTAGTTATTTTTTATATATTTATTTTTTTATTTTTTATATTTAATTATAAGATATCTATATTTATTAATCTAAATAAAGTAACCAATTAATATATATATATATATATATATATAGTAAGTTATATATTAATTTATTATTTTTGTTATATATATATATATATATATATATATATATATATATATATATATATATTCAATTAAATAACTAATTATGCGATGTGGTCTTTTTTTAGGTTGCCATTTGGCTAAAGGAGAGGGAATTTTTCTCTCCTTTTAATTACTGATCAGGCCAGTTGCAAGGGAGCAAGTTTCTCAGGCAATCAATGATATGCCCCATGATAAGGCACCAGGAGTAGATGGCTTCGCAATTGAATTCTTCACAAGACACTGGGAAATTGTTGGTGATGATATATATGAGGCAGTGAAGAAATTCTTTGCAACAGGCAAACTGCATAAGGGAGTGAGTAGCACAACAGTAACATTGATACCAAAAGTACAAAATCCTACTACAGTAAAAAACTATATGCCCATTGCTTGCTGTACAACTCTTTATAAAATAATCACTAAAATCCTTACATCAAGGATCAAAACAGTCATAGGTAGATTGATTGGTAATTCACAGTCAGCTTTCATTGAAGGTAGGAGCATAACAGATAACATCCTATTTACCAGGAGTTATTCAAAGGATACAATATGAAAGGAGTATCCCCAAGGTGTGTATTAAAAGTTGACCTGAGGAAGGCATATGACACAGTGGAGTGGTGTTTTATTTAGAGACTACTGCTGGACATGGGTTTCCCCTACAAATTCACAAGTTGGATAATGGAATGCATAGCTTTTGTAACATATTCTTTAAGTCTAAATGGTGGGCTCACAACTCCATTTAAAGGAAAAAGAGGTATAAGGCAGGGAGACACAATGTCCACATATCTCTTTGTTATAGTTATGGAATATTTGCACAGGGAACTCAAGCATATGATGGAAAGGAAGGAGTTCAAATTTCATCCTAGGTGCAAGAAGCTGGGAGTGACTCATATTTGATTTGCTGATGATCTTCTATAATTCTGCAAGGCTGATACTCAATCTGTAAGACTTTTAAAACAGACTCTCCAAAAATTTGCAGAAACTTCAGGACTTCACGCAAATGCATACAAAAGTGCAGTTTACATAGCAGGGGTTTCAAACTGGCTCAAGGAGGAAATATTACATGAACTGGACTTCCCTGAAGGCTCCCTTCCTTTCAAATATCTTGGTGTACCTTTGGACTCCAAGAAATTATCAGTTACACAATGCTGGCCAATAGTAGAGAAGATAACACAGAAAATTAACTGCTGGACATCAAGACTTCTATCTTATGCAGGTAGATTCCAGTTGATCAAATCAGTATTATTTGGAATTCAATCTTATTGGTCTCAGATCTTCTTGCTGCCTAAGAAGGTAATGAAGATGATAGAGGCAATCTGCAGATCCTTCTTGTGGATTGGTACATCAAATATGTCAAAGAAAGCATTAGTAGCATGGGAAACTATATGTTTACCATATAGTGTTGGAGGCCTCAATGTAATAAATCTGCCAACCTGGAATAAGGCGGTTATTGCAAAGCATCTATGGGCAGTGACAATGAATAAAGACAGCTTATGGATCAAATGGCTACACACTTATTACATAAAGAATAATGTTGTAGAATATGTGCCTACTCCTAGGAATGTTGCCTGGGCTGTGAGGAAGATCTTCGAGACAAGATCACTGATAAGAAATATCCAGGGTATACAGGGCAATCTGAAATGCAGATTAATCAGACTACAGAGGGGTAATCTATTTAGCATCAAAAAGCTCTACAGTATGCAATTCCCTTAATTCCAAAAAGTACACTGGAAAAGTATTATTCTGCAGACAAAACTACACCCAAGATTCAAATTTATCCTATGGCTTGCATTGCACAGAAGAATGGCAACAATGGAGAGGCTAATGCAACTTGGAATTCAGATTTCAAAACAGTGTGTATTTTGCAGGCAAGAAGATGAATCTTTTGACCACCTATTTTTTGCTTTCCCGGCATCTTTGGAGCTATGGAATGGACTGTTATTATGGATGGGACACCAGAGGTCCATTTGGGACTGAAACATGGAAGTAGAATGGGTCAGCAAAACTGAAAGAAGGAGAAATGGACAAGCTGAATTATTCACCTGTGTGTTTGGGATGCTAGTGTATATTCTATGGAGAGAAATGAACAAGATTAGGTTCCAAGGAGGAAGAATCAATATCAGTGATATATGCAAAGAGATAGCAATTCACATACATATACAAGGGAACTCAATTGATCACTGGAAGGCTGTTTTGCGAAGGCTGGATAACTACTCTTAGATATGGAGTCGAAGTAAATAGTTTTGAGCTTAAGTAGTATGTTTTCTATTGATGTATATATAGTTTAAGGGAGTGAATCCTTTTAGAATGGTAGAGAGCAGCAGCTGGTCAGTAGCTACTGGATTCTGTAAATGACTTCTGGATGAAATAAAAGCTTACTGTTTTTTTTAAAAAAAAATTAATAATAATATATAGATATAGAAGATAGATTTTTATAAGTATTTTTTTGTCTTTTATTTTAAAATATTTTAAAAAATTAAACTTGAAACTACTCCACCCAATTTGAATGAGTAATTATTTTTTATATATTTATTTTTTACTTTTTATATTTAATTATAAGATATCTATATTTATTAATCCAAATAAAGTAACCAATTAATATATATATATATATATATATATATATATATATATATATATATATATATATATGGTAGTTTTTTGTATTATATTATTTTCGTTTTTTATATATATTTAAATTCAAAAATAATAACTAATTATAAACTAAATAACTAATTATACCATGTGACATTTTTTAGGTTGCCACTTCGCTTAAGGAGAGGGCTTTTTCCTCTCCATTTAATAAAATATAGATATATTACATTTTTAATCGAAATATTTATTAGCATATTACTTTATTTAAAAATTTTCTCAGAAAGTATTTTAATTTCTTTATTTTATTTTATTTTATTTTTTGAAAATATATTATTAAAACTCCATTTTGAAACTACTCCTAAATTTGAATTGGTAATTCATTACTTTTTTAATTTTATTTTTTATTTTAAAATTAAAACTCCAACATGAAACTACTTCCCGATTTGAATACGTAGTTCTTCTTCTTCTTTTTTTATAGCTATTTTTTTGCCTTTTATTTTAAAATAATTTAAAAAATTCGACTTGAAACTACTCCGACCCAATTTGAATGGGTAGCTATGTTTTATATTTTTATTTTTTATTTTTTATATTTAATTATAAGATATCAATATTTATTAATCAAAATAAAGTAACCAATTAATATATATATATAAATATATATATATATGGTAATTTTTTATTTTATTTTATTATTTCAGTTATATATATATATATATATATATATATATATATATATATATATATATATATATATATATATATATATAAATTCAAAAATAATAACTAATAACTAATTATAAATCAAATAACTAATTATGCCATGTTGCAGTGTTGTAGGTTGCCACTTGGCTTAAGGAGATGGCTTTTTTCTCTCCTTTTAATTATATATATATATATATATATATATATATATATATATATATATATATATATATGTATATAGATATATTTTTATAGCTATTTTTTTGCTTTTTATTTAAAATATTTTTAAAAATTAAACTTGAAACTACTCCACCCAATTTGAATGAGTAGTTTTTTTTATATATTTATTTTTCATTTTTTATATTTAAGTATAAGATATATGTATTTATTAATCCAAATAAAGCAACCAATTTATACATACATATATATATATATATATATATATATATATATATATATATATATATATGGTACTTTTTTATTTTATTTTCTTATTTATATTATATATATATATATATATATATATATATATATATATATATATATTTAATTCCAAAAATAATAACTAATGACTAATTATAAACTAAATAACTAATTATGCCATGTGGCATTTTTTAGGTTGTCACTTGGCTTAAGGAGAGGGTTTTTCCTCTCCTTTTAATAAAATATAGATATACTAGTAATATTTATTAGCATATTACTTTATATAAAAATTTTCTCTGAATTTTTTTAATTTATTTATTTTATTTTATTTTTTTAAATATTATTTAAAACTCCATTTTGAAACTACTACTAAATTTGAATTGGTAATTCATTATTTTTATTTTTATTTTTTATTTTAAAACTCCAACATGAAACTACTTCCCGATTTGAATGCGTAGTTCTTCTCTTTTTTCATTTTTTATAGCTATTTTTTTTGCCTTTTATTTTAAAATAATTTAAAAAATTCAATTTGAAACTACTCTCACCCAATTTGAATGGGTAGCTATTTTTTATATATTTATTTTTTGTTTTTTATATGTATATTTTTTCGATAATCCACTAGGCACATGAAAGTGCCTACGGCTGGTTTTTTATTAATAGCATAAAAAAATACAACAATTAGGAATAGTACAAATAAGGGGGCATTAGCACCGGTATTGTTACCCATATAATACATACCGAGCTAAACTTACCGAACTAAATCCTATTGAGGCTTGACAACCTCACTTATTAACAGGAATGCAAAAAATACGAACTTGAGAGGACCAAATATTTTATGATAATCACAGAGTTTTATAACATACCCTGTGATGAGATTACAAATGAGGATACTAACATATAGGCAGATTAAAATGACGAAGGAGTTAAAAGGATGTCCCTTTTTGTCGATCCTTGCAATTTGTTCAATTTGTAATTCTTTTTCCACATCGTCCCAATTCTTCATGAAATGTTCAAAATTCATGATTTCTTTTTAGATTGTTTGGACTTTGTTGAAATAGTTGGGTCGACCTGCTTAAGCTTGGCATTTCTCATCGGATGTCGCCTAACATTGTCGTCCCTGCTATTTTCCTTTGAATGTGACTTTTCTTCCTCTGTAGCATTAATTGGGATTATTTTGACGCATTGTGACAGCACTTCAATTACTTGACCTTGTTCTGTTGTCCGATGATTTGGCATGAGTATAACACCTTGTGCATCCAAGTTTGGTGCATCTTGTGATTTAATATTGCTTGGTTGAATTTGTTGTTGTATATGAACCTCATTCCTGCTCCTATTTCCACATTTGGCGCTATAAGGATCACGACCCAAAATCTTAAAAGGATGTGCATTTAGCATTGCATCCAACAGTTGTCTATCATGAGATAAAAATAATGTTGTACTGCCCATACTAATTGGTTTCTGCCCAGAATAGACGAGAAGTTGTGTATTACTACCGGATCCTACTTCCTCCGGTGAGCTCAATTCTTCATTACTATCATAACCACGTTCGTCACAGGCTCAAGACACCATCTTGTCCATAGAATCCAATAGTTTTCTTTCCTCTGCTGAGATGATCGCACTAGTTTGAACAACAGCATTGTGCTTGATCATGAGAGTTAACATGTTGGCAGCTTGATTGTCCTTAATGATTTTCTCCACTTAAGGACTAGAAAAATACATTAAGGGAACGTTAGGGAGAGTTGCACGATCAACATATGCTGCTCTTGTTGGTCGATCAATGTGCATATGTGCAACAGAAGAAGCATGATCAGGAGATGAAAATTCCACAATCTGGTTTGATGTACTCAATCAGTTGCATCATAAGAAATGAAACAACACGAGCAGCTCCATATTGTGGATCCTTATTAACATCAGAACCAAAGTTCCTTTGTATTGGTTCTTTATTTTTTCCATCGTACGATTTGTTCCCATCATGTTGTTCAATTATTTCGGATTCTTTCCGTTGTCCAGCAAGATGGTTGTTACCATTCTTTTGCACCCTTTATTACTTTAGACATAACTGGCACGCATGGCCATAAATTTGGTCAATTTTTTGTTCACCTGGCCAGTAATTGGAGCATTGCTTTCGGCTTCTTTTGCATCTACCAGGCCCGCCATTTGCTCCACCAAATGGCCCGCGTGTGCTTTGCCAATTGAGCCATTATTTAGTTCAACTTTTTCGGCCAGCTTTGCTGTAGCCGCGTGACTATTTTCAGCTGCCTCATTTGTTACATTTTGAATTAAATTAGCATCCTTGGCAGCCTTTTGCGTAGTCAAAAGACCAAGTTGGCCCGCAACATTTTGTTCTTTTTCCTTTCCAGTCGCACTATCAATAGGGCACACTGCCTTTTTAATTTCAAAACCGCGCGAACAGCCTTCTTTTCCTTAATTTGCTGCAATTCATTCAATCCCATGTGCCACACATTGTCATCTTTTACCTTTAATTTATGTTGTCCTTTATGACTAAATGGTAAAGCGGATTCCTTATGCTTTCCATTCACCTTTTCCCTTTCAAAAGAGCCCATCTTTGCACGTTCCAAATTGGTTTGAACAAAAGCTTCACAATTATTTATTGTAACTTTATTATCAACCAAGGGGCCTACAACATGTAAATGTGATGCCTTTTCCACATTTGATGCTTCAACTGGTCGATGCACCACACACCATTGTCCTGTTTTTGAATTTTTGACACCTTGAGCAAACTGTGAAAATAATTTCTTTCCAGTAGTTTCCATATTGGCTCGATCATCAGCAGTGTTTTCTTTTAACATAGGATTTTCCACAGAAGCAGTGTGATCACCTATTTGTTGAATCTTCTGCTGGTCACCTGTTGTATCATCTATTTCCAATTGTCCATCTTGTCTTGAATTAAGATGTTCCCTCGTATCACCTTGCAATTTGTCCATAGTTGCCAGACCATTACCACCATCTTTACTTTCGTCGATCTTCCAACGACATGTTTCTTCAGCATCCCCTTGATGGTTACAGCAGGTACAATACTTTGGGAGATTATCATACACCACCATCTGATAGAGTTTCACAGACTTCCCTGAAACTTTGTCCACGATGTGAATCTTGATTTTCCTTGGATGTTTGTCCAAAAGGTCTAACAAAACCTTAACTCTCGCCGCACTTGGCCTGGTGCGATCTTGTGTTGCCTTGTCAACAACCAGAGGTTTCCCTACTGCTGAAGCGATCGACATTAATGACTTCATTGCAAAGAAATTGGGTGGCAGGTCTGGGAACGAAATCCACAAAACTGATTTTGATGTTTCTTCTCTAGGTTTAAAGCCTAACGTCCAGGGGAAAGTTCTGAAGAAAAATTCATATCCTTTGGATTTAATATATCCAGTAGACCTTGATACAAACTGCAAATAGTTATCAAGGGAATCAAACCTTACTAAAAAGTGACGAAATTCAAGCTGTCCTATGTTGCAATATCCTTTGACGTCAAACTGTTTCACAAAAATCTTTCGAAACTCTTGCAACTCTGGATTTCCATATGAAAACTTGACGATGACTGCTTGGTGAAGCCCTTCTTCTATGGTGAACTGATTAACCTCCTCCATTGTGAATTCCACTCTTGGTTCCCCATGATCGAAAGTTACAGGACATAGCTCAAGTTTTGCAACTTTTGTGGCAGATTGTTTTGCTGGCAGATTTGAAGCATAAGATTGTTTTGCAGTATGATTTAGAATAGTTTCTGGAGCTTTTAGGGTTGTCTCTCCCACAACCAAAGGCTGGGGAGAGCTCAAGGCAGCCATGGCTTCCCTAACCCACAAAATTCACCAATTTTAGAGTGAGAAAGTAGAGAGAAGACTGAGCGTATTCCCTTTTGGTTCTCGGACTTTTTTTCGTTTTTTATATTTAATTATAAGATATCCATATTTATTAATCAAAATAAATTAACCAATTTATATATATATATATATATATATATATATAAATTCAAATATAATAACTAATAACTAATTATGCCATGTGGCAGTTTTTAAGCTTGACACTTGGCTTAAGGAGATGGCTTTTTTCTCTCCTTTTAATTATACATAAATAGATAGATTTTAATAGCTATTATTTTGCATTTTATTTTAAAATAATTTTAAAAATTCAACTTGAAACTGCTCCCACCCAATTTGAATGGGTAATTATTTTTTATATATTTGTTTTTTATTTTTTATAATTAATTATAATATATCTATATTTATTAATCCAAATAAAGTAACCAATTAATATATATATATATATATATATATATATATATCTATATATATATATATATATATATATATATATATATATATATATATATATGGCAATTTTTATTTTATTTATTATTTTTATTTTTATAGATATATTTAAATTCAAAAATAATAACTAATAACTAATTATAAACTAAATAAATAATTATGTCATGTGACATTTTTTTTGTTGCCACTTAGCTGAAGGAGATGGCTTTTTCTTCTCCTTTTAATAATATATAGATAGATAGATTTTTATAGCTATTTTTTTTTCAAAAACAGTAAACTTTCATTTTATCTAGAAAGTCATTTACAGAATCCAGTAGCTGCTTACCAACTACTGTTCTCTACCATTCTAAAAGGATTCATTCCCTTAAACTATATATACATCAATACAAAACATACTACTTAAGCTCAAAATTATTTACTTCGACTCCATATCTAAGGGTAGTTATCCAGCCTTCGCAAAATAGCCTTCCAGTGGTCAATTGAGTTCCCCTGGATATATATGTGAATTGCTATCTCTTTGCATATATCACTGATACTGATTCTTCCTCCTTGGAACCTAATCTTGTTCCTTTCTCTCCATAGAATATACACTAGCATCCCAAACACACAGGTGGTTAATTCAGCTTGTCCATTTCTCCTTCTTGCAGTTTTGCTGACCCATTCTACTTCCCTGTTCCAGTCCCAAATGGACCTCTGGTGTCCCATCCATAATAACAGTCTATTCCATAGCTCCAAAGATGTCGGGCAAGCAAAAAATAGGTGGTCAAAAGATTCATCTGCTTGCCTGCAAAATACACGCTATTTCTGAATCTGAATTCCAAGTTGCATTAGCCTCTCCACTGTTGCCAGTCTTCTGTGCAATGCAAGCCATAGGAGAAATTTGAATCTTGGGTGTAGTTTTGTCTGCAAAATAATACTTTTCCAGTGTACTTTTTGGAATTGAGGGAATTGCATACTGTAGAGCCTTTTGATGCTAAATAGATTACCCCTCTGTAGTTGGATTAATCTGCATTTCAGATTGCCCTGTATATCCTGGATATTTGTTATCAGTGATCTTGACTCAAAGATCTTCCTCACAGCCCAGGCAGCATTCGTAGGAGTAGGCACATCTTCTACAACATTATTCTTTATGTAATAAGTGTGTAGCCATTTGATCCATAAGTTGTCTTTCTTCATTGTCACTGCCCATAGATGCTTTGCAACAGCTACCTTATTCCAGTGTGGCAAATTTTTTACATTGATCCCTCAATCACTATATGGTAAACATATAGTTTCCCATGCAACTAATGCTTTCTTTGACACATTTGCTGTACCAGTCCACAAGAAGGATCTGCAGATTGCCTCGATCATCTTCATTACCTTCTTAGGCAGCAAGAAGATCTGAGACCAATAAGACTGCATTCCAAATAATACTGATTTGATCAACTGGAGTCTGCCTGCATAAGATAGAAGTCTTGATGTCCAGTAGTTAATTTTCAGTGTTATCTTCTCTACTATTGGACAGCATTGTGTAACTGATAATTTCTTGGAGTCCAAAGGTACACCAAGATATTTGAAAGGAAGGGAGCCTTCAGGGAAGTCCAGTTCATGTAATATTTCCTCCTTGAGCTAGTTTGAAACCCCTGCTATGTAAACTGCACTTTTGTCTACATTTACTTGAAGTCCTGAAGTTTCTGCAAATTTTTGGAGAGTCTGTTTCAAAAGTCTTACAGATTGAGTATCACCCTTGCAGAATAATAGAAGATCACCAGGAAAGAAAATATGATCCACTCCCAGCTTCTTGCACCTAGGATGAAATTTGAACTCCTTCCTTTCATATGCTTGATTTCCTTGTGCAAATATTCCATAACTATGATAAAGAGATATGGGGACATTGGGTCTCCCTGCCTTATACCTCTTTTTCCTTTAACTGGAGTTGTGAGCCCACCATTTAGACTTAAATAATATGTTACAGAAGCTATGCATTCCATTATCCAGCTTGTGAATTTGTAGGGGAAACCCATGTCCAGCAGTAGTCTCTCAATAAAACACCACTCCAATGTGTCATATGCCTTCCTCAGGTCAACTTTTAATACACACATTGGGGATACTCCTTTCCTATTGTACCATTTGAATAGCTCCTGGGTAAATATGATGTTATCTGTTATGCTCCTACCTTCAATGAAAGCTGACTGTGAATTACCAATCAATCCACCTATGACCGTTTTGATCCTTGTTGTAAGGATTTTAGTGATTATTTTATAAAGAGCTGTACGGCTAGCAATAGGCCTATAGTATTTTACTGTAGTAGGATTTGTACTTTTGGTATCAATGTTACTGCTGTGCTACTCACTCCCTTATGCAGTTTGCCTGTTGCAAAGAATTCCTTCACTGCCTCGTATATATCATCACCAACAATTTGCCAGTGTCTTGTGAAGAATTCAATTGGGAAATCATCTACTTCTGGTGCCTTATCATGGGGCATATCTTTGATTGCCTGAGAAACTTCCTCCCTTGCAACTGGCTTGATCAGTGATTGCTTCTGTTACATGCAAAGACATGGTCCCTTTTGAATCATTTCAGTATTTGGACATTGACATAAAGAGTTACTGTCCCCCAGAATCTAGCTGAAAGTCTCTATAAACTCTTCCTCCACTAGTTTAGGGTCAAACAATCTCTCTCCTAAATCAGTGTAGATAGAGTTAATAGTGTTCATGTTTGTCCTCATCTTCATCTGTGTATGGAAGTACTTGGAGTTTGAGTCTCCACAAGTGATCCATTGTGCCCTGGATTTTTGATGAAGAATCTGTTCCTCTATGTTACTCCATTTCTCTACTTCTATTAAGGTCCTCTTTTCTTGATCTATCAGCTCCTGGTCCATATTGTTCCTTCTCAGTTCTATCTGAATGGTTTCAAGTTTCTGTCTTGTTGCATTGAGATGAGTTCTATAGGATGCCATATAAGCATTCAGTTCCTTCAATTCCCATTTCAAGGTTTTGACCTTATTCCATATCCTTTGCATGCTCCCAATTCCATCATCTCCTTTTTGTTTCCAAACCTTTTCCACTATACCAGCAAAGTCAGCATGCTCCATCACAGGTTTGTACAGTTTAAAAGGTTTGGGGTGCATATTTTTCCTCTGGAACCCAGCTTTACATTGCATTAGAATAGGGGAGTGATCTGATGCCTCTGGATTTAGATAACCAGCTTCAATGTGGCTGTTGCATCCATACCATACTGCCCAAAAGCCCAGTCTACCCTGCTATACACCCTTCTGCCAGGTTGTTGTTTGTTGCACCAAGAGAAATACCATCCCAAGCTTTTCAATTGAGTAAGTTGAAGAGTGTTTATTGCCTCCTGAAAACCTTTGGCTCACTCTGTGTAACTGGTGAGCCAATTTTGTCATCTGTATGAAGAACATTGTTAAAGTAAGCAACCAACTTTCCTGAACAGATGCACCTAGATGCACCAGCCTATCCCATAACTGCTGTCTTTTATTTACATCATTGTTTGCATATACCACTGTAAGAAGAGTCTTGAAAGTGGTACCTCTATCCTGAACTTCACAATGAATGAATTGTTCATCAGTCAACAGTATTTTAACCTCAATGCTTTGTTTCCACATTAACCAAATCCTCCCATTGGAATTTTCATTATAATTACAACAATTCCTCCAATCTCCGCAAAATGTGTTTAGTATCCTTCTAGCCTTACCTTCCTTTATTCTAGTTTCTAAACAACCCATGATATCCACTTTATTCTTTCTTAGAAAGAGTTTTAACTCTTTCTCCTTATGGGCCTTGTTCAGACCCCTAATATTCCAGGTGCATAGAATCATTGTGGGGTGAAGCTGGATGGGCCAGCGTCCCCAGAAATGACATCCATCTGTAAAATAGAGAATCTATTGTTTGGGTTCAGGATACTAGCTTCTGTTTGTTGTACATTTTTGCCTTTCAGTTTCCCATTTTCCACAACCTTAGCAATGACGTTTCCATCTGGATCTATCGTATCCTTAGTCTTCTTTTCCAGTTGAATTGCCACATCCTTGCTCTTTGATTTTGGAATCCATCTCATGGCTTCTCTGAAAATCTATTTCAACTGTCTTGATATTTTTTGTTTGTTTCTGTCTTCCTTTGAGGTATCTTGCTCTTCCTTATACCAACACTCATCAGAATTGTGCCAAATCTAATAAAGTTATCAGAATATTTTGATTTCCATTCATAGTCTATTTGTTGGACTATGATCCCCCTTTTTGTTTGAAGCTCTAAACTGTCTGGTAAAGGCTTGGATATATCAGTTTCAATCAACACTCTGGCATAGGACACTTTCTCTATTTCTGCTGTAAACTTATCAGTATACAAAGTCTTTCCAACCACACTAGCTAACTTACTTAAAGCTTCAGTTGACCAGAAAAGGTAAGCCAGGGAAAGTAATCCACAATGGATTCACACTTATATTACCCCGATCAAACTTGAAATCCATTCTCCATTGTTGCAATACAAGTGGTTTTTTATGGAAAGTGTAAGGACATGCTTGTAATACAAGGTCCTTATCCTCAACATTCTCAAATCTGAAGATATAATACCCATCCTCATGATACATTATTTGAGGCGTTTCAACAAAATTCCACATGTTTGCGACATAATTTTCCATAGTTTTTTTATACGGAAGCTCCCCCAGCACAAAACCTATCAAAGCATTACTCCAATAAGCCTCCAGTTCCTTTGTATCATCATCATCAATTTGCACTACAAACTTTCCATCTCTCATAGCAGGAGGGATGTAGCCTAGGGCATTTCCTTTTTCAGGGCTTCTATTCTTCTACATGAGGGCCTTTTTCTTTTAACTTCCCCTGGGTCTGCTACATCTTGTTAGAACTTATTTGGTTTTGCATGTGCTAAAAATTGCAATCGCCGGTGGACTTGCGGTTGCGCCATTGTTTCTGTCACTTGATCTTGTTCATCACATTCTTCGATTTCTTCCCTAATAGGTTGAAATTTCTTAGGCAAAAAACTTCCAAAGGTTACCGGATTCAGTCTCTACTGAACACCCGAGTCCGGTGTCACTATCGCACCATTTGGTCCATCCTCTTTATCCGGGTTATGAAATACTGTAGGAGCTGACCCCATTCCCGTTAACCAGCGATTAGGCTCGTTGGTTGCTGGTATGACTTTCAAACTATCATCTCCCTTGTTTTCTGGTTCTGATTGTTTCTTCTTCCTCTATTTAGCCATGGCCAAGGTGTAGGTTTGCCTACCTTGCTAACGTACACCTGCAAAGCCCTGCTATGCTCACTATTGCAAAATCCAGCTATTTTTTTTGCTTTTATTATTTTTATTTTTTATATATATTTAAATTCAAAAATAATAACTAATAACTAATTATATATTAAATAACTAACTATTCCATGTGGCATTTTTTTAGGTTGACACTCGGTAAAAGGAGAGAGCTTTTTTCTCTCCTTTTAATAATATATATATATAGATAGATTTTTAATGCTATTTTTTTTGTCTTCTATTTTAAAATAATTTAAAAATTCAACTTGAAACTACTCCCACCCAATTTGAATGGGTAGTTATTTTTTATATATTTATTTTTTAGTTTTTTTATATTTAATTATAAGATATCTATATTTATTAATCCAAATAAAGTAACCTATATATATGGTAAATTTTATTATATTTATTATATATATATATATATATATATATATAAATCTAACAACTAATAACTAATTATGTCATGTGATATTTTTTTGGTTGCAACTTGGCTTAAGAAGAGAGGTTTTTCCTCTCCTATTAATAATGTATAGATAGATATTATAGCTATTTTTTTGTATTTTATTTTAAAAAATTTACAAAATCTAACTTGAAACTACTCCCACCTAATTTGAATGGGTAGTTATTTTTTATATATTTATTTTTCTATTTTTTGTATTTAATTATAAGATATCTATATTTATTAATCCAAATAAAGTAACCTCTATATATATATATATATATATATGGTATATTTTATTTTATTATTTTCATTTTTTATATATATTTAAATTCAAAAATAATAACTAATAACTAATTATAAACTAAATAACTAATTATGCCATGTGGCATTTTTTTATGTTTCCACTTGGCTTAAGGAAAGGGCTTTTTCCTATCCTTTTAGTAATATATAGATAGATTTTTATAGTTATTTTTTTTGCCTTTTCTTTTAATATAATTTTAAAAATTCAACTTGAATCTACTTCCACCCAATTTGAATGAATAGTTATTTTTTTATATATTTATTTTTCGTTTCTTATATTTAATTATAAGATTTATATATTTATTAATCCTAATAAAGTAACCAATTTATATATATATATATTTATATATATGGTAATTTTTTATTTTATTTTATTATTTTTGTTTTTATATTTATTTAAATTCAAAATAAATAATTAATAACTAATTATAAACTAAATAACTAATTATGCTATGTGGCATTTTTTTAGGTTGCCACTTGGTAATTAGGATAGATTTATTATTTTATAAAAATGAATCGAAAAAATACCGAATCATATTGAATAAATTTTACATGTGAAAGATATATTTATCTAGTAAGTTTAAAAATAATACTACACTAAATTTTCTTTGGGCCTTATATTTATGAAAACCATCACAAGCAACAAGTAATTAAACTCAAAATAGTAATTCTAAAACTTATTATGCTACTTCTACTTAAACTAAGTTATTTCATGTATCTTTATTAGCAAGACACAAAGTATTCTAGCATTACTAGTAGCAAACTACATGTATTGAATATGTTTTCTTTCATATAATTTATATTTATCATTTTGAATATTTCATCTTCGATAGACTTTATTCTTGAGTCTCACCTTAATTATATCTTTCAAGTCGTGTAATTTATATTTTTTTTACCTTTATTTGATTTTTTTTACGTTGTGAATAGTTGATGGATCTATATTCTAGACATCTTTTCTTTTTAATTCATCACCCTTTAAATAGTAAAAATGTTTAGAGAATTTTGTAAAGTCCTATAAAAAACGTATGTTATTGCATCCTATTTCTACTGGTAAATTTTATATGATATTTAAAACAATACCGAAAATTAACCAAACCGTACCGATACTGAAGAGAAACCAACATGGTTGGGCCGGTTTCGAAAAGTCTAACTTTGATTATACATAATAGAATAATCGAAAAATTAATGGTATAAATTTTATAAAATAATCGGTCGAACTGAACCATTGACCACCCTAATTATTATGGTGAGATTAACAAATGAGCAATCCGATTTTAAAGAAGAATCATAAAAAACAATATATAAATATGTTGACTAATTAAAGTTAAGAATATAAACTATAATAAAACCATTACCAAATACATTTAGTCTCTTCCATAGACCATTTATTTATTCTGAAAAAGTTTATCTAAACATTCTTTCGTTAGGTGTCTAATAAAATAAAGGAAATATATACTCTCAATCTAAAAAGAAAAAGAATAATAATTTTAAAGTACAGTCAAACATCTTTATGACAGTTTGTTTGTTTTGATATTTTTGACTGTTATAGTGAAGTGTTATTATAAAGGACATATATTATATTATTACAACAACAATAACAATAACAACAACTATCTCAATGTAATCTCGCATATGAGGTAAGAAAATAATAGTGTGTATATAAATTTTAATCTCTATGTAAAACTATTTTCAAAAGATTAAATATATATTATAATATAATATAAAAATCGATTACAATTAAAATTAAGTTTCATAAGTTTATAAAATAATATTATAGTGATGTCTTGACATTACTATGGTACAGCTTGACTTCTGCGCATATGCTTCGCAGCTACAAAAACCAACAAAAGAGAAGCAGAGACAGTAGTAGAGAGAAGTGGACAGATAATATTTTTTACTCCTTTTTCCGAATTTTTACTAACCGTCCAAAAGCTATACTGTCTGTTTTAATTTGTTTTACATAATCTAACCTAAAGATTGAACAAGTAAAAAAAAAGAAGAAGATATTTGACATATAGGACTAGGGGTGTTAAACGGACGGGTCGGATCGGATATAGCTTGGGTTGAAAACGAGTAATAAAAATAAATTAATTATCCGATTCGATCCATATTTAATAAGGATAAAAAATGACTTAATTGGCGGGTAATATGGGTTACCCATATTATCCATTACTTCTTGTATATGATCACTTTAGGGATAATTCTTTAAAAGTTAGACTTATTGGTTATCCATTGGTTACTCATCGATATATGATTCTTATTCATATTTGACCTATTTTTAAAAAATTGATTATTCAATTTATTTTTTAATGAATAATTTGTGTGATTAAATATTTTATTTGAATCATTTTGCCACCCTTCTATAGGACATATATTTATAAAATACTGAAAGTAGTCTTGTACCAAAACAAATCTTAACAGTAGCATAAATATGTTTTAACGTAGATTTTATTAATATAAATATGCCCTGATCTTTGTTTTTAGAAGAAATTTTGATTTTATTTTAACTATATGGCAAATTTATATCATCTGTTTTTTTGGACTTTAGAACAAATCTCAAAAGTACAATCATTTTGAAACTTTACAACTGTTGTTGTTAAACTAATATTCTATTATAGAAAAAAAATTGCTACAAGTGTGGATACTCGCACAAAGGATAACTATTAATGTTCTGTAACATGGGCGACCATTTAGGTAGCTTTACACCAGTGAAGTACATTTGAATTGTAATCTCCTTTGCTCGGTCTTTGGCGTCTCTGATTGATTGTTGAAACCTTCTGTTGTTCCTTTCCATCCAGATGTTGTATACTAATGCTGCAAACACCATACCTAGGATGGTTTTTTGGGATTTCTGCTGTTAACATTAGCAGTTAACCATTGGACTTCTGTTTCACATGTGCCTGTCGTTCTTTGATACTTTAACCATTGTAACATAGCTTGCCACAATGTTTTGGAGTATAAGCAGTCAAAGAATAAATGGTCGTGAGTTTCTTCAGTATCTCTTCCACACAAAATGCAGGATTGATTAGTGTGAATTCCCCATTTAGCTAATCTGTCAACCATCGACAAGCGTCTATGCAGCGCCATCCATAAGATGTATTTCTGTTTCGGGAGCATGCCAGTCACCATTAATAATTTTTTTCCATCGAACCTTGGGATATTGAGGAGTGATCTGAATGTATGCCTTCCTGATACTAAATTGCCCATTATTTGTACATGTTTGCAATCATGTACCATCAGTTGCCCACCATTCTCTTGAACCAAACAATTTCCTAGCGAGCCAGCTAACTTGTTTAGAAATTTCCGTAATATTAATATCTTTTTTCTTTATATAGTGACAATGTATCCATTTGATCTAGAGTTTGTCCCTGATCTTTAGGGACAAACAAAAAGGAAAAAAGTGCTGAATAAATAGACCAATACTATATCGCTTAAACTTCAATTTTTGATTAAAATTTTTTTTAGAGTATTTGGATAATTTGTCTTTTTTAATGAAACAACAACAACAACAACCCAGTATAATCCCGTTTAGCGGGGTCTGGGGAGGGTAGTGTGTACGCAGACCTTACTCCTACCCTTGGGTAGAAAGGCTGTTTCTAAATAGACCCTCGACATCCTTCCCTCCAAGAGCTTACCACCTTGCTCTTGAGGAGACTCAAACTCACCACCTTACTCTTGAGGAAACTCGAACTCACAACCTCTCGGTTGGAAGAGGTTGCTTGCCATTAGAGCTAACTCCTCTTTTTTTAATGAAACATAGAGGAAAAAATAAGGAAAAAGTAAACATGTAAAAAAGAGGGGAAAACACAACCACAGAAACACGCAAAGGCAAAGCCTTTCCTTGCCTTTAAAAAGACCCCAAAGCTCCCCCGTTGTTCCTCTCCTTTCTTCCTTCCTTCTCTTCAATTGGGCCTCCTTCTTTGCCCCGAAAAGCGTTACAGTTCTTCCTTTCAACTTTTGTAGGATTCAACTGACAGTCTTTAATTTTGTGTATGTGTTAGTGTAAGAAGAGAATCAAAGTTGGGTTAATTGAGAAGTGGATGAGTAAGTTGGTGCTGATTTGGGAGAGAATAACGAGGGACTGCCGTTTGGTTATCCGTAGTTGGTGTCGCTGGGGCAACTGCGGCTAAGTTCTCATTTATTCTCTAATATTTTGGGATTTGGTTTTTTTGATCTCATCTTTTGTTTAGTACCCTCAAGATATCCTCTTTTTGAATTTATTGGTTTCCCCGGATTGTTTAACAAGTATTGAAGATGCAGCAAGATTATCGCAAGAAGGTTTCTTTCTTTCTGGTCCTCTTTCAATTTCTCTTTTTTATTCTTTTTAAGAAAGGAGAGATCTGGAGTTGATATTTCCTAGATAACCCTAATTTGCCTTAATTAAAAGACAGAATTTTTTCAAATGAAATATAGAGGAAATGGATATAGCCGAACCCATGTAGGTAGAGTTGAGCCATAATTGACTCAGCTGCGAGTCTTCATTTTTTATATTTGTTCTTTTGGTTTTCTAGATTCCAAATTTTTACTTTATCCTAACTACTATGTCAATTCGAAATGTGATCTGATTCTTAAATTACTTTCTTGGCCTCTTTTTTGCTCTGAAATAGTATTTCATGTTTGTGTGGTCTAATTTTCAAATCTGGTCACATTCTCTATTCAAGTTACAAATTAATCCTTATTTCTCTCTCTTGAAAGGTTGATTGTCTAGGAATATTATTTAAATATTGCATTACCAAATATTTTGAGCACCATACAAATTTCTTCTTATATTTACTACAATGGAATATATGTTCTGATTCTTTGTTAATGATCATACAGAGTTCCAAAGATGTGGAGTTCTTCACCGAGTACGGTGATGCGAATAGGTATAAAATTTTGGAAGTTATAGGCAAGGGAAGCTATGGAGTAGTTTGTGCTGCCATTGACACTCATACAGGAGAGAAAGTGGCTATAAAGAAAATAACCGATATTTTCGAGCACATCTCTGATGCAATTCGAATTCTGCGTGAAGTCAAATTGCTTAGACTTCTTAGGCATCCCGATATTGTTGAAATTAAGCGAATCATGTTACCACCTTCAAGACGAGAATTTCGAGATATTTATGTTGTTTTTGAGCTTATGGAATCTGATCTTCACCATGTCATTAAGGCCAACGATGATTTGACACATGAGCACCATCGGTTTTTCCTCTATCAGATGCTGCGAGCATTGAAGTTTATGCACACAGGTGATGGTCTAGTGAATGTACTAATTTTAGTAATGATGATATATCATCAACTTTTCCTAAGGATGTTTATTTTCAGCCCGTGGATGAGGGTCCTGTTTTTCCCGTTCTGACTGATATATATTCATTTCAGCAAATGTTTACCACCGAGATCTTAAGCCCAAAAATATATTGGCAAATGCGAATTGTAAACTCAAAATATGTGACTTTGGATTGGCAAGGGTTGCATTCAGTGATACTCCAACTAGTATATTTTGGACGGTAAGCTTTCATTTTAGCTCACGTGTCATATATAAGGATTACTTAGATTTAGTTTAGATCATGTATTAAAGCTTTACTAAGATAGTGAATGTTTTCCTTCATTTTGACTAGAACATTCTTCATTTTTGTCTTGTTGTAACACATTATCCAGGATTATGTTGCTACAAGGTGGTATCGAGCACCAGAGCTATGTGGGTCTTTCTTCTCTAAGGTAATATATGCAAATAATTTGCAGCTTGTTTCAGCTCCCTTATAGCAGCTAGTACGCTTTATTTTGTACCTTATCTATGAGCTCCATTCTAGAATTTTGTCTTAGGTGATTTTTTAATATGTCAGAATACTTTTCACTTATAAAAGTTATACTTGTCAAGTATTGCAGCACCCCTCCCTGCGTATTACGTATTTATTCGTCAATTAATTAGCCACCTTACAATAGCTCATGCATAATCACAGAGCATTTTCATGCCTGTTTTTGCTGGATTCAATTGATAAGATGCCTTAATTAGCCACCTTGCAATAGCTCATGCATAATCGCAGAACCTTTTCATGGCTGTTTTTGCTGGATTCAATTGATTGGATGCCGTTTTGGCATCATGTAGACTCCTTTTCCCCATGCTTTAGAAAGGTGAAAAGGTACTTGTTATTCAGTGTTGTTGCCATTTCGTGTATAATGATAGTGTTAAAAGGAAGGGCTTTCTAGTTAGAATAACAGATTTTTGTTCCGTTCCGAGTGTATTAAATAGTGATGTGTAGATTAAAACCGTTCTTGTTCAGGGAGGACTATTGAACTCTCCTGGAAGTTGATTTTTCTATTCTTCAGGTAACTGTGTTAGGTCTTGGGTCATTTTTTCACCAGGGCTTTACTGATCTTTTTGCTGATTTGTCTTCTAATTCATGCTTGAATTCCTTGCAGTATACACCTGCCATTGATATCTGGAGTATTGGGTGTATCTTTGCGGAGGTCCTGACGGGGAAACCCTTGTTTCCAGGCAAAAGTGTTGTACACCAGTTGGATTTGATTACTGATCTTCTTGGGACACCATCAGCTGATATCATATCTGGGGTAAGAGACATCAGTCTATTTGGTTTTTGTTGATGTTAGCATTGTCCGACAACAAATTGATTGAAGAGCATTCCCTTTTGAGTGCAGGTTCGCAATGAGAAGGCAAGGAAGTATTTGACAGACATGCGGAAAAAGAGCTTAGTTCCTTTTACCGAGAAATTTCCAAATGCAGATCCTTTTGCTCTCGGGCTGTTGCGGAGGTTGTTAGCATTTGATCCAAAGGATCGCCCAACTGCTGAACAGGTAACTCTCCCTCATATATTCCTGGTGTTAAGATTGCGTGAATGGAATTCTGTGTGCTTGTCTTTATCTAATTTCATTCTCATATATTGTGTTTTGCCTCTATTTTTAGGCTTTGGCTGATCCTTACTTCAAGGGACTGGCCAAGATTGAGAGGGAACCTTCTAGTCCACCAATCTCGAAGCTGGAGTTCGAGTTTGAGTGGCGAAGGGTCACCAAGGAGGACATTAGAGAGCTAATATTTCGGGAGATACTAGAGTACCATCCTCAGCTTCTGAAGGACTACATGGCTGGAAATGATGGTGCAAATTTTCTCTATCCTAGGTTGTAATATACTTCTCTACTATTTCTTGTCTCTGTTTTCGTGTACCATAATATCTTGTCTAAGTTACTGATTGATATTTTAACAATCATTCGATATGCAGTGCCATTGGTAATTTTAGAAGGCAATTTGCCTATCTGGAGGAAAATAGTGGTAAAAGTGGTCCAGTAATTCCTCCTGGTCGAAAGCACGTCTCCCTCCCACGGTAAGATTCCATTAGTTGTCTGTCTTGTTGGTTTTATCTCCATGATGTTTTGTTGGTTTTGTCTTCATGAATATGTTCTTTTCGTTTGTATTCTTGTATTTGCTGGAGAAGTGGCCTGACTGAACAATATGATGTACTTTCATGCTTTCTGAGAAAGCTCAGATTTGGAATAATAACTTGTGCATTAAATTGGAAAAGCTGTTGCCTGAGAGCTATGTTGCTCGGACTCTGCAACAATGTCCTCGGGTGCATGTCAGATCCTCCAAAAGCAGTGCATTTTTGGAGGATCCGACATGGGTACTGCGGCATTTTTGGAGAGTCAGCACAACATAACCTGAGAGCGTGGCTCCTACCCTTTCCCTTCTGCTCTCTCCTTTTCAGTCTATTTATCTGGGGCTTTCTCACACATGTTCTTAAATGTGTTGCAGATCTACGGTTAATTCCAGTACCATCCCCCCCAGAACACAACAGAACCCTATGTTTGATCATAGGCAAGTAACAGAAAAGGCAACTGCTGGCATCAGAGTCACAGACCAGAAGGTTTTGCGTCCACCACCTCGAGTACCCTCAGGTATGATTAACATTTTCTGTGCTGGTACTCCTAGAAATATTGTATGTTATATCTACATATTCAAAATGAATGTCAAATATTTCTCCATGTGGTAATACGTTGGATGAACTAGAACTCACTACTCAGCTATGGAGAATGCAACTTAAGGAGTCTTCTTAAATTATCCCTCCTGCAGAGGTGGGGGAGAGGGGTTGAGTAGAAGATCATATAATACCTGGTGTCCGAATAAGTATATACGTAATGCTGAAACTTCGAGAATGTTGAATGCTTATTGTATTTGCTTTTTAACGCCCTTGCCAAATATTTTTTATGGTGGAATGCATGTATGTTGGATTCTTCTCTTAATAGCCCAATTCTATCATTTTTCAGCAAAACCTGGAAGAGGAATAGGGCCGGTTTTACGATATGATGGTGACAGAAGCATCAAAGAAGTCGCTGATGGAAGCGTATATTCCCAGAATCCTGTCCTCCCACCGCATGGCATTTCTCCACATTATTTGTTCAGAAGTAATTCTGCAAATCGAGAGAAGTATGGAACCGAAGCAGAGAAGGACCGCTCTCAAGCTAAGCCGCAACCTGGGCAGTGCATGGTTGCCAAGTCGACGGCTAGTATGAGTATCGATATGAACACCAACCCATACTACCATACACAGGCAAAGGTAGCACAGTTGGGAGGGCAACTTGCCATAGATGCAAAATTACTACAGGCACAAACACAGTTTGGGGCAGTTGGGGCTGCAGCTGTTGCTGTTGCTGCTCACAGAGAGGTTAGCACCGTTCAGTATGGCCTAACCTAGCAGATTATCTATCTTTAATGGTCTTTGAATCAAGTGACAACATCCATCTTGCAGTTGACACAGTTCAAGGTGTGTGCATTTTCCTCAATTCAAGCAGCACGGGAGATTTGAAGAGCAATCTGTTACGCGGTAGATAAAAATCATTGATATGGCATTAGTCAGGGTCTCTAAATAGGCATTCTTTAGCTTAGTGTGTACCCTGCTGAGTTAGTATTTATGCCCCTGTATATATATAGGTACTGTGTCATTGATATTAATGAAGGGAAAAAATTGTTCCTCTGACAGACCTTTACTTTCATGTGTTCAACTCTGCCTATTTCCTGTGTACAGTGAGAAAGATCTTAAAGGAAAAAGGAATCTATTCAACCTTGGGCATCAAAAGAGAGCAAGCCAGAAATAATGAATTTTTTTGTAACTTAAACGATGGATGGCCAATAATTCTCGACTGGTGGACAATCAGACGCAATGGGGAGAAACTGAAAAAATAGCCAGACTTATAAGTGGTCATTCAAAATAGCTACGGTTATTGAAATTCAGTTACTTTATATGTAAATATAAATTTGAACGATCACACTATTCAAAATTCGAAAAATTATTCCAGTATAGTATATTGGAGGTTTAGTATACTATATCGGTGTTCATACATAGGTGCACCGATCTCCACTATATTATATTGAAACTTTTCGTATTATAGCAAAATAGTGGCTATTCTTCAATGACTTTGCAAATGCTAACTATTTTTAAATGATCGGTTCGAAAATTAACTAGTCTGTGCTATTTTTACGAAGTTATGGAGAGAGTAGTAACATGGCAGCTTAAGTGCTCCTCGACTAATCTATCAGACAATATTCTACACCTTACAGCCTATAATCACAATTATTGGATAAAGCTATCCGCCAAGGTCGGAATAAAAATGTGATTACAGAGTGTTGTAGCTAGGATTAGGACCTGACATCTTCATCTTACTATTATATGCTATAATCTTATTTCGGGCAGCATACTATAGACGGCAAGCAGTCAAGCACAGTTACCAGATAAATATGCTGAAGGAAAACACGATAATCTAAATATATTAGGTAGCGTGTAAATCATAAAATGAGAATTTACTTATTTTTCGTGAAGCGGAAGCGAAAACGGATGAACTGTGATTGGAATTACTGGTCGGTGGTGGATGTCACGGTGTGTTGAAGCAACCGTCAATTTCACAGTCTAAACTCAACAGAAATTGAGGAAGAAGAGCATAGAAAAATACCGCAGATTGTCTTTTTCATGTACACACTAAGTGTACTTATATAGGAAATATTATGATTAACTAATAACCTTATTGGACCCTAAAGCATCCCTTATGGGTGGACCCAATTTTTCTACTTCTCCCACTCACACATAATGGGAGTGCTCATCTAATATGAGAAACATATTCTCATCTCCTCAATCATTCATACAGCGAAGTAGACCGTGCGACCAGCATACTGTGAAAGCTAAGTGCTATATATCTATTAGAAGTATATAGCCTCTCGTCGAGTGCAAAAACCAGCAAGTAGATCATATGCAGTACCCTAGATCATATAAATCTCATTTGATATAGTCTCAAAATCTCATATATCATTATTTCTCGTATTCACAATCATAACTCATAAGTCATATTCGGTGCACCACTGAATACAAATAACTGAGATTCCATCAATGATCTTTCTCTTCTCACGATTCCCTTTAACATAGTATGACTGCTTTTCTAGTTATGCTCCGCTAGACCGAATCTGTATTCATGGTCTTTTGGAAACACACTAAGATATCTAACATCACACTAAATCTCAAGTATCTGATCAGAGACTTTGAGGGTACAAAATCTTGAGCTATCATAAAAACTCTACGTCTCACACAACAATAAGTTGAGAATGGAATTATGTTAATCCAATTGGTCGACATTAGCACACATATTATGAAACATGTGCTACAACATTTTCTCCCTTTTCCCCAAGGAGCGTATGTCTTTATCTCATAAAGAATGTTGTATTGATGATATTTAGATACCATAAGTCTCTAAACTTGAGTTCTTTGATCTACAATATCATTTTAACTCGCATCTGGCTCACAAGGTAGACTATGTGAATGTTTTTCACCCTAATGACCTTATGTCATTGTTTAAGCGACATTCTTATTTTAAGCGAATAACTCTTAAATTATTCTTATGATAAGTTTGCTAAAAATTATGTCTTATCTCCTCACATCACTAAGATAAGGAGGCGATTTCCTATGTGAGAAGGCCAACCTCATGCCTACTCGATATACTTATAAAAAAATGAACAAAGAATGTACATAACATTCAACAATAAAAATATTTATGTACGTAAATTAACTTTATTGATAATCAAAGAACATCAATTTGAGAACATGGAAAAATTAAGAACAAAATAAAGTATCTCAGAGTCTACGCAAGCCTTGAGACCAAGTGTGTCTCACAAATGCATCTCTAGACAAAGGCTTGGTCAATGGATCCGCTAGCATATCTTTTGTAGACACATACTTCACATTCACTACCTTGCGTCTAACCATGTCTCTCGCATAGTTATACTTGATATCTATATGTTTGGTTTTACAATGAAACTTTGGGTCCTCGGTGGAGGATATTGGAGCCTCACTATCATAGTAGACTAATACCGGTTCAGTATTTTCAGCAATATCCAACAAGTGCTCCAAGAACATTTTCAACCTAACAGTTTCTTGTGTTGCTGATGCGAGAGCCACGTGTTCGGCTTTTATCGTAAATAGTGATAGACATGATTGTTTCTTACTACTCCATGATATGGCCCCATCATTCAGTAAGAATATATATTTTGAGGTAGACTTCCTATCGTCTAGATCTCCTCCATGGTCAGCATCACTATATCCAACTAATCACAGATCCTTGACACCTTGATAACAAAAGGCATAATCAGCAGTTTCCTTCAGATATCTCATGATTCTCTTTACTGCTTACCAATGTGCTAAACCTAGGTCGATCTGATATCTACTTACCATGCTAACTGCTTGACAGATATCAGGTCTAGTGCATACTATAGCATACATTAGACTTCCGACTACGTACCTATAAGGAACTCGACTCATTCTTTCTGTCTCTTCATGAGTCTTAGGACACATCTGACTTCCCAAGGTATGTCCTTTACTGATAGGAGTTTCAACTGGGCTACTATTTTGCATATTAAATCGTTCAAGAACTTTTCTAATGTAATTCTCTTGTGAGAGATACAATAGTTTCTTGGGACGATCTCTTGAAATCTTAACTCCAAGAATATATGCAACTTCACCCATATATTTCATCTTAAATTGGGATGATAACCATGACTTTATCTCGGTTATAAACTCCTTATCATTTCCAGCTATAAGTATGTCATCTACATACAATGTTAAAATCACAAGCTTGTTTCTTGATCTCTTGGTATAAACGCAGTGGTCTTTATCCATTATTGTAAGACCATTTGATACAATAACATTTTAAAAGCGTATATACCTGGCTTGAAGATTGTTTTAGGCCATAAATAGACTTCAAAGGTCTACAAACCTTTTGTTCGTGGCCCTTTTCAATGAAACATTCAGGTTGTTCCATATAGATTTCTTCATCTAGCTCTCCGTTGAGAAAGGCAGTCTTTATATTCATCTGATGTAATTCAAGATCCAGACTTGCAACAATAGCTAGAACCAGGCGAACCGAGGTAAATCTTACAACAAGCGAGAAAGTATCTTCATAGTCTATTTCTTTCTATTGAGTATACCCTTTCGCCACCAGGAGAGCCTTAAATCTCTCAACTGTGCCATCAGCCTTGAGCTTAATTTTGAGAACCCATTTGCTCCCAATTGCTTTGTGTCCTTCAGGGAGGTCAAATAGTTCCCAAACTTTGTTGACTCTTATAGACTCCAATTCATCTTCCATTGTTTTTGTCCATTTATCCTTAGAAGGGCATGAGAGAGCGTCTTTACATTTTAGGCTCATTTTCTTCTTGTAGGAGCATCATAAATAGTTCTCCGCCTTTAATATCAAATCGTCGGCGGGGAATCTTTTTACGAGAACCACGTCTTACTTGTGATTCATCATTGTTTCCATTTGGATCAATGACCCTCTCAGATTAAGATCATTCATCCTTCTCCCACTTGGAACAAGATATGTGACCATCTCGCTCCTTCTTGAAACAAGATCCATTTGGTCACTTCCACTAAAAGTAGAAGGATTACTCTCATTCGCATCTGATGACGATTGAGGTCTTTGATGAGAAACTAATTCATCATCTGTTAGAATTCTCCCACTAGAATTAAGTGATCCTTGTACTTCTTGATCCATTATCTCAAATAAAGTTAGGTCTTGTCCTACCTCTCCCTTCTTGGGGAACTCTTCCTCTAAGAATGTGACATCCCGTGATTCAAATTCAGTTACACTCCCACTGTCTTGCTGACCTATAAATACATAACCTTTTGAGGTTTCAAAGTATCTTATAAAGATACTTGTTTACCGTGAAAAGGGTAACAACAATTAAATTTGTAAATAGGATTCTAAAAATATGTGATCTATTCCCCAGCTAGTTTGTTAGGGCGGTTAGTGCTAAAATATGAGGTGAAATGACAAAAATCGAGTTAAGCAAAGCAGTAATTAAACCAGTAAGGGGCTGTTGCCGGTTATAATAATGTCGGCCTGTAGACACCTCGGGGCCGAGATTAGAGCCTATCTTCGGGCTATCGAGGGTAGTCAGGAAGGGGATAACAGGTACAAATATATCTAAGCAAGGCTCTGTATCACCAATATTGAACAAAGTGACGAAGAACAAATGATAAAGCAATAAAGTGCTAAGGTGACCTCGGGGTCGATGAAGATAGACAATTTAGAAAAGAGAGAGAGAGAGAGAGAGAGAGAGAGAGAGAGAGAGAGAGAGAGATTATTGCAGTTGTGGAGAAATGGAGCAACATCAGTCCCGTACAAGGTAGGGTGAGCCCCCCTTATATATGTGAGGAGGCTCGGTATAGTACGAGTGTATTGGTTGCAAAAGTATAGAGATGGGACGACTTGATGCAGGGCCTCTCAATAGGCTCTAGATAGGCCGGTCCCGTCAGGCGTAACCATGTGCTTAGCGGGCTTCCCCTTTTATCCTGACCTCGGACCCTGTTTCTTCCAAGTCTAACTTCGACGAGCCTTGAGACTGAGAACTCAATCGCAGCCTCCCACCCTCGGAGTCTCTGGTAAAGCTTCCGAAATATCTTGATAGAAAAATACAAAAGTCTTCTAATTTTGCCGCGTATAATACTTTTCTTTTCCCTCCTGCCCAATTTTTCACATTTGTAAGAGGAATCATGTCTATAGGAAGCACAACCCCAAGGTCTTAATACACTTAGGCCGGGTTGTCTTCTAGTCCACAACTCATATGGAGTGGTAGTGACTTATTTTGTAAGCACTCGATTAAGTACAAAGGTAGCAGTAAGCAATGCATCTTCCCGATAACTAATTGGGAGGTTAGCTTGTGCCATCATTGACTTAACTATTTCTAGGAGTGTTCTGTTTCTTCTCTCTACAACACTATTTTGTTGTGGAGTATTTGGGATAGTTAACTGATGAACTATTCCCTTTTCATCACATAAATTATTAAATTGAGTTGATAAATATTCACGACCATGATCAGTTCTAAGAGCTTTTATCTTCTTCCCTAGTTGATTTTTCACTAAGCTCATATAGCTTTTGAAGAGACTTATTGCTTCTGATTTGCAGGAAATCAAATAGAGATAACTGAAACAGGTAAAGTCATCAATAAATGTGATGAAATAACTTGTTCCATGCCTAGCCCTAACATTAATAGGACCCACAGATGTCCGAATGGACTAATTGCAAAGGATATTCGGCTCTAGTCGCCCGACCAAAAGGTTTTCTTGTAGATTTTCCAACATGACAATTTTCACAAGTGGAAAATTTCACATGTTCAATGTTGGAAAGAAAGCCTTGTTTTGCTAACCATTGCATTCTTTGTTGGCCAATTAGATCAAGTTTAGTATAGCATATTTTTATATCGCTATCATATTTATGTGAAGAAACAAACATTGAAAAACTAGCATTATTTATAAATTAATCATAATCCAAATCCATAATAATTAATATGGTCACACGGTCAAAACCAAATAAAGTTTAACCAAAAGTCAACTTGGCAAAATTGCCATGACAAAACAAGTCAAATCCTAACTTAAGCAAAATTGAAACTGAAATAACATTCCGGCAAATTGTTTGTGCAAAGAGAACATCGTGTAGTATTAGGTCTCGACCACCATGCAGGAGTAACTTGCATGTACCGATACCTTCAGCAGCAACTTTATATTTGTTGCCTACATATATCCACTTTGCTCTACGTGGAACTCGCTGAATTCAACAAAGGCACTGCGTTCCCAAGCTATGTGGTCCGTTACTCCTGAGTCTACAATCCACAAAGGATTATATTCAGTTAGAAAAACAGAACTTGAAGCACAAAGTTCACTAATTCGAGCATCGTGAAATACCTTTCTAGGAGGCTCAGAGCAATGTCTAGCATAATGACCCTTCTTCTCAAAATTATAGCATTTCACTTTAGCGACTTTCAAACGTTTGGAACGTTTGCTCTTGCCTTTTTCAGTCTTTGCTCTTTTAGCAGGCTGAACTTAAGGTGGCCCTCTCTTCTTTTCCAATTCCTTTTCTTTGAAACTTTTGGTTTTGGAGGTTGTTGTCATGTGCAACTCATCTATTGGCTTTGCAACTCATCGTTAAGGATCTCAGCCTTACAGTGGAACATGTACCAAACCTTTTCCTCAAAGCATTCCAAAGATCCATAGCTCTTTGGTGATCCTTAAACTCCCTTAGAATCTCATCATCTAAGGTGCTCAACAACGTAATGCGAGCAATGGAGTTATTTCTCTTCCAACCGTCGTAGGCTTTACAATCACGCCTATGCTGAGAAGTGTTGCCTTCCTTAAGCTCATTAATGACATTGTTGATGGCCTCCAAAGCTAACGAATGCCTCAATTGGATGCCTACTTATATGTTACTGAAAAGAAAAGAAAGGAAACGATAAAGAGGGCAGAGTAGTTCTTCCTTTATGCGAGGTAAAAGGGCGGCATTTCGGGGAGCGATCCCTGCTATAGTCATTTGCCACGTCCAGCCAGGCTCGACCGAAGATGTGGTTATCCTTACCCTTTGACCCCATCTAATGGCAATACCGGCGATGGGTCGTATGGTGAGGGATCTCCTCTCGTCGGTTGTACTTAAGTACTTCAACCCGGCGTTTGTCGTGGGGGTTTCATATATTTGGCGGAGTAGGGACTGAGTCACCTCTGAGAGATGTATCTATTGTTGTTTGTATAAAGAATTCGCACCATGAGCGCTCAACGTATCAGCCTGAGCTCGGATGGGCTGTGATGAGGGAGCGATCTGGTCATTGTGGCGATGGCCATCATGAACATATTATAGATTCGGCCCGAGAGCAATGTTCGTCCAGATTGTCCTATCGACTTCACCCCGACATTGTCGATATAGTTTGGTCCAACCACCTGTACCCATAAACACATGGTTTATTTGAAACAAGTCGAATGAAAATGGGATTACCAATACGTTAATGCGATGCCGAGGTGGGATCTCGATGTTCTTTTCCATGAGCGTGAGGGTATTCTTTGGGAGAATTTTCGAGGACCGTACCTTTCTGGTGATGGGAACTTGCACTCTACATTCTACGGATCTTTGTAGGGTACAACCATCATTTTATAGCCGTGATGATGCACCGCGGCTCGCCAGCTCTGTTTTATCCGATTTCCATCCTCCCGTGGAGCTGGATCCGGGTCTGCTCGCCCAGTGACACTTTGTGGCGACCTTTATTAAATTGCATAGTTGTTGCTCTTTTGGGTCTGTGAGCCTGTCTCGTGATTCTTGTGGCAAGTCATGGTTTCCTTGGAGGGGTTTTGGTTGAATAGGTTTGAGCCACCCGGAGTTCTTGGCTGCGCTTATGGTGACCACTATGATTGGAACTGCAACGTTGAAGTCATATTCTATTGAGCGAGGCTTCCTTGCCGGCTGTGTCTTGTTGAATATGGTACCATTGGAGATTCTTCGAGGGTGTTGTCCTCTGGCTACTACCTTGTTGTTTCAAGGCATATTGCACCTCCAATCATCTCTTCTGTTCATGCCATACAGGTGATGGCTCTATTCGCTCAGTTTCAGCTTCTTTGCCAGGAATCTACTCAGATATATCGAACCCGGGGAGGTTCCCAGACAGTCTTCTACGACCCCGATTCGGGACCGGTGTCGGTTGCGGCCATTCGACCAAGCCTTGGTCGGATATCTGACCAGGCTTTCCTTGAAATGCCCTAGAGTCACCTGGTATGCTTCGTTTAGGTTTTGGGTGAAGGCATGTGTCACCCAACTACTCGAAACCGGGAGCGGTCTTGTTCGTCTTGTCGCAGAGCGAGGTGAGGCTTCCTACAACACTTATTCTGTTCTCCGTTCAGCCTCGGGTGTATTGGGACCTCTTGTCATTGCTTTGATAGTGTTGGTGTGTGCTTTTGCGAACTGCTCTGGTACGGTAAGCGGATCCTCGAGGTCAGGTACCAAGCAGTGCTGCTATGCCATGGTTTCTTTTAGGGAGTTTCTTCAAATCTCTGTATCGGGATGGGCTCGAGTTCAATACTTTGGAGGTCGTTGTTCCTGTATGAGCATACGTAAGTGGTGATGCACCCGTAAGGATTTGAGGTCCTGTTACACCTAGAGAGATTTGTCGATTCTGACTTTCATGAGATGCGTTCTGGGATTGTATCTTTGGAAGACAGTTGCAGTAGGAATTTACGCGAGCATGATTCAATTCTTTCGACGAGGTCTTCCAAAATATTTACCGCTCCGGGGTAGGTTGTTGGTTAATCGTTGTCTGATATCTCGGGAATCGACATAAGGATATATTTCTGATATTGCCACGCTGGGTGTCTCCGGGCGACTCTATAGCTGAGCGATTGCTCATTCCTGTAATATTTCAAAAATAATATAAAGATTAACTTCATGTTCCACCCGAGTTGGTATTTTTTGGGCATGTTTTTAGTCGACGTGTTGTGTGTCATCATTGGCGCACGAGACTTAGTTGCCCTATTGAGTCGCGTGCAGGCTCGCGTCCGCTCGAATAGATCTAGACGCGTTATTGGGGTCCTCCGGTGTTGCGCCAGTTGTTGGAATGGCCATACTATTCTCTTTGTGATTTTTGGGGTTATCGCTCTCGATTTCCCTTGCCGAGCCGGATATCAACCTAAAATCGAAAAGATCTTGGGCAAGAAAATTGTGAAAGATATCGTGCGTTCGAGAGACGAAACTAATAAGAGAATAATCACAACTATTTTTAGCCCCACGATGGGCACCAAACTGTTTACCGTGAAAATGGTAACAATAATTAAATTTGTAAATGAGATTTTAAGAATATATGATCTATTCCCGAGCTAGTTTGTTATGGCGGTTAGTGCTAAAGTGTGAGGGGAAATGACAAAATTTGAGTTAAGCAAAGCAGTAATCGAACCTGTAAGGGTTGTTGCTTGATTGTAATGTTAGACAGTAGATACCTCGGAAGCGAGATTCGAGCCTATCTTTGGGCTAACGAGGGTAGTCGAGAAGGGGATAACAGGTACAAATATAGCTAAACAAGGCTCTGTATCACCAATATTGAACAAAGTGATGAAGAATAAATGATAAAGCGATAAAATGCTAAGGCGACCTCGAGGTTGATGAAGATAGACAATTTAGAAGAGAGAGAAAGAGAGAGAGAGAGAGTGTGTGTGTGTGTGTGTGTTAGAGAGAGAGAGATTATTTCATTTATGGACAAGTGGAGCAACATCAGTCCCTTACAAGATAGGGTGAGCCCCCTTATATAGGTGAGGGGACTCGGTATAGCACGAGTGTATTGATTGCAAGAGTACAGAGATGGGACAGCTTGACGCAGGGCCTCTTAATAGGCTCTAGATAGGCTGGGCTCGTCATGCGTAGCCACGTACTTTGGGGGTTGCCCTTTTATCCCTACCTCGGACCCTGTTTCTTCTGAGTCTAACTTCGACGAGCCTTGAGGCTGAGAACTCAATCACGGTCTCCCACCCTCGGGGTCTGGGGAAAGCTTCCGTTATTTTTTGATAGCAAAAAATCAAGTCTTCTAATTTTGCCGCGCATAATACTTTTCTTTCCCAACGGGTCCAATTTGCTATATTTGTGAGCGGAGTCATGTGTATATGTAGCACAACCCCAAGGTCTTAATACACATAGGTCGGGTTGTCTTCTGGTCCATAACTCATATGGAGTGATAGTAACTGCTTTGATAGGCACTCGGTTAAGTACAAAGGTAGCAGTAAGCAACGCATCACCCCAGTAACTAATTGGGAGGTTAACTTGTGCCATCACTGACCTAACCATTTCTAGAAGTGTTGTTTCTTCTCTCCGCAACACCATTTTGTTGTGGAGTATTTGGGATAGTCAACTGATGAACTATTCCCTTTTCATCATATAAATTATTAAACTAAGTTGATAAATATTCACGACCACGATCAGTTCGAAAAGCTTTTATCTTCTTGTCTAATTGATTTTCCACTAAGCTCGTATAGCTTTTAAAGCAATCTATTGCTTCTGATTTGTGGGAAATTAAACAGACATAACTGAAATGGGTAAAGTCATCAATAAAGTGATAAAATAACTTGCTCCATGCGTAGACCTAACATTCATAGGACCCATAGATATCCGAATAGACTAATTGCAAAGGATATTCGGCTCTAGTCGCCCGACCAAAAGGTTTTCTTGCAGATTTTCTAGCTAGAAAATTTCCAGAAGTGGAAAATTCCACATGTGCAATGCTGGAAAGAAAACCTTGTTTTGCTAACCTTTGCATTTTTTTGGTCAATATGACCAAGTTTAGCATGCCATATATTTATATCGCTATCATATTTATGTGAAGAAACAAACATAGAAAAACTAATATATATTATTAAATAAATCATAATCCAAATCCATAATAATTAAACCTTCGGTCACACGACCAAAAATAAATAAAGTTGAACCAAAAGTCAACTTGGCAAAATTGCCATGAAAAAACAAGTTAAATCCGAACTTAAGCAAAACTGAAACTGAAAAAACATTCCGGCGAATTGTTGGTGCAAAGAGAACATCGTGTAGTATTAGGTCTCGACCACCACGCAGGACTAACTTGCATGTACCGATCCCTTCAACAACAACTTTATTGTTATTGCCTACATATATCCACTTTGCTCCACGTGGAACTCGCCGAAATTCAACAAAGGCACTGCATTCCCAGGCTATCTGGTCTATTGCTCATGTTTCTACGATCCACAAAGGATTAGATTTAGTTAGAAAAATATAACAAGAAACACAAATTTCACTAATTTGAGCATCGTGAAATACCTTTCTAGGAGGCTCAGAGTAATCTTTAGCAATATAACCCTTCTTGTCACAATTATAGCATTTCACTTTAGCAACTTTCACACGTTTGGGACGTCTGTTCTTGCCTTTTTCAGTCTTTGCTCTTTTAGCAGGCTGAACTTGAGGTGGCCCTTTCTTCTTTCCCCAATTTCTTTTCTTTGAATCACTCTTGGTTTTGGGGGTTGTTCCCATGTGCAACTCATCTATTGGGTTTGCAGCCTCAAGTCGTTCCTCCTCTAACTCAAGATGTCTTCGGAAATCTTTCAGAGTTGTGATTCGCTCATTGTGGGTCAAATGCATTTCATATGATCCCAAAAACTAGGTAAAGAGCATATTATAGCTTGGATTTGTTGTTAATCAGGCAACATATGACCATCATCTTTCAATTCCCCGATTATATTTGTCATTTTCCTCATATGTGTTTTCCTTAAATGTTCTGGGCGTTTCTTATATGAGTCAAATTTGATCGTTATGCATCTCAGTCTTACAGTGGAACAGGTACCAAACCTTTTCCTCAAAGCATTCCAAAGATCCATAGCTCTTTGGTGATCCTTAAACTCTTTTAGAATGTCATCATCTAAGGTGCTCAACAACGTAATGCGAGCATTGGAGTTCTTTTCCTTCTAACTGTCATGGGCTTCACGCTCACGCCTATGCTGAGCAGTGTTGCCTTCCTCATGCTCATTCATGATATTGTTGATGACCTCCGGGGCCTCTTGCTCCTCTAGCACATACTGGACTTTCAAGCTCTAGGCTTCATAATTGTCACCATTGAGTTTCAACCCTTTGTTGAGCTCAACAACAATGTTTTACGAAGCAGTAGTCATTCTTTAACAAAATAAAAAATTAAATGAGGATCACGTAAAAAGAATAACGCAAGGAACAATGTTCTACATACATACATATTATGGCACTAAGCATCAATTGATTAAGTTAGTAACCATATATATATTAATCATGGAGTCGAAAGTTCACTATGTTCCCAATCATCGTCCATGAATAAAATATCATAAAAAATAACCTATTCAATTATCTAGTTCAGCGTCTTAATCATGTTTAAGACAACATAATTATCTAATCACAATTTTACAATCTCATGTAGATAATTAGTTAACAAATAACTATATTAGCATGTAAATAAAATTAATGTCAAACTATTAACATTTATTACATGCTATACAAATTCACATAAAATTTATTTTAGTGTTAAACTAATTAACATATTATACATGTTAAACAAATTAACAAGTATTGTTAATATTAAACTAATTAATATTTATTTAATGCTAAATAAATTAACATAAAGCATGTGTTAAACTAATTAATAAAAGTAATGTTAAAAATAATTAACATTCAAAGCATATTAAACAAATTAACAAATAAATATAATGTTAAATAAATTAACATTTCAAGCATGTTAAACGAATTAACAAATTAATTTAATGTTAAATACATTAATATTTATAGCATGTTAAATAAATTAACAAGTAAATTTAATATTAAACAAATTAATATTTCAAGCAATTGGGATAATAAAACAATTATAGCTTTCATAAAAGGATATTAATACTAAATTTATATTCTGAAATTTTGTCCGTATGATAAATATATAATCTGAAATTTTATTAGTTGGGAAATCTCTTTGTAATTTTCAATTAAGTCTTTAGCCCAAAAAAATTAAACAAAGCATTTAAAATAGGCATTTAGCCAATTTTTGAAAGTAATTTTTATATTTCTATACCATATAGGAAACTTTATTACCCTCAATGTTTAAGGTTTGATATAATTATATTTATTATACCAAATTACCAATTCTATACTATAGTGTATTTAAGGTACAATTGATGCAGCGTATATCCCTCCTTAGTTCAACGTACCTTATATACCATCCTTCCCACGTTTTAAGCTTCGAGGTTAAGAATTACTAGAGAACAAAAGTTCAAAAACATGCAAAACAGCTGCACTGCGACATCAATAGCCTACGATTTCGAGATTTCTTTCGTTATCAATGGCTTCCCTCTTTAGCTCAACAAATACGTGAAATGTCATCATCTATGGAGCATCTTATTTCCTCTTCTTATGTCTATCACTGTAACACTGAAGTAATATTGGAGAATTCTACTTTTCTTCAAATTTGGATTAATAGATCGACTAACATCACATGTCCAATAAACCGGACTCCAAACGTTGCCCAAGTTATGTCACTAATAGATGATAATGGAATTGTGGTTCATTGTAGCTTGTAACTTAATTGGTAATTTCGATATAATTGTGTTTTTGCAGAAGATTTGTAGAAGTTTTAGTCGTTTTTGAGTTGTGAAAATAGAAAAATAAAACATCTACAATCAGAATAGAAATAATTTATAATGTATCTACAAAATATCTACAAACTGGGTACATTGAATTAATATCCCAATTCCCATTTAATTGTAGCTTAATTGGTATTTTCGACATAATTGCATTTTTTTAGACTATTTTTTAGAAGTTTTAATCATTTTGGATTTGTGCAAAAACAGGAAAAAATGCATCTACAATCAGAATACAAATAATCTACAATTCATCTATAAAATATCTACAAACTGGGTATATTGAATTTTAATATCCCAATTCTCATCCGATTGTAGTTTAATTGAGATTTTTAACATAATTGTTTTTGGCAGAAGATTTGTAGAAGTTTTAGTCGTTTTTAATTTGTGAAAACAGAAAATAAAGCATCTACGATTCGAATACAAATAATCTATAATTTATCTATAAAATATCTACAAACTAGGTACATTAAATTTTTATATTCCAATTCTCATTCAATTATAGCATAATTGTGATTTTTTATATAATTGCATTTTTTAGAAGATTTATAGAAGTTTTAACTATTTTTATTTGTAAAACATAAAATAAAGCATCTACAATCAGAATACAAATAGCCTACAATTTCTGCAATATGTCTTCTTCTTCCAGTTTCAATCTGAAATTCAGTCAAAACCAAGTCTAGTGTTCACCAAAACCCCTCAAAATTGAGATATAAACTCCAAACCATATTCTCATTTATTTTTAATAACACCCCATCCAAATAAATAATGACTTCTGAAATTCTAAATTTGAATTGAAAGCTTTCAATCTTTTTAATGGCTGTCAATGGTAGAAAATATCTTAAATATTATTTACTTTCATAATTGTAGCGCGCCTAAATAGGAATATCTGGAAGAATATTTAGTTCCAGATTTGTATCGCGCCTAATTAGGAAGAAATCAACACCTAATAATTGATATTTAATGAATTATATATATTTTGTAGAATAACTGTGAACATGATTATAAAACTATGCACATTTTTAGTAATAAGGTTTCATATATGGTAGAATAAGAAAAAAATCTCTTTTTGAAATCTGTCCACTTTTCATAAAAAGAAGACAACAAATTCTCAGGCCCAACATTTATGAGTGGGCCTTTAGCCCAGCCCTATTAGTTTTTGCCATTTTTATAGAAAGAAGCTCACAACTTCTAACTTCTAAGCCTAATTTGAAAAAACTGTATTGACTAGGTTACTAAGGAGAACTTCATCTCGATCCTCTGCCAATATGTTTCTGGACGACCTCTTCAGAAACTTATCCTTTTTTTTTCTAATTGACAAAATTAAAAACTAATATATTTTAAGGGAATAAACCTAGTTTCATCTTCTTGTTCTATTTGCCTTTATCGGCGCCAGCCATGGAGCACAAAGCTCCAGTTTTATTTTTTTTTATTTGAAAAATAAAAGACTTCTCTTCCCTCCTTCTATTTCCTATTGGTCTATAATATTAGAAATTAAGAGGAAGAGAACTACTCATTTGCCATGGATCTACCGCCACAATTAATGGAGCACAAAGCTCAACCACATTAATTTCAATTGGCTGTTTGCAGCGACTCACTGTCGCTTCTCAATGGAGATCGACAATGGCGGACAGTGGTGTTGAAGTAGCTACTGGTATTTTTGTTCTCGAAAACTGATTTTTTTTAACGCCAGATTAAGAACAAATAATGTAAATACTGATTCTAAACTTTATTCAAAATCAGTGAAAATATTCGTTATCACTATATGTACGATATAGAGAAAAGAAAACAGTTCACGGTTCACACTGAACACCAGAACAGTTCTATAACTTTTTCGGACCAAAAAATCAGGCTATAGCTCTGATACCAACGAAGGAACCTGCGATAATCTAAATGCATTAGATAACGTATAAATCCTAAAACGAGAACTTGATCTTTGTGAAGCGGAAGCGAAAAGATGAATCGTGGCTGGAATTATTGGTCGGCGGTCATTGTTATGGTATGTTGGAGCAACTCCCAATTTTACGATCTAAACCCTAACCAAAATTGAGAGAGAAGAGCATGGAAAAATACTGCAGAGTGTCTTTTTCTTGTACACACTTCTGTTAATGGTATTCCACCAGATAGTCCATCCAATGTTAGGTATAGCATAATCCATGTGTATTTCTGAGATGAAAGAAGTAATGATTCTTCCCGACTTCCTTCTTCCACATCTACTGCAGATATGATGTATTGATATCTAATTGACATGGCTCCATGTTCCGTAGAAACTACTAACACTTAGTTTTGGAAGTCTTCTACACTTGTATTGCTATGATATATCAGCAGCAGAAGCATGTTGATGCAGCCTTCGCCAAAGCAAGATCCAGTTTCTGATGGACATGGATATGATTATATGAATATATTTACTAATTAACAACTCCAAGTTTACTTTCTTTAGTATTATCATCCTGAGGCTTATCACTTCATTTTAATTAGCTGCCAATATATATCTCCTTCCATCTGCGTATTCATCAACAGACAGTGCCCATAATTCTTGAAAGAAGGTATTTTCTTCGTTAATAACTTGCTCTCTGTATTAACTGTCTTTTCACATAGATATCATATTGTGGATCAATAGTTGTTTAAAACATACTATATTTATGTCTCGACGGACCGTCTGAAGGTCTAAGAACTGTGACATTCATCATGGTCCACTCAGTCATTCCAGTGTTTGATTTTTACTGTTTCAAGATTTTGACACATTTCCTTTATAGAATGATAGTAATATGTACTTTGACGATAATAATTGAAATGTAATGGCACCTTCTTCACTAAGCATTCAAGCAATTTCAGTCTGACCTTCCCATAACTGCATGAATTTCAGCTTATATCTGGTAATGCGTCTTTCATAAATGATCAAGCAAGAACACTTGCTGGTATGCCTTAATTGATTGATATAAACATAAACAAAAGAATGTCGAATCCTTACAGAGTTCTACTAAAGTTCTAAGCAACTTGATTTCCACTAACATACAAGCAAAAAAACTACACACTATTCCTAACCAAAGTGAAACTATTCATCTGTCACAATGATATCAAAGTCGCTAACGATCCACTCAGCAACTTGATTTCCACTAACATATATCTCAGTACCCAAATCAACAGATGGCCAATGCCTTTCAACAGGTTTTGTGCCAGGATCCTGCAATTTCACCAAGAAAATATAAAGTTATGAAATGATTCATCCTGTATAAGGGGTTTTATACATATATTTTGTTGCAAAAATTATAGTACCTGATAGAAGTAAAGCGATTGTGAGAGTCTGCCAACATCAAGTTTCCAAGTTGTTGGATCTCCTATCCATCCTTCCCCTTTCTTAGTTGGATATTCATATTCTCCCCAAACAGGGTGAGGCAGAATTTGAAGTATTTCCTGAGCTTGGGGATTGCTATATTCATCACAATAGTTGAATGGTTCCTCAAGATACTTTGCATTCCCTGGGGAGCAATACACATGATAAGCATCATAAGGAAATCTTGCCTTATCAGTCCGATGAACGCGTGTTCCATTTGCAAAAGTATGGTAAGGTGGACACAGCCTTAAATTATTTGTGGAGTTGCACCATGCTTCAGTATCAGGATTAATGATCATTTCACTGTATCGCGTTACGTCTGTGGTAACATCCCCATCACAAAGCTGTCCATTGTTCTTCCAGCAGCTGCCTATGTCCATTAGATAAAATTGGCTACTTGGACCACCTCCTCTTTTCACATCCAAAGTGAACTTCACTTTGAAATTTGGTGACTTTGGAACCTAATTCCATATCAGCAGACAGAATATATAAGAATGTAATAACATGAATAGAGCAACAACATAACAAGAACATAATGGTAAATGAAAATTTCAAGAATGCAAAGATCTGGAAGAAAAACCTACTATTTTTGACATGCCTCTTGTTTCATAATGATATCCACCAGAAACTCCAGTGGTTGCATCTGACCTCAAGTAAAGCATCAACCAAGGGTACTTTGATGAAGTTTTCAAGATATGATGAAATTTCCAGCTTCCTTTTCCAAGTTGCTTATGCCAAGTAACTGAGAAAAAGGAAGTATCATTTTGAGTTTCTGCCTTGTAAATATCAGCATCCAAATCCCATGTCCCATGAAAACTTCCCTTCAATTTTCTCTGCTTTACAATGTGCTTATGGCTATGTATTGTGGTGTAGTCATGGTATATCTTAGGCATGTTCATGCAACCTTTGCCAAAACATGGAAAGCGCGACTCAGGTGGAAATGGTTGAGATGGTTTGCCATTTTTGGGACAAATAGCAGCTGTAGTGTCCATGTTGCCACTCTTGAGCATAATCATCCAGAAATTCCATGGGTTTGGATCATCTTGAACTTGGCATTTGGATCCCAAGAACAATTCTTTCCAGGCTGCATATTTATTCACGTCCAGATTCTCTAGTCCTAGGTTTTTGGCATCATTTATGCTCAGCTTGTTATCATAATCGTTCACCAAGTGAACCAGCTTCACTGCAAAACCATATTTTTATGGTTACTGTATTCTCTTCTTTTACAGAGAAACAAAAGCATGATAACTTGCAATAGACAACAAAAGATAAGTGGTTTTAGTAAGTGTCATAACACTAATTCTAGTATAAAAAAGTCTTTTGACGGTAAAAACTTATCCGATCCAACAAATACATGACACATGTCTTCATAAACATAGTTATAACTACGGGCGGATGCATGCTTCCTCAAGTGGTGTCATGAGACACCACTTAATCGGAAAATTTTATTAAATATATATATTAATACTGTACGGAAACGTATAAGTAGGAAAAAATGACACTAATTGACATAAATTGCATCTTGGTTGGTTTGTTTTGTACTTGATTTTGCTTCAAGAAGTCAAAAGTTCAAACCTCAATTAGCACCCTTTTTTTTTGTAAATATTAATATTTGAGAGAGCCTTTGTATTTAAAAATTGTGATGAAGTAGAATTGAACTCAAAATCTTTTTAACTTAAGACTCAACAAAACTAATAAATTAAGATTATTCTTGTCTAAAAAAGTACGATAATCAAAATAATATTCTAATTTTTCTACAAAATTACAATACCGCTTACAAAAATTTCTACGTATGCCCCTGGTTATTACTAAATTATGATACACTCTCATCTTAATTTATCACATGGTTTGGTATAAATATCAAACGTGGATAAGTTTTTATGTCTTTTTGATAAAGATGCACAAACTAATTGCTTAGGAAAATGGAAGAATACCTACTTAACATGTGAAAAAACTAGTTAGCCACAAGTAGTGGCTACATTAATCTAATAAACTCATAACATATTGACTTCGCAATATTGTTATCAGTCACATGACCATAGTAATTTAACATAGCCTTATGTAAAGACCAAGGTGAATAATAAAATTTTAAATTAGAGATGGAGAATTGGCTTACTGCTAGATTTTGATTTTTCAACATCAAAACAATCAGCTTGCCTTGGACTTCCCATGTTGGGAGCCTCTTCATGTACCTCATTGCATTGATTCCATGCCTCTATTGCCACTCTTAAATTATCCCTTTTCATTCCTGGATCTCCAATTGCTGATTTCTCTTCACTATTACATGACCCCAAAAGTACTAAAACTAGTTGGAAACACACCCAAAATCGCAAACTTGAAGCCATATTGAGCATAGTTGTGAAACGTAGATGATTAAAATGGTAGCCCCCATTTATAAGATTTGTTATTGTGATTGGATATGATTAAAATTTATGGAGAGTTTATCCAAATAAGACTTTCATCAATCTTTCAATATTAGAGTCCTCATACAGTACAATAATGGTCTCTTTTCAGATTTTCTTGGATGCAAATTAATAAGTGCTTAACAATGAAGTTGGAAACAAAATGGAATACTTCAATTAATGATAAGTATAGAAGAAAACGATTAAGAATTTAAACAATCACAGAATACTACTGTCTATCAACTACTAATCCACTGCTAAAAACTAGGATTCTTAATCGTCTGTTTCTGCAATTCTGCTTAATCATCGTACATGTATTATCTTATATTCAACTTCATCTCTTGCCACAATCTTGAACTTCCCTGTTTGTTGTTGCTGCACACCAAATATTAAAAACGTTGAAAACTCAACACAACAATAACAATAAGAGTTTAACTTATATACTACCAAAGTAAAAAAGAAAAAATACACTTTCAAATAATCTAAAATATATAACTACTAGTAATAATTAATACTAACAATGACAACCCAATGGAACTTCACAAGTGGAGTCTAGGCATGTAAATTTAGTCCAACCTGTAAAGAAGTTGCTTTCCGATACATGCTAACTCAAGAAAGAGAAAAAAATAGTATAAGCAATATTAACAAAGGCAAAAAAAATAATAACAATAATCGAAGAGCCAAAAATTTAGATGGAAGGAGCAATAGCAGTAAGCAAAAGTATTAATAATCATCTATAAATAATATGAACTAGTAACCTAGAAAATAAGACAATTTACGATATAGATAAAAGAAAATCATTAGTAACCTCAAAAACTGACTGTCTACAAAAAAGAAAGATTAGTATATGAAACTAAGGAAATTTGCCATCTATAAAAATGAAAGGTTAGTAGTAATAAAAAATATTAATAACCCTGAAAAGTCAAACATTTTACATGTCATAACAAGTTAAACTACATTAATAATATAAATGCTCCTTTATATAGTATCAATATATACAAGCTAAATGAAGGGGGGAGGGGGGGGGGGGGGGGGGATAACAAGCAAAGATAGAAGGAAAAGACTCAACCTTTTTCCATAGTTCAGTGTGGCTTCTGCAAAAACCAGCAACAACAGAAGCCTTGTTCTTTCCTTCTCTGTACTCAATAGAGAGTTGTTGTTTCAACCCACAAGTCACATGAAAAGACAAAGGACATTTGGGCTCAGAACAATCAACAGCACAACCATTTCTGGCTTTACAAATATAACACTTTTGTTCCCATCTTCTATTAGGCACTTTACTGAAATCAATTCCTTCACGACCTTCTGGATCGACAAAGAAAACTTCAGGAACAAAAAGTGCACAAACAACATGAGCCCATTTACCCTCATTCACAGTGGGTTTTAGGGCTCCACCGGTTTCAGGACAGAGACAACAGGTAATACGATTTCGGCTCTCTGTTTTTGAGGCCAAACATTGAGCACAAAACCAATCACCATCTGGTATTCCTTTTGTAAAAGGATGACCGTAGCAAGTTGTATGGACCATTAAATCACAACCGTCGCATAAAACTATTGGATCTGATGGGTCTCCATCTGTGCTTTCACAAATAGCACAGATAATGCCGTCTTCGTTATCATCATCAGCATTTGTTTTTGCAGCTTGTTGAAGAGTGATGTCAGCTTGACTAGTTAATGTTTCTTCAGATAATTTCTCTTCTTTAGTTTCATCATTGAGAGAAGAAATTGGGTTATATTCAATATTGAGGTCAAATGGGTGAAAAGCCAAAACACGTTTTTTGGCTGGCAAGCAGAGAGTAGTAACATTGGTGCTATCGGAAAACAAGGGTGTTTTTTCAGGAGACAATTTTCGCTTTTTAGCAGGAAGTTGTGAAGAAGAAACAGAGCCATTATCTTTGTGTTGTTCTTGTTGCATTAACATGAATCTTTTGGCTGGTGGTAAAAACTGAAGTTTGCCCCCCATTTGATTTTCTTTTTTCTTTTTTCTTTTTTTGGGATAGAAGAGGAAGAAAAAGTTGGGGGTTCGGAAATGTGTGAAAAGAGAGGATGAAGTAGGAAAGAAAAACCCGGGAGAAGAGCAGCAAGATTTTTTTGAGATTTTGCTAAATTTTTAACTGTAATTTGATTTGAAGTTTTGCAGTTTTAGTTTAGCGGGAAGTTTAAAATGGTGGCTCCAAAGTTTAGAATTTTGCGCCATTTCTGCGCTTGAAACGGTGTAGTTTCGACTTACTACTATTTTTAATTTCAGTAGATGGGGTAAATCCCAACCTGGAGAATTTGAAGGATTTTAAAAAATTGCTAAAGATATCATTAGTTGAAATGACGCAAATTTTTAACTTTTTGGAGCCACCTCATTGAAATTCCCGCTAAACTAAAACTGCAAAACTTCAAATCAAATTGCAGATAAAAATTTAGCAAAAACTCAAATAATTCCGATTACATAATAATTGAATTATTTCCATTCTCCCCATAAAATAGAATGTGACGGGATTTATAACTAATTAATGTTTATAACTCTTTAACCATTCATACAAGTAACTATAGTTGAAAATAAGTCTTTGATTTTCAACCTATTGCTTTATACGAGTATTTTGACTTTATTATAAATTGATATGCCAATACTAATATAGAGACTCGTAATACCGTTACTTGCTAGTATATCATTCATACATATTTAACTTTTTTATATATATATAATGTTGTAAGTTGACCTTAAATTGAGAAACATGATCAGAGAAAATTTATATACTGAACTCCAATTTATTTGGAATTGAAATATAATTGTTATTACTTTCACATAGTTAACTAGAGAATGCAAAAGAGATCGACTACTGGATAGTAGAAGTGAGACTCCAATCTTGTCATATGTCTAGATTTGTGTTGATTTTGAGACTCATAACTAGATTTAAAAAGTTATGTAACAATGAAATAGTATCTATAAATAGGTTTATTCATGAACCTAAAGAAGACACTTTGAAATGAAAAAAGAAACGTTACTTTCTAATATTATCATTCTCTTTTATTATCAATTTTAATTATATAATTTTTTTATATTACTATTATTTTATAATAAGTTATAAGCACAGAGCTCGCCTTCATCCACTGCGAACTCATACCACTATCACATAGCTAACTGAAAGTTATTCACCACATATCATGAGTGCTACACGTGATTTTTCTTTTGCCAAGTTTTTGAATGTATGTTGTTTAATATTTTATTGATTTTAAAAGTACCAACTGATTGATAATAGCTCTTGATATGAAAAGGTGCGAAAAATATGAATACTTTGACTGCCTTATAATATTATTAAGAGTATTTATCGAACTTCTAAGACATATTAGCAGTAAGTATACATGACCCTTAATATGAGATTGACTTTCGACTTTGAAACACACAGCCAATGGCATATTCATGTCGCTCTAATGGTCAATCTACTCCAGAAGCTTAGGTGCTTTGATGCATCACCTCTTCTTATTATATTTTGTGTGATAACTACTAATCAATAAACCAACTGGAAGTGTAATTTTTTATGTTGCAGATTAGCAACATAAAAAAATCAATTTCTTAGTATTACTGTTGTTAATGTAAAATTCTTTGCGCATTTGTTTGATTTTTTGTGAATCTAATTAACATGATAATAATTTCACTCTGCCTCATGAATGACTTTGTGCGTATAACCATCAAAAGTGATAAAATTATTAAGGGCAAGAGTGAGTCCCATTGTACTTTGACCAAGTGACATTGATTGATGGTAACACAGGCGGGTTTAAGTTCCAATGTACCATGAGAGTAAGATATTAGGTTTGAATCATGGTGCATCATGATGATAAGACATTAGTTTTATTCCCAATACATTATGGCTTAATACGTCTTTATATGGGTAAGGCATTAAGTTTGAGTTCCAATGCACCATATTGATGATATAATGATGGTTATAGAAAAATAATATATTTTTCATGAAAAGGCATGAAACTTATCTCAGTTGATTTGCTCCGCTATTGAAGTGAATGTGTTAGGTGTGCATAATAAGTCAAAATAAAGACAAGTAGTTAACCAATGAACATGAGCATGCCAAAGACCAAAACAATAATAGTCACCATTATGGTAATTATTAAAAGAAAAATAATAAGGATTTTTTAAAATAGTCCTTCAAAGGTGAAGGAACTATGTATCAGTGTGGTGTGTTAATACGAAATGCGTTCATATGTTTATAGTCAATTCCTTGAAAAATGTGATTGTGATAAGTATTGTAAATGCATACTCATTCCTGAAAGTGAATATGAAAATATATATGTGATACAAAATATGCATAAGAATGTGCTTATGCACGATTGAATAGATATTACAACTCACATCTACGGGAGGTTTGAGTGAAAGAAAGATAATGAACATTACTATGTAGTTACATGAATATGTCATTTGTCGCATACATATCATGGTATGCCAAAAAACAATTTGACATGCCTTATAGAAAGTTGTTAAGAAAAATTAAAGCGAGATATGATTTTGCTTATGATAATTTTGACCATGACAATTATTATGATATGCTTTTCTGTATGAAGGAGACATTCGCCATATGGATGGTGCAATATAAAATCTTGTAGTACAAAATCAATTAAGAGCTCCAAAAGAACTAATTTACTACAACCCGGACGAATGAAATTGTTCATGACATTGATACTGTAGTAAATCTCAAAAGAAACTTTTTGAGTTTCAAATATATTAGCCAAAGTGATTGGCATATTGAAACTATAAATGAAAGGAAGATTGAATGTTTTCATGTCACTATAATCGTACTGGGTAAGTATAAAATGTTACCCGACTTTCCTTTTATTTATGCTACACAAGTTTAAGCATGATGATGGAATCATATGACACAAGTAAACTAGAGGTTTACTAAACAAATAATTGGCATGACCGGCTGGCCATCCCGGTTAACTTATGATGCGAAAACTAATTGAGAATTGATAATGGTATATATTGAAGAAATAGAATATTCTTCAATAACTCTAGCTTATTCTCATGATATACTAATTAAGGTTTGGATTGATTCTCTTGATTTCTGAAACGAATAAAAGGTGATATATATATATATATATATATATATATATATATATATATATATATATATATATATATATATATATATATATATATATATATATATATATATATACACACACACACACACACACACACTATACTATTATACCATACAACCCAGTATGATCTCACTTAGTGGGGTCTGGGGAGGGTAGTGTGTATGCAGACCTTACCCCTACCCTGGGGTAGAGAGCTGTTTCCAAATAGACCACTGGCATCCTTTCCTCCAAGAACTTCCTACCTTGCTCTTGGGGAGACTCGAACTCACAACCTGTCGATTGGAAGTGGGGTTGCTTACCATCATAGTAACCCTTATTGTCAATATATATGAACCTAGTCACCTGACATATGGACCAATTACTATTGTATGATTTTGATAGATGCATCTATTGTATAGTTACATGTGTTTTTGTTATCAACTTGTAGTTTGACTTTTGCAAGGTTGCTTGCTCAAATTATTAAAGCATAGTTCCAGAGTGTAAATTATGATAATTATCTTGATAATGCTGGTTTAAATCCAAGTTGATTTAGCAGAAATTGTATGTCTCAATTATAGCTAAACCATTAGTTATGATAACAAAACTCCCAAAACAAATTTTGGTACGACTCCCCCGGCACTCCTGAATAGCGTGTGCATGTTGATCAGTTCCTAGAGATTATTCATGTACAACCAGCAGTCCTACGAGTATTGTAAATGCATACCCATTCCTGAAAGTGAATATGAAAATATATATGTGATACAAAATATGCATAAGAATGTGCTTATGCGTGATTGAATAGATATTACAACTCGCATCTACGGGATGTTTGAGTGAAAGAAAGATAATGAACACTACTACGTAATTACATGAATATGTCATTGGTCGCGTACATATCATGGTATGCCAAAAAATAATTTGCCATGCCTTATAGAAAGTTGTTAAGAAAAATTAAAGCGAGATATGATTTTGCTTATGATAATTTTGACCATGACAATTATTATGATATGCTTTTCTGTATGAAGGAGACATTCACCATATGGATAGTGCAACATAAAATCTTGTAGTACAAAATCAATTAAGAGCTCCAAAAGAACTAATTTACATTTGGGGACCACAGGACGGTATCCTGGGAGATCCCCATGAATATCGAAACTCGTACCTATCCCCGTCAAAATGGAGGAAAAAAGGGGCGCGACACCCCCAATACTAGGTATTTACATTTGGGACTACAGATCGGGATTCTAGTAGATCATTGTGCATTATGAGTTGGACTACAGGATGACACCTGGGAGATCCACTGGATATTTACATTTGGGGACCACAAGACGGTATCCTGGGAGATCCCCGGTTGTTATTTCTATATTGAATTGTATTCCTTCTGTGATTATTTTGACTCTGTTATAGTTTTTGTTATTCATATTATCCTGTGTTACTTCATACTATAGCATTTAATTATATTATCGTATTTTATATCGTTTTACCTCTTTTTCAACTATAACTAGGAGGGCCATGACCTTCTTTATCACTACACGATCGAGGTTAGGCTTAGCACTTACTGAGTTCCATTGTGGTGTACTCGAGACCTTTCTGCGCATGCTTTTCATATGCAGATCCAGGTACTTCGACTCATCCCTACTACCCTTGAGGCGAGGTGGTTCACTAGAGACTTCGAGGTATATTTGCTGCTTGCGCAAACCGAGGAGTTCCTTTCCATTCTTTCTTATAGTATTAGCCCTTCTGTATTTACTCTTCCTTAGACATTATGGAGTAAGACACTTGTAGTTATTGAACAACTTGTGATTTTATGAGATTTCGGGTTTTGGGAAGTTGTCAGTTTGAGAGTTATATTGTATATGGCAAACGACATCTTTAAACCTTCACTATGTTTATTCTGTAGTTTTTATTTGTTTTATCTGTTATCTTTCCTTTTTTCCACAATTGTTAGGCTTACCTAGTCGTAGAGACTAGGTGGTGTCGCGATAGTTCACGGAGGGCGAACTGAGGTCGTGACAATTTGGCTCCAGGTACCCAGCATATCTCCATTCCACCGTACCGCATGGCTTTGAAAGAGTTAAAGGAGTTGAAAGACTAGCTTGAGGAGTTGCTAACAAAGGGGTTTGTCAGACCGAGAGTATCGCCTTAGGGTGCACCGGTGTTGTTCGTGAAAAAGAAGATGGGACTATGCAGATGTGTATTGATTACCATTAGCTGAACAAAGTTACCATTAATAACAAGTATTTGTTTCCGCATATTAATGATTTGTTTGACCAGTTGCAGGTTGCCAAGGTGTTCTCTAAGATTGACCTTAGATTGGGGTATCATCGACTAAAGATTCGTGCTTTAGATGTTCTAAAGACGGCTTTTCGGACTAGATATGGCCATTATGAGTTTCTAATGATGTCGTTCGTCTTGACCAACGCCCCAACGACATTTATTGATTTGATGAACCGGGTGTTCAAGCCATATATTGACTCATTTGTCATTTGTCTTCATTGATGACATATTGATCTACTCGCGTAGCATGGAGGAGCACGAGCGGCATTTGAGAGTTGCACTTTAGACTTTGCGAGAACAGAAGCTTTATGTTAAGTTCTCCAAGTGCGAGTTTTGGTTAAAGTATGTGGCGTTCTTGGGGCATGTTCTATCATGTTGTATCAAGCCAGGGCATTAAGGTAGAAAAAAGGAAGATCGAGGCAGTCTAGAGTTGCCTTGTCCAACCACATGGACCGAGATCATGAGTTTCTCGGGGTTAGCAGGTTATTATTGCCGGTTTGTGGAGGGCTTCTCATCTATTGCAACACCTTTGACTAGATTGACTTAGAAAGGTGCTCCATTTTGATGGTCTGATAATTGTGAGGCGAGCTTTTAAAAGCTCAAAAACGTATTGACTACAACACCGATGTTAGTGTTACCTTCTGGTTCAAGGATGTATACTGTGTATTGCGACGCTTCATGCATTGGCCTAGGTTGTGTATTGATGTAGGATGGGCTATTTATTGCATATGATTCATGTAAACTGAAGCCCTACGAGAAGAATTACCCTGTAGATGACTTGGAGTTGGCCGCGATAGTTTATGCTCTCAAGATTTGGAGACATTATCTTTATGGGTATCCTGTAAGGTTTACATCGATCATCACAGCTTGCAACATCTGTTCAAGTAGAGGGGTATATATTTGAGGCATCACAGGTGGATTGAGTTGTTAAAGGACTATGATATTACCATCATTTATCATCCGGGCTAGGCGAATGTGGTTGCAGATGCCTTGACTAGAAAGGCCAAGAGTATGGGTAGTTTGGCCTTCATTTCAGCAGAGAAGAGGCCATTGGCTTTGGCCATTCAGTCCTTGGATAACAGACTTGTGGGGTTGGATAATTCAGAGCCTAGTCGAATTCTTTCATGTGTCCTTGCTCAGACTTCATTATTCGAGCAGATCAAGGCTCATCAATACGATGATCCGCACTTGATGGTTCTTAGAGAGACGGTACTGCAGGGTGGTGCCAAGGAGGTTACTATTAGTGAGGATGGTGTTCTACGACTCCATGGTTGTCTATGTGTTCCTAATGTTGATGGATTGAGGGAGAAGATTCTAGAAGAGGAGCACACTTCTCGTTATTCTATTTATCCAAGTGCTAATAAGATGTATCACGACCTGAGACAGCACTATTGGTGGCGGCGGATGAAGAAGGGCATGATTGAGTATGTAGAGAGATGCCTAAATTTATAGCAGGTTAAGTGTGGCCTACTTCAATGTTATACCTGAGTGGAAATGGGAGCGCATCAATATGGACTTTGTTGTCGAGTTGCCGCGAACTTTGAGGAAGTTTGATGTAGTTTAGGTATCGACAGGTTGACCAAGTCAGCAGACTTTATTCCGATTGTGACTACGTACATATTAGAGAGATTGGCCCATATTTACATCCAGGAGATTATTCGTTTGCTTGGCGTGCCTGTTTCCATCATTTCAGATAGGGGGCCTCAGTTCACTTTGCACTTTTAGAGAATAGTACAGAGTGAGCGTAGAGCTCAATACGGCCTTTTATCTGCAGATCGATGGGCAGGCATAGTGGACAGTTTAGATCCTAAATAATATGCTCACAACATGTCTGATTGACTTCGAAGGGCAGCGGGATCAATTCTTGCCTTTGGTCTAGTTTGCTTATAACAACAATTATTGGTCCAGCATTGAGATGACTCCATCTAAGGCTTTATATGGTCAGCGATGTCATTAGCCCATCGGACGGTTTGAGCCGGCGAGGATAGGTTACATGTTAATGGATGCCTTGGAGAAAGTGCAGTTGATTCAGGAGAGACTTCGCACAGCACAGTCCAGCGAGAAAGGTTACGTGGATTAGAAGGCACATGATTTATCATTTATGTGGAGCCCCGGTTTCTTGGGTGAGTTTCTAGCGTGTTAGGAATATTGAAGAACTTCCCTTTTTTTGGTCTTCTAGTATGGTGCTTCAGGTATCGCAAATGCGAGGTTTCGTTCGCATTTGCGAGGAGGCATTCACATTTGCGAGGTTGGGGAAAACAATAAGGGGTTCACATTAGCAAATTTTTCCCTCTTTTGCAAGCTGCTCATCTTCGCATTTGCAAAGTTTTTAGTCGCAATTGCAACTTTGACAGAGATGGCTAGTCTTCGATGCCTTTATCGCATTTGCGTATAAAATGTCGCAAATGCAACATCTGCAGCTGGTGCAATGGTTTTTTATTATGGGATTTAGCATTATTTCTCTCATTTCCCACTTGGTCTTAGGTGATTTTAAGAGCATTTTTAGGGAGATTTTCATCAACATCAAGAGGTAAGTAGTCCTTATTAATTCTTTAGCTAAATACGCAAATTAGGTATATTAAACATGGAAAAATTGTGAAATTAGTGGGAATTTTTGTAGAAAAATGGGTTTAGGTAAAATTGGGATTTGATCATGGTTTTGGCAATAAAAATTGGAACAAAATTATATATTTGAGTTCAGGAGGTCATGAGTAAATTTTATCTTTAAAGTTTTTGGAATACGGGCACGTGGGGGTGGGGATGAATTTTAGGAATCTTCTAATTTGGATTGGATAATTACTCTAATAGCTAAATTATGAACTTTTGAGCATGTATTTATTAGTTTATATGCCTTTTGGTTAGTTTCGGAGCCCTTGACGTCGTTTGAAAAATTCTAGTGAGGTTGAAGAGCCGGATTAAGGACTTGAAATCGAGGTAAGTCTCTTGCCTAACCTTGTAAGAGGAAATTTAGCCCATAGGTATTTTAAATTATTATTTGCTACTAATTGTGGGTGCTCGTACGCACGAAGTGACGAGACTTTGTGCGTATCTACAAATCATGCTTATGCCGGGTAGTTTCGGGACTCTATCATGTAATACTTGTATTAATTGCACTCTACTTGTTAATTTAAGTGCTTAAATCATATTGAAACTTGATAAAGGAATTGTAAAGACTGACCTTCATTTACTTTGAGTTTCGGCGGGTTACTTGATCGTTAGTAGAAATTGTGCATCCTTGTGTATTAGTCTTATAGTAGCCGTTAAATCGGAGTTCGTAGAGTGTTCTCTCTTCTTGTGGAGTGGAAGAACGTCTCGGTAATATAATAGATGCATCCACGGTTCGCGTCGGTCGACCCTCGGCAATGTCTATGTTATTATGGATTGTGTCGTACGACCTCGATATAAATCATGCGTGATAATGCGCCCCGTCCGATTACAATTGATGTTTCTTTCATGACTTAAGAAATTATAATTTACTTGATCGCTCGCATTCGTTTTGAAGTTAGTATGTGCTAATTGGAGATCTTAATTAACATCTAGTTAAAGAATCTGTTATTTACTATCCATTATAGCATTAATATTATTTATGTATTTCATGCCTATTGAGAATTTATGTACTTTATTTATTGGCCCATGGTAATTGTTGATGTCCACTCCTCGTCACAACTTCTTCGAGGTTAGACTAGATATTTACTGGGTACATATTGTTTATGTACTCACGCAACACTTCTGCACTAATCGTGTATCTGAGGCAGGTGCATCTGCCAGTTATTTAGGTGCATACCCTTGTCATCCCGAGGCATAGTGGTGAGCTACTCTCTGTGTCCATTCTGCAACACCCGCACTCTCTTTTGTATTTATTTTCTGTCTATCTTATCCCAGACAGTAGTATAGGTGATTTTATACATTCTACTAGTTGATAATACACTTGTGATATCGAATTTAGGAAATATTCTAGTAGACGGACACTTTATGATTTTGAGTATTAGATTAACTGTATTTACTCTTTCCTTAGTTCACGCTTTACTTTTCTATAAATTCCTACTAATCATTCTCTTAACAAATAAAAAAAATCAAATACTTTGAAATTATTAAACAAAACAAATACATGACTAATTCACCGTTAACTTGTCTAACGATGATATTGAGCGCCATCACGACTTATAAGAAAAATTGAACCGTGACAATTATCATTCTCTTCTATTATTAATCTTAATTATATAGTTCTTACTATATTGCTTTTATTTCATAATAATCTTCATATTCTACATTTCTTCTCTTTTATGCATCTTTCCAACTAGGAAACCATGGCTCAGAATACAATGGCGCTAGATTCTGGATCTGAAAAAGCAAAGAAGAAAAGACGCCTTGAAGTCAAAGAACATCGTTCTCACTTGTCCTTGTTGAGCCTTAATCGATAAAAATACTGTCAGATCATCCAATCACTGAATCCTTCCATCACATTTTAAGTGTTTTAAGTTGATGTTGAAACGATATCTAAACTCAATGTTTCAGTGTTCAGAAAATAAATCAGTACGCCCTTGTTAAAGTACTCCCCAGTTTCATATTAAATATGGTGCTTCACTTTTTAATCCGTTCCAAAATAAATAACATATACGTCTTGGCCCCACAAACTTTTTACCCCTTAAGCTTTTAAAACCACAAGTTCCTAAAATCTTCTTCTTTTTCCTTAAACTCTGTGCCGAATCAACTACCTCATTTAATATGAAATGGAGGAAGTAGTATAGAATACTATGAATTTTTCAAGTTCTAGTTTCAGAAGACAATAAGAGATTTGTCATCAAATTTTACAGTTTTGACTGTCAAATTCAAGTTAGCACAACTAGTTCGGGACAAAAGGGAGCACATATCAAGCAGGGGGGTTGTAGGAATTGAAAGAAGAGCCACAAAACTGCATCAAGATGAATATCCCGAGCAAATCTTTTCATAAAACAAATAGTGGTGGAAACACTGCCATTGAGTGACTGGTACACTGGCTCGTACAAGTGCAAAATAACTGATAAAGCGTGCCCAGTTGCCACCCAATCTGGCAGACTGAAATATAAATACAACTTTAGCCGCTGGAATTTGCCTGTTGCATAGAACAAATTAACTTTTTAAATAATATGGAGAACCAACAATTCTGTCCATAATTAGGTACCTAGACTCGTGCATTTTCCAGTTCAAGTTAGTTATCTCAAGGGCTGATGCAAGTGAGCTGAAAATTAAGGTCTGCTCGAAAACAAAGTCTCGCAAAGGGAAGTATGATATCTTGAATTCATGATTAAATTACAATCAAAAGAAGGCGACTCAATTAAAATCATATATAAAGAGAAAAAAACAGATAAGATGGAAGTTGCCTCAAGTAACTTCCAAGAACGAGAAACCATGCAAATTTGGGGAAGAACATAATACAACAAGCAAAAGACTTACACATGCAACACAACTAGTTGGCACTAACTCTTAATAATGTTCGCTTGATTACATTAGATGTTCCTTGCTTGCCATGGGTTTTCTAAAGCCATTTGAAAAAAAGGAATGATAAAAATATTGAGAAAGCAATGAGGGAACTTAATAAAGGAATGATGCACCTAGTAAGCTGGCAAGCTGTGATGAAGAGCAAAAAGAGGTGGGATGGGAATCAAAAATCTTAAATCTAGAACAAGAGCCTTATATACAAATGGTAATGGAGATTGAAGAATAGAGAGGACCTCTTGCAGGAGGTAATTATAATTAAATATGGCAAAAAGAAGTGTCGGTGCAAGTGCGTATGCCCAATAAAAGTTGCAGTATGGAAGCAAATCTGTAAACTTCCGCGCTTGGGGGGGGGGGGGGGGGGGGAATGTTTAATCAGCAAAATATGAAATTGTAGGTGGATAACGAAAAAAGTATTAAGTTATGAAGTTCTGGAGAGATAGAGGGCTGATATGGGAAACTTGAAGGATGAGTTACCTGTTTGAAGGAAAGAAGCAACATATTTTGAAGGATGAGCTACCTGTTTGAAGGAAAGAAGCAACATATTTCTTTTGTCAATTATAGATGTTTACAATATTTGCACTTTTGGTGTAAGGGCAATATGCTGGAAAAACTCAGCATACAATAGTTTTAGCAGAGAACTTATGCTTTTCCTATTGTACTTTTATAGTACCTTCTTGGCACTAAATGTCGATAGAATTACCTTAGCTTACCAGAAAAAAAACTGAACAAAATAACTTAGCCCCTTATATGGGTCTTTTCACCACAGTTGCTGCCAATGTTTTCCTTGAGGAAACCATTATAGAACGTTTAAGACAGTCAATACTCACAATAACTTCGTCAAGGAAAACATTTTGTTTTTTACCAAATAACACCTAAAAATCTGAACTCTTTTTTTTATTTATTATTAGAAGCAAAAGATATCCGCTACGAAACCACAAATAAAGAGCAAGGAAAAAACTAGTACTCAGAATGTTGCGGAATTACTTAATAATCAAGAAGTCAGCATATAAAAGTGCACATTTGAATTATTTTGAATAAAAACTCACCCAAAATCTCATGCTCAAGTGTTGGGCATTAACTCATTTAGACATTGGTTGTAACCTGGAAATAAAGAAGAGCGTTAGAATATAAATGACAATGTACAGGTACTAAAAAGTAACAAGAAGAGTTTATACCAATGAAAGGGAATATAAAAGCATCTACACCATAATTCATACATCATACATACTGAGAACATCAACTATTGTAAGGATATAAATCAAAATTGGACCTAAAGAACTTATGAGGTGGAAACAAATCATTGTACAACGTTCAGTCAGCCAATGCCAAGAAAAAACATTTATCACACAACTCGACATAAAAATTTGTTACCTAAATCCACAGTGTAACCTTACACAGCACTTTGGGAGTAAGGTTATTTTCAGCACACAAAATAAAAACACGGCAAAGTAGAACTCTTTAACTAGTCAACATTGATACACCAACAGAGAGCAAGAATAAGTGGATGTAGAAAAATTTGCAAGCAGACTTTAAGCCCCAAGTACTTTAATGACTGTTAAAGTCGAAAACCAGAACCCCAGATAAGTTTGTAAAAGTAAAAGGCACATGGAAACTGCTAAAATAAATACCTGCCTTACAATCTAAGTTAAATTTACATCTGACCACATATAAACAAAACCAATATCCTTTTGGCCAATAAACAGAGTATCCTTGTAATCTTTTAATGACAAACATATCCTACTAGTTTGTCAGACATTACCCACCCCCACCCCCACCCACCCACCCCAAAAAAAATATTACATGAAAGACGACTCACACATAAGACAGCAACTGTTACATGCCCTCTAGGACCCATGAAACAAGGAGGAACTAACTTAGCTAAATTTAACATAAATGATAAAACCAATGATGTACCCTGTAATATCGACAAGCAGTACCAGAAAGTTCTGGGAAGCTTTTTAAGTGATCCTCATTTAAAATGATTACCCACTTTAGACGTAACAGACAACCAATAAACAAATGAAACTTTATATTCGATAAAGTGACTTCATCATCTTTCACAACAAAAGAGAACTTTCTTTCCCATTTTCTGGAATCAGTAAAAACAAATGAATTTTTATTTCCCATTGCATTCAGGAGAAACCAGATATTTTTTCTCCAGAGGTTTCACATGCTTTTGAATCTGATAAAAGCAAGATAGCTCTAATAGTGCAATGTAATAAAGAGAGGTAAAATTACTTTTCTTTAAAAGTGAATACGAGGCTAAAGTTCAAGGAACTACACATCAAAAACTTAACTCGCAGAAATTTATAGACAACTATCTAGCTTAGATAAACCAGACCTTAAAAAACCAATCAGACAGCTAAAACTTTTCTCACACGTAGCAAGGCAGCAACTACACTAAAAATAATCTCAGTAAGAAGAATTATTTCTCCAAAAGTTCATTCAGGATAAAATTTCAAAGCTAATCCTGTGTTCCATTTTAATGTACCACAAAGTAGTAAACCGCAGCCTACATGAACTAGTTTATCTGGGTCCTTGAGCTCGCTGCACATCATAACCACCCCAAGCACCAGGCGCATGTCCATATTGAGAATAACCTTCAGCACCACCCTGCACCTAAAATACAAAATTAAACTTCCGGGAGAAAGTACTAAACGGAAAAATGCTCCAGATGAACAAGAGCAAAAGATTCTATCCCTCTGCACACTTTTTCATCCCATCAACACCAAATGCAAAATAGAGAATAACTTACAGGATGAGCAGGGTTCATAGGGTTCACTCCGTAACTAGCAGGATAGTAATTTGCTGCATAACCAGGTTCAGGATTCCCATAATTTGCGTTGTACCCTGCACCTGCAGAAATAAAGATGAATTTCATGAAACTGGTAGAGTACCAATATGCCAATTCGTCCAATAAATTTGAGAAAGACTAAAGCAGCAACAGCGAGAAGATAAGCTTAACTTAGTAATTTCAATGTTAGATGTGTGTGAATTAAAAAAAGTTTTAACGGGCACCAATTGGAGCAAGCACATCATATTAAGCTCTCAGGGACTTGAACCTCCAATAAAAATCTTTCAAAATCATTTCCCACTACTTCCTTATAAGCTAGAAATTAAACAACATTTCTGCAGCAACTTTAATACACTTGAAAGAAGATTGAAGCGACTCAAACCTCCAATAAAATTTAATGAATTCTACTATCCACTACAGTAGAAAGTGCACCGTGCATAGCGGGAGCTTAGTGCACTGGGCTGCCTTTTTACTGTCCACTACAGGTAAACATTCTTAGAAATGACCTAATAGGAACCAATAAATCAAACAAACAATAAGTTGACTAAATGAACCATAGAGCAAGTTAATGCATTAAAAGAAAAGCACTATTCCTTCACGCTTAAGAGTGCTCTCCAGGTGTTATTTTGCATTAGTACCAAGCAAATAGAGTTCCATTGAGAACCACAAATTGTTTTGACAAAGCATCGAGGAAAATTTGCGCTTGTCAAAAGCAAATCTTTTGAAGAGCTTTTTCATGTCTGTATTTCACAGTCCTATGATTTCTGGGAAAAAAATAACCTGGATTCCCAACAGCTGCTGCTGCTCGAGCTCTTTTTTCTGCATTAGCAACCTCAGCTCGAAGTTTTTCAAGCTCTCGAGCCATCGTCAGTAAATTTTTTTCCATAACCTGACCATGCTCATAGTTTTCTGCATATCCCTTCTTCTCGTTCTCAATGGCTGCCCTATAAGCCAAGAGTACAGTAAGAAACTATCAATTGGGAAATATTCCACATAGAGTAAATTCACTCTAAAAGCAAAAGTACCTTGCTCGCTGCAGCTCTTGTTTTAGGCTTTCAATTTCAGCTTTTATTGCTGGAGTTTGTTGTATATCTGCAGTCATTCTGCTAAAATCCTGGGTCATCCTTTGCACCTCTACAGTAAGCTCTTGTCTGGCAGCAGTAAACTCCTTGATATCCGAGCGTACACGCATGAGCTCAGACCTCATACCATCCGCTGCTTGGAGATCCATTTCCATCTTAGCAGCCTTTTCATATAGTTCTCTCATTTGCACATCACTTTCCATGCGCAAAGAACGGGCATAATGATCAGTCCGCTGAAGTTCATATTGAGCAGCTTCTAATTCCTGCCTTAGTGCTACATGAGTTGCAGCTAACCGCTGGTTATCAACTAATAATCCTTGAATCTCATCATGCTGAGTAGCCAGGTGTTCCTCAAGAACAGCAAGGTGTGGAGGCATCGATCGCGATCCCATTCCAAACTGAGACTCTCTCATTTCTTCAAGCAATGCAGGATGAGGCAGTGGTACGCGACCCATAGCAAATGGGGCTTCATGAACTGGCGGAGGCAGTCCACCATGAGGACCACCTTTCATTGAAAGTGGCGGCCCGCGGTTTCGACCAGACATCTTCTTTTTTTTATCTTGTCTTGCTTATGAAGAGATCAAAGATGCTCGTTAGAAGAAGGAAACCAATTCAAGCCGAAACATAATGAGAAAACAAGATGATTAACTTACAGAAACCGTGAAGGAATGAGGGGGAGGGGTGGCCAGGGAGGTAGTATAAGACTTTCATCCACACCTCAAGCCGTGGTCATAAAAACCCACAGCGAGGGAGAGAATAGGAATTGAGAAACGAAAGGAAATACTCCCCTAACAGAAGCAGATTTATATAGAACCAAGGGGCTTCAGCTAAATCTTGTGCTAATAGGGCAAAAATTAATTCTTTTGCCAATATAGTCACAAGATGAGTGTTTCATAGATGCGGATGCTAAGATGGATGTGTGATAGTTAGATATGATTGAAAATGACCACATTCGCCAGAAGGTGCAAGTAGCATGCATTGAGGATAAATGAGATAAGGTCGCTTGAGATGATCTGGTCATGTCCTGCGTAGATGCACCAGTCCGTAGGTGTGAAACTTGAATAAATGAAGGTGTAAAAAAGGGGGAAAAGGCAAACCTAAAATCAAATGTAGACCTACAATTCCTTGGGATCAATGCAAACATAATTAAAGATGGGACATAATGGAAGTAAAAGATTTGTATATGTGATATCTATTAGGGGGAATATGATTTAGTCTTGTTGTTGTTAAGTATATATATATTTAAGTTACATATATTTCACTTAATTTCCACTTTAATATTTATTTGGTATGATGATGTGGGTTGAGCTTGAATGAAGAATTTAGGACCATATAGCGGACCCAACTTGTTTGGAACTTGGGCATAGTTGTTGATATAGAATATTGAATCCGTAGAATTCTAGTGTTGTGGTAAAGGAGTTCAAAACTTGCTTTAGGCCATAGGTTTACACCCCAAGTGCGGCATTCTAAGTATCTTTTTAATCCCCTTGCATAAATTCATGGCTCTGCCATTGCCCCTGAGCAATTGATAAAATTTTCCAACAAACTCAAGTGCCCTAATAAAAACTACGTTAAAAAAAAGAAGAAAAAAGAAGAGGAAATTCAATATTTCAATCTGATCAAGAATCATGAAACGTGCTTCAAATAATTAAGCACATAGATATAGTTCAAATAGGTAAGCACTGAGCTCTTCAATCGAAAACGCATGAAATATGCCCGTAGGCTAATTATAGGATATTAAACTGAACCCTAGAACAAGAACAGCTACAAAATTTGGTGAAAATAGACAATAAAAAGAAATAAAGGACCAGATTAGGAATATGTAAGGAGATTGAAACACCAACCTTGGTACTCAGGTTGCTGTTAGGAGTTGCGAAATATTGGTGCCCAGCTGCTGTGGAGGAATAAAATGGCGAAAGTGGAAAGCCCTTCTTCAGAAAATAAATAGAACTGTATTCGAACCCGGTTTGCCTATTTTACATTAGGGGTGTGTTTGGTAGGAAGCAAAATGTTTTTCAATTTTATCATGTTTGGTTGGCTTAAATATTTAAAAAAATATTTTCCTCATAAATTCATTTTACTCCAATTTTAAAAAATATTTTCTTTATTAAGAGAAGGATTTTTTTTTTCATAACTCCTTCTCAACCTTCTCCATCCTCACCAACCCACCCCATTACTCTCTCTAAAAGGCTTTTTTTAAGTTTTATTTTTTCTATTACCACCTACCCTATTACCCCTTCACCCCACCCTGCCCCCACACCATCCAGCAAAAAAAATTCTTTTTTTACCTTATTTTTCTTTTTTGCAATTTCAATTTTTTATTTTTTCGTTTTTCAACATCACCCACCATCCATTCCAACCCCCCCCCCCCCCCCCCCAAAAAAAATTTTTGTAAATATATTTTTTAGTTTTAATTATTTTATTTATCGGTTTAAAAATTTAAAATTGTACAAGTTTCAAAATTATGAGTTCGGATGTTTATGTGTTTGAAAGTTTATGAGTTTAGAAGTTATCAAGTTTACTGGTTCGAAATTTCGCGGTTTTAAAAGTTTAGCGATTCGAAAGTTTATGAAATTTGTGGGTTCGGAAGGTTATTGGTTTGAAAGTTTATGGCTTCATATTTATAATATCTAAATTATTTATGAATACTCTTGAAAAGTCATTATCTTTAATTTGCGTACGAAATACTAGAAAATGAATAAGATTACTACTTATTTTTCAAGAAAATATTTTCTTAAAAAATATTTTCCATGGAAACATTTTCCTTCATACCAAACACACCCTAGGTAGTCCTGAATTTTATTTTGTTTTGCGGAAGGGGCAAATTTGTCCTCTATTATCCCAAATTGAGCAAATTTACCCTCATTTAAACTGTAGAAATATAATAATATTACACGCCATTAGGGAATTTTCTTTTTATTCCAATTAGGGTATTTAAAATCGATCCGAAATCGAAAATCAAACCGAATCTAAGCTTAATGACTTATTGGTAACGGCTTAACAGCTTAACGGACGGGGAACAGATTAAATTTTTGTTATTAACGACTTATCGGTTTGGGCGCGAATTATTCAATTTCTTAACGTCTAATCCATTAACCTGTTATATATATATATATATATATATATATATATATATATATATATATATATATATATATATATATAAATTTATTTTTATTTACATATATTAAATATAAAAAAACCTTGAATAAGTCATATTCTTAATAATGCATAAGGGTGAGAATATTAAATTTAAAACACCAGATCAAACCATTATATGTTTCTTTAAATGGCAAAGCTACAATACACGACGTACTATATTTCTGCTATCACACATCTCGCTTTATAAAATTAAAGTCAATCATCATTTTGTAACTCTTCTAGTGAATATGTAAATGATAACTTACAAAAATCTCGCAAGCACCAAAAAATAATTAAGAAGATATATTAAAGCCGAATTAGGGTAGGTACTACATTCTATTACAAGGCTAAAGTGGTGGTTGGTCATTTTGCCCTCTTGCTCCCAAGCAAGTAGGACGACAGCGAGCAGGAGATGAATGGGCATTAGCATCTGGCAGGGGGAGAGACGAATGATAATTAGTACTTATTTTTAGTTTTATAAATCTAGAACCATTAATAATTTTGTTAGGCCGATAACTTACCCGATAAGAGTTAAACCGATACTCCTAATACCTTATTGGGTGGCTAGCAGATTAATATATTTAAAAGTCGATAACCGATAAGCCAAACCGTTAAGAGTAAATAATTGCTCGATCCGCCCGATAAGCAGCCCTAGTTCCAATCTGAGGTAATTCAAACATTATTTTCTTGGAAAATACCTTAAACCACCCATAAACTTCGCTCGGATTATTAGTATCCTCCCCGAACAATACTAGGTCTTAATTACCTCAACTTGGCCTTTTGAGGGCCATTAGCCTCCTAGATGTTGATGTGGCAAAAAGTGTGGATACACTCGCCTGCCACGTGAATTTTTCTATTTATGTAGCATTTTCTAAATCATAAAAAATTTTGTTTTACCTTTTTAAGAATATTACTTTTTTAGATAAATTTTTTGAATAAAATTTATGATAAAACTTGGATATAACTGCATTATTTAGGCTAAATATTTTTTTTGATAAAAAGAAAAGTTTTAGTTAATTCATTTTTTTTGAATTTGACATTAAAGTAAAGATTTATATAATTGAAGTAAATAGTCAAGGCATCTAAAAAGTTATAAGAAATATATCGTTTGAAATTAATTATTTTGGTAATAAATTTTTATATAGCTCTAAATTACGGTGCTCTAATTATTATTTTTGAACTAAATAGTCAAGGCATCAAACTATGTATGTTTTATAACTTTTTAGATGCCTTGATTATTTATTTCAATTGTATAAATCTTTATTTACACGTCAAATTCAAAAAACAGTAACTAAAATTTTATTATTTTGGCCATATACAAATATTTAGCCTAAACAATATAGTTCTATACGAGTTTTATTATAAATTATATTTGAAAAAATTTATCAAATAATTAATATTCTTAAAAAGGTAAAAAAAAATATTTTTCAAAAAAAATGCCACATAGATAGAAAAATTCACGTAGCAGGTAAGTGCACCCATACTTTTTGCCATATCAGCATCTAGGAGGGTAATGACTCTCAAAGGCCAAGTTGACGGGGGTAATTAAGACCGGACATAATTTAGAGAGTATACTAATAATCTGAGTCAAGTTTAGGGGTGGTTAGGTATTTTGCATATTTTCTTAAAAGATATAGACGGCAGTCCACTTATTTCATATAGAGCTATGGTAAATGACAAGGGCAAATACTATATAATTTACTAACATTATAAATGAACCAACAATGTAACTATAGGAATAAGTTTGGACCTTGTATATGGTCAAAATCGGAGAGCTCGATTTTGGAAACTTGTTTACACTCCAAGCCCGGGTTCAGGGAACTCGAGGTGAGAATCAAACCAGGCCCGATAAATACATCTCGAGAAGTAAATCGATGACCCGTCATGATCTACCTCGAGGGTAGTAAAATTTGAAGGCACTCAAGAAAGAGTGGGAATTTATCAAGAGCAGGCGGGCCAGCACATAAATTATAGGATAAGATTTGTACGAAATGGTAAATGCCCGTATAGCTGTACCAATAGAATTCTTTATCAAAATAGAAAATATACCATATTAGGATTTTCCCCTCTTATATAAAGGGGACCCCAATCATTTGTAAAGAACATCTTATTCACTACAATAGAACATTCTGATATGCTTTTCTTGCTTACCGTGCTCAACAATTATTCTTCAGCTTTTTTGTCTTTACTTTATTGTTCATACTTTATTACTTTTAGCTCACCTCGAGGTCCTTGAGATATTTGAGCTCGAGGTACTTATTGCTCCAACAATACTGATTTGGTTCGTCAATTATTCTTATTTAAGCTAAATATTACTTGTATAATCACTAGTATTAAAATATATCATATATCTTTAAAATCACAAATTATCTTTAATTGTTACTCAAATTTTTCGAGGTAAATAGTTTGGACTCTACCGTGGGGCTAAAGATAATAGTGATTATTTTAGTGCTAGTTTTTTTATAACACATGTTATTCTTCACACTTTTTCGTGTCAAAGATTCTTTGATTTCATGCTAAGATATGTCTAACACACAAAACACACATGCTCATGATAGTGAGGGACTTGGAGAAAATAACGATATAGGGGTCGATGTACCACCTATAAACCCTGAGGGAGTGCCAAACGTGGAGCTAGTTGATATCATCTCGCACAATGCTCTAAACACGGACACAGGCACGGACCCCTTAAGGAATGCACATAGGGAAGCTTGAGCCGGAGGCCAGGAAACACGAGGAATGGAAGAAGGAGGAGTCAGCCTCCAAGTGAGATTCGAGATGCTGCAAGCTTAACAAGTCGCCATCACTTAACTTCACAGTCAGAACATTACTCCAAGCACCGCTGAACCAGTAAATGTTGAACCAGCGTTAGAAAGGCTCGATGAAAGTGGCTAAGGGACCGACCCCACAATCATGAAAATGCTCGAGGAACTGACTAAAAAGATCGAGTGAGGAGAAAAGAATATAGAAGACAACTAAAAAGGTGAAAACTTATAACTCCTGGTTAGACCAAATACCGGAAGCAACTCCAGTTTTGAAAGGTCCAGATACTAAAAAATTCATACAAAAACCTTTCCTCCCAAGTGCGGCTATGATGCCCATTCCCACGAAATCTCGCATGCCCGATTTACAAAAATATAACAGAACAACTAACCTAACGAACATATTACTTCATACACTTGTAGAATCAAAAGAAATGACTTGATTAACGATGAAATCGAGTCAGTATTATTGAAAAAGTTTGGGGAAATACTATCAAAAGGATCTATGATCTGGTATCATAACTTAGCTCCTACCTCTATTGATTCATCTGTTATGTTGGCGGACACCTTCGTGATCGCACACGCCATGGCCATAAAGGTGGCCACAAGAAAATCGGATGTCTTCAAAATAAAACAAAGGGATGACGAGATGCTAAGGGAGTTCGTGTCCCGATTTTAGATGGAAAGAATAGAATTACTACCGGTCTCCAATGACTAGCAGTTCAAACCTTTATGCAAGGTTTGAATTAAAGAAGCTCGATTGTATCTCGACAGCTAAAGCAGAACGTGATCGAATATCCAATTTTGACATGGTCAGATGTGCACAATCGTTATTGGTAAAAAATCAGGGTATAAGACGACAAGTTGGGAGCCCTCTCGGGCTCAGTTTATCCTAACAGATTCGCAGCCAAGCCCCCGAGGGACACAGACGGGGGATCAAGATTCAAAAGAGAATTGTATCAACCATATGTTGATCGAAGGAACAATGGTCCGAGCCACAAAACCTCTTGGAGCGATCAAAAAAGTGACCGAGGTCAAGGTTCCCGAGGACTCATGAGCAAGAACGGGTTTGATAAGCACGTCGACCCCATCGAGGTTCCTCGATTATCTGAGTACAACTTCAACATTGACGCATCAGGGATCGTCTCAACCATTGGGAGGATCAAAGATACTAAATGGCCTAGGCCAATATAAACTGATCCGTCCCAAAGAAACCCGAACTTGATGTGCAAGTATCATGTCACACTTGGTCATAGAACGGAGGATTGCAGGCAGCTAAGGGAAGAAGTGGTTAGGCTATTCAATGAGTGCCACCTTAGAGAATTCCTAAGTGATCGGGCTAAGACTTATTTCAGGAAAAGAGACGCAGATAGGAAGAATGAACCTGAAGAACCTCAACATGTGATTCATATGATCATCGGTGGAGTTGACGTCCCATAGGGACCAATATTCAATGTACCAAAGTATCCATCACAAGGGAGAAAAGACTCGGGATTACATGCCCGAGGACACCCTCACATTCAGTGAGGAAAACATTGAGGCCTTATCTTAGTCTCACAATGATGCACATGTAATTTATATCCTTTTAAATAAAGTTCAAGTAAATGTATTCTCGTGGATCTAGGTTGTTTGGCAAATATAATTAGGTCAAGGGTCGTGGAGCAGCTCGGCCTGCTCGAGCAAATCATACGGGCATCTCGAGTCTTGAATAGCTTCAACATGGAAAATGATACTACTAAGGGAGAAATCATCCTCCCAGTTAACGTGGCCAGAACCGTACAAGATGCAGAATTTCATGTCATCGCATGTGACATGAGGTATAATGGTTTACTTGGAAGGCCGTAGATCTATAGCATGAGGGCGGTGCCACTGACCCCATCATTAGATGATAAACTTCCCAACAAAGGATGGCGTGAAAACAATATATGGAGAACAACATATAGCTAAATAGAAGTTCATAGTGCACGACTTGGCACCGGTATCGGCACCATCGCCATCGGAAAAGTCGAAGGACAAACATGAGGCCAAATAGTAATCATAGACCGTGCCCTTGGTTGATTCCGAGGGACAGATGTTCGATGAACAGGTAGTTAAGGATGAAGAAGAAGATCTCCTCATCCCCCGAGCCTTTGTTTCCCCCGAGGAATCATATGTTGTTGCACCCCCTTTTTCCCCCTTTTGACGAGGAAGTCCGGGTTTCGACATTCAAGAGGGTAATAACTCATTCCCTTTTGGGAATTGGGTATTGGAAGAGTCACCACCTACTGATTATGGTGCGTTAGGGCACCTAGAGTGATTAACTCTTGGGTTGGTCTGCATTACCAAAGATTAGGGTAAGGGCTCGAAGTAACTTCGAGGGAAAGGTGTTAGGCACCCCTTCTGGTCCACAACTGTGGGTCCCAGCCGAACTTATATTCACAAATTAATCCATTACAAGTAAACAGTTGAATCAAATAGGTCACAAGTAAGGCTTGTTAGATAACTCAAGTAATAAGATTTGGACAAGTTGTAAAACAAAAGGTTTAGATAAAGGAAGATTATGGTAAAGGAGGGGTCCTAGGTGGTTGTCCTATAGGATCACCCCACACAATGTCCGATAAACACTCCTAAATGAGGGCATACACGTGACATTAGCGTGCAGTCATCATATCCTATGTCTATCTTTCCCATCACCTTATTAGTCATACAAAGCAAGTGTTTGGTCAACGATTTCTATTGCGTGTTGCTACCCGCCTTTCTTAATGGTCCTGGAGGATATTAGGACCTCTACCTATAGGTGGTTCTAGACGGACCTCTAAAGTTTTAAAAGGCAAAAGTTCTAAGGCGATAATAAAAAACACTTAGGACTTTCAACACATAAATAGAAGAATTAGAGGCTCAAAGTTTCCTCCTCAAACAAACACACAAGCAGCACGACTCAAGCACAATTAAGGTCTTTGGTAGATAATGTCCTAAGGAAGGAAATCTAGGTGAATATGCAGAAGACAAAAAACCTCTTTTAGACTCAGAACTTATAACCCTAGCAGTTGCCTTTGGATTTTTGAAAGACTGTTAGGATATGCAAACATTAAGCAATAGACATAGTTTCAGATATGCAATTTTGAAAACGCCCTAAAGGTTTGCCTATGCGTGGAGTATTGATTAGCATATTTGTATAACGAAACAAAGCAGGTTTTGAAATAAATCACCTATATGCATGATATCTAATGAGATTGAGGCAATTTTGAAGAACTAGTTTTAGGAAATATGAAATACTTAACTAAACCAATTCTGAAACGAATTAGGTGTGAACTAAGTTGATTTTTAGTCTATTTTGGACTGATAGGTCGAATTGCGAATGTTGTTACCTATATGCATGATATCTACGTTTGATACTAATTTTAAAGATTCGTAGGCATGGAAAACATACTTGTTATAGCAGAATTTGGATTAAGTCCTATAGGCATGGCATCTATAATTTTTTTTTTGGCAAACCAATAGGCAATCGCCTAGGGCTAGATTTTATTAATAAGGATAAAAAGAAAATTACAAGAATAGGAAAAATAAAACAAGGGGGTATAGCACCAGTATTGTTACCCATATAACAATATCCGGCGTAAACCTTACCTTATTAATCCTATTGAGGCCAAAACAAAGCCTTATGAACTAAAAAGCATGTAAAAAGAAAGAAATAGCAGGAAAATGCAAGTGAGGTGGAAAATAAAAATTTGAAGAAAACATCATGGTGCTCTCTTTTCTCCATTTTGTGAACATTTGAATTCATCGTCCACAATTTTTCTGAATATGACTTCAAAATTCATGCTTTGTTCCTCGATCGATTGGCCTTTGTAATAATTGCTTGAGTGACCTGTTTTTGTTTTGCATTTCTCATTGAAGGTCTCCTTATGTTTGATGGCATGATTATTTGGAACCTATAGGCATGGTTTCTAAACATGACAGAATGTAAAATCTTATAAACATGATTTCTATTTAGTAGAGCATATAGAATCAAAAGCAAGGTCCTAGAAGCATGATTTCTATTTAGTAGAGCAAACAGATTTAAAAGTAAGATCCTAGGAGCATGATTTCTATTTAATAGAGAAAACAGATTCAAAAGTAGTATCCTAGGAGCAATGATTTCTATTTAGTAGTGCAAACAAATTTAAAAGTAAGATCCTAGGAGCATGATTTCTACATGTATTACCCTAAAAACATGTATCTACACAACCTTTTAACCAAATACCGCAAATTTATTTACAAGTTATTGCAGACCAATGGACGAATTACATAAGTAAATAAAAAAAGAAGCTATTCTAAAGGGAGCCTCCGATTAGGCCCAGATTTTCCAAAACCTCCAATAGCCTCATCTGCCTTAAATCAATAGACAAAATCAGAGTCTAGGTGCATCCAAATTCCCTAAGGATCTCAAGGATCCCGGGTAGTGCTTACACCCAGACTTAGTAACCAAAGTTTGAACAAGTACAGATTAAAATGGACATCCTTAGTATGCTAGAGTTTAGAGGGTTCTCAAGAGGACTCTAAGGCAGTACACATAGTAGAGGGGGCAAAACGTATTGACTAAGAGTAGAATAAAAGTGATTTATACAAATTGAAAGGTTTTAGTAAAAACTGTATTTACACAAAAGTCTGTTTGAAAGTAATTTAGCAAAGCAACAGAGACTGTTTGAAAAAAAAAATTGGAGTAGTTAACAAAGTCCAAACACACACCTTGAGGCAGGTTCATATACAACCATTATTCACAAGACCAAAGTTAGTTCAATTGCCACATACATGGGTCAAGGGGATTGGGATACATAGGACACCATTGCCTTGCTCCCTCTTCTCTCCTCACACTCTTCTTCTCTCCTCTTTAGGGTTCTTTCTTCTGCTTCATTTTCTTGGACCTTGAGCCACATTTTTTTTCACTCTTTTTCACAAGAAAGCTTGATTTTCATTTGGTTGAGTAAGTTCAAAATTGTTCATTTATCTCACAAGTGTCAAAGAAGACGCCAAAAGGAAGATCAATTTAAGAGTATCTTAGTAATTTATCTCCCAGAAAAAGAAAAGGTGTTCAGACCTCAGAAACCTCCATTCTTGCCCTAGAGCTTTCACTCATACAAAATCAAAGGTAAGTGGAGCCTCTCTCTTTATCTATCTATCTATCTATCTATCTATCTATCCCCCTTTCCCCTTTCTGATTTTACCCTATATGCCTAAAAACCTAGGGTTCTTCCATTCATGAAAATCTAGCTTTTGTGTGTATGTTTGTGTGTGTAGTTGGTTTATTGGGTCCTGAGTTCTTAGACCTATTTGAATTTTTCTTCTCCTTTCACTTTAAATTTAGAGGATTATTATTAGATTTTGAACTCGATTTAGATTTACGAAGCCTGAAATAATTTTTCTTCGATATTGGATGTTAAATAGCTCGTCAATTTTCCATTATTGCTCTGCATCGATTTCTCTGCTAAACAACGCAAAAGAAGGTAAATGTTATTCAATTTTCCAGTATGTTAATTGATTTTTTCAGCTTAAAAGCATTAAAATCTTCTCGATTTAACTTTTAACCGAAATTAGGGTTTCTGAATAATCGTTATAAAGTTAGGTCTATAATTTATCTGCTTTCTAGTGTTTTTAAGTAGTAAATTTAAGTTTTATTTGACAGTAGTAATTGTACAATTTTATGTAAGGAAGAAATTTCTTTCCTTTCATTTCATTTGCATAAAGTTATCATTTCCCCCCTTCTATTAACTTATTTTTTGAATTTAAGAATAGTTTTGTGTAATTTAAGCTTTAGTGAAGGAATTTATTAGTTTAAGTTTATTGCACTCACAATGTATAATATATTTACCTATGTTAAAAAGTAATTGCAGGTAATATTGTTAATAAGTAGTGATTGATAAGCTAAGCATAAACGGTAAATAACTTGTTATAACATGTTAATTTATATTGAAGGTGTAAAATTTTCTTTACACTGTTAGTGTATATAACTTGAATCCCTTTTTGAGTTTAAGTTTTGTCCACCGACGGTAAAATTTATCATCCCAACCATCCCGGTTAAAAGGCAAGTGTAGGTAGTTCTATTGTTTACGTCCCTAGAATCTGATTTCCCCCAAAACCTCCTCGTAAACCCTATCTTCCCTTTCCCCAAAATCCATCCAGTTTAGCAATTTCGAGCGGCGATTTCATCTTTTCGACTTCTTTTTCTTTTTCTTTTTTCTTTTCTTCCTATTCTCTCTTCTGCTTTTTGTGGGTGTGTGTGCGTGTGTTCTGTTTTCTTGGACAGGTGCCTTATTTTTTCGGCGAGGATTTCCGGCAAGTTACAGTACTTCCGGTGACTCCCGTTCAGATCTTCGGCAAGACGCAGTAGAACTACCCGTTCCGATAAGCTTAAGGAAAACTTGCCCCAGGTACTAGTCACGACGGCGAGGCCAGTTTGCGGCATTTGGGAGTGAAGAGCTAAGCAACACTGGCCGGGACGTGCAAGAGTTGGTAGCAGTTGTCCTCGGGCACATCAAAGCCTACTTTCAGGTTTTTCCACCGGAAGTTGGTACCTCCCGCTCTCTTGTTTACTCTGTACACCTTTTTACGTATTCTATCTAGCATTCTGTGTGAGGTTTACTCTATTGCTATCTAGTTTTCATCTTTTTGCGTATTCCGCTATAGTTCGTGTGTTCGCCACTATTCTCCATTGTCGGTTGGAGGGATAGTGGCTGTGGGGGGGATGATAGTGCAAGGTCACGTCCTCGGGGGGTGGGGGCGGTGGCGAGGGTGAGTAGGGGGCAGGGAGTGGTCCTGCGGGTAGGGCGGGAGGTAAGGGTGGGAGGAGGGTAGCAGACACTCATAGATTAAGGATTGGGTCGTGGAATATAGGCACTCTGACGGGTAAGTCCATTGAGTTGGTGAAGGTTCTTCAGAAGAGGAGGGTTAACATAGCTTGTGTCCAGGAGACTAGGTGGAAATGGTCGAAGGAGAGGAATGTAGACGGGTTTAAGCTATGGTATTCTGGGGTCGTGAGAGGTAAGAATGGAGTGGGCATGTTGGTAGATAGGGATCTAAGGGAGTCCGAGGTTGAGGTTAGGCGAGTGAATGATAAGGTAATGTCTATTAAGTTGGTTATTGGGGGTTGCGTCCTCAATGTCATCAGCGCTTATGCGCCGCAAGCGGCCTTAGACGAAGAGGTTAAGAGGTGCTTTTGGGAGGGCTTGGATGATCTGGTGAGTAGTATTCCCAAATATGAGAAGTTAGTTATCAGAGGGGACTTTTATGGTCATATTGGGGCTGATGTTGGTGGTTATGGTGAGGTGCACGGTGGCTTCGACTTTGGGGTAAGGAACGGAGGAGGCACGTCACTGCTTGATTTCGCCAGGGCTTCCGAGCTTCTGATTGCGAACTCGACATTTCAGAAGAGGAAGGAGCATTTGGTCACATTCAAGAGTTCAATGGTGAGGAATCAAATTGATTACCTCCTCCTCAGAAGGAGCTATAGGGGTATGTGCAAGGACTGCAAGGTTATTCCGGGAGAGTCCCTTTCGACTCTTCATAGACTCCTAGTGATGGATGTCGGTCTCTGGGTGAAGAGGAAGAGAAGGGGTGCTCGGGACAATCGCGGATTGGATGGGGTGTTTTGACTAAGGAGAAAGCACAGGAGTTGGAGAGGAGGTTAGCTGAGGGCGGAGCTTGGAGAAGTTCTGGGGAAGCGGACGCTATGTGGTCAGAGACGGCGAACTTGGTTAGGGAGGTAGCACGGGATGTGCTCGGGGTTGCCAAGGGCTATTCAGGCAGACATCAGTGTGACTGGTAGTGGAACGATGTAGTCGAAGGAAAAGTGGAGGTGAAGAAGGCGGCGTTTGCAAAGTTGGCAGGGAGCACAAGCGAGGAAGAACGGAGAGCGAACTTGGAGATCTACAAGGTGGCGAGGAAAGAAGCAAAGCTGGCGGTTACGGAAGCTAAAAACGCAGTGTTTAGTCGCATGTACGAGGAATTAGGGGAGAAAGGCGGGGACATGAAGTTATTCCGGTTAGCTAAATCAAGGGAAAGGAAGACGCGTGATCTTGACCAAGTTAGGTGCATCAAGGGCGAGGATGGTAGAGTTCTGATGGGGGAGTCTCAAGTCAAGAAGATGTGGCAGACGTAATTTCGAGACTTACTTAACAAGAAGGGGATCGTAACATAGAGCTAGGGGAGTTGGTTAATTCAGAGCAGCATAGAGACTCTGGACACTGCTGGTGCATTAGGGAGGAGGAGGTCATGAGGGCTTTGCGTAGGATGAGTAGGGGTCGAGCGGCCGGGCCTGACGAGATCCCGGTGGAGTTCTGGAAATGCATGGATAGGTCAGGAGTGGAGTGACTCTCCAGGTTGTTCAATGCGATCTTCAGGACCAAAAGGATGCCGGAGGAGTGGAGGTGGAGTACAGTAGTGCCCTTGTACAAGAACAAAGGGGACATCCAGTGCTGCAACAACTATAGGGGTATCAAATTAATAAGTTACACCATGAAGGTCTGGGAGCGGGTGATCGAGGAGAGGGTGAGGGAGATGACATCTATATCTATGAACCCGTTCGGTTTCATGCCGGGTCGCTCCACTACAGAAGCTATCCACCTTGTCAAGAGGCTGGTGGAGCAGTTCAGGGATAAGAAGAAGGACCTGCACATGGTGCTTATCGACTTGGAGAAGGCGTATGACAACGTCCCAAGGGAGGTGCTATGGAGGTTCTTGGAGGCGAAGAGCGTGCTGGAAGCCTACATCAGAGTAATCAAGGACATGTACGATGGAGCTAAGACTAGGGTTAGGACGGTGGGTGGCGACTCAGACCATTTTCCAGAGGTTATGGGGCTCCATAAAGGATCGGCGCTTAGCCCTCTCTTGTTTGCCTTGGTGATGGATGCTCTAACCCAACATATTCAAGGGGATGTGCCTTGGTGTATGCTATTTTCTGATGACATAGTCTTGATAGACGAGACGAGGGTCGGTGTTATTGAGAGGTTAGAGGTATGGAGACAGACTCTCGAGTCTAAGGGTTTCAAAATAAGCAGATCTAAGACAGAATACCTGGAGTGCAAGTTTAGCGCCGAGCTGAGCGAAGGAGGCAGGGACGTGATGATTGGATCTCAGGTCATTGCCAAGAGAGACAATGTCAAATATCTTGGGTCGGTGATTAAGGGGGACGGAGAGATTGTCGGGGATGTCACTCATCGCATAGGAGCAGGGTGGTCAAAGTGGAGGCTTACATCAGGAGTTCTGTGTGACAAGAAAGTTCCACAGAAACTCAAGGGGAAATTTTGTATAGCTGTGGTTAGACCTGCCATATTGTATGGGCGGAGTGCTGGCTAGTGAAGAACTCTCATGTTCAGAGAATGAAGGTTGCGGAGATGAGGATGCTCAGGTGGATGTGCGGGCTCACCAGGTTAGATAAGATTAAGAATGAAGTTATTCGAGAGAAGGTAGGGGTGGCCCCGGTGGATGAGAAGATGCGAGAAGCGAGGCTGAGGTTGTTCGGGCATGTGCGGAGGAGAAGTCCTGATGCCCAGGTGAGGAGTTGTGAGTGGCTGACGATGGTTGGTGTACGGCGAGGCAGATGGAGGCCTAAGAGGTATTGGAGAGAGGTGATTAGTCATGACATGGCTAGAATGCGAGTTTCCGAGGACATGGCCCTTGATAGGAAAGTCTGGAGGTCTAGTATCAGGGTCGTAGGATAGGGGCTCCTAGAGTTTTTCGTACTCCTCACCCGGGGTCTGGTGAGGATTGGCAGGGCTATCCATATATGATTTGTGTATTGGATTGTATCTCCCTTATGGTAGTTATTTATAGTAGTTACTGTCTGATATTATTGCATGCTATTTTATTTATGGTTCTTATGTTTAGATAATTATTTACGCTATTTGTGCTGGAGTTACTAATGCTCTTTTGTCTTTGTTTTTATTTTTCCTTTCCTTCACTGTGCTGAGGGTCGATTGGAAATAACCTTTCTGCCCTTTCGGGTAATGGTAAGGCTCGTCTACATATTACCCTTCCCAGAACCCACTTTGTGGGACTATACTGGGTAGTTGTTGTTGTTATACTTAGAAGAAGCTGATCAGGCACAGTCACAAAACCAGACCCAAAGAACAAGATCATTTACAAGGGTGATAGGGATATAGGTGGTTCATGGAGAACATGATGACAAGCACACAACAAATAAAGGATAATTGGTAAGACATGCTCAGAAACACATATAAAAGGAAAATATACTAATCTCAAAGGGGGGGGGGGAGACATGATAACATGCTAATAATGTTGCTCTCAACAATAAGTTTCACATCAAACTCACAAATAGAAGAAAACTAGAAATAGGATGAACTGAAATAATAGTAGAATCATATTGTTGTTGGAACTTTGAATTGAAACTAGGACATACTAGTAAAGAGGATAGTAAGCATAATAAAATAACACGAGAACACAAATGGTTAGCCTTGACTTGCAGCCGGCTGACTTAGAGCAGTAGGGCCTGGGTCGGGTAATTTGGTTTGGGGTTGGGTTAAATTTAGTCTACAATTGAAAGTCAAGTCTGGCTATAGTTTAAATAGCTAATTTTCCATATTTTAATTTATAATACATAATAAACAATTTTTGGAAAATAATTTTCTATACCAAAATGATTTAAAACATGTAGTTATACTTTTAAAAATATAGGGACCAATTATACATATATAAAATGTAATTATACATTAAATGGGCTAATATTGTAATTATATGCAATTTAGCTTGAAAAATACCAAATCCAATTATAAAAATACATAAAAAATATACCAACTAGATATTGTCATACGCTAAATATTGTTATCTAATGGATATCTTAAAGCTAGGTCCCATTATTCATGAGGGTGAAAACTCCTAATTGAATCCTATCTTAAACATGCAAACTTTGAAACCAATTTATATTCCTTTAGGGTACATTTACGCTAGCTTATGCTACTCATGATTATTTTGAATTTTAAGCTAGGCACCATTTTCCAGGAGGGTCCTGAAAACTCCTAATTGGATTCTATATCAAACATGCAAACTTTTAAGCTAAATTTTATTCCTTTGGGATACATTTATACTAGATTTTGCTATTCGTGATTGTTTTGAATTTTAAACTAGGTCCCATTTTCCAGAAGGGTCCTAAAACTCCTAATTGGATTCTATCTCAAACATGCAAACTTTTAAGCCAACTTGTATTCCTTTGGGGTACATTTATGCTAGATTATGCTCCTCGTGATTGTTTTGAATTTTGAACTAGGTTCCATTTTCCAAGAGGGTCCTGAAAATTTACGGTCATACCCGTCTGGTGCTTGCTTTTCCCCTACGGAGGGTTTCTCCAAAACAAACAAAATTTCCTGCCCCTATTTCAATCAAAGAGAGATCTTGTCAGTTTAAAATGTGGTGGTTGGTTTGTGACCTTGACTTTGAGGGCAATTGCTCTTTCACTTCCCATGATAACTAATCTCCACTCGAAGATGTTGCTTGTTTATTGACTAACCAGTTTCTCTGTCACCGTTATAACAGAAAATACCTCTTCTCCGTTTAGATCCAATACCCTCTATCTATTGCATTTCTCATGAATTGACATTTACCAAACCTTTGAGTCTCACATGAATCCCAAAGCATGTCAATTTCCATCCACTCAATGCGCATGCTGTTCTTTCCTGACTTAAATCACCGGCCTTGGCCTTGAGGTCTATTGCTCCATCACTTTCCATGATGACTTCGGTTTCCGCTTGGAAGACCTTTCTTGTTACTAGTTAACCACTTTCTTTGTTAATCTCATCACAGAAAATACCTTTGATCCGTTCACCATAACCATCCATCTGTTGCATTGCTCATGACCTGACATTTACCAAATCTTTGCATTTTGCCAAACATACGTTTGATCTGTCCACCTGACACCCTCATTTGTTGCATTGCTCATGAATTTGTATGCACCAAACCTTTGTATTTCAAATGGATCCCAAAGCATGTTGATCATTACCAACTCAGTGTGTTTGTTGTTCTTTCCTGACTTATGACACTTTGATGTGTTAGCCATATCTCGTTTTGTGCAATTGGAAAGCTGGTGGCAAATTTTGAAGTCATTTCTCACTTGTTCTGACCAAACAGACTCAAGGAGAGAAAGTAAACAAGACAAAAGGAACAGAGTAAAAGACAAAGAAAAGAGATAATTCCTAACAAGAAAACTACAAAGTAAAAACCTATCAGATGCCGGTACCAACTCTAATGACCATGGCATGCACCTGTGGATATTTTGTCAAGCAAGTATGATGTTCAACTCCTGTTATACCCCCAAACCGTGAAACTAGCTTCGATGCCCCGTTGTTAGTCATCTTTCACAATCTCCGTCTGGTGATTTCCCATCTGATTCTCAATCCTTATTCGACTTGTAGTACCCGAAGGGTTTTCACCATCAAGCCTCTCTCATTTGTTCTTTCTCTCAACTTACAGTCACCTAAGGTGCTCGTGAAGGTTTTCACCAATAAAACTCTCTCATTTTTGATTTCTCTCAGCTCATGTCGCCTTACGGTACTCGTGAGGATTTCTATCAATAAGACTCTTTCATTTAATTATTTTTCCTGCTTGGACCAGAGTGTTGCCCCTAACATGAATCAACTCTACTTGCTCGACTTGGTATCTCTCGAAGACAAATCAAAAGGTCTTTCTTTGGACCGTAACATGAGCTTTTAGAAAGGGTTAGAAAGAAAGGGTGTCAAAGGCTCAAAACAATTCAAATGGGTTCAAGATTACAACTTTCAGAATCACATTTCTTACAACAAGCACAACTTCTGCCACAGTTTCTTTTCTTGGGGACTTTTGGATTTTTACTTTGATGGGACCGAACCGTGAGGCTGCCTACGTATCCTTAAAAAGAATCATGTCGAATGTAGTTCAAGTCATAGAATTACTTTATCGTTGTGATTTTTCTTTTCTTTTTCCCTTCTTTCCTTCTTTTTGTTGTTTTTTTCTTTTTGTTGTTTTTCTTCTCTTTTATTTTTTTCTTTCTCTTTCATTCTTTTCCTTTTCTCCTTTTCCTTTACTTATCTTTCACGCTTATATTTATGATCTTTGCTACTAATTTCGAAAGAGGGGTATGAAAGAAAGAAATAAGGCTCAAAGGGGTAACGAAGGATAAAGTGTTTAGATAGCAGAACAAAATGCCTTTGTCATTCCAATCTTCAAAACATGCCAAGTACAAACAAATACAGTTTAACCAAAAAAATCATACATAATATCTTTTGACTACATCAGAATTGATAGCCATATCCACACATCTGCCTTCTACACCTGTCAAACACAAAGCACCATCGGACAACACTCTCACTCTCATTACCACGAAAAACCCTTGCCAATTTGGGGTAAAATTGCCTTTATCTTCAACCCCGACGCATTATGATGTATTTCAATAGTGTTTCTTTATATTCTATCTACCCCAGTTTCACATGGTTCGGGCTTCAAAAGATCTCAAATGGTCCAAATCTATTCTTATTTCCCTCAAGTACCCCTATCATCTTCCAAATTGCTTCATGATTGAACTAACCTTTAAGATCAAGCATAAAATTATGTGTGCATGTCATATCACTAGAACCAGTATGAAAAGAACTATAAAATGACTAGAAATAATCACTAGAACTAGTATAAAAGAGAAGAGAGCTAAACAAAATAAAATGACTAGAAATAATAGAAAACAAGAGATTGCATTAAACAGATGGTGAAACAGTTCGAACAACAAGACAAGCAAACTAACGCTGGGTTACAACCCTGAAACAAACCTAAACAACACTAAGTGACATACTACGACTAACAAACCAGGCAAAATAAAAGGATCGAAGGATTTGAATCACAAGACAATATCCGGATTACAGCCCTGAAATAATCCGGACAATAGAAATGAAAACAAAAGAAACCACCAAAACTCCTCCCTGGCTATCCAAGAAAAAAATATCTTTCCAATCCTCAAACTCTACATCTTAGCCACTGACTCATTCATCAACAATACTAGGAGCTTCACAAGTCTCCATCACATTGTTCTTACCAAATTGCCTTTGGGTTCCATTTGCATGCTCATTCTTAGGATCAACTTCTGATAGCGCTGAAAGCTTCGCAACACGTGGACCTTTGAGGATCTCATAAGAATTCTCATATTCCTTTTCAAAATAAATCATAGCCACCATATGCACAAGCGATGGACTTTGGCTAGTGTCTGTTGCATTTGGATTTTGCACGACAATGTCACCTGCATCAATAAGCTTCTGAATTGCTTTCTTCAGATTCCAATAATTCTCTATGTCATGCCCCGAGGCATCTAAGTAATATGCGCACCTTTGAGAAAAATCTAACTTCTTTGGAAGAGGATTTGACATTTTTATCTGAATTGACTTCAACATGTCCAATTTCCTTAGCCTCTGGAACAACTGGTGTATGACTCTCCCAATAGAGTGAAGGTCTTCTTCTTTTGCAAACTCTCATTCTTAAATGCTTGATTGGGCCGAAAACATGATCTAGGGGGGTTTCGGCAGGCTCGTGGGGGTGGAGAGGAATTTTGTGGAGCTGGGTACTGGGAAAGTGATGTATGGCTTTGGGAGTTTTGTGGAGAGAAGTAACATTGAGAAGGGTCATCTGGTGTACAAGGATATCCATGGGGACGATGTCGAGGCTGGAAGTGTTGAGCAGGATGGCCCGTCAGTTAATCTTTTATATTTTTCTTTCTTCCACCCAAACTTACTGGGATGTTCTAAATGTCTTTCGTAGTATCTTCCAATGCTGAATAACTCATGATTTTTTCTGACTTGATTCCCTCTTCTACTATCTCCACCATTTTGACACATCATTGAAAGGCTTACCCAAGGCCGGGATCAAATAACTAAAGTAGGTGGGCCCCTGGGCTTGTAGGAAAAGCTGAACCACTTCTTTTTCACCAATAGAGGGATTGACTCGTGCAGCTTGCTCCCTCCATCTAAGACCAAATTCCCTAAAGCATTCCTCCGGTTTCATTTCCATTTTAGATAGGGAGGAGAGGTCTGGGTTAACGCCTGATTTGTACTAAAAGTATCAAACAAAATCTTGAGCCATGTCACCAATGTTTGCCACTTGCTGACATCTTGACGATTATTCCATGCCGAAGCTACCCCAGTCAAGCTCTTACTGAAATAAGCCATCAACAAGTCATTTTCCTCTCCAACACTTCTCATTTCACTGCATTAGACCCTCAGGTGGGCTACCAGATCTCTATACCCATCATACAAGTTAAATTATGGCACTTTGAACCCCGCGGGTAGGCGAACGTTAGTGGACGCAAACAGCTCTTTGTAAGCCATGCTACCCTGGTCTCCCACTCCTTGCATGTTCTTTAAGGACTGTTCTATTCCTTTCAACCTCTTGGGTATCCCATCTCGCCTTTCTCTTCCTGTAACCTTTTCATTTTCTGTATGAAGCTCATCTCGGGAGTTCTTCTTGTATGAATCAAGAACCTTGCGGGCAACCTTTTAGGGGTAATATTGAGCATCATGGGCTTTGAGTGGGTATTCATTGCTGGGAATAACAGATATGACAGGAGGGCAATTTTGGGGAGAGTTAATTGGAGGATGAGTGATGGAGATACTAGGGTAGTTGGGAAAGCTGTGATAAACGGGTAGATCTGGAAAGTACGAGGGATCATCCGACACTATGACCGGAGTATAGGTACGGGTAGTATCTAAGAAGCTAGGTGGTGGCAGGGGTGGTGCCTTCCCAGTCATCCAGGCCTGATACATGTCCGTGTTGTGTTGTCTTAACATCCTTACCTCATCAGCCAAACTAGTGTCCTGTTCAACCAACTACTCTCGGGCACCGGTATCAACCAACCCAATTTTGTTATTGTCTGCCATTGCCTTTTGACTTTATGTTGCGCCAACCACCTTTCTGCTATGAAGATATCGAAGGAACAAAATGGGGGCATCTCGTTAGAGTTAAAGCATTTAATGGTGTGAGCACGTGATTTTTGTCTCGAATGATTTACTCCTACTGAATTTCTCAAAGTAGGATTTTTCTTTTAATCATTTGATTTTTAGGAATTAATTGCATAATTTTCATGATTACTTGCATTGTTGTGTGCATTTCTAATTTATATAATTCACAAAAAATACAAAATATATTGCATTTGCATGTAGGGCTTTATTTTATATTTCTAGGTTTATTGGTTTAATATTACAAAATTGAAAGAAAATAAAAAAATAGCCCCTTTTGCATTTTACCCTTTAATTTTCGAATTTATTCTAGTTTTCTTTTTAATTTGGGACTTAAATAATTTTTACAAATACTATGAGGGATAATTAGTTTATTTAGTAAATTAAAATAGTTTTAAGGTCTAATTTTGATTTTGTTTTAATTTGCAAAGAAAAAGAAAGAAGAAATAAAAAGGAATTGAAAAGAGTTGAATAAAAAGGATCAGGAGTTTGAGCCAAACCCTATCAATTCATCCAAGCCCAAACCAAAATCACCCCAGAAACCGGGTAAAACCCAGCCTAATCTATCATATACCAGGTCCAGACTTCCCCCTCTCTTTAACTAAATGGCATCGTTTTTGAATGATGAATAAATCACGGCCATCTATTTCTTCGCATCCAAGGGCTCAAAATGCTGCCCCGTTTTTGATATATCTGTCCGAAAACCCCAAATAACCTCGTCCAAACACTTCACTCCAACCCATCACCCCCTGAACCCTAACGCCGCTGTCTCAAATCCTCAACCTCTGCAGTGGTGCCGCGGCCCCAAACCCTCCCCAAAACCTTATCATACAATCACCATGACCCCTCAAATATTAGTCCAACAATAATATCCTTGAATTCTTCTCTGTCTCTCCTCAATCTTAGATCTTTAGGAGGAGCCCCAACTCTTGTTTCTCGCCTCAGGTTTAGGATCATTTTTTACCAATCATGGAAAGGATATTGTCCCAAGAGGAGTATTAGACGGTTGTTCTCGCAAGAACAACCTGACTAATAATCGTTTTGGTTCAAATCGGAAGCCGCATGATAACTTGTTCGAGTCCATTCGCCTCCGACCTTAGGTATTATTTTTTTAGTTCATGTTTTTTTGTTTTGTTTCCTTCGATTTCATCCTTTTATTTTTTGTCTCTTCTCTTTGTTTCTGTTTCTTTTCTCATCGATAAATAAATTCGGATAGGTAATAGTCGTAGGTTAACCTTGGATTAATTTTGTTTAAAAAGGGTTTTAAAATTAATTCTGTGTATTTTCATAGTCAGTTTTAAAATTGATTAAGTTTTCTTGGGCCTTTGCTTAAGTGTTAATCGTTTGGGCCATGGTTTCTGGGGGTCTCAGAACACTCGTGGGCTGATTAGAGTCCTTGGGCCCTCGGGTTGTTTGACTCATCCCAAGAGCAGCCCACTTGTTTGTGGTTCAAGTCATTGGATCCATTTGGCATGTGATTTTTTCTGAAGTAAAAAACAGAAGTTGTAATGGATAATTTAGGGATTTGGATAGAGAAATCTTTGATAACTGCTTTAAGAAGCTTTTAGAAGGCTAAAAATAGCCTTGCTTGGTTAGCAAACAAAAATTTGAGGGATTGTGAAATAAAAATAAAATTAAAAAGGACTAAAATGCAAAGTTGAAATCCATTTTTTACCCTATTTACTTGCCTATAAAGGCAGCCTATTCTTGCTTTTGGAGGCAGAAAAAAAGAAAAAAAAGAGTGATAAAAATCCAGAAAAAACTCATTAATGACTAGAGGTGATAAAAGCTACTATTTCATTGAAATTGTAGAGATTTTCTGTTTCTTTTCAAACACCCGAAAATAGATCCTCATTGTGGGTTTTCGAAGGTGTTTTAGTTTGGAATTTTGTTGAAATTACTGTTCCATCTAATCCTTTTGTGATGTCTCAAATTTCTGATTCCTGAACTGGTTTCTGAGCTACTTGGGTTGAGATGATTTAAGTTTGGTATTTTTAAAAGTTGGTTTGAAATTCTGGTTATGGATTTGTGACTGCTGGGCATCCGTTTTTTTGTTCAAAGTTGTTTCATGGTTTATTTTGCTGTTGGGATCCTGTTGCTACTGCTGAACCTTACCTCTTTACTCTCATTTTCAGGTACACAACTCTATAACTCTTTGGTTGTGAAGTGAAGAAACAAAATGAAAATGAGAGTTTGAAGCATTGTGTCAGATTATGTTGCTTATTTACAGTTTCTCCTCATGATGTCTGTATGTTTGATCATCTGATTCAATGTGGTGTGGTTGTCTTCAGTTGGATTTGCTAGATTACTATATTATAATTGAATTATGGACTGCTGAGGCGAAGAATTGACCAAGCATGGATTATTAGCTAAGTTTGTGTTTAGGGTATGCGGCTAAACATATGATAATTTGGGACTTTCAGGAACCTTAGCAGTTATTTCTTCAATATGTGACTTTAGCTTTAAGATTGGTTAAAATATGTACTTTGTTTGTGTGGTATTCTGTATTAGAACAATTGTCGATAATGATGGCCTATCATGTTTTAAAAGTGTTATGCTATATTGTTAAATGCAAGTTGGTCATTAGGAATGGTTCATTCATGTATTCATGGTAGCCACAAGTTAAATTGTTTGTCAGTTGTTTAGCTTCTATACAGATTAGTTTCTTTGGTTTGTTCTTTGTTTAAGTAATCAAATTCAGGGATAAAATTTGTTGGTATTAATTAAGAATCTCATATTAGCATAACAATGTTTGGCTTTCAATTGCTATAGTCGCATTAAGCTAAGTTAGCATAGGGTCAATTAGGGTCAGCATGCTAACACTTCCCCTCCCTTGTTAGATCCGGGCTTTATTTGAGCCAAAACTTTGAAATTATCTCTTTGGGGTCCTAGTCGAATAGGCTAGTGAACATGTCAATTAGACCTTTTCAAGGTAGTTGGGCTTCTCACACAACCCACTGTTGAGTTCACGCTTATTTTACTGGTTCTCAAGGCAGGCTTATGCGTCTGTTTATTTCAAATTCAAATCATGCTAAGCCTTAGCTAGTTAGTTGGATTTTGGTTTAGGCTTGAGGCGGGCCATATTCGACAAAATCATAATCTATGGCCATCAAAAATTAAGCCTAGAAATATTTTTAAATAGTCGAGGTGCGACATGCCAAACAAAAATGACAATTGCGTGGCACACTTTTAATTATTTTAAACTTAAACTTAGAATTCGAGGCGTGTCATTTAGCAAAATTTCATGGCCCTTGCAAAATTAAAACGCGTAGTTGCTTTAGGCGCGTACTTTAATAACATTACCTTCCTAAACTAAGGTGCACATTTATGTGATCCAAATCCAAATCTCAGCGTTAGATAAATGTGTTGTAGACTGCAGGTACATTTTTGTGACGTGGTCCGAAATATATTTTAAATGACGTTGCAGTTTTCTTTAAAAAATAAATAAAAGCGGTTATAAAATTAAAATTGCACCATAGGCTAAAATATGTATTAAAATCAGATAATAGGCCATATATAACGGTTGAGCGACCGTGCTAGAACCAAAAAACTCGGGAATGCCTAACACCTTCTCCCAGATTAACAGAATTCCTTACCCGCATTTCTCGTTCGTGGACTGTAATATAGAGTCAAACTTTTTCTTGATTCAGTATTTGAACTGGGGACTTGGGACACCATAAATATCCCAAGTGACAACTCTGAATTCTTTAAATAAATAAATTCCATTTCGATTGTCACTTCAAGTTGGAAATAACACCCTTTATTACATCCCTTCGCGAGGGCGTAGTGAAAAACGGAGGTGTGATAGCTCTGGCGATCCTGCTGGAGATCGAACCCAGAATCTTTGGTTCAGGGTTCAAGAATTAGAGCCTAGAATAATTGGCTTTGTTTATTATATGATTTTATTACATGTTTGGGACTAATGTGATATTATCTGAATTATATATATAAACTGCCGTGAAACCCCTCTCTTCTCTCTCCCGAGGAGTGCACGCTGGGCGTGACTTCTTTTTGTTAGTATCATATCCCAAATAGAACGAGGCTCAAACAAGTTGCAAATTCGGAAGAACTTTTGGTTACCGAAATGCAGCCCCTCCCCTTCCCTCCCGGATCGAGTTGTCCGCTCGGGTAAGCCAGGTCTAGAACAAATAAACCTAGGTTTTAAACCTAGAATAACAAAACCTCATGCCGAATCCCTAGTAGGAGTGCTTATTTGCATCATCTGCATTTGACTTAGGGGACTCAATACAGGGATTGAGTCCATCTAGGACAGGTGTACCTAGAACCAAAGACCATCCTGATGTATATTTTACATGCTACTTGTGCATTTATTTGGTTCAGATTCGCATGCTGACCGACTTTTGAGAAAAATAGAGAGAGTTTGGAAAACAAAGTAGCAGTGTGAGGGCTAAGGGAGGTAATTACTTGTTTTGAAAACCAATGTCCCAAAATATACTGAAACTCTGCCGATGTTTTGAAAAAAAGGAGAATATTTATTGTTTTCAAGAAGTAAAAGAAAAATGGTTTTTTCAAAATTGCCCGAACTACGCCAGTTTGATTCTGACAGGGCGTGGGATACGTAGGCAACCCTCATCGGATCCAACTTCCTTTTTTATAAAAATAGCCCAAAAAGAATAAATTTTATTTTTATTTGAAAATAATTAAGGTGATGCCATTTTTGTCAAAAATCGCAGAATGTCCCAAAAGGGGCGCTAGAAGGCTGCTTTTGCAAGAACAACCGCCTTTGGTCATTTTTAAGGTTTTAGCAGGTTAGCCAACACAACCATAAAATCTTCGTCCTCGATGTGCTAAAAGACCATATTTGCAAAACCAGATTTATATTTTAATCTAAAAAGAGAAAAAAATAGAAACAATGTTAACTTTGTTTTTGAGTCAAATGAGTCTTGATTTTGCTTAATCACCCCAATAAATGTGAGAATGAGCGCGAGTTCAAGTTTGCCAATAACAGTCAGGAACAAGATTCCTTTGGAGTTTCATATATGGTGGGAAGATCTGGGAAAATCAGAGCAAGATAAGGTCAATTTACATTTGGGAGGTCTCAATGGGTTGTTAAAGATTAGACCTAGAGGAGATATCATAAAGGCTTTGGTTACGTTTTGGGACCCGGTCCATAACATATTTCACTTCTTGGGTTTTGAACTCACCCCGACTTGGAGGATTAAGCAGGTTATATGGACAATACTGAAGGTTTGAGGCATAAGTATCTGATCGCCCCAAGAGCCGTTAACTCTCACAAATTCATGGTTTTGCTAAAGATAAGTAAGGGAGTCCCGTACTCAAAGTTGGAGGAAGGTTTTTCCACTTTATATTTCATCTACCAGAGGTACGGGCATGTAGCAGGGATCAACGATCCAGAAAGAGGGGTCTGTAACAAAGGGAACCGAGAAAAATGGGATAAGCATAGGCATTTCGCTTTCATGGTAGCTTTCTTAGGCCTCGTGGTGTTTCCCCGGAAAGATGGAAATATAGATTTGCGGGTGGCTGGAGTCGTTAAAGTCTTGATTACCAATGCAAGAGCACTCTTGCCCTATGATAGTATCTGAGATATGCCGAGCTCTCACAGCTTGTAAAGCTGGGGCAGATTTCTTCGAGGGATGCAATTTTCTATTACAGATGTGGATGATCGAGCACATGTGTCACAGTCCTCAGTTTATGAGTTATGGATCTACAAAGAAAAGCTGTATTAAAGAGTTCGACACAAGGGTTTCAGGGTTCAAGTTACCAGAGGGGTTTGGAGATTGGATATCCCGCCTTCACTCCATCACAGTGGGAAAAATAGAATGGACACTAGGTTGGCTTCCTGCTGAAGAAATTGTGTATATGCCCGCCACCGGTCCTTATTTCCTCCTAATGGGTCTTCGAGGTATTCAGACTTACGCTCCCTACCAGGTTATGAGACAGTTGGGAAGATGTCAGGTAATGCACCCAGATGAAGATCTTAGTTTTATGCGGTCGAGGTAAGGCCTGATGGCCAATTTCATGAAGAAACAGTTTGTTCTATTTGGAATGAGTGCCAGTATTTGACGGTGAACACTCGAGTGCGTGACCCATCTAGAGGCGAGGTCTCACCCGCCTATCTTTCCTGGTATAGGAAGAAGAACACTGCAAGGGCCAAACCAGAAAGACCAGATGAAAAGCCTCACATTCAGAAATTTGTTAAGGCATCGCAAGAACAGTGAGCTTGGTTGGCCAAGGAAAATGATTATAGGGCCACGATAGGAAATTTGGAAAAATAAATCAAAAAACTTCAATTCGAGAATAGCTTGCAAGCTGCAGAGATGAAGGCGAATAAAATAAGCTAGCCAAAGAGAATGAAGCCCTTCGAGCCCATATTCAGAAAATGAAAATAGTAGCATAAAATTCCACAGAAGCGTAAAAGATGAGAAGCTCATAGACAATCTTAGGCGGAAGGTAGGAGAATATGGTTTTGACTTGAACGAAGTAGAGGGTGAGCTAGCCCGGGCCTGAAAGCAATTGACCAAAAATGTGGAAGAAAGAGCATGCATGATTGGACAGTTGAAAGAAAAGTACGATAACGAGGTTGCGGGATTGAGGAAGAGGGCCATCACTGTTGAAAACAAAATAGTTAAGCAGGCAAAGGACTTTAAGGCTGAAAGAGAGCACTATAACACAGTAATACCGCAGCTAGAAAGAGATTAGCATTAATTTAAAGAATTGAATCGGGTAGCCGAACAAACTTTGGAAGCTAGGGCTCATCAGATTGGGAGATTGTTGCAAGAAAAGGGTGTCATAAGAGAGAGTCCGGAGGATCGCCGATTACATCGCAACAAAGTGTAGTTGCTGTGAAGATATGACTAGTTCCATGTTTCTTGCCATTGCAACGACCTTCGTTCGTCAAGTAATGGAAGACCTCCACCACCTCCAAAGGGATTTAGCATGCAGGCCCGCGGTGAGACCGAATGATGTCCCGCGGACACCAGGAGCATTAGAGGCACTAATGTATTCATGATTTTCACTCGAGCCTGTTAGTCTTTTTGTGAAGTCTGTATTTTATTTTACTTGAGTCAGTAGTTAGTTGTCAAGTCTGTTGTTCTCACCTTTCTGTCAGAGTCTGTTGGTCTTGTTTTAAGTCGAAGTCTGTTAATTTCTTTTCTCGGGTCTATTAGTTTGGTGGTTGTAATCAAATATGCTCTACTTTATGAAAATTGAAAATCCCAAAAATATTTTGTTATTTTAGTTTCTATATTTATCTTCTAGAACTACGCTTGATCTAGTTCATGCAGGGTCATGATACGTAGGCAATATCCATAGGATTCGACCATAACCAAAAAGAAAAAGGAAAAGAGAGAAAAGAAAGAAAGGAAAAAATAATAAGAAACCGTGAAAGGGAAACAACGGCAAAATAAGAGAGAGAATATTAACAACAAAGAGGAAGTCAACAAAAACAAGCTGAATAAAAGAGAATAGAACAAGAGAGAAAAGAAAGAGAGAAGTTGTACATAGGGTAAAGCCGGGATGATGCAAGCAGCCGATCCGATGTATAATAGAAACCGATAACTGCTTAGGTGCATTCATCCCCGAATATGTAGTTACCTATCTGTTAAACCTTGACCCTAACAAGTTCGTTATTGTCTATCTAATTACAGACAGGTGGTTAGTTTTGTGGCATTCTAGCAACCCACCCCTACAACACCTGTTCCAAAAACAAGTTGACTATGGCCAACCAAGAGCCTGACACAAGTATCATTGATCCCCCAAGAGAGGTGGAAGAATTGGATGTTAATGCAATGAAAGAAGAGGTGTATAACTGAAACAATAAATGGCTGAAATGTACCAAACATGGGTAAGAGGGCAACCACCGCCAACTTATCCCGCTAACCCGGCCTTCATCCCGCCATTAGCCCAGTCACATGATCACCCTGCCATCGATCCTCCCCCAAGCTTTCCCATATGCCAACGCTACCAGGGCATAACTTCCCAGACACCACCAACTCCACCACCCAAACCAGTCCCACACCCTCCTCCACCAGCAGCTCCTATCTTCGTGGCACCCCCACCCGCTACACTCCACAGATCCTCCAGTGAACCTTTCTTCGAAACCCATGACAACCAGTATTACCCCCCGGAACGTACTTTTAAAGCTCCGAAACCCTATTCATACACTCCTCATTTTGATCTCCCTGCAAAAGCTGAGAACCAGCAAAACATCCCGAGCAAGAGGAGATGCTCAGGAAAGTCAAGGGCTTGGAGCAATCTTTCAGGAATATGCAGGGGCTACGTGGTCAAGTAAGCATGGCATATAAAGATCTATGTCTGTTCCTAGATGTTCAACTACCAGCACGGTTCAAAATTCCCAAATTTGACTTGTACGACGGGCATGGTGATCCAGTGGCACATTTGAGAGGTTTTTCTAGCAAGATGAGAGGAGCAGGCGGGAGAGATGAATTATTGATGGCGTATTTCAGTAAAAGTTTAAGTGGATCAGCTTTGGAATGGTACACCCGACAAGATTATGGTCGGTGGTACACTTGGGACGATCTAGTCCAAGCATTTGCCTGTCATTTTCAGTATAATCTTGAAATTGTCCCAGACCGTCTGTCATTGACGAAAATTGAGAAAAAGCCTAGGGAGAGCTTCAGAGAATACGACTTCTATTGGAAAGAGCAAATAGCGAGGGTTAACCTCTAATGAAAGAGAGTGAAATGGTTGATTATTTCTTCTAGCCCTTATAGCCCACTTATTTCGGTCACTTGGTATTAGCGGTAGGGAAATCCTTTAACGAAGTTGTAAAAATATGAAGCATGGTAGAGGAACGACTCAAGTCTAACAAAATCATGAGTTATTCAGCAATTAAGGCGACCACCTAGGCTATTCAAAATAGCACTGGGGGTGTATTGGGAAAGAAGAAAAAAGAGGACGTTGCGGTAATTGAGTCAAGAGCTTGGTCTATGGGCCATTCACCTTACTATAACCAGCCTCGACCCCACCACCAAACTTACCCCCACACTCCATATAGCCCACCACAACATTATTACCCACCCTCGGACCCTCATTTTTTCTGTCCATCACGCACAAAGATAAAATCAACCTCCCGCTCACGCACAACGACATGCACCAACCCCACAAAATACATACCCAGCTCCAAAAAATTCCCATCCACCTCCAAGAGCCTACCAAAACCCCCAGAGACCAGCTTTCTGGGTCAACCAAGCCTTTAAGAATGAGAGGTTGCAGAAGAAGAAGACCTTCACTACATTGTCAGTTGTAAACATTGTTCTGGTGCTCCATGGCACGACTTAGAGAAATGGTGGCATCTGAAAAATGCTATCCAAGAGCTTATTGATTTGCATCGGATTGAGGTGCAAGATCCAGAAGCACCCAATATTAACCAGAACCCGCTGTCCGCCCATCAAGAAACGAACATGATTTAGATAATGCACAAAGAAGGGGATCCCAAAAAGTTTTCGCAGACTGCCATGGTGATTTGAGCCAATGAGGGGAAGTCGGTTGAAAAACTAACAAGCAAGACGTCGATGCTTATGTTGAGTGGAATAAGCAGTGAGCCTTTCACTGTAGTCAAGAAGGGGTCCTCGGGAGATGGGACAGTGAAACAAGAAATTGCAAAACTAGTGGTACCAGAGGTGGCGAGCAAACCTGTTGTAATTGTGGAAGGTGCTCGCACAGGGCCCGTCGTTATCAAACCTATAACTCAGCTACCAATAGACAACAATAGGGCTGTACCTTGGAATTATGAGCGAGTAATAATGACTTACAAAGGGAAAGAGGTTAGAGAAGAAGTCTGCGAAACCAATGGATTGACCCGTTCAGGGAGGAGCTTTGACCTCGAGGAGTTAAGAAAGACTAAAACCTCCAAAGACAACCCAGTATTGGTAAAGAAGGCTGTGTTTGAAGAGGAAGCCGAGGAGTTTTTGAAAAAGATGAAAGTGCAAGACTATTCTATTGTGGAACAATTGAGGAAGACGCCTGCTCAAATTTCACTATTGTCATTGTTAATTCATTTAGACGAGCACCGTCGGGAACTAATGAAGATCTTGAATGAGGCTCACGTTCAGGAGAAAATCTTAGTCAATCACTTGGAAAAGATAGCCAACAAGATTTTCGAGGTAAACAAAGTCACTTTTTCTGATAATGAATTGCCCGTAGAGGGTACTAAGCACAATAGAGCCCTTTATCTTACAGTGAATACGAAGATTTCGTGGTTACCCGCTTATTGGTCGATAATGGATCAAGTGCAAATATTTTCCCCCTCTCCACTCTGAACAAGCTGAAGGTGGATGATGAAATAATTCACAAGAATAGTAGTTGTGTACGAGGGTTTGACGACGGAGGGAAAGATTTGGTCCGTGACATAGTACTCGAGCTGACAATCAAACCAGTTGATTTTACCATGGAATTCCAGGTGTTAGATATGGCTGTCTCTTACAATTTGCTGTTGGGCCGGACCTGGATCCATGCCGCAAAAGCGGTCCCCTCTACTTTGCATCAAATGATAAAATTTGAATGGGATAGACAAGAAATAGTTGTGCACGACCAAGAAAATCTGTATGCTCATGGTGATGAGGTTTATGACACGGTGTCGATAAAGAAATTTCCAGAAGGGGAGCGCGTTCCAGTGCCGAAGGTAGCTACTGCATCAATCATGGTGGCCATTGAAATGTTGAGAAATTGTTTTGTCCCAGGAAAGGGTTTGGGTGCGTCGCTTCAAGGTATTGTACAATAGGTGTCTCTCCCCAAGAACATAGACACCTTTGGTTTGGGCTTCAAGCCATGATTGCAAACATAAAGAGAGCTAGAAGGATGAAACAGAAAGCATGGGTCCTTCCAAAGCCTATGCTACGTCTCTTTATATCATTTGTTAGGCCCGACACTAAAAAGCGCCCGACAACAACAAGTTTCAGTTCTGTGGTTGGTACTGATAAGAATTGCTTGAAAGGTTTGAGAAGTTGTTTGAAGATGTGAATATGGTAGAAGTTTGAGAGGCTCTAGTAAGGCAGATGTGCAATTTGTTAGGCCCTATGCAAAGATCAACAATTGGGAAGCTACTCCTCTCTCGACCAGGAAGGAGTTTTGGAAGTTTGCTTTGATTTTCTTTTAATTTATCTGGATTATTTCAGGGTTGTAATTCAGATTCTATGTTCCATCCGTTTGGATGTATAAACCTTGTTATCTTTCAATTTCAATGAAATACAATTTTCCTTTTCATCATTTCTGATAGTTTTTATTTTCTTTGCTTTTCTTTCCTTCTTGTACGGTTCTTTTTATGCTGGTTTCAATGACATAACATGCATAAGGAATCTTCGGCCCAGTCTTGAAAGCCAATCTAATTATGAAATAATAATTCAAGAGATAGAATGTGATGATGAATCAGAGTATGATGAGGATGGGGAATTTGAAGAAATTAGTAAAGAATTAAGCCACTTTGAAAAAAAACCCAAGCCAATCTTGAGCGATACAGAAGCAATCAATATAAGGGACCCAGATAATATCAGAGAAACTAAAATAAGTGTCCATCTTGAGCCGCAGCTTAGGGAAGAGACAATCAAAGCATTGCTTGAATACAAAGATATTTTTGCATGGTCTTATGATGATATGCCGGGTCTAAGGACTGACTTAGTGGTTCAGAAATTTCCCACTGACCCGGCATGCCCTCCCGTCAAACAAAAGTTAAGGCAGTTTAAAACTGACATGAGCGTAAAGATCAAAGAGGAAGTCACAAAGCAGTTCAAGGCAAAAGTCATTCGAGTCACGCGGTATCCCACTTGGTTAGCCAATGTTGTTCCAGTGCCGAAGAAAGATGGTAAGACCAGAGTGTATCTCAATTATCGTGATCTCAACAAGGTGAGTCCAAAGGATAACTTCCCACTACCGAACATCCAATATTGATTGATAATTGTGCAAAACATGAGATTGTCTCTTTTGTGGATTGTTACGCGGGCTATCACCGGATCTTAATGGATGAGGAAGATGCGGAAAAGATCATTCATCATGCCATGGGGGACATACTGCTACAGGGTCATGCCTTTTGGTCTGAAAAATGCTGGGGCAACTTACATTAGGGCAATGACAACCATATTCCATGACATGATACACAAGGAGATTGAGGTTTACGTGGATGATGTAATTGTAAAGTCCAGGAAGTAGTTTGACCATGTCAGAGATTTGAGAAAATTCTTCCAAAGGCTCTGTAGGTATAATTTCAAGCTCAATCCTGCAAAATGCACATTCGGTGTACCTTTTGGAAAGTTGTTGGGATTCGTAGTCAGCCGTCGAGGTATCGAGCAGGGCCCATCAAAGATTAAAGCCTCCGAGAAACAAGACTGAGGTGATGAGTCTGTTGGGGAGATTGAATTATATCAGTAGGTTTATTGCTCAGCTCACGACAACTTGTGAGCCTATCTTTAAGTTGTTGAAAAAGGATGTTGTGGTCAAGTGGACGGAGGAATGTCAAGAGGCATTTGATAAGATGAAGGGGTACTTGTCGACCCCACCTGTATTGGTCCCGCCAGAACCAGGGAGGCATTTGATTCTGTATCTGATGATTCTGGACAATTCATTCAGATGTGTGTTGGGGCAGCACGATATCACCGACAGGAAGGAGCAGGCATATACTACCTTAGCAAGAAGTTCACATCTTACGAGGTTAAGTATATTCATCTTGAGAGGACATGCTACGCCCTAACTTGGGTAGCATAGAAGTTGAAACATTACTTGTCATCTTATACTACTTACCTCATCTCTTGCTTGGACCCGTTGAAGTATATCTTTCAAAAGCCCATGCCTACATGGAGGCTTGCAAAGTGGCAGATCCTGCTCAATAGAATTTGACATCATCTATGTGACTTGGACTACGATGAAAGTACAGGCATTGGCTGACCATTTGGCTGAGAACCCGGTGGATGAAAAATATGAACCTCTGAAGACATACTTCCTGGATGAGAAGGTGATACATGTTGATGAATCGGAACAAGTCAAAAAGGCGAGATGGAAACTTTTCTTTGATGGGGCTGCCAATATGATTTTTCATTGGGATAGGAGCAGTATTGATTTCTGAAATAGGGCATCACTATCCTGTTATGGCTCAGCTTCGTTTCTATTGCACTAATAATATGGCGAAATATGAGGCATGCATTTTGGGTCTGAGGTTAGATGCGAACAAGAGTGTCCAGGAAGTTTTGGTCTTGGGGGACTCGGACCTTTTGGTACACAAGATTCAAGGGGAATGTGAAACACGAGATTTGAAGCTCATACCATACTGGCAATGTCTGCATAATATTTCTCAACGATTTTGATCAGTAGAGTTTAGGCATATTCCACGAATCCACAATGAGGTTGCTGATGCTTTGGCTACCCTGGCATTAATGTTGCATCATCCAGATAAGGCTTATGTCGACCCGCTGCATATCCAAGTCCGTGATCAACATGCTTACTGTAATATGGTGGAAGAGGAGCTTGATGGTGAACTTTGGTTCACGATATCAAAGAATATATCAGGATGGGGGTGTATCCAGTACAAGCCACATGTGATCAAAAGAGAACAATTTGTCGCTTATCAAGTGGGTTTTTCTTCAGTGGAGGGGTATTGTACAAAAGAGCTCCAGATCTTGGGTTGTTGAGATGCATAGATGCTAGACAGGCCACGACCATAATGACCGAGGTACATTTCGGAGTTTGTGGACCGCATATAAGTGGATATGTTTTGGCGAAGAAGATTCTCCGAGCAGGTACATACAATGTCTACACCATAGCCCTTCGTTGCTTGGGGCATGCATGTCATTTGGCCCATCGAGCCAGCAACATCTAATGGGCACAGGTTCATTCTGGTGGCCATTGATTATTTCACCAAGTGGGTTGAAGCTAAAACTTTCAAGTCTGTGACCAAGAAAGCCGTGATCTATTTTGTGCATTCAAATATCATTTGCCGGTTTGGTATCCCGAAGGTAATCATCACAGATAATGGTGCAAGTCTCAATAGTCATTTGATGAAAGAGGTATGCTAATAGTTTAAGATTATGCATCACAATTCCACTCCATATCGCCCCAAAGAAAATGGAGCAGTCGAGGTAGCCAACAAAAACATAAAGAAGATACTTCAGAAAATGGTGGAGGGCTCCAGGCAATACCATGAGAAGCTGCCCTTCGCATTATTGGGTTATCGCACCACTGTTTGCACTTCAGTGGGGGAAACTCCGTATTTGTTGGTGTATGACACAGAAGCGGTGATACCGACAGAGATTGAAATCCCATCCCTTCGGATTGTCGCTGAGGCAAAAATTGATGATGATGAGTGGGTCAATACTCTCTTGGAGCAATTGAGTTTGATTGACGAGAAAAGATTAGAAGCAGTGTATCATGTCAAGGTGTATCAACAGAGAATGGCTAGAGCATATAACAAGAAGGTGCGCCCACGGAGGTTTGAAGTGGGTTGGTATTGAAATGTATCCTCCCTCATCAGGCGGAGACAAAGGGCAAGTTTGCCCCAAATTGGCAGGGGTCGTTCATCGTGGCAAGAGTGTTGTCCAATGAGGCTTTGTATTTAACAGATGTAGAAGGCAAGAGTGTAAAAATGACTATTAATTCTGATGCGGTCAAGAGATACTATGTATGATTTTCTTTGGTTAAATTATATTTGTTTGTAAACTTGACATGTTTTGGGGATTGGAATGATGAAGACATTTTATTCTACTATCTAAATACTTTATCCTTTGTTACCCTTTTTTAGCTTTATTTTTTTTCTTTCATACCCCTCTTTCGAAATTAGTAGCAAAATCAAAAGCGCAAGCGTGAAAGATAAGTAAAGGAAAGAGAAAAGAAAAGAATAAGAAGAAGAGGAAAAAAGGAGAAAAAGAATAAAAGAAATAAAAGAGAAGAAAAAGAAAAAGAAAAAAGAGCAAAAGAAAAAAAAAACAAAACAACAAAAAGATAAAAGAAGAAAGAAAATAAAAGATAAGAAGATAGAGAGGAAGAAACAGAAAAGAAAAATCACAACAATAAAGTAATTTTTATGACATGAACTAGATTCTACCCGATTTCTTTTAAGGATACATATGCAGCCTCACGGTCTAGTCCCATCAAAATAAAAATTCAAAAGTCTCAAAGCAAAGAAATCGGGGTAGAAGTTGTGATTGTTGTAAGAAATCTGATTCCTGAAGTTATAATGTTGAACCCATTTGAATTATTTTGAGCCCTTGACACCCTTTCTTTCTAACCCCGTTCAAAAGCCCACGTTACGGTCCAAAAAAAGACCTTCTGATCAATTGTCAAAAGATGCCAAGTCAAGCAAGTAGAGATGATTACTATCAGGGGTAACATGTTGGACTAAACAAGAAAAATGAAAATGAGAAAGTCTTATTGGTGAAAACCCTCACGGGCACCATAAGGCGATGGGAGTTGAGAGAAATGAAAAATGAGAGAGTCTTATTGGTGAAAATCCTCACGGGCACCATAAGGCTACGGGAGTTGTGAGAAATAAAAACGAGAGAGTCTTATTAGTTAAAACCCTCACGGGCACCTTAAGGCGAAAGTAAGTTGAGAGATGAAAAATTGAAAGAGGTCTATTGGTGAAAAGCTTTTCAGGGCACCCAGGATGAACAAGGCCAAGGTTTGGTTGAAGAAATCGGGTTACTGAATTCCGGGGCAACAAAGTATGGCAACTAAGAGTTGATCGGAGGGACAGATTAGGCCAACTAATCTGAAGTGTATGTCATGATCATCGGCACCAGCCGTTCCACACAGATAAGTCTCTTTTCCTTTTCCTTTCAACAGTCATCCAGTTTTGGATTTTTCTTATCTTTACCACTCAAAGTCATTGTATTTCATTTTCTTTCTGGTTTCCATTTCTCTAAGATGTTTGAGCAAGTAAGAAAGAATTTCAAATCTTACTACCAGCTTCCAAAAGTGCAAGACACAGTGTGGCTAGAACATACCAAAGACAACATGATGTAAAATATGATATAAAGAATTGCCGGAAGCTTCATCGGTGGAAGGATTTGGTAATCTCAGGAGAAATGCAAAGATTTTGATAAAGGGGTCAGGAATATAATACAACGGTTTGGGTACACAACACATGGTTCATACAAGGTCACAGGTTCTGAAAATTTAATTAGAAAGTCAAGCGGTTCGGGGCCAGTTCGGGGAAGCTAGTCAAAACAAAGCACGACAGTGGGAAGGCCACTTTCAGCAAGAATTCCACGAACTAACCACCACATTTCAAACTGAAAAGATTTTTCTTTAATTGAAATAGGGGCAGAAAGTTTCGGTTGTCTCGAGGAAACCCTTCGTAGGGGAAAAGCAAGCACCAGACAGGTATGACCTTAATTTTCAGGACCCTCTTGGAAAATGAGACTTAGTTTAAAATTCAAAACAATCACGAGCGGCAAGATCTAGGATAAATGTACCCCAAAGGAGTATAAGTCAGTTTCAAAATTTTTGTTCTGGAGATAGAATTTAGTTAGGAGTTGTCAGGAACCTCATGGAGAATGGGACCTAGTTTTAAAAAAAATGATGAGTAGCAAATATAGCATAAGTATACCCTAGAGGAATACAAGTTGGTCTCAAAGTTTGCATGTTTTAAGATAGGACTCAGTCGGGAGTTTTCAGGACCTTCTGAATAACAGGACATAACTTTAGGATTTTCATTAGATTACAATATCTAGCGTAAGTTCTGCACTAATAGTATAATTCAGCCGTAAGGAATTGCCAATCTTAGGATGAAATTTGACTTTGGTTGTCAGGACCCTCCTAGATAATAGGACGTAGCTTTAAAATCTGCTTAGATAACATGATGTGATGAAAGTTGTACCCTTAGAAGATATACTTTAGCTTTAAAATTGTTGCTAGAGAAGATTTGTTAGGACCCTCATGGATAATGGGACGTAGCTTTAAAGCCTGCTTAGATAACAAGATGTGATGAAAGTTGTACCCTTAGAAGATATAGCTTAGTGTTAAAATTGTCGCTAGAGAAGAGTTGTCAGGTCCCTCCTGGATAATAAGATGTAGCCTTAATATTTTCTTAGATAACAAGATATAATGGAAGTAATACCTTTAGAAGATATAGTTTAGTTTTAAAACTGTCATTTGTTAAGAGTTGTCAAGACCCTCCTAGATAATGGGATGTAGCTTTAATACTTTCTTAGATAACAAGATATAGTGGATGTAATACCTCCAGAAGATATAACTTAGATTTAAAATTGTCGTTTAATTAAGAGATGTCAGGACCCTCCTGGATAATAGGTTGTAGTTTTAAGACCCTCTTAGATAATCAGACTTAGTGGGAGTCATACCTTTAGAAAACATAGCCCAGCTTTTAAAACTATCATTTAACTAAGAGTTGTCAGGACCCTCATGGATAATGAGATCTAACTTTTAAATTCTTATAATATTTGGTAACATGATTTAGTTCACACTCATAAATGTAACATGCCACCAAACTGGGGCAGAAAATTTTCTTTGTTTTGTCTATTTTTGTTGAAACTAGGTACCTACCTGGAGAAAAAGGAGTACAATTCAAGTTTTGGCAATCAGGCGCCCACCTGGAGAACAAGGGAATGCAATTCGAATTTTGGTAATCAGGCACCCACTTGGAGAACAAGGGAATACAATTCAAATTTTTGTAATCAGGCACCCACATGGAGAACAAAGGAATACGATTCAAGTTTTGTAATTAGGCACTCACCTGAAAAATAAGGGAATACGACTCAAGTTTGGTAATCAGGCACCCACCTGGAAAACAAGGGAAAACAACTCAAGTTTTGGTAATCAGGAGCCCACCTGGAAAACGAGGGAATACAATTCAAGTCTTGGTAATCAGGCACCCACCTGGAGAACAAGGGAACACAATTCGAGTTCAACAATCAGGTATCCACCTAGAGAACGAGAAAACATCTCATATTACAATTCAAGTCGTCAAAAAAGGAATTTTACAGGAAGAATACAAGTCAACGAGGCAACAAGGACCAAGAGCAAGTTTGAAGATATAGATAGGATCTCTTGTAACTCATAGATCATATCCTAGTTTGACTTTTTTTATTTTGACATGGTGGAATAAGGGCGCTCAGTAAGCAGTAGCAACAGCGGCAATAGGGAAATCACACCTCCACGGTAGTCCTAGCTACCAAATATTATTGAACTACACTAACTTGATTCCTTTTAGCCAAGGATATGTATGCGAACTCGGAAGCCGGGTGTGGTCAAATTTTTCAAAAATGCTTCCCACGAAGTATTCGAACAGGCAAAAATTGCTCGTATCCGATCACTTTATCTTTGCACGAAAACTCTTCGTGTTTCCGAGCAAAGAGGGGTAGCTGTGAGCACGTGATTTTTGCCTCGCATGATTTACTCCTATACAATTCCTAAAAGTAGGACTTTTCTTTTAATTATTTGATTTTTAGGAATTAATTGCATAATTTTCATTTTTACTTGCATTGTTGTGTGCATTTCTAATTTATATAATTCACAAAAAATACAAAATATGTTGCATTTGCATGAAGGGCCTTATTTCATATTTCTAGGTTTATTGGTTAATTAATATTACCAAATTAAAAAAAATAACAAAAATAGCTCCTTTTGTATTTTACCATTTAATTTTCGAATTTATTCTAGTTTTCCTTTTAATTTGGGACTTAACTCATTTTTACAAATACTATGAGGGATAATTAGTTTATTTAGTAAATTAATATAGCTTTAAGGTCTAATTTTGGTTTTGTTTTAATTTGAAAAGAAAAAGAAAGAAGAAATAAAAAGAAATATAAAAGAGTTGAATAAGAAGGATCAGGAGTTTGGGCCAAACCCCATCAATTTGCCAAAGCCCAAACCAAAATTACCCCAGAAACCGGGTAAACCCAGCCTAATCTATCATATACCCGGTTCAAACTTCCCCTATCTCTTTAACTAAATGGCATTGTCTTTGAATGATGAATAAATCAGGGCCCTCTATTTCTTCTCATCCAAGGGCTCAAAATTCTACCATGTTTTTGATATATCTATCCGAAAACCCCAAATAACCTCATCCAAACACTTCACTCCAACCCCTCACCCCCACGAACCCTAACGCTGCCGCCTCAAATCGTCAACCTCTTCGGTGGCGGTGCCATGCCAAACCCTCCCCAAAACCTTACCATACATTCACCATGACCCCTCAAATACTAGTCCAACAATAATTTCCCTGAATTCCTCTCCATCTCTCCTCAATCTTAGATCTTTAGGTGGAACACCAACTCTTGTTTCTCGCCTCCGGTCTGCGATCATTTTTTTTCCAAGCATGGAAGGGATTTCGTCCCAAGAGGAGTATTACACAGTTGTTCTCGGAAGAACAACCCGACTAATATTCGTTTTGGTTCGAATCGGAAGCCGCAGGATAAGTTGTTAGAGTCCATTCGCCTCCGACCTTAGGTATTATTTTTTAGTTCATGTTTTTCCGAGTTTTTTGTTTTGTTTCCTTCCATCTTCATCCTTTCATTTTCTGCCTCTTGCCCTCTTTATTTCTGTTTTTTTTCTCGTCGATCAAAATAATAGTCGTAGGTTAACCTTGGATTAGTTCCGTCTAAAAGGGGTTTTAAAATTAATTCTGTGCATTTTTGATAGTCAGTTTTAAAATTGATTGAGTTTTCTTGGGCCTTCGCTTAAGTGTTAATCGTTTGGGATAGGGTTTTTGGGGGTCTTAGAACATTCGTGGGCTGATTAGAGTCCTTGGGCCCTCAGGTTATTTGACTCATCCCAAAAGCAACCCACTTGTTTGTAGTTCAAGTCATTGGATCCATTTGACATGTGATTTTTTTCTGAAGTTAAAAACAGAAGTTGTAAAGGTTAATTTAGGGATTTGGATAGAGGAATCTTTGATAACTGCTTTATGAAGCTTCTACAAGGCTAAAAATAGCCTAGCTTGGTTAGCCAGCTAAAATTTGAGGGATTGTAAAATAAAAACAAAATTAAAAAGGGACTAAAATGCAAAGTTGAAATCCATTGTTTACCCTATTTGCTTGCCTATAAAGACAACCTATTCTTGCCTTTAGAGGAAAAAAAAAAGAAAAAAAGAGTGATAAAAATCTAGAAAAACTCATAAACGATTAGAGGTGATAAAAGCTATCGTTTCATTGAAATTCTAGTGATTTTCTGTTTCTTTTCAAACACCTGAAAACAGTAGATCCTTATTATGGGTTTTAGAAGGTGTTTTAGTTTAGAGTTTTGTTGAAATGACTGTTCCATCGAATCCTTTTTCTGTTGTCTCCCATTTCAAATTCCTGAACTGGTTTTTGAGTTACTTGGGGTGAGATGATTTAAGTTTAGTATCTTTAAAAGCTGGTTTGAAATTCTGGTTGTAGATTTGTGACTGCTGGGCATAAGTTTTTTTTGTTCAAAGGTGTTTCGTAATTTATTTTGCTGTTGGGATCCTATTGTTACTACTGCTAAACCTTACCTTTTTGCTCTTATTTTCAGGTACACAACTCTGTAACTCTTTGGTTGTGAAGTGAAGAAACGAAATGTAATTGAGAGTTTGTTATGTTGATTATTTAAAGTTTTTCTTCATGATGTCTGTATGTTTGATCATATAATTCAATGTGGTGCGGTTGTCTTCAGTTGGATTAGTTAGATTGCTATATTATAATTGAATTATGGACTGTTGAGGCAAAGACTTGACCAAGTATGGATTTAAGGCTGTATCCGGTTCCGGTTCTAGGTCTATTTGGGTCTGCGGTTCCGGTTCTGGCGGTTCCGGTTCTGCGGTTCTGGCGGTTCCGGAGCCGGAACCGCTACCATACGGTTCCGGTTCTGGCGGTTCCCGGCGGTTCCCAGCGGTTCTTTTTTTTTTTTTTAAATCAATATCTTGCATTGTAGTCATTAGTATATTGTAGAATATATTTTATATGGTGTACTATGTTATTAGTATAATATATATTGTGTTTGGTAATTAGTATATATTGTGTATAAGTAGTGTATATTTTGTATATAAGTAGTATATATTGTATTTAAGTAGTATATATTGTATATAAACAGTGTATATTGTGTTGTAGACTTGTAGTTAATAATTAGTATAAATTTTATATAAGTAGTATATATTGATAAAAGAATATTGTCATTAGTATATTGTGTTGTATGTTATATATTGTATGTTATATACATATTTAAGGATTGATATAGAATTAAAGACAAAGAAATATTGAGACAAAAGATATTCAAGGATATGATAAAGAGCATATTTATTGACCAAAATGGCATATCTTTTTTTATTCTTCCTTCCCCCAATGGAATAAGCACAACATGGTACTAATACCACCATTAAAAGGAAAAAAAACTAAAAGAAGACATGCCAATGTACAAGTTACATCATAGTTTATGTATTATTTCTAACAAATCTCATAAAACCTTCAAGGTTTGGAGGTGGTTGTGTTGGCGGTGGTGGAAATGAAGCTTGTTCATCACCACTTCCGGGTGAAGATGTTTCCTGAGCAAGTTCCGCTGGCATTTCTTCATAGCACTCATCTATTTCTAGTTATGATTCAGCTAGCCCAAAGTTCCTTCTTTCTGCGCGGATCCAATCTCGAAAAAGCACGGATATTTCGAAGCTGTCCCGCATCGACGCCCTGTGATCACCTATTTGTAGTCTTGCTTGACTAAAGGCGCTCTCAGATGCAACAATTGACGCTTGAATCGACAGAACATCCCGAGCCATCCTTGCAAGAATGGGAAAATATTTTTCCCTTGCCTTCCACCAATCCAAAAGGTCGAAAGAGCAGTCTGGATTCTCATTCTCTAGTCACTGCGACAAATAAACTTGAAGCTCATTTAGATTGGAAAAATCATCTACATTTTCACCTTGAGTACCCCTGAACTCCGTCCACGATTTAAGAGCTGTTAAGCCAGCAGCTCTTTTAGGCGCCTGTGATGTGGACGAAGTAGGGGTTGGAATATTAAGCCTAGCATGCTCTAACGCCTGTTTATAAGCATTATAAACAGTTTGAGCATTCACTGTAATTGATGCTTTCGCATCAGATAGTGTAGCCATTTCTTTTTCTTCAAGATCTAAAGCTTGATAAATAGTAGAATATCAAAAGTTAGGACCTCCTACTTTCATAGTAGGATCTAACATAACAGCCACACCAAATACAGGAGGGATTGGAAAAAAATATTTTTTAAACTTCTTTTTCATTTCAGTAATTGCAATTTCATAAATTTTCCCTCCCTCGTTAAAATCAACAAACAAATTAGCAAGTGCGGTAATATAAACTAAACAGTTAGAATTAGTTGGATAATATTGGCCAGATAAAGCAGTTGTAGCCACATGAAAATGTTCTAAAAAATCTAAAAGAATTTTAACGTTAGTTCAATCTTGATTAGTTAGCATGTCATTATCTTCCTCCCCAGAATCCCGAGAATTATAAGTAGCATTAATTGGGTTTCTATATTCGTATGCCACTACTAAACTTTCGTACATGTAGTTCCACCTAGTTGGGCAAGGTTTAGGAACCTTTCTTTCTCTAAGGCCATATTCGTCACATTTTTTAAAATATTCTCTAAGTCTACTTCTACGGTTAGAATAAAAAAGCCAATTAAGAGCGAATTTAACCTTTTCAATTTCTATGTTTAAAATTCTCATACCATCACCAACAATTAAATGATAAATATGACATATACATCTAACATGGAAAATATTAGTAAAAGCAGGATTAAGTGTTCTAGTTAACATACCTATTGCACTAGTGTTGCTACTAGCGTTATCCATGAAAATTGACATTATTTTATCACTAAAACAAAAATATCTACATACATCTGAAACAGTGTTAGCAATAAACTTACCCGTGTGCCGTGAATTAATTATTCTATATGCAATAATGCGTTTTTGCATTGTCCAGTCTTCTTCTATCCAATGACTGGTTACGGTTAGATGATCACAATCATTTCCACTTCTACCAATATCAGTTGTAATAGACATACGATTACTTATATGGGTAAATAAATAACGCAAGTATTGTTCATATTCATGCTTGTATTTATAAATGTCGGCCTTAACTGTGGCGCGAGGCCAACCTTTATACGTAGGATTAAATACTCTTCTAATATAATGAATCCAAGCAGAATTAGAAGCAAAAGAATAAGGCAAACACACAACAGTAATCATTTTAGCTATTTCTTCACGATCCCTATTTGGATCGTAATACAATATACCTCCGGTGACTGTGTTTATTCCTGGTAGAACTAGATTTGAACCAGTACTTGGGTTAACTGTTGTTTCAGGACTTGTCCTCCCCTCTTGTTGCGCTTTCAATTGGAAATATCTAGCCTTATCGCTAGGGTGTAATTTTATATGTTTAACTAAACTACCTGTGCCGCTACGATCTCCAGTATACCTATGCACAAGTAATTTCCCACAAGATTTACACTTAGCCTTATTTTGTTCTCTTAGTTGAATAAAAATTTGCCAAACTAATGAAGTTTCTGAACGTTTAGGAGGTTGTCTACTAAAAGTGGGAGTTTGTACGGGTGGGTGTTCCGGTTCATTAGTAGCAGGACTAGTAGGTGTATCATCTAAATCTACCGGAGCTTGGGTTTCGTCATCATCATCATCCTCATTTCCCTCTAAGATAGGTGCATTAGGATAAAGCATATTCATAATATCATCGTCTATTCTATCACCAACTGCTACATCATGTAGAAAATCAACATCGCTAAATTGAAAACACGGGTGATCACTATCAAGGATTCCGAAGGTTTCATTAGTATTTCTAGGTTGGCTACTACTTTGAACTTGTTTATCTTTTCTAGGTCGGGGAGCCGGGGGAGGGGTAGTATTTTGGCGACTACTTTCACCGGTTTTAGATTTTCCTTTTCCGAACATATTTTTCAATGAAAATGCCATAATAATTATAATTAAGCAAAATAACAACACACAAAAATATTTTTAGCACGTAGTTGAAACGAGTTTACCGGATTGACAAACAACTTCTTGAAAATTGAAAATCGTTGAAATCGAACACTTGAAAACTTCAATTCAACAACTTCACAATGTTTCACGAATTTACAACAATAAATTAAGCACTTGCACTAGAAAGATTGAAAGAGAGCTTGAGAGAGATTGAGAGATATTGATGAATTGGTGAATTAAAATGAAAGAATAAGGGGGTATTTATAGTTGAGAAATGGGAAATTGTGTAATTATATAAAGTTTGGGGGCCAAATGGCTATTTTTGAAAATTCCAAACGACTAATTTTGAATAAGAGCGTTTGGAAATTTAAAATTTTTTTTTTTTTTTTTAAAATCAGACCGTTGCGGAACCGGATAGAACCTTATGAAACAGCTTGAACCGGTCCGGTTCCGGTTCTGGCGGTTCCGGTTCCGCGGTTCCAGCGGGTGGAACCGCCCCATCACGATTCCGGGGAGCCACCGGAACCGGAACCGCGGATCCGGAACCGCCGGAACCGGCAGAACCGCGGTTCCGATCCAGTTCCGGTTCATAACCGCGATTTTTACAGCCTTATATGGATTACTAGCTAAGTTTGTGTTTTGGGTATGAAGCTAAATGTATGATAATTTGGGACTGTCATGAACCTCAGCAGTTATTTCTTCAATATGCGACTTTAGCTGTAAGATTAGTTAAAATAGGTACTTCGTTTGTGTGCTATTCTGTATTAGAACAATTATCGATAATGATGGCCTATCATGTTTTAAAAGTGTTATGGCATATTGTTAAAAGCAAGTTGGTCATTAGGAAAGGTTCATTCATGTATTCATAGTAGCCACAAGCTAATTTGTTTGTCAGGTGTTTAGCTTCTATACAGATTAGTTTCTTGGGTTTGTTCTTTGTTTAAGTAATCAAATTCAGGAATAAAATTTGTTGGTATTAATTAAGGAACTTCAAATTAGCATAACAACGTTTGGCTTTCAATTGCTATAGTCGCATTAAGCTAAATTAGCATATGATCGATTAGGGTCAGCATGCTAACACTTTCCCTCCCTTGTTAGATTTGGGCTTTATTTGAGCCAAAACTTTGAAATCATCTCTTTGGGGTTCTAGGCGAACAGGCTAGTGAACATGCCAATTAGACCCTTTCAAGGCAGTTGGGCTTCTCGTGCAGCCCACTGTTGAGTTCACGCTTATTTTGCTGGTTCTCAAGGCAGACTTATGCATCTGTTTATTTTAAATTCAAATCATGTTAAGCCTTAGCTAGTTAGTTGGACTTTGGTTTAGGCTTGAGGCGGGCCATGTTCGACAAAATCATAATCTATGGCCCTAAAAAATTAAGTTTCGAAATATTTTAAATAGTTGAGGTGCTCCATGCCAAACCAAAATGACAATTGCTTGGCCCGCTTTTAATTAGTTTTAACTTAACCTTAGAATTCGAGGCGTACCATTTTGCAAAATTAAAACACGTAGTTGCTTTAGGCGCGTACATTAATAACATTACCTTCCTAAACTCAGGTGCACATTTATGTAACCCAAATCTAAATCTCAATGTTAGATAAAATGTATTATGGACTGCAGGTATATTTATGTGACGTGGTCCGAAACATATTTTAAATGACGTTGTAATTTTCTTTAAAAAAGAAATAAAAGTGGTTATAAAATTAAAATTGAACCATAGACTAAAACTTGTATTAAAATAATATAATAGGTCAATTATAACAATTGAGCGACCGTGCTAGACCACGAACTCGGAAATGCCCAACTCTTTCTCCCGAGTTATTAGAATTCCTTACCCGGATTTCTTGTTCACGGATTGTAATACAGAGTCAACATTTTTGTCGATTCAGGATTTGAACCGATGACTTGGGACGCCACAAATATCCCAAGTGGCGACTCTGAATTCTTTAAATAAATAAATCCGTTTCGATTGTCACTTCAAGTTGGAAATAACTCCCTTTATTACATCCCTTCGCGGGGTGTAGTGAATAGAGGAGGTGAGACAAATAGCAAAAATATCCCATTGCGACCAATTCAGCTAGCAATAATTAATGGTTCTAGAATGACTTCAAGGTTCATAAGGTCACTTGGCATCATCCCAGTTTGTCCATTTGAATCTTCCATTTTCTTTGCTTTTCTAGCACTTGCTCACTCATTTTCCTTCCTCTTTTTTTTCCTTCTGATTATCACTCTTTTCTTTCCTCTCGTTTCTCACATCCCATAATTTCATCCCTATTTTTTCTTTTCTTTTTCTCTTTCTTTCTTTTTTTTTTGCTCTTTTTTAATAAAACAAAAAATAATTCAACTGAACCATATGTAGGTTGCCTACGTATCATGATACAACATTAATAAGATCTTTGTGTAGTTCAGAAAGACTAAGAATAAATTAAATAAATTAAATTTATATTTTTCTAGATTTCGAATTTTTTTTATTATTTTTTTTTCAAAAGAAAGACTTATAGAGAAGAAAGAGAATATTTTTGGATTTTAATTTTTGCTTCAGTATTTTTGCAAAGAAAGACTTCTAAAGAAAGATTTGTTTTTTTTTTTTGAATTTCGACTTTTTATTATTTTGTTTTTGGAATTTCAAAGAAAAACTTCTAAAGAAGAAAGGAAAATAATTTTGCATTTATGAATTTTTATTCTGAAGTTGGGAAATAAGTACTTCTAAACAAAAGAAAGTATTTTTTGAATCTTGAATTTTCTTTTCAATTTTCGAAAGAAGAATGAAAATATTTTTTGATTTTGTGAAGCAACTAAAAGAAATTTTATTTTTAAAAACTGGGGTCAAGAAAAACTTTTCTAAAGAAGGAAGTAAATTTTTTTTGTTTTTAGAAAATTGGGGGCCGGAACCTATTAGGTTTGCCTATGTGTCTCACATCCGGTGAGAATCAGACCTGCGTTGTTGTGCTAGTTTTGACGGAACATGAAAAACATGACTTATTTTGAAATGACTTTTCTTTTTTTCTATTTTTCCAAATTTCGACAGAGTTTCAAGATATTTCAAATTCCTACATCTCACTCATTTGTTTTCTTCTTTCTCTTTTCTTTTTTTTGATTTTTTTTTTCATTTTCTTTCCCAATTCTGTAAGCCAATCAAAATGCAAGCCTGAACAGACAGCGTAAGTAGCACGTAAGATACATCTGGATGGTCTTTTAATTTGGGCACACCTGTCCTAGACGGATCCAATCCCTATGTTGAGTCCCTAAAGTCAAATGCACATGATGCAAACAAATGTTCCTACTAGGGATCCGGCATGAGGCTGAGTTATTCTAAGTATAAAACATGGGTATACTGTTCTACACTTGTGCACCCGAGCGAACAATTCGAGCAGAGGAAGGGGCTACGTACCGGGAACCAAAAGGCCATCCAGCTGTGTAACTTGTCCAAGCCTCTTTCTTATTTCAAGGTATGACACTAACATAATAGGGAGTCACGCCAGCGTGCACTTCTCCGAAGATGAGAAGAGAAGAGTTTCGTAGCAGTTTATATACAATTTAGATAATATCAAAGCGGTAAAAAGCAATATTTAGCTCATTTTAAGCTCAAATGTGTAATTAAAATCAGATAATAAATAAAGCCAAATAAAAAAATTACTCTAAGCTCGAATTCTGAACCTTGAACCAGAATATCCCCAGTATAATAGCCAGAACTGTCACACCTCCTTTTTACCTATACCCCAAGAAGGGTGTAAGAGAGTTTTTTCCAACTTAAAGTGACAATCGAAACGAGATTATTTATTTATTAAAAATTCAGAGTCAGCACTTGGGATAATTTATGGTGTCCCAAGACACCAGTTCAAATCCCGAATCAAGGAAAAGATTGACTCTGTATTACAGTCTGCGAACACATAATTCCGCGTAAGGAATTTTGTTAACCTGGGAGAAGGTGTTAGGCATTCCAGAGTTCCGTAATTCTAACAAGGTCGATCAGCTGTTATAATCGGCATATTATCTGATTTTAATACATGTTTTAACCTATTGTTCAAATTTAACTTTATAAACATTTTTATTTAATTATTTTTTAGAAAGATTTCAACGTTATTTGAAACACGTCTTGAACCACGTTACATAACTGCAACTGCAGTCCACAACACATTTTATCTAATAATGTTGAGAGTTGGATTTGAATCACATATATGCGCATCCGAATTTAGAAAGGTAAACTTTTAAAATAGCGTGGCTAAAGCAAGCTACAATATTCAAAGTCATTTGTTTTACAAAACTTGAGATTGTTTGTAAGGTCATAAACTATGGAGTGATATATAGAAGAAATGAGAATTTGATCACTACAGATGCCTCTAACACTTGACAACAGAGGTAATTATATTACAGCTAAAGATTAAATCAACATCAGTAATCATACTAGAGCTAAGAATTAAAAAAAGAAACCAAAATATGTTATCCTATAGAAGTCTTTTAGTAATGATCTCCCAACTAACAAAAATCAAGGAACCAAAATATTTCATGCTACAACCTACAAAAAAATATTGGTAAGAAAACACTTACTTTGTCATTATTGCCACAATTTATTCTATCAAATGCCGGTCCATTTTAAATCTAATTAAAAAAAAAACTTTAGAAACAAATAGGTACTAGCTTTGTATGTGTCATCGAATTAGCAAATAAATGAAACTAAATTCATCTCAATCAGCAAGAGAACTTCAAATAAAAAATGTAACACTAGAACCAAACCCGTCCTTGACTAGTTTGTCTCTGAACATATTTGCATTATCCAAATAAATCAAAAGGTTTGTATCACTAGATTTAAAATGGTACCTGGACTCCTTGGAATAAATCAACCAAATTGGAATCTCAAGAGTCTAAATAACTCGATGACTCTTGATCGGAGCATTCGCCGATGAATCCAGACGGAACCCGGCAACTCAAGACCTTAACGACAACCTTGATCGGAGTTAGATCTAGCCCGAAACTTATCCTCAATTTTTAATCCATCTCTGTTTTGTAATTTATTGAAGCTTCTGGCCAAGAAAGTGATAGAGGACTGTGATGGTTATCGCTGCTATGGCAGAGAGAGTTTGAGTGTTGAAGGAGGAGGCAACTTTCTGATTTTGATTGAGGCGTGTGTTCTTATTTTTTGAAGAGGGGAGTGTGACTGATTTCAGCCACTGTTAGGAAATTCCAAAGTGAGGTCCTGTAGCTGTCGTTTCTCGTCTTAATGATTTTTATGAAATTTTTGTGTCCAGCCTCTTCAATGTCTCCTTTATAAAGTATAGGGATTTCTAGGATATATCTTGTATTATTTGCTAATTAGTCCCTAGGGCTTTTGTGTATTAGGTCCTTAGTTTTTTTATTTATTTTGTTCCCAAAAAGAATCTAGAAGAGTCCTTAGTATTAGCTTAATGAGTATTGAATATTGTGCTTAAGGAATGAGGTAGAAACTTGGGCCGTTATGACTAGCTATAATTAAAATTAGCTATGCTTAAAACTTGGGCCATGAATTGTTTAGTGAGGGATTTGTAGGCCATGAAATGTTTGTTCTTGGGCCATGAGGATAGTGCCTCCGAACCATGACGCCTTTAAATAATGATATGCAAGTTTGAGGGATCCTCATGCCATGGCATGATGTTTTACGGCTATGAGGATGATTCTTTTAGACTATGACGCCTTCAGATAGATTGGCGATATTTCAGCCCATGATATGCAATCTTAGTCTTGGAGGGTAGATCTTAGCCCTATTGAAAAGAGAATAGATAGCAAAGAATAGAGCAATATCTTGGGCAAAAGGGACAATGCTAAGTCCCATGCGAATGTGGAGGCAATGATTAGCCTCATGCGGGTATGAAGTCAAGGATTAAACTCATGCAAATAGGGAGGCAAGGATTAGCCTCATGCAAGTGCGGATTCATAGATTAGACTCACAGAGTCAAAGATTAGACTCATGCAAGTAGGGAGGCAAAGATTAGCCTCAAGGAGTCAAGGATTAGACTTATGCAAGTAGGGAGACACGGATTAGCCTCATAGAGTCAAGGATTAGACTTATGCAAGTGGAGAGGTAAGGATTAACCTCCTAAAGTCAAGGATTAGACTCATTCAAGTATGAGGGTAGGGATTAGCCTTATGCAAGTATGAAGTCAAGGATTAAATTCATGCAAATAGGAAGGTAGGGATTAGCCTTATGGAGTCAAAGATTAGACTCATTCAAATACGGAGGCATGGATTAGCCTCATACAAGTGGGGAGTTAGGGACTCATGCAAATTGAGAGGCAAGGATTAGCCTCATGAAAGTGTGGAGTCATGGATTGGACTCATGCAAATTGGCAGGCAAGGGTTAGCCTCATAGAAATATGGAGTCAGGGATTAGACTCATACAAGTAAGGAGTCAGGGATTAGCCTCATGCAAGTATGGAGTCAGGGATTAGACTCATGCAAATAAGGAGGCAGGGATTAGCCTTATTCAAGTGTGGAGTCAGGGATTAGACTCATGCAAATTATGAGGCAAGAATTAGCCTCATACAAACGTGGAGTCAGGGATTAGACTCATGCAAGTAAGGAGGCAAGGATTAGCCTCAAGCAAGTGTGGAGTCAAGATTAGACTAATGCAAATTGAGAAGCAAGGATTAGCCTCATGCAAATTAGACTTATGCAAGTAAGGAGGCATGGATTATCCTTATGCAAGCATGGAGTCAGGGATTAGACTCATGCAAATTTGGAGGCAAGGATTAGCCTCATGCAAATATAGAGTCAAAGATTTGACTCATGCAAGTAAGGAAGCAAGGATTAGCCTTATGCAATTATGGAGGTAAGGATTAGCCTCGTGCAAATAACAAATAGTAAGTAAAAATATCATGTGTGTTATCTGGAGATGCATAATCGGCGTTTGATGGCTCGATTGATAGTAATCGTGCTACTGGCATATATCTACGGATTTATCATCTTGTGCCTGCATTCAAAGAAAAATTGTAAGTTTTATAAGGGGAGGTTGGTTCGTGTTTCTGTTGGTTGGATTTGCTTTGCTCCATTCTGAAAGCCTTTCGAGTTCCCCTGGGTGATACTTGACTGTTATAGAAGTAGAATTTTCGAAAATATTGATCAAAATAGAGTTGTTTTGGAAATGTATCAAATAATTTGATGAACTAGTGACTGTAACACATTTCGAAGGCATTGCAACTGTCCTCCTTAAAATTCTGCCCCGGTTTGGTATATGATCTTTAAATGTTTACGGATGACGGACCCTACTATATATTCTCCAAAATTTTGAGAATCCTTCTCAAAATCCTGCCCCAGTTCTCGACCGATTACTGACTTCTTGGCATGTGACCGCATTGGCTCGACTTGCTCCGGAATTTTGAGGACCCTCCCAAAATTTTCCCCAGTTCTGATCTTGGGGGTAATAAAAAATTTATTATAATATGATCGAGCCCATAAGACTGCCTACGTATCACCTTTTAAACAGGAATCAGGTCATCTTGCATCAGCAAGTTTTATGTTTTGTAATCAGTAAACCCCTTTAAAAAACCAGTATATTTCCACGTTGTTGGATATTAGGTCTATGGGTCTCATATAGGCAAGCCATTAGGTAATTAATGAATGGCATCAGTTTTTGATAATTACAACCAGGGGCAAGCCTAATTCGGACTTCTTATATGAGAAATATGTGACAAACCAGCATGCCCTCACATTTAAGTTTAATTAAAGACCTAATCAGTACCTGTAAGCCATGCTAAACAACTTGCTACTTTGAATAAGGAGGCCTATCTGAGCTTTATTTGCTATGTGTTTCCCATTTTTACTGTCGTATGTGTTTGTTTGTCACACTAGAATTTTGTCCTTTTAAAACTCTGAAAAGACAATCTCCCTTCCCTTTTAGGACTAGTAGTCCCAACTGCCTCAAGGACTAATAGGATTGGTGCACGTAATAACATGCAATAAGTAACGAGGCCAATCCGTGGTCTAATACCTTAACGAGGTAGGTAAAAGGTAGACATGGATATGATAACGACGCGATAACACCACATGTATAAATGGTTACCGGGTGTTGTGTGGGGTGATTTATGTTATTTATAAACATAAGACTCCCTTTCTCCTCATTTGTTTACTTCCTTTTCCAGAATTGTTTTATCTATTGGTTCTCAGTTCTTTAAACTTCCTCTTTTACTTCAGTCAATTAAAATCTCATCTTTTCTCAGTATTGTTTCCACTCTGAACTTTCGTCTTTTACTCCTTTGTCTGATTATTTAAATCAATTACTTGACCCCCCCGGTCCTGCACTTATATATCCTTTAAATAAGTTATGAGATCCCCTACTTCCAAATTTTGGTATGCCTTTAACTTGTTGATTCCCTTGTTGCAATCATTATGTGAAAGCTGTTTTGCTTGCTTATTTTCTTATATTTAAAGTCACAATTGCAGCATGGACGGGAACCACACTAGTGGATCTTGAGAGGTGCCTAACACCTTCCCCTCGAGATAATTTCAAACCATTACCGATTCTTTGGTTGTTCTTCTTTTAAGTTAAATTTCTTCCTACTGTCCTAATACACTTAATCATTAGGTGGCAACTTCTAAATTGCAAACCCAATTCCCAAAAGGAAAAGAGTTTCTGCCCAAATGTTATGAACCCGATTTCGCGAGAAAAAGGGGGCGTCGACAAAATGGTGACTCTGCTGGGGATTTTCTTTAGACTTTTACCATTTCATGTTACTTTACTTTACTACTTTTTATTTGCCTTTATTTATTGTCTTTATCTCTCTTCTACTGCAAAACTAACTTGGCTCTTTGTTTCTTTTCTTTAATACCTTCTTTTAGCGCTTTCCTTTAATACTGTTGTAATTATGAACAATTATTGTAATCATTACTTTATGAACATGAAAACTTGTTTCATTCTTGTAATTGCATATTCAACATCATATTTCACTCGTGCCAAAAAAATACCATAGCAACACTTATAATGAATGGTTGCGCCCTTCCGATATTATCACCCTCTTAAATTTAGCAAAGACATATTTGCGGTAAAACCAGCCGATCAACGGTTTAGTCGACGGTTCCATGCCTTTCCCTCTTGAGTTGTCCGCTCAAGGGTACCAGTCTAGCACCCCATAGAAACCTTACTCCGTTCAATTATGCATGCATCATGGTCAAACCTAGTCGACTCAGTTATGTTATCCGCATGATGACTCTTTAAGATAGCCCCATCCAAAGTCCACTGGGTTTCCTTGGAACCCAAATGGACACTACCTCATATATGCATTTATTTGGAGAACTAAATGCTGCTTATGCCAATTATTGATATTCAACTAGTTGAGTCTAGTGGGGGTACGACCTAACACTTTGTTTTGCAGAAAATGAGGCACGAAGTCGCCAGAGTCGGCTTGGCAACCAACATCTACCCAAGGTTGCTAAGCTGGTGGGAGGACCTTCACTCCAGTGATCAGATTTTCGTCCGCAAATATTAGGGAAATTTTCCTTCTATTATGGAAATCCAACCCGACTACAGAATTGTAGAGGCTGCAACCATGTTCTAGGTTGGCGACAGATCTATGTTCCGCTTTGGGAAATACGAGGGCTAGCTGGTATCCCATTGGAGACTATGGGTTTTCTTATGCTGGAAAATCGCAAGGGTAGGGGTTTTCTCAAAATGATGGGACAATAGAAGAACACAAACTTGACCTGCTTGAAGGATTCCTACATTCTTTTCGACTATCTGTACGAGAGGTACGGTCATAGCAAGTCCTACCGCACTTAGCCGGATGAATTCGCCCTCACATCATTGGGGCATATCCACAGAAGGGTCTTCGTCTTTATGTTCTAGTTTTTGGGGATGATAGTATTTCCTGCGAAGAAGGCTAGGATCCACACTACACTAGCCATGGTCTTCAAAATCTTAATGGAAGGAATTGGTGGACAGACTTTTAGTATAGTCCCCATGATTGTTGTGGAGATATACCGAGCCTTGGAGAATTGTCAACGAGGGGCCAAACAATTTGAGGGTTGTAACTTACTGCTCCAACTCTGGCTTATAGAGCATCTCCGAAAGGGGTGAATATCAACAAGAGATCCTGCGTAGGGAATATGATGATCATATTACCTTCCATCAACCAAGGCAAATGAACTATATGCCTAACATGTTTGCTCAACCGGAAGATGCTAAAGGGCGGGTAGAGTTGTTCGAAAATTAGAAAGAGGACCAAGTTCGATGGATGTTCGAATGGTTCCCTACTGAAGAGTTCATTGTCCGATCTCGTGATGTACCGTTTCTTATATTCATTGGTATGAGAGGAACTTATCCTTATGTCCCTCTCCGAGTCAAGAGGCAAGCCGAAAGAAAGCAAGTTATACCAAGGGTTGACAAAATGAGTCAGTATAGGACCAACTTTCAGGATGACGATAGACCTTACAAGTGCCAAGCCCAACATATGTGGCACTGCAAAATCATCATGGGAAGAGATACTATTGAACCATACATGTACCATGCTTGTTATACTCCATACTATCCAAGCTGGTTGGAAGACGATCATAATGGGTCAGGACAGCCGGCGTTTGTTCGAGGTCACCGGATCATTGATGAAAAAGCTGAAGCGCAGCTAAAGTACAACCAACTGTGCAAAAGGATGCGTGAATGCAAAAATGAGCACCGTAAATACAAGAAGCCAATCAAAAGCTAATTGGAGGATGAAAGGATATTGATGTTAGAGCCACCAAACGATTGATCTATTTGGAGTGGGGCATAGTGGAGGTGGAAAAGAAGTTTCAGAAGAGGGTCGAAGATTGCCGTGTTGCTGAAGGAAATGAAGGCGGGCATCTGGCCATGGCCTACTTGCTGCTAGGATTTCGCGAGCTGGGAGAGCTATACAAAGGAGCCAACACTGTCGAATCTAGGGAAGGTCCTTCTGGGACCAAATAGATAGGAGTCTTCTTTTCCTTTGAAAATGTAATAAGGCCTATGGTCATTAGTTACATTTTATTTAATCTTATTTAGTGTCGTTTTGGGATTCATCTTATTTTCCTATCAATAAAATGAGGCATTTAGCATTCTAAGTTCTCTAAATTTATTTGTCTCCAGGCCTACCTCAGACATAACAAGGTCCCCCAAGATTAGGACACGTTTTATATTCCCTGCACTACGTGTTTAAATATTGCAACATCATTTCTTATAATCTGTACTAACTTGCTACCTTTTGTTTTACTTTTATTTTATTTCCCTCCCCAAAGGTTGGTTTATGAACTCTGGCGTTATCCGCGTATTCCACAAGATCCAAGGGTCCTCCACCTACTCCTCTTCTCAGACCCATCAAAAACAGGAATAAAGGGAAAATTCAAGATTTGAGCAACATCAGAAAGGAAAACCCGATTGAACGGGCATAGGTTACTCAGGGTATTCATGTTTCCAAGGAGAATGCCTATCAGATAGAACAAAAGTTACTAAAGTTCCAAGAAGAGCTTAACCAAGTCTGGAATTTGGCGAGTCTGTCATTTTCCCTTACTTCTCCAAAAGTCACTCGGAATCGCACACCTTCACGAAATATCCCAAACCATACCACTCCTCACCACCATCGAATAATTGCCACACTCCCACCAGCACTCCGTTGCTCATCCCGGAACCAATGAACCCAACAAATGACCATCGCGACGACAACACCCCCATCTATGTGGAAACCGTGCCTATCACAAGCGTACCTGAATCCGATGACAAAGAATCGCTCATCAAGAATTTTGCTGAAGAGCTGAAGAAGCTGACCACCAGGACCAGAAGTGTTGAAGGCAGTAAAGGAATTGAGGGACTAATCTATGAACATATATGCATACAACCCGATGTCGAACTGACCGAGGGGTACAAATCTCCGAAGTTTGAAATTTTCGATGGTACAGGAAATCCCAGGGTTCACTTAAGAACATACTGCGATAAGCTGGTTGGAGTAGGGAAGGACGAGAAGACCCGTATGAAGCTTTTCATGAGGAGCCTGAAAGGAGATGCTCTGTCTTGGTACATTAGCTAGGACCCAAATAAGTGGTCAAATTGCGTAAGTATGGCATCCGATTTCATGGAGAGGTTCAGATTCAACAAAGAGAATGCACTAGATGTATTGTACATTTAAAACTTAAAGAAGAAACCTACAAAGACATTCCACGAGTATGCTACTCGTTGGAGATCAGAAGCTGCTAAGGTTACGCCGACTTTAGAGGAAGAACAAATGAACATGTTTTTCGTCTGGGCTCAAGACCCACAGTACTATGAAAGGCTGATGCTGATTGAAGGCCAGAAATTTTCCGACATCATCAAACTAGGGGAAATGATCGAATAAGGTATCAAAAGTGGTATGGTCACTAACTTTGAAGCTTTGCAAGACACCAACAAGGCCCTGCAGTTCAGAGGTACATCCAAAAAAGGGACGTAAGAGCCATAATGGTTACACAAAGATCCAAATCACTAGTCAAATACCAAACTTACCCGATATCTCCACTCACATATCAACGCACTCCAAATTACCAAGCACCTTTGCCTTCTTACCAAGCTCCACCATCCACTTACCAGTCGCCTCCACCACCCGCATATCATCCTACTTCACTTAAATACTCTCAACCTGCACACATCTACTAAGCCTACAACACTCAATCATCCCACTATCAATCACCTCCCCCTCGCCAAAATTTCCCTAGACCCCGACAAAACGTCAACCGCAGACCTCCCAAAAAATACACCGCCATTACCGAACCTATCAACTAGCTGTATGAAAAGCTCAAAGATGCTGGTTATGTCACTCATATCCCTGTCGTAAACCTCGAAAACCCCTCCCAGTAGGTAAACCCAAATAAAATCTGTGCATACCATTCCGGCATGAAGGGGCATACCATTGACGAATGTCGCTCCCTGAAGGACAATATCCAGGATTTGACACACAACAAGATCATCGTGGCAAGGGAGCCTTCCCCAAATGTTCGTAACAACCCTCTACCAAATCACAAGAGTGGAGGTGTTCACATGAATGAGATAGAAGATGATTGGGATCCCTAGGGATCGATCAGGTTGATAGCAAAAGAAGACGATCCAAAGAAACCAACAGTCACTCTTAATCCAATTTTAGTCCAAATTCAACCCTCTGAAGATGCTGAGGTAAACATGTCCATGCTGCTTGAGTTTGAAGTACCAGCCTCTGTGAAGATGCCAACACCGATCGAGGTCAAGTTTGGATCTCCAAAGGCGCATGAGCCCTTTGTAGTCACTGTATTACCTTCAAAAACAAGGGTGCCAATTCAAGTAGCAATGACAGTCGTAACACCATTTCACCACAAAAGCCATACCATGGGACTACATAGCCGAGGCAAGAAGGAAGGGAAAAGCCAAGTTCGGGGATATGGTTGCAGCATATGGTTTGACAAGAACCGGCAGGGTTTATATCCCATAACACTTGGCTAAGTCAAGCAAGCAGACCTCTAGTTGACAAGCCATCATTGAAACTGGACTCGATGATCTTTGGAGAAAGGTACAAGCCAAGGAATACTCATTCATTGACTAGCTGAGTAAAACACCAGCATAGATCTCTATCCTAGTTTTGCTACAAAGTTCTGATGCATACAAGAATGCCTTGTTGAAGGTGTTGAGTGAGGCATATGTGCCCAACAACATCACTGGAGGAGAAATGGCAAACATGGTGGGTCAAGTATTGGAATGTCACAAAATCACCTTCCACGAGGATGAGCTATCGTCGAAAGGATTGAGCCATAACAAGGCATTGCACATCACTGTGCATTGCAAAGAATATTTTATCACCCCAATCCTGGTCGATGGGGGGTCCAGTCTGAACATTTGTCCTCTAGAAACACTCAAAACATTGGGAAATGGATTACATGAAATCAAGGACGGAGCCATCAATGTTAAGGCTTTCGACGGGTCTCAAAGGTCCACTATTGGAGAGATTCACCTACGTTTGCAAATGGAGCCCACTTGGGACAACCATGGATTCATGCCACCGGGGCCGTGGCGTCAACACTACATCAGGCAGTGAAATTTGAGTGGATTTACCAGGAGTTGATCATTCATAGTGACAGTAGCAACCCCATATGTAGCCGATATACCATCCCACTGATCCGAGGAAGAATGAAAATGGGCGAAGAAACCTACTATCACATTGAGCGAGTCAACGTCGTATACAAGGATAAATGATGGGATAATAAAATTGAAAGCATACTGAATTAGTGCGGATATGAACCGGGCAAAGGACTTGACAAGAATCTCCAAGGAATCTCTAAGCCTATCAAACTAAAGAAACACGGTACAACTTTTGGTTTGGGGTATGAGTATAGCTTGGAAGAATTCAAGGATTGGTTGCCACCCTAGAGCGGCCCTTACTTTCCATTGGAGCAGCCAATTCCCTGTATGGAGCAGACTTTCCAACCAGCCAAAGTTATTTACGAGTCAAAAGAAGAGGAAGCACTAGCAGCAATGAAGAGTTTATTTTGGAAGAAGATAACATGGATTGTTACGTCATTTTCGAGGAGGAGGGGGAGGAAGGCCCTTCCATACAAGCAGTGAGCCAATGAGAGCGCCTCAACTATTGGTCCATCAGAACTACCAGATCCTGGCATGCCTCGGGGTAGTAAGGCTATACAAACACCACACACTATTTTGTTTTACTTGTTTATCTTCCTTTAGCATTTTATTTTTTGCAAAAAGGGCTCTGATGTTCAAAACATTTATAGAATTTATTAAAGTATCCCAGTTTCTTATAAATCATATGCTTATTATTTTCATTACTTTACTCAAACAACATTACCATTACATTATTTGATGAACCAATAACTGTTACGTGTAATAGGACAACGCAATAAATAGACATAGATTCATAGGAAGACGATATACCAGTAGAGATTGTTAAGGCAGTTGAGAATTTCGAAAATAGGCCTAAGTCTAACTTGGACGAGACTGAGATTGTCAATCTAGGAGATGTAAAAAATATCAAGGAAATACAAATCACCGCCCATTTATCACCGAAAGAATATAGAAAGTTCCTAAGAGAGTATGAAGATATATTTTCCTGGTCATACAACGACATGTCTGGTCTGATACATCCATTATGGCTCACAAATTGCTGGCCGACCCGGCCTGTCTGCCAGTGAAGCAGAAGCTCAGAAAGTTCAAGCCAGATATTAGTCTGAAAATCAAGGAAGAAGTCTAAGCAGGTCAAAGCTAAGGTTCTCAAGGTTGTAGAGTATCCGATGTGGCTAGCCAATATTGTGCCAATACCAAAGAAGGACAGGAAAGTTAGAGTCTATGCTGAATACCGGGACCTCAACCAGGCCAGTCCAAAAGATGACTTACCTTTGTCGAACATACACATCTTGATTGACAACTACTCCAAGCATGAGCTGCAGTCATTCATCGATTGCTTTACTAGGTACCACTGGATATGGATGGACGAAGAAGATGTTGAGAAAACAGCCTTCATTACACCATGGGGCATGTACTGCTACAAGATGATGTCATTCGGGTTAAAAAGAATGCAGGGGCAACCTACATGAGGGCCATGATACCATTTTCTATGACATGATACACAAGGATATCAGGATGTATGTTGCCACGTCATCATTAAGTCCAAGAAAGTCTCTAATCAAATAAACGATCTAAGGAAATTCTTCAATAGATTGAGAAGATACAACTTGAAATTGAATCCTGCAAAATGTGCATTTGGGGTTCCAGCTGGAAATTGCTTGGGTTCATTGTATATCACCGAGGGATAGAATTGGATCCATCAAAGGTCAAAGCTATTTAAGAATTTCCACCGCCAAAGAACAAGAAAAAAGTAATGAGTTTCTTGGGAAGACTTAACTACATCAGCCGGTTCATAGCACAATCTACTATCATCTGTGAGCCAATCTTCAAGATGCTAAAAAAGGATGCTGCTAAAAGATTGACTGATGACTACCAAAATGCCTTCGACAATATCAAAGAGTACTTGTCAACACCGCCAGTTTTAGTTCCTCTTGAACCAGGTAGACCCCTACTAGTCTACCTTGCAGTATTGGATGAAGGGTTTGGTTGTGTTCTAAGGCAGCATGATTAAACGGGGAGAAAGGAGCAGGCCATCTACTATCTAAGCAAGAAGTTCACCCTATACGAGGCCCGGTATTCTTTGTTGGAATGCACCTATTATGCTCTGACTTGGGTAGCTCAGAACTGAGGCGCTATTTCCTTGCTTACACCACATATCTCATATCAAGAATGGACCCATTAAAGTATATCTGTAAGAAGCCCATTCCCACTGGCAACCTAGAAAAGCGGAAAATCCGTCTGAGTGAATTCGACATTGTTTACGTGACTTGAAAAACAATCAAAGGACATGCATTAGCAGACCACCTTGCAGAAAATCACGTGGACACAGAATACAAACCCTCAAAGGCGTATTTTCCTGATGAGAAGGTATCATTCGTAGGAGAAAACGTTGCAGAATCCTGTGATGGTTGGAGGATGTTTTTCGACGGAGCAGCAAATTTCAAAGGAGTTGGCATAGAAAAAGTCCTAGTATAAGAAACCAACCAACACTATCCGGTATCCGCCAAACTCAGGTTCCCATGCACCAACAATATGGCCGGGTACAAAGCTTGCATCTTAGGGCTCAAGATGGCCATTGACATGAACATTCAAGAGTTGCTAGTGATAAGAGATTTAGACCTCCTTATACATTAGGTCCGAGAAGAATGGGCAACTAAGAATTCCAAGATAGTCCAGTATTTGCATCATGTACAGAAGTTGAGGAAGAGATTCACAAATACAGAATTTTGGCATGTTCCTAGAGTCCAGAATAAGTTTGCCAATGCATTGGCAACCCTATCATATATGATTCAACATATAGATAAGAATTTCATAGATCATATTGCGTAAAAAGTCATGAACAACCAGTTTACTGTGCTCATGTCGAAGAAGAGGCAGATGGATGACATTGGTTTCACAACATTAAGAAATACTTGGCAAAATGAGAATACCCAGAGCTTGCAAATCCTACTCAGAAGCACTCACTCCGGAGGTTATCTAACAATTTCTTTCACAGTGGAGGAATCCTGTATAGCAGGACTCCGGATATGGGATTACTAAGGTGTGTCGATGCAAGTCAAGCATCCAAACTGCTAGAAGAAATCTACACTAGGACCTACGGTCCACACATAAACGATTTTGTCTTGGCCAAGAAGATACGCTAGGCTGGTTATTTTTGGATGACCATGCAAACGGACTGTGTCCAATATGTCGAAAATGTCACCATTGCCAGATACATGCAGACATGATCAAGGTACCCCAAACAAGCTTAATGCAACAAGCTCACCATGGCCATTCGCCATCTAGGGAATGGATGTTATCAGACCAATTGAACCTATTACATAAAACGGGCACATGTTTAGTAGCAATTGATTATTTCTCCAAAAAGATTGAAGCAACAACTTATAATGGTTCCAATCTCAACAGTGATTTGATTAAGGCCATGTGTGAAACTTTCAAGATCAAACACAAGAATTCCACAGCTTATAGGCCTCAAATGAATGGAGCTGTAGAAGCCACCAATAAGAATATCAAGAAGATACTCAGGAAAATAATAGAGAAGCATAAGATGTGGCACAAGAAACTATCATTTGCTTTATTGGGGTACCGCACCACAGTTTGCACATAAACTGGTGCAACTCCCTATATGTTGGTTTATGGTTCAAAAGTGGTCATTCCCGCCGAGGTAGAAATTCCCTCCTTAAGGATCATACATGAAGCAAAAATGGACGATGCAGAATGGGTAAAAAGTAGATACAAGCAGCTAGCTCTCATAGATGGTAGAAGAATGAATGCAGTATTCCATGGTTAGTTTTATCATAATAGAATGACCAGAGCATTCAACAAGAGAGTTAAGCCGAGACGGTTCGTACCAGGGCAACTGGTGTTAAAGAAGATTTTTCTGCATTAAGATAAAGAAAAAGGGAAGTTCTCTCTCAATTGGCAGGCCCGTACACGGTTCACCGGGTTCTAACAAGAGGAGCCCTCATACTTGCAGGAATGGACAGAGAAGTTTTGCCAAAGACGATCAATTTAGACGTAGTCAAACGACACTATGTGTATCATTTATGATTTCCTTGTATGATGTAAATTTGAACTATGCTTGACTTGATTCCCGTTTAATAGGGGATACGTAGGCAGTCCTATGGGTTCTGTCAAAATTCAATAAAATTTTCATTTCCCCCCGCAATTGCAAACTAGGGAAGAATTTTGAGGACACTCAAAATTCCAAAGTAACTTCAGCCGATCGTCACAAGCGGCTGTCAAAAGTAGCAATACAGTAAACTGGGGCAGAATGTTGAGGAGGACCCTCAAAATTTTGTAGCAAAAGAGGTTGCAATGTCTTGAACCGCGTCATAGTCGTCGGTTCACATAAAGAAAATTATTTTCAATTATACACTTTACTAAATCATGCATATCTATTCTCGAATTGCTTTGTTTAGCGATGCTACCCCAATGATACACCACATCACTAAAAACAAAGCCAAGCAGGACAAGCAATGTCCACGGGGAATACAAACTAACCTTTCCCCTCTACAAACTCACGATTTTTCTTTGCATACAGGCACCCAAGTTGCAAATCACCGAATACATTTATACAGTCATACTTTTCGGGAATACGACCCTCAAAACCATCATCTATTCATATTTTCTATCCGCACTCAACATCCCCAGTAGCCGCAATATTGCAATCAGCTATCAGATATAAAGCCATCAGCTAAGAAATTTTACTACTATTCGCATTTTCTACATTGCGGGGAATTCGGGCCCCAGAGTTCTGTTCTCCCCCGGTTGCAAGTCCATTTCAAATTCAAAAGCCTAAAGACCATACTTTACTTTTCTATCCAGAACTAAAACAGCTACCTCGGCCTCACACCGAACAACACTCGACTTGATCCTTCTTTATTTTCTCCTTCCACTCTTGCCTTGCCGTTGTTGTTGGTGAGTGAATAGCTATTAGTTCCTTTCTTAGTGGATTTACTGCTTTACCGCTTGACTTGCCTATCAACTATTAACCTGGCTACTATTCTACCTTCCGAGGTTAAATGCTACATCCATCTGCATTTTTTGCATTGCATATGCCTTCTATTCTACCTTCCGAGAGTATGCTCTGCCTCCATCTACATTATTTTGCATTGCATAAAGCTACTCTGCCTTCCGAAGTTAAACTCTACCTCCATCTGCATTTTCTGCATTGCATAGGGGTACTATTATGTCTTTCGAGACTAAGTTCTGTCTCCATCTGTATTTTTCTAAATTGTATAAGGCTACTGTTTTGCCTTCCGAGGTTAAACGCTACCTCCATCTGTAATTTTTACATTGTATAGGGCTACTATTCTAGCTTCCGAGACTAAGCTCTATCTCCATCTGCATTTTTCTGCATAAGGCTACTACTCTACCTTTCGAGGTTAAGCTCTACCTCCATTTGCATTTCCTACATTGAATAAGGCTACTATTCTGCCTTCCGAGATTAAGCTCTACCTCCATCTGCATTTTTCGCATTGCATAAGGCTACTATTCTGCCTTCCGAGGTTAAGCTCTACCTCTATTTGCATTTCCTGCATTGCATAAGGCTACTATTCTGCCTTCTGAGGTTAAGGTCTACCTCCATCTGCATTTTCTGCATTGCATGGGGATACTATTCTGCCTTCTGAGACTAAGTTTTTTCTTCATCTGTGTTTTTCTGCATTGTATAAGGCTACTGTTCTGCCTTCCAAGGTTAAACTCTACCTCCATCTGCATTTTTTGCATTGTATAGGGCTACTATTCTACCTTCTGAGACTAAGCTCTATCTCCATCTGCATTTTTCTGCATTGCATCAGGCTACTACTCTACCTTTCGAGGTTAAGATCTACCTTCATTTGCATTTCCTACATTTGTTGGAAACACGTTTCAAATGCAATATACTAAACGTGTGTTCTTTTGTAGGTTTTGATGAATGTCAAACAAAGCAATAAGCGATATATAGCAGTGCTCAAGGACAAGCACAAAATGGATGCATTACAAGAAGCTCAAGACAAAGTTTAGAACTGTTATAATTGAGTCAATATTAATTGTGATCTTGATTCCTCAATCTTGGCTCATAACATGGCTTCTCTACTAAAATTATTTTTCCAAAATCATGCATATCTAACTTAAGTGTCAAATGATTTTAAACTATGCATATTTATATTTGTTAAAATGTTTTTCAAACATGCCTCAAAAATCTGGGCTAAGATAATCGATTATGTACTTATGATAATCGAGTATCTCTAAGCCAAGACTGCATGACAATCGATTGTGAATTAATGATAATCGATTGTGAGTAAGTCAGTTAACATCAGGTTTTTGCAAACTGCATAACAATCGATTGTGTACTTTTGATAATCGATTGTTAACTGAGGCAAAGTTTTCAAAACTCAGAAAAATCGATTATGAACTAATGGTAATCGATTAGAATGAGAAAAATGTCTCCCAGTGTTTTTAAATAAATTAATAATCGATTGTGGCTTTTGATAATCGATTATATATGAGACAGAAAGTTTTGAAATTAATTAATAACCGATTATGGCTTTTGATAATCGATTATATATGAGACAGTAAGTTTTGAAATTAATTTATAATCGATTGTTCTATTTGATAATCGATTGTTGGAACTAACCGTTGTCACACATTTTCAAATTACCTTCAGGTAATCGATTGTTGATATTTAACAATCGATGTTTTGCGTAAAATCTGGAAAAGATTTTCTGAACGTTGTTAAAATAATCGATTGTTGATTTCCTGATAATCGATGTTTTATGCCAAAAATTGGAAAGGATTTTTTAACGTTATAAATAATCGATTATTGATTTGAAGTAATCGATTGTTGACGTAAAATCTGGGATTGAATTTTTGATCTGATAGGCAAACAATCGATTGTTTAGTCTTGACAATCGATTGTCACTGAGTAATTTCAGCAATCCTTAATTGGCAATTAGACAACGGTAAGACTGAGTTTTTCACCTATAAATACAGGCTTAACTCAGTGTTTTCACAACAACAACATATACAATTTAAGTATTTTCATTGCTAAAAGCTTTCTTACATTGATCATCATTTTCATTCATCCATAAAGCTTTTTGAAGAGCCATTCTATTGAGCTAAGTTGTTGTGATCTTGAGCGTACTATTTCTACTCATATCTACTCATTGAGGAGTACTTTGTAAAGTGAGTTTGTTTTGTGTTTGTAAGAGAATTGCGATTCTCGTTTGTTGAGGAACTTGTGATTCCTCAGTTGAAGTCTTTGGGATTGTTATCCCCGAGCAGTTGAAGTCTTTGGGATTGTTATCCCCGAGCAGTTGAAGTCTTTGGGATTGTTATCCCCGAGCAGTTGAAGTCTTTGGGATTGTTATCCCCGAGCAGTTGAAGTCTTTGGGATTGTTATCCCCGAGCAATTGAAGTCTTTGGGATTGGTATCCCCGAGCAATTGAAGTCTTTGGGATTGTGATCCCCGAGCACCTAGGTGAGGCTTGTGTCCTCAGCTGTAACGGTTTGTTAAGCACCCGTAAGCTTGACAAGTTTAGTGGAAATCTCGAGAGAGTCTCTCGGGGACTGGACTAACCACGTTTGTGGCCAACCAGGATACATCATTGTGTAAGTTTATTTTACTGCACTTGTTTTAATTTCTGCAAAGTTTTTAAATTCCGCACTAAAACGCTTAATATTTTTAAAACGCTATTCACCCCCCCTCTAGCGTAAAGCGTTATTTCCAACAATTGGTATCAGAGCCATACTCTCTGAAAAACCTAACCGTTTGAGAGAACCATCCATGGCTTCTACTCTAAATTTCTTTGCAGGAATAGGTGAAGGAGAATGCAGCATGTCACCTCCAATATTAGACGAAAACGACTACTCAGTCTGGAAATATCGGATGCAAGTTTTTACAATGGCAAACGATTTGTATCTATGGCAAGCTATTAAACACAGTGATCAACTGACGACAAAAGTCGGGAAAGATAAGGTAAGTGAATACAACACTAAAGCTATGAATATATTTCATAACGCCTTGAATCAGGAACTTTGGCGAAAAATCTCCCACTATAAAACTGCTAAGGAAATGTGGGACAAACTTGAGGAATTGCACGAAAACACGCCTCAAAAAGCGGTCAGCACAAACGATGAATCAACTGGTCAGTGCCTCATGGCAGACGAAAAAGACGAGGTAAGTACATCTAACGATATACAAATTGCTTATAACAAACTGCATGATGAGTTGGTAAATGCTTCTAAGACTATTAAAGATTTACAAAGGACTCTTTCTCTACAAGGAGAGGATTTTCAAAAACAACTCTTTTTAAAAGACAAGGACTTCGAAGAACGTCTTTCTTTAGCTCAAAAAGGGGTTGAAAATCTGTCTCGTGATAACGAGAATCTTGCAAATGAAAATCAATTTTTGTTAAATGATAGTATAGAACTTAGACAAGTCATCAAGACCATGCATGAAGCCTCTTGTGTTGATAATTGTTTTACTTGTACTACTTGTGAGTCCTTAAAACTAGAAAACACAGAACTTAGGAAAACTTTAGAAACTCGTAGTAAAGAAGTTCTTAAAGTTGGTGAAAAAGAATCGCCTAAGAAAAATCAACGGCATAAAAACAAAAACTCCACTACACCACCTAGACATTATGCTAGAATGTATGAAAATAAGGGTAGAACTAATATCTTTAGACAACCTAGATCCAAATCTAGGATTCTTGCAAACAAGCCTACAAATAGTAATTTTCGGCAACCAAGAAATAACTCTAGGAACGAGCTTAGACCACCTAGACATGACACTAGGTCCTTCAACAAGTCTAGCACTAATGACTTTAGACCATCTAGATATTATACTAGAAATGGGAACAATATATCTAGTGTTAATCATTTTCATTCGCCTAGAACTTTGTTGGCTCAACCTAGGCATCAACACAACCCGAACGTAGTATGTCATTACTGCAATCGTATAGGTCATATTGCTCCCGCATGCTTTACTAGACATAGACATGCTACTCAAACATATCATTATAGTATGCATAACCCTCAAGGACCCAAAATGGCATGGGTACCAAAAGAGCATTGATTTGTTTTGCAGGTGTGCTTGAAGGAATCAAGTGTAGTGGATGCTCCAAACACTTGACGAGAGACGAATTCAAAATTCCTTCAATTAAAGCACAAAGAAGGAGGAAGAGACGGAAAAGTCGACTTATGTTTTTTTAAATCGGAAGTATTTTCGAAAAATTCAAAAGGCAAAATTGTGGAAAAAGCTTCGTAAATTGGAGAATGAGCCAAAAGACCAAAATGAACGGAGGATGTTCAAAATCAGGTAATTGGCAAAGTCGAAGGGAAGGTAAGTACCCTAAACCCTCTTAAGAACATCCTAGGACAAAATTCTTAAGAGTTCATTTTTTTTCACCCGACTACACGAGTTTCAAAGTTATTATTTCATTTATAGATTACTGACTTGAGCGTCGGAGATGTTTAATTCTATTTTGCGGGCATCCCCCAAAAGGTAAGAGGAAAGTATGAATTATCTTGATACAAGAAAAAAAAAATCGATCATAATCGATTATTTATGCTTACAATCGATTATCAGTATCAATAATCGATTATTTGTTGATTCAATTTTTTTGCCATGAAATCTTGTTAAATGTTTACATTGCCTGATAGAATTAAGTCTCATCATTTCAGCATCCCCCTTCCAAACAATCGATTATTTGTTCTGCCAATCGATTATTTGCCAAAATTCAAACTCTCTGTGAGTGAAACAATCGATTACTATATATTGACAATCGATTATCTGTTTTAAACTTATGTTACCGTTTTGGCTCCATAATCGATTCCTGACAGGTCATAAATATGAAAAACAATCGATTACCAAGTTTGACAATCGACTATCTTTTTCAAATTTTCTTACCGTTCTGGCGTGTAATTGATGTGTCAGATCATTTTCATTAATGACAATCGATTATTCCATTCAAACAATCGATTGTTGAACGGTCAGTGAATTTATTTTTACCGTTTCAGACTTCAAATCTCTTCAAATCATTTCCAATAAATGTAAGATTCATTCCTTCTCTATATATAGGCTGCACATATGCTCTTGTATACTCACTCAAGCCTCCCAAGCATCAAATTCTCTTGTTTTCTTTGAAAAATCCTAGCACATCCTTTCAAAAAAAAATGTCAAGCCGCAACTCAAAACGTGCTCGTTCCAAACAAGGTGCTTCTTCTTCTCGCCATCCATATCAAGATGGATCGGTTCTATTCTTTGAATCCAATGAAGAGCTCACCCGTTTCTTAACCAAATTTGAGAAACGCCTTATTCTCCCTCCTCGCTTTTCAACAAACGCTCTTGTTGCACCATTCATTCCAGCCGCAAATATGCTAAGAGAGTGCAACCTTTTCAATTTCCTACTCCTTACTCACCCCTACTACAACATTTCTTTGGTTGAAGCTTTTTACTCCAACCTTCACAAAGATGATGAGGGTGAACTTGTTACCAATGTTAACGGCATTCCCATTCTAATTTCTGAAGATAACCTCCACCTCATTGCCGGCATTCTGCATGATGGTGAAGACATCTACCAGTACATAAATGATGCCGGGGTCATGATTGATGAAGCTAATCTCTTCCGCCAAGCCGGAGTAGCCTATGATGAGTCCTCTTCCCGTCGTCCCACCATAAAGGGTATGGACCCGAATTATCGTTTCATTCTCTATTTCATCACTCGTGTTCTCAAACCCCGTAAACTCAATCACACCACCATTTCCCAAGAGGATGCCAAATTTCTTCATGCCATTGTCACCGGTGTTAAAATAAATTGGTGCAAGCTTATTCTATCTCATATGTTCAATGCCACCAGAGATGACATACCTCTCCCCTATGCCCTCTTAATAATGAAATTTCTTGAAGCTTCCGGAGTCAATATTGCTAATGGTCCTCTCAAAAAGAGCACCAAAATCTGGGAAATTTCGGAGTCTTCCTTTCATCATGATGGTGATCATGCTCCCGCTCCTCCTCAAAATCGACAAGCCCGTCGTGCTCATCCTCCTCAGGAGCCTACCCTCCGGACCATTTCTGACCAAATTACTCAACTAACCCGTGAGGTCCATGGTTACTTTGATCACGTGCATTATGCCTATGCTCAGATGGTGCCATATCAAGCGCCTACCAATGATGATGAAGGGGATGGGGGTGATGAATGATGAAATTGTTGTTGTTATGAGAAATTGTTGTTTTTGGTCTGTTTGTTCTTGATTGGTTAGTTATGTTTGGTTTCACCCTTGTAATGTTATCTTAATTTTCCAATAAATAAACTTGTGTTTATTTCACATTTTTTTCATATTCTTCCCTTGTGTAAATTTTTGCTAATGGCAAAAGGGGGAAGAAACGGGATATCAAGAAGTATGCTATATCACTCTCAACTTCATTCATGCTTAAAGTGAGGGGGAACATGAATTGAGGGGGAACATCAAATTGCATACTTTACTCTTATCTTGGATTATCAAAATAATTATTGCATATATCCCGCTTATGTTTGCCATTATCAAAAAGGGGGAAATTGTTGGAAACACGTTTCAAATGCAATATACTAAACGTGTGTTCTTTTGTAGGTTTTGATGAATGTCAAACAAAGCAATAAGCGATATATAGCAGTGCTCAAGGACAAGCACAAAATGGATGCATTACAAGAAGCTCAAGACAAAGTTTAGAACTGTTATAATTGAGTCAATATTAATTGTGATCTTGATTCCTCAATCTTGGCTCATAACATGGCTTCTCTACTAAAATTATTTTTCCAAAATCATGCATATCTAACTTAAGTGTCAAATGATTTTAAACTATGCATATTTATATTTGTTAAAATGTTTTTCAAACATGCCTCAAAAATCTGGGCTAAGATAATCGATTATGTACTTATGATAATCGAGTATCTCTAAGCCAAGACTGCATGACAATCGATTGTGAATTAATGATCGATTGTGAGTAAGTCAGTTAACATCAGGTTTTTGCAAACTGCATAACAATCGATTGTGTACTTTTGATAATCGATTGTTAACTGAGGCAAAGTTTTCAAAACTCAGAAAAATCGATTATGAACTAATGGTAATCGATTAGAATGAGAAAAATGTCTCCCAGTGTTTTTAAATAAATTAATAATCGATTGTGGCTTTTGATAATCGATTATATATGAGACAGAAAGTTTTGAAATTAATTAATAACCGATTATGGCTTTTGATAATCGATTATATATGAGACAGTAAGTTTTGAAATTAATTTATAATCGATTGTTCTATTTGATAATCGATTGTTGGAACTAACCGTTGTCACACATTTTCAAATTACCTTCAGGTAATCGATTGTTGATATTTAACAATCGATGTTTTGCGTAAAATCTGGAAAAGATTTTCTGAACGTTGTTAAAATAATCGATTGTTGATTTCCTGATAATCGATGTTTTATGCCAAAAATTGGAATGGATTTTTTAACGTTATAAATAATCGATTATTGATTTGAAGTAATCGATTGTTGACGTAAAATCTGGGATTGAATTTTTGATCTGATAGGCAAACAATCGATTGTTTAGTCTTGACAATCGATTGTCACTGAGTAATTTCAGCAATCCTTAATTGGCAATTAGACAACGGTAAGACTGAGTTTTTCACCTATAAATACAGGCTTAACTCAGTGTTTTCACAACAACAACATATACAATTTAAGTATTTTCATTGCTAAAAGCTTTCTTACATTGATCATCATTTTCATTCATCCATAAAGCTTTTTGAAGAGCCATTCTATTGAGCTAAGTTGTTGTGATCTTGAGCGTACTATTTCTACTCATATCTACTCATTGAGGAGTACTTGTAAAGTGAGTTTGTTTTGTGTTTGTAAGAGAATTGCGATTCTCGTTTGTTGAGGAACTTGTGATTCCTCAGTTGAAGTCTTTGGGATTGTTATCCCCGAGCAGTTGAAGTCTTTGGGATTGTTATCCCCGAGCAGTTGAAGTCTTTGGGATTGTTATCCCCGAGCAGTTGAAGTCTTTGGGATTGTTATCCCCGAGCAGTTGAAGTCTTTGGGATTGTTATCCCCGAGCAATTGAAGTCTTTGGGATTGTTATCCCCGAGCAATTGAAGTCTTTGGGATTGGTATCCCCGAGCAATTGAAGTCTTTGGGATTGTGATCCCCGAGCACCTAGGTGAGGCTTGTGTCCTCAGCTGTAACGGTTTGTTAAGCACCCGTAAGCTTGACAAGTTTAGTGGAAATCTCGAGAGAGTCTCTCGGGGACTGGACTAACCACGTTTGTGGCCAACCAGGATACATCATTGTGTAAGTTTATTTTACTGCACTTGTTTTAATTTCTGCAAAGTTTTTAAATTCCGCACTAAAACGCTTAATATTTTTAAAACGCTATTCACCCCCCCCTCTAGCGTAAAGCGTTATTTCCAACAACATTGAATAAGGCTACTATTCTGCCTTCCGATGTTAAGCTCTACCTTCATCTTCATTTTTTGCATTGCATAAGGCTACTATTCTGCCTTCCGAGTTTAAGCTCTACCTCCGTTTGCATTTCCTGCATTGCATAAGGCTACTATTATGCCTTCTGAGGTTATGCTCTACCTCCATTTTCATTTCGTGCATTACATATGGCTACCATTCTACCTTCCGAGACTAAACATTGTCTCTATCTACATCTGCATGGCTGAAAGATTGGCACTTTATTTACATTATACGGGGCTGAAAGATCGCCGCTCTATTTATATTTTACATTGGCTGAAATATCGTCACATTATTTAAATCCTGCATTGGCTGAATTATCACCATTTTATTTACATTTCTTGCACGACTAAAATATTGCCACTTCATTTACATCATGCATCGGTTGGAATATCGCCATTTTTATTTGTTTCTTCCATTGGCTAAAATATCGCCACTTCATTTACATCCTGCATCGGCTGAAATACCGCCACCTTTTAATTACGTCTTGCATCGACTGAAAGATTGCAACCTTATGCATTTCATGAGCTGAAAAATTGCCAAATTGTCCGAACGCATCATTGTTCATAGGCATCATCTTATAGCCCGAGAACGCCATGCCATGGCCTGAGGACCCCATTTTATCTTTTGCATATCATTATTCAATGGTAGCTTGGTTTGGAAGAAACATTCTCATACCCGAGAACATTATTTCATGGCATGCGAATCCTCTATTTCATGCTTCATGGCCCAACACATCATGGTCCGAGGACGTCATCCTAATCATCGAAAGACAACATTTATGGTCAAATGGGAACTTGCATCACGTTTAAATTTATGCACAATATATGTTCGTATTGCTCATTTGCAGGTAAACTGGCTAACATCGTCCATCTCTGCAGGAGCGATCCCGCTTCGGTTCCCGCAGCCCTGCTAGACTATAACCATCCACCCCAACCAAAATAGTGCGTCCGCTCTTGAAAGATCTCCATCAGCATACTCCGTTGACGGATCCTGAGCTACATACAGCCTGATTCCTTTAAGATAAGGGATATGTAGGGAGCTCAAGAACCAGCGTTCAGCCAAAGTTCTTCAAATCATTTTTTCCGGTCAAAATTGGCCATCATATCTTTACCCGGCAACTCTTTCATCCTTCCCGTGTAAAGATGGGCAGCTGTTGACATCCAATTTTTTTCCTATGTATTTTTATATGCAAAATAATTTCAAAATAACATATATGAGCAATAACCAATTATTTTATTATTTCTTTCTATTTTTTTCAAAAGATTTTAAAACCAATTTATTATCTATTTAACAGTACAGAATCCATAATTATTCTCGAAATCATCAATTTTAGTGAATACTTTATTTTATTTCCATATTTACACCAAAATATAGTTAAAGTGATTTTTGCATATTTTTACAAATTCATTTGATATTTTAAAGCTAAATTGCAGATAATTGCAATTTTGGCCTATGTTAAGATTAATAGTATTTCTATAATTGTAAAATTTATTTCAATATTTTCAATTAATATTTATGTATTATTAATTGGTTTAGTACTTTTAATTTTCTTTTAAATTTTTTTTACTATTTTTATGAAAATAAGAAGGAAAAAATGGCTATTAATACTAGCCCCCATTTCATTTTGATTATAGCCTAAATTAACCCAAGTCAACCCAATTTCAATTTCTAAACAGGCCATCCCAAACCTAATTTAACCCAACCCCTTAACCCATCTGGCCAGCCCAAAACCTAATTTAACCCAACCCCTTGACACATCTATCTAACTCACCCGATTTCCTTTAATCCAGGCCGTTGGTCTTTTTGATCAACGACAACGATTACCCCTTTCCTTTTTTGACCCAACCGAACCCTAATCCCTTCATTTCCATTTGGTCCGCCGACCCTGAAATCCCTCTCCTCTCCAAACTCTCTCGAACCCTCTCGAAATCCACTCTCACACCGTCTCCTACCTCAAGCTCACCGGAAATCATGGCTCCTCCGGCCATGATAACCTTATATTCACCCCCTATTATTCTTGTGTGTTTGATATTTGAAGAATCAAGGCCTTGACCTCGATGGTTCCCTTTCAGTTCTTCTTAGATCTATGGTTCTATAGCCTCTCCGGCCTTTGCTCCGGCATATTCAAGCCCCAGGAGCCTGATTCTCACTCATCCAACCGAGGATCTCACTTTTTAAGCCTTTCTCATTTTTAGGGTTTCTCCAGAACCTTAAGCTGTTCGAGTTTTTTCTCCGTTTATTTCTTAAAATCTATAATGTGTTTGTGCTTTATTTGACTTTTAAAGTGTTTACCCAATATTTTCCTTTTAAAATCGTTTGTCTACAAATTAGGTTTTCTAAAAGGTTTTCATAACTTCTTTTAATTCTTCTTTTCCTTCTCTTTATGAGTGTTTGTCTATACTATGCTCGTGTGCCTTCTTTTTACCATGCATGTGTTGTTCTTCTGCTCTTCTTCCTCTACTATACATGATACTCCTATGCTTTGTATTCTACTGCGCCTCTAGACTAGGCTCACATGCTAATCTCTGCAATATTGTCCTACATATTCCTTGATGTGCTTTCCAATATTATTCTATTGTATGAGTCTCTTGTGGAGTTCTTTAATTTTGTTTGCTTTATTGGATTTTATTCGAGTTCTTGCCACGCAATGTCATCTTAAGTTTGTATTACTTCTCCTCCTTTCAGAATTTTGTTTAAGTCCCAGACTTTTCTTGAACTTGTTCTTTATGCTCTTAAAACGACTCTCTCACTCTGTTGTTTCGAAGCTGCTATCATGTATGTTTGTTTCTCATAAGTCTCCGAAAGAGACTTCTGACCCTTTATCAGTGGTTTGCCTTCTTGGTTCTTTATCTAATTCAAGTGGAAACACTAGGATTTGGGATTTTCTTTTGGCAAGTTTGATTTCGTGTTTGGGTTCGACTTTGGAATCTTGTACTATCTGTTCATTCTGAGTCTACGAAATGATTTTGAGTCTCTTTGTTGCGACTTTGAATTTTCTTTTTCCCATGCTTGTCTTTTCTAATTAGCATGATAGTATCTTCTTGATTCATATATTTGTGCACTTTATATATGAGAACTCCTCTTTCAAAATGTTTTACCAACTAATTAATTGATTCTGAAATCCTCTAATGGGGGTTTGATTGATTGCTACTGACTTTCCCTAATTGAATCCTCTTTACCTATTTCTGACTTAGTCCATTCAAGTTAAGCCTATAATTTTTATTTTTACTAGTCGTTTGATTGATCCCCGTTCCTTTTTCTTTTTACCAACCGTGTACCATTGGATTTTGCCTTATATAACCCCTATGTATTTACCATTCTTGTGTTACTTTGGAAAAGATTTTAATCAAACTCTTTCCTTAATATCTTCTACCCGTTTGAAATCAGAATCCCTTGACTAAAGGGAGACTTTATATAATTCATTGCAAATGATTTTCTTACTTTTTCTTACTAGTCCTTTGCACTATAAAAGGGGAATGACCCTTCTGCACTTAGAACAACTTGGAACCTTCAATTCAATACACATATTGTTACATACATTCTCAATTACAACATTTTTTCATTTCTCTACTCTCATATGAGATCTCTTAAACTGCTTGCTTGCAATTTGGGTCTACAAGACTCTTGGTTTACTTGTTTGTTTTCCCTGCGACTGGTATGTTCTGATTTAGCTTCAGCCATAATCCCAATATGTTTATTTACAACTTCTGCAATCTTGATTGCTTTACCATTCATGCTCAGTGATTAACATGTATGCTATTCTCTTTGTACCTGTTTCTATGATGAATTCCTACACCCATATTCCTCTATATGTGTTTAGTTAGGGTTCAAGGCCTGGAAGATCCAAATTAATGCTCAGGTCTAAACCTGATCCTCAATGGATCCTAACTAAAAAATTTAGCTAAACAGGCTGCTTAGGGGTGTGCCAGATTCCTAATTGCTATGTATGACCACTAGCCCGCCATGGCCTTCTCCCTCCATACACTTACACTTATTCTTAGACTCTAAGTTCTGCCCCCCTCCTATGAGTATTTCCTTAGGACCTTTAATTCCCTCTGAACTTGGACATTTGAGGGCTGACCCTTCCACACTGCACTATAATCTGATTCTGCAATGTATTTGGGTTGTAAGCACTGCCCAGAGTCCTCTTTGAGGCTCTTGGGAACTTTGATACACCCCAAATGAGAGAAAGGCTTTGAAAAATCTTGATCTTCAGAGTTTGTTCATCTGACCTTGAGTCTGAAATAGGCTCCTTGCTTGTAGTTTGATTTCTGATGTAATTTTTTTTCACTTTGGTCTGTAATAAAATGCAATAACTCATGGGTTATATAGTGAAAAAAGGAAGGGTTACTCATATATGGATATGGGTAGATATCATGTTCTTAGTCATTTATTCCTGCAAAACTCATTCTTTCTAGAAGTGATGCATTTCATGTAGAAATCATGCCTATATGTTGTTTTATTACTGCATGTAGAAATCCTGCCTATAAGTTGTTTTATTACTGCATTCGAAATCTTTCCTATAAGTTGTGAATTTCATTTAGAAATCATGCTTATAAGTTGCCTTACTTCTATATATAACCATGACTATAAGCTTCAACATCCTTGCATAATGTCGATAACTTGTCTATAGGACCTTTTCAATTCTGCATTTACATCAATCATTAGGCAAACGATTTCTAGGTTTAAAAAAAATAAAATCTGTATCATAGACACCATGCCTATAGGATTCTTGCACTTCTATAAATGTTTCAAAATCAATCATGCCTAGAAAGTATGTCTATAAAGATAATCAACTGAATCTATCAAGACTAAAAATCAGTAATAATGTCGTCTTACATCAGCAAGTTTTATGTTTTCTAATTAGTAAACCGCTTTTAAAAACCCAGTACATTTCCACAATTTTGGATATCAGGTCTATGGGTCTCATATATGCAAGCCATTAGGTAATTAATTAATGGCATAAGTCTTTGATAATTACAACCAGGGGCAAGCCTAATTCAGACTTCTTATCTGGAAAATATGTGATAATCAAGTCTACCCTCACGTTTAAGTTTAATTAAAGACCTAAGCCATGCTAAACAACTTGCTGCTTTGAATAAGGAGGCCTATCTGAGCCTTTATTTGCTATGTGCTTCCCCTTTTACTGTCGTATGCGTTCTGTTTGTCGCACTAGACTTTTGTCCTTTTAAAACTCTGAAAAACCAATCTCCCTTCTCTTTTTGGAGTAGTAGTCCCAATTGCCTCCAGGACTGATAGGATTGAGATGGGTAATGGCAGGCAATAAGTAACGAGGCCAATCCACGATTTAATACCTTAACGAGGTGGGTAAAGGGTAGACATGGATATGATGCCCACGCGATAACACCACGTGTATAATGGTTACCAAGCGTTGTATGGGGTGATCCATGTTATTTATAAACCTAGGACCCCTTTCCTCTTTATTTGTTTACTTCCTTTTCCAGCATTTTTTTAGCTATTGACTCTCAGTTCTTTAAACTTCCTCTTTTACTTCAGTCACTTAAAATCTCTTTTTTTAGTATTGTTTCTTCTCCAAACTTCCGTCTTTTACTCTTTTGTCTTATTATTTGTATCAATTATTTGACCCCCTCCCCCATTCCTGCACTTATATATCCTTTAAATAAGTTATGAAATCTCCTACTTCCAAATTTCTCTACGCCTTTAACTTGTATACTTCCCTTGTTGCAATCATTATGTGAAAGCTATCTTGTTTGCTTATTTTCTTATATTTAAAGTCACAATTGTAGCATGGTCGGGAACCACACTAGTAGATCTCGAGGGGTGCCTAATACCTTCCTCTTGAGATAATTTCAAGCCCTTACCCATTCTCTGGTTTTTCTTCTTTTAAGTTGAATTTCTTCTTAGTGTCCTAATGCACTTAATCATTAGGTGACGACTCTTCTAAATTGCAAACCCAATTCCCAAAAGGAAAAGAGTTGTCCGTACAAATGTCATGAACCTAGTTTCACAAGAAAATGGGGGCATCGACACACTCAATACTCTGCACTCACTGGAGGTGTGTACAGACTCTGGAGGCGCTCCCAAAGCTCGGGCGCTAAGCACAGACAACTCACATGGTACCATATTAATATCTGGATCTGCACGGCCAACTCATGTGCTACGCGACTAGCTCACGCGCTATAATATTAATATCCTCTCGTATATGCCCTCGGCCCCACTTAATCATGTACCTCCACTAGTCTCACCATCATCAACAGATAAGGGAACACAACCCATCAAGTATCATAGCATATTAGCAAACAACAGAGATTGAGATAAACATGTATAATAATTTCTATGATTAAGTAAGAATAATGTGAACATGAATAAAACCTAAACATGAACTCTAACATGAAGGAAAACAAGTTCAACAACAAGTAAACACATAACCACAAATAATAGCCATTATGCCTCATAACCTCACGGGACGGACCAAGTCTCAATCCCTCGTGGTGCATACCCACACGCTCATCACTTAGTGTGGATATCACTACAAAACAATCACATCATATCAATTTCCCCTGGTTTATACCCTCAGTGCCTGAGTTAAAATTTTAACTTACCTTAACAGCATAAAATCCTACTCCAGGATATCCTCGTCTATGGAATCGGTCTCCAAAAACTCTGAATTTTACGTTGTAAATTAACAACTTTAGCCTCAGTTTTATAGATAGTAAGTGTCTCTCAATTCATATGTATGAGACCCCCAAATTCCGCTAACGAAGCTCGAATTTCGATAATTATTATCCCTCTCGTTGTTGTTCTCAAAAAACAGAAGCCATATTTAAGAAGTTGGAATTCAAATCATCGATATTTTTAACACCAAGAAACTGAAGCATATGATTTTTAACTCATTACTATTCATTATGTTTTCAATCATTATATAAGTATTACCAGTAAAAATATATATATCATAACCCCATCATTGTACGTATGTGTAAAGGTCCATAATTAATTTCCTCTATATGCAATGTTCTAATATTAAGATCCAAAACTTACAATCTTAACTGATTTTGTCCATATTAAAAGGTAAGATTTCTTTTATTAAATTAAATATTCATTCCTAAGGCTTCATGAGTATTCTGCCATGCTCAACTATTGCACAATTCAATTCTTAAAACTACCATAAAATAAAATAAACAATTCTTTCCTAAGTTCAAGCAATATATTTATTGAGATGAAATATATAATGTACCTGAGTACTACATTTTGACTTGAAGAATTGTCAACTTGTTGCCCTCGATTCTCTTTGATGTCAACTCCACCAAAGACCTGTCCATTGCCTCTTCTTTACAATTGCAATTGAGGCACATAAGCTAATGACCTAAAGCTTTATTACTGTTTCTTTAACCTAAGTCTCATTACCTGGGGCATAAGGAAAACAATACGGCCCTAGCCCATTTTTTCAATATTACTTATTTCCCCATTTATTTTATTACCTATTAACACATGTAATAATAAATTAGGCCACTAGCTATTTATCTAGTACATTATCTTATATATTATAATATATTATTTTCTACTAGCCTAGTGCTTTTTGGCCCACGTTTCATAGATGACACTATGATGCTTACTGTGAGAATGGTAACAACAATTAAATTTGTAAATGAGATTGTAAAAGTACGTGATCTATTCCTAGCTAGTTTGTTAAGGTAGTTGGTACTAAAACGTAAAGTATAATGACAAAAAGCGAGTTAAGCAAGGCAGTATTCGAACTAGTAGGGGGTTGTTGCCCGGCGTAGGATCAGCCAACGGATACTTCGGGGTCGAGGTACTAGCCTATCTAGGGCTATCGAGGGTGGTCGGGAAGGGGATAGCAGGTAAATATTGCTTGATAACTATATTATCAATATATATATATATATATATATATATATATATATATATATGTATATTTTTTTTTTTAAGTTTAACATTGGCTTCTATTGATATCAACAATGTACATAAGAGTGTTCTTAGTGGTAGTATAGACTAACTACCACTTCTTAAACAACTATACTGCTATTACAAATCAACTAGGAACTAGGGATAGTAATTAAGTTGTCGCAGCCCTTTTAACCATTTCTTGCATCTTCTGCCACGTGCATGAATAAGAATTGCAATCTCTCGGCACACAAGATTGTCATCAAATGGTTTCTTCTCAAATCTAATAGCATTCCTGCACCTCCAAATCAATGATACAGTAGTAACAAAAGCAGTGGCTATCACAGCCTTTGTAAATTGTTTACTCCTAGCATTGCAGCATATCCATGTCAACTCATTCTTCCAGCAACCAATTCTTTTATTGTAGCCCAGCCAGCAACAAATCCTGGACCAAATCCTACTGGTAACTGGGCAATCAAAATACAAGTGCTCAAATTCTTCAATGTTTTGATTGCAAAATACACAGGCTTCATCAACACTGATGCAAATTTGAGTAGTCTGTCAACTGTTGGCAATCTACCATGGGCAGCCATCCACACAGTAAATTTATGTCTAGGCAAGACATTTGTGGTAGCCATCAAGCTCTTCCACTCCATTCTAGGACAAACTGGAAGTAACGAAAGGTATAAAGAATGGATTTGGAATTTTCCAGCCTTACATAAACTTGAAAGTCTAGACATGAGATCTCCTTGCAGGTTGTTAGCATCCATAACATGAATTCTGCAGTCAATAATCTTCCTAGTTATCCAAGAAGCATTTTTTGGACTAGCCATTGTTTCAATGTCTTCATTCTTTATGTAATAAAAATGAATCCATTTGATCCAAAGGCAATCCTTTTTTCTTGCTAGATCCCAAAGTAACTTAGATACAGCAGCTTTGTTCCAAGTCTGAATGTCAATGATATTTAAACCACCAGCAGTAACAGGTCTACAGATTTTATCCCAAGCTATCAGTGATCTTTTGGATACTGTTCCATTGCCTGTCCATAGGAATGATCTGCAAATGGCTTCAATTGCTTTCACCACCTTCTTTGGCAATATAAAAATCTGGGACCAATATGTTTGAACTCCAAACAATACTGATTTGATAAGTTGACATCTGCCAGCATAAGATAAGAATTTGGCAGACCAACATGTAATTCTATCAGTGATTTTCTCAATCAGAGGCAAATAGTGATGTATACTTAGCTTCTTTGAGTGTAAAGGAATGCCCAAGTACTTGAAAGGGAGATGCCCTTCACTGAATCCCAAGTCCTCAAGAATAGCCTCTTTTTCAATCTGAGAAATGCCAGCAAAATATACAGCACTCTTAGACTTGTTGGCTGAAAGTCCAGATGCTGCAGAGAATGATAAGAATGCATCATGCAGTAATTGAATAGATGTTAGATCAGCTCTACAAAATAGCAACAAGTCATCTGCAAAGCAAATATGAGACTAGTTGAGCTTTCTGCATCTAGGATGAAAGTTAAAATCACCATTCTTATGTAATTGATTAAGGTTCCTGTTGAGATACTCCATTGCAATAACAAATAGGTAAGGAGACATAGGGTCTCCTTGCCTAATACCTCTTCTGGCTGAGAATGGTTTAGTGAGACCTCCATTAATCACTAAGGAATAAGTAACAGATGAAACACAAGCCATAATCCAATCCACAAATTTTGCAGGAAATCCAAGATCAACCAACATCTGTTTAAGAAATCTCCTTTCAATAGTATCATAAGCCTTCCTTAAATCAACCTTTAGTACACACCTAGGTGATATACCTTTCCTGCCATATCCTTTGAACAATTCATGACTGAGTAGAACATTATCTAAAATACTTCTCCCTTCTATGAATGCTGACTGTCCTTTTCCAATAATGTTGTCAATTACATCTTTCAATCTTCTAGTAATGATTTTAGAAATAATCTTGTATAGAGTGGTGCAGCAAGCAATGGGCCTGAAATCCTTAACTGTTTTAGGAGTTTTAACCTTTGGAACAAGAGCAATAGCAGTAGTATTCAGCATGTGTGGCATATGACAAGTAGTAAAGAATTCCTTAGTAGCAGCAAATATATCCATCTTGACAGTCTCCCAGTTTTTAGTAAAGAATTCCACAGGAAAGCCATCAACACCTGGAGCTTTATCATTTGGCATATCTTTTACAGCATCAGTAATCTCTTCCATAGTTACCTCTCTAATAAGAACCCTTTGCTGATCAAGGGTAAGACACACTCCCTCTTTAACAACAGCAGAATTAAGACAAGGTAGTTCAATAGGTCTATCCCCCATCAAGGATTTGAACACTTCAATAAATTCATGTTCAATAGCCAGAGGCTCAGTAAGTTTAACACCTGTTTCTGTATAGATAGAAGTAATATTGCTTTGGCTGGATCTTATCTTCCACTGTGCATGAAAATATTTGGTATTAGCATCACCATAATCAATCCAATTAGCCTTTGATTTCTGTCTCAATACTTGCTCCTCTACATTACTCCACTTCTCTATGTTAAGAAGTGCTTCCTTCTCTGCATTGAATAAGTGAGTTGAACCAGGGTTCTTCATCATCTGACTTTGAATAATGTCCAGTTGCTCCCTTGCATAAATCAATTTCTGTTGATAAGAAGCCATGTGCCTATTGAGTCCCTTCAGCTGCTGCTGCAACTCTTTAAGTTTATGCCAGATCTGTTGCATTGATGATCCTTGCCCTATTTGGCTCCATACCTGCTGTAGAATATTACCAAATTGAGGATCCTCCATAACAGTGTGATAAAGCCTAAAAGGTTTAGGATGAAGAAGCCTTTGCCTTCCAAACTTAATAAAGATAGGAGTATGATCAGAGATTGAATGATTCAAGAAATCAGCTTCCACATGACTGTATTGCTGTAGCCATTGAAAGTTCCCAATTGCCCAATCTATCTTACTATATACCTGTTTATTTGTCCAAGAATACCTCCAACCTTTTGATCTGACAGGAGTAAGATGAAGGTCATATATAAGCTCTTTGAAATCCTTTACCTCTGCATCTGTTACAGGAGATCCAATTCTGTCCTCAGTTGATAAGACAGCATTGAAATCTCCACTTAATAACCATGCATCCTGGCCAGGGATGGAAAGACCCCTGAGATCACTCCAAAGCTGCTTCCTAAGTGAGATTGTATTATAGGCATATATGACACTCAGTTGGAATTTAATTGCTGAGGCTGTATCTTCAACACTGCAATGAATAAACTGATCAGTGGTATCTAAAATGTGGACCTGTAAATGTGACCTCCAAAGTAACCATATCCTGCCATTAATTGCTTTGGGATAGTTGTGATGAAACTTCCATCCTTTAGCAATTTTATTAAGTATACTATGAGTTTTTGGTTCCTTTACTCTAGTTTCAATGCAACCTAGAATATCAACCTTATTCTTCAGCAGAAAGTTTTTTAATTCTTTCTGCTTATGGGCTTTGTTAAGCCCTCTAATATTCCATGTAACAACAATCATAAATTACTAGACAGCCCTAAGGAAGGCCCATGATCCTGCAATTGGCCTCTCCTACCCTCATCCAGAATTCCATTATTAATCATCTCTTCTGCTTTCTCCTGCATTGTGCCATCACTATCCACAAGCTCCAACCTCCCAAGCTCATCCATAGCTCCAATACTAGCAGCCATATCAGTACCAATGGGAATTCTTTGAGAGTTGTCCATATTTTGATCAGCACTTACAGTAGTATTAGTGGCAGCATTTCCTTCACTAACCAATGATAATGGATGCATTGGTTGAGTAGGAACTACTGTTGCATTGACATCATCTTTAGCCAAAGAGGTGGTTGTTTCAATGTTTCCTTTTGGGATCCATTTCTGCCTTGGCTGTTTGTTCCTCACCTTATTTCTAGCCAGATTTGCTTGAACTTCCTGCTCTTGTTTTCCATCAGTATGACTGTTATACCAACAGTCCATTGCATTATGCCCAAACTTCAAGCAATGGTTACAAGATTCTGGTTTCCAACCATACTCAATGTCTTGGATTTTCAAACCAAATGGAGTCTCAATTTCAATTTCCTCAGGTAAAGGAAATGCTGCATCAACTTCCACCAGTACCCTTGCAAATGAAATCTTCTCAAAATGAGCTGTAACTTTATCAGTATACAGAGGTTTACCAATAGTACTAGCTAATTTACTGAGTATTTCAGGGGACCAATATCCCAAATGTAATCCAGGAAATCTCACCCAAATAGGAATTGTGCTGAGGATGCCATTTTGCATAGAAAAATCAACATCCCAAGGTTTCAGAATCATCGGCTTGTTCCTATATGAATAAGGACCAAATTGAAGCACTTGGTTCATATCCTCAGCAGATTTAAACCTAAACACACAATAGCCATCTCTATGCATTAGAATTTGCGGCTTAGTCACAAAATTCCACACATGCAACACAAAATTCTCCATGGCTTTCTCATTAGGATTATCACCAATGATATAACCAATGAGAGAATTACTCCAATACTCAGTTTGTGGTTTCAATTCATCCATATTGATTTTAACAATCTTCTTTCCATCCTTATCAGTAGGAGGAACAAATGTTAAAACCTTCCCCATATTATGTTTACCTCTAACAATCTCAGCCATATTAGGAGGTGGTTGCTCAGCAACTGCAATGTCTGAAAATTGAAGCTTCCTCACAGCTTGACTATCTCGATCTGCATCAATCACCTTCAATTGAGTCTCGAAACTCGTAATTTTCTCTGCATGCAAAGGTAGTTTGGATTGGAGTTTCTCTGGCAAAAAGTTTCCAAACGTCAAAGGTTCAAGCTCCTTCGTTACTCCTGGAGCTGGAGTGACGATCTGAGGTGGAGAAGGAGGGGGTTGCCGCCGGCGACGCGCCATTTCAATGGAGGAAGCGTCGTGCTAACGTGCGCTTTTTAGGCGCACTGTTCCATTTGTAACGTGCGCCGAGAGCTCTCTCACTCGAGGTATAATTCTACTTCTACCTTTCTACTATATTATCAATATTAAGAAAACTAACGAAGAACAAATGAGAGAATGATAAAGTGCTAAGGCGACCTCGAGGTCGATAAAGATAGACAACTTAGAAGAAAGAGAGAGAGAGAGATATTATTACATTTGTGGAGAAGTGGCAACCTCGGTCCCCTACAAGGTAGGGTGAGTGCCTTTTATATAGGATGAGAACTCGACTATAGTACATATGTATTGATTATAAGATTACAAAGATGGGTGGCTTGATGCAAGGCCTCACAGTAGGCTCTAGATAGGTCGGGCCTATCAAATACAATCATGTGCCTAGGGGGATTCTGCTTCTGTACTTACCCCAGCCCTCATTTCTCTTGAGTCGGGCTTCAACGAGCCCTAAGACTGAGAACTTGATCGCGGCCTCCCTCCCTCGAGGTATCGAGGTAAGCTTCCAAAAAGAGTCGGGCTTCCACGAGTCCTAATACTGAGAACTCGATCGCGGCCTCCCGCCCTCAGGGTCTCGAGGTAAGCTTCCAAAATGTCTTAACAACTAAAAATCAAGTCTTATTATTTTGGTCGTACAGATAGTCTCAGCGTTTCCCATATCAAAGTGATGGGAAATGATTCTGACACATGACTCCTCGGGCTTCTTTCGGCAACATTATGCTGGTAATTTGGATCGTGGCACAATCTTTTGTAATAGATGGTTGTTCGGATTATGCACCAATGCTCACTCTTCTACCCGGCCTAGTGTGGCACTTTATCCTTAGGTCTCTTTCTTTCCCAAGGGATAACGCGGCACCTCCGTGTTTAGGCGAGAGCCCGCCGAACCTTCAAGCATTGGCTTCAGCGGGCCATGTCTCTTTTCTTTTCCTCCTTTGTGTCCCCTTATTTTCCTCTCCTTCATCTTCCCCGGCGAAGATCTCTCGAGGGATTGAGTTGGGAACCTATAGGAGGTGGAGGTCGAAGGAGTCACCCTCGATGGTGCAGCACCTGGGGATGCTGATACTGTAGATGGATTCCTGGGGGAGGATCGAGCGTCCGGGTTTCATCACATGTACATCCTCGCATTCCTCTACTTTAGGTGTACTTGTAGGCCTTCGTAATTTGTATGCAATGACCCTTCGAGGGCTTTGTAATCACATTCCATGACATCTCGGTGGCTATTGGACACAAATCTTTCATAAATAAGAATTTATTTTGCTGACTTCTACTTCCTTTACTTTGTCTCATATTTGTATGCTCTTACGCCCTTCGGGGCTCTTTGAATGCTTTCTTTTGTTTGTTGGCCGTCGAAGTCTACCGTGAGAGCTTGTCCTGGTCTCCAGCAGATCCGCATAGCTCTTCCCCAAACTTATTATCATATTTCAAATTCATGGTGGACCGATTTGGATAGTTTCAGCTGTCAAGTAACTTGTTTGGAGATCACGCATCAAATTTCGGAGCCTTCGGGAACGTTATCCTGGATGGAGGTCATCTTCGGCTGCCCGGGGGGGGGGGGCTATTCAATCTTGATATATATAACCTTTTTAGAAAGTATAAGGTTGGCTTCCACGGAGGGGTTTTCCTATGTATGGGTGATTTTTGGGCCTTTATGGAGCTTTAGTGATCGGAGCTTTCGGGGTTTGTTCCTCTAGAGAGGGGATCACAAGAACATGCACTTGCCTTTCTACCTGCAATTTTGGAGCTCGTTGAGGCCTTGTTTCTTGGGGCTAAGGCTCCAGATGCGAAATGTTGCCTCGAGCATGGAGATAATATGTGTGCCCCCCCGAGTCTTGACTTTATTGGAGGATGTTTTCTAGAGAGGGTATCGACCCATCGATTTATACCGAGGCTGTTGGCTTCCGGAAGCTTATCTCGAGCAAGCGACTCGACATTGATTCTTTCATATAAGTGGGGTGGCTTCGGCGTTTTTGTGAGACTTCATTATTTTTTGGTAGTTGTACTTTTGCTTCGACATAGGGTTCCTTATCTATTAAAGTGTGAAAAGTGTTGGTGTTTTCCCTTGCTTTATTTTGTCAGTTTTACCATAGCCATGACGATCACTTTGGGACCAGTGTGGAAAAGAGCGGAGATTGTTGTTCCTGGTGCTCGATAGCTGAAAGATTTCGCTCTAGAGACGGTATCCATGATAAGAGAGGAATACCTAGAGGTGGCAAGGTAGTACTGCGGGTGGAGCGGGGGGGGGGGGGAGAGACACTACAAGTGCTTTCCCCAGGTGCAGGAATCGCGGACTCAGCTGATGGGTTCTTGAACGTGCATTTATACCCTTTTGCATTTGGTCCCCTATATAGGGTTATGCTGGACTTTCGCTTGAAGTATCGGGTTACCTCGGTACAAATTCATCCGTCATTCTGGAGAATGATGCTGATGATGAGATTCTTCGGGGAGAAAGCCGGGCTTGAGTTCACGCTCAATCATGTCATTAGGCTATACCGACCTTTTCATCATCGAGGCCTATTAACTCTGCGGAGTCGTTAGTCTACGCCCATCGTTGTTGATGTTGAGGAGGGAAGATACCGAGAGTGGGCCGGTTGGTTTGTCCTAATCCAGACGACGATATTATTCCAGTGGAGTTTTATCCATTTCCCGAAGGGAGGAATCATACACATAAGTGAGCCACTTTGTCGCTCTTTTACATTTTTCTCATAGCAAAAATCAGCTAAATAACAATGTTATCTCCCTTGTTGCAGCAACTTTGTGGATACCGGACGAAGTGCACAATCTTCCCTGTTGGGTTCGGAGGTAGGTGACCCATTTGACTTGTGAAGAACACGGGTGGTGAGCCATGTCTCGCATCAGGTGGGGAACAGAACATCAAGCTACGTGCGTTATGTTGCTTTTACCCTGCTGGCATATACCTGAGGTAACATTTTCCCATCTCGTCTGTACTGTACTTGCCGTTTGCAAATATCGGGCAGTTCTTTGGGAGGAGGCAATGCATTTCCGGATAGAAGATGGAGTCGTCGGCCTCTGGGCCGAGGGATTACAGTAATAGGAAGGACTGGAGCCCGCAAGGCGAATGAGCCATAGGTTGTGCTGTTTGGGCTCATATTTATGAGGACGGGGCATCGGCTGAGTCTGCTATTCCCGGAGTGCCTGATTCCCGACCAACGGCTCTTTCGAGCGAGCACGTCTTGCCCGGGGCTGGCTCTTCTGGGATCGCAAGGAAAGGATCAACAAGAGCGTTTTCTTATTTGGAGGAAATCCATCGTCTTCACTTTGTGGTGAGCGTATGCTTAGTTTCTTTCTACCCCGCTTCTTCCTCCTCTCATTGAATCTTTCCTGCAATCCTGCGATAGACTTAAGTCTGAGTTTTTCTTACAAAGGGGCAAGTGTCAGAGAGTTCTGGATGAGGGGGAATCCCTTAGGCTTCTTTGCAAGGAGAAGGAAGTTTAGCTGCAGCATTGGCGATATGTGGTGTATCACAGTTAAAACTGTGAGAGCTATTTGATGGAGCAGGTAATTTCTTTTGGTGCTTGCTTCACTTCTTTCTAAACTTGAGGCTAATTTCCTCTTGTTGTATCAGTTGCAGAAAAAGAAGAGGCCTTGGAGTACCTTAAAGGCGACGTAAATTGTGTCAGGGCTGCTTGCGAGGAGCTAAGAGCTCAAGTGAAGGCTCAAGCTTTAGAGGAGACGATCACTCAACTTGACCCATGACAATGCCAAAGCTCAGGCGGATATGACCGAGAAACTTGAGTCTGATCTCTCAAGGGTCAGAGCCAAGATAAATGATGCCTAGGTGGAAGTAGCGGTAAGCTGAACTAGAGCTAATCGTGAGATGGAAACTTGCATAAAGGATGCTGCTAACGCCCAATTTGAGTTGAAGAGAGCCCTCGACCATGAGAAGATGATCGAGGAATATGTTCGCTGCCAATCTCCTAGAGAGGTATTTGAGGAGGTTAGTGCGAAGGGCTTCATTCTCTCAGAGGAACTGGCTCGAGCAAGGGCGGATGAGTGTGACGCTCGGTCACTTCTGTGAGCATGTGATTTTTGCCCTACACGAATTACTCCTATAAATTCAAACAAAATAAATTCTTTATTTATTTGCAATTTTGGAGATTTTTGTGGCATTTTTCGTTTATTGTTTGCATTTTGTTTATGCATTTTATTGGTGAAAAATACAAAAAATATGTCGCATATGCATTCAGAAGTTGATTTGATATTTTTTCAAGAATTATTCAGCAATTAGTCATTTTATCAAAAGGAAAAATAAAAAATACTTCAATTTTCCCTTTTAATTTTAATTTTTGATTTTAGGTTATTTTCTTTTAATTTTTGTTTTAATTATTTGTGATAAAGATTATGTAAGATCGTTAGCAGTACTATTGGTTAACTTGGGATTGATAATTTAAATTGGGATTTTAATCATTTTGAAAAAATGAAAAAGAAAAAAAAAGAAAGAGAAAAAAATCTGAAAAATAATAATAAAGAAGAATAACAAATTGGGCCAATTCTTTTAAAATACGCATCCCAAATGTACCCAAGCCCAAACGTAACCCATTCCAACCCAGTCCATCCCCTAATAAATCGAAACGACACCGCTTTGCCCTAATTAATCTCAGCCGTCGAGGATTCAAGATCCAACGGTTGAGAATTGGCCTGCCTTAATATATATATATATATATATATATATATATATATATATATATATATATATATATATATATGTCCAAACCCTACCCCACCCCAAACCCTCCCCCCATATTCAATCTCTAACCTCTAACACATCGAACCCTAGAACCACCCTATCTCCGCCGCCCACTGCCGGTCGAAAATTGCCCACGACGGCGGCGGAGCTCCAATCGCTACAAAATTTACACTGTTGATTCATCTCTCTCTCCTCTACCAAAATCCACACCCCGCTTCCCTAAAATCCCACCCAAAATTCTCGAATCTTTGAAACCATGGCGGCCGCCTCCGCTGTGTCTGAAGCCGCCGCCACCTAACCTCTCCCAAATTCACACCCCTGAACCCCTATCTCTCCCTCATCCAAAATCCGCACTCAATATCCTTCAAATACCCTTGATTCTTCTCGAATATTGATTCAAGAAGGGACTGTCAAAACTGGCCACCTCTAAATCACCGCAAAATAACACCCCAGAATCCCCATGTTTCCCTATCCCTCAATATGAACTCACTTTCCCTCGAATCATGTTACAATTGCTCGAATATTGGGTTAAAGATTTGACCTAAAGCCTGTACATGCGGTTTCTTTAGTCTGATTCTTGCTTCTGATAACACCTATTGATTGTTCTACTAAGAACAAATAATTTGTGTTATTGGAGGACAGAATAAGAGGTTATAGTTTTGTTAGTTTTAAAATATTTGGACTCAGCTCTATTTCTCATGGGTAATTAGTTACTGCTTAGGGGGTAATTGGGGTAGTTCAATTAAGAAAATCTTTGTAACTGATTTCTAGGGGTTTGCTAGAAAACTTCAAATGAAAACTTGGTCCACAAGTAAAAACTAAAGGAATAAATTGAAATTAAAACCTAAGGGTTGCCCTAGTTTGCTTGCCTATAAAGGCATTCTTTCTTGCCTTAGAAGGCAGACACGGAAGGATGAAATTCTAAAAAGTTTTAAAAGATGAGGTTTTGAAAAAGATTTCAGGGATTAGAGAGTTCATTGATAAAAAATCAGAAAAAGGTAAAAAAGGAAAATATAGAAAAAACTACAAAAAAGACTATTAATTTTCCATTGAGGATACGGAGATAAACAAGAGACTTTTAGTGATAAAACACTCAGGAAAGGGTCTAAAACTTAGCCACAGAAGTTGGATTTTCAGATCAGCTAGTTCAAATTGATGTTTGAGATTGATTTCTTATGTATAATGCTTCATTTATGGGTACTGAAAGTTGTTGATTCAATTAGAGTATGAAATGACTTGAATTTGGGTTGGTTTTCAAGAGTTTTCTAGTTCAATTTTGATTGCATTTTGTTTGTTGTGTATTGTTTGGGTTTCTGTTGATTTCAAATTGATTCAAGCTGTTTTATCTATTAATACTACAATTAACACTAGGCTATTGCTGCTGAATCCTCCTTCTTCGTACTCTCTTTGAATTGCCAAGCACACTCTTTTCAAAGTCTGTTGGATGTATGTATTGCAATGAAGATGAAATGAAGTTTGAAACCATGGCAGTTGTATTTACTTTGTTTAGTTTCAATTTTCGTTGTAATATTCATATGATAGGTCAGTTAGTTGAAGTCTAGCCACTCTTAGTTAATTAGCTGAATTCGTAAGTTATGGTTAAAATTTTAACACGGTTGGTGTTATAATTCTGAAATTATTAAGCAATGACTGTAGTTTCTTTATATACCGTTCTAGAAGTTAGGTTGGCATGAATACAAGATGATTGTCTAATTTTAAGTTGTATTTTGGTGCTTTTGTTTGAAGTGATTAATTTTATTATCTAAATGAGTAATGGGGATTTCGACTCAGACCTGGCCCATGTTTACTCGTCTGAGGCCATTTGAGGTTAATTTGGTTTTTGTGGCTTTTGCACTGGCCTGTAGCCATAAGGATTCGATCATGGGGCTTTGAAATAAAGGTCTACATATTTTTCAGCCTCTTTGGGCTGATATTTGAACCCATTTCACCCTTCGTCGGTACAAAAGTAATCTAGTCAATTGCATACGTGCCCTTTATCATTAATTAAAATGAGCTGCATCAATAGCAAGTACCCACGACTTTATGGATTTTAGTTTAATTCCCTTTTACAAATATTATCAAGGTGTGCCAACGCCAAATAAAATTGAACAATTACAATGCCCCCCATTAAATTAATCTTGTATTGATCCTTCGAATTCGAGGCATGCGGTTTAGTTGAATTCCATGGCCCTTGTATACTTGCAAATGTGTATGCATTTTAGGTGCGCTAGTTAAATAATTTACTTTTCTTAAATTCGGGTGTGCATTTATGTGACCCAAATCCAAATCCCAATATTGTTGAAACATGTCAAGGATCACGGGTGCATTTAGGTGACGTGGTTCAAGACACATTTTAGCCGTGTTGCAATATTCTAAAAAATTAAATAAAAGAGGATTTAATAGTTTAAAATTTGCACATGGGTTCACAATGTATTAAAATCAGATAAATAAGCCGAATATGACAATTGAGAGACCGTGCTAGAACCACAAAAATCGAGAATGCCTATTACCTTCTCCCGGGTTAACATAATTCCTTACTCGGATTTCTGGCTTGCAGACTATATAGCAGAGTCAACCTTTTTCTCGATTGGGGATTTATACTGGTGACTTGGGACACCAATAATTATCCCAAGTGGCGACTCTGAAATCTCTAAATAAATAAATCCCATTTTGATTGTCCTTTATTTGGAAAAACTCCCTTTATCTACGCCCTTCATGGGGTATAGTATAAAAAAAAGAGGCATGACAGCTCTTGCAACTTTGCTGGGGATCGAACCAAGAATCTCTGGTTCAGGGTTCAAATTTGAGCTTAAAATAATTGTGTATTTGACTTTGTTTATTATCTGATTTTATTATATGACTCTGCCAATGTGCTAAATATTGTTTTTACCGCTTTAATATTATTTGAACTGTATATAAACTACCGCGAAACCCTTCTCTTCTCATATTCGGTGATGTGATCGCTGGTCGAGACTCCCTATTTTGTTAGTGTCATACCTTTAAATAAGAAAGAGGCCCGGACAAGTTACAAAGGCGGATTTCCTTTTGGTACCCAGTACGTATCCCCCTCCGCGACTCGATTTGTGCGCTCAGGTACACAGTCTAGACCCTATACCTAGGCTTCAAATTAGAATAACACAACCTCATGCCTGATCTAGTAGGAACGCTTATTGGCATCATGCATTTGACTTACAGGACTCAACACAAAGGTTGGGTCCGTCTAGGATAGGGGCACCCAAGATGATGGGACCATCCTAATGCATTTTGCGTGCTACTTGTGCATTTATGCCGTATTTGCAGGCCAACCGACTTTTGAAAAAGGGAAAAATAGAGAAAAAGGAAAAAAAGAGGAGAATTTGACAAAGAAGATAAAAAGTGTGTGGGAAAGGAAAGGATTTACCTATTTCAAAACCCATACTGAAATGCTACCGAAATTTAAAAAAAAAAGACAAAGAAAGGAGATGTTTTCGAAAAAAATAAAAAAGAAAAAGAAAAAGAAAAAGAAAAAGAAAAAGAAAAATAGAAACTGTTTTTTAATTTTGTCAAAATTGCCCGAACTAGGCCAGTTTGATTCTCACTTGGTGTGAGATACGTAGGTAACCCCCATCGGGCCCAACTTCGTTTTTTCAAAAATAGCCAAAAAGAACCAAATTTTATTTGCAATTAATAAATAAAGAAGTTTTGTCAAATTAGCCGAAGATCCCAAATAGGGCGCCGGAAGGCTATTTTGAGAGAACAACCACCCTGGATTCTATTTTCCTAATTTTGGCCGATACGAAGTGCTGAAAGGCCGTATTTGCGAAGTCGGAATTTAATTTTTGAAATGAAAATTTTAAAAATTAACTTTGTTCTGAGTCTAATAAATCATGATTTTTTGCTTAATCACCCTAATAAATGTGCAGAATGAGCATGAATCAAAATTTGCCTATATCAGTCATGAACAAGATCCCTTTGGAGGTACACATGTGGTGGAATGATTTAGGGGAATCGGGGCAAAACAAGGTCAATACGCACTTGGGAGGACTCACTGGGTTGCTAAAAATTAATCCTAGAGGGGATGTCATAAAGGCGGTGGTTACATTCTGGGACCCGACCCACAATGTGTTTCATTTCCAAGACTTTGAATGCACTCCAACACTGAAAGAAATAATCGGATATATCGGGATTCCCAAAATTTCTTTGAGATATCAGTATTTGATTGAGCCAAGAGTCATCGCTGTACATAAATTCTTGGACTCAATAAAGATAAGCAGGGAGATTTACAATCTAGATCTGTCAGTCGGTTTTTGTACTCCACCGTTTATATACCAAAGATATGGGCATATAGGAGGGTTTAACGACCCGAAAAATAAAATTTATAGCAAGGGAAACCGACTCAAATGGGAAGAACATCGGTATTTCGCATTTATGATATTCTTCTTGGGCCTCTTGGTGTTTCCACGGAAAGACGGAAATGTTAACATACGGATTGCAGAGGTTGTCAGTACATTGCTCACTCAGTCCAAGAGCACCCTCGCACCCATGATATTATTTGAGGTCTTCCGTCCCCTCACAGCTTGTAAAGCTGGAGGATATTTCTTTGAAGGATGCAATTTGCTGTTACAGATATGGACGGTTAAACACTTGTGCCATCGACATCAATTCATGAGTTATGGGTCATCGGAAAGAGGCTGCATCGAGGAATTTTATACCAAAGTTGATGGGTTAAGATTAATGGAAGAGGTCACAGAATGGGTATCATATCTACGGGCCATAAGTGCAAATCAGATAGAGTGGACATTTGGGTGGCTCCCCATTGATGAAATTGTGTATATGCCAGCTACCGGGCCTCATTTTCTTTTGATGGGTCTCCGGGAGCATCCAACCCTATGCTCCGTACAGGGTGCTATGACATCTAGGGAGGTGCCAAATGGTTCCCAGGGATGAAGACATTAGTCACCATATGGTAGAGATTGGTCCCAATAGTCAGTTTCACGAAGCAACAGTACGTCAGATCTGGAGCGAATGTCAGTACTTGACAGTGGACACTCAAGTACGAGACTTGTCTAAAAGCGAGGTTGCACCAGGGTAACTTTCTTGGTATAAAAAAAATAGAGTTCGGAAGACCGGCCAAGAGGCCACATCTTCAGTAGTTTGCTGAGGTGTCACAAGAACAATGGAATAGGTTAGCCAAGGAAAATCAATACAAGGCCATAACAAGGAAATTGGAAAAGCAAGTCAAAGACCTTAAATTCAAAAATGGTTTGCAAGCTGCGGCAGATGAAGGGGAAAAGAAAAGACTAGCCAAAAAAATGAAGCTTTGCGAGCCCAAATTCAAAAAATGAAAATAGCCGCAAAAAATCCCGCCAGAAGTGCGAAGGATGAAAGGCTCATAGACAATCTGAGGCGGAAAGTAGGAGAATACAGTTTTGACTTGAACAAAGCAGAGGGTGAGCATTCCATAGCCCGGAAACGATTTTCCAAGAATGTAGAGGAGTGAGCATGAATGATTGAACAATTAAAAGAAAGGTATGACGACGAGGTTGCGGGGTTGAAGAAGAGGATCATCATGGTTGAAAACAAAATGGTCAAGCAAGCAAAGGACTTTAAGGCTGAAAGAGAGCATTGTTACATAGCAATAGCACGGCTGGAGAGAGATTTGCAATAATTCCAAGAACTGAATCGCATAGCCGAACAAACTTTGGAGGCTAGGCCCCAGCAGATTAGGCGATTGTTACAAGAAAAGGGTGCTATAAGAGAGAGGTACGGATGATCACTGATTATATCACCGTAAAGTGTAGCCAATGTGAAGATATAATAAAATCTATGTTCTTTGCCACCGCAATGACCTTTGTCCGTCAAGTGATGGAAGACCTTCACCACCTCCAAGGGGATTTAGCACACAGGCTTGCGGCGAGACCGAATAATGTCCCACAAGCCCTAGGAGCATTAGAAGTCTTAATGTATTCATGATTTTCAAAGATATTAGTCTGTATTTTCTTCTATTTTGAGTTTGTAATAAGCTGTCAAGTCAGTTGTTTTTATCTTGTGTCAGAGTCTGCTTGAGTCAGAGTCTGTTGATTTCTTTTATAAAATTCTATTAGTAGTTGTAATCAAGTGTTTTATTTTATTAAAATTTAAAAATTCCCAAAATAATTTCTATATTTATTTGCCACAACTATGCTCTGATTCATGCAGGGTCATGATACATAGGCAATCTCCATAGTATTCGACTATACCAAAATAAGAAAAAGAAAAGAGAGGTTCATGAGAGGAGCAACAGTAAAAAAAAGAGAGAATAATAAATTAAAAAAGAAGGTAGGCAAAAACAAGTTGAGCAAAGAAAAAGGGGATGAAGAAAAATAAAAGCAAGAGAGAAATTAAAGGTTGCATAGGAAAAAAACCGGAATGATGCAAGCATCCAATCTATGTGCATAATAGAAACTGGTAACTACTTAGGTGAATTCATCCCCGAATACGTGGTTACCTATGTGTTGAAGCCTAACCGCTAACAAGTTTTGGTATTTTCTTATCCAGTTCAGACAGGCGGTTAGTTTTTTGCGGCATTCTGGCAAGCCACTCCTATAACACTCGGTCTAAAAGCAAGCTGACTATGGCCAACCAAGAAACCGACGCAAGTATCATTGATCCCTTGAAAGAGGTAGAAGATTTGGATGTTAACGCAATAAAAGAAGAGATGTACAAACTGAAGCATCAGATGGCATGGGTGAGAGGGCAGCCACCACCAGTCTATCCTACTAACCCGACCTTCATCCCACAATTAGCCTAGTCACATGACTACCCTGCCACTGATCCAATCCCAAGCTTCCACATCTACCAACAATACCAGGGTGCAACTTCCCAGTTTCCACAAGCTCTACCACCCAAAGTTGTACCACATCCCCCTCGACCAATTGCTACTATCTTTGTGGCACCTCCTCCCACCGCACTCCACAGATCATCTAGTGAACCTTTCCTCCAAGCTCATTACAATTAGTATTACCCACCAGAACAACTTTCAAAGCCCATGAACCCTACTCTTATGCTCCCCGTTTTTATATCCCTGTTGAGACTGTAAAACCAGTCAAAACCCCTGAGCAAGAGGAGGTACTCAGGAAAGTCAAAAGTCTAGAGCAATCATTAAGAGGGCTAGGTGGAAAAGTGAGTGTGGTGTATAAAAGCCTTTGTTGGTTCCTATATGTACAATTGCCTCCAGGCTTTAAGATGCCCAAGTTTGACTTATACGACGAGCATGGTGATCCAGTGGCACACTTAAGAGGTTTTGCAGCAAGATTAGAGGGGCAGGTGGAAAGGATGAATTGCTAATGGCATACTTCAGTCGATATTTTAGTGGTTCAGTGTTGGAATGGTACACACGACAGGATCATGCTCGATGGTATACATGGGACGATCTAGCTCAAGAATTCGCTTGCCATTTTTAGTATAATTTTTAAATTATCGTGGAAGCTCAAGAGAGTATGGCTGCCATTGGAGGGAGAAGGCAGCGAGGGTCGACCCGTCAATGAAGGAAAGTGAGATGGTAGATTACTTCTTGTAAGCTTTGGAGCCTACATATTTTAGGCACCTAGTATCGGCAGTGGGTAAATCTTTCAATGAGGTGGTAAAAATGGGGAGTATGGTCGAAAGGAACTCAAATCCAATAAGATTATGAGCTATTCAGCAATCAAGACGACCACCCAGGCTATCCTAAGCGGGACCAGAGGAGCAATTGGAAAGAAGATGAAAGAAGAGGTAACGCCAATTGACTCAGGAACTTGGTTTAGGCCCCGAGGTCTATCCTATTACAACCAATCCCGACCTCACCACCAACTCTACCCTCACACTCCATATAGCCCACCATAATACTATTATCCACCTCTTGATCCCTGTTTCTCCGTCCATCATGCACAAATATATACGCAACCTCCCACCCACGCACAATGGCGTGCGCCAAACCTACAAAACATTTATCCAGCGCCACAATATAACTACCCTCCAAGAGCATACCAGCAACCCTCAAGACCAGCTTTTCGGGCCAACCAAGTTTTAAAAACTGCAGTTTTAAAAACTGAGAGGATGCAGAAGAAGAAAACTTTCATTCCATTGGGAGAGTCATAAAACGACGTATTCCATAGGTTGAGACAGTTAGATATATTGAGGCTGATTCATGAAAAATTTCCAAATCCTCCTCTGAGAAATCTGGACTATTCTTTCAGTTGTGGGTATTGTTCTGGGGCTCCGGGGCATACATAGAGAAATGTTGGCATCTGAAATCGCTATTTAGGAACTTAATGATTCACATCGGATTGAGGTGCAAGCTCCGGAAGCACCCAATATTACTCAAAACCCGCTGACTGCTTATCAAGAGACAAACATGATTGAGATAATGCACAAAGAGGGAGAGCCCAAAAAGCCTTCACAAACTGTCATGATGATCCGAGCTAGTGAGCGAAAGATGGTTGAGAATTTGACTAGCAAGATGTCGACAATTAAGTTGAGTGGAGTAAGCAGTGAGCCTTTCGTTGTAGTTAGGAAGGAACCCCTGGGAGAAGGGATATTAAAACAAAAAAGTGCAAAAGTGGTGGTACCGGGAGTAGCCAGCAAGCCTGTGGTTGTTGTGGAAGGCGCTTGCACAGAGCCTGTCATTATCAAACCCGTAACTCAGCTACCAATGATCAGCAGCACGGCCGTACCTTGGAATTATGACCGAGTAATAGTGACTTACAAAGGAAAAAAGGTTAGAGAAGAAGTTTTTGAGACCCACGGGCTGACCCAATCGTGGAGGTTCTTTACCTCCAAAGAATTGCAAAAATCAAAATCAACCAAGGATAACTCAGCGGTGGTGAAGAAAACTGTGAGTGAAGAGGAAGCAGAAGAGTTTCTGAGGAAGATGAAAATGCAGGATTATTCTCTTGTGGAACAACTGAGAACACGCTTGCTCAAATCTCACTGTTATCATTATTGATTCATTCGGACGAGCACCGTCGGGCGTTGATGAAGATCCTGAACGAAGCCCATGTTCCAGATAAAAACACAGTCAACCACTTGGAGTAGATAGCCAACAAGATCTTTGAGTTAAACTAAGTCACTTTCTCTGACGATGAATTGCCCCTAGAAGGCACCGAGAATAATAGAGCATCCTATATTACGGTGAAGTATGAAGATTCTATGGTTACTCGAGTGTTGGTTGATAATGGTTCAATCGCAAATATTTTCCCTCTTTCCAAGTTGAAAAAGTTGAAGGTGGATGATGAAATAATTCACGAGAAAAACATCTGTCTACGAGGGTTTGATGGCGGGGGAAAAGATTCGGTCGGTGACATAGTGCTCGAATTGACAATCGGACCAGTTGATTTTACTATGGAATTTCAAGTGCTGGATGTGGCTGTCTCTTACAACCTATTGTTGTGATGATCTTGGATCCATGCTACCAGGGAAATCTAATGGTTAAATTTGAATGAGATCGACAAGAAATAGTGGTGCACGGTGAGGACCATCTGTATGCTCACAGTGATGCTATTGTTCCATTCATCAAGGCAGATGATGACAAGGGGCCCTGGGTGTATCAGGTTTATGACACGGTGTTAGTAAGAAAAGTTTCAAAAAGAGAGTGCATTCCAATGCCAAAGCTAGCCGCTGCATCAGTCATGGTGGCTATTGAAATGTTGAAGAACAGGTTCGTTCCAGGAAAGGATTTGGGGGCGTCACTTCAGGGTATCATACAAACAGTATTTCTCCATACGAACATGGACACCTTTGGTTTGGGATTCAAGCCCATAATTGCAGACACCAAGAGAGCCAGAAGGATGAAAAAGAAAGCATGGGCCCTCCCTAAGCCTGTACCTCATCTCTTCAGATCATTTGTTAGGCCCGACGCTATGAAGCGCTCGACAACAACAAGTTCCGGTTCTATGGTTGACCCTGACAAGGAATTTCTTGAAAGGTTTGAAAGGTTGTTTGAGGATGTGAATATGGTGGAAGTTGGAGAGGGTTATAGCAAGGCAGATGTGCAATTTTTTGGGCACTGTGCAAAAGTCAACAATTGAGAAGCTACTCCTCTCCCGACCAGGAAGGAGTTTTGGTAGTTTGCTTTGATTTTTCTTTCAATTTCTCTGGATTATTCTAGGGTTGTAATTCAGAGTCTATGTTCCATCCGTTTGGATGTGTAAAACCTTGTTATCTTTAGTTTTCAAAGAAATGCAATTTCCTTTTCGTTAGTGCTGATAGTTTTTGTTTTTCTTTGCATTTCTTTTCCTTCTTGTACAGTCATTTTTATGCTCGCTCCAATGATATGACATGCATAAGGACTCTTAGGCCCAGTATTGATAGTTGTTTTAATTCATAAGTAATAAGTTAAGAGATAGAATATGAGGATGAACCAGAATATGATGAGGAAAGGGCGTTTGACGAAATTAGTAAAGAGTTAAGACACTTTGAAGAAAAACCCATGCCAAACCTGAGCAACACAGAAACAGTCAATCTAAGGGAACCAGATAACATCGGAGAAACTAAAATAAGTGTCCATCTTGAGCCACAACTGAGGGAAGAAATAATCAAAACGCTGGTAGAATACAAAGATGTATTTGCATGGTCCGATGATAATATGCCAGGGTTGAGCACTGACTTAGTGGTTCACAAATTTCCCACTGACCCGACCTGCCCTCCTATCAAACAAAAGTTGAGAAAGTTTAAAACTGATGTGAGCGTAAAGATTAAAAAGGAAGTTACCAAGCAATTTGAGGCAAAGGTCATCCGAGTCACACGATATCCTGCCTAGTTAGCCAATGTCGTGCCTGTGCCAAAGAAGGATTGTATAACCAGGGTGTATGTCGATTATCGTGACCTAAACAAAGCAAGTTCAAAAGACAACTTCCCAATACCAAACATCTACATATTGATGGACAAATGTGCAAAGCATGATTTTGATGGACGAGAAGGATGCGCAGAAGACATCATTCAACACGCCATGGGGAACATATTGTTACAGGGTCATGCCCTTCGGCTTGAAGAATGTTGGGGCAACCTATATGAGGGAATTGACAACCATCTTACATGATATGTTACATAAAGAGATTGAGTTCTATGTGGATGATGTAATTGTCAAATCCAGGAAGCAATCCAACCATGTAAGAAATCTGAGAAAGTTCTTCCAGAGGCTCCGCAGGTACAGTATCAAGCTCAATCCTGCAAAATGCACATTTAGTGTGCCATCAAGGAAGTTTCTAGGGTTCATAGTCAACCACCGAGGCATTGAGCTAGATCTATCAAAAATCAAAGCCACAAGAATTGCTGCCTCCGAGGAACAAAACAGAGGCGATGAGTCTATTGAGGAGATTGAATTACATCAGTAGTAGATTTATTGCTCAGTTCACGAAAACTTGCGAGCCTATCTTTAAGCTGCTGAAAAAGGATGCTGCGGTCAAATGGACAGAGGAATGCCAGGAGGCTTTTGATAAATAAAAGGGTACTTGTCGAACCCACCGGTATTGGTCCCACCAAAACCAGGGAGGCCTTTTATCTTATATCTAATAGTCTTGGATAACTCATTTGGATGTGTGCTAGGTCAGCACGATGTCACTGGGAGGAAGGAGCAAGCCATATACTGTCTTAGCAAGAAATTTATAGTTTTGAGGTTAAGTATACTTATCTTGAAAGGACGTGTTGTGCCCTAACTTGGGTAGCCTAGAAGTTGAAACACTACTTGTCATCATATTCTACTTATCTCATCTCACGACTAGATCCGTTGAAGTACATCTTTCAAAATCCTATGCCCATGGGGAGGCTTGCAAAATGGAAATTCCTTCTCACCGAGTTCGACATCGTCTATTTGACTAGGGCTACAATGAAAGCGCATGCATTGGCTGATCATATGGCCGAGAATCTGGTAGATGAAGATCATAAACCTTTAAAGACATACTTCCCAGATAAAGAAGTGATGCACATTGCTGAAGTGGAACATCGAGAAGCCAGGATAGAAATTATTTTTTGATGGGGCTGCCATCATAAAAGGTGTTGGGATAGGAGCAGTACTCATTTCTGAAACAAGACACCACTATCCCCTTACAGCTCAGCTCCGCTTCTATTGCACCAACAATATGGCAGAATATGAGGCATGCATTTTGGGTCTGAGGTTAGCTGGAGACATAGGTATCCAGGAAGTCTTAGTCTTGGGGGACTTCGACCTTCTGGTGCACCAAATTCAAGGGGATTGGGAAACACGCGATTTGAAGCTCATACTATACCAGAAATGCTTGCATGATCTTTGTCAATGATTCTAGTCAGTGGAGTTTAGTCATATCCCAAGAATCCAAAACGAGGTTGTTAATGCCTTGGCTACTATGGTATCAATGTTATATCATTAAGATAAGGCTTATGTTGACCCGCTGCATATCCAAGTCCATTATCAACATGCTTACTGTAATTTGGTGGAAAAGGAGATTGATGGTGAGCCTTGGTTTCATGACATCAAATAATATATCAGGATGGGTGTGTAACCGGTACAAGTCAAAAGTGACCAAAAGAGAACCATTCATCGCTTATCAAGCAGGTTTTTCTTCAGTAAAGAGGTACTATACAAAAGAACGTTGGATCTTGGGTTGTTGAGATGCATAGATGCTGGACAGGCCACGACCATCATGATTGAGGTACATTTCAAAGTTTTCGGACCTTATATGAGTGGGTATATTTTGGCAAAGAAGATCCTTCGAGCAGGTTATTATTGGCTCACCATGGAGCGGGATTGTATCAGTTTCCTGTGAAAGTGTCATCAATGTCAGGTGCATGGAGATTTGATTCACTCCCCACCATCTGAATTACATATAATGTCTGTACTATGGCCCTTCATTGCATGGGGCATGGATGTCATCGGACCCATCGAGCCAGCAACTTCCAATGGACACATGTTCATCCTGGTTGTTATTGGTTATTTTACTAAGTGGGTCGAAGTAACTTTCAAGTCGGTGACCAAGAAAGCTGTGTTCGACTTTGTGCATTCAAATATCATTTGCTGGTTTGGAATCTCGAAGATAATCATCACGGACAAGGGAGCAAATCTTAACAGTCATTTGATGAAAGAGGTATGTTAGCAGTTTAAGATTACACATTGCATTTCCACCCCATACCGCCCCAAGGCGAATGGAGCAGTTGAGGTAGCCAACAAGAACATAAAGAAGATACTTCGAAAAATGGTGGAAGGGTCTAGTCAATTGCATGGGAAGCTACCCTTTGCATTGTTAGGATATCGCACCACTGTTCGCACCTCAGTAGAGGCAACTCCGTATTTGTTGGTGTATGGAACAGAAGTAGTAATACCGGCTGAAATTGAAATCATGTCCCTTTGGATTGTCACTGAGGCAAAAATTGATGATGACGAATGGGTCAAAACCCGGCTGGAGTAATTGAGTCTGATTGATGAGAAAAGATTAGCGGCAGTATGTCGTGGTCAGTTGTATCAACAAAGAATGGCCAGAGCATATAATAAGAAGGTCTGTCCAAGAAAGTTTGAAGTGGGTCAGGTTGTATTAAAGCACATCCTCCCTCACCAGGCAGAGGAAAAAGGCAAGTTCGCCCCAAATTGGCAAGGGTCGTTCATCATGTCAAGAGTGTTGTCCAACGGTGCATTATATCTAGCAGAAGTGGAAGTCAAGTGTGTAGAAATGGCCATCAATTCTAATGCAGTTAAGAGATATCATGTATGAGTTTCTTTAATTAAATCATATTTGTTTGTACCTGGCATGTTTTGGAGATTGAAATGACGAAGGTATTTTATTCGGCTATCCAAACACTTTATCTTTTGTCAACCCTTTTGAGCTTTAATTGTTTTCTTTCATTCCCCTCTTTCGGAATCAGTAACAAAAGTCAGAAACGCAAGTGTAAGAAATCAGTAAAAGGAAAAGAAAACGAAAGAATGAAAAAAAGAAAAGAAAAGAAAGAAACAACAAAATAGCAAAACAACAAAAGAAAAAGGAAGAAACAGAATAAGGAAAAGAAGAAAAGAGAAAACCACAACAACAAAGGAATTGGATGAACTACGTTTGACCTGATTTCTTTTACGGATACGTAGGCAGCCTTATGGTTTGGTCACATTAATATAAAAATGCAAAGGTCCCAAGCAAGAAACATGGGCAGTAGTTGTGGTTGTTGTAAGAAGATTTGATTCTGAAAGTTGTAATTTTTGAACCCATTTGAATTATTTTGAGCCTTTAATACCCTTTCTTTATAACCTTATCCAAAGCATGCATTACGGTCCAAACAAAGACCTTCCGAGTAGTCTTTAAGAAATGCCAAGTCAAGCAAGGAGGAGTGGTTCATACCCGGGGCAACACTCTAGTTCAAGTAAAAAAAGATGAAAAGGAGAGAGTATTATCGGTAAAAACCCTCATGGGCTCCATAAGGCGATCAGAGCTGAGAGAAAGTCAAAATGAGAGAGTGTTATTTGTGAAAACACTCACTGCCACCATAAAGCAATAAGAGTTGAGAGAAAATGAAAAATGATAGTCTTATCCCTCAAGAGCACCTAAAGCCGAAGGCAAGGTAAGAAATGAATAACTGGAAAAGTCTGTGGGTGGAAATCTGTTCAGAGCATCGCAAGATAAGCAAGGTCAAGGCTTGGTTAAAGAAATCGAGTTAAAGAAGGTCACAACAACAAAGCATGGCAACTGAAGGCTGATCATTTGGACAAACTAGGTCGACTAAGACGAAGTGCATGTCATGATCATTGGAACCAGCTATCTCCACAGATAAGTTTCTCCTATTTTCCCCTCAGTAGTTTCCAAATTCGAAATTTTTTATTCTAAAACAAAACAACTCAGAGTCATTGCATTTCATTTTTCTTTAGGGTCCCCATTCTTCTAGGATGTTCTGAGAATCAATTTTGTTTAATCAAGCAGCAGAGAAATTTCAAAGCTTACTACCAGCTCCCCATATGGCAAAGCACATGCCGGCTAAAACATAACAAAGGCAGCAAAAGTTAAAGTGGCAAAGAGATGAATCAATGAAAGTTTTGTCAGTAAACCAACTCAGTAATTTCGGGAAGGAGGTAAAGATTCTAGAAAGAGGGTTAGGAATGTAATACAATGATGGGGGAATAGGCACTCGGTTCATCTAAAATTCATAGGTTTTAGGGGTCAGCCAAACAAATCAAGCGGCTCATCATCAGAATAGGAAGTTGGACACAACGGAGCATGACAACGGGATGGCTATTTGCAGAAAGAATGCCGCAAGCTAACTACCTTATTTCAAACTGACAAGATTTTCTTTGATTGAAACAGGGGCAGAAAATTTTGGAGAGCTCGGGCAGGTCCTCCATATTAAAAGTAAGCACCTAGCAGGTATGGCTGTGAACTTCAAGACCTTCCTGGAAAATGAGACTCAGTTTAAAACTCAAACAGTCACAGGAAGCATGATCTGGCATAATCGTTCCCCAATAGAAGTCGTCAGGACCCTCCTGAGTAATGGGAAGTAATTTTAACTAGCAATTTTCAACAGAGACAGCCGAGACTAAAAGTGGCATTTAATTTGAAATTCTCAGGACCCTCCTGGAAAATGGGACTTATTTAAAGGCTGGAGATAATCATGAATGGCCAAGTAACGTAAACAGACTTAAAGGTTTGCGAGTTGGAATAGGATTCGGCTAGGAGGTGTCAGGACCCTCCTGGATAATGGGATGTGATTTTAGTTTGCAAGCCCCAGCAGAAACAACCGAGAGTCAAAACTGGCATTTAATTTAAATTCTCAGGACCCTCCTAGATAATGGGATTTAATTTTAAAAGTTATCAGGACCAGCATGGATAATGGAATATAATTGTAAAAGCTTTCAAGGCCCTCCTGGATAATGGGACGTAGCTCTAAATACTAATCCCCAGCAAACATGATTTGGATTTAAAATTTGTCTTCATTAGGAGTTGTCAGGACCCTCCTTGATAAAGGGACGCAAATTTAATATTCTCTTAGATAATAGGACATAGGGGAAGTAATACTTCTAGAGGCGTAGCTTAGTTTTAGAGTTGTTGTTAGTTAAGAATTGTCAATACCCACCTGGATAATGGATGTAGCTTTAATTACTGGTCCCCAGGAGATATAACTTAGATAACAAGACATCGCGGAAGTAATGCCTTTGGAGAACATAGATTAAATCTTAAAGTTGTCATAATCAAGAGTTGTCAGACACTACTGGATAATGGGATTTAGCTTTAAAATTTTAGAGATATTTGGTGATTAGATTTGATTAATGCTCAGAGGTGCACCCAGCACCAAACTGGGGCAGAAAAATTTCTTTTCTTTTGTTTGTTTTGATTTAAAGGTAGTAGTTTTAGGGAATATATTTCAAGTTTTGGTAATCAGACGCCCACCTGGAGAACAAGGAAATACATTTCAAAGTTTTGGCAAGCACGCGCCCACCTGGAGAACAAGGGAATACATTTCAAGTTTAGGCGCCCACATGGAGAACAAGGGAATACATTTCAAAATATTTGAAGTTCGGCAATCAGGCGCCCACCTGGAGAACAAGGGAATAAAATTCACGTTTTGGTAATCAGACATCCACCTGGAGAACAAGAGAATATAATTCTAGTTTTTGGCAATCAGGCGCTCACCTGGAGAACAAGGGAATACATTTCAAAGTTTTGGTAATCAGGCGCCTACCTAGAGAACAAGGGAATACATTTCAGGTTTTTGGTGATCAGGCGCCCACCTGGATAACAATGGAATACATTTCAAGTTTTGGTAATCAGGCGCCCACCTGGAGAACAAGGGAATACATTTCAAAGTTTTGGTAATCAGGCGCCCACTTGGAGAACAAGATAATACATTTCAAGCTTTTGGTATTCAGGCGCCCACCTGGAGAATAAAGGAATACATTTAAAGTTTTCGGTAATCAGGCACCCACCTGGAGAACAAGGGAATACATTTCAATATATTTCAAGTTCGGCAATCAGGCGCCCACCTGGAGAACAAGGGAATACAATTCACATTTTGGTAATCAGGCACCTCCCTGGAAGAATAAGGGAATATAAATCAATCTTTTGGCAATCAGGCGCCCACCTGGAGAACAAGGGAATACAATTCACATTTTGGTAATCAGGTGCCCACCTGGAGAACAAGGGAATACATTTTAAAGTTTTGGCAATCAGGCGCCCACCTAGAGAACAAGGGAATACATTTCAAGTTTTTGGTAATCAGGTGCCCATCTGGAGAACAAGGGAATACATTTCAAGTTTTTGGTAATCAGGAGCCCACCTGGAGAACGAGGAAATACATTTCAATATATTTTAAGTTCGGCAATCAGGAGCCCACCTGGAGAAAAAGGGAATACAATTCACATTTTGATAATCAGGAACCCACCTGGAGAACAAGGGAATATAATTCAAGTTTTTGGCAATCAGGCTCCTACCTGGAGAACAAGGGAATATAATTCATGTTTTCGTAATCAGGCGCCCACCAGGAGAACAAGAGAATACAGTTCAAGTTTTTGGTAATCAGGCACCCACCTATAGAACAAGGGAATACATTTCTATATATTTCAAGTTTTTAGTAATTAGGCGTCCACCTGGAGAACAAGAGAATACATTTCAAGTTTCATGTTTTTGCAATCAGGCGCTCACCTGGAGAACAAGGAAATACATTTCAAATTTTTGATAATCAGGTGCCCACCTGGATAACAATGGAATACATTTTATGTTTTTGGTAGTCAGGCGCCCACCCGGAGAACAAGGGAATACATTTCAACATATTTCAAGTTCAGTAATCAGGCGCCCACCCAGGGGAAAACATTTGAGATTGTGGTTCAAAACGACAACAAAGGAGTTTCACAGGAAGATATACAAGGAAACAAGGAGACAAAATCGAGAATAAGTTTGAGGACATAGATAGGTTTTTTGTAATTCATAAGTCATAGCTTAGGATAGGTTCTTTTATTTTTGCATAGTGTAATAAGGGGATCCAACAAGCAGTAGTAGTAGCACCAGCAACAACAACAGCAACAGTTTAATTTGCATATGCATTTAGAAGTTGATTTGATATTTCTTTCAAGAATTAATTAGCAATTAGTCATTTTATAAAAAGGAAAAATAAAAAATAGTTTAGTTTGCCTTTTTAGTTTTAATTTTTGATTTTAGGAGATTCTTATTTTTATTTTATTTTTATTATTTGTGATAATAATTATGTAAGACTAATTAGCAGTTTTATAGGTTAATTTGGGATTGATAATGTAAATTGAGATATTAGTAATTTTTAAAAATGAAAAAGAAAAAAAGAAATCTAAAAAATAATAATAAAGAAGAAGAACAAATTGGGCCAATTCTTTTAAAATACAAAGCCCAAATGCACCCTAGCCCAAACGTAACTCATCCAAACCCGGTCCAGCCTTTAATAAATCAAAACGACACCGTTTTGCCCAAATTAATCTAAGCAATCGAGGATTCAAGATCTAACGACTGAGAACAGGCATGTCTTTATATATATATATATATATATATATATATATATATATATATATATATATATATATATATATATATATATATATGTCCAAACCCCAACCTCGTCTCTAACCTCTCACACATCGAACCCTAGAGCCACCATGTCTCCGCCGCCCACCGTCGTCCTCCGCCGGCCGAAAATCGCCCACGGCGAAGGCAGAGCTCCAATCGCTACCAAATTTACACCGTTGATTCCCCTCCCTCTCCTCAACCCAAATCCACACCCTGTTTCCCTCAAATTCCACCCAAGCTGATCGAATCTTTAAACCCATGGCGGCCACCTCCGCCGTGTCCAGCGGCGCCACCACCCAACCACTCCCAAATTCACACCCCTGAACCCCTGTCTCTCCCTCATCCCAAATATGAACTCAATATCCTTCAAACACCCTTGATTTTTCTCGAATATTGATTCAAAAAGGGACTGTCAAAACTCGCCACCTCCAAATCACCCAAAAATAATACCCCTGAATCCCTATGGTTCCCTGTCCCTCAATATGAACTCACTTTCCCTCGAATCATGTTACAATGGCTCGAATATTAGGTTAAAGGTTTTACCTAAAGCTTGTACATGAGGTTTCTTTAGTTTGACTCTGGTTTTTGATAACGCTATTGATTGTTCTACTAAGAACAAACAATTGGTGTTATTGAAGGACAGAATCAGAGGCTCGAGTTGCCAATAGACCTCTACGGTGAGTTCGAATCCCATCCCATTTAGTTTCTAATTTTTAATTGGATTAGTTTTCTTTTTCCTTTATTTTGTTTCTCCTCCTGATTTCTTCTGGTGCTTCTAGTTATTTGCTTGATCAAATTGCGAAAATTCGCATATGTTCAAACAGTATGAAATTATCTTGTTTAAAGCTCATTGTTCAATCGTCTTGATATTGTTTAACTTTACCTTTAATTTCATGGTTTTATTTCATTAGAATCATGTTTAGCTTGTTTTTTCTTTAATTTGTTCATTTCTTTCTATCATCAGAATTGCATGATTACATTTCATATCAATTGTGTTTAATTTGTTAATTGTTCTTTAATTCTATATCAAAGTGGAGTCGTTTAATTCAAAGTTTTGTTAGTTATAAAATATTTGGACTCAGCTCTATATCTCATGGGAAATTAGTTACTGTTTAGGGGTTAATTTGGGTAGTTCAATTAAGGAAATCTTTGTAACTAATTTAAGAAGTTTCTAGTAGGGGTTTTCTAGAAAACATCAAATGAAAACTTGGTCCTCAAGTAAAAACTAAAGGACTAAATTGAAATTAAAACCTAAGGGTTGCCCTAGTTTGCTTTCCTATAAAGCCATTATTTCTTTCCTTATATAAAATTCTTAAAAATTTTAAATGATGAGGTTCTGAAAAAGATTTCAGGGATTGGAGAGTTCATTGATAAAAAATCAGAAAAAGAGTAAAAAAAAATACAGAAAGAAATACAAAAAAAGACTATTACTGTTCCATTGAGGATCTGGAGATAAACAAGAGATTTTCAGTGATAAAATACTTAGGAAAGGGTCTAAAACTTAGCCACAAAAGTTGGATATTGAGATCAGCTTGTTCAAATTGATGTTTGAGATTGAGTTCATATGTATAATGCTTCATTTATGGGTACTGCAAGTTGTTGATTCAATTAGTGCATGAAATGACTTGAATTCGGGTTTGTTTTCAAGAGTTTTCTGGTTCAATTTTTGTTGCGTTTTGGTCATTGAGTATTGTTTGGGTTTCTTTTCAAATTGATTCAAGATGTTTTACCTATTAATACTACAATTAACACTGGGCTACTGCTGCTGAATCCTCCTTCTTCGTTCTCTCTTTGCATTGTCACACACACTCTTTTCAAAGTCTGTTGGATGTATGTATTGCGATGAAGATAAAATGAATTTTGAAACCATGGTAGCTGATTTAGTTTCAATTTATTTTGTAGTGTTCATATGATGGGTCAGTTAGTTGAAGTCTAGCCACTCTTAGTTAATTAGCTGAATTCGTAAGTTATGGTTAAACTTTGAACACTGTTGGTGTTATGATTATGAAATTATTAAGCAATGATTATTGTTTCTTTATAAATCATTCTGGAAGTTAGGTTTGCATGAATATGGGATGATTGTCTAATTTTGAGTTGTATTTTGGTACTTTCGTTTGAAGTGATTAATTTAATTATCTAAATGAGTAATGGGGATTTTGACTCAGACCTGGCCCATGTTTACTCGTCTGAGGACATTTGAGGTTAATTTTGGTTTCGTGGCTTGTGCACTAACCTGTAGCCACAAGGATTCGTTCCTGGGGCTTCGAAATAAATGGCTACATATTTTTCAGCCTCTTTTGGGCTGATATTTGAGCCCAATAACCCCTCATCGGTATATAAGTAATCTAGTCAATTGTATACGGGCACCATTAATAAAACAAGCTGCATCAAATACCAAGTACCCACGAATTTATGGATTTTAGTTTAATTCCCTTTTACAGATATAATTAAGATGTGCCAATGCCAAATCAAATTGAACAATTGCAATTCCCCTATTTAATTAATCTTGCATTGATCCTTAGAATTCGAGGCTTGCCGTTTAGTTCAAATTCCATGGCCCTTGTAAACTTGCAAACGCGTGTGCATTTTTGGAGCGCTACTTAAATAATTGACTTTTCCTATGTTCGGGTGCGCATTTATGTGACTCAAATCCAAATCCGAACGATGTTGAAACATGTCAAGGATCACGACTGCATTTGGTTCAAGACGCGTTTTAACAATGTTGCAATATCGTAAAAAATTAAATAAAGCGGTTTTAATAGTTTAAAATTTGCACATGGGTTCACAAATGTATTAAAATCAGATAAATAAGCAGAATATAATAACTGAGCGACCATGCTAGAACCACGAACTCGAGAATGCCTAATACCTTTTCCTGGGTAAAAAGAATTCCTTACCCGAATTTCTGGCTCGCAGACTATATAACAGAGTCAACCTTTTCCTCGATTTGGGATTTAAGCCGTGACTTGGGAAATCATTAATTATCCTAAGTGGCGACATTGAAATATCTAAATAAATAAATCCCGTTTCGATTGTCATTTAATTGGAAAATCTCCCTTTATCTACGCCCTTCGCGAGGGGTAGTATAAAAAAAAGAGGTGTGACAACTTCTTGTTGATGTTGCAGAGGGTGAACTTTACAAGCTGTAGCCTTTTTTTGCAGAATATGGATTCCACCGAGTTGTAGCTTTGCTTTTGATAGGCACAGGGCGTGTTTGTAGGTGAGAATGTTTTTTCACGTATGTAATATAAGAAGAAATTTAGATATTTGTTCTTTTTGTACCTTTTTGCTGTCGTAGCTTTCGATCGTGTAGACTAGTTTTGGATCTAGTCTTTGAGTCATTTTGCGACTTGAGCTTCAATTGGCTCTCTGGCTCTTTCCCAACTGCATGGGCGGAGGGCTATGGCCGTTTGTGCTCTTGGGTCGAAATTACTTTGCGGGCGCGTGGCCTGGAGATTTATCTTGGCTGATGATAGTATCGTTTGGGGAGTGCCTTTAGGCATATTACGGTTAAATTATCCTCGGGTTCAGTCTCTGAGTCGGGATCCGACTTGAGCTTAATATATCCATGAGCATGTCGGGGCTGGCAATAATGGTTTTTATTTCCTGCCCTTGGGCATTTTGCGATTTTTCGGCTCTGAGTTGCATTGTGATTCGAGCAATAATTGACCCTTAATATTTTAGAGATTTCAGTCGGCAATAGTGGAATCAATGTCACGCCCTTGGGCATATTATAATCTTCAAGTCCAGTCTCCAAGTAATGTTGCCACTCGAGCTGTAATCGACACTCAAATCTCATTGAGTTTCTGGCCAGCGACGGTGACTTTTCTATCGTTTGGTCATTGAGACCATTTAGTATAAGGCACGTAGGCTTTCTTAGTTGGTGACAATAACTCTTATGCTGCACGGTCATAGAGACATTGTACGCTATGTGATTGTAAAGTCCTTTTAATGTGAGGCCTTTAGGCTTGCATAGTTAACTATTTTGGATCCGATCTTCGAATCGGGTTAAGATTTGAGCTTGCTTTAATCTTCAAGTTGTCAATTTTCAAGTTGGAAAAAATGGATCTTGTCGTACAGACCTTTTGATATGAGGCCCATCGGCTTGCTTAGTTGGCGACAATGGCTCTTATGCTGTTTTTGCCTGAGGGCTTTTTATAGTCTTTGTTTCCTCTCGTTGAGGTATTTTTGTATATTTTTTCCTGACCCGTGTCAGTTCTAAAATAACCTTGACTTCAAGTTATAGTCAGCGAAGTTTTGAGCACCGTGTAAGGTTCATAGCTCATATGTCGAGTAGATCGATGCTTGTGATTTTGAAGCCGACGTGGTCGAGACACATTTTTTGCCTGTTGAGGGAAGCCTATTTTTTAACCAGTTCTTTCCAAAGTATATTGGGAAGATTTTTTAACGACAATCGGGCATCCCCGAGTTGTGGTATTTAGGTTGTATCACCATTTTGACCGTAGTCATATGCGTTTGGCCGTGGCCATTTTTTATCCTGAGCGATAGTTTTAGGCGTCTACACCAAGAGTATGACCTTTAGGGATTCTTACAAATGCAAAGTATAGCCTAAACTGCATGATTTTTCATGCATGTTGAGTTCTTACAGTTTGCTTTGCCTATTGAGGTCTTACAATTTATAGAGAATCGATTTGGTTATACCGAGGCTGCCTGCTAGGGTCGTACAATTTTGGATTTTTCGGTACATGGAGATTGGCAGCAGTCTCTAAGTTATCGAGTTTTTTAATCCTGAAGACTGCTTCTCGTAAGCTCGGAGTTGCCTAATAAGGGCTTGATGAGCCCGGCATCCCGACCCTTGGGTCATCCGAGCACCAAATTTTTTAAATCTTTGAGTATCTCGAGATACATCGGATGGAGAGGTTTTTGCTGTGAATACACCGAAATAGTCTTCTTCGAAGTGTGCAATGCCTAAAAAATATTCTTTATTGTTTGGTGAAAAAATATGTTATAAATACATGTTGTCCCATTGTTGTGAGTTCGGCCCACATGGGTGTGAGTTCTCTGATTATCCGATGTGCTTATATGATTTCGCATTGGAATTTTGAAGAGAAAACTGTGATCTCGTCAGATGTCAACCATGCTAATAATCATGTTGGCGGAACCTTATTCATGTTAAAAACACAGTTGACTAAAGGATGCTTGACGAGCCTTATGGGGGCCACGGATCCTCGAGTGGGTTTCAGAACCACCGAATGCTTCAATTGTCTGCTTGTATACAGGTTAGCGAAAAGAAAAAATGAAACAACAAAAGGGGGCAGAGTAGTTCTTCCTTTCTACGAGGTGCGTAGGCGACATTTCGGGGAGTGAGCCATGTCGCAGATTTCCTCCACATTCGACCAGGCCCGACCGGAGATGTAGTTATACTTACCCTTTGATCTTATACTTACCCTGATGCCGATGATGGGTCATGTGGTGAAGGGTCTCCTCTCGTTGTTTGTAGCTAAATATTTAAGTCCCACATTTGTCGTGGGGTTTCACCCCTTTTAGCGGAGCAGGATTAGAGTCATCTCCAGGGAACGTATCCGCTGTCATCTGTATAAAGCATCCATACCCTGTACACTTGACGTACCAACCCGAACTCAGGCGGTTTGTACAGAGGGAGCAATTTTATTATTGTGGAGATTGCAAACAGGAACCTATCAGAGATTCAGCGCGAGAGCGATGTCGGTCTGGACCGCCCTATCGGCTCTGGCCTGACAATGTTGATGTAGTTTGCCGAACCACATGTATTTATAAACACATGCTTTATTTGAAATAAGTCAAATGAAATAGGGGGTTACCGATACGTTAATGCAAAGCCGAGGTGGAATCTCAGCTTCCTTTCCCTCGGGCGCGAGGGTGTCCTTTGTGGCGACCTTTGTTGAATGGCATAGTTGTTGCTCTTTTGAGCCTATGACCCCGAGCACCTCATATTTCCTATGGTGGGCAATGGTTTCTTTGGAGTGGTTCTGGTTGAATAGGTCCAAGCCGCCTGGAGTTCCTGGCTTCGCTAATGGTGACCAATATGCTTGGTACTGCAATGTTGAAGTCGTACTCTATTTAGAGAGGTTTCCTTTCCAGTTGTGTCTTGTTGAATATGGTAATTAGAGGTTCCTCGAGGGTGTTTTCCTCAGGCTACTGCCTTGTTGTTGCAGGGCGCATTGCACATTGAGTAATCTCTTCCATTTGTTCCATACGAACGATGCCCCCATTCGCTCAGTGTCAACTTCTTTGCCAAGGGTCTGGCTGGATATGTACAGCCCGAGAAGGTTCCTGAATGGTCATCTGCAGCGCTGATCTGGGACTGATATTGGTTATGGGCATCCAACTAGGCATTGTTTGAAATGCCCTGGAGTTGCCGGGTATGCTTCGTTTATATTTTGGGCGAAGGCCTATGCTGCCCAACTACTCAAAACCTGGAGCAATCTCGTTTGTCCTTTCGAGTATTGGGGTGTGGCCTCCCGTGACACTTTATTTCTTCTCCGTTTGGCCTTAGGTGCATTGGTCCCTCTTGGTATTTCTTTGATTGCGTCAACACGTGCTTCCATATAGGACCGCGCTGGTACGGTGAGTGGGTCTACGAGGTCAGGTGCTGGGCAGTGGCGATGCATCATGGTTTCTTTCGGGAGAGTTTCTCTAGATCTCCTTATTGATGAGGTCTCGAGTTCAACATTTTGGAGTTCGCTTTCCCAGGACAAGTATGCGAAGTGGTGATGCGCCTGTTAGGATTCGAGGTCCTATCACACCTAGGGAGATTCGTCGTTTTTGACTTTTGTGAAATGAGTTAAGGGATCGTATCTTCGGGAGATGGTTGCTGTAAGAGTTTCTGCGAGCATGATTCGATTCTTTCGATGAGGTCTTCCAACATCCTTACTACTACGGGTAGGTTGCCAGTCCATTGTTGCCCGATTTCTCAGGTACTGGCTCGGCATAAGGAGATATTTCTGGTGCGACCACGTTGGGAGTCTTTGGGCAACTCAGTAGCTGAGAGATAGCCAAATGTCGTTCTTGCAACATTGCAAAAATAATATGAAGATTAACTTCCTGTTCTACCCGGGTTGGGATTTTTTGGGCTTTCTTTTGGTCAAAGAGTTGTATGCCGTCGTTGGTGCACGAGACTTCGTTGCCCCGTTGCGCAGCGTGCAGGCCCGCCTATGCTCGAACCCATCTAGATCTGTTATCGGGGCCCTGTGTGTCACACCAGCCGTTAGAACAGCCCTAGTGTTCTTTTTGTGATTTTTTTGCATTATCGTTCTTGATTTCCGTCATCGAGCTAGACATTAACCTGAAATCGAAAGATCTTGGGCAAGAAAAAGTGTGAAAGATATCGTGTGTTCGAGTGACGAAACTAACAAGAAAATAATCACTATTATATTTAGCACCACGGTGGGCGCCAAACTATTTATCGTGAGAATGGTAACAACAATTAAATTTGTAAATGGGATTCTAAAAATACGTGATCTATTCCCGAGCTAGTTTGTTCAGGAAGTTGGTACTAAAATGTGAAGTATAATGATGTAAAGCGAGTTAAGCAAGGCAGTAACCGAACCAGTAAGGGGCTATTGCCTAGGAGTAGGATCAGCCAATGGATACCTCGGGGTCGAGGTGCGAGCTTATCTCGTGCTATCGAGGGTAATCAGTTGGGGGATAAAATGTAAAAATATAGCTAAGCAAGGCTCTATATTATCAATATTGAGAAAAGTAACAAAGAAAAAAATGAGAGAACGATAAAGTGCTAACGCGACCTCGCAGTCGATGATGATAGACAACTTCAAAGAAAGAGAGAGAGAAAGAGAGATAGAGAGAGAGAGAGAGAGATTATTGCATTTATGGAGAAATGGAGCAACCTCGGTCCCCTACAAGGTAAGGTGAGTCCCCTTTATATAGGAGGAGATCTCGGCTATAAGTACATGCGTATTAATTACAAGAGTACAAAGATGGGAAGGCTTGATTCAAGGCCTCATAGTAGGCTCTAGATAGGTCGGGCATGTCAGATACAAACATGTTCCTAGGGGGCTTCCCCTTATGTCCTTACCCCGGCCCTCGTTTCTCTCGATTCGGGCTTCAACGAGCCACAAGACTGAGAACTCGATTGTGGCCACCCACTCTCGGGGTATCAGGGCAAGCTTCCGAAATGTCTTGACAGCAAAAATCAAGTCTTCTGATTTTGCCGCGTACATATGAACCTACTATAACTTCAAGAATTTCATTCCGATTCCGGCACCTAATTGTCCATTGCCAACCAAAATTGCTAAATTTCTAAGTTCCGCCAATTCAAGCCCAATTCTTTCGCGGACCTACAAATTATATTCCAGACACACTCCTAAATCTAAGATCACCTAACGAAGTTAAGCAACTAATAAAAATCCAAATCCGAATTCGTTTAATCATAAGTCAACTTCAGGTTGACTACTCTAAGTTAAGTTTCTAACTAAGAGACTAAGTATCATTTTACTCCAAAAATACTATGGACCCAAACCTACCAACTTGATATAACTCAACACAACTAGACAACACATAAAGAAGCAAAAATGTGGGAAACAAGGATTTAATTCTCGGAAGGGCATAGAAACGGGCCTGACCACCCCCTGATCTGCCTTCCCCTCTTGGGTTACCTATAGTTGACTGGGATCCGCCCCTAGCTGGCTGATCTCCACCCTTAGCTGGCTGGGCGGGTAGTGGAGGAACTGGTACTGGTATCGATGACCGAGCACCATGTAGTGGATTCCCATTCGGCAGCCTAGGGAAATATCACACAATGTGACAAAAATCCCCGCATTCAAAACAACCCCTCAGCTGACGAAACTGTTGCTTCTGATGCCCCAAAGAATTATCCGATGATACTAGAGTGGGCGGGAAATAATGAGAAACCTGTGCTGGAAATGCACTAAATGATGAGTGACTCTGCTCAAAGTGACCTCTTTGAGGAGAACCACCGAAACCACCCTAACAACGAGGCCTCTTAACCTCCCTCTCAGTTCTCTCCTGACCTCGAACCATCTCAGTCTGCCGAGAAATGTCGACAACTTCATCAAAGGTAGCACCAGATACTCTCTCCATGGCCATAAGCAATCGAAGCCGAAACCCAAGGCAATCTACAAACCTCATGATCCTCTCTCGATCTTTGGGAACCAACTAGACTGCATGACGAGCCAACTTAGAGAACCGCATCTCGTACTGTGTAACAAACATCCCCCATTGACGAAGCCGCTCAAACTACCTGCACAGCTCCTCTTTAGGGGACTCTGGTACAAAATTCTCCAGAAACAGAATGGTGAGCTTCTTCCAAGAAATGGGCATTGCGCCAATAGTCCTACGCCTCTCGTAAGCCTCCCACCAATTAAATGTAGCACCAAAAACTGGAAAGTAGTGAATGATATCCTACTTGTCTCCAGAATACCTGTGGTCCAAATCATCCTCTGACATTTTTCCTAGAAACACTATGCATCCTCGCCCTCAGCACCACTAAATGATGGAGGCTGGAGTCTCCCAAACCTCTCCAATCTGCGCTGCTCATCCTCTAGCATCATAGGATCTATATAGCCCTGAGCAGCTGCAACTGGCTAGGCTGGAGGTGCCCCCAGTATCTAATGTCCTTGAACAACCTAATTAGGTGTGCGAACGGCAGGAGTCTGGGTGCCTCCCCCGACATACGAAGTAGTGGCGGTCGTAGTAACTGAGGCTGCCTGAGCAAGGTCCGCGCATACTGATAGAATCTGGGCCATGGCCTCCAGAAAATCTAGAATAACAATAGGCACATGTAGTGCCTGATCTGTTATCGCCAGAACCTCTACCTCGGGGACCTAATCTTGAGCGGGAAGAATTGGGTGACTATAGCCAACTTTTGTTCTAGCGATATCGTCACCCCTACCACGGTCAATACCACAGTCTTGGCCTCTCTCAACCCGAGCTATTGACTGTCCCTCCTGACCGGTAGCACGAGTCCTCACCATCTGTGAGAGAATGAAATAACAAAAGTTCAGTTACTAGAATACACAGAACGCACGATAAGAATTCAGAAATGTGAAATTTCCTAAAGGTTTTGCAGCCTCTCGAAGATAAGTACAGATGTCTTTGAATCGATCTGCAAGAATCTAATAAAGCCGCTTATAACTTGTGATACCTATGTAACCTAGGCTCTAATACCAACTTGTCACAATCCGAAATCTAACCATGGTCATGATGACACCTATCGTGTTACAAGGGAAACTATTCCCAAAATATTACTATTTATTTGATTATAAGAATTTAATAAAATATTTTCAATAATTTAATTCCTGATAAACTAAACCAACTCTAAATATAAATAATATAAAATATGAAAACGAGTCCCAAACATCAGGGTGTTACTAAGTTATGAGCGTCTAAAACTATGAACTAAGAAATATAACTGTTTAACTATCCAAAATAAGAAATGACAAAAGGAGTAATAAGGTCATGCGGATGCTCGCAGCTCCTTGCAATCTCCACAGATAGCCAGCCTGAAATCAACGATCGCCACGCTCTAACTCACCTGGATTTGCACATAAAGTGCAGGGTGTAGTATGAGTACAACCACCTCGGTAGTAGCAGAAATAACTAAGGAACTGAGCAGTAGTGACGAGCTAAGTAAAACAGTTCAATTATTTATTTTTTAATTTTCTAAATATAACAAGAATAAATAGGTAAATTCCATAACTCATCAAAAAGAAATTAATAGGTAAAATGCAGCAACATCAAAAGTAAATGCCACCTCATAGCAGTGTCACTCCATCGCTCGTCACTCGCATTCAGCATTCAACACTCAATACACTTGTCACGATCTAAAATATAACCATGGTCGTGATGGTGCTTATCATGTTATAAGGAAAACCTATTTTCAAAATATTACTACTTATTTGATTATAAGAATTTAATAGAATATTTCTAATAATTTAATTCATGATAAACTAAACCAACTCTAAATATAAGTAATATAAAATACAAAAACGAGTCCCAAACATCAGGGTGTCACTAAGTCATGAGCATCTAACACTATAAACTAAGAGATATAACTGTCTAACTGTCCAAAATAAAAAATAACAAAAGGAGTAACAAGGCCTTACGGCTGTTGGCAGCTACATTTCCATCTCCACAGATAGCCAACTGAAATCAACGATCGACACCCTCTAACTCACCTGGATCTGCATATAAAGTATAGGGTGTTGTATGAGTACAACCACCTCAGTAGTAATAGAAATAACTAAGGAACTAAGCAGTAGTGACGAGCTAAGTAAAACAGTCCAACTATTTATTTTTCACAATTTAAGTATAACAAGAATAAGTAGGTAAATTTCATAACTCAGTAATTGTCACAAAGAAATTAATAGGTAAAATGCAACAAGGTCAAAAGTAAATGCAACCTCACAGCAGTGTCACTCCATAGCTCGTAACTCGCACTCAACACTCAACACTCAACACACTCAAAACTCTGCGCTCACTGGAGGTGTGTACAGACTCCGGAGGGGCTTCCAAAGCCCAAGCTCTAAGCACGGACAACTCACGTGCTATCATATAAATACCTGGATCCGCACAATCAAGTCATGTGCTACGCGAATCAATATTAATGTTCCTCTCAACTAGGCCCTTGGCCTCACTTAATCATGTACCTCACAAGCCTTACCATCATCAACAGATAAGGGAACACACCCCATCAAGTATCACAACATATTAGAAAATAACAGAGATTGAGGTAAACATGTATAATAATTTCTATGACTAAGTAAGAATAATGTGAACATGAATAAATCCTAAACATGATCTCTAACATGAAGGAAAACAAGTTCAACAACAGTAAACACAAAACCACAGATAATAGCCATTATGCTTCATAACCTCACGGGACGGACCAAGTCTAAATCTCTCGCGGTGCACACCCACACGCCCATCACCTAGCGTGGGTATCACCACCAAACAATCATATGATATCAATTTCTCCGGATTTATACCCTTAAAGCCTGAGTTAAAATTATTACTTAACTTAACAACGTAAAATCCTACTCCGGAATACCTTCGTCTTTGGACTCGATCTCTGAAAGCTCCGGATCTTACGTTGAAATTCAACAACTTTAGCCTCAGTTTTATCGATAGTACTGACTAATTATTTGAAAGAGTCTCTCAATTTATGTGTATGAGACCCCATATTCTTCTAACGAAGCTCAAATCTGGACAATTATTATCCCTCTCGTTGTTGTTCTCAAAAACAGAAGCCATATTTACGAAGTTGAAATTCAAATTATCGATATTGTTAACACCAAGAAACTGAAGCATCTGATTTTTAACTCATTACTATTCATTATGTTTTCAGTCGTTATATAATTATTACCAATAAAAATAAAAATCATAACCCCGACATTCTACATGTGTGTAAAGGTACATAATTAATTTCCTCTATATGCAACGTTCTAATATTAAGATCCAAAAGTTACAATCGTGACTGATTTTGTCCATATTAAAAGGTAAATTTTCTTTTATTAAATTAACTATTCATTCCTAGAGCCTCATGAGTATTCTGCCATGCTCAACTATCTCACAATTGAATTCTTAATACTACCATAAAATAAAATGAACAATTCTTTCCTAAGTTCAAGCAATATATTTATTGAGATGAAATATATAATGTACCTGAGTACTAAATATTAAATTGAAGAATTAACTTCTTGCTCTCGATTCTCGTTGATGTCAAGTCCACCAAAGACCTGTCCATTGCATGTTCTTTACAATTGCAATTGAGGCGTATAAGCTAATGATCTAAAACAATATTACTGTTTCTTTAGCCTAAGTCTCATTACATGGGCCATTAGGAAAACAATACGGCCCTAGCCCTTTTTTTCAATGTTACTTATTTCCCCATTTATTTTATTACATATTAATACATATAATAATAAATTAGGCCACTAATTATTATTTAGTACACTATCTTATATATTATAATATATTATTTTTTACTAGCTTTGTACTTCTTTGGCCCACGCTTCATAAATGACACTACAAACTTACTCCAACTTTCGGAATTTTATTTCGATCGCGGCACCTAATTTTTCATTGCCAACCAAAATCGTTAAATTTCTAACTTCCGTCAATCCAAGCCTAATTCTACTACGAACCTTCAAATTACATTCCGGACACACTCCAAAATCTAAGATCACCCAACCAACCAAAGGAATCCATCAACATATAAATGTCAATAACAAGACACCACATAACAATAATAAGTCACAACTACTCACGACGAGGCGGCAAGCTCCAATTGGAATCTGTATAACCCATCTACCCCTTATAGACTTCTTACATTAAGTTACAAGTATCATTAACATGATAATGAAGTCATTCATCAATGATTCCATCCTTATACCGTATATTTATAACAAAAGAAACAACACACAATAGTAACTTTATTTACTAGTTCATGTCTACTTCATCCATTTAACTTAATCAACATCAATATAACCTTAGGCACATGCAAGAACACAATATAGCTACCTCCTAAAGTAACTTCAAGTCGAAATCCAAGTTATATTCAGCTTATAATAACCCTCAATGGCAATATAACATCATAGAAGTGACTTAAGCTAATCCAAGTATTATCTTGTAGTTTATCATCCTAACAACTTTACCAACATACAAGAAAGCTTAAGCACAATTAATATGCTGTTATACTAACCTTATACAGCAGCAAAAACTTAGAATTTTATCCAAATACTGCCCACAACAATCCTCAATGACAACACAACCTCAAAGAGCTGTTCTTCTTCACTAAGACTAGGTTTTGATGTTGAAATATGGTGTAATCCATTTGAAATACATGAAATAATCTAGGGTTGATATAACAACCATGAGAGAGTATTTTACAAAACATAAAATACTTAAAATAACCCCTCAAACGAGCTGAAACCACCCAAAAATCAGCAACAACAAGAAGAACAAGAGGCTTACTAGCGCCACGAGATTCTCCACACTTGATTTGTGTTGTTTGCCCTTTGTTTGGGTCTTGAATCTTGATAGAACCTTAAGAAGGTGTTCCCAGGGTTCTAAGATCTGAAAATAGTGAAAGGAAATGACTTAAAACGGGTTGGAGGTGTCCAATATAAATCCAAATGTCTTAAACCGCCTTAAGTGGGCCCCATAGAGAGGTGCTTGGCGCAGTCTCGCGAAAACGCAAATATCTCTATACTCTGATATCGTTTGGATGAAAGATTTAATGCATTGGAAACTAAACTCGTATGTCTTCATATTGGTATATAGATCATTCCTTGAGTCCAAGTGTATTTGGAGAAAAGTGCATCTATTTGACCTAAATTTTAGCAAATTTATAAATGTAACTTGTGATGACCTATGCCAACTCTTGTTCCACAACTTGCTTGCATTTAAAATGTAGAAAATGAATATCATACGACTAAAATAACTCATAGAATAACTCAATATCATATTAAGATTCCTAGTCTCACCCCAAAGTACATGTTATATCATTCCAAATTTATCAACTTCCAACGAAACTTATTTTACTCTGTTCGTTTAGTGTCTAAGCTTTCCAACCCTTTTGGTACTTGTTATTCATGATCTCAAAGACTTGTGACCTCCAAGATAACAAGATGAAACTTACATTATGTACTTTCAGAAATGATCTCACTTCTGAGCTTATATTAATTGGCTTACGACGTACTCTCACGTACAAAAACATAGAATGTAACATCATTCCCCCCTTTGGAATATTCGTCCTCGAATGTTGACTGATGCACTTATCAGTTTCATAAACTATAGCTCTTACGAATACTTTAGTGCTCACTTTGCCATCTAAGCATTGTTTTGTGAATAAATCCAAACGCTTGGGCGTTCTCCCCTTTTGGCCTCTTTCTCATGCCATAACATGTGGTTGGAATTCTTCCAATATCGTAACATTTGTTAGTTTATGTCATGAAGTATGTACAACCGTGTCCTTGTATGAGCACCTTGAAACTATTCTTCCTTTTTTTTTCCTCCATCTTTTAGTCAATCTCTAGGCCTCACTTTATGAACACATACAGATATATGACAAGTTGTCCCTTTAGGCATCTATAGGTGTACCGATGTCTTTCGCTTGGTACTTTATTGAACTTAAGACTATTGATATCTCTTGTTTCATAGCCTTGTGTATCTTTCCTTATGAATTTACTACATCTAGGTAGGTTATACTGTACCATAAAACTTACTTCGATTAATTATTACCGAGGTTTTCTACCCAACTCCAGGTTACTCTCTTACTGCTTATCCTATATGTACAAATATAAATCCTTTAGTGCTTCCTCATTACTATTCATCTTAAGAATAACAAACAAATCTCACCTCATACTTTGGAACTTATACCCATCTATTGATTATTCACCTTAATATTGATCCATAATCTATCACTGATAACTTGCAACCTCTTACATAATGCACTATCACTAGGACTCACATCTCCTCGGGGAACACCTGAAGTGTTTTTCCTGATCAACCTAGGGATAATACTATGCTTCAATAACCATATTTCATTGCATCCGCAATTCATCTTATGGGGGTAATCTAATCCCGTGCAGTTAATGAAATCCATTTCTTGTTAAATCATTACTCAATTAAAGGCCTAAGCGTCATCCTCATATCTATCACAATTTCACCCTTATTCTACCGCCAGGACAACATTCCATCTCTTCTAAAATGCACCTAGTCTTAGACTCCTCTGAGTTCATTCAGGTTGTACCGGGCTTTCAATAACTTACAGATGCCATCAACTCTCTTGTTTTGATGGGTTTAATCCCGAGGACGTACATATTCTCGTCACCTTCTCACTCATCTTTTCATATTCTTAGTCATATCTACCCAAAACCTTTTTTCTCTACAATACTTTACATTACAACCTATACCTATCTATTTATACTACTCGCAACCTTCCTTTAACTTGCTAGTACCATAAATTTCCTTTCATGCCTTCTCAGTTGTCCTTAAATATAAGCAATTACTTTTCCTGGGCGTTCTATCACTTGTTGCACGAATACTTGGATTGTCTTATTGTCCACGAATACTATAATTTCCTATTCCTGATATGATCTCAAACATCACCTTTTGATGACCTTTTTTTTCCAGATGATTATGATTTCGTATCTGCAAGACTGAATTCACTATGTTGCGGTTCACTACATTTATCTTGCATGATCTATTGATTTATTTTTGACCTCTTGTTTAGCCATAACTGGGCTCTTCTTAAACCAACTACGATTTACTCGTTTTCCCATTCTCATATATGTATGTATGCATATATATATATATATATATATATATATATATATATATATATATATTCTGCATAATCTCTCTTGGGATATATCCTTTGGCTTAACTTATCTCGCGCCACTAGCTCCTGATGTATCAAGTGCCCATTCACACTTATTTATCAATAACATCTTGGCCGAAAACCTTTACTGCCTCTCCCTATAGTCGTGCTTGTATAATGTTCTGGATTCGCAACATATCTATAGGAACTGAATAATGCAACAACATCCCTTCTCTTTTTTACCACATTCTTCCTTTATCATTCCATAGTTAGCTGAACCGCTTAATTCCGACTTAATACCATATCACACCATATTCCCCCCTTAGAATAGTACTAAGATTTTGTACTGCGACGATCTACCTATAGTTGTTTTACATCTTCATCTTTGGCGTCTTTTCACATTATCAATGAGCCTTAATCGCCTTATGGTAACCTTCTGTACCAGAATAACAAAATTTCTTACGCACGAAGGTGACACCTACTGTATCTGGCACACTTAGTCTCTTAAGATTAACTTTGCTCAGAGTGCTTGCTTTAGGTAAGCAACTTCGTAAATGGCCTTTAAAGGTTATTCGTTTGTTGCCTATTCAATTATTATTGGAGCACGATCATTGGAATTCTCATGATGTCGACCATTATCAAATCCTCCAGTACCTAATTCATGTTTGATTTTATCTTGTTCACCAGCCCATACAGATTTTTGTTACTCTGGGGTCTAACCTTTCCTCTGGGTCTGTTCTATTATTGCCTCAAGGCTTGTCACCTCTTGTATTTTCCTTCACTTGACTATAAACTCTGTCATCATATCATATTTCGATTTACTGTTATCACCCATATATCACATCTTACTCATGATGTTTCATTTTCTTTTTTCTTATTCTTCAACTAATACTTCTATCTATCACTTTATTTTGAAAACTTCAACAAAACGTCCTTTCACTTTTAGCTCCTTTTGCTTCATCTCACTAGCTCTCCGGGATACCTAAAATTCTCTTTCTCTCTCTATCTCTCTCTCTCTAGGGGGAGTCATACTAAGGTAAATGTTTTATCCCTTTTAGGATTCCGCTTCCTACCTTCTGAAATTGCTGCATATTCTAGTATTCATATCTGATTGCACTATTCTAGAGATCACCATCTTGGTGACTTACAAGGAGATCTATTACCACATTTGCAGTACCCTTCGAAAATGTTAGCTAATGATAACAATCAATCCATAAATTTTTGTTACTCTAACCCCAGCTTGATCCTGATATTACATCATTCTCCTAAACTATATTCGCCAGTTCCCATAGGAAATAATTAAGGCGGGTGTGGTCAATTGTATAAAAATTTGTTACTGTTGAAAGTAACTCAGAATGCTTATATATTTCTCTACCTGAATTGCAAATACTGATAATCTTCATTGTCTAGGTACTTCGTACTTCTCTTTTTTTTCCTCATGTTATTTCTTTCACTTGTTGAAACTTATATCCACCTCCTAATTCTCTCGTTGCTCTTTACCATATGGGTGGATAGATATTCATGCCTTGGGGTTCCTTATCAAAAGGCTCACATATCTTAGTATACACATGATTTGTTGAAGACCTAACATTTACGCATCATAAGCATGATACAAAATAGAGTTCCTCTGGTAAACTCTTCCACGTCCACATTCAAGCTCTTACCAACTGTCTTTCTAGATATAGGCAACACCGTATCATGAATAAGATATAGTTTAGGAAATTGTGTTCTTATAACTGAGCTCTACCACACGATTTAGAGTAAGAAGAAATAGTGACAGTCCTAAATGCCCTGTAGCCTCCTGCTTATAAGTGTGGTGCACTAAACAAGACTCTACTAGACACAGCTTGTAGACTCCCTAGGACAGAACTTCTCTGATACCACTTTTGTCACGACCCAAATTGAAGGGCCGTGACAGGCACTTGGTGCCTTACTTGACCGAGTACCACATAACATATCTTTCTTATCATACTATAATGGGTAAGTGATCCAGAAAACACATCATGAGATAGAGAGAATAAAACATAAGGGAATGTTTAGCATGTGACGACCTAACATGATATGCAAACTTATATTGTGATATACGGGCCTACAAGGTCGATATAACCATTTGTAAATTCAAAACATATGCAACAAGGCCATAAGCGTATCCACACACCTGACATCTGTCTACAAGCCTCTAAGAGTACATAAAATCATAAAGGTCGGGATAGGACCCTTCCATACCAATTAATACATATCCAGAGAATGCTGATCAAATAGGAAATATCCGGAGCAAGTGGAGTTCACCAACACCTTTCCCTAAGCTAATAGCCTACTTGGAGAAATGCCAACATGTCTATCGGGACCTGCGGGCATGAAACGCAGCATCCCCAAGCAAAAGGGACGTCCGTACGAATAAAGTACTGAGTATGTAAGGCAGGAAACCATAAACAAGAGCAGTAATGTAAAGAGAGATAGCTGAGATACAACCTGTAACATGTGAGTACCTCTGGGGGCTACTGATATGAAATGCATACTACATATATATACATAAACTTTTAAAATATCTACCTCTGTGGGCATCATCATCATCATATCGTACCCGGCCTCATAGAGGACTCGGTAAAAATGTACCCGGCCATCATAAGGCTCGGTAGAATCATACCCGGCCATGTGGAGCTCGGTAAAACCCAACTGATCAGTTGTTACACAGTAGGTGCCGCACCTGGCCGACTATAGCGTGGCTCGGTAGAGTAAAATAGATACATATATATAATGCATGCTTGACTCATGGAATCACGTTCTAAACCTTTTGGAATGTCTTAAGAACCTTATGGACATCTATACCCTCAATATGAACCTTAGTAAGATTCAAGGATCAATACATTTGCTTAGAATAATTTTATAAGGAAAGAACAACATGGACAACCTTATTTGCTAGGAGTAGATCCATTATGAAGTAGCGTATTCATTTCTCTTTAGATCATTGCCAATAGAAAGAATGAAATGCCTTGACATACCTTAAACATGTTGAGTCCTTAATTCCTTCCAAGTGACTCTTCAAACAAGTCAACTCGATCTATCATATCATAAGGAGATTCAAAATTAGTGTTGAGCAAATGCTAAGTCTAAAACTTAAGCTAGCAGCTCGTTTTACTTAAATTTGGGCAGAATCTCCTTTGTAACAAGGGCCTCCACCAATACCATATACCAAAAACAGCAACCAGATAAATCCATCAACGTATAAATGTCAATAACAAGACACCACATATAATAATAAGTCACAACTACTTCACGACGAGGCGGCAAGCTCCAACTGGAATCCGTATAACCCATCTACCCCTTATAGACTTCTTACGTTAAGTTACAAGTATCATTAACATGATAATGAAGTCATTTATCAATGATTCCATCCTTATTCCATATATTTATAACAAAGGAAACAACCCACAACTCTAACTACCTTCGATTAGTAACTTTATTCACTAGTTCATGTCTACTTCATCCATTTAACTTAATCAACATCAATATAACCTTACGCACATGCAATAACACAATATAACTATCTACTACAGTAACTTCAAGTCGAAATCCAAGTTATATTCAGCTTACAATAACCTTCAATGGCAATATAACATCATAGAAGTGACTTAAGCTAATCCAAGTATTATCTTGTAGTTTATCATCCTAACAACTTAACAAGCATAAAAGCAAGCTTAAGAACAATTAATATGCTGTTATACTAACCTAATACAGAAGCAAAAACTTAGAATTTTATCCAAATACAGCCCACAACAATCATCAATGACAACACAACCTCAAAGAGTTGTTCTTCACTAGGACTAGGTTTTGATGTTGAAATATGGTGTAATCCATTTGAAAGACATTGAAATAATCTACGGTTGATATAACAACCATGAGAGAATATTTTAAAGAATATAAAATACTTAAAATAACCCTCGATACGAGCTGAAACCACTTAAAAATCAGCAACAACAAGAAGAACAAGAGACTTACTAGCGCCATGAGATTCCCGACACTTGATTTGTGTTGTTTGCCCTTTGTTTGGGTCTTGAATCTTGAGAGAACCTTGAGAAGTGTTCCTAGGGTTCTAAGGTCTGAAAATAGTGAAAAGAAACGACTTAAAACGGGTTGGAGTTGTCCTACATAAATCCAAATGTCTTAAACCGCCTTAAGTGGCCCCCATAGAGAGGTGCTTGGCGCAGTCTCGTGAAAACAAGAATATCTCTCTACTTTGTTGTCGTACGGATGGACGGTTTAATGCATTCGAAACTAGACTCATATATATTCATATTGGTATATAGATCATTCCTTGATTCCAAGTGTATTGGGAGAAAAGTGCTTTTACATTTGACAGAAATTTTAGCAAATTTATGAGTGTAACTTGTGATGACCTTTGCCAACTCTTGTTCCACAACTTGCTTGCCTTCAAAATGTAGAAAATGAATATCATACGACTAAAATAACTCATATAATAACCTCCTTATCATGTTAAGAACCCTAGTCTCACCCCAAAGTACATGTTATAACATTCAAAATTTGTCGTCTTTCAACGAAACTTATTTTCTTCTGTTCGTTTAGCGTCTAAGCTTTCCAACCCTTTTGGTACTAGTTATTCATGATCTCAAAGACTTGTTACCTCCAATATAACAATATGAAACTTAAATTATGTACTTTAAAAAATTATCTCACTTCTGAGCTTATATTAATTGGCTTACGACGTACTCTCACGTACGAAAACATGGAATGTAACAATTGTCAAAGCTGAAACTGAAGATAGTGAGTGGGTCAAGACCCGCCTAGAGTAGTTGACTCTAATTGATGAAAAGCGAATGGATGTAGTCTGCCACAGGCAGTTGTACCAACAAAAGAATGGATTGTGCTTACAACAAGAAAGTGCGGCTCAGGAATTTCCAAGTGGGACAACTTATGTTAAGGTGTATCCTTCCCCATCATCAGGAGGCGAAGGGAAAATTTGCACCTAGTTGGAAAGGCCTGTATATTGTCAGGAAAGTATTGCCAAGAGTTGCATTATACTTGAGAGAGGTCGGAAGAAAGGATCTTGAAGCAGTTGTGAATACGGACGCAGTAAAAATGTACTATGTTTAGGCTTTCTACAGCAATAATATTATCCAATTGGGATGATGAAGGCTTTCATTCCTGCTACCCAGATAGTATCAACATTTTGCAAAACCTTTGAGCTGGTTACTCTTATTTGACTACCCTCTTTGGAACCCAGAAGTGTTATTGGAAAAGAAAAAAATAAAAAAAAATGAAAAGAAGAGCATAAAAAAAAAGATAAACAAGAAAAGAAAACAAAAATAAAGCAAAACAGAAAAACAAAAGAAAACAAAAACAAAATGTTTACTGAACTACGTTCGACTTGATTCCGAAAGGATACTTAGGCAGCCTCTCTCTGGGGTTCAATGACAACAAAATAAAAATCCAATTTTCCCTAAAATTAAACTGGGGCGTATGATATAATGGTTCGGCGATGATCCCGCCGAAAGATTCCAAAGTTGTATTTCGATCCAATTCGTTCACCCAAAACCTTGTTCAAGTCGTTCTGATCAATCGGCAGAAGGGCTTCAAAATCAAAGAACACAGTTGCTTGGATCCGGTACAATCAAAATGAGAGAAAAAAAATGAGAGTCTTATCGGTGAAAACCTACGAGCACCAAAAGGCGATGGTGAGAAGAGAAATTGAAAATGAGAGAACCTGGCTAGTGAAAACTCGTAAAGAGAACTATCAGGCGATGGTGAGAAAAGAAATGAGAGAGGTCGATTGGCGAAACCCGCAAGGGGCGTCGTCGATCGAAAAGAAGACACCCCTCACCACTATTGGAATTTTGGCACGGTTTCTTAATTTGGAAATGTAGCTCACAATGAGTTTATGAGAAGTTGGAGAGTTGGGAGGGTCAGGCATCCAGTCCAAGACGCATGTCATGTCTATTGAAGCCTGCATGTACCCCCAGATAAGTCCTTCCTTGTTTCCCAAAAGGGGCACTTCTCTCTAAGTTCATTTTCTTGCCTTTTGTTTACTTTTCCTTGAACCCCTTCGGTCTGACTTTGTTTCTGAAACTAATACAAAGAAAAGGTGGAAAGATTGGATTTATAGGGTTCTGCTTGACAAAAGCAAAAGAAAATACCCAGCCTCAGCGGGTGTATTAAGTCGATCCCGATTGGCCATGATGGTTGAAGCTCTAGAATTGAAGTTAATTAAAAAGAAAGAAAGCCAAAGGCAAAAGCCCCAAAGGCGGCATAAAGTGAAAGGACCGAAACCCCCACACGGGCAAGCCGTCATGAAATTTTGAAAAGTTGAGTTCCTCGGTTTGGAAAGAGAGATAAATCTTCAAAAAAACCAGCAAGCAGCGGAGGTTATCAATAAATGGTTGGGTAGAGATCAAATGACCGAGACAATCAAGGCCACAAAACTAACCACATTTAAAACTAACAACTGTTCTTTGTTTAAAAATTGAAACATGTACAGTCCAAAGCAACCGTGCAAAAGCAGGTGCTACCAAAAAAAGAGCTACACAAAAGCTAGAAACAGTTTCGCAGTAGCAATTAACCAAAACGGGAAGTTTTCTTTCAAAATTCTTGCCTGCATTTTATTGAAATAAAATAAATGAGAAAGGGAAATGAAAAAAAAGGGAAAAATAAAAATCCAAAACAAAAATTATAGCTTAGGATTCTAAACCTCAATCTTTTACATGTTTACAGACATTAGGGCTCTAATCCCTGAGTTAAGTCTTTAGACATAGGACCTTCATTCCCTAGTCGCCTATTAACCAACATTAGGGCTCCAATCCCTAATTTGATTTTTTAGACACAGGGCCTCCATTCCCTAAAGTTCTTTTACCAACATTAGGGCTCCAATCCCTATGTTTAGTTTTTAGACATAGGGCCTCCATTCCCTAGTTGCCTTTTTACCAACATTGGGGCTTCAATCCCCGAGTTAAGTTTTTAGACATATGGCCTCCGTTCCCTAGTCGCCTTTTTTACCAGCATTAGGGCTCCAATCCCTGAGTTGAGCTTTTAGACATAGGGCCTCCATTCCCTAGTCGCATTTTACCAGCATTAGGGCTCCAATCCCTGAGTTTAGCTTCTAGAATAGGGCATCCATTCCCTAGTCGCCTTTTTACCAGTATTAGGTCTCCAATCCCTGAGTTGAGTTTTTAGACATATGGCCTCCATCCCCTTGTCGCCTTTTTACCAATATTAGGGATCCAATCCCCGAGTTGAGTTTTGAGACATAGGGTCTCCATTCCCTAGTCGACTTTTTACCAACATTAAGGCTCCAACCCCTGGGTCGTGTTTTTAGACATAGAGCCTTCATTCCCTAGTCGACGTTTTACCAATATTAGGGCTCCAATCCCTAAGTTGAGTTTTAGACATACGGCCTCCATTTCCTAGTCTTCTATTTGATTTTCTTTCTAAAAAAAAAGACAAGAGACAGAAAAGAAGTTCAGAGTTTTGTCACAAATAACTCACGAAATTTTCCTAGTGAAAACTGGGGCAGAAAATTTTCATTTGTTTGTTTGGCACCTAAACAAATGAGCCTTTGTCCAAAATAAAGAAAAGAACAAAAAAAGTGAATTCAAAATGTTGAAAGCAGATAAAGATATGGACTGCTCATGGAAGTTATTAAAGACATAAGCTTTGCATGTCCCGCTTTGATCAGAAAGTTGAAGAGAGACCAGCACATGTAGCTTACGAGCATCAAGATTCAGTTCAGAGTCAACGGCAAAAACCAGCTAACACTCAAGATCAAGCTTCAAAGAGAATTATAGATAGGAATCTTATAACTCGTAGTTGATAGGTTTAGCTTGCTTAGGTTTTGATTTTCCTTTTGGTGTAATAAGGGGGTCAGCAAGCAGTAGCAGCAGCAACAACAGTGAAGTCACAGCTCCCGGTAGTCCAGCTACTAAAATTTTCGGAACTAGACTAACTTTATTCCTTTATAGCCAAGGATATGCAGGCAATCTTTGAAGCAGGGTTCGGTCAGACACTTTTCAAAAGTTCTTCTCATGGAGTGCCAAGCAGGCATAAATCCCTTATCATTACTCATTTTATCTTTACCCAAAAACCCTTTATGTCTCCGAGCAAAGAGGGGCAGCTCTGAGCACGTGATTTTTGTCTCGCATGAATTACTCCTACATAATTCCCAAAATTAGGATTTTTCTTTTAATTATTTGGTTTTTCGGAATTATTGCATAATTTTTGTGTTTGTTTGCATTTTTTGAGTTCATTTTCCCAAAACTAGTTTATTAATATTACAAAAATCAAAAAAAAAAATAGTTCATTTTTGCATTTTTAACTCGTTAATTTTGAATATGTAATAGTTTTATTTTAATTTTGGACTCAATTAATTTTTGAGAAGCAATTAGTTTATTAATTTAGATTTAAAATTTAAATCAGATTTTTATTTTTTAATTTGTAACTAATAAATCTGAAAATGAAAAAGAGAAAATGAATAGAGAAAAATGGCCCAAAATTAGGCTCCAAACCGGTCCAGCCCTTCACTCTAATTAAACAACCCCGTTTAGTTAGGATTTGATCTCAGCCGTTGAGTTTGATTGATCTAATGGCTGAAAAGTGATGATTTAATAAGTATAAAAATGTCGAAATGTTCCCCCCCTACCGCCAAATCATCTCTCATAACCTTCAAATACTTAGACGTAACGATGCCTTAGGCCACCATCCGTCGCCCGCGAGAAATTACCTACGGCAGCGGTCGGCTGCCAATCTTACCAAAATTTACACCAATTCATCTCCTCACTCCCCTCTTTCAAAATCCATGTTAACTTTCCCTCAAATCCAGCCTGAACTCCTCAATATTCGACTGAAATTAGGAAACCCTAGATCTACCACAGTTTCTCCGGTGGTGGCGCCACCTCCAAATAACCTCAAAGTCACAACCACCAAACCACCCCAACCTCCTCATCCCAATTATCTACCTACATCCCCTCAAACACCCCTAAAACTCTTCGAATATGGATTTGAAAGAAAACCCCTAAATCCCAAAAATCCCAATCATCGAGGAGTTGAAGATTTGAGGTTGAAATTGGATTCAGTTGTGTGTTTTCATATGAGCACACGATTAAGGCCCATTTTGGCTAGAATCGAAGGTCCGGATTGTGAATTCAAGATTTTGTTCGAGCCAATCTTTAGGTATGTTTGTTTACTTCTGTTGCTAATTTCTATTTCCTTTTCTTTTTACTTCTCTTCTTCTTCCATCTCTTTCTTTTTTTTTTCCAGATTTTTGTGTTGTTTTTTTATCTATTTATTTTCATCCCTTCAAATGTCCATCTCTGCATGTGTTAGTTAGTGTCCCATTTATTTTTTAGTTTGTTTAATTTTCAGAAAAAAAACTCATTGCAAATTCAAGAGTGTTTTGTTCATTGTTTATCTGTTTTAGTTTTTCCCATAATTATCTATTCATGCATGTTAGCTTTAGGAAAACCTTCTCTTTAATTAGTAATTAGTCTTTTTTTAATTTATTATTAAGTTAGTTCTGATTTGTGCATTAATTTTGGATTGCTTTTGTTGTTGTTGTGTCGCCTCAGTTAATTTGGTTTTATTTTGGGCCTGGGTAATGCCTTTAGATATCAGACTCATTAGTTAGGGTGAGTCTTGAATTAACTCAACCTAGGGTCAAATTTGACTCATTTTTGCTTTGGCCCCTGAAGTAATTAACTAAACTTAAAGAGGTAGCTTGGGTAATTTACTTAGAGAATCTCTGAATAACCACCTTAGAAAGCTTCCTAGAAGCTAAAAAATAGGTTTACTTGGCAAGCAAGTTAATATTTTAGGCATCAAGTAGCAAAAACGAAAATTGAGAAAGGACGGAAAGTGAGAATCTAATTCTTAGGGCTGCCCTAAGTGCCTTGCCTATAAAGGCACTCTTACTTGAGAAGAAAGAAAGGATGAAGAGATAAAGTCTCGGAAAAAATACCAACAGCTGCTTCCTTGAAGAAATATATAGAAATAATTCATAATTCTCGAGGTTCTTTAAGCAACTACTGATTTTTTTAGGATTTTAGTTATTCTAACTAGTCCAATTAAAACCCTGAAGCTGTAATAGTTTTTTTCTGATACTGGATTGAATATGAGTTGAGTTATGGGTATTTTTAAAAGTTGGTTTGGACTTATTGCAGGAAAATACTGTTTCATTGCTGATTTGAGCTGATTTCAGTGCCCAATTGGCTCTACTGGTGCTGATTTCTGTTACTATTGACTGAAACTATTGTTACTATTGAATTTCATTCCTTTTTTCCTTGATTTCCAGGTATTGTCCTTCCTTTGACATATGAAACGAAGAAGCCAAGCGTTTGTTTGAAATTGGAAATACAGGAGCATTAGTTTTCAGCACATTTTTTGTTTTCTACATTTCTAGAAATCATCAAATGTCTTAGTTAGTTTTGGTTATTATTGTAGTTAATGCATTTCCATTTCAATTTTTAGCTCATTTGCAATTTTAATTGAATCAAGTGCTTCAAATCATTAGTGATTTGCAAGAATCTTAATGTTCAGATTTGTATAAAAGGACTCTAAAGGACTGTTATAGTGTAATGTGGGTCAGAATGATTAAGTTTTAGTGTTTACTTATTAACTGTTGATATCGACATCACTAGTATGGGTTCCATTTGAAGGGTGTAATTCAGACTGTTACTATTTCTTAATTAACCTATAGGATTGGCATTTATCATTCACATGTCTCGAGCAAAATGCCTCAAATTCCATGAAACTGTCTATTAAAAACAACTCCAAAAATCTGACTTAAGCATGGTTACTTGATGTTTGTTTAATCCTGAGTTTCAAAAATGCTTCTATGTTCCTCCCTATTGAAATGGTTAAATCAGGAGTTAAATTGGAAATTTATGTGCATGCTTCATGGGACCAATTTCAATTCCAATGCACTTATGTGATGTTTGTTACCATGCAGGGATTCGATCTTGAGTCCCAACATCATTTACTCATATTTACAAGTTGCGTTTTCACTTGAGGCTTAGTTTAAGCCATTAAAATCAATGATTTGACAGAATACATAAGTGATAAGCTATTGGGCCCAATCTTGAAAACATCCAGAAATTGGATTTTTAGCTAAATGTCCCTTTTAATTCAATGTTTGCTAATTAGTCTGTAGGTTCGTAATTCTTTTAAATGAGTAGAAGACTCCCAATTTCCACTTTGTTAGTCAATTATTTATTTCAAAAATGTAAAGTCGTGTGGTGTGCCATACTAAGCAAGATATAGTTATGGCCCTCAAATTTTAGCTTAAGTGTTCCTTTAAAATTGGAATTGAGGTACGCCGCGCCAAATAAAATCCCAAATGCATGGCCCTCATTTAACTAACTTTTTTTAATCTTTAGAAACCGAGGCGTGCCATTTAGCTAATCTCCATGGCCCCGCAAAGTTAAAAAATCTTAGTTGCTTAAGGCACGTTATTTTAATAATATTACCTTCCTAAATTCGGGTGCACATTTTATGTGACCCAAATCCAAATCTTATAACGTAAAATAAAATATGTCTCAGACTGCGGGTGCATTTCATGTGGCGTAGTCCAAAGATGTATTTTAGATAACGTTAAAATCTTTTTAACATTAATTAAAAGAGGTTAATAAGTTAAAAATATACTATAGGCTAAAACATGTTTTAAAATCAGATAATAAGCCAATTGGAATAGTTTAAGAGACCGTGCTAGAGCCAGGGAACTTGGGGATGCCTAACACCTTTTCTCGGGTTAACAGAATTTCTTATTCAAAATTTCTAGTTCGCAGACTTTACAAGGAAAGTTGAATTTCCTCGATTTGGGATTTAAAATAAACCGGTGACTTCGGATACCAGAAAACAAACCTATCCCAAGTGGCGACTCTTAACAAAAAATAAATAAATGATCCCATTTCGAATAATATCACTTAAATTGGAAAAACCCCCTTATATACTACCTTTCGAGGTAGTGCGTAAAAAGGGAGGTGTGACAGTGACCAATGGTTGAATTCCTCCCAGGTATACTCATATCCCAATCTGAAAGTGGTGCCCATGTTTCTTAAGCTTGATAGGTTTAGCGATTCCTTGGAGGTTCTTGCCAAGTCTCTTGCCAGGTTCATACCAGCACCAGTTCACTATGCTTTCAATCTTTTTATCCCACCATTTGTCTTTATCAATGGCGTTGACTCGCTCGATGTGATGGTAAGTTCCCCCACCTATCCTTCTTTTGCCTCCAATTGTTGGGATAGTCTGCGATTGATATGGGATTGCTACTGTTGTAGTGAATGATCACCTCTTGGTGGTTCTACTCAAATTTCACTACCTGATGTAGTGTTGATGTGACAGCCCCAACGGTATAAATCCATGGTCGCCCCAACAATAGATTGTAAGATACTGATACGTCTATCACTTGAAAATCAACATCAAACCAAGTAGGCCCCATTTGCAAACACAGTCTACTTTCCCCAATAGTGGACCTTTGGGATCAGTCGAAAGCTGTGACATTGATGGCCCTGTCCTTGATCTCATGCATCCCCTTTCCTAATATCCTGAGTGTTACGAATGGACAAATGTTGAGGCTGGACCCACCATCAATCAAGATCCTGATGATAAAATAATCTTCGCACTACATGGTGATGTGCAATGCCTTGTTGTCACTCAACCCTTTCAGTGGTAGCTCATCTTCATGAAAAGTAATTTTTTGACTCTCCAATACTTGCCCTACCATGATTTCCATTTCTCCTCCGGTGATGTTGCTCAGTACATATGCCTCACTCAACACCTTTAACAAATCATTCTTATGTGCATCAGAACTTTGTAGCAAAGCCAGGATGGAGATCTGTGCTGGTGTTTTGTATAGTTAATCAATGACTGAGTATTCCTTGGCTTGTATCTTTCTCTAGAGATCATAAGGCCCAGTTTTAGTGGCAGTCGCCCAATTAGAGGCCTGCTTGCTCGACTCAGCCAAATAATCTGGGGTATAAACCCTGCCGATTCTTGTCATACCCTGTGCCGCAACGGCTTCCCCGAACTTGACCTTCCCCTTTCTTCTAGCTTCGGCTACATAGTCCCAACGTATGGCATTGGTGTGAAATGATATTATTACTGACATTGCCACTGGAATTGGCATGGCTATCTTTACTCTGAACGGAGCAGGCCCCTTCGGCGGTAATACTGCAACTTCAAAGGGGTGTGGGTGTGTCTGCCGGTGACATAAACTCAACCTCAATCGGTGCTGGCTTATTTGCATAGGATGTTGCTTCAAACTCGAGTGGCATGGACATGATTACTTCTGTGTCCCCAGAAGGTGAATCTGCACTATAATCGGATTAATAGTGACTGTTGGCTTCTTTGGATCGTCGCCTTCTATGATAAAACCATCCAATCCCTTGGGGTCCCAATCATTTTCTATCTCGATCATGTGAATACCTTTGCCCTTGTGGTCTGGCAGAGGGTTATTGCCTACATTCATTGTAGGTTCCTCTATTGCAATGATCTTATTGTCAATCAAATTCTGAATCTTATCCTTCAGATAGCAGCATTCATCAATGGTATATCCTTCCATGCCGAAATGGTATGCACAAGATTTATTTGGATTGACCCACTGAGAAGGGTTTTCTAGGGATATGGTAGGATAAGGGTGACATAACCAGCAGCTTTATGTCTTTTGTACAACTGGTCAATTGGTTCAGCAATGGCGATATACTTTTTGGGAGGTCTACGGTCAAAATTTGGTTGAGGTCTAGGGAAGTTTTGACGTGGGAGACGTGATTGGTAGTGGGATAGTTGAGTATTGTAGGCTTGGTAAATATGTGTTGGTTGGGAGTATTTGGGTGAAGTGGGATGGTATATGGGAGGTGCGAGCTGGGAGGTGGGCGTGCTTGGTAATTTGGAGTATGTTGATATGTGAGTGGAGGAATTAGGTAGGTTTGGTATTTGATAGGGGATTTGGTCCTCTGTTCAACAATTACGGCACCTACGTCCCTATTCTTGGAAGTACCACCAGACTTCAAAGCCTTGTTGGTGGCTTGCAAAGTTTCAAAGTTCGTGACCACACCACTTTTAATGCCTTTCTCCATCCTCTCACCTAGCTTGATGATGTCGGAAAATTCTGGCCTTCAATCAGCATTAGTCTTGTATAGTATTTGGGAATCCGAGCCTAGACAAAAAACTTGTTCATTTGTTCCTCCTCTAGAGCAGGCCTGACTTTAGCAACCTCTGACCTCCAACGAGTGGCATACTCGCGAAATGTTTCTGTGGGCTTCTTCTTTAGGTTCTAAATGTAGAACACATCCGGTGCATTTTTCGTATCGAACCTAAACTTGTCGATAAATTTTGATGCCATACTCATCCAATTTGACCATTTCTTCGGGTCTTGGATAATGTACCAAGACAGAGCATCTTTTTTCAGACTTCTCATGAAAAGCTTCATGTGAATCCTTTTATCCTTCCCTACTCCGACCAACTTGTCGCAGTATGTTCTCAGGTGAACTCTCGGATCCCTTGTACCATCAAACATCTTGAAGTTAAGAGGTTTGTACCCCTTAGGCAGTTGGACATCCGGTTGTATGCAAAAGTCTTTGTAGTTCAACCCTTCAATCCCTTTACTTCATTCGACACCCTGAATTTGACTAGTCAAATTCTTGAGTTCTGCAGCCAGGTTCCTGATGAGTGAGTCATTATCATCAGACACATGTGTGCTTGATATGGGTTAGATGGAGTGTGGCATAGTTTCCACGTAGATGGAGGTATTGTGTTGGGTGTGGAAGTGGTCATTCATGGAGTTTTGGAGATTTGGAATGATCGGCGGGGTGTTATTGGAGGTATGGCAAGTATTGTAGTGGTGGTAAGGAGTGGGGTGGAATTGTTGCTTTTGGATATTTTGTGGAGGTACAGGATTCTGAGTAGTTGGGAAAGTAACCTCTGGTGTGGTGAGGGAAAATGACAGACTTGCCAAATTCCGCACTTGATACAATTCCTCTTGAAATTTCAACAACTTTTGTTCCAATTGGGATGCACTTTTCTTGGAAACCAGAGCACCATCAGTGACCTCTACCCGTTCAGTTGAGTTGCTCAAATCTTCCATCTACCCTTTGTTTTTGTGTCTGATAGGACTGGGATGAGGATTAAGTGGAGGGCCCCTGGATCTCATAAAATATGATAATGTTGCCATAATTCAGAACTAACCTTTGGGGAGGGGAATAAACAAAAAGTAAAAACAAAAAGGTAGCAAGCTAGTGAGGATCATTAGAAAAATGTTACAATATTTAAACATGTAGTGCTGAAATATAAAGCGCGTCCTAATTTTGGGGGCTTCTTCGTGCCCGAGGTAGGCTTAACGACAAGTTGATTTGGAGAACCTAGAATGCTAAATGCCTCATTTCATTGATAAAAAGTAGAAGAATCCCAAAATGACACTAAATAGTAAAAATCACTAATGGCCGCTGGCCTTATAACATTTTATAAATCAAAAATGGAAATTCCTATCCATTCGGTTCTAGAGGGACCTTCCCCAGACTCGGCATCATCAGTTCCATTGAACATCTTCCCTATCTCATGCAATCCCAGTGGCAAGAAGGCTCTAGCAAAATGTCCGCCTTCATTCCATTCAACAGTCTAGCAATCTTCGACCATCTTCAAAAACTTCTTTTCTAACTCGACAATACCCTGCTCCAAATAGACCAAATGTTTGTTGGCACTGACGGCCATATCCTTCCATTCTTCAATTAGTTTTTAATTTCCATATCTCATGATGCTCACTTTCGCATTCTCGAATTCTCTTATGCAGACGGTTGTACTTGACCTGTGTTTTTGCCTTCATCTATGATCCAGTTACCCAAACAAACCCGGGTTGACCCAGTCCATTATGGTTATTCTCCAACCAACCTGAATAATATGGATCACAACTCGCGTGGTATCTGTCTGGTTCAATGATGTCCCACCCATGACAATTTTGCAATGCCACATAAGTTGAGCCTAGCCCCTGTAAAGGCTATCGTCATTCTGGAAATCAGCTCGGAAGTGACTCATCTTGTTGAATGCTGCCATAACCTTCCTTCTCGCTTGTTTCATAACCCGAAAAGGTGTGTATGGGTACGTTCCTCTTAAGACAATCAGTATTAGAAAAGGTGCATCCCTGGATTGGACAATGAACTCCTCTGTTGGGAACTACTCGAACATTCATTGTACTCGGCCCTCAGTCAGATTTTCAAAGAGTTCAACCCATTTCCTAGCATTCTTCGGTTGTGAGAACATGTTGGGCATGTAATTCATTTGCTTGGGGTGATGGAAAGCGATATGATCATCCCATTCCCTTTGATGAATTTTTTGACGATACTCACCCTTTTGGAGATGTTCCACGAGCCAAAGTTGAAGTAGCATATTACAAACCTCGAAGTGTCTTGCTCCTTGTTGACACTTTTCCAAGGCTCGGTATGTTTACGCAATGACCATTGGTACGAGACTGAATAGATGTCCGTCAATTCATTCCATTAGAGTTTGGTGACCATAGCTATCCTAGTATGAATCCTTGCTTTCTTTATTGGAAATACTATCATCCTCAGGAAACCGAACATGAAGACAAAGACCCTTCGGTGGATATGTGTCACGACCCAAACTGGAGGGCCATGACAAGCACCCGACCATACTTGCCGCGCACCAACATACTTTTTACCTAACCTTCTTTATTATCTGTTAGGGCCAACGAGATCAATATTATCGGTATTCATGGATCACGGACAACCAACAATAAAAGATAATGGCATAAACATTCATAACATAGGGTGTCCAGACAATCAAGAAACTATATATAAGGTACGGGCTACCACGATACCATGAAAAACTATACAACAAAACCCACCCAACAAGGCATACCAAACTATACATGAGTCGACACCTGTCTATGAGTCTCTCAAGGAACATAAGTTCTACAACATAGCCGAAACAGGGCCCCGACATACCCATAATATCAATAACAAAAATGCATACCAAGACCATGGTAAGACCAGAGAAGGGATCTCGCCAAACACCGATGAACTGGACAGCCTACTGTGATGGGGGAGCTGCACCTGCCTGTCTATCAGGACCTGCAGCACGACATGTAGCGTCCACAAACAAAAGGACGTCAATACGAATAAAATACTAAGTATGTAAGGCAGGGAACCATAAATACGAACATCAATATAAGCAAGGATAGAGAATATACAACCTGTAACATCTGAGTACCTCTGAAGGCTACTGACATGAAATGCATGATCCATATGTATAAATACATAAACTGTTAAAACATACGCCTATGTGGGCATCACCATCATCATATCGTACCCGGCCATAATAGGCTCGGTAAAAACGTACCCGGCCATCATAAGGCTCAGTAGAATCGTACCCGGCCGTGTGGAACTCGGTAAAACCCAACTGATCAGTGGTTGCACAGTAGGTGCCGTACCCGGCCGACTATAGCGCGACTCGGTAGAGTAAAATAGATACATATATATAATGCATGCTCAACTCAAGAAAACACGTTCTAGACCTTTCAAAGTGACGTAAGGTCGGTATCCTTTGCACATGTTATTAGGATTAACTCTTCACTATGAACCATATAAAAATCAGGAAGTACCAACAACATTGATAACATAAGAATAAGAGAAGCCACATCACATCAATCGTTCCATAAGATGGGAAACAATGTAGGTATTTCTAGCTTCTAAGAGTAGAGTATCTTTGGAAGCTCGTTCATTACATTATGTACAATCGGAGTCGTGCAAAAGAAGGAAAGGGATAGTTTCACATACCTTGTATATAATTCTCCAATATCAAGCTATGAAATTATCACAACTCCTTAGTCTACAATAAGAGAAATGATACTATCGTTATCATTTAAGCGACATAACTATTATGTATCAATCACAACCTAATTTACGGTGAAATGGACAGAACCTGATTATATATATGACTTCACACCATTCAAAACAATCACCAAACATCCCTAAAAACATCAATCATAATCATATTGAGCCTCCCAAAACAGTCCACGCACAATCTAATTACTTCATACGTACGACGACCATCGTAGTCGTGTCAACCGACCCGGAAATGTTACGAAGAACTATCAGCCCACAACACTAAGTATATATGGTGTTTCTCCACACCCTTCCACCTCCAAAACGTCACAAAATAGTAGTAAAACACGAAGCCCAACAGCAAGACAAAACAGTCCACAAAACAGTCGGCTACAAGTGAATAACTCGAACTCACGGCTTCGGATCACCATCCCGTGAGTTCTTACATGTATAGAACGAAATACCATGAGTTCACAGCAGAAGAAATGTATGCAATAGTTCAATAAACTTAACTTACTCGTTTTATAACTAAGCCCTTCCCTTAGTTCTTAAAACTTTTGATTTTACCCTCAATTAGAACTTGAAAGAGAGGGAAAATCGATTAGGGTTTGTGTAGGATTTTTGGGAGGAGGTTCGCAGGGGTTTTGGTCTCAGTATTTGTGAGATATATTAGGGTTATACTTCATGAGATAACCCTCTAAATGGGCTCAATATCCGACCCGAAATTACCCTTTGTTGGGCTATTATTTTAACAAGTAGGTGACACACCTACTTGTCACCTAGTAGCTTGCGCGGTATCACAAAAATAGCTATATCTCTCTACTCCAATGTCGTATTGATAAAATGTTTAGTGAATTTGAAACTAGACTCTTAGATATTTAATTTGGTAGGTATATCACCCGATAATTCCTTATAAATTGGGAGAAAATTGTACAAACATTTGACCTAATGTTTAAGTAAAATTTTGAACCTAAGTTGTGACAAGTTTTGTCGACTTTTGTTTCATAACTTGTTTGACTTCAAGACTATGAAACGCATAGTATATGATTCAAATACCTTAAAACATGACCTCTTTAGTGTATTAATCATCTATAGGTTTACCTTAAAATATGAGTTACAACACCATTGATTCGTTTAACTTCTAATACTTGTTAATCACCCATATACACCCTTGTATCACTTAAGATCAATAGGATTAACTTTTTATCATCTCAAGGATAATTACTTCTTGAATTTATGTTAACAAACGTGTGGCATGAACTAATGCGTGTGGATATGGGTTGTAACACCTCCCCCCCCCCCCCCGGGAACATTCGTCCTCGAATGTAGGGGTTTATGGGGAGTCCAAATCATCGTGGATTCCAACGGAAAATTGTCACTAACAAAATTTTCAAGTAGTTCAGCCCAACGTATGGCCTCAAAAGGCTACACAAAGTATTATGAAAATGTGCATTATTTGCATATCACTATTTTGTATTAAGGAAGAGTGTTTTCAAGTTATTGCTTACCTCATAAGGCCGTTTCACCATTCCAATGTATCATGTGTTCCACCAACATCCTTGTTATCATCATTCTGGAATAGGTAAGGGTATTTAGACTTCATCTCTTCTTCCGCTTCCCATGTCATTTCTTCCATATTCTTGTTCCTCCACAATACTTTGATGGAAGCTACATCTTTTGTTCTCAGCTTGCAGACTTGTCGATCTAATATAGCCACTGGCACTTCTTCATATGATAAATCCTCAATAACTTGTACATAATTGATGGGGACAACTCGAGAAGAGTCTCCAATACATTTTCTCAACATAGATACATAGAATATCGGGTGGATGATTTCCAGTTCGGATGGCAATTCCAACTCATAAGCAACTTGTCCAATTCGTTGAAGAATTTTATACGGACTGATATACCTTAGGACTCAGTTTTCCTTTCTTCCCAAAATGCATAACACCCTTCATTGGTGAGATCCTCATGAAAACCCAATCACCAACCTCAAATTCCAAATCACGACGTCGGACATCGACTTTTGCCTACTTTGTGTCGTTCTCAATCGTTCCTATATCATCTTCACCTTCTCAATGGCTTGGTGAATCAAATCTGGCCCATACAATTCTGTTTCACCGACTTCAAACCATCCAACTGGTGATCTACATCTACTCCCCGTATCGTGCCTCATATGGTGCCATTTTAATACTGGAATGGTAGCTATTATTGTAGGAAAATTCTATGAGGGGAAGATGGTCATCCCAATTCCCCTTAAAATCCAGAACACATGCTCGTAGCATATCTTCCAGTATCTGAAATTGGTACGTTCAGCCTGTTTGTCTGTCTGCTGATGAAATGCAGTGCTGAGATTCACTTGTGTGCCTAAACCCCTCTGAAAAGACCCCCAAAATTTAACCGTATTTGTGCTCCTCGGTCTGATATAATAAATACCAGCACACCATGAAGCCTAACAATTTCTTTGATATACAACTTTGCATAATCTTCAGCCACGTAAGTTGTCTTAACTGGCAGAAAATGGGCATATTTTGTAAGTCAATCAACTATCACCCAGATGGAATCGAACTTATGGTAAGAGAAAGATAATCCAATAACGAAGTCCATATTAATCACCTCACATTTCCAGGTCAGAATCTCTATATTCTGAAGCAATCCGTTGGGTTTCTGAGTTCTATCTTTACTTGTTGACAATTAGGACAATGGGCTACAAATTCTGCAATAGACTTCTTCATGCTTTCCCAAAAATACTGCTCCTTGACATCATGATACATCTTTGTAGAGCTGAGATGGATGGAATATCGGGATTTATGAATCTCATTCATAATCTTTTCTCGCAATCTTGACACATTAGGCACACATAATCGGCCCTGATGTCTCAGTGCGTCATCTCCTCCGATCTCAAAAGCTGTAATTTTACACTGCTTAATGCTCTCTCTCAATCGTACTAAGATAGGATCTTCATATTGTCGTGCTTTTACCTCGGCTACCAAAGATGATTCTGATGTATTATGTACAGTAACACCTCTGTCATTAGAGTCAAATAATTTGATTCTCATATTGGCTAGCTGATGAAGCTCTTTAGCCAACCCCCATCTACCTGCCTCAATGTGTACTAAGTTTCCCATTGATTTACGACTAAGAGCGTCTACCACAATACTGGTTTTACTGCGATGATACAATATCTCGACATCGTAGTCTTTCAGTAATTCAAGCCACCTACGCTGCCTCAAGTTTAACTCTTTCTGCTTGAAGATGTATTGTAAACTCTTATGATCTGTGTAGATGTCAACATGGATGCCGTATAAGTAGTGCCTCAATATCTTCAAAGCATATATTACTGCAGCCAATTCCAAATCATGGGTCGGGTAGTTCTTTTCATGCTTCTTCAATTGTCTTGATGCATATGCAATCACCTTTCCACATCGCATCAATACGCAGCCCAAACCTATACCTGAGGCATCACAATATAGCACATATCCTTCTGTTCCTTCAGGAAGAGTGAGCTCTGGTGCGGATGTTAATCGATTCTTTAGATCCTGAAAACTACGCTCATAAGTCTCAGTCCACTGGAACATGGTAGCTTCTTGTGTTAACTTAGTCAATGGTGCTGATATGGAGGAAAACCCTTCTACAAATCGCCTATAATATCCTGCTAGCCCTAGAAAACTGCGGACTTCTGATGGTGTTGTAGGTCTCCACCAATTCTTTACTGCATCGATCTTCTGAGTGTCGACAGTGATATCCTCGTCAAATATCACATGGCCAAGGAATGCTACTGAGTTCAGCCAGAATTCACATTGGAAGAGCTTAGCATATAACTTCTGATCCTAAAGCATCTGTAATACTATCCGCAAGTGGTCCGAATGTTCTGCCTCTGGACGAGAATACACCAGAATGTCATCAATGAATACAATCACAAACACATCAAGATAGGGCCTGAATACTGTATTCATGAGATCCATAAAAGCTGCTGGGGCATTTGTTAGCCCTAACAACATCACCAAGAGCTCAAAGTGCCCATATCTTATCCGGAAGGCCATCTTTGGAATATCCTTCTCCTTAACCCTCACCTGATGATACCCTGAGTGTAAGTCAATCTTGGAGAAATACTTGGCACCCTGGAGTTGGTCAAACAAGTCGTCAACTCTTGGAAGTCGATACTTGTTCTTTATAGTAAACTTATTCAACTGTCGATAGTCGATACACATCCGTAACGACCCGTCTTTCTTCCGCACGAATAGAACTGGCGCACCCCAAGGTGAAGTGCTTCACCTAATGAATCCCTTATCCAGCAAGTCTTTCAACTGTGCCTTCAACTCTCGCAACTCTGCTGGAGCCATTCTGTATGGAGGGATAGAGATCGGTTGAGTGTCAGGCAACACATCAATGCTAAACTCAGTCTCCATTTCAGGAGGAAGGCCTGGGAGTTCATCTAGGAAAACATTTGTAAATTCATTGACCACGGGGATTGATGGTAGAGTAGGCAGCTTCACCTCCACAACCCTAACGCGAACGAGATGATATATGTAACCTTTTGAGATCATTTTCCTTGCCTTAAGATATGAAATAAACCTACCTTTCGTCGTAGCAATGTTCCCCTTCCATTCAATGACGAGTTCACATGGAAATCAACATTTGCATAGTATGAGGACAACCAGTACATCCCCATTATCACATCACTCTCGCACACTCATATTACCTTGTCTAAGGTTCAAGAATTTATCAGCTCTAGCTCCTCGTATCTCAACTAGCAAGTAGTGACAAAGAAAGGCCTCAGAAAATTCCTTACACACAGCTGGAGGAGCGTTCGGACCCATGGATCTCTCCCATCTATCATACCAGAGAACCGCTAAATCCCGTAGCCGATAAGAGGCCAACTCTACTGCATCTGTATCACTAACATGCATAACCCATTCCTTGGGGTCTGATCCGGTAAACACTGGAGGGTCTAAATTAATAAAATCACGAACGCTCGTACTAACTGGTTTATCAACAGCACTTGTATTCTGCCTCTGAGCCTGAGCAGCTACCAAGCTAGTCAATAACTGCAAAGCACTCAGCATATCCTAGTCTGTAGTGCCAGACGGAGGAACTGGAGGTGTTAGGTTCCTCCTAATATCCTCTGGAGGAGTCGGAGTAGATGACGTATGAGACGGCATCTCACTTTGAGCTTCAATTTGGCCTACTATGGCTTGGGGCACCTGACTGGCACCCTCTCCTGCAGTTGTATCAAGCCATCTACTAATTGTTTACTTCCTAGTCAAAGGCATTGCTGAAAAAAAAATAAGGTAAATATTAGAGACAAACACTTAGGACTCAACTCTACGCACGATCTAGATTCAGGAAGAAGGTAACAACCCTAAATGTCCTGTAGCCTCCTGATTATAAATGTGGCGCGCTACACATCCATAATCAAGACTCTACTAGACACGGCTCATAGACAATCCCTAGGACAGTTCGGCTCTGATACCAAGTTTGTCATGACCAAACTAGAGGGCCATGACTAGCACCCGGCCATACTTGTCGCGCACCAACCTACATTTTACTTAACCTTCTTTATTATTTGTTAGGGCCAACAAGATCAATATTAATAATATCCATGGATCACGGACAACCAACGATAAAAGATGATGGCATAAACATACATAACATGGGTGTCCATACAATCAAGTAAATATATATAAGGTACGGGCTACAACAATACCATGAAAGACTATACAACAAAACCCAGCCAACAAGGCATACCAAACTACACATGAGTCGACTCTTGTCTATGAGCCTCTAAAGGAAGATAAGTTCTACAACATAGCCGGAACAGGGCCCCGACATACCTATAATATCTATAACAAAAATGCATACCAAGACCACGGCAAGTTCGAAAAAGGGATCTCGCCAAACACCGCTGAACTGGACAGCCTACTGTGGTGGGGGAGCTGCACCTGCCTGTCTATCAGGACCTGCAGCACGACATGCAGCGTCCAAACAAAAGGACATCAGTACGAATAAAGTACTGAGTATGTAAGTCAGGGAACCATAAATACGAACAGTAATATAAGAAGGGATAGAGAATATACAACCTGAAACATCTGAGTACCTCTAAGGGCTACTGACATGAAATGCATGATACATATGTATAAATACATAAACTGTTCAAACATACGCCTCTGTGGGCATCATCATCATCATATCGTACCCGGCCATAATAGGCTCGGTAAAAATATACCCGGCCATCATAAGGCTCGGTAGAATCGTACCCGACGACGTGGAGCTCGGTAAAACCCAACTGATAAGTGGTTGCACAGGGCTCGGTAGAGTAAAATAGATACATATATATAATGCATGCTCGACTCATGGAAACTCGTTCTAGACCTTTCGGAGTGACGTAAGGTCGGTATCCGTTGCACACGTTATTTGGACTAACTCTTCACTATGAACCTTATAAGAATCAGGAAGAACCAAAAACATTAATAACATAAGAATAAGAGAATCCGCATCACATCAATCGTTCCATAAGAGGGGAAACCATGTAAGTATTGCTAGCTTCTAAGAGTAGAGTATCTTTGGAAACTCGTTCATTACATTAAGTACAATCGGAGTCGTGCAAAAGAATGAAAGAGATAGCCTCAAATACCTTGTATATAATGCCCCAATCTCAAGCTATGCAATTATCACAACTCCTTAGTCTACAATAAGAGAAACGATACTATCGTTATTATTTAAGCGACATAACTATTATGTATCAATCACAAACTACTTTACGGTGAAACGGACAACACCTCCCCTATATATATATTAATTAACACCATCCAAAACAATCACCAAACAGCCTATACAACATCAATAATAATCATATTGAGCCTCCCAAAACAGTCCACGCACAATCAAATTACTTCATACATACGACGACCACCGTAGTCGTGTCAAACGACCCGGAAATGTTACGAAGAACTATCAGCCCACAACCTTACAGATATATGGTGTTTATCCACATCCTTAAACCTCCAAAACTTCACAAAATAGTAGTAAAACACGCAGCCCGAGAGCAAGACAAAACAGTCCATAAAAAAATCCGCTACAAGTGAATAACTCGAACTCACGGCTTCCGATCACCATCCCGTGAGTTCTTACATGTATGGAACGAACTAACATGAGTTCACAGCAGAAAAAATGTATGAAATAGTGCAGTAAAATTACCTTACTCGTTTGATAACTAAGTCATTCTCTTGTTTCTTCAAACTCTTGATTTTACCCTCAATCAGAACTTGAAAGAGAGGGAAAATCGATTAGGGTTTGTGTAGGATTTTTGGGAGGAGGTTTGCAGGGGTTTTGGTCTGAGTATTTGTGAGAAATATTTAAGGTTATATTTCAGGAGATAACCCTTTAAATGAGCTCAATATCCGACCAGAAATTTCCCTTTTTTTGGGCGATTAATTTAACAAGTAGGTGACACACCTACTTGTCACCTAGTAGCTTGCGCAGTCTCATGAAAATAGCTATATCTCTCTACTCTGATGTCGTATTGATAAAAGGTTTAATGAATTTGAAACTAGGCTCTTAGATATTTAATTGGGTAGATAGATCACCCCATAATTCCTTGTAAATTAGGAGAAAAGTGTAGAAACATTTGACCTAATGTTTAAGTAAAATTTTGAACCTAAGTTGTGACAACTTTTGTCGACTTTTGTTTCATAATTCGTTTGACTTCAACACTATAAAACGGATAGTATATGATTCAAATACCTTAAAACATGACCTCTTTAGTGTATTAATCACCTATAGGTTTACCTTAAAATACGAGTTACAACACCCTTGATTCGTTTAACTTCTAATCTTGTTAATCACCTTAATACACCCTTGTATCACTTAAGATCAATATGATTAACTTCTTATCATCTCAAAGATAATTTTTTCTTGAATTTATGTTAACTAACGTATGGCATGAACTAATGCGTTTGGATATGGGTTGTAGCAATATGCTCCAATGACGTTAAGGCGAACTCATCAAGGTAAGTACGGTAAGATTTACAATGATTGTACCTCTTGTACAAGTAGTCAAAGGGTATGTATGGCTCCTTCAAACATGTCAAGTCTATATTCTTCTTTAAACTCAGCATTTTGAGAAAACCTTTGCCTTTGCGGTTTTCCGGCATTAATAAACCTGGAGTTTTCAATGGTATACCAGCTAGTCCTCTTTTTTCCTCGAGCATGGGTGTCGTATCAATGTCTCCGAAGAGGAACACAGACCTATCACAATCCAAGAATAGAGTAGCAGCTTCTATTATTTTGTCGTTGGGTTGAACTTCCAAGAGAAAAGGTAGGTTCCCTAAATATTTCCGGACGAGCGTCTGATCACTGGAGTGAAAGTCCTTCCACCAGCTTAGCAGTTTGGGGTGGATGTCGGTGACCATGCGGAATTTGGGGACCTCGTACTCATGTTTCTTCAAAACAAAGGTTTAGGCCCTTACCCCATCAGACTCGACTACTAAATATCAATAATTGGCATAGAAGCATTCAGTTCTCCAAATAAATGCACAAAATGTGCAGTGTCCGTTTGGGATTTGGGGAAATCCGGTGGACTTTGGACAAGGCTATCTTAAAGAGTCATTATGCGGATAACATAACTGAATAGGCTAGGTTTGACCATGATGCATACATGATTACATAGAATAAGGTTTCTATGGAGTACTAGACTGCTACCCTTGAATGGACATATCAAGAGGGAAAGGTGTGGAATCGTCGACTACACCATTGGTCGACTGGTTTTACCGCAAATATGCCTTTGCCGGATTTAGGGGGTGATAATATTGGAAGGCTCAACCACTTATTATAAGCATTGCTATGGTATTTTGTTTGGCACGAGTGGAATATGATGTTGAAAATATGTAGTTGTAATAACTAAAACAAGTTGCCAAGTATTTGCACGTTCATAAGAATAATAATTACAATAATAGTAATGAAGGAATGTAGTAGGAAAGTAGTAAAAAGAAATAAGGGAAAGAAACAAAAGATAAATCAGTTTCGTAGTAGGAGAAGGAATTAAAAGCTTAAAAAGGTTAAACAAATAAGGGCATATAAGAAATTGTAAAGTCACTGTAAGTGTTCAAAGCCTAAAAGATTCCCCAGTAGAGTCGTCATGCTGTCGCTCCCCCTTTTTCTCGCAAAATCGGGTTTTTCACATTTGGGAAGACAACTCGTTTCCTTTTGGGAATTGGGTTTATGATAATTGAAGAGTCACCGCCTAATGATTATAGTGCATTATGACACTAAGGAGGGTTCAATTATATTGGGTAAGGGCTTAGGGGAAGGTGTTAGGCACCCCTCAAGATCCACTTCTGTGGTTTTCATCCAAGCTATTGTTCTGACTCAAATGCAAATAGCATATAAGCAAGTAAGGGTGTCACATAAGAGGGGATTTTCACATAAAGGTTATAAGTAAACAAATTTAGAAGGCATAAAAGAGAGTTGATTTAAAAGAAAAAAATTTAAGATTTAAAGAGACAAAGAGCAAAGGGAGGGGTGGTTTATTAATAATATGAATCACGCCAATGCAATACCCAGTAATCACTCCTCGGAGAGGGGCTACACGTCATATTAATGCACTGGTCATCATATTCATATCTACCCTTTCCCACCCCGTTAAGGTATTAAAGCGCGGAATGGTCTTGTTTACCTATTGCATGCTATTACCTGTCCCGACCCTGTCAATCCCAGAGGTATTTGGGATTACTAATCCTAAAAGAAGGATACATCGGCTTGTTTGTGGTTTCAAAAGGTTAAAATAATAAGGCGACAAACAAACATATACAGCAAGTTTAGGGGAGAGCATACAAACAGATAATAAGGCTCAGACAAAAGTCCTTTAAAACTAGAGAAGGCACAGAGTTTAGCATGTCTTACAAGTATTGTTTAAGGTCCAATAATAACTTAAATATTAGAGGCAGACTGATCTGTTACATAATTCAAATCGAAATTTTGAGTCAAGCCTGCCTGCTGGTTGTAGTTAATAAAAAAGATCTGATTCAATTTATAAGTTTGCCTTAAGGCTTGCCTAAGTGATAGACGAAAACCTATAGGCATGATATCTACAGATTTTAGAAATAAAAGTATGAACTGATTATATGATTGGATTAGGAAAAAAGAAAGTTGCCAGTTTAAAGCAGGTTTCAGCAGAAGAGCATAAAATCTGTAATTGGTAATACATTACTACTAATAGTTTTAGACTTATAAGCGAGTTAAACGTTTCAGATTTGGTAACTAATTTCTTTTGGCATACTTTCTAGGTGTTGTTGATTTTGAGAACTTTTACAGACATGGCAAGAGTGTAGAGACCCTATAGGCGTGGCATCTGAATGCGGTTAGTTATTTAAGACTTATAAACAGGTTTGCCTAAAGGCAAATGCATATGCAAGAGTCGTATTTTCAGTTGATTATAAGCATGGTATCTATATAAAAGATGTAGAATTTTCTTATAGACATGGTATCTATATGTGATAATCCAGAGTTTTCTTATAGACATGGTATCTATATGTGATAATGTAGAAAACTATAGGTAGAGTATCTATATGAATACAGAATCGGAAGTTTCCTATGAACAGGATATCTATGTATTACAGAAATTAAAAATTCCCTATGAACAGGATATCTATGTATTATGTAGAAATCAAAAATTCCCTATGAACAAGATATATATGGGTTATGCAGAAATCAGAAATTCCCAATGAACAGGATCTCTACCATTTTTGCATGCATGATTACCCCTCCCATTTCACTAGCCATCCCCAAAGGTTTTGCTACAAGGTCATTATAGTCCAAAGAAAAATAAAGTAAAGGAAATACATCAGCAATTTAAGAGTTACAACCAGGAAAAGCCTAATTCAGACTTCCTGTCTAATTTATGAAGTAAACCAACTCCAAAGATCAATGTTTCAAAGCCTTTCTCTAATTTGGATGTGTCAGAGCTCCCTAAGAGCCTCAAATGGTCTCCGAGTTGTGCTCACACCCAAATGCATTACAGGGTTAAGACATAGTGCAGTGTGGAAGGCCCAGCCCTCAGGTGTCCAAGTTCAGAGGGAACTCAAAGTCCCAAGGCAAGGCTAACAAGAGGGAGCAGAACCTAAGAACTAAGAGGGAGAGTGCAAGAGTAGCATTCCAAGAGGGAACAAGGAAAAAGGGAATAACATATAATTAGTGCACATAGTGGTATAGTGGAGTGGGGAATTTGCAAGGACTCAAGAAGAGCAGGATGATGGCCATACCCAGTAATGCGATATGCTGCTACACCCTCCAGCCTGTTTAGAGATTAAGACCTTATTGGTTCAAAACTCAGTTCATGGACAACGACTCATATTGCCATGCCCTAAGTCAACACTCACGAACACATAGGTATGATGGGATAGGGAGAAAAAATTCACACTAGAAACAAGCAGTAGAACATAGATATACTAAGTTAAATGTTTAGCTCTACATAAAACGTAAAGTAGACATGGATATAAAGACTGTAAGTAAACACATTGGGGTGATGCTGAAATTTAAATTAGAATAAGGACATACCGGTTTCAAGGAAACAAATAGAAAGAAAAAAAACAGTGGTCTTGTGCAAGTCAGGGCGCAGACAAGAGAGTTCTCTTATGTGAGAGTAGGAGTTCAGAAGAATTGTGAATTATGGTAGTGGATAATTAAAATCGTGTGTGTTGTCAAAGAAAAGAGTCATGTATTTATAGTGCGAAAGTCATGAGAAAATAAGGTAAGAAAATAATTGAATACTAACTATAAATCAATTACATAAGACTCCCTTTAATGAAGGGATTCAAATTCAAACGAGTAAAACCATTTAAGGAAGGGATTTAAATAAACATTTTGTGCAAAGTAGTAAATCAGGGAAAAATACATAAAGGCTATTTAAGGATAAGGTCTTTGAAACGCACGATTATACAATTTACGGAAAGAAAATCAATTAACAACCAAGAATCCTGAAGCCAGAGATTTTGTATGAATGAACCAAGTCAGAAAGATGGGAAAGATTTTTTAACTTAAGAAAAATCAGAAAAAAATCAATTAGAGTCTTGTAAAAGGAATTCTTAATGAATCACAAGTTTGAAAACCATTCTTGAAGAAAGATTCATCCCATATAAAAGCATACAGACACGTTAAACATGAAGGAAACTAGTCCTACCCTTGTAAAATTAGTAGAAAGAATCTAGTGTAGAAAAGTTTAGCAAAAGGTTCTACATTGTATGAAAACAAGGTGTAAAATCAGTTCAGAGACTCAAAGTTAGTCTGACAGGGTAGGGGTTTTGAAACGAAACCCTAGTTCAAGCAGACCATAAAGCAAGGATGAGAGGGAAGGCAATTGAATCAAAATCATATTCAGAAGTTTTTAGAGAAACGACAGTCTTTTTGAATAACAGAACTTATGAAGAATATAATAACAAAGTAACATGAAATCACAGCAGAAGGATTCAAAAAAAACACAATGGCAATTACTGATACGACCATAGAAAAATGTGCTTAAAAGAGATTTAAACAAGGCTTAGTAAAAGGCAAACAAAGAAACTAAAAACTTAGCAGGAAGATAGACTAGAAGAACACATGAACACCGGAAGAGTATAACAGAAGAGCATATAGGAAAACATAGTAAGATAAACATGCAAGAGTATGACAAAAGGAAAACACAAAAACATAGTAGAAGAACGGGATATAGAAAACATAGTAGAGGAACAAGAGTGTTAGAAGAGAAACGTAAGAACACAATAGGGTCATATGAGACCACAATATAGGAAAACATAGTGAGAGAAGCATCTAAGAACATGATATAAGAACATAGTAGAAACAAATACACATAAATGACAATGAAAAAAATCATAAAAAACATTTGAACGTTTTAGAAAGCTTAGGTTGAAAAGAAGGGGGTTTGAAAGTAATTTTTGAAATCAAAGCTAGGAAAATCATCTAAAACATAGGTACACAACAAATCTAGAAAGATCGGAGAAAACCTCGAAAGGTTTCAGAAGAACCCTAAAATGAGAAAGGCATTAAAAATGTCACCGATCGGAGTCGGAGAAGCTGGAATCAGGCTCAGAAGACCAGGATACGCCAGAGCAAGGGCGGCGATGGCCGTGAAACCTCGATCCGGCAAAGGCCTGGATTAAGACCTTCAAGGTTTGGCCTTGAAACTTCAAGTATCAAGCACATATCAGCAACAGAAAGTGAGTATAAGGCTCTCATGGCCCAGAGAAGCCATGGTTTCCGATGGGTTTCGAGGTGGGAGCGATTAGAGGCGCCTAGGGTTAAGGAAGGTTCGAGAGAATCTGAGAGAGAAGAGAGGTTTCAAGGCGGCTTCTCTGAAGGAAATGAACTAGGGTTAGGGGTTTGGGTAATTAAAAAGGTAAGGGGGTATCGTGGCGGTTAATCATTCTGATCAACGGCTTGGATTAATTGGGGAGTCGGGCGGGTTAGATCGGAAGGGTCAGGGTCGATTTAAAATAGAAATTGGACCAGATTATTTAGGATTTGAAATTGGGTTATTGGGGTGGTCAAATTTGGCTATAATTGATACAAAATACGGCTAATATTTAAATAGCCACTTTCTCTTTTTTATTTTATAAAAAATAGTAAAATGATCTTTGAAAATAAAATAAAGGTGCTAAATTAAATAATAATATATGAACATTAAATTTAAAATACTGGTTTTTATTTTGTAATTATAAACACTATTAAATCTTAAAATATGCTAAAATTATAATTTAGTGCAGTGTAGCTTTAAAAATACCAAATCAATCTATAAAATTATGCAAAAATTACTTTAGCTATGTATTTACATAAATATGAGAATAAAGTAAATTCGTCACCAAAATGATAATTTGAGGAGAAATTATTGAATTTTGTATTTCTAAAATAGGGCAATAAATCGATTTAAAATCTTTTGAAAATTGAAAAAAATAATAAGATACTTGGACATGCTTATATATGCATATATATATTATTTTGAAAGTATTTTTCATATAAAAAAATATACAGGGAAAAATTGAGTATCAATAAGAGTTAGTTTTAGGAACCCAAAAAAGTTTGGGTCCCTTGTAGTAAGCAAGAGGATGAATAATAGCTCTTTTAGTCCATGCAGGTAACATGTGTTTTTATGGATGGCACCTGATCCCTTTTCAGTAGTTACGTTTTCAGTAAACACTTTATTTTCATGAAAAGACTAGGTCATGTCTTGGCAATTTTCCTTGAAATACCCATTGTTCCCACAGTGAGTACACAACTAATTATCCGGTACAATAATATACTTGCTATGGTGCGATTGTAAGGAGTTCTCTCCCTTTGAAACCCTATTCTCTGCCTATTTCTACCATTATTAACATATATGGCAGTAATAGCTTCCGAGGACTAAGTCCACTTAAGGTATTTCTCAAGATCACTTCTTACTCTTTCCAGTTCTGCTTGGACTTGTTTATTTTTCTCAAGTTCATCATACAAACTAGTTCTCACAGCTTTCAACTCGTTTTCAAGCTTAATGTGTGCCTCACTAGCTACTTCTTTTCCTTTTTCATAATTTCCAAGCCTATACTCAATTCCTTGTTCATCTATAGTTTCCCTCAAGAATGCAATCAGTATTAAGATATCATCTCTCTCCTGCTCAATAACAGTCTTTTCTCCACTAAAGAATCCTTATCTTTACTTAAATTCTCAATGGTTTATATTAAGTTAACACCTACAACCACCAGATCATCTCTTTCAAATTCTACAACAGAAATATTTTCAGTTAGAACCACCTTTTCATTCTCCAAATTGCTTATGGTTTCCTTCAGATCAACTATACATACTACCAAATCATCTTTAGTTTTGTTCAACATCTCCTAGTTCTAAGGTTAAGTCATTTTTATCCTCTACAAGACGATGATGGGAATCAATTAATGTTTTTGCTAATAACATGAGTTTCTTATGAGAGTAGGATTTCAGATTTATCTGAATATCCCTGAAGTTTACCTCATCATTATCTTCATATTCAACATTGTGTGGTTGAGCCATCAAAGCAAATATTGAAACATATTCATTTTTTTAACTTTCAGCTGTCATCATGGAACTATCACTTGCACCCGTTTCTTCATCAAACTCACTGGAGCAATATCCTCCATGCTGCAAGAGCATTCTTCACAACATTGTCAGTAGATCTTTTCCATTTGAAATGTTTTTTAGGAACCGGGTTCCTCTTTGCTACTTTATCATGGTTGTATTTGAAGTGTTCTTGCTTTAGGAGAGGGAAATTTTTGATGAAATGCCATGTATTTCCACATTTATGACATAGGTCATAATTCTTTGGTCTGCTGGTGGTGCCCCCTTTTGGTATCCTCTATTTCTTCTGACCATCTTCTGAAACCTTTTGGTTAAGTAAGCCATGTCATTGTCCTCCTCACTTGAGTTATTGCTTTTTGCTTTGAGTACCAGGATCTTCTCCTTCTTTGGCTCTCTTCTTTTACTGTCTATCTTTTTCTTCATTTCGTAGGTTTTCAGATTTCCAACTAGCTTATGTATGGTCAACTCATGCAAGTCCTTTGCTTCAGTAATAGCATTCACCCTACTCTCCCATGAACTGAGCAGGATACTGAGAATTTTCCTCATGAGCTTGTTCCTAGGAATGACTTCACAGAGCGAGTCTAACTCATTTATGATGGAAGTGAATCTTGTGTGCATATTTTGAATAGATTTATCGTCCTTCATCCTAAATGGCTCATACTTAGTGGTGAGCATATCAATCGTAGATTACTTTACTTGAGTGGTTCCCACATGTGTTGTTTGTAAAGCTTCCCATATTTCCTTGGCAGATTGACAAGCTGAGATCTAATTGTATTCATCAGGTCCTATGCCACACACCAAAATTTTTCGTGGCACAAAAAATCTTCTCCACATCTTTCCTACCTGCATCTTTGTATTCTTTCCTGGTCTTTGGCATCGCACTGGAAGTTCTCCAACGTTATTTGTCGGGACATAAGGACCATCACATATAACATTCCATAACTCAGAATCTTCTCCCATGATAAAATCGTGCATTCGTGTCTTCCACCACCCATAGTATTGCCCATTGAACCTAGATCATCTATACATAGACCGGTCTTCTTCAAAATTTGGTGGAGCAGCCATACGGATCCTTCCTAGGTGTTAGACTAATATAAAGAAACCGTTCTGATACCAATTGATAGAATATATGATTCCACTAAACTATATAGAAACCAGGTCCTTTATGAGTTTCTATTGAGAATGCTAATGAAACAGTAAGTAAATAAGACAGGGAGTTTATACGTAGAAAAATCCCTGCTCATCGGAATTAAAAATCACGACCTACACTAGTATAATTTCAACTTCACTATGAGTAACTTTATATTACAACCTATGAAATCGAGGAATTAAACTCTTAATCCCTCGCTAACTTGTAATACACCTATTACAAGCCACTTTTCAATACACCTATTACAACGATTTCAACTCATGACTAACTCTAGTAATGACACTAAAACTAAGGGTTTATGATTTTACAAGAGGTTCCTAAGCACACTTCTGGATAAGCAAAGTAGGAATTATAATGAAGAACAATTATAAAGTTAAAACTCAACTAAGGATATATACGATGCTAGCTTTAGGAACTGGTAGTAGTGTTGTTCTTTGTTCTTGATGCACTTGAGAAATGAATACTTGATTAGTGAATGATTGGTGTGCTTGAATTCTCAAGTGAATTCTCAAGTGTTCAAATGATGTTCTGTTGTAATGTTTAATGTTAATACAATATGGATGATATCACTTGAATGATGTAATCACTTGGTAGGTCAAATGAGAAGTGACTGCAGAACCTGCGCTGCACTATTTTTATGTATTGTGCCAACAGTCACTTTCTAGTTGTAGACAGTTAACTTTTTACTGATGTTAGGGAGATACAAGAGTATCAGGTCCCTGTGTTGATTCTCTTTCTTATGAAATCGTATCAGTTCTCATTAGCTGAAATCCGTTAATTTGATTTATGTACCAGGTGAGTCAGGTTCCTTGACAGTAAGTTTGTTAGATCATCAAAATATAAATCTAAGGCATTGTAAACATATCACATGTCAAATTCTTTATCTTTAGATGCTAAAAATAGTGTCCAAGTAAACCTAGAGTAATTATCAACAAGCACCATAACATATCTCTTACCACCTCTAATCAAGGTTCTCATTGGTCCACAAAGATCCATATGGATCAATTCTATCGTTCTGGTAGTACTTACCATTTTATTGCTTATGAAAGAGGATTTTACATGCTTCCTCTTGCACGAGCCTCACAAACTTTATCTTCCTTGAACTTAATGTTAGGCAGTCCTATCACTAAGTTTTTGGAGACTAGTTTTGAGTTGACTTAGACTAGTATGTCCAAGTCTTTTGTGCCAATGGGGGAAGATCATTATCTATCACACTTAAGCAAGTGAGTTCAATATCTAAGAGTGTGGACAGATCCACAATACATATGTTGTTCACTCTTTTTTCCCTACAAAACTTTATCTTGTCAGTGATAAGATTACACAAAGCATTTTGTAGATGTGAATGCAACCGTGTTAGCTATATCACTCAATTATCATACACTTATTAGAATGTACTTTATACCAATTTGGTTGCTCTCCTTCACATGGACCTGCAAAGGAAATCATGGTTTAGTCTTAGGAATACAAACTAGTTTGGGTCCCTTTCTATAGGCAAAAGGATGAATCAAATTCTTTTCAGCCTAGCTTGGCAGCCTATTTTTCCCTTGAACAAATTCTTTATTTTTGACTTTCCTTTTCTTTTTGTAGTGCATTCCCTTTTATAGTGACCATTTTTACCATAGTGTGTGCTAATTGTTCTCAGGAAATGTGAGGTACTTGTTTTAGGATCCCACTTGGGTGTAGGGTTCCTAAAGCCAAGTCCTTTTTTGTTGCTAATATGGTGTTTTTGTAGTCATGAAAGTACATCGGAGGACCTGTTCCATTTACAAGTTCTGTATAGCTCATGCTTGACCTTGCTTAGATCCTCCTTTAGAGTTCTTATTTGCTCATCTCTTTTGTACAATTCATCTTTCATTTTTCCTACATTTTCTTCAAAAGTGAGTTGTGTATGATCAGCTATCTTTTTACCTACTCCTAATTTTAATTTTAGATTTTAGATCTAAGCTCTAGGACAGTAGTGTCAAGTTTATAAACCTAGTTCTTTAACACAACATTTTCACTTTCAGTTTCACTAGCCCTAAGTTCCAAGTTTTTGCACATAGATTTTAAAACTACACACTCTTTTGACACTCGTTTCTTTTCATTGTTTACATCCTCATATTCACCAGTTAGCTCTACGAGCAACTCAAATAACCTTTCCTAAGACAAAAATTTAATCTTGTCTTTTTTAGATGAGATAACACTTACCTCAGCTTCTTCATCATATTCTCCAATAGCCATAAGTGCTCGTTCATCACCATCATTATCTGAGCTTTCATCTAAGTTATCTCACTAAGTAGCGACCTTACACTTTGTGATCCTTTGTTGTTACTTTTCTTGGGTTGAACTTGTTCCTCTATTCAGCTCTTTCTTCTTCCACTCAATTTCCCACAAAGGATAGTTCTTGATGTGGTAATAGTCTTTCCACACTTGTACAGCTATTATTAGTTTGTTTCTCAATAGCTTTTGATTTTTTCTAGCTACTACTTCATGAAGAACCATTTCCTCTCCATAGGTACTTGTTGAAACCTTTTCTGATCATAGCCATTTTATCATCTTCTAGATTTGAACCTTTACTGATTCTGAGAGGCAAACTTCTTCCTTTTTAGGTACATCCATCTTCATAGTCTGTCTCCTAAGTTCATAGGCAGTAAGATTTCTAATTAATTCATGCAATATTCTTTTATTCCTGGATGGAAATGATTTTGCTCTCACAGGTGATAGGCAAGACTCTAATTAATATCTTTTCGACCCTTTCTTCTTCAGGAATAATCCTTCCACGATAAGTGTAGTGAACCTTGTGTCATATCTTGAATGGTTTTCCTTCCTTTCATAGAAAAACTCTCATATTGAGAGTATAGTAGAGCTCCTCTGGATCTCTTCACCTAAGGTGTTCCTTCATGAGCCATTTGCAGTATGTCCTATATTTTTTTAGTAGTGATGTAGCCTTAATTTTGTTGTACTCATCTGGACCAAGTCCAAAATAATCCATTTCTTGGCTTTAGCATTCATCTCCCACTTCCTCAAGTATTCAGCGCTTCAATCAGCTCTTGTCTTTGGCACATCTACTCCTTCAATATTTTTCTTCAAGGTATCCAATGGACCATCGGTGAAAATGTCTCATAGATCATAGTCCTCTTCTATAATGTGATCTCTCATTGTTTTTCTACCAATAGTAGTACTAGCCATTAAAGAGTGGTGGCCTAGCAGTGGATTTCCCTTCCTAATTTCCAGGTGGTGCACTCATGTTGATATTCTCTTAAGGTGCAAGCCACATTAAAGATAACCCGCTTTGATACCAATTGATATTTTATACTTCAATGCCATACAAGATGGGGGTGATTTGTCAGGTGTCCAATTTTTGTGCACAAATTATAGAAGGACCTGGTTCTCCTATGTGTTCTTTAAATGACTATTGCAGAAATAATAAATAGGAAAAGTAAAGAACACAAGTATTTTTATATGGAAAATGCCCTGCTCAAAAGGTAAAAAAAACCACGACCTACTACTCAGTAGGATTTTTCCCAACACCTCATTAAATCACTGAGCCAAAGCAGCACTTATAAAAACTCTTTATAAACCTAAGGATTACCTCTAATGCCATTGTGGCAACCAGCTTCTAACGGTTGAGACAACTTCAGGTTAACTCTAACTTGGATACTCAAAGTACCTAATACAATTACTTATAGATAAAAAGGAACAGAACAATTTGAAAACCACCTACTACAATGAAAATAGAATAGAAGACATATACTTGGAACTGATTCTTCTATTTGGTTCATGTAGCTTCAGGTTCACACACTTGAATCATACAATAATTGCTTTCAAAATGCCTTGCTATTTTGCTCTCAACTGACGGTTAACTTCATTTGTGGGTACCTATAAAGTGAGAACATCCTGCAATTTATAGAGTTAGTAGAATAGGAAATAACTAGAGTCCCAATGTTATACTCTTCCTTGGTGGAAAAGTTCTACTTATCTTCAACTTTTAACTCATCCTTTATCTTTGATAGTATTCTCTTCGAGTAAGGAGTCCTTCTCCTTATCAATTATGCAATCGTTTTGATCAAGAGATATCAGATATAACTACTTAAGCTTATCTCCCTCACGTGCATCCCTTGTGCTTGAATCTACCTGAGTCTATGTACACTGTGGGTGGACATGGTTCATGTTTGAGTTCCTTTGTCAATCATAAAAAAAACTTCACTTGGGCCAAAAAACTTGCATATCCCAGTCGTATAGATGCGTCACCAACCGAAGAGGTCGACCAGTGGCTAAAGAAAAAAAATTATTCAACAAGCACGGAATGAGCAAATATTTGAAAAGGTAAAAGCAAAAGCACGAATACTTACGAATGTGGTTCCAAGCCTCGGGAAAACATGTAGCATTGATCACGACAGCCTTAATCTTTAAAAATAAATAGTCGGGCCAAAATTGTCGACTACCTTTTTCATCCATATTTACTACCAAAAATTTTCCCCCGTGATGTTGAAAGTTCAACATCGCTCCTCGATAAAAGCTGGGGGTGAATAGATGCACCAAGTGCCGCATCTTGACTCGACCCCAGCTAGTTCAGGAAAATTTGATAGCATCTTAATCACTTTGTAAACATAGGGGGCAAGCCGAGAAGGGAAAACCTCAAAGTGACGACAAAACTCCTCCACCAACGAAAGGAGGGGAATGAGTAGCTGATGGTGAATGGGCAGACATAAAGAGCACAGTACCCAAGATGGTAAACGTGCACTTCATTGTTACTAGTGAGAATTAGCTCTATATGGTCAGGGAGACCAAATTTGGCATTGAATTCAGCCAAGCGCTTAGACGTCATTGATGATTGAAATTTTCCAGTCATCACATTGGTGGTCGTTGAAAATCAGATTTAGCATCGGGGTTACGATGGATGATCTCCTCCACTGAAGGGAAAGCCTCCTCTTCAGCGGCAGAGATGGTGTCTTCCCTAGGAAGGGAAATACAACAGCCAATGAAATAGGGTGTTTCTCCTCATTTATATCAGAAGGAATGTTTGACATGGCTATGGAAGCTGAGAAAAATTGAAGAGAATAAAACTTGGAATATGTAGAACAATTATAAATAAGGCAAAGGAAATTCGAAGAAGAGTCTAGAGAATGTAAAGTTTAGGTTCTAGGTAAATAGCCCTATTTATAGAGATGAAGGCACCAAACCCGAAACGATTCTTCATGATTGACACGAGAATCAAAACAACAGAGCCAATTAGGAGTCGCACATGAATCGATGTGACACGTCGGGAACATGCATCATCATGACAAATGATGTCATGACATCACATCTTTTCCTTGACAAAACGATTCCATTAAATCACCTGAGAAATTTAATATTTGAGATATGCGGTCCGCGGAACGCCACGACAGCCTTTTTTACGACGACCGCGGTTGTTGTTATCCACTCAACAAGCGAAAGAACTAATTGTATCGGCTAAAAATAGCATAATTATATGTGGACCAAGTCAACACTAATAAAGCCTTTGAAGGTTGTCGCGTGTCGTGAATAGGTTATACCTTCAAAAGGCCAATGTCATGAGAAAACAACAGGTCTTCGACGAGGTCAAGTTTGCTCAACTGAGGACAAAGACAAAGACGCGCACTCCCTTCATTAAAGCGGTAAGGGCTAGTTCAGTGACTATTGTTCCTCAGAGAATATTCCAGTAAATATTTCTCCAAGTTGTACTACTTAGGATTTTATGGCACATGTAATCTTATAAATATATAAATATGTAATTATAGAGGAGGAACATTCATGGTAAAAAACAACGTATTGACATTCTCTAAAGATTATTCTTTTATTATATACATATAAAGCTCACCTTTTTCTCGCTTCTTTATCTACTATTTCTTCTATGATCCAAGAAGGATCCGAATATTAAGGTTTATCATTATCTATGTACCGGAGGGAGTATTATTTTATGAGGTTAGAATAAGGAATAAAATCTGTGTATTTGCAATACTAGAGTTAAACTATTAAAGATAAAAATGTCTCTTTAAAATAATAAATTCAGGTATAAAGTTCTCTTAACTATTAATCATTGTATAATAATACCTGCATTATTCCGCATATTAATCCCTTTACTATCAGTTATCACATATTAATTTTTTATAAATAAATCATGCGTTACTAATTCGTGCACAACTTATAAACCAATAGACCCCTAAATATCAAGCGACTTTGAAAAGAATGTGACTCGGTTTTCGAGAATGGTTTTAATGGCAACCTGGTTTGGGGACGTCGATTCCTTCTCAAAAAGACAAGAAAGACCATACAAAAGAGATTAATGTTTGTTACGATGGACGATGCAGAATCGATATTGCTGGGTGTTTGGTAGCACTATGATATACTGTATCAGTTATTGTGTTAGGTAAGCCTTGTGGCAAGAATTAGAGTTTGCAAACGAGACAAAGAAAGGTACAATAGATATTTCATCAAATACTACCACTACTGAACGAGGCAGATAAAAAATCTATCAAAAAATTTAATTGGATAAAAATCTCTCTGTCTTTATTGTTTCTTTTAATTTTAATAGTAGGGTCAAGTATCAGTCCAAATATTGACTAATTTGGTATTGGGAGATGGTCAATTGACATAATAGAACTTTAATAATTACAAAATAAAAACTCTTAGCTTGTAAGGAGTCGTTGAGCGAAATATATAGAAGGATATACATAACAATAAAAATTATGTCTCAATCTCAATTAAGATAGGGTTGATTATTGGGAGAAGTGTACGGCTAACTACTAATAACGTATGTATTTACTTTTAAATTACCATATAAAATGTCTTTAGTCTGTAACCACTAAATTAATAAATTTTACTTGCCCTGACGAAAACACCCTTCTGCTCATAAAGTTTAGGACCAAGTGTCCTTAACTTTTGAACTTACAACTCTAAGTTCAGGACTTCAGCACTACATGTCCTTAATTTTGAATTTGTAACTTTAAATTCAGGACTTCACGACTACATGTTCTTAACTTTTGAACTTGGAACTTGAAGTTCATGACTACATGTCCTTAAGTTATGTGCTTGTAACTCTGAGTTAAGGACTACTTGTCCTTAACTTTTGAACTTGTAAGCCTAAGATTTGGCTTATTGTCCTAACTTTTGAGCTTGTTAGTGTAAGTTCAGGACCAGTGTCCTTAACTTTTGAACTTATAACTGTAAGTTAAGGACCAAGTATCCTTATCTTTTGAGCTTGTTAGTCTAAGTTCCGGATCAAGTGTCCTTAACTTTTGAACTTGCAACCGTAAGTTCAAGACCAAGTGTCCTTAACTTTTGAGCTTGTTAGTCTAAATTTAGGACGTATTATCCTTAACTTTTGAGCTTATTAGTCTAAGTTCAGGACCAAATGTTATTAACTTATGAATTTGTAATTCTAAGTTCAGGACCAAGTATCCTTAACTTTTGAAATTAAAACTCGAAGTCAAGGACCAAGTGACCTTAACTTTTAATCCTAAATATAGATATTTTAAATATTTTATCTTTTTCTGATAAATTCACTTTTTTCTTCCGTTTTGACTGAAGGTTTACCCAATTTAATAACCATAGCAGGTAAAAGTCAGAAGAAAAAGAGAATTAAAAAGATGATCATGACTTAACACATAATTCCCTCTCCATACGATCTCAAGGCACAGTAGGTATAGTAGTAGTAGCAGTAGGCTCAGTAGAAAAAGATACAATGAATTTCTATTGCTTATATGCAGTGTTTGAGGAGTAGGCCTTGTATTTTCCTTTGACTCAATCTCCCATTCTTCATTAACTACATACTCTGGCATAGCTTTCATGAGATCATAAAAAATGAGTCACTTTTCAATGACAAAGACAAAGCAAAATATACAGGAAGAAGACGATAAATAAAAGAAAGAAAATGGAGGTTGGGAATAGAAGAAGAATATACAGAGAGAATAGCGCAGAAAGAGAATCTGAAAATGGCATATCTATCCAACCTGTCATACCACTGTATTTTCGTTTGGAAAGGAAAGGGTAATAACGTACTTTCATATTAAATAGTGGCTACTCCATACAACTTTTACTTGATTATATGCATGAATCCTCGTTAGTAACAAGATAAGGTCATCGTCATACCAAACAAAAATAATAGCGAAAATTAAAGCAAAAAAATAAGTTAAATACATTATAAATAATATTAATAGTACTAATATTAATAATAGTGTTAATATGTCTATTTTTTTACAGGCATATAAATCTATTTTAAGGTCAAAGCAATAGGTTCAAAACCAACACAATAACAAGACCAAAACCTATTACTCTGGCTAATATGTGTGAAACTATATATGATGAGTAAAAATACTAAAAGAGATGAATACATCGAAAGGAATCATAGACGGGAAAATGAGAGAAGAGAGGGACAGTACGGAAATTGCAAAAGTAGCAGCACATTATCGTGGACTCAAATTTTCAAACCTACTACCACTGCACAACAAATGGTCTTTTTGGTCCCTTGAACCTTAAGAGCAAACTATTGGGTAGCCAAATTATCACAAGATCGTCTGTTTGAACCAAAAGATTTTTAACTCTTTTCAAGTAAATCAATCAAAATAAAGAGGAGTAAATCATAGTCGAAGATAATAAACTCTCGGATCGTTATAGCAAAGGAATAGCAGAAGTATATAGAGAGATAAGGGAACAGAGTTCATAAAAGTATAGAGAGAGAGAGTAATTTTGTATATCCCAAAGATCTGTCTGTTATAAGGCTTAAAGTACCTTCTATGTACTGGGGGAGTTTCTCATAATTATGAGGACGACAAATTAAGGATTATCTACTATGGCAAATCTGACAATGATGCGAGGACGTACCCCTTTTCCACCATGGAGTCATTCCCTTATTCTAACTCGTCGGTCTATGGTTACCACTCATGGTAGCTATAGGTTGTGGTTGGTCATATTAGACCCATACAGTTAGTCCGTCCGCTCGCCAAGGTCGCAACGGGATACATCCTTGGTGAAGCGGACCTGGCGCCTCCTTTAAGAAGGATCCGTATTTGTCGATGTATGATGACGCGGCCCGTAAGAGGTGATACCTTTGTTTGGCAGGGTGTTTAGATATACACGCCACCTTGGGTGACGTCATCTTTCGCATGCATCATCATTGTTTAGGTTTTCAAGGCAGGAAGGCTGACAGTTTAGCGCCTGGTTTTCTGTGCTGATTTGAAACCTACCGCCTCGTTCGGGCGCCACCCAATTGGTGAAGGGTTCAATTTCATCAAAAACATTAGCCATTATTGAGAATCCTTTAATCTTCTTCTCCCATTTTCATATTTCTTCATATTCATTCCTGACTGGAAATCTTCTTCTCTATTCCTCCATTTGTGTGGCTTTCCTTATTTAAACAAAATCATATTGAGATCTCATCGCACTAATAAGGAGGTTCCTAAGATCGCTCCGGTGAGTGCAGTACCCTTCTCCGACAGTGGAGAAGTGGAGATGGAGGATGACGATAGTCCTTTCACAATGGAGGCATTACTTCCGAGGCATCCCTATTCTCAGAATGATTTCAACAAGGACCCACCTGCTACTCTGAGCCTAGTACTTTCAGAAATGAGCCCAATCCACCTTGGCGCTCTCCGTATAAAATATGGTATCCCAGCCCATGTAGAGATAGCTCTAGCGGAGGGGGATTATGTTGACGTTCATAAGCCCGGGTATTGTGCCTTCCATGAATACCCTTTCATGATCGGTTAGGCCTTTCCTCTCTTTCCTCTAGTAGAGGAGTTCTACAGATTCTATCATATTTTCCCGGCTCAGCTCACGCCATACACGTTCAAGGTGCTTCTTCTGTTGACTAAATATACGGAGTTAGCTGAGTGTGACGTCTCCGTGCATCATCTTTTGCACCTATTTTCACCTGGTTTACTTAGGGGATCCATTGTGCACCTAAGACTTCGTGGTATAAAAGGGTTGGTGGTCGGGACAAATGGTCGAGCGAGTCGTAAGTACTGGCACAAATATTTCTTCATCAAGATCGAGCACATGGTCTCTAACCTCGTCAGCTTTCTAGATAGGTGGGATAAAACTCGTAAGTACCGCAATTCATTAGACTCTCCGTCTTCTACAAATATTACTTCTGGTCGCTCATTTTGCAACTATGGATCATCCGCCCCAGCTCGTTACCGGTCTCAGGAACTCGGTCGCTAGTCTGCTGCCTCATGCAGAAGAGACTCGAACCTGGACTGCCTTCGTATAATGCTACGACCCTAAGGTTCCCTCAGGTAAACTTCTGATATATTACATCGGTTGTCGTGTAACCTTGTATAATCCATATAATTATTGATGACGATAGGTCAGGGAGTTTCTAAGAGAAGGGCACCAGTCCCTGCTTTCAAGCCACTTGCGGTGGCCGGGGATACTCAAGATATTTTGTGTGCATCTATCCGGGAGGGTCGTCCTCTGCTTCTTCAATAGGGTACCACGTCTGCCCTTACAACTGTGAGAGATGCAACCTCGTTGGTGTTGATTTCACATCCTGTCGATGAATCCTTTGATGGTGATGAGCCATTAGAGAGAAAGAGGAGAAGATTGGAGTTGAGAAAAGGGGTGGCCACTGAAGCTGACGGGGATGGGGCATCTCAAGCGACCCCCGTGCCCGTGTTTTTGGCTGACGCCATTTTATCAGGGAGATCAACCTATAAGGGTAGAAGCTAGTTCGGTGTGTTCCTTGAAGAGGGCGTGTCGTCCAATGTCGGAGGTCCTCGTATGAAAGCTGACGGGTCGGGTTCCGACATCACCCCAAAGGAAATCAATGAGTTCTTGAGTTATCATGCTTATGTGGAAGTGAAGACGGACAAGTCTAGCCATAATGTGATAATTTCGAGGGGATACAACTTGCTGCTAAACAACAAGCAGGTTGCTTCAGCACTCGCTCATTTATGCGTCGCTCCCGAGAATGAGGTGCTTGGGACGATGAATGATGCAGAACTATCACGAAAGGTTGCCAGCATGGCCTTACAAGTAGGTCCCTTTTACTTTTCCTTGTGATGTGGGATTGGTATGGGAATAGTGTGTAACTTTTGCTCTCTTTTTGTAAGACCCTCGTCGTGGAGGTGGACAGAGATCATCGTGAACGAAAGAGGATGGACCTCTATAAGAAGATACCGACGAAATACCAGTAGTAGCGCGTTAAGCACTGAGCGATGGCTGACATCTAATATTAAGATCACTAGTTCCAAGTATTCCAGGAGGGGTTTAAGAAGCGGGACGCCCAACTAGAGCATAGGGTCGAAGAGCTAGAGGAGGGATGAGGAGCTCGTGAGGGCTATCGCTCGTAATAGCAAGCTGGAGGCCCTTCTTAAGGCTAGGGAGGATGAGCTTGAACTGAGTCAAGGGGTGATGGCGGAGGATGTCGACCTACAGCTGAAGGTGGCTGGCTTGAATGACGAGCTGAATGCCTAGACAGTGGAGTTTGACGAGCTCAAGGGTGAGTTAAATTCTACTGTTGATAAGTTAGCTGCTTCCATTTCTGAGACGGTCTCATTGGAGGATGCCCTCCGCATATCTAGATTGGAACTTACCTGGGGAAGAGAGGCATCCGGTAGTCAGGTTACGGAGCTTGAAAGGCGTATTAGAGAGCTAGGGGCTGAGTTGTCCTCACTGCAAAGGCAAGTGGATCTACCGAGGGCAGAAGAAATAGATTTCCATTATAGGCCTTTCACATCTAGTCCGTCGGCTGGTTAGGGCTCGACTCGTCATTTGTATGAGATGTGGGTCTATGTGGAGGCTCGGTTTGATGCATCTAGAGCTTTTTGTGCCGATGGTTGAGTGACAGAGGCGGAGGTTTAGACGGTGTATGTTGAATCACATACAGCTCGTTAGTCGTGTGGGTATAAGCCTAACACTCCTGATGGGAAGGGTATCTCTTCAGATGATGTGAACCACCTTGATTTGGACTCATGGTATGAAGACGCTTACCCTGTTAGGGCTGACGAGTAGATTTAGTTCACTAATTTTGTTTGAGAATTTTTAGGCGCGGGTTGTACTAGGGCCCCTCCAAATGTAAATAACGTTTTGTTCAAATATAAACTTCATTTTTGTTGCTTTGTTTGTTTTCCATTTTTCCTTTTTAGTTTATTTCATAATACTTAGTCTCCATAAGGATGTTTTGACTATCGTTAAAAATACATTCCGTCGTTGTTCGAGCGAGGCTGAATTAATGTCGATGGACTTGGCAATTGGGATGTTTCTTCAAGTATGGTTGAAGTAGTATCCGTCGTGGTTCAAGTGAGATCAAACTATTACTGATGGCCTTGGCCATTAGGATGTTTCTTCGACCGTGGTCGAAGTAGTATCCGTCACTGTTCGAGCGAGGTTGAACTATTGCTGATGGCCTTGGCCATTAAGATGTTGCTTCAACCGTGGTCGAAGTAGTATTCATCACCGTTCAAGCGAGGTCGAACTATTATTGATGGCCTTGGCCATTAGGATGTTACTTCGACCGTGGTCGAAGTAGTATCCGTCGTGGTTCGAGCGAGGTCAAACTATTCTTGATGGCAATTGTCATTGGGATGTTTCTTCGACTATGGTCGAAGTAGTATCTGTCATGGTTTGAGCGAGGTTGAACTATTGTTGATGGCCTTGGCCATTGGGATATTACTTCCACCGTGGTTAATGTAGTATCCTTCGTGGTTTGAGCGAGGTCGAACTATTCTTGATTTCCTTGGTCATTGGGATATTGCTTTGACCGTGGTTGAAGTAGTATCCGTCATGGTTGGATCGAGGTCAAACTATTGTTGATGGCCTTGGCCATTGGGATATTGCTTCGACCGTGGTCGAAGTAGTATCTGTCGTGGTTCGAGCGAGGTTGAACTATTCCTCATGGCCTTGGCCATTGGGATGTTGCTTCGACCGTGGTCGAAGTAGTATTCGTCTTGGTTTGAGCGAGGTTGAACTATTCTTGATGGCGTTGGCCATAGGGATGTTGCTTCGACCGTGGCCGAAGTAGTATCCATCATGGTTCGAGTGAGGTCAAACTATTGTTGATGGCCTTGGCCAATCTAATGTTTGCGTTTCATATAATGGAGATTTATGTTCATATAATGGAGAATTCTTGTTCATACAATGGAAATTTCTATTTATACAATAGAGATTGAGTTGTACAGTCCCTTATTACTTCGGCCTAGAGACCGTGACAATGGGTCGCAGTGATGAATAGTGCGCCGATCCACAGGGTATCCCCCTCGCCGCCTCATTAAAAACCTCCCCGAGAAAACCTGATTGGGAATAAACTCAGTCGAGGAAAAAAGAGTACGACTTAGGCGATCCCATTCAGAAGTGGAAGTATTTGAGATGGGCGACATTCCAATTGTTCTAGAGTAGTTTGCCCTCTATTGTTTCTATTTGGAATGCTCCTTTCTTTGCTGCTACTATGATTTTATACAGTCCATCCCAGTTGGTTCATAATTTTCCCTCATTTGGTTCCTGTGACGCTGATGTTTTGGCCTTGAGGACGTAGTCGCCGACTCTGAGTGATCATACCTTGACTTTTCTGTTGTAATATCTCTCTACTTGCTTCTTTTAGGGTATCATTCTTATGTGGGCCATATCTCTCTGTTCTTCAACTTCCTTTATGTCTTTCAATCTACTTTTTTCATTATCTACCCCACTTATACGGGAGTATCTCAGACTGTGTTCCCCGACTTCGATGGGTATGACTGTGTCGGTCCCATAAACCAATGAGTATGGCATTTATCCTGTGCTGGACTTTGGCATAGTTCGATAAGCCCATAAAACTTCAGGTAGTAGTTTAGGCCATAGCCCTTTAGCTTCTCCGAGCTTCTTTTTCAATATGCTTAATATCACTTTGTTGGAGGACTCGGCTTGGTTGTTGGCAGCGGGATGATATGGCATGGAGAGTATTCGATTGATGTGCCATTTTTTGAAGAACTCGATCGTTCTCTTTCTGACAAACTGGGGTCCATTATCGCAGCTGATTTCTTTGGGGATGCCGAAGCGGCATATGATATTTTTCCATATAAAGGTGATGACCTCCTGTTCGCGTATTTGAGCGTATGCACCTAATTTCACCCATTTAGAGAAATAGTCAACTAAAACTAAAAGAAAACGTACCTTTGCTCGTCTCGCTGGCACAGGGCCGACTATGTCCATCCCCCACTTTATGAAAGGCCATGGAGAGATGACCGAATGGAGCAATTCTCCTACTTGATGTATCATAGAGGCGTACTTTTGGCATTGTTCTCATCTTCGAACGTAGTCTACTGCTTTTTTTTCATAGTAGGCCAGTAATAGCCCGCACGAATAAGGCATCAAATGAGGGCATAATTTCATGTATGGGGGCCACAGTGACCCTCATGTACTTCCTCTAGTACTTGCCTTGTTCGATGCAGTCTGAGATATTTGACTAGGGGGCCACCGAACATTCTCTTGTATAGGTCATGATTTACTAGGCTGTATTGAGCCGCTTGTGTCCGGAGTTTCTTCGCTTCCTTTTTGTCCTGCGGGAGTGTTCTGTCCTATAAGTAGGTTACAAGGCAGTTATGCCAGTCCCAAGTTAGGTTCAGGGAGAGTACCTCGATGTGGTGTATGGCTGAATGAAGGAGGGTGACCACTTTCTCCTTGATAATATTCTTGGTGGCTGCAGCTAATTTGGCGAGTCCATCTACTTCAATATTTTGTGCCCTAGGGATTTGATCGAAGCGACATTCATCGAACTCCGGCAGCAGCTTACAGATTTCCAACTGATATTTCTACAGTCTTTGCTCTTTGATTTGGAAAGTCCCGGTGAATTGATTTACAATGAGTTGAGAGTTGCAATGGAGGATGAATTGCCGGGAGCCGTACTTGAGGGATAACTTTAGACCTGCAATCACAGCCTCATACTCTGCCTCATTGTTAGTCATCTCAGACTAGCAAATTACTTCGCCTGTAGGGACTTCGAGAAGAGTCCTAGTCCTGATCCCGAAGCATTTGAAGAACTGTCAGTGTAGAGGGTCCAGAGGTCGGTACATGCGGAAGCGCGAAGCACTTCTTATTTCGCCTCCGATAAATTATCTACACTGAAGTCAGTGACGAAATCAGCGAGCACCAGCGACTTGATGACTCTTCACGGTTGGTAAGTTATGTCATGCTTGCTAAGCTCTGTTGCCCATTTGGCGAGTCTGCCTGAGAGCTTGGGCTTATGTAGGACACCTCTTAGGGAGAAGGTAGTTATTACTTTTATGGGGTGGCATTGGAAATAGTGTCTAAGCTTGCATGAAGCTACAACTAGTGCCAGAGTTAGTTTTCAAGGTGAGAGTACCTTGTCTCGGCATCTATTAAGGTCTTGCTGATATAGGAAATAGGAGATTGTGTACCTTTGTTTTCGCAAATCAAGACCGCACGGATAGTGACTTCGGATACTACCAAATATACGAGCAAGAATTCTCCTGGGTTTGCTTTAACGAGTAGTGATGGTGAAGATAGATACGCTTTTATTTACCTTAGGGCGTCAATGCACTCCTCGTTCCATTGTAGCCCGTGATAATTTCTTAGTTCATTGAAGAACTTGTGACATTTGTCTGAGGACCATGAAATGAATCTCGATAAGGCGGCTATTCGCCCTGTTAGCTTTTGTACTTGTTTTTTGTTGGTCAGTACCTCAGGTATGGTGTCGATGGCTTTGATTTGATCAGGATTGACTTTGTTCCCTTGTTGTGACACGAGGAAGCCCAGGAATTTCGCCAAGGCCATACCGAAGGCGCACTTTTCTGGATCCAACTTCATCCCATACCGTCTCAATATCTTGAAAGCTTCTTTCAAATAATTAATGTGATCCTCCTTCTTTGCCAATTTTACCAGCATATCGTCGATATAAACCTCCACTTTTTTGCCGAGTTATTCCTTGAACATCTTGGTGACCAATCTCTGATAAGTGGCCCCTACATTCTTAAGCCCGAACAACATCACTTTGTAGCAGTAAGTCCCTTGGTGAGTGATGAAGGTTGTATTTTCCTGATCCTCTTTAGCCATTAGGATTTGGTTGTAACCAGAGTAGGCATCCAAAAAACTCAGCAGTTCGTGTCCTGTTGCATTGATCAATTGGTCGGTATGGGGTAATGGGAAGGAATCTATTGTGCATGCCTGGTTTAGATCGGTGAAGTCCACCCACATTCGCCACTTCCCCGTTCTTCTTTTTGACCATGACCATATTGGCGACCACCAGGGGTACTTCGATTCTCTGATGGAACCGTTGGTGAGCAATTTGCCCCCTTCTTCGCTGAACGCTTCATTGATTGCGGTGTTGAATTTTCTCCTCACTTGTTGTACCAACTGATAGAATGGGTCAACATTCAACCTTTGAGTGGCGATGTCTTTTGGGATGCCCAGCATATATGAGTGGGAAAAGGAAAATAATTTGGCATTGTTAGTTAAAAATTCATGGTAGTTACCTAGTTTTGAGAGGTTGTGCCCGATGTAAGCCTTTCTTCTGCTGTTAGCGTCACCCAGTTAGACTGGATCGAGGTTTTCTATAGTTGCCTTGCAGGCTTCTATGATGTCCGGGTCTCTGATGACCTTTGCTGGTGAGTCGGGTTTAGTTCCCCACATGGCTAATTGCTATGCCTATTCACTTGCTCCTTTCAACTGTTTGGTGTACGTGTAATCTTTGGCGATCCAGTAGTGTTCCTGGGCGGTACGCGATTCGCCTCGAATAATGAATACTATCCATGGGGTGGGAAATTTGATCATTTGGTAAAAACTTGAGGGGACGGCTCGCATGGCGTGTATCCAAGGGCGTCCTATGATGGCATTATAGGCTATTTCCTAGTTCATGATATGGAATGCGGTTTCCAACATGACTCCTCCTGCTAAGACAGGCAACATTGTTTCCCTGAAAGCCCGATTTACTGCATTGTTAAAACCCGTTAGTATTATGCAACGCGGTATTATTCTATCCTCGAGCCTCATTTGCACGAGAACTCTCGGGTGGATAATACACGCGCTGCTTCTGTATTCTACTATTCTTTTCACATATGTATCAACGATGCGTAAAGTCATAACTAAAGCATCATAGTGAGGGAAAGACAAAACGTCAGCATCTTACTTTTTGAAGATGATACTGTCTTCGAAGTCGTCATACCGTTCATAGGCGACCGTGTATTTGAGTTTGTGTATAGTGGTGAACTTCACATGGTTGATCACCAACTCATCGCCGCTGCCGATAATCATCTGTATGGTACGTGCCGGAGATGGCGGTTTTGGAGGTCCCTGAGAGGGGTCACGTCCTCTAGCAAAGTTGTCCCTTCTTTTATCACAGAGGAGTTCCTTTAGGTACCCTGGTTCAACATCCTGATCACCTCTTGTCGCAGGCCTATGCAATCTTCAATTTTGTGTCCTCTTTCCTGATTGAATTTGTAAATGACATTTAAACTTCTTGCGCTCGGGTCTGATTTCTTTATTGGTAGCCACTGCGCCTTCGTGCACAGCTTCTCCAGTGCGTACACTATATCTGAAAGGGAAACACAAAAGTTATTAGCAGATAATAGTGGAGGCATACCTCTTTCGTTCCGACGGGGTACGGTGTGTCGTAGCACGGCATCCGTATTTCTCGGAGGGGGCAGGTTGGATGTTCTGACATAAGGCTGATGTCTTTCTTGATTAAAAAATGTTGGGCTTGGTCCCTCCTTCCGTAGTTACGTTGATCCCTCCTTGCCTTGATTTAGACTGACATTAGCTGCTGAGTTGGGCCGTTAAGATTGTCTTCGTCTGCTCTGACCTCACCGTATTAGGCGTTATGAAGCTCTTTTGATGTGGTTGGAGGGTACTTCATGAGTCTGTTTAGCAATTTCTTGGATGCCTTTTATCCGTTCCTATTTAACCCATTTTGGAAGGCTACGGCAACCATTATTTCCAACACATTTGGAAGTCCCATTCTCACTCTGTTGAATCAGGCCAGGAAGTCTCAAAGTCCCTCGCCCACTTCTTGCTTGATGGCGAAGATGTCGTTAACCCTAGTTTCGGCCTTCTTAGCTCCTGCATGAGCGGTAGCAAATTTGTCTGCCATCTCTTCAAACGTTGATATCAATCGTGCTGGTAGCTGGGAATACCATGTCAATGTCCTCCAATTAGAGTCTCACAAAACCTTTTTAGCATCACAGATAGCACTTGCTCTTTAGAAGGCCATGCCCTTTACCGTGGTGACGTAGTGGATTAGATGATCTTCCGGATCTATGGTCCCATCGTATATTCTCAAGTATGGTGGCATTATAAAGGTTTTCAAAATGGGGTGAGGAGCAGCACCCTCGCTGTATAGCTGTCCGACGAACCTTCCCACATCGCATTTCTGTAGTAGCTTAGAGGCACCAGGTATTTTGTCAACCCTTTCCTGGTGCTCTATTATTTGATCGCGAAGTACTTTCTTCTTGTTCTACATTTCTTTTATTTTCTTTAGAATGGTTGTGAGTGCACCGTCACTTGCATCGATGGCAGTACGGGCCCGTTTGCATAGTGCTTGGCTCGCCAGTGGCAACTGCAATTTTTGCAGTCGGCAAGTCATTGACATTTCCTTGAGGGGCGTTTTCGAGCATGTTGCTTAGGGCACTTGTCAACCATTCCTCTAGCAGCTTTTTGATCGCTAGTGGTGTTTCTCTCGCTGTCGATGTGGAGGCTCTTTTTTCATGCAAGACCGTCAGATCCTCGTGTGGAGAAGGTGATATCTCCCCCTCCGGTGTATGTCTTGGTGTTGTATTCTTGGTGTCTTCCCTACTTGCTTCGTTGAGGGAGCTTAAGAGGTTGTTTGAGACATCTGCTATCATCTTCAACCTCGCTTCTTTTTTCGCCATTGTTGGTTCTTATGGGATGTGAAGAACAATAATAGTTGTTTGTTTATATCCTAGATGAGAACTATGGTTTTGACTACGAAAATTTCTACAGACGGCACAAAATTGTTTGACTCAAAAGATTTTTAACTTTTTTCAAGCAAATCAATCAAAGATAAAGAGGGATAAATCATAGTCGAAGATAATAAACTCTCGGATCAGAAGTATATAGAGAGATAAGGGGACAGAGTTCATAAAAGTAGAGAGAGAGAGAGAGAGAGTAGTTTTGTAGATCCCAAAGATCTATCCGTTACAAGCATTAAAGTTCCCTTTATATACTGGGGGCGTTTTTCATAATTATGGCAAATTAAGGATTATCTACTGTGACAAATCTAACAATGGTGCAAGGACATCTCCCTTTCCGCCCCTAGGTCATTTCCTTATGTCGACTCGTTGGTCAACGGTTACCTATCGTGGTAGCTATAAACCGTGGTTGTTCATATTTAGACCTGTATAAACAATACGAGTGATTATATTACTTGGATGTGTATTCCGTTTATTCTCTCTAATTTTTAAATAGAATATCAGTGAAATTTACCACAACCAGAAAATCACAGGGGTAATAAAATAAAGGGAAAAATGTATATTAGAACCCACATGCATCAAAGAGTGGGGCTTCTCAACTTTGTTACTTTAGTCGTATCTCATAGAGAAAAATAAATAAAGTTTGTTGTCTTTGTTCTCGTTATCCCACTACTAAAAAACAAAAATTATTCACGGACAAATTCCGTAGTTGAAACGAAAAATTTGTCGATAATAATATATATTTAGAGACGAATTACTGACGATTTAATGACATATTAGCAATAAATTTCGTAGCAATTTTTTTGTAATGTCTATTCCTTTCTCTAAAATTATCTGTTGTAATTTCCAAAATTAGTATCTCAAATATTTGTTCTTTTAGAAGTTTAAAATAAAATTAATTATAATTTCTCATTTTACCTTTAGTAGTAATTGTACTTAAAGATGGAGATGGTACGTATAACAACAACAACAATAAACCTAGTGTAATCCCATAAATGAGATTTAGGGAGGGTATTATGTACGGAGACCTTACATCTACCTTATAAAGATAGAGAAATTGTTTTCGATAGACCCTCGCCTTAGGGAACAATGGAGATAAGATAAAGGATCCAAGTAGCAAACAATGGTAACAACAATGTAGTATGATAATGATCGCGAATGACACATCATGTAATAATACCATGATAAGATAATACAAAAATAATCCTAATATTACTGGTAAGTTTAGGAGGAACACACTACTATCAATCAACCACAACCCAAGCCTCGATCTTCACACCTTTCTATCATAGGCTATATCCTCGGTAAGCTGAAGCAACGTCATGCCATGCCTAATTACCTCTCCTCAATACTTCTTCGACCTACCTTTCCCTTCATTAGACCCGTCATGGACAACCTCTCACACTCCTGACCAGAGAACCTCTACCTCTCCTCTTCACATGCCCGAACCATCTCAACCTCCATTCCTGCAACTTGTCCTTCACAGATGCCACTCCTACCTTGTACCTAATAGCTTTATTCCTAATCCTCTCCTTCCTGGTATGCCCACAGATCCATCGATCTCAATATCCTCATTTCAGCTACTTTTATCTTCTGGACATGGGATTTCTTAACGGGCCAATACTCAGCCCCATACAACATAGTTGGTGTAACCATCACTCTATAGGACTTACTCTTAAGTCCGGGTGGCACATTCTTAACATACAAAACCCCCCGAGGCGAGCCCCCATCTCATCCATCCCCCTCCAATGCGATGAGTAACATCCTCGTCAATCTCCCTGTTGTCTTGAATAATAGACCCACGATACTTAAAACTATCTTTTCTGGGGATGACTTGAATATCAATTTTCACTTTCACTTCTTCTTCATGCATCCCATCGCTGAACTTGCACTCCAAGCACTTGACCTAATCAACTTAAAATCTTTAGACTCCAGCGTTTGTCTCCAAACTTTCAATCTAGCGTTAACTCCACCCACATTTCGTCAATCATAACTATGTCATCAACAAATAGTATACACCATGACATTTCTTCTTGTACCATATTAAATGGAAATGGTACATAAATAAAATAAATATTTAATGAAGATAGATTATATCTTAAGATATTAATAAGGTTAATATAATAAAAAAATCTTCTAATTAATGTTTCTTAAGGGTCATGTAAAAGAGAAATATGATAGATAATTTGAAAAAGATAAGCAGTATATAAGTATATATGTAAAGGAAAATGCACTATCTTTAAACACTTGTTGTAACTGTGTGATAGAGAAACTAATTGAGTCAAAGGTATTATTGGAATAATAGTATCGTATCATACATCGCAGTGTGATTGACTTACAAGCTAACGTGGTACTTTACTTAAAGTTTTTACAGATTTACAAGCTAACGAGGTACTTTATTTAAAGATTTTACACACAATTCCAGAAATAAAGCCAAATAAAAAGGTGATATGCGGAAGCAATGCTTTATATTACGCCAGAGCCAACTATAGATACAGTGTATTTATAAACGCCATTGACTTTTACTGATGATGAATTTTTCTATTATCATAATTTGCATACACCTCAATTAGTTTTACAGAATATTTACTATCTCCCAACAATAGAAGTATCGATTAGTTTCGTTCACCAAGAAGAAATTATCTAATATTTTTGACACTTGAATAGATAAGAAGAAATTATATAATATTTTTGTTGTTGGCTGAAATATGAACGTAAAATTTTATGAGTCTCAATTTACTTGATTGACTAGTAAGCCACACTTTTGGTGATGGTTGTTGCTATTGGAAAAAGACTTAAGTAAACGTATAATCAATGAAATAACATACTTAGATAAACGTATAATTCTGAGTAAATAATAAGTGTATTACCTAAGTGTTAATTTATTAGTTGGAATAATTTTATTTCCTAGCCGACTACCACTTTTGTTTGCGGTCAATAATTTAATTCATTTCACACTTCAATTAAAGATACACATCATGACAGCAATGGAAACAGCTATATCATGATTTTACAACTATGGAATATGAAAATTCCCAGCAAGAGTACAATTATGACAGTTAATATCTAATGTGCACTAAAATAATCAATCATTAACATGTAAAACCAATCAGAAATTGCCACTTTAACTAGCTAATCATCCAATCACGTGTCGTCATTTCCATTTGCACATTCCACTGTCCCCCAAATTCCAGTAAATTTATTTTTCATTTTTATTCTCATTAATTATTTTTTTTTATTTTTCATCATCTCCACTAATAAACATAATTAACGGCTTTAACAGCTACCGTTCCCTATTAATGAGGCCCAAACAAAGGCCCACAAAATCCGCGTGGTGTAATTCAACCACCGTTCCAGGGGCACCAATGTAATTTCAGTTCCTTTCCACCTTCCCGCTATAACACTCTCTCTGTTTCCCTTTTTCATATTTATTTTATTTTATTTTTGGTGCAGTAATAAATATGGAAGAGAAGAACATTAGATTTGCATGAAAAATATTGTAGGGGTAGTGCGTGTATAAATACATGTACACAAAAGGGAGACGATACAGATACGATACTTCACTCTCATCTTCACACGCTTTTCTCTTTCTCTCTCTAAAAAGTGTCTTCCGTTTCTCTCGTCTTCCTTTTCTTGTAGTTCGGGGGTTGGATCCTTTATTCGGTTCTGGCAAATCTGTAAGCAAATTACTCTTATTCTTATATTTTAATTCTTGTTTGCAATTAATGATTTTGGGCTAGATCTGGGTTTTGAATGCAGTTATGCTTTGATTCCAATTTATTGCCATTGCAAACTTATGATCCCAGATCTATTATGGATAAGCAAGCATGCATCATATTGTGGACCACACATTTGAAATGCTGATGAGCAATGGGAATGTTGTGTTTTGCTGAATATTATGTTGGATCTGATGATCCGTGTTTTTTTTTCCAATTTCAATTTTGTGCCGGTTTTTCTAAATTTCCATTAGTTTGTGATTTGTCACATAATTAATTGATTTATTCATAATTTTTGCTGGTATTTATAATATTCTGGCTATATTTTATTGCTGATCCAGGGAAATTATTTATTAATTCATGTATATTCACTCTCATTGTTTATCTTGCTTTTACCTACTACAACCCCCCACATAGTCAGATTTATGATATTGGGCACCTTTTCAGAATCCGGGTTGTTGAACTTTTTTAATGTTCTGGGGCTTGTTTTTGGTTAATATTTTTGTCGGTGTATAGTTGTTTATTAGTTCTCAAACATTCTCTGTTGTTACCTGGTTACTTATTAATCTATTTAAAAAATTCATTTTTATGTCCTTTTTCCCTTTACGCCTTCTTTTAAGCTTTAGGTTTGCAGTTGTTAATAGATTAAATTTTTTTTGTTTCTTGCAGGATTTGAGTTGCTATTAAACTGAGAATATTGATTTGAAATTCGTTAGCTGAAGAACCTGCATCAAGATGTCGACCTACACTCCTAAGAATATACTCATTACTGGGGCCGCAGGGTTTATTGCATCTCATGTTGCCAACCGCCTTGTTCGGAGTTACCCTGACTACAAAATTGTTGTGCTTGACAAGCTTGATTATTGTTCCAACCTGAAAAACCTTAATCCATCTCGATCCTCCCCTAATTTCAAGTTTGTTAAGGGAGACATTGGCAGTGCTGATCTTGTTAACTACCTTCTCATCACTGAGTCCATTGACACTATAATGCACTTTGCTGCTCAGACCCATGTTGACAACTCCTTTGGTAATAGCTTTGAGTTCACCAAGAACAACATTTATGGTACACACGTGCTATTAGAGGCTTGCAAAGTTACTGGTCAGATCAGAAGGTTTATCCATGTCAGCACGGATGAGGTTTACGGGGAGACTGATGAGGATGCCGTTGTGGGAAACCATGAAGCCTCACAACTCCTTCCTACGAACCCATATTCAGCCACTAAAGCTGGGGCTGAAATGCTTGTTATGGCATATGGGAGATCATACGGATTGCCTGTTATAACCACTAGAGGGAATAATGTATATGGTCCCAATCAATTTCCTGAGAAGTTAATCCCAAAGTTTATAAACCTAGCCATGAGGGGGAAACCTCTTCCTATTCACGGAGATGGTTCAAATGTTAGAAGTTATTTGTACTGTGAGGATGTTGCTGAGGCTTTCGAGGTCGTTCTTCACCGAGGAGAGGTTGGTCATGTTTATAACATTGGAACTAAGAAAGAGAGGAGGGTGATTGATGTTGCCAAAGATCTATGCAAGCTTTTTAACAAGGATCCAGATGCAAGCATTCAGTTTGTGGAGAACAGGCCCTTCAATGACCAGAGGTATTTTCTAGATGATCAGAAGTTGAAGAACTTGGGTTGGTCAGAGGGGACCACGTGGGAAGAGGGTCTGAAAAAAACCATGGACTGGTATATCAGTAATCCTGATTGGTGGGGAGATGTCTCTGGAGCATTGCTTCCCCATCCTAGAATGCTGATGATGCCTGGTGGGGTAGAGAGAGGAGCCGAAAAAGATGATTCGGGATCATCTGAGTGCTCTGGAAACCCCAACCAGACCCGGATGGTAGTTCCAGCTTCCAAGATCGGCAACCCCCCTAATGAATCACCTTATAAGTTTTTGATTTATGGTAGGACTGGTTGGATTGGTGGTCTGCTAGGCAAGCTTTGTGAGAAACAGGGAATTCCTTATGAGTATGGAAGGGGACGTCTGCAGGATCGCTCACAACTTTTGGCAGACATTCACGCTGTCAAGCCCACACATGTATTCAATGCTGCTGGTGTCACCGGTAGACCTAACGTTGATTGGTGTGAGAGTCATAAAACTGAAACAATTCGTACAAATGTTGCTGGAACTCTAAACTTGGCTGATGTTTGTAAAGAGCATGGTTTACTGATGATGAATTTTGCAACTGGTTGCATATTTGAATATGATGCTGCACACCCAGAAGGTTCTGGTATTGGATTCAAAGAGGAAGACACGCCCAATTTCGCTGGATCTTTCTATTCAAAGACCAAGGCTATGGTTGGTACTCCTTAAGACTCTGTTTGCATGTGTGTATTCTTTTACAAATATTGATACTGTTTGTTTCTTTCTTTCACCAGGTTGAAGGGTTGCTGAAAGAATACGAGAATGTTTGCACCCTCAGAGTCCGGATGCCAATATCTTCAGACCTCAGCAACCCCCGGAATTTCATTACCAAGATTAGTCGCTACAATAAGGTGGTCAATATTCCCAACAGCATGACAATTTTGGATGAGCTTCTTCCAATTTCAATTGAGATGGCAAAACGTAATCTCAAGGGCATATGGAATTTCACAAATCCCGGTGTTGTGAGCCACAATGAGATTTTGGAGATGTTCAAGAAATATATAAACCCAGACTTTACGTGGGCCAATTTCACATTGGAAGAACAGGCTAAGGTAATTGTTGCAGCTCGCAGTAACAATGAGATGGATGCTTCAAAGTTGAAAAAGGAGTTCCCTGAGTTGCTGCCAATCAAGGAATCATTGGTCAAATATGTGTTTGAACACCAAATAGAAAAACTGCTGCATAATAAGCCTTGGATTATTGAGATCAGACTTCTGGTTTGGATCAATATGCCACTTGACTTTGTATCCTAGTTTAGTCATTATTCGTCATTAGTAGCCAATATTTTCTATTGTTTAGATTCTTACCGGTGATTAGAATTCCTATGCTTGGTTGTATGAGTTAATAATGTTTAATGTGCTATGAGGAAGCTTTGGATAGGAGTTCCCCATGTATCTGTTATCAACCCTGTGTGCTAAGGGTTTATTTACTGAATCTAATATATATGGAATTATGAATTGTTTTTTGCTCCATGTCATAGTGATCTTTTTCTCTTACACATTTGAGTGGAAAGTTGCTTAGTATTTTGCTAGTTTTCTGAAGGCAGAATAACTGTACTTAGCATGGATTATTTTTATTTAGTTTTAGTAATTTACGTCTTAATAACATATTATTACTTTAATGACTTATCAAATACGCCCTCCATTCCGGAAAGAATGGTGAATTTGAACTAATATTGCAAAATGCATCAGTCCCTTTGGATTGAATCAGAAATTAATTTTTGTTATGAAATAATATAAGAACAAGAACAATGATACAAGAACAAGAAAAATAGAGAGAAAAGTAGAGAGAGGAGTATTCTTATTGATACTTTGGGATGATTTACAATGGGGTAAGACCCCTCTATTTATAGGCATAGAAAAGACTTAGCCTCAAAGTAAAACTCTAGAATCTCTCTAAATATAGACATTCACCTTAAATAGAAGTCTATTTATAACACTCCCCCTTGAATGTCTATTCAATAATGTGCCTCGTTAAAACCTTAACTAAAACAAAACCCAATGGGAAAAAAATTATAGAAAAGGAAAAAGAGTACACATGTTTGAATATGCGCCTATTGGTTGCCTCGTTAAAAACCTTGCAAGGAAAACCCAGTGGGACAAAACCTTGTAAGGGAAAAAGAGTGCAACGCGCATTAACTCCCCCTGAAAAGAGCATCAATTCACATCCTTGAGCATTTGCATTCCAATCTTGTGCACCATCTTGAAATTATCATTCTTGATAGATATGAACATCTTCATATAATGTCGTGGAATGACTCTTCAATATCTCCATAGAGGTATTCTCGATACCATCATGCTTATAGTTATAGCAACATACATATGTACACAAGTTGCACTTAGGATGTGGTACTTCAGGACCAAGAATTGTATATGCTTCAAGCAACTTCAATCTTTCATGGATTGACATATAAGTTAAAGTCATATAAGCCATATAATAGACTTTAGATGCATATCAAGTTTTCATGTCATGCTAAACAAATAAGATATCGAAAACTGATTACACACACCATTGACTTTATACTTTCATGTATTTGAACTACATGTCCAAAACTACATGTCTTTCATATGGAATCAATTCTGCTTGAATTGTATCTCTTCCATTTAGCCAATATTTTGTTTGTATTCGACAAACATAAGATCCTCATCGATATTTAGCGCTATCATAGATGTCGTCGACGAACAATTTATATTGGTTCCAATAAATTTTCATAAAGACATAACATGGAGATCTCTTTATTCATATATTCAGGTACCTGAATCTCTCATGAGATTTTATGAAGTGTTATGTCATGTGATCTTCTAGATCACTTGCCTCCTTATTATGATCACATTGATCATTTACTCATCTTCTTTATTAAGAAGTTCTTTTTGAAACCGATTTGTCTATACGCCTTAAGCGTATCAAAGACTTTGTCCTTCTGGGACTTAATATGAGCATTTGCAGTGAGAATATAGTTACATTCTTTGGGTCAGCAAATGCGTATAGCATGCTTTGCAATATGTTGCAATTGAATTATCCTTTTATGAACTTCAGGTTCATATTATGATATTCGAGGATCTATATATACAAATGATAATTCATCTCATGTAACCTTTTCTCAAGTGTTTATCATGTCTCCCCCTCATGTTAGAAAAGCTAACTTGTTTCCTCAACTTTGAGAAATCATCTTTGTGCATTATCATCTCAATATACACAGCACATTAATAATAAGATGAAACTATTTGGTTCCTGACCCTGAACCACTTGTGAGGGGAGAATATACTCTCGTATACAACGTATATCAAACTGATATATATAACTTTGTTCTCATAAGAAACAGTTTAGCTATTAAGTGGAGGCACTCAATAATTATCTTGCTAAACCAACTATGATATAAACCAACTATCAAGATGAACTATCTTGAATAGAAAATCTGGAAATTATGCTCGAAGTTAGATTACTGAGCAATTTACCTCGCAAGCACCGGCCAGGCTGCGGGTTAATAACAATCGCACATGTAACCATTTCATAGATGCATCATATGTGGTATACATGGCAGGTGAATGGGCCCATATTCACCTTTGATATTTCCAGAATTTATGGGCTTCAACCCGAACTCTTTAGTTGGTCAGTTCATTAATGAGAACAAGTGATACAAGAGAATTTGTAAAGAACTTTCTAGTTCTTTAATATTCACCCATGTGAATTCTCTATTATTGCACATCATACTTAAAGTGAGATGGCTAACCCAAATGCCAACTGAATAAATTATCAATATTGGTAAACTTCAAATTTACACAATGACATGTGCACTTATCAATAAACTTCAGGTTTATTATGACATGGGTTTTTATACCAATAGATATCCACTTTATTGTGGCATTCTTTTGTTTGTGTAGTACAAACTGGAGAATAAAGCGGGTAGCTTTTCAAATACAAATTATCCCGCTACAAGTTGTAGTAATAGAAGATATCAAATCTTTCCTTTATTTATAGTCTCAATATAATCAGCGCTTTCGCGTGTACTTTGGAAACTGAATAAGTTTCTTTGAGACTTACTACAGCACAATACTCAATTTTGTTTCTCCAACATAGTAATAATTGGCTCTTCTAGAGCTCTCAATTAATTTTGTACTACCACAAATTCATCAACATCCATGTGGTGAATATCTTTCTTAAAGAGAAAGTTATACCATTATGGTCATGTCAAACTTATATGTAAGATATGTTTCTTGCATTATCGTTATCCTTTAATAGTCATATTTCCAAAATACTTAGGCGTACAACAGGTACGTGACCAACGATCATTCATGCCATATATCATCTGAAACCTCCTTCTAGGGGTGAGTGTGGTATCATCTCAAACCTCCTTCTAGGGGTGAGTGTGGTATATTCGATACCAATTTCATGTTCATATTCTTCCAATAATGAATATGTATTCATAAATCAGATGTTGTCACATTCACTTGCGGGGATATGTGATTTTGTTATCCTTTTCAAATCTGTAAATGCGTCTGGCATTTGATTTGTTATTCTTTGGAAATGGATAATCTTTTGCACCTCATTTTCACAAATGGAGGCATGTGGATCAAGATGAGATAATGATGCATTTTTCCACAAAATTTCCCGTTTGGTTTCACCAACTTCTCCCCCTAATTTTGGGAAAAGTGTCTCATCAAATTGACAGTCTGCAAATCATGCAGTGTACAAATCCCCTGTCAATGTTTCGAGGTAGCGAATAATGGAGGACGATTCAAACTCAACATATATTCCTAACCTTCTTTGCGGACCCATTTTGGTGCGGTATGGCGGTGCTACAGGCACATATACTGCGCATCCAACAATTCTTAAATGGGATATATTAGGTTCATGACCCAAAACTAATTGCAACGGGGAATATTTGTGACAATTCGTCAGTCAGAGACGAACTAGCATTGTTGCATGCAAAATGGCGTGACCCTAAACCGAAGTGGGCAGCCTCGTTTTCGTGAGTAAATGAGGTATTCAAGATTATACTCATGTATTGTCTCAATCTGATATCCATTTTGAACGATATCTCTAAAACTCAACAAGTTCCTTTTAGACTTAGATGAGAACATTTTGACTGATATCATTAAAACTCAACAAGTTCCTCTTAGACTTGGAGGAGAACATTACATTCTCTAAAATATTGTTCCTTTAGGCAGAGTTATAGTTGCTCTTCAGGAGCCTTCAATCAATTTAATTCCCATGGTTTGACATACAAAAGAAAATATATGAACATGAGAATATACAAATCTATTTGCTTCATATTTAAACAATATTTTCAAAATCTGCTGAGGTTATTCGACTAACTAAATCAGATAGTCGACTATCATGCCTTGCGGAAAAGTCCAGTTTTAATGCGAAATATTAGATAGTCGACTAACTAAGTTGATAGTCGACTATCTTAGTAAACAGTCATCAGGATATTCGAATAACTAAATCAGGTTATTCGAATATCTAAATCAGATATTCGAATAACTTGGCTTGCGGAAATTCCAGTTTTAATACAAAATATTAGATAGTCGACTTTATTAGTTAATCGACTAACTTTGCTGGAAAATAAAAATTTCTTCGAAATTTAAGCATATTGAAACATTCTAAAGAACTAATACTAACATTATATCATAAACTAACTAATACGAGCTGATACTAATGATTATTAGTTTATTCACTAACTAATACAAATAAATAAAGTAAAATCAAACAATTCCATCTTCCTTCATCACAGATCCATCACCGATTAAGTGGTCTATTTTCCCCTCGGGTTGCTCAAAGAAGTCTGCCACATCCAAGTGGGTGATGTCAAAATTGTCGTCAGAGACAAAATTGGTTTCAGGGCCTTTACTCTTTAGAGATGCTTGATAAAGGTCAACCAAATGGCTTGGTACATGGCAAGCTTTTGACCAGTGCCCTTTTCCACCGCAACGATAACATATAGTTTCTGAACTATTTGCCTTTGGATTCTTATCGTATCGTGCTTGCGGCAGAGTGACCAACTTCAGGTTGTCATATCTCTCCCTTAAGCCATTCCACAAGATAGGTGGATCTTTGACTGTGATATATTCAATTTTCAAACCTTCATCAAGGTGATGGCGCAAGAAAATCAAGGCCTTAGCACAGTTTCAAACCTTCATCAAGGTGATGGCGCAAGAAAAACAAGGCCTTAGCATAGTCTTGGGTGGATGCATTATTTCTGTCTTTAATGGCGTCTCCAGGACCCATTGCATCCAAATGGATTTTAGCATCCAACAGCCATGTCATATAGTTCTTGCCCGAATTTTCAAGGGCAACGAACTTTCCTTTTATAATGTCAGACATGAAACAAAATTACATCAAGAGCGTGTTCATTATCACATTCACTTCAGGGAATGGATTATAATCATCTGTATGTGTTTTATACAATCTCATGTCAAATATTACTTTCATAAAGTGAAAGATTATTTTGAGAATCTTTATTATTCTCATTATCACAATGATGACGATTATAATTCCGTCTATTGTTTCGTCCACATTCATTGATACCTTCATGGTAATAATTTTGTCTTCTTTCAGACTTATCACATACTGCTACCACATTCTAAAAAGGGAATGGAGCAAATTCAATTGGACGGATTTTGTCTTTTTTCAGACTTATCACATACTGCTACCACATTCTCTAAAGGGAATGGAGCAAATTCAATGGGACGGATATTCAATTCTTTGCCCACAATCATACATGAATTTAATCATGGCAAGACATAGAAATTTTACCATTTCACGTGTTTATAATTTCTTACAAACTCCATTAGAGTTATAATCAAACTTTGTTGTCTATGTTTGTATATGAAATCAAATCGTAGAATTTCATGAATTTGAAAGGAAAAAGTAAATTACTTACCTTTAAGGTATATCAATAAATGTTGTGATATCAAATATACCTCTTGTGTAGATTCCTTTCTTTCTCTCACGTTTTTCTCTTTCTGTTTCTGTATTCTATGACACAAGATTCCACCACAAAAGTTATTTGATCAACCATCCTTGTTTTCAATTTCAATTGCTTTCAGTTGCTTGGCCGATCAAAGTCTTTATCTTTTGCCCAAATATTAATACGTTTCCTTTTTCTTCTATTTTAAGTATAGAAAATTTTGGGATTTGGTTACGGCAGAACCTCACGTGAAACCCTACACAAACAAAAGTTGAGACAATCAAAAATTTCAATTGGTTAGAGACTCGTGCTGATAACGTGTTATGAAATAATATAAGAACAAGAACAATGATACAAGAACAAGAACAATAGAGAGAAAAGTAGAGAGAGGAGTATTCTTATTGATACTTTGGGATGATTTACAATGGGGTAAGACCCCTCTATTTATAGGCATAGAAAAGACTTAGCCTCAAAGTAAAACTCTAGAATCTCTCTAAATATAGACATTCACCTTAAATAGAAGTCTATTTATAACAATTTAAAAAATTTTCGGAAGAATTATAGGCCCTAAAATGTTCACATTTTCGAAATCCCACTTTCAAATATTAATGTATCTATTAGGATTAGGGGCGGCAAATGAAGGGGTCGGGTTGGATATAAGCGAGTCAAAAATGGGTAATACAAAAAAACAAATAAGTTATCCGGCCCGACCCATATTTAATACGTATAAAAAATATGTTAACCGGCTGATAATATGAATATTTATATTATCCATGGCTTTTTCAATATGATCATTTTTTGGAGAATTCTTAATCTCCCAAGCTTTGATGAACCTCCAACTTGATTTGCTATTCTTTGCAAATGGATAATATTTTGTACCTCTTTTTCACAAATAGAGGTATGTGGATCAAGATGAGATAATGATGGATTTTTCCACAAAATTTCCTGTTTGGTTTCACCAACTTCTCCCCCTAATTTTGGGAAAAGTGTCTCATCGAATCGACAGTCTGCAAATCGTGCAGTGAACAAATCCCCTGTCAATGTTTCGAGGCAGCGAATAATGGAGGGCGATTCAAACCCAACATATATTCCTAACCTTCTTTGCGGACCCATTTTGGTGCGGTATGGCGGTGCTACAGGCACATATACTGCGCATCCAAAAATTCTTAAATGGGATATATTAGGTTCATGACCCAAAACTAATTGCAACGGGGAATATTTGTGATAATTCGTCGGTCTGAGACGAACTAGCATTGCTTCATGCAAAATGGCGTGACCCCCAAACCGAAGTGGGCAGCCTCGTTTTCATGAGTAATGGTCTTGCAATCAACTGCAGACGTTTAATTAAAGATTCTGCAAGACCATTTTGAGTGTGAACATGAGCTACAGGATGTTCCACTTTTATCCCAATTGATAAGCAATAATCATTAAATGCTTGGGATGAAAACTCAGCAGCATTATCTAGTCTAATAGACTTAATTGGATTATCAGGAAATTGTGCTGAACCTCCAACTTGATGAACCTCCAACTTGCAGCATTATCCATCAATTATCCATTTTCTAAGTAAATAATATGTTCTTATCCATATTTGACCCGTTTTAAAATAATTCATTATCTAACCAATTTTTTAATGTATAATATAGGTGAATAATTATTTTCTTTTACCATTTTGCCATTGGTAATTAGGATAGAAGCACTAAGATTTAAGTAGTTCAAAACTTCAAATTTTCATATACGTAAACCTAATAGGTGCAATGATTTTATCTTGTGAATTAGAAACATGAAACCAAATCTCTCCATTCAAGCAACCCTTATAAGAGTCAAGGTGAGCTCAACTGCTCTTTTGTTACACCATAAGCAAGGGATAAGATTTGCCTTAACTATTTTTATCATTATTCCAATATATCTCTGCCTTTCTAAGGATTCCCATTTAGAAGACTGAAATTAACATTAGAAAACAAAACAATGATCAACAAAAAAAATTAAAAGAATTGTCCTTTGAAGTTTATTTTAACGAGTGACTCCATAAGTGATGGTTGTGAGTAGTGCTTGTGATTTTGAACTGCTCAATACGTATGTTGAAGTTCCAACGGCCAAAAACATCTACGGGTCGGAAGAGAGAGAGGGAGTATTATTAGCTAGCAGAAAGGTTCTTTCTTTACTTTGTAGAATATTGAATCCAGACATCTATATATCCAACGCAAATCAGGTATAAACGTTGCTCAATATCCTCCATACAAATCTCCCTCAATCAAAAACATGGTACTGATCCTTCATCACTTGATGCAACCAGCATCATTTATCCTTTTCATAATGGCGCATTTGAGATAGATTCTTCAGCTAATTCCTTTAGAAAAGCAACAACGTCGTCAGGTGTACTGAGCAAATACCGAGCATTTGTACGAGTCCTGCCAACTGCACAAGAGAAGTAATTCTCCTTCTTCAGATCCAGCACATTCCATGACACATTTTCAGGTGAGGTCCGTCGTCCACCACCATTGGAAGTTTTCTTCTCCGAGTTCGATACAGGCCTATTCCTGTTCTGAGATGATTTTGAGCTAGTTCGGCTGGACGGAACTTTTGGCGCCGATCGCCTTTCCCCTGGTACCTTCAGTGCATCAGAGACCTTACCCCTTGGAATACCAATGCAATCAGAAGGAAGCTCTGGCTCGAAAAAGGTATATACATCCTCATCCTACATTACAGAGACACCAGACAGAAATCAGAATAACGGCATCTGTATTTCATACAAACCTCTGGCGTAGTTTGAAGTTTGACTTACAAAGCATATAAGTTCAAAGGATTTGGCAACATGATCCATCTAGTTTAGCACATTAATTTAAATATATTTATACAGATGGACATAGTGTAGCAACAAATGGGCATATATCAACATCAAAATTCAAGATGGACACAGGAAAACAAGTATACAGTTGCAAATGATCAACCTGTCCTACTTTGATTTTCTTAAGTTAATTCTGTTGGGAGCATTTAGTTTTTTTTTTTTTTGAAATAATAGTTGGACCGCACTTAATCAAAATTTGGAGCTAGTTTTACAGATAGGGAAGCTTTGGGTTATAAAATTTGAAGTTCACAGCAATAGTAATATTAACTTGAAGAAAGGATATTTTGATAGCTTTAAGGAATTTACCTTCCCTAAGAAATGCCCAATGCATAAGACGTAATCAATTGGTGTTGCAATGGCTTTACTATGTACTATCTCCCCCAGTATACGATCAATTGCTGCTCCCTGCATGTGTATATATGGGTGTATGAGAATTGGGAAAAAGAATTGTCTCATGAACTAATCAAGCGCCTGAAACAAAATTCATGGAGCAACTTTCTGGTCATATTATCATAAGAAACAATGTGGTCACCTTTGTAACACCAACTGCTCGGACCTCAACAGAGCGGAGTCCTTGTACAACATCAACAGATGCATTTGATATTGGACCTGTCCAGAGATGCTGCAGCATGTCTCTAGCTTGCAATCTTCCAAATTCAACATCTAAAAGGACATGGAAGCCCCCCCCCCCCCCCCCCACAAATGAAAATTATAAGTTAAAAAGAGGAAAGAGGATTGACACACCGAAGGTAAGATAAACCTTGAATATCTAAAAACAAGAACCACATGACTGAATTTTCTTGAAATGAAAATAGATGACGAAACTAAGATTACCTGCATACTTGTAATTCCAAACAAGTGAAGTTTCACGTTGTTCAAAGTGAGACCTCGGTGTCCTTTCAGTGAAGTACTCGAAGACGTGCTGGATATAGTCAAAGAACCAGAAAAGTTAGAGCAGAAAAATCCACTTTCAGAACCTAGCTACACATGTTTCATACCTTTACACTATCAACCCAATCCATATTTAGATGCTCTGGCATAGTTGTCATCCATACACCATTTGTAGATCGCAAAAACATTCCATTTTCTGCTGCTAACCACATGTTGTACTCACTGAAGTTCTGCAAAGGTACAAAATTGGCATGGGGAAACGTAGCTATAGTTGAAGGAATTGAAAGTTTGCTAGTTGTAATGCAGTACATCATCTAAGACATTTCTGTCACTTCCACTGAGGACAACAACTGTTGTCTTTGGGTCGTTGCAGATTGCGGTCAATGGTTCTTTCAGTTCGGGATGCAATTTCAGTTCCATCTCTCTAATTTGATCTCCACCTCTTCTTCCAGGGGTATCCACTGATTCTGTCAGCGCAGAATTGAAACCCTATTTTTGAGGACCACCGTAATCAAGTCAAGAAATTGTCATTAACTTAGCTAGTTGCTTTATATCAGTATAAAAGAACAGAAAATTAAACTTAAAAATATATAATATCTCATGAAATTTAGGCATTCGACAGAGAAACCCAAAGAGTCCTCACAAAGGCAAAGTACAGGGAAGGGGAGGCTGCATCTATTCTTCTCAACACGTATAACCCCTTCCCACAAAGTCTACCACTAAGTGGAGATGTTTCCCTCCCAGAATAACCAAGGCCCCGATATCATGGTAGCATCCTAGATCCCTTCACTCTTCTATTGCTAATTGTTCACTTCTACAGCCAAAATCATTAGCAGCATACTAGCCACCCCCTTCACCCATAATATGCACACCAAAGCATCACCAACATTACTTGGACTCGAGTGAACATGTCAAATCCAAAAACAGTTGGTATGCTATCCAAATTAGCATAGGCTTTTGCCACGAACTTGATTCATCATCTAAAGCCATCTAGGTAGCCTTTCTGCTATATATGAACGCTTCCAGAATCAAATTATGATCAATCACAGGAATCATTAGGGAAAATAGTTAACTGTAGCTTTTGGATAAATAATTTCAGCAGATTACATTTGAAAGAGGATGAGTGGTACCAATATTAGTAGACGATTATTGGACAACAAATAGCGGTCAATTGCATCACTGATGTTAAGTCGGGGTGGAACTTTTCTTATCCTCTGTTGAGCTTCAATAACAGTATCATTTAGTTCACTGCGAAGAAGAGGAATAGTGGCCGATTAATATGCAAAGTTTATCAGAAAAAAGCTCTACTAAAAGACCCATTTATAATCTCAATTAAAAAACATGTAATGCTTAAATTGCAGCAACAGTTTCTACGCTGAGGAAAGATTAAAACAGCTGAAATAGGAGAGTTGTTTAATATTGAAAGAATCCATGTGACAAAACATAGAAATGATCAAGGCAGATATGCAAACTATATAATTTGGTGCCTCCAATCATTCTCAAGGTAGGAATACCCTAGATAAGAGTGTATATTCTGACATAAGATCCTAGTCAGTTAAACAGGCCGCATAGGTACTTGTATGACCCTAAGAATAAAAAAATACAAACCTAAGGTCTAACTTGACCTATTCCAATCCATGGATCAAATAACTCCGAACTAAAGACAGATAGGAAGAATCAACTTGAGTAAAGAAAGTGCAAATGAGCACTGAAGCATCAGAGCCACAGCCATGAAGTTAACTCAAGCAAGAACTGACTTCTCTACTATCTTGCTTCTTCAAGAAGCCTTGCTGCATAGATTAGCATTTACAGCAAAAGTAGAACAAAGAGGGTGGTATTTTATGGCTTTATACTATTATTACTCTTTTGCCGCCAAATAGGTTCTTTACAGGAGTCTGATCAGTGATTAGGCAAACATCCACAGCAGCTTTACACTGTTAACGATAATAGGCTATTGCTGAAATGTATTGTCACCTCACAAAAGTTTCAGCCCATTCTTGAGCAGTATGGGTAGTCACATGCAGAAAGTTATGCCTGTGGCGTTTTTCTCTTTCTTCGGCTGACATATTTAAAGCTTGCCCAATCGACGCAGCGACCTCTGTGATATTCCATGGATTCACCAGAATTGCTCCAGCACCTAAGGACTGTGCCGCACCTGCAAACTACAAATGCACGAGAATAAGGATTAGAAAATTTATCTATTGAAACTATGCACATACAAAGAGAGATGAGACAATTCCAATGTATTGGACAGCACAACAGTAAAATTTCCTTCAAGATTACTGCAAAACTGAAATGGTAGCTCCATTATTTTGATTTCATAAATTATCTTACTCCATGACAATGTATGACATAGAATACTCAATAGTTACACAATTAGGAAGAGAATAAGCAACATGTCAGTTATGGTTTATTTAGATATCGAACTGAATAGAAAAGGATTGATTTTTTCATCTAGTTGCTATTCCTACTTATCGATTGTATGTGTAGCTGATGTGAATCTTCTTAGAAGCTTAATTAAGTAAAAATGAAGATCGTTGTCCTCTATATTTTTCATTGTACGACAAAAATTGGTAATATTTACTATATATGGAGCTACCACTAGCAAGTCCGGTCAGTTGAACACTTCTCGCCGGATAATATTACTGTGTATATATGACAAGGAGCGGATCCACCCTTTAAGATAGGGGTGGTATGACACCCGCTAAGTTGATAAAATTATCATATATTTATGTAGAAATTTTTTTAACCTAGGTTAAAAAAAAAAGCAACATGTCAGTTATGGTTTATTTAGATATCGAACTGAATAGAAAAGGATTGATTTTTTCATTTGGTTGACATGCTACGTTGTGTCACATATAAGCAATATAAACGAAAAAACACCAAAAATAGAGGCTGTTCAAAGAAGCTGGAGCGCAGCTGTTCAGAAAGAAAATATGGCCTGTGTCACAGAAACTTGTCAAATCAGATGTTCTATCTGCAAAAGGTCTTAAGAATAATAACCTCCTTGACTTTGGAAAGGAATAAGATGTAAGAAAACAAAAGATACCATGTATGGAGCATCATGTGTGATTCAAGAAGACTGAGGGGCATCAAAATTTTGAAAGGAATTAGGATAACTGTAATGTTGCTTTTGTTTTCGATAAACTGTTAGCCTCATCAAAATAAAGTAGCAAAGAAACACAAAAATGTCCGTCCATGTGGTTTATGCTGCAAAAATCTTTTCATCTTATCTGTTCACAATGCATGAAAGCATAACACACTTTTGAAACCAAAAAACTAGTAAATATGGCATTCGATGAAATAGAATTGCAATTAGATATGTGATTATTACTTCGCTGAGTATAAGGACCCCCTTTTTCGACTCCTGGCAGGCCACAAATTCATAGCTGACAAGGTTCATGCCATCCCTTAAGGAGGTAACCAGAGCTACATCTGATGAACAAACATTACCAAAAGAAGTCAAATACAATAGGAACAAGCATGTAGCTACCACAACGATTTAGCTAATGATGAAAAGACAAATGAAGTTACCAATATATACCATATAATAGTACATCAACTTTTGGCAAGAATGGTATTTGGGACGATGACAAAGATAATCTTGCAGTAATTATTTATTTTATATGATTATATATTTGCGAACTTTTTACCATCATGTCAGTAATATATTGTTTTACCATTTTATAGTCTTGAGTAATATGACAAGTAGAATACAAACTGTATGACTAGTAAAGGATTTTTTTCCCCTACAAGATCACTAAAGCAATAAGGTATATCTGGACTATGGCAGGCATATGTTTTCCGAATGTAATCAAGCATACTCGTTCCCGATTCAAATCCTGGAGCACAACTTATGCATTATCTAGTGGATAAGCCATGTTTTACTACATGACTGGTTGCAGTAGCTTATGAGGAACTCGGCACCTCAGTGGTCCATGCTCCAAATACAATCCATATAGGAAATAAGTAGGAACAAACAGGTAAGCACTAGGGACCTGCGCCTGAAAGACCATTTCATGGCTGGAGCAATAAAATCATTCTCCCTAGTCCACATGCAGGGTAAAGCCCATCTACAGATCATGGTCAAACTTCTGTGTTCATTATAAACAAATCAACCAATAGAGAAGTAAGTGCAAGATACCCAAAACAAAGAAAGCAGCAAGAAAACAGACTATTGGGCTTCTAGCTGCTGAACTGTTTCTGCCTTGGGTGAAAGCAAAATGATAGTGTGAGGAAGGAATATGTTGGTTTGGTGCCAGAGGCAGAAAGAACTTCACAGGAGAAAGGCAGTAAGAAAATATGTAACCACAATACCTACATGCTCATAGACACAATTCTCCTTCCCATCCCAAACTGAGTGTCCACATTTCACTACTACATCAAAGCGATTCAACCATTTAGTGCGGAAAGGATGAAGTTAAAACAATATGTCAGATCTTAATAATAAAGCCCAGTAAGCAGATCTAATAGTATATTCCATCTCTCAGAAGTTATAAACCAATTCCAGGATCTGCAAGTTTGATATCCTTTTTCTACAAAGTCTAACATGATGCAGACTTCTCTGAGAACATGCAGAGGCCTCTATAAGCTATTCCATTGTCAATATCATTTGTAAGGACCATTCCTGAAACTACAAGTATTTTAAACCTGGGAGAGCAATTATCCTAAATTCTGCCGGAAGTGATTTAAAAGAGAACGGAATTACCAAACCCGAACAGAAATAACCTTATGAAAACTGTGTAGAGATATACCCTTGTATTAACAAAGAACTATTTACTAACCAGGAGTATAACCATACATAGACATCAACTGTTCACTGCTCTTCTCTTCTCATAGTTTAGTTCCAATTCCAGAGACAATTTAATAAACTCATACCAGGTGAGAGCACAAGCATGTACTAGTGCTTACATGTAAAGAACAGAAGAAAATGACCAAACATAGATGAGCAGAAACAACACTACCATTACACATTATTATCTCACAGAATAGCATAGTGTACTGCAACTAAGAAGTGTGGGGGTTGGGGGTGCAAATGGGGTGTGAAAGCTGCTGATAGAACTAATTGCAAGATGAAAGGGATTACCAGTTACAGCATATAGCGCACATAATGCATGAAAGTCAAGAGATCGATCCTGCATTGAAAAAACAGTATAACCATATTTCAGCCTTGGTATAAAATTCAGGAACAATGAATTTAGGGAAAAAAGACTAACCAGATGATGAATAGGCACTGCAGTCAAAGTTCCAAATCGGCCATTGATGCGTCCAACAATCTCATGAACCTGACTAGTAAGTTTTTGGTCTGCAAAAATACAAGGTGAAACCAGATAAAATATCATACTTATATAAATTGACATACATCAGCATTTATAACCAAGTAAATCTCATTGAAATTTGACTGTCCTTAAGGTCTAACTGGGTTCATGAGTTCCCAGATATTTAAGTTTTTAAGATTCAGAAAAGGAAAGTAAAGCATTGTCCTAGTTGAAAGCTTACAAGAGAATCTCCCTTATGAGTGGTACTCGAGCTAATTCAAGGAGAATAAGTTAGTCACCAAAGTTCATCAGATTAAAAATGCCATTTCCATGGAGGCATTTCTGGATGCAACAGACATAGTATCTCACGGAATCCACTGGAAAATAGGTGAATAAAAAGTGTAATAAGCTTTGGTTTGAATCCCATCTTTGTTCCTCTCATGGATGTTCTGTCCAAGTTGAGGACTGTGCTGGATGATTAATGCTCACAGCTAGCTATCAAGAATTCTAAATTTGTTATGAACTGCTTCAATTTCTTTGAAAAGACTTTACATGTGTAATGTTTTTCTAATGTCCTAGCATTGCGCACTGCAATCTTATTCTAAAGTGAAAACAAAGAGAATCAGATAACCACCTAACTAGTTTTCTTGCCAAGTTCTTTAATGTAATGACAGATCATTGTTGGGTGCAAACTATACTGTTACGCAACTTTCTAATTTTAATTTTGTACCTGTAGTCTCTGTTGCAGCACAAAACTTCATTATAACTATATGCATGGAAGGTAAAAGGAGGTGCAATTCCCTCAACATACAGTTTAGCATCAGTGAATACCTTCGAATATCTAAAACATATGGTAAGTACCCACCAGGTTTGAGAGAGAGAGAGAGAGAGAGAGAGAGAGAGAGATTTTTCTCTAAAATGATCACTCCTACCAGTGCAGCTATCTGAGTCTTTGCTAACAAGCTAGGAGTAATCAAAGACGACTCTTAGTTCTAAGTACAGATAAATTAGCCAACAGGAAGGAAGGATTATATTCTGCAACTAAATAGACTCATGATGGAATGCCTGTAGCACGTCTTTTTCCTGGGCACTCAAGTTTGGATCACATTTTTTTGATACATTTAACAATTAACTTAACAACTCTAAAAGCTAGCTAGCCCTCAAGTCGGGATCATTAAGATCATTAACAGGGATCTTTAAATTTTTAGAGCGTCTATATTTGGTAAAGAATCTATGATGGCTTTAAATTTTTAGAGTGTCTATATTTGGTAAAGAATCTATGATGCTTTCCCTAGACAAATTTTTTTAGGCTTTGACCAATGGACTTATGAATCAAAAAACTCCCCTTCCTAGGAACTCTCTGTTCAGATGTAAAAACAGCTGATGATGAACTGGACCAGTACAGTGGAAAGTAAACTTTCCCTACAGGCAGTAATGGCAAATAGGAGAAAAGGAAAAAATAAAATGATTTAAAGGAATAAAGAAGAACTCAGAATGCCCAAGAAAATACATTCAGGAACATCTGTTCTTGTTGGCACAGCAATTTGCAGCAAAACCACTTTATCACGCCAGTACGGGTTTTCTTCGAGGAACTTCTCAAATGCAAGGATCTTCTGGGGAATTCCTTTAATCATATCAAGGCGATCAACTCCTAACATCACCTGTATTCAAATTTATTTGAGGAAAACTAAGCAAGGTCAAAGTAAATAGGACCAACGCATAAACAATTGCAGTAGAGATAAGGTCATCCTCCTACCTGACTACAGGCAGAAACAGAAGAAAGTTATACGAGTTTGGTATACATAAAACAAGATAAAAAAAATGATTAGCAAGAACACTAGAGTGACATAGTTTTGCAACAAAGGGTGAGGAAATTCCAGGTAGCCTTCAGAAAATTGAAACATATATGACTTAGAAGCAAATGCATTTCACCTTTTAATGAAAAAGGAATATGGATTTTGTACAAAACAGAAAAATGGGGAAAGATCTCCAGCCCTAATAAAGCCACATGGAAATTCTAAGAGTGTAAAAGCCACATCTTCTTTAAGGCAGCAAAACAACGAAACATAGTTACTCCTGGAAAATGCAAAGAAATCTTTCTTTATCTCTTTTTTTTCTCTTTTCGTTTTTTAAATTTCTGTCCAATTTCCATATTCATATCAATATACTGTTTCATCCGACTATCTAAATGGTAATCGTGTCAACTAAAGTAACAGAAGAGAAGTATTTACTTATTATGCCTTCAAGATACACCTTCTGGTGCAGCAAACAGTAAGCACATGAAAGTATTGTGATGACAGGTAGCCGTAGGACTTGAATCTATGGCGCATGCCTGCCCCTGTTTCGTACTATTTTATCTAGCCCCCATTTTTATCGAAAGTACATTATTAAAAGAGGGAGACATTACATCTGTAATCTTTGTAGGGGAGGTACAATTTTCAGAAGCCGGTGGTAAAATTACCCAAGATGGATCCAGGTCATGACCAAGTCCCCAACTGGCCTAAGGAACTGGGAAGCGGAAATATGATGTTATGGAATTCAAGGCCAAGATTTCACAGTTAAAAATACAGCAAAATTGGTGAAAAAATTTCTAAAAGCAAATTGTTCCCCATGTGATGCATATTGCAAATGTAAATGTTTGCAATCAGAAAAAACAAAAAGATTTTTCTTACTTCATGAAAGTGTTATCATTTAGGCCAGATAGAGAGAGGATACAGAGCGGGAGAGAAATACCTTTCTCCCAGCAAATCTATCTTTTAGTTCTTTAATATGTTCCTGAACTTGAGGAACTTCAAGTGCTCGAATGAATCGCTCTGAATCTATACCAATGGGGAACTGTATGTACAAACAATTTAAAAATTTCTCAGAGAGAAATCAAGTTGATATTTCGCAAGGTTAAGTACACAAAATCTTTTAGATGAGGATTAGAGAAGTTCTTAATGCAGACATGTTGTGTGAAAGTGTAGAAAGTTAACTTTAACATACCGCAGCGACACGGGTCAGTCTACCTTGATCTTCTACTCCTTCGGGAGTTCCTTCAAGTCCAAGGATACGAGTACAGGCACTAACAAAATGCCTTGCATAGTCATAGGTATGAAAACTGCAGAGGAAATATAGCATACTGATCCATTAGAAAGTCCAATAAAAATCCGTAAAACATGACTAATCATTCCTGGCTTGAGTAACAATTAGATGGTTTTAAATCATCAAACTATGCAAATATAGGTCAAAGCCCTAAGGACTTTTATTACATAGAGGTTAACGGATGAAAAGTCACAAGAGAAAAAGTGGACATCATTTCCTTAACAGACCATGAAGTCAAAGATGTGCAATGAAGTGGGAGTTAGTTACTCTGGCATGATACAACCAAAACATAGTACCAAGGGAACCCACAGATGAGCAATATAATACACACGGGTATCTGATGAAAAATCAGGAGGAAGAGCAACTCATGTTAGTCTTCTAGAATTATTGGATAATCATTATACAGACAGATAAAAATTATCAGTGAAACCAGTATATTCTCCTTTTCAACTTAAATGATTTGTGAACCAACTTCGCCAGTACACTTTACGACCAACGGGAATTGCTCGACCCTTGGTTATCACATAGAGGTTAACTAGTGGAATCCTATTTTTTTTATTATCAGCTTAAAATCTGGAATGAAACTTCTAAGTGTAGTTTGAAATAAAAGAACCTAAACTGGCAGACAGTTTGTTTTGAAAATATAACCACATTTGTATTATTTAAAGAGAAAAACCCATGTGAGCATTATGTTTATTATTAGCATTCAATAGAACATTAGGAGGAGCAAATAAGAAGCCACTTGGATTACCATTCCAAATTTAGCCCAAATTTCACTCTCAGCACAGAGAGACAGGAATATCACTCTGAGGTCCCAACAACTATTTACAAATTTTGAAGGATAACCAAAAACAGGAAATTAGATATGCAGGAGAATGAGTTGCTCAAAGGAGAATTTACCCAACCAAATCAGCCGCGAGAACTGCTCGGAGCAGCTCCGATCTAGATGGCAATGTCCTGTGGATTTCTGAGGATGGAAAGGGTGTGTGCAGAAACCACCCAACTTTCATTTGGCTGTTGTACTCCTTGAGACATTTAGGAAGGAACATGAGATGGTAGTCATGACACCAGACTACATCACCTTCTTCATAATGTTCGGTCACGACATCGGCAAACATTTGATTCGCTTTCTTATAAGCAGCAAACTGAGACTGGAAACTTCTGGTAGTCGCGAGGCGGTCTTCTTGTGGAAGTCCAAGATAATGAAAAAGAGGCCACAATATGTTGTTGCAATAACCGTTGTAATACTGATGAACAACTTCTTCATCCAGGAACACAGGGATACACCTCTACGAGAACAGTATCAAAAGGGTAAACAAATGCAGGATATAGGTAAAGCATTCTTCTTGGAGAAAAAAAAAGTAAAGCAATCTCCAAAGTCCCAAATTCAAAAAGGCAATGAAGTGTGATAAACTGAAATATGGTGGCAAAAACATGAGGAGGACGATGTATTAAAACCTTTTCTGCCAGTGCTTTAGTAAGTGCCCTCTGCCCCGCCTCATCTGGCACGTTCACACCCGCCCAACCAATCCATCTAGCCTCAAACTCCTTCACACCTTCAACAAATTATTTCCAGAACAATTAGACCATCTCTTAGATAATACGAACATCAAACTCCCAAAAAGAGATAATTAGAGTCTAGGTAAAAATAAGAGTCAAAATGAAAAATCAGATATGACTGAAAGGAAGCTAGCTTACCAAGAAGAGCACTAACTAGACCTCCACCACTTATCTCCAGAGACCAGGATTCCTCACCCCTTCTGACTGCAGAGACAGGTAACCTATTAGCCACAACCAGGAGTCGTTGTCTGGTGGGCCGTCCATCGGGCCGCTCCCATCCCTCACTATATGCTCGTGCAACTCCTTCTAGGTACTGTTCGACATATGAAACTCCTGCATTATCAGCTTCTCCTTGGCGAAAATCATGGTCAGAGAGCTCATTGCCCCTGTTGCTATCAGTAGAATCGCTTGTTTGATGAGAAGTTCTGCTAGTTTTCCTTAGCTCTCTTTCTCTCAATAGCCTCTCCAATCGAGTGGTGGCAACCGTTTGGTTTCCGTTGTACTTGTTCCCTGGCATCTATCTAGAATAAGACCTCCTAGGATGAATTTAATAGAGTTCTGTTGTCCCTGAAAACAAATGTCTTTCATCTTGATTATAGCAAATTAAGAGGTGGTGATAGAAGAAACTCCCCCCCGAATGATATAAGAATTTATAAAATTCCACAATCGCCTCAGGTACGAACAGTGAAAATGCAATTGCACAGCCCAGGGTAACATATATGAACAGGACATCAACATTCTTGTTACATAAACCAATAAAAAAACAACAAATATGCCTCAATCCCAAGCTAGTGGGGATCAGCTATACGACTCTTCACTATCCATGTAGCTACATTTAGACAAGTACCAATCCAATATTTAAAAATTAGAATAACCAATAATAAAGAGAAACGGAGTTATACTAAGGAAGAGATAACAGGGAGAATGGGATCCACAGATTTCTACAGGGGAAATGGGGTCTACCATTAAGAGTCTTGGCTGTTTTCCTCCAAGGTTTTTAATTAATCACGTTGTACAAATTCATTTGGTATCTCAAGTTCAGGTCAAGAAAACAAGAAAAATCAACCAAAGTGAGCAACGACAAGTGTATAAGTATAAAGGCGCACAAAAAGTAAAAGAAAGAGCGATTGTAATGATTCAGAACAATTATCAGATTCAACGCGGACACTGGCACAAACACATTGCATGCAGAAAATCAAACGCCTGCGATAGAATTGAGAATTCTAACCTTTTGCGCAGCTAATAATGCCACAAATATTTGTGTGACAGGTAAACAATCCTAACCCAACTTCAAAAACCACTAGAGTAGTATATCGCGAAAACGTGAAAATAAAAGCAAGACTCGGTCAAACCTGAGGGTTCTGGCCTAATTTGATCCAAAAGTTAATAACCAGAAAGCTATAGAATCATGACTCAAAAGAGCAAGAGTTAGAACAATGAATTAACATTTGGTGGGTGAATTAAATTGGCAACCTTTGATTGAGGTGAAAGAGGGAGAAATAGAGAATATATAAAGATTTCGGGTGGCAGAGAAGAGAGAATTATCATAGCGAGAGAGGAAGTGGAAGTGGAAGAGCAGACGAATCCTCGTGTAAGCTTTAAAAGGTACATAAAGCCTTACAGCCATGCAGCTCACACAGAGATTTTATTTTTTGAGATTCGTATTTAAAAAAGCAGGAAAAGGCAGCGCTTACGCAAGAATGCACACTCATGGTAATACCCAGGAATTAATTTTTGTTTTAATTAAAAATTTCTCTTAGAAAGTGAACCTAATAAAAAATTAATCACAACAAATTATAGAGAACACGAACCCTCCATTGAAGGGTCTATGGGCAACTTGAGTCTTTGAAAGGGTATATTTTATATTCCTCTTTTTTAATATCTGAAAAGGAATCTCAAAATGATTTTTCCTTTTATAGGCTTTTAGGACCCCAGGTTAATGTAACGTTGTCCAGCGGGCTTTAATTTTCAATTCAATCAAAGTTGTTAAAAATCTAATGCAAAAGTTTACTTCTATGCCCTGAAAATATTATCTATGACTTTTCCACACTATCGGATTTGATTTTAAATGACACAACAAGGGCGAAGAGGTAACTCTATAAAATTTAAATTTGAAAATATAGAATATAAAATAAATGATCTATTATAAAGTCTAATAAATAAATTTAACTTTTATGCTATTGTATACTCTTTTTACACCACATTTAAACGACATAAAACAACAACCAAAAAGAGGTAACACTCTATAATAATCTAATTTGGAAATTTAGAAATAAAATAAACGTATGTTATAACAAATTAAATATCTAATAATGTAAAAGTCAATTATGTTATAAGTGGATATAAGTTAAAACCTTACCAAAATGAGTGTTAACAAATAGTCTTTTAAAAAAAAATTATTTTATTGGTTGATCATATAAAAGTTTATAGTTAATAAATTACTAATAAAAGCCTTGGGCCTTCTTAGGAAATTCGAAATGTGCGTGGACGATGTGCTGGAAGTGTTATAACGAATTAAAATGTTTGATAAAAGTAAAAATCAATTAACATCATACGTGGGATAAACATTTAAACTTAACAAAACAAGTATTAAGAAATATTCTCACAAGAAATTCTGTATTATTGGTCAATCATAGAAAACGTTACCGTTAATAAAAAGCCCTAGGCCTTCTTAGGAAATACGAAGTGTGTGTGGATGATGTGCTGTATATATAGCAGCAGTCACCACAACCATGAGGATTTAATATTTTGCTTCACGAGGTTGGCGTTCACATCAATCCAAACCAACCGAATCTTTTTCCACAAAACTAACAACGAGAGCAAAAACAAAATCCACAAAGCTTTTCTGATTACTCTCTATGCAGCAGTCCTCCTGGAAAATAAAGTGGAGGGTGGATTGAACACAACTTTACAACAATCAAACACATATACACACAGATGTGACATTTCACAGACTAAATGGAATACTAGAATTATTTTAGCATTTTTTGGTGACAAAATCTTGAAAATTTTACCTTGAAATAATGAATTTAAAGAAAGAATTATGGCCTTGTTACTTGGTCCAACAGGCCAATCGAATATGGTCCAGATTTGAAGTTCTTACCTTATTTAGTCTATATTATAAATAACTTGAAAAAAACTTCCTTTAACCCATTATTAAAAATACACTTTTAGGATTTTTATTATTTTCTTCTTTCTTCATTCCCAGCATATCAAATTCTCTCTCACCGCCTCTCGCTTCTTTCTTTCCAACCCACATAGATCCCTCATCCTCTCTTAACCTAACCCCCACTATTCCCCCTCCCCTACCCCCTACGCAGTTTTGCCATCAATGGCTCGAAGAAGGCTCGGGCTCCTACTTCGTCATCTATGGTGGCAAGCAGAAGAATATTGAAGATTTTTTAAATTGGGTCTGACTCTTTGCAATTTGAAACCTTAATTTCCAATGTTTAGTCGAGCTCTGAGGAAAAAAGATCAGAAGCTAAATCGATCTTCAACAAGATGAAGCAAAAAGCTCCAGACTTGCTTGTTCTTAAGCTTGTTGACCTTCTCGGCTCATTGCAAGTTATTGATTCCCGTGATATGCGTGTTGTCCCCCTTGAAGTCTCGAATCTGAAATTGGGTGTATCATATTTGTGCGTTGAATTCCCAATCATTAGCGCAAAATTGCTAACTTATAGACGCGTTGAATCATCCAATATCTTTTACTACAACAAAAGGTTATAGCAGTTTGTATAAATACTGTATAATAGTGTATAATTGTGTATACGAATATACAAACACCTCTTATATACTTTTATACATGTTTATACAGTATTGTATAATTGCGTATAAATATGTATATTTATGTATAATGTTATATAATTATATATATTTTTTCAGTTTATAAGGATGTATATACATTGTTAGTATGTAAGAGGCATCTACGAAAGTTTGACACTTCCTTCTATTCTTCTATTCTGTTTATGTGCTGTATAAAAACGATTTGTACGCGTTGGAGAGATTCTACGATTCATTTATCAAGTTTTTGTTTTTCTTTTATCCTATTGGATTGCTTCAGCTATTGCACATAATAGAGTACGAAAACAACTCGTTGTATAAAGAGGGAGCAATAACCGTAATTAATTGTGTGAAATAAGTTGCCTTTTGGGAGTTAGCCTATTTTTTAGGCTATAGATTTGCAAAGTGATATGTATGCTATTATGTTGCAAGTCAAGTGTGAGAGTTATATTCATGTGAAATTATACCCCGAATTTAAATGTTATTTGTTAAATTCCAAAATCCACATAAGCAAGTATGACTGAAAATAGTTTTTAAATGTAGGGTACGGATACTATTCTTCTGAATTTAAGAAGTTCAAATTGAGTGGGCAAGCACAACAGTACATGAGTTCCTGCATTCAAGATGGAGTGGTGGACTACCAATGCACTTTTTACGTCACCTTTTTTGCACTTCAAATTGTGTCCTCAAAATTCAGCATCTACTACTCGCTCCTAATTCCTAAATCAGACGAAGCAGATCTTTTCTATTTCATGTGGAAAGATATCTATACTTCCGCATATATCAATACACCAGAACTTTTTTTTCACTATCAGATTAAACGAAAGATATTTGTAAAAATACACATATATTAAACAAAAAATATTTACAGGTTATTCTTCATAAAAATAAGATTTGTCATTTTAAAAACAAAGTTTAAAAGTTCGTTTCACAGTAACTGAATATTGGTCAAACTCTTTATAATATAGTATAAATTTAAAATGAATCATCACTTTATATGAAAATCATGCAAATAGAAAATTCCCGAACATGATTCAAAATAACGGCATTAAAAAAATAGAGCGAACAGCTAAGGATTCACATCCTCTTTCACTATACCTAGAAAGTGCTTGTACAACCAGAAATTCAGTGATTTTGTGATCGCGGATTCAAATCCAGATCATTCAATTAACCTTGTTCAATCAGCCAAATACATGCACCAGCACATACATATACATACCGCACAGATTTCACTTTTCAGAAAGAGATAGCAGAGAGAGAAAAAATACCTGAAAGTTGAGCAGCGACGAGCGATGAATGTTTAGATTCTCAAATTGGAAATGTGGCTGAAATTGAAAGAGAGAAAAGATGATTTGCAGAGCATATATATAGAGTGGCCACTGACCAGTGCTATAGAGGGAGAGGAAGGCAGCTTTCAGGCTAAGAAAGAGAAGGCTCGAGAATAAAAAGAGAGGCAAAAGGCAAATGAAAGGAAAAGGCAGCTTTATGTTTTTTTTTTTAAAAAAATTGCAATTCGCAGCTTCAGTGAAATGTGTACGTGCGCGCGCATATGAAGAATTATATTGTGCTCAGAATAGCGAAAAGGAGATTTTGCTGGGTGAGATGTGGATATCTCCGCCTTTTAAAACATTGCCCGACTAGGCTTTTTCATTTGCTTTTTTGGGCCTTTTGGCTGGGTTTGGCTTCACCGTGCCAGGTGGGGTGGCCTTGTTCGTCAATCAATTGGCTTGGAAGACTGAATTTATTCTCTTTTTTTATTATGTTGTGTCTGTTAACAAAATATCCGCACCACTTATTGTAGTCGAGTTCGAACTCTTGAAACGAAGACTTTTTGTTTGGGAGTATTTTACCTCCTATAGTAAATCTATTTGGTGTGAATCGAGTCTGACTAATAATAATTTGAATTATAACTAGTCGTTATTGGCACATTTTAAGTAAATCTGTTATTTGACGACAACTTTTAATTTTGTTGGATACAATATACATGTATAGAGCTAATATTCAGATAATCTCTAATATCAAAAAATTTATAATTTGTTTCATATTATTCAACTGTTGAATCAAACAGAACAAAGTGAAATTTTTATATAGCTTACTCCAATTAAATTGTAATTGAGGTATAATTGTTCTTACGAACATTATGTGATCACATTATTGGATGATGCAGATGATATGTGCATACAGTTAAAATCGGCCTTGCCCAATTTTGCTATTTAATCGAGACCAGAGGATTACCGGAGGGTCGGCCTCGTAATGGATCGGGTCAGAGCACAAAGACGAGGTGCCGAGTTCAAGGATTGAGGTGCTCATCGAGGCCAAGGCCGGCATCAATCGAGACTAAGTATGACCGACTTTAAGTGAAGTGTAATAACGGAAAGGCAAGATATCCGTAATCGGTCGAAAATCACGGCTGAAATTCTGAAACAGATCAAATCAAAGGCGGTTATTTATACCAAGCATGAGATTGACTTCCATAATTAGAATTATACCATAATTAGGATTCCTCTAGTATATAAAGCGTAGTCCCCATCATTTATAAACACTTTACATTCATGAATATCAAAGCAATATAATATTTCTCAGCTTAGTTTCTTGTTTATAAGCTTATTGTGCCTTTTAAAAGAACAACAGTTCTGGTTGAACTGTTATGTATTTGTATAACTGAGATCAACTATTTATTAATACAAGAGTACAAGGAGCTTGGGAGAATAGGAGTCTACAAAGATAAGATACAATCTATACATATAAGTATTTGAGTTCAAAAGGAATTATCTATTTGAGAAGTTGTTAGCCGGTGATTATCTTCTATATGCCCCCGCAAGATCGTACTGCCGGACGGAAACCGATCTTGGAAACCAACTGAATAAACTTCTTTTTCGGCAATGGTTTAGTTAGAGCATCAGCAAGCTGTTTAGTAGAGGAAGTATGTCAGACTGTAATCTCTTTCTTTTCAACCTGATCATGAACGGAGTAGAAAAAAATGGCAACATGTTTCATGCGACTATGAAATATTAGGTTTTCACAAAGATATGTGACATCGATGTAGTCGCAAAGCACTGTGGGAGTGTGCTTAAGGGGAAGATGGATCTCATTATGCAGGTGGGTTAACCAGTTGAGCTCAGCAACTGTGGAAGCAACCGCACAGTATTCAGCTTCAGTTGAGGAGCAAACAACAGTGTATTATTTTCTGTAACTCTAGCTTATAGGTATACAACCATGAAAAATAATGTAAGACGACATGGAGACACAAGAATCTAGATCACCACACCAATCAACATCAGAGTAAGCTATGAGCCTGGTTGTTTCAAAAGGATTAATATGCAGTCCAAGGGTGACTGTTTGCTTCAAGTAGCGAAGAAGATGCTTGGCAGCCTGCCAATGCTTAATAGATGGAAGATGCATGAACTGGGCAAGCTGGTTGAAGCCGAATGGTATGTCCGTCTGGTGCTTGTAAGGTATTGGAGAGCACCTATTACCTGTCGATATTTCTTAGCATTTTTAGGAGGTGAACCACCATTAAGCAAGAGTGGTTCAGTTAAGGACATAGGTGCTGAAACTCCTTTTGTGTCTAGCATGTTGAAACGACTTAAAAGTTCAGCTATGAAATTCCTTGAGTGAGAAGAAGAACTTTTTCAAGTGGAACAACTTCAATGTTTAAGAAAAAGTGCAAGGGACCAAGATCCTTAAATGAGAACCTACTGCCAAGCTTGGAAATAACGTCAAAAATCTGAGAAGTTGATGGCGCAGTAATAATAATATCATCCACATAGATGAGAACATAAATCAAGGCAGTGGATGAGCTATAGATAAAGAGGGATGTGTCAGAATAAGCTCTTCAAAATCCACAAGAACATAGAAACTGCATGAGCGCATTATACCACGTGCGTGGAGCTTGATGCAAACCATAAATTGGCTTATGAAGACAACATACATGATTTGGATAGGTAGGATCAATGAAGCTTTGTGGTTGTTGCATTAAAATAGTTTCCTCAAGCTTACCTTGTAATAATGCCTTTTTGACGTTAAGTTGATGTAAGAGCCACTAAGAAATGACTGCCAAATAAAGGATTAGTCGGATGGTAGTGTGCTTAGCCACTGGGCTAAAGGTAGTATAAAAATCAATCCCAGGGCGTTGATGAAATCCTTTGGCAACAAGACGAGCTTTATAGCGTTGAATGGATTCACCAACATTGTGTTTCAAGTGAAACACCCATTTGCAACCTACAATATTTTGAGCAGTGTTCGATGGAACAAGTGTCCATGTGTTGGCCCAAGTTCAGGTGAAGTTTTGAAGAATGACAAATGAACTCAGTCATAAACCAGGTCCATCATGTGAGACACATTGTTTATCAACCTATACATGTGAGTTGCACGTGAAGAAGATAAGTCTCAAGGATCAGGCAACAATATCTTCTGAACTAATCAAAAAGGTTGCATATTAGATGAGGAGTGGAAGTCTCCTTATAGGAAGATGACACAATCTGGATGAAGGATAGGGTTGGAGTTTGTATTGTTCAAGGAATCAACTTCGATGTAAGATAAGCAATTGAGTCTAAATCAAACTCTAATTACTAACTCATTAAATAATTGTGATTTTTCTCTTTTACAGGCATTGCACAAACGCAGAAGTGATACTAAATTGAGAGAACAAAGGCAGGGAAATTTTGCGAGCAATTTATGTGATATTTTAGTGTGCATTCCTGAAGCTATTTGGACAATATAGAAGAACCAATTCCATTGTGTTTATTCTTATTCTAGTTCAATTGTAGTAGGTGGTTAAAGTTGTACCTTTTCAGCTTCCATAGAAGCAATTTTATTAGGTATATTGAGTATTCAAGTTAGAGTTAACTTGAAAGTGTCGCAACAGTTGAGGTTGTGTGCCACACGGGGGTTAGAGTTAATCCTTAGGTTTACAAAAAGTTTTTATAAATGCTATTGACTCAGTGATTTTAGTGGATGTTTGGAAAAATCCTACTGAGTAGTAGGTCGTGGTTATTTCACCTTTTGAGCCAGGTGTTTTCCACGTAAAAATCACTATGTTCTTTATTTTCTGTACTTTTAATTCTGCAACAGTAGTAGTTAGAACACCTAGAAGAACCAGGTTCTTCTAAATAGAAAAATTGGGTACCACACAAATCACACCCTCTCCCCTCTTGTATGGTATTGACGTTAAGAACACCAATTAGTATCAGAGACCTCTTGTATGGTATTGACGTTAAGAACATCAATTAGTATCAAACAGGATTATCCTTGAAGAGGCTAATACCTTAGAAAAAGATCAACACGAGCGCACCACCTGGGAACTGGGAAGGGCAATCTACTGCCAGGCCTCAACTTTTCAATGGACAGTACTATTCTTGGTGGAAGAACAGGATGATGGATCACATCATAGGAGAAGACTATGAACTATGGGGCATAGTCACTGATGGTCGTTTAGCAACTACAAAGAAGAATGAGAAAGGAGTGGATGTGTCACAGACAAAGGCTAACTGCAATGCTGAAGACCTGAAGAAGTGGGAAATTAATGCTAAGGCCAAGAAATGGTTTGTATGTGGACTAGGTACAGATGAGTATAGTAGGATCCAAAGTTGTGCTACTGCTAAGGAGATATAGGACACTTTGCAAGTGGCTGATGAAGGAACGCCTCAAGTGAAAAGATCAGAGGAACACTGTTGTATTCTCAATATGAGAATTTTACTATAAAGGAAGGAGAAACTATCCAAGAGATGTATACTAGATTCACTACACTGACAAATGAACTTAAGTCTCTTGAAAGGATTATTCTTGAAGAAGACAAGGTTTAAAAAATCCTAACAAGGGTTCTGCAAGTCTCATGGGAAAGAAAATCACTACTATTAAAGAATCCAAGAATATGGCTACTCTCATATTGGATGAACTGATTGGAAATCTTACCACTTATGAACGGAGAAGGCAAACCATGAAGATGGATACACCCAAGAAGGAGAGAAGCCTAGCTCTCAAAATAGCTGAAGGTTCAGATCTGGAAGATGATAAGATGGGCATGATCGCTAGAAATTTTAAAGGGTACCTGATGGGAGGAAAGGATTCTTCAAGAGGTACAACCTTCGACAAATCAAGAGCTCCTAAGAAACAAACAAATGAGGGTTTCTACAAGTGTAGTAAGACTGAGCACATGATCAGGTTCCCTAAATGGGAAATTGAACGGAAGAAAGAAAGGGCTGAACGAAGGAACAGGAAGAAGGAACATGTTTAACCGAAAAGGAACCAAGGTTCAATCAAGGCTATGATTGCTGCTTGGGGAGAAACCTCAGATGAAGACTCAGAAGATGAAGCTGAAGAAGAGTAAGCACTGATGGCCATCGAAGAATCAGATGATGAACAAGAGGTAAGTATTCTTTATCTCAAAGACAAGATTAAATTTTTTTTCTAAAGAAAGGTTGGATGACCTATTTCTAGACTTCATTAATGAGTCTAAATAATTAACAATGAGAAAAAAAAAATTTCTAGGGAATGTGTGATCCTAAAGGCAAACTGCAAAGTCTAGAATCTAGGGCTAATGAGAGTGATAACACAAATGATGAGTTGAAGAACCAGGTTCTTGAACTTGATAACAGTGTCCTAGAACTTAGCTCTGAAAATTTAAAATTGAATCTAGGAACAGGAAAGAAGAAAGTCGATCACACATATCTTAGTCTAGAAGAAAATCTGGGAAAAATGGAAGATAAATTGTATAAGAAAGATGAATTCATCAAAGTCCTAAAGGAAGATCTAGGAAAGTTGAAACATGGACTAGACAGAACTTGCAAGTGGAACAAGGCTTCTGATGCACTCTCTTGGATGCAAGAGCATCACAGTAGCAACAAAAAAGGACTTGGTTATGGGACTCAAGGTCCAAAATGGGACCCTAAAAGCAAGTACCTCACACTTACTGAAAATAAAATCTGCATACATTGTGGCAAAACTGGCCATTACAAAAATGAATGTAATGCAAAAGAAAAGGCCAGTCAAATGAACAAAGCTTTTGTTCAAGAGAAACACAAGTTGCCTGGGTGGGCAAGAAGGAATCTGATTCATCCTTTTGCTTATAGAAAGGGACCCAAACTAGTTTGGGTTCCTAAGACTAACCGCTAATTTCTTTTTACAGGTCCAAGTGAAAGGTAATAGCCAAATATGGTATATGGATAGTGGCTGATCAAAATATATGATTGGGAACAAGGACCATTACCTTTCGCTTGAGGACCTAAAGGGAGGTAATGTCTCATTTGGTAATGGAAAGAAGGGTGAGGTAATTGGGGTTGAAAAGGTAGGTAAGATAGACTCTCATTCCATTGAGAATGTCTATTTGACAGATGACTTGAAATATAGCCTAATAAGTGTGTCACAACTGTGTGACAGAGGTAACCTTGTAGCTTTTACCTCTACCAAATGCTTTGTAATTAACCTTACCACTGACAAGATTTTTTTGCAGGGAAAAAGAGTTAACAATATTTACATTGTAGATTTTTCCACCCTTTCAGAAAATAAACTCACTTGCTTAAGTGTGTTGGTTAATGATCCCCTCCCGTGGCCAGTCTAAATCAGCTAAACAAATTAGTCTCCAAGGACTTGGTGATAGGGTTACCCAACATCAAGTTCAAGGAAGACAAAGTTTGTAAGGCATGTGCAAGAGGGAAGCAGGTAAGATCATTCTTCAAAACCAAGAACATGGTAAGTACGTCCAAGACGTTGGAACTGGTTCATATGGATCTTTGTGGTCCAATGAGAACTGTGAGCAGAGGTAGAAAGAAATATGTAATGGTACTTGTTGATGATTATTCTAGATTTACCTGGGAACTATTTCTAACCTCCAAAAATGAAGCATTTGATATGTTTACTACTTTTGTTAGAAAGACTCAGAAACAATTAGGAAATAAACTTGCATCCATTAGGTCTGATCATGGAACTGAATTTGAAAATGCAAAGTTTGCTAAATACTGTGATGAAAATGGTGTTGATCATAACTTCTCTGCCCCTAGGACTCCTTAGCAAAATGAGTAGTTGAAAGGAAGAACAGGACCCTTGAGGATATGGCAAGGACCATACTTCTCTCTAGTAAATTACCTCATAGTTTCTAGGCAGAGTCTGTAAACACTGCATGTTATATTATCAGTAGATGTATGACTAGACCTCTTGTAGAGAAAACTCCATATGAGTTGCTTAAAGGAAGAAAATCAAACATATCACATTAGGGCATTTGGTTGCAAGTGCTATGTGCACAATAATGGAAAAGACTCCCTAGATAAGTTTGATCCCAGAAGTGATGAGGGAGTATTCTTGGGATATTCTTCACATAGCAAAGCGTATAAAGTGTTTAATAAAAGAACTCTGTGTGTAGAGGAAAGTGTACATGTTGTATTTGATGAAACTAACATTCTTTCTGAGAGACAAGAACATGAATATGAAGCTATTGGACTGGTAAAGAAATTGACTGAATCCTCAGAACAAGTCAAAATGGCATCAAAAGAAGGAACATGTGATGGAACAGGTCCTTCTAATAAGGGCAACTTGACAGGGGGAATAATCAAGGAGAAATTGAATCAAACCCCCAAGAGGAACCTATTCATGAACCTGTTCCTCAGCAACAGAACATGGGATCGACATCTAGCATAAACCAGTTGGTTGTGAAACCTCACAAGTATCAAAGTTCTCATCCTATTGAGAACATTATCACTGATCCAACGTCTGGAGTCAAAACTAGATCACAACTGAAGAATCTGTGTGCTTTAGATGCTTTCCTATCTCTTATTGAACCTAAAAAGGTTGTTGAAGCTTTGCAGGATACAGATTGGGTGAATGCAATACAGGATGAACTCAACCAATTTGAAAGAAGTAAAGTTTCGCATCTAGTTCCAAGACCCAAGGACATATAAGTCATTGGCACAAAATAGGTCTTCAGGAACAAACTTGATGAATATGGAACAGTTAGAAGAAATAAGACAAGGCTGGTGGTTCAAGGCTACAGCCAGGAGGAAGGTATTGACTATGATGAGACATTTTCTCCCGTTGCAAGACTAGAGGCAATCAGACTCCTCATAGACTTTGCAGCACACATGGAATTCATTCTCCATCAGATGGATATCAAAAGTGCCTTCCTGAATGGCCACCGAAAGGAAGAAGTGTTTGTGAAACAACCCCCAGGGTTTGAAAGCAAGGAATGTCTTGAGCATGTGTACAAGTTAGACAAGGATCTATATGGGCTCAAGGAGGCCCCAAGAGCTTAGCATGAATGACTATCTAAATTTATACTGGAGCATGGTTACAAAATAGGTAAAATTGACAGTACCTTGTTCTTAAGGGAAAGAGGTAAAGACCTTCTTGGTATGAAAATATATGTTGATGACATAATATTTGGGGCCACTACTGATAGGTTCAGTAAGGACTTTGCAAAACTAATAGGGAGTGAGTTTGAAATGAGCATGATGGGTGAGCTTAACTTCTTCTTAGGCTTGCAGATCAAAAAAGTCAAAATGGAACCATGATCCATCAGTAGAAGTATACAAAAGAATAATCAAAAAGTTTAAAATGGAGGATTCTAAAGAAATAGACACATTTATCGCAACTGCCACTAAATTAGATGTTGATGAACCTGATTCATCAGATGATCAAAAGTTGTATAGGGGTATGAATGGTTCACTTTTGTATCTTACTGGCAGCAGACCTGACATTGTTTCCAGTGTAGGACTTTGTGCCTGTCTCCAGGCAAATCCAAAAGAGTCTCACTTGACTACTATCAAGAAAATACTAATATATTTAAAAGGCACCACTGATATGTATCTTTGGTATCCCAAAGGTAGTAATTTCAATCTAGTAGGATATGCTGATGCTGATTATAAAGGTTTTCTAGTGGATAGGAATAGTACCTCAGGTATGGCACACTTCCTTGGTTCATGTCTTGTGCCATGGGCTACCAAAAAAGCAAAATCAGTAGTTCTATCTACTGCTGAACCTGAGTATATTGCTGCTGCTTCTTGTTGTGCTCAATTTCTATGGACTAAAAAACAGTTGGTAGATTTTTGAATTGAAGTGGGATGTATTCCAATATTCTGTGATAACACTAGTGCTATAATTATGACAAAGAATCATGTTCATCATAAAAGGACCAAGCACATAGATGTTAGACACCACTTCTTAAGAGATAACTATGAGAATGGATTGATTTCAATAGAATTTTGTGCTACTGATAAACAAATAGCTAGCATCTTTACAAAAGCACCGAGTAGAGAAAACTTTAAGAGGAATAGGTTGGAATTAGGGATGATTAAGATCACCTAAAAGGTCCATTTCAGAATGCCCAATGAAAAAATGAAAAAAAAAATTCTTTTGGTTAGGAGTTCTAACTTTGTGCAAATACCTAGATCAAATCTTACTCAGTCTCATAATTTAATCAGTATACTCCTGTGACATGTATAAATATGACTCACTGATCTCTTATAAAGTTTTTTCTATTATGACATTTGGGGCATGTTCAAGAGAGTTCTACTTGAAGAACTTTGTTCATCAGTATATGCTCATGAGAAAGTTCAGGTATGTTTTCTATACTTTGCACAATTAGAAAGATTAATTTTCCAATCATGAGCAGAAGTCCTACTTTCATTGAACTCCCGCAAATTCTATCTGTTGAGCATAGAACTAGCTTTGTTCTCCTAGAACTCTAAACGGGATTTTTGCCTAAAATTTAGCGATGCCTAATAATCAACTAAAGCGGAATTCTACTTTGATTAGACTCCTAATTGACTCTCAAAAAATCTGCCGCTACCTCAATTAATTCTAATCACCTTTAAATACTCATCACACCATCTTTCATTATTTCATAACCGTCAAAAACCCCTCTCCAGTTCTGGTCATCTCTTTTCTATCCAAAATTCCTAAATCCTCTCCAGAAATAATTCACCATGACTAACCCCCGAGATAATTAGGCACTCCCCCACTAGTATCCCCTTCTAAAACGTCTTCATCTACTCTTCCTAGTTTTTTCTCAAAACCTAGGTTTCGTAGACAGAAAATGTTGGCTAGAAAAACTGTGGCTTATGGGTCTCTAAGAAAAGCCATAAATGAGAAATTAAGGACTAGCCACTAGAAGGAAAGTCCTGCTCGAGAATCTGACTCTAGCTCTAAGTCTAAAGCCTTTATTTTTGCTAGCGAAGGTGAAGAACATGGGTCTTCTGACACTGACAAATCAAGAAACCCCTGGTGAGGTAAATACATGTTTGGTATTTTCTGATGTGGTTGAAAAGGTAGATAATAGATTTGTTTTGTGGTTCTGTGAAAGATGTAAAAGGGGCTGAGTCAAGTAGGAGGGGGGTAAAAAGAAATAAAAAGTTCTTGATATCTGTGGAGGTGGTGAAGAGAGTAGTAACAAGTCAGGGGAAGTGGTTTTGGAGAAGCTGTTGAAGGGCTTGTTCATCTGAGCAAGAAACAAAATGCACATGGTTCATCTATTGAGGAAACTTTAGTTGGCATTCTGAAAAAGGTTGGAGCCAGTTATGATCCAAAGAAGCGCAAAGCTTCCTCACAAAAGGCTCCAACTGCTTCTAAGTCAACAAAGAAAAGCAAAGTATCATTTCCAAAGCCTACTGTCCCCTCGGTACCAAAGGGAAGAGCTACAAGAAGCAAGGTCAAACAAAGTGATGCAAAGTCACAAAAAGCTCTGGAAGAAAGCAGGGAAAAAAGAAGGATAAGGGAAAAGCAAAAGTTGTGGAAAGTTCTGAGGCTGCAAAAGAAGAAGGCGAGGAGATGGAACTGGTCCATCAAGAAAGATGAACAACGGTGGAGGTTCCTACACCCAAACAAGAAAATCCAAGACTTCTTCCAAGAAGTCTTCCTCTGAGCATGTATCTGCTGAACCCTCTTTAGCCAAAAGAACTAGATCTACAGTAAAAATAAAGCAAGTAAAAATTACTAAAGAAGAAGAAGAATGGAGTGGAGAAGAACAAGAGGAGGAATCTGAGAAGGAGCAAGATAGGTTTGCCATCTTTGGAAAAAGAAAGATTTTGAAAGGAAGATTGTCGAAAGACCTGGATGAGCCAGGAATGAGAAGACTGGTGGATGCCCGAGCTGCACAAGGGTGGAAAGACGTGGTCCCTGAAATGGATGGGACGCTGGCCAGGAAGGAGTTGATTAAGTTTATGGCCAATGCCACTATGAAGAATGGGGTTGTCACCATCATGGTGAACGGAGTAAATGTACAATTTGATGCACCCAAATTAGGTGAGATTATAGATATACCCAGTGTAGGATATGATGATCGTACTAGGCAGATATGGCCTTATCTGTATTCTCTCCCTATTGCTCTCCAAATCACCAAAAAATTTTGTGATACTGCAAGTGTTGAAGATGTCCCTGAAGCCAGATTTGTGCAGAAAAGTGAGATGAGGGCTCAGCACAAGGTCCTATTTGAGTTTATTTACAAATGCCTGATGCCCAGACAGGAAAGAGGGTACATTGCCAACTTCATGGACCTGGTTCTTACAGAGTGCCTTCTAAGAGGAATGTAGATAAATTGGCCTTCTTTCATTGTCAAACTGCTGGATAGGGTTATTAATGGCTCCAAGGCTCATGCCATTCCATATGGGGTCCTATTGACTACTATTCTGGAAAGGCTGAATGTGCCTTTGAAGAAATGGGAGATGACATCAAGCAAGGAACACTTTGGTGTCAGGACTCTTATGGCTTGTGACTATCCAGTAAATGCCACCCCAGTTGAACCTGGTTCGTCTATGAAGACTCTAGTGAATAGCAAGGTTAGGACTTTGTTTCAAGAATATGGAACTAAGGATGCTAAAATTGCTAGGCTACAAGCTCGTGTTGCTGAATTGGAAACTGAGAGAGATGGCCTTAGATCTGAGCTAGCAAAGGAAAAGGAGAAGAGTGATGGAATGCTTCAGAATATGCTTAACCTTCACCAAACCAGCCCTCTAATTCCTCCAAGCCTTAGGATGTCCAGTTCTTGTCTTCTGCACCCATCTAGAACCCCCCAGTGACCCAGATTCAGGACTTTTTCTATTTTTGTTGCTCATGTTTGGAAGTTTTTCTTTTTGTTTGTGGTTTGTTAGTGGAAACATATCTTTACCAATGAAAATTGATTTTCTCTTGTTCGATGAAGATTCTGATCTTAATAGTTAATTTTGTTTGTTGGTTGTTGATTAACTGAACCATGTTTTCACTTGTAGTTGCCCCAATAGCCATGAGTAATTATATCAATCTGGGATTCACAATGTGTATGCGACTTTTCGATGATGCCAAAAGAGGGAAGAGATATTGTGCTTTACTCTTTATTTTAAATAATGAGATATTTATAACCTAATTAAACCTGGTCCTTGATGATAAGTTAAAATTCTAAATTAAAGTGTTAATGGTTAAGCCGAGTTCCTACATGTGCTTTGAACAGTAAAAGCACAGAGTTTTTCATCATCAAAAAGGGGGAATTTGTTGGCCCAAGTTCAGGTGAAGTTTTGAAGAATGAAAAATAAACTCAGCCATGGACCAGGTTCATCATGTGAGACACCTTGTTCATCAACCTGTATATTGAGTTGCACGTGAAGAAGATAAGCATCAAGGATCAAACAACAATATCTTCTGAACTGATCGAAAAGGTTGCATATTGGATGAGGAGAGGGAGTCGCCTTATAGGAAGATGACACAATATGGATAAAGGATAGGGTTGGAGTTTGTATTGTTCAAGAACTCAACTTCGATGGAAGATAAGCAATTGAGTCTCAATCAAACTCTAATTACTAACTCATTAAATAACTGTGATTGTTTTCTTTTACAGGAATTGCACAAACGCAGAAGTGAAACTAAATTGAGAGCAAAAAGGCGTGGCAATTTTATGAGAAATTTATGTGAGATTTGAGTATGCATTCCTGAAGCTACTTGGACAGATAGAAGAACCAATTTCATTGTGTTTATTCTTATTCTATTTCAACTGTAGTAGGTGGTTAAAATTGTACCTTTCTAGCTTTCGTAGAAGCAATTGTATTAGGTACTTTGAGTATTCAAGTTAGAGTTAACTTGAAAGTGTCACAACATTTGAGGCTGTGTGCCACGCTGGTATTAGAGTTAATCCTTAGGTTTACAAAGGATTTTTGTAAATGTTTTTTTGGCTAAGTGATTTTAGTGGATGTTTGGAAAAATCCTACTGAGTAGTAGGTCGTGATTTTTTCACCTTTTAAGCCAGGTGTTTTTCACATAAAAATATTTGTGTTCTTTATTTTCTGTACTTTTAATTCCGCAACAGTAGTAGTTAGAAGACCTAGAAGAACCAGGTTCTTCTTGATCGAAAAATTGGGTACCAAACAAATCACCCCCTCTTGTGTGGTATTGACGTTAAGAATATCACCATGTTTTATTTCTCATAAGGGTATCGTACTCTTCACTCATATCTTCACACCACTGGGGATATTTTTATTATTTAACAGTTCTAGGAGTGAGGGGCAGGGAAGTAAGTGAGGAGGTCGCAAGATAGTCAAATAGTTGTTCTGTCTAGAAAACGTTATTTTGGGATCTGGAAACCATACGACCTAGTGGTTGGTTTAGTTCATTAGATTGTGGCAGTTGGTGGTCTAAGTTTGAGGGGGTGTTTGAGGAGGTAGTAGATGTAGGTGACGTAGGAGAAAGAAGCGAGGTAGAAGTGGAGATTTGGAGATTAGTGGTTACGTCATTATTAGAGGCTACAGGAGTAGTAGATATGCTGGATGGAAAAGAAGAGGTTGGTGATGGAATGGAGAAGTCAGTGGGTTATTCAGTGTAGCTTTCTGAGTGACTCAAGAGAGGGAGCTGCCCAGGTAGATATAGTGGAGGACAAGACAGTGGGCAGAAGTGTAGCAATAGAGTGGAATGAAAAAGTGTGTTCTACAAAAACAACTTGTCTAAAGATGAAGATTTTATTTGATGAAGGATCTAAATAGATATAACTATTTGTAAAGAAGGATTACCCCAAGACTGCACATGAACGACATCTTTGATCGAGCTTATACATGCTATAGGGTCGTAACCAAGGATAGCAGAGACACCCAAATACACGTAACTTATGTGAATTTGGAGGACGATGAACAAGGCTTGGAAATGGGATCTACATTTGAAGAGCGGTATGGATAATTGGTTGATTAGATATGCTACAGTTTGGACAGCAAATGACCAAAATTTGAGTGTTACAGATGCATAATGAAGAATGGTAAGGGTGGTTTCAAGAATGTGTCAATGCTCGCATTCGTCTATGCCAACTAGTTGGGGAGTGTATATAGGGCTCAAAAGGTGTTGAAAGCCAGATTCTTGAAGAATAGTTTTAAGGCCGATGTATTCACCGCCTCCATAGTGTAAAGTGTACCAATTTTAGTGGAGAAGTACTTCTCAACAATTTTCTTAAAATTGATAAAAGTTTGAGTGACATCCGATTTGTGCTTAAGAGGAAATAGCCATGTGTATTTTGTGAAATGATCAACAAAAATAAAATAAAAACGAAAATTATCAAATGATTTAATTGGAGCTAGACCCCCAAACATCTAAATAATTTATTTCAAATGGTAGATGACTAACAATAGATGTTGCATCAAATGGAAGTTGGTGACTTTTATTACAAAGGCAAAAATTGCAAAATGTAAAAGAGTTACTAAGGGACAATGGAAGCTTAAAAGAGGAGATGAAGCTCTTGGTGATACGTGATTGCAGTTGTCCAAGTCTTGCATGCCAGAGATGTAAGGTAGGAGACTGGGAAACGACAAAGTGAGCTTGAAGGAGTTTTGGTTTGATGGGGCTCGTTGATTTAATTGAGCATTGATCAATGGTGTATTGGTTTTTGGTTCTAAATGTTGGAGAAAGACCTCAGGGCTAGGAGCTTGTCATACAATTCTTCAAAGGATATTGGATTATCTCGAGCACGGATAACTGCTGAGATTTCTTTGAACTCCGACCCAAGACCGCTAAGTATTTTTATGACGAGCTCTTCACTGGTCAATGGAGACCCATTGGATGCAAGATCAACGGCAACTAATTTGATCTCTTTCATGTACTCAACTACTGTGCGAGATATTTTTCGAAGATTGGAAAGGATGTCGCAAAGGCAACAATTCTTGACTGTAATATGTTTGCAAATGTTGTTTGGAGTATTTCGCAGGTATGCTTAGCAGTAGATGCTTAGGCTATCATTAGGGTAATATAATGTTCAACAGATGCCATGATAACATTACGAACTAAGCTGTCTTGGCGGAGCCAGAGCTTGAAGTTAGGGTTGATCAATTGCTTATCATTTTTGTATAGTATTCAATAGGACAACTAGAGGAGCTGTTAATAAATTCCAGTAGATCGTAGCTGAATAATAGAGTTTTGACTTGGGTTTGCATGTTGAATAATTGGTGCTTCCTGCTAGTTTCAGATGTAGTTGGGAAATATGGTTGAAAGATATTAATTGAGATGGTTGAACTATGATGTTATGACCATAAACAAGTGATGGAGTGGAATTGGCTGTTGTTGATGAGGAATTGTTTCCCGTCATTATGAAACATAGAGCAGATTACTAACTTGTTGGAGTGTCAATTGCTCCGATACCATAAAAGCACAAGAGTTTTGATGGAACTGTTATGTATTTGCATAACATCGATCAACTATTTATAATATAAGAGTACAATGAGCTTGAAAGAATAGAAGTCTACAAAGATAAGATACAATCTATACAGATAAGTATTTTTGTTAGCCGTGATTATCTTCTATATCTTTAACTATTCTTGCATAACTAGCTCGAGTGTATCCGAGCTCGAGGGCCCTATCCAAATGCTAGCTTGCTTTATATTATTGTCAACTTGCATCACTTATCTTTATATTTATCAATTGATATGCGGTGAAATCTCGTATCCTTAAAGTCATATTATAAATTTAATTGCTATCTAAATTTTAGAATAAACCATATGTTCATCTATTGAGCGGATTATATCCATTTGGATTACAAGGACTTAAGCAATTGAAATTGAAACATGACCTCTGAATCACCTAGTTGTCTCTTGAGAAGGAATTTGTTCTTATTGGACAAATTTTTAAGAAAAAAGAATCAACGCAGGAAAATGGAACTTTAATAAGGCATTTGCATTTGGAGCTTGTGGCGGACCCTAATTCACAAAGTTCTCTTGAACCACTTTGGACCTACTTTGATTCTATAGCTTCTAGCCAATGGAGGTCTCTGCTTCAATTGATCTTTGCTGGATCCATTTCTGTTACATGTCACGTCTAGTTGTCTGTGTATTTACGTAATCTTGGATTTTAAAAGTAGGAAAATATTCATAGTTATTGCAGTTTAGTAACAAGTCACCTAATGACAACTGGATAGTCATAACAGTTGCTGGAGGATTAAGGGGTCATTGGGTTGAAAAACAAGTTATCTTAAAATTAATTATTTCGTGATAAGTTATCTCTGAATTATTATTCTACTCTCTCACAAGGATAAAAATAACACTATAATCCCGAAATAATTTATCTCGGAATTAGTTATACTGCAATTTTATTCCAACTAAACATTCGATAAACTTATCTAAAATTTAATTCGGTAATTAATTATCCAAAAAGATAAACTAAATGTTGGACCTAAACCAAGTGTGCCTTTAATTAGGACATAAAATGCTATTTTCTTCCAAAAGAGTACCACAATCGGAAATACGAGAATTAAAATATCTTTCTCAGCTTAAATTTTGAAAAGAAAAGGAGGAGAAAATCTCATTGCTCTTAAAATAAAAAGGTACACATTAAAAGTTACATAAAAAATTTATAGAAATCAACTATATATTCTTATAATAAAAGCCCCGGATAATAAAAATATTATTTAACTATCTAAATGATTATAGTGTCATCTTTTTGTTGGCAGAGCCGCAGAGGAACATGTAAATGAAAAGGAAAACGTCATATTAATGGAGTATCGTATTTTTGCACGCAGAGGAACATGTAAAAGAAAAGGAAAATATGTCACGCGAGGAATTCTCCAGCTTTCTTAGACCTTGGGGCTTGAAAAACAACAACAACCCAGTATAATCATATTTAGTGGGGTCTAGTGAGGGTAGTGTGTACGCAGACCTTACCCCTACCCTGGGTTAGAGAGGCTGTTTCCAAATAGACCTTCAGTATCCTTCCCTCCAAGAACTTTCCACCTTGCTTTTGGGGAGACTCGAACTCACAACCTCTCGATTAGAAATGCATCATATTCTTATTGAGTCCTGACAGCGCACAACATATATAATATAGTACTAGTATAGTAATAATAAGTAAGAAGTGGAAGTGGCAATAACAGTCAGAGTACAAAAGATAGACTACTATAATAGTTTAGACAAGAATTGCCTATATTTCAGTAGTAAGTATATTAAATCTATGAGGAATCTCAAAGCATGTTAGTTGCTGATGACGAAAAGGGGAAAGACATGCTTTTTGGCTAATTAGCTTTTGCAGAGAGAACAAATCCATCTTTTGTAATTTGCATGATATACTTGGCATCAACTTAGAAAAGTGATTGAGAAAAAGATATTGGCTCACGTGGTGGCCAAACACGCAGCATTTTTTGTACTAATATGACAAAGACATATAAACTATTCATCCTTAGGTAGCTTAAGGTTAAACTAATCATTTCAGCTTGATTCGTCAATATTAAATTATCACACACAAAAAAAAAACAGTTTACTAGTTGACTTATAACGCTGTCCATTAACATTTTCATTTCATTTTATACTTTCTGATGGTCCAAGATTCGTAGGGTACGTCTTTTCTTAATGTCCACTTATTTGAGTGATAAGTTAGTGATATCGGTTGTTAATTAAGTTAAGTGGAGGAGAATTTTAGGGTGGATTTGGTGAGTTTAACTCTCAACTAGTTTTTTGCTTAATCATATACAAAAGAAAATTCAAAATATATATGCAATTATAAGTTCATACTAATTAATTCTGAACTCAAATATATGAAAAAATATAATGTTTTCATATTATAAGATTATACTAATTAATTATGAACCTACTCGGTACAAATGGAACTTGTCAATATTATATTCATCATATGAATTTAGTACTTTCGATGTGAAGTATAAATTGATACGTAAAAATTAATTAAAATTACAATAAATAGTCAATAGATCATAATTTTTAAATATAATTGAGTTAAATTTAGCTTAAAAGTTATAAAAAAATTTAAATTCTAAATTCGTTTCGCTAACTTTAAAGTTTTGGCCAAAGCAACGCGGATCATATTCTATTGCAAATAGGCCTATGATCTTGAAATAATGGTCGGCTGATTTTGATTTTAAGGCTGCTTTCCCTACAGAAATTCTCCTGTGGGTTAAATTTCCTAATCTTCCTATGTCATGCTGGGGTAATAGGGCTCTTAGTCGAGTTGCTAGTGTTTTGGGTAAACCTATCTTTGCTGATGAGTGTACGACTAAACAAACTAGAATCTCATATGCTCGGATCCTTATCGAGGTGAATGTCTCAAAAGAACTACCTAGTGAAATTGAGATAATGGATCCAGATGGGAAGCCTTTTCTGCAGGATGTTACCTACGATTGGAAACCTTCCTATTGTGGGAAATGCATTACAGTTGGGCACAATTGTATGGCCAAACCTAACCAGCCTAACATCATACAGAGCCTAAGGTGACTCAGGAATGGAGAGTTAAAGTTCAAGCTCATACTGATCAGAATAAGCAGGAAACTCATACTCAGCAACCAACTCTGAAAGAACAATGTACCACTGTGATTACAGTTGAGGAATTGAGTAAACAGAAAGCTATTGGTACTCTTACAGCTCCAGTCTTTAACACTAAAAACTTTCCACCCCTGTCTCCTGTTGTGATGTCAAATAGATTTGAAATAGGGTCAGTGAGTTGGGCAGATCACCCCTTAGATGAAAGGGGAACCAGTTATACCGAATAAAATGGATATTTTGGAACATTAGGGGTGTAAATAAAAGGTTCAAGCAGAAGGAAGCTAAAGAATATTTTAGAGTCAATAAATTTGACCTTGTTGGTCTAGTAGAGACAAAAGTTAAACAGGAAAATGCAGCAAAAATTTCTAGTTTCTTGTTACCTAACCTGGGTATGCTAGCTAACTACAATAGTGCCATAAATGGTCGAATTTGGATCTTATGGGATACAACCAAGCTCTTGGTTACTGGTGTTCAGGAGGAGGCTCAATACATCCAGTGTAATGTTAGGAAGCTCAATGATGATCTTATCTGCATCCTCACAGTGGTATATGGCCACAATGACATTGTTCAAAGGAAATCACTGTGAACATCTATTCAGAATCTGGCTGCTGGTATCACTGATCCCTGGTTAATAGTATGTGATTTTAATGCCATTATGTCTAGCAATGATAGAGAATCTTGTCATCAAGTTAAACAAGCTGAGGTTACTGATTTTATGCAATGTGTGCAACAGTCTGGCTTAACAGAACTTCCTTGGAAGGGAGACTATTTTACCTGGACTAACAAGCAAAGTGGAGATGATAGAGTGTCCAGTAGACTGGATAGAATTTTTGGTAACTGTGAGTGGATGATGAAATGGAGCCATGTGCATACTGTATATGGAGTTCCTTTAATCTCTGATCATAACCCCATGTTGATTACCTTGATAGATGATATTGTAATCAAGAAAACTCCCTTTAGATTCTTTAATGCATGGATACAGCATGAGGATTTCCAACATCTGGTCAAGGTTAACTGGAATGTCAATGCTCAGTCTACCCTTCAAGGGGTGTGGAACAACCTCAAGGCCCTTAAACAAGTTTTGAAGTCTCTCAATACTAGGAAATTTAAGACAATTACACAGAAGATTGAGGTCAGTCGAAAGGAGCTGGTAGATATACAACACCAGATGTCCATCTCATATTCTGATTCATTACAACTAAGAGAAAAAGATCTGTTACTGCAATTGGAAAAATGGTCTTTGATTGAGGAATCAGTATTACAACAGAAATCTCGAGCCAGATGGATCCAGTTAGGGGATTGTAACAACAAATACTTTTCTGCCGTAATGAAAGAGAGAAACCAGTATAAGAGGATTACCGAGTTGATCACAGATGGAGGCTTGAGGATTACTCATCCAGATGATCTGAAGAAGGAAATCAATGCTTTCTACAAAACACTTATGGGTACATCAGCTCATTCCCTCCCAGCTGTTAACAGGCTGTACATGACAAATGGTCCTACATTATCTCATCAACAGAAAATGGAATTGGCTGCAGACATCAGTGACACTGAGATCTTGGAAAGTTTAAAAGCAATTGGTAATGATAAAGCCTCAGGTATTGATGGTTTCAATGCCCTATTCTTTAAACAAACTTGGCACACTACAGGGAAACAGGTAATGCAAGCAGTCCAGAATTTCTTTGCAACTACTAAAATGTATAGACCAACAAACTATGCCTCCCTTACTTTGATTCCTAAAGTTCCCAACCCACAAACAGTCAAGAAATTTTGACCAATAGCTTGCTATTCAGTTTTGTACAAAATTATTTCCAAGTTGCTGGCCAACAGATTGCAAAGAGTTATATCCAGTATCATATGCAATGCGCTAGCAGGCTTCATTCCAGGGAGAAGAATTGCAGATAATGTCATTTTGGCTCATGAACTAGTCAAGCACTATACAAGATCTCACATATCACCTAGATGTATGGTCAAGATTGATCTCCAGAAGGCCTATGATTCAGTCGAATGGTGCTTCCTACAACAAGTAATGGAGGCCCTAGATTTCCAACCAGATTTATAAATTGGATCACGGACTGTGTGCAAACTGTCAGCTATACAGTGATAGTTAATGGGGAAACTACAGAACCCTTCCAAGCAGCCAAAGGTTTGAGACAAGGTGATCCTATATCACCATTCTTATTTGCTATAGTGATGGAATACTTAAGTCGATCTCTAGTAGAACTGAAGAAAGCTAAGGAGATTACTTTTCATCCTGGATGTAAAAGGCTTGGAATTACTCATATAAGTTTTGCTGATGATCTCTTGTTGTTCACTAAAGGAGAAAGCCAAGCTGTGAAGACTTTGTTTGCATATTTTTCCCACTTCTCTGCAGCCTCTGGAATGAAAGCTAATATGCAGAAGAGTGCTGTGTATTTTGGAGGAGTAAAACCTGAACAGCAACAACAAATCCTTGCTCATCTTGGTTATGTACGTGGTGAACTACCCTTTAAATACTTGGGTGTCCCACTAGCTACCAAAAAACTATCTGTGTTCCAGTGGCAACCACTGATCGACAAGATCACTGCCAGGCTTACATCCTGGAGTGCTAAGCAATTGTCCTATGCTGGTCGAATGCAGTTGGTTCAGTCAGTTATTTTTGGCATACTATCGTACTGGGCTCAATTGTTTCTCTTTCCTTCAAAGGTCATAAAACTGATAGAAGCGATGTGTAGATCCTTTATATGGTCTGCCTCAGCTAATATTACTAGGAAAGCATATGTGGCATGGGACAAGATCTGTCTGCCAAGGTCTGCTGGAGGTCTGAACTTAATTAATCTTCTGCTGTGGAATAAATCTGCTGTAGTAAAACTGGCCTGGGACTTGGCTCACAAGAAAGACTTATTATGGGTAAAATGGATCCACACAGTGTATATCAAACAACAACAACAACTGGAATACATCAATATCCCCAAACAAACTAGTTCGATGGTCCGGAAGATCATTGAGAGTACTAGGCTATTGCTACAATATCAGCTGCTGTATAACAATGCATGTTCTGTCAGATTAATCTACCTTCAACAAATTGGTCAATTACCTAGAGTACCGTGAAATTTAACCATGCAGAATGCTGCTCGACCTAAAGCACTCTTCAACCTCTGGCTGATGCTCCAAGACAGACTCCCTAATAAAGAGAGGTTGATCAAATGGCACTTGATAGTTGATGCTAGTTGTGTTATGTGTCAACACACAATGGAGACTAGAGATCATTTGTTCCTGTCCTGCTCATTCCCTGAACAACTGAGATTCACTTATTGCAATGGCTTGGAATATCTCAACCTGTTGGACAGTCTTGGCCACAATATGTAAACTGGATCACTGAGAAATCCAAAGGCAAATCTCCACAAGCTCACATGTTCAAAATGGTATTTGCAGAGATGTGTTACGCCCTGTGGTTGGAAAGGAATGTGCGAATATTTAGAAACACTTCCTGTCCCAGTGAAGTATTACTTAGGAACATTGCTTACATTTGTAACGTTAGAGCAACCCCTAGAGTTAGGACATACCTTCAATAATATTTTTTGTAACTTTTTAACTTTAGGTATAGTCAAGTTAGTCAACTTTACTTGAAATTTTTGATAGGCAGTTTGGGTACATAACTGACCTATGAAATTGTAAGAGAACACTTTGGTGATTAATATAAATTTTAATTACCAAAAAAACGGATATTGTTTATTGGAGAGCGTGCAAAGAAGAGGAAATTCGATTTTGACTTTTAGAATAAGAAATACGAAACATTAATTTAGGAGTACTATGGACACATACAATGAGCCAAACAAGAACGTAATGATTAATTTGGTGGTGGTGACAAAGGGAAGTTTAGTCCATGCCATGCAGTAATATGATTACACGACAAATTGGTTCCCCCGTAATTGTACATATTTGCTTTTATTCGAGAATTCTATACAAAAACGTGCAACTTTCAGCATTTTTCTGTCTTCATACAAGTTAATTATCATTTTTCTTAGTCTTTGCTCACTCATTCAAAACAAACAATCTGGTCAAAAATCACCCCCAAACTTTGACTGCTTGTCAAAGATGACGAGGCTGGTCTTTAACAAACCCTTTATTTGTCTTGGAAAGCGGAAATTAAATCTCCTTCGGTTGAAGTTGGAATTCACGCAAGTGAGACTTGTTCAATTGATAAACCACATTCACCTACGATCGTTAGGTCTTGGGTTTGAGTCACCAAAGAGGGAAATGTGAAAGCACTATAGATCCTCCTAATTTGGGAGGAGAGAAAAAAAAAAAATTCACGAGTCTTGTTTATGTGTCCTTTTATCCATGTGCAATCCATTTGCCCCTCTTTGTCTTGGCACTTAAATGTAAGGTTACCTAAAAGAAAAAATGAGGAGATGTCCCTTTCAAAAATCCAAGGGACACAAAAAATACGGAAAAGGGAGTTTGGCAATGATGGGAAATTGGAATTGATTTTTGTGTGAGAATAATGTTAATGGTGAGGAGACTATGTGCTCGATTATGCTTGGCTTTATCTAGCAGAAAAGCACAAAGAATACCGAGACAGGATAATAAATTAGTCTTTCGGCTCTTCTGAATTTTATCTAAATTTCACGTACACATAATTGAAATGATTGTTTCCTTACCAAAGATTCGTAATCTTTTGATTGTTACCTCAGACCAAGACAATTCACACGATTCTGGTTTGATTTTGCTCTCCATTTTACCTCGAAACAGAGTTAAAGTCATTTGGAATTCGCAGAAGGCAGAGTTCGTACGCCCTGCAGGCTTCTAATTTCTTACAACTAATCATCAAATCCATTGACTAACTTGGAAAAACTTTCTTGCTGTTGCTCAAAGAACTTGCCAACAATTTTTGTTGGGTCCAAATTATTCGTTCATGATCCAGGCCCAAATGAAGTGATCGATGACCCAAGAGAAAGAGGCCGACTTAGTTTAATTAAATTTTGTAAAAATAGTACGGGCTAATCAATTTTTAGACTGGTGTATAGGATAAAATATGCTATACCAGATGGCCGCGTAAAAAAATGACACGTGGAACCGAGAGCAATTATCCTGTTTGGTACCGTAGGGAATGAGACTCATAAAGAGGCAATAAGTATCTTCCGCCCGAATTGATGAATAATATTCCATGGCATTGTGTGCACTGCCCGTTAAAGGAATTTATCATTTATGCTCAATGTTACATTGTCATCAATGATACTCATAATTGACATCGAAGAAGGGCACGATCCTAGGATCTTGTTCCCTAGACGTAGCTATAAATAATTAGATCTATTACCACTGAAAGGGCAAGAATTTTTTGCAAACTGATACTACAATCTATTCAAATATCTATAGAATTTTATCTTCTTATTACTGCTGTTCCCGGAGGCTTCGCTACCTGAATCATTATTTCTATTATTTCGTCTTCATATCAAGGCTAAGAGTTATATATTTCATCAATTATCTTATTATTTCTGGATCGAATTAATTTACTTGTCTAGAAACTACGTATAAATTTAATTGTACCGTTTTAAGATAAACTGTTAGGCGCCCACATTGGGACCTAGACAACTGTGTTATTCAATTGATCCTTGCCTTTTTCACTAATGTGTTTTGATTATTTTGTCTCAGAAAAAAATATAAGAAATGGCAGATAACCGTGTTAACAAAACACATAATTCTGAGGTTCGAGGAGATCAAGCTCATTCCGAGGATTCAACTAGTGACAACCACAATGAGGAGAACGATGCCGCACTGGTACACGACAAGCGGTATCCTCGACATGTTCAGGAGGCAACTCTCGATGATGCTAAAGAGGAGCATGTTGTTGATGCGGTTAGGGTCCTACAAGAGCAACCAACGATTATTCTGGGTCAAGTCATGCTGCAGGATAAGGTTTTGATGGAGTTGAAACAGGCATTATTTGGAGCTTTCAATAACGTGAATAGGCGAGATCTATTTCTTCACGGTGCTTCCGCAAATCAGATAACGCATAGAGTTGGTAACAACACCCCCGAAGGGGGAGATTGGTTCTGATGGAGTTGGAGAAGTGGATCTTGCCCTAATAGCGAAAATGACCCCTTTAGAAATGAACTTTTACGATTTATGAGAGAGGTAAATGCCCATATGGACCAAATTTCGGATGCACCACCACTGCTTAAAGGACCAGAATCAAAGAAGTATACTCAGTTTCCAGACAAATCGAGCGCGATACCAGAACTAATCCTGAAGCGATTTAAAATACCCGACGTGCTAAGTATGTTGGAAGTTCAAACCCTCAGGAGCATATAATCACCTATACGACGACGCTATAGGGAAAGGATCTAGCTCCGCATGATATTGAATCTATTTTGCTGAAGAAATTTGGAGAGACTCTCTTACGAGGGGATCCTTGACAGAGTATTCACTACTGCCCAAGCATACCATAGATTCCTTTGAGATACTCGCTGACTCTTTTATTAAGGCTCATTCTAGGGCCAGAAAGGTGCATGCCAAAAAGGACGACATATTCAGAATTGCACAAGGAGAATCCGAGTTGCTGCGAGAATTTGTTACTCGGTTCCAAAAAGAGAGGATGTTGCTCTCTGCTATTCCATATGAATGGAAGGCTGAAGCATCACGAAGGGACTGAATCCGATGAGTTCAAATGCATCCCAAAAACTGAAGAAAAGCCTGCTTGAGGTCCAAGCAACAATTTGGGCGGATGTATAAAATCGATATGAGTCAAAGATATGGATCGAAGATGATCAGGCCGGTTTCTTGTAGTTGGCAAAGGGACGGGAGAGGAATAAATAAAAATAAAAAGATGACTTCGACACAGACATATGGTCTTCGAGGGGCTGGTTTTTTACCATACGAACATACAGAATGCCGCAGTAGAGCTTTCTAGTCAGCAGATAGATTTAATACTGACAAAAGGTCTGATCATTGTCAGAACAATAGATCATTGCAAGACAAAGAAGTGCCATGTACGCAGGGTCCTTCCTACCCTAGTTTATCAGAATACAAATTTAATGTTAGCGTAGCAGAGTTGGTACCATCTATGAGAAATATTAAAGAAGCACGGTTTCTGAAGCCAATGAGATCCGATCCTGGCTAGAAGGATCCCAACTTGTGGTGTGAACACCACAAGATGAATGGACACAGGACTAGGGACAACTGACATCTCCGGGAAGAAGGGGCAACACTGTTGAAGAATGGTCATCTTAGAGAATTCTTTAATGACCGGACAAAGAACAATTACGGTCGCAACTGGGACAACATAGAACCCTCGAATTAGGGGAAAAACCCCCGCACCAAACTATCAACATAATCTTCGAGGGGAACGAGATCATCATGTTCAGCTTTTCGGCAGCAAAAAATACAAAAGTATCAATAACCCATAGCAAGAGGCTCTATGAAGACGCAGAAGATGATATCACTTTCATGGAGGAGGATGAAAACAAATTGTTGCTACTTCATAATTATTCACCGACAATTTCTATCAATGTGCTAGATTTTAATATTAAACGTGTTCTAGTAGATTCAGGAAATTCGGTCAATATCATACAATAGAGAGTATTGGAGCAAGCTAAAGTCATCAAAAGCATAATTCTGGCTACGAAACCCCTCGCTTGATTCAACTTCGTGAGTGACAACCTGAGGAGAGATTTTATTACCCACAAACGCCGAAGAAGTGATGAAAATTAACTCTTTTTGGAGTGGTAGATGGTTATATGGGATATACTATTATTCTGGGAAGACCATGTTTGTATGAGATGAAAGTTGTACCATCAATATATCATTAATTACTGAATTTTCCAGTGCCCGAATGAGCTAAATAGATCAGGGGTGAACAAACTGGAGGCAAGGGAGATGAATGCAAATTTAGTCTCTAGTAGCAAAGGGAAGAGACACGCGACATAGCAACTACATGAACCGACGGTCCCTCCCGAATTGGATGAAGTTAGCCATGGGTAGAAGTGTCGAAATCTTATCAGGAGCTAAGATATTTCTAGGTTCTAGAAGAGACAGATGCAACAAAATCCACATCACAAGAACTTGATCAAGTTTCATTGTTTGAAGAGTTCTTAGAAAGAAAGTTCCACTTGGGGACAAGACTCTACCCTGAGCTCAGGTCTGGCTTTATTGAATTTCTTAAACCTAATGCGGATTGCATTACATGGTCACATGCGGATATGACAGATATCGCGACGGATGTAGCCATGCAAAAGTTAAGTTTAGATTCCAACATATCCCTATTAAGACAAAAGAAATGCCATATCGCAGAAGCTAGGAATAAATTCGTCAAAGAAGCGGTAACTCGCTTTCTTGATATCAGTAAAATCTGAGAGGGAAAGTATCCAGACTGGCTAGCTAATGTATTCATAGTTCCTAAGAAGAACAACAAATTTTGCATGTGTGTAAATTATAAGAACTTGAATAAGGCGTGCCCGAAAGACTCGTTCCCACTGCTAAACATCGATCAAATGATCGATGCAATGGCTGGGCACGAGTTAATGAGTTTCCTTATTCTGGGTAGAACCAAATTAATATGAACCCATATGATTAGGAAAATACTTTGTTCATAACTACGTTAGGAAGATATTGCTACAATGTGATGCCTTTTGGGTTGAAGAGCGCCGAGCCACTTATCAGCGGCTTATGAACAAGATTTTTGAAAAATAAATACAAAAAAACTATGGAAATTTATATAGACGATATGCTCATTAAGTCTTTTGATGAAGGATATTACCTTTAGTATATGCAAGAAACTTTTGACATCCTAAGGAAGTATAACATGAAGCTTAACCCCGAGAAATGTTCATTTGGGGTCAGCTCCATCAAGTTCCTAGGATATTTTGTATCACAAAGTGGGGTTGAGGTAAACCTCGATCAGATCAGGTCCATTGAAGACATCTTGGACCATCTATCAAGCATGAAATATGTCCAAAGACTCACGGGGAGATTTCCAGCTTTGAGTAGGTTCATTTCTCGGTCGTCAGAAAAATGTCACCATTTCTTTGTACTGCTCAAAAAGAAAAATAAATTCGAATGTATCCTAAAGTGCCAATAGGATTTGAGAAATTTGAAAAGGTATTTGTCAAGTCCTTTGTTACTTTCAAAACCAAAGGAAAGAGAAATACTATTAGTCTACCTCGCGGTCTCGGAAGTAGCGATAAGTGCAGTTTTAATTCGTGAGGACGAAGGTACATAATCTCCCATATATTACATTAGTAAAATTTTAATGGGAGCATAAGCTCACTACCCACATTTGGAGTAACTAGCCTTAGCTCTCGCAGTCGCCACTCAGAATTTAAGGCCCTATTTCCAATGTCACCCAATAGACGTGGTGAAAAGTTTTCCTCTACGGAACATTCTTCACAAACCCGAGATCTCAGGTAGGTTGGCAAAATGGGCCGTCAAAATGAGTGAGTTTTACATAGACTATAAACCAAGGATTGAAATTAAGCCAAAAGTCTTGGCAAACTTTGTGCCGATTTCAGTCTCAGATTGCTACCTTTAGCAACTAAAGAGGCAACAATGGTGTCGGAATCGACATCGGAGGTTTGGACCTTATTTAACGACGGAGCTTGCAACGTAAAAGGGCCTGGGCTTGACATAGTATTGATCACACCTTTAGGGGAACCGTAAGACAAGCCATCATAACGGTCCCTTTAACTAACAATGAGGCAGAGTATGAGGCTTTGACTGTAGAGCTCGAATTGTCTTGGGAGCTAGATTTCGAGGTCGCTGATATGTGGGAATTTTGACTACTTATTAGCCCCTTTGAGATTTTGTTTTAGTTTTAAAGCATTGAATTATGTCCCCCAAACTAATGAAATTTGTAAAATTGCAGGAATGTTGGAAGTTGGACTCGAGATAAAATCCGACTAAAAAAGGCGTAGTTTGAAAACCCGACAATAAAAGGCACAGAAACTTACAATGTGCGGTCATAAAATTCTATTTGCGGCCATAGTCGATGAAGGAAAACTAAGAAGACTTTTGAGAAAATTGCGGGCCACACATGAATTACGCGACAGCAAAACCTGGGCCAGGAAGAATGATCAAGGAGATGACAAAAAAGCCAAGTTCAGAACTTCCTCAAATTGCGGTTCGCACAAAAATTATGTGGTCGTAGAAATAAAGGTGTGAACCGTAGAATACTAAGTTGTTGTCGTAGTGCTAAATCTTTGAACCATAGAAATGTTTCCTTGCAGCCACAACTAAGAATTAAGCGACTGCAAACTTCCACCTCCTGACAAAATGAAGAAACCTACGGACTGTATATGGAATTCTGCAGCCGCATAATCTGCCGAAGAGCATTTTTGTCCAAACTGTCATCTTTGTATAAATAGAAGATTTTCATGAAATTAGATCAAGTTTATGAATATTTGTAGTACTATAGCCGTTTCTCTTTGTGTCACGACCCAAATCGACAGGCCGCGACGGACACCCAGTACCTTACTCAACCGAGTACCAATATAACATATCTTTTCATGTTATTCAATCATAGATAAATGTCTAGAAGGCTGCCGTGAGATAAGTAGAATACAACATATGATACCAACTTATATATAATACATACGACCATATAAGACCAAAGTAACTACCTGTATACTGGACATACACCGACAAAGCCATTCAATCTTTTACGTACATGACATATGTCTACAAGTCTCTAAGAATACATAATTTTCATAAAGACCGGGACAAGATCCCTCTGTACCAAACAATACACTTTTAAATCATACTAACCAAAAAAGTAATTTCGAAGCAAATAGAGCTTGCCAACATCTTCCACTAAGCTGATAGCCTACTTGGAGGGCTCTTGACCTGTCTATCGGGACCTGTGGGCATGACATGCAGCGTCTCCAGGTAAAAATAATATACTGAGTATGTAAGGCACATAAATAAGTACATAACAAACATAGAAGAAATATAGAGTAAATGATTCAACTTGTATGTCTGGATAACTCTATAATTCAAAAAATAATTATTGTGTCATGCATATGAGTATGTCATGTCGTGCATAGATACATGTTTCATAACATCATAAGACTATTATGCCTTTAATTAATATCATAAAATAAACTTTATCAACTGACGTATTTTTGAGACTCATGAACGTATGATAGAGTAATATGCCACATGTGGAATCAAGAGCATAATCATCTTTAGTATTTCTATGAATAGAGTCATTTATGAAAGTTGTACATTTGCTTGTTTCATTCATATCGTATAGATCATGCTAAAAATAAAGAAGGGATAGACTTAGCATACCTGAACCGATCCTCTAAATAAACCTTATAATACACGCCAATTGCAAGAAAACACATAACAACGAGAACAAAAAAAAAGAACAACCCGTATGAAATACCCGAAGCAATAACGTTACTATTTGGAAAATGATCGTTGTTGAAACTCTTTCCTTAAGAGATAATAAATAACCTTAGAATCAATTACTTTTTCTAATATAACAATAGAAGGAAGGTAAGGAATCTTGGTTGAGTGATCAATATTATGCTTATTTATGAATGAATGTTTATTATTTACCTTAGTTCATACTTCAAATGTAGAATTAAAGGTTGTAAACATTGGTTCATGTTTATTTGATTTAGTCTCTTCTTGAGAAAGAAGGACCTAATCTAGGTTAACTTAGCTAACACGGAATTGGATCAATTGAGAGATTCATTAACCTAATTAAAGGGTTCAACCTATAGATAGTAATAATCCAGTTTGAGCTCTTATCAACCGTTTTGATAGATACCCATTTGGACTTGAGAAAGCCAAATTGGGCAAACCCACACTCTCACCGAGAGGTATTGATGGGGCAACGTAGTGTTATGAGCTATAATACACCTCAGTCAATAAAATGAGCATAAAATTCTTTATCCCATTAGGCAAACACCCAGGTCATGATCACAACCATATGCCTTTTATACATTTGAAAAACACTAAAAAAACAATCATCTCTAGTTTTATATCTTTTGATTTTAAATCATTAGCTTAATTTTAGAAGTAGAAACAAAATTTATTTTTGGAAGTGCAATCTAGATTCACTTGTTTATTCCAAATTTATATTTTTAACTCCCATCTTAGATCCTTATGGATTCGAACCCGACTCTTTGTTGGATTTTATTATTATAAATGGTCGTGTCATACCTCTTTAGAGGCGTATATTTGGACATGATCAAATTTTGATGCCGTTGTCGGGGGCTAAAAACAGCGTTACCTACATATTTGTGTTTGTGTTCAAATTATCTTGTTTTCCTTTCGTGTTACTAATTTGTTTGAATCGATTGTAGGTGTAATTATGGATATAAACAATAATGAACTCGGAAACATGCCTTTAGGGGATGTGGATGTTGATGATGACAAAATTGAAAAGGTTTTTCTTGGACTTAAAACCAATAGAAGAGGTCAGACGCCTCATGACAATATCCTAGTTCCACCCCTACCTCCACCATGAGCGGCACTGTTACATCTCGCGTTTTCGTACATTAAAAATTTCGTCTTCAGTTGATCGGCGTAGACTCGGGGATGATATAAACTTGAGATTAACGTATTTACGCTTGTTATAACAAGCGAGAAGTAAGCGTCATGAAGGATAATGGTACACGAATTAAAGAAAACGAGTTCCGTTAAAAATGACCAATTTGTAATAAAATATGGGTCGAGCGATAATACTAGATAATTTTAAACTAGTACCATGCAAGGTACCATATAACTAATGTAGTATAATCTATTAAGTATATTAAAAATAAATAGAATTTTAAGTAATTTAAAATAATTTTAAATTGTACAGTTAATTAATTAATTATCGAATAATGAAACATTACCTGATTAACTAAAAAGTAGATAAAAAACTAATAAATTACACCCAAAAACGTGGCACAAGCCACAAAGCCACAAGACTAAGAATGATTCTTAGTCATCCTATGCCTAGGTGGCTAACTAAGAGCAATTAGGATTTACAAGGTAAAGACTTGACTACAAGTCTTGTCCATTTTTCTTTTGGACAAAAGAATCAGAATGTCCATTCTCATTTCTATATCACTTTCCTAAGTTCAAAATACTTGAAGAACAGCAGCTACTTAATCCACAAGGCTTCCAACGAAAAATTATTGCAGCAACACTTGAATTGGTAGCTTAGGAGATAGGTCTTGTATACATTACTACAATCAATAACACCCAAATTATTATTTTAGTACATCCTCTACCATTAGCACTTGATAATGAATTGATAATAGGAAGTTTTATCAAGGACCAGAACGTTGCCTCCTTACCAAGAGTTTCAACAAATTTTGAATTCTCAACACTTAACAACGAGAATTTTTAGAAGCTTAACAAAATATAAATTTTGCGGCTCTATAGAAGTACGGTGCAATTTTCTCCAAGAGTATTATACAGAGTTTTCCCTATTCCAGAAATTTTAAGGATATCTATTCTTTCTTTTTGGCATGGTCCAAAATATAAAAAAAAAAGAGTAAATGTACAATTTTCATAGAAATACTAGGGGTCTCTTTGTTCTTAATTCCCCATGTGACATATTATTATATCTTCTGTTCATGGGTCTCAAAATAATATGTAGTTGATAAAGTTTATCCGATAAGAATATTAATATTTTTAACATATTTTCATGCATTTTATTTATTTATGCATATACATTGATCGATGACCAGACGATATTATATATATATATATATATATATATATATATATATATATATATATATATATATATATATATATATATATATATATATATATATATATATATATATATATGACATGGAAAAAAGGTTACATCATTATATATGCACTACCACCTGATCAGTTGGTATATGTTGATGATGTTGCCCATAATGGCCGAGATAATATGATGGGATACCCTCAGAGACATGATGATATTATGTACACCTATACCCATGCATAAAATGACATTTATATGCACGTGCATGATATTATAAATGTTCCAGAATTTACAAAGTTACTCATATTTACAGATGAATTTCTTTATTCTATGTTTCATCTATGTCTTTTACATACTGATTTTCATGCCTTACATACTCAGTACATTTTTCATACTGACACCTTATTTCACGGGGCCTGCATTTCATGCACGCATCTGCATGTAGGTAAGCTGATAGTCCCCTTCTTAGGATCCTTTATTAGCAGAGTTGGCGTGCTCCACTTGATTCGGAGCTACTTTTGATTTTGGTATGATATGTTTTTATATATGGGTATGATGTGGCTAAGTCCCATCTTTTTACAATTATATTTCTATTTAGAGGTCTGTAGACAGTATATCTAGTTGAATAGTATGTGGCCTTGCCAGCTTCTAGTTTTTAGGTACATAGTTGTCTAGAGCTTGTTGGCTAGCCCTATGTATATTCCACATATATGTACAAATGCCATTTTGGGAAGGTTTCCTTCATGTATATCATTCTCTTAATTCAGTATATGCTATTCAGGTTTATATTTTTGACGCATGCTTAGGGGTGTTTGACAGGTAGGACTCGGGCACCCGTCGCGGCCCACCAGTTTGGGTCGTGACAAAAATGATATCAAAGCAGTTCTGTCCTAGAATTATTTATAGACCGTGTCTAGTATAGTCTATTTATGGGTGAATTGTGAACCACACTTATAGACAGGAGGCTACATGACATATAGGATGTTATACTCTCTTTTTATCTATGATCCTACGAGATAAGAATTCTGGTAAGACTACTAGTCGAGAGCCACGAGTTACCAGGGCTCGGGGATAGTCTCATAGTGAGATTCTATCTCAGACTTTACATACCCCACTCGTCCTAGAAGAGCTTCAAGGGGCACCATCTCTAGCGACCATCCCTGTACGTCCAACTCCTCAGCAAGATGCATTGGGTCAAGAGATGAAAGATGATATTCATTTATTAACTCGATTAGTAGCCGCACAGACTCGATGTCAGGAGATATGTATTGGTTATACAGATAGGTCCATTAAAGCTAGAGTTTGTGACTTCATTAATTTAGAACCTCCGGTATTCATTGGAGCTGTTCCAAATGAGGACCCTCAGGTATTTATTGATAGGATTCAGAGGACGCTATGGATAATGAAGACCACTACGATTGAGTCAGTTGAGTTAGCTTCCTATAGACTTCAAGATGTTGCAATTAATTGGTACGAGTCTTGGAAGTTGTCTAGAGGTGAGGATGCCCCTCTAATAGTATGGCATAAGTGTACATAAGTTTTTCTTCATCATTATCTGCTACCAGAGCTTGGACAAGCTAGATTTGACCCTTTGGAAGGGTAACATGAGTGTTCTGGTGTACAGTTGCCAGTTGGATTCATTGGCTAGGTGTGCTCCTACTACTGTATCTAAGATGGAGGATAGGGTTTACTGATTCGTGTTAGAATTAGAGCCTCACTTACCTAATGATTGTATGTCTGTCTCACTTCAACCGGACATGGATATTTCTCATATTCAGGCATATGCTCAGGGTGTAGAAGAGCATAAGAAAAAACAGAGGGCCGATCATGAGCATGGTAGGGCTCAGAATAAGAGAGCAATGTCTTCGAGTCCTTTTGGAGAGTTTCAAGGTGGTCAGAGGCAACGATACCTGAGGTATCCAACCTAGCCATTGGCTACCGCACCTCCTTAGTTCAGTGGCAACAAATTTGATCATTCCATATATTCAGGGCCTGGTCAGAATTTTAGGGCCTCAGGTTCTCAGTATAGGGGTGAGTTAAGTTAGAAGAGTATGCCCTTGCCAAGATGTGCTCAGTGTGGTAAGCAACATGTGCGGAAGTGTCTATATGGAATTGGGTATTTGTTATACTTGTGGTTATCTAGGCCATGTTATGAGGGATTGTCCGACAAGAGGTGATGCAAGCATGGCTCAGCAGGATCTGTAGCTGGTTTGTCCTCATCAGTATGTCCCCCTCAGCAAGGCTCACAAGCACCAATGAGTTGTGGTAGAGATAGAGGTAGAGCATCTAACTTGAGCGGTCCTCAGAACCATATTTTTACATTGGTAGGATGAGAAGACCAGGAGTCATCGTATGATGAGTTATAGATATATTATCAGTCTCCTCATAAGATGTATGTGCACTGATTGACCCAGGTTCCACATTATCATATGTTATTCAATTGGTTGCTAGTAAGTTTGGAATAACCAAGTATATAAGGGTTGTATAATAGTAGTTCATAGTTGATCTACCGTAGCAGACCTAGTCGATTTAGATATGGTAGAATTTGATATTATGACGGGTATGTATTGGTTGGCTTGTTAGTCATGCCAAAGTTTATTGCAGATCAAAGATAGTCTGATTTCAATTTCTAGGGGATCCTGTTAGTGAGTGGAAAGGTAATACGACATCTACGGGAGGAAGATTTATTTCCTATCTCAAGGCAAGGAAAATAATCAGAAGGGGCTGTATTTATCACTTAGTTTGGGTTCAGGATATGGAAGTAGAGTCACCAACCATTCAGTCCATCCCTGTGGTTAATGAGTTTCCTGATATTTTTCTCGAGGAGCTTATGGGTCTCCCGCCAGAGTGAGAAATTGAGTTTTCTATTGACCTACTACCAGATACTCATCCAATATCTATTCCTCCCTATTGAATGGACCCCGTAGTGATGAAAGAGTTGAAGGAACAAATAAAAGATTTGCTTGAAAATTGGTTTATCAGACCTAGCAACATCACCATGGGGAGCACCTATGTTATTTGTGAGGAAGAAAGACGGTTCCTTACGGGTGTGTATTGATTATAGATAGTTGAATAAGGTGACAATCAAGAATAAGTACCCACTCCCTCTGAGCATGTGATTTTTGCCTAGCCTAAATTTCTCCAATAAATTCGTAAAATTAGGATTTTTCTTTATTTGTGTGATATTTAAAATTTAATTGCATAAATTTTGTATTTTCTTTGCATTCTTGTGCGTGCATTTTAATTGATATAATTCAAAAATACAAAATAGCATTTAGGACTCAATTTTAGCATTTTTATTAGTGAATTAATATTGCAAAAAAATAAAGAAATACCAAAAATGTTTTTTCTTGCATTTCTACTTGTAATTTGCCTTAAGTTTTCTGTTAAAATTAGGAATTAGTTAATGTGAAAATTGAGTAGTATAATTTTAGAGTCAATTTGGGTATTATTTTTAATTTTGCATTTAACAAAAATAAAAAAAATTCATAAATAAAGAAACCAAAAGAAGAGGAAATTAAAAGAAAAATTGGTCTTCATAAATTACCCCACTTTTTTCCGTTCAAAATTGGTCCAAGACCACTGTTAAAACCCACCCGGTCGATCCCAGACCCGCATCCCGCCCGGTCCAGCTTCCCCGACCAAAATGACGCCATTTGGCTCGGATCAATCCTGGCCGTCTATGTTGCTCGATCTAACGGTCGAGAAGTTGGGGTTCATTAATATTTAAATGTCTGAACCATACCCTCCTACCCCCAAACCATCATCCCTCTCACCCCTCTAATTCAGAGACGCCCCCACCTTCTCTGCCCTAAACCGCCCCAAGAAATCGCCCCACGGCGGAGGCAGAGTTCCAACTGCCTCCAAAATTTCACCATGGCCTCGTCTTTTTTACCTCATCATGGATCTATGATTGGTTTCTTTCAAAACCCAGCAAGAACCCTCAAATCCGTGAATCCCTAGCTGCCGCTGCCTCCGCCCACGACAACGCCACCACCCTTTCCCCACAAAATTAACATCCCTGAACCCTCTCCCTCTCCTCTTGCTAAAACTCCAAACCCCATTCCTCAAATCACAGCCAATCGCTTTGAATATCAAATCAAAAGCTCGGACCAAAACCCTAGTTCCTCCAAAATTCCCAAAAATCACACCCTATTCTCTCCTAATCTCCCTCTTCCTGAACCCCTATCTGGCTTCCTTCGAAAATAACAAGAGCTTTACAAATTTCAGATCTAGGGTTCGAACTCTCAAACCATTTTGGGAATTTCAAGCGCTCGGCTGATTTTTGATTAATGTTATATGTCTATTTTGGATAAAATAAACACGTAACATTGATTAAAAATAAAATTCAATGATTTGATTTTCAAACAGTAAGTTTTATTTCCTTTTCTTTCTTCCGTGTTTGATTATTATTTTATGATGATTGATCCTATGCTCATGGTTTTTGATTTTTAGTTTAATTTTCGTTTTTGATTTTGGTTATGGTTGATTCTGTTCGCGTGATTTCTAATTTTTAGTTTAATTTTTATTTTAATTGTTGTGATGTTGTTGGTTTAATTTAGTATTTAGTTCTTTAATTTTTACTTTTATTGAGTAGTTTAGATAAATTCGACTTTTGCTGATTAGTTTAGTTTTGAATTAATGTCGATTTAGTTTGATTCAAGACCCAGTATTATTTTGTGGATAATTAATAATTTGACAGTAGTATGAACTAGGATTAATTTTCAGTCTCCTTTTGTTTTGTTTTTTGGTTAGCACTAAATGGATTTAATAATGCAGTTTTAGAGTTCTTGAAAATGTTTTGGTTATAACTGAGTAGTCTAGACCTTTATTTTAGTTAACCATGGTTTGTAAAAAGGGTTGGGGTGAACTAGCATATGTTTGGTGATTTCAGACTAGTTCAAGGGTATTTTAGGGAATTCATCTTAGAAAATCTTTGGTAACAGAAATTAGAATCCCCTAGAAGCACATAGAAGGGGCTCTAATTGTAATTTTAGAATTATAGTGGTGTAACTTGGGCAACAAGCCAATAAAGAAGGGACTATATAGCTAAAATTTGAAACATAAAAGAGGGACATAGGGTGTAAATGAAAATATGAAGGCTGCCCTAGACTTTGCTTATAAAAGGCATACCCATATCATTGTTTCACAAGTTCAGAAGTCTGAAAAAATAAGAAAGCATTGAAAACATACTGAAAACTTTATATAGTTCTCAAAAATCGATATTCCATTCAATTTATAGATTGATCTTGAAGCTTTAGATTCTGAAATTCAATGTCCATCTTGAATAAGGTTATCAAATAGTTTGAATAGTCTTGTTTTAGTAATTGGGGTTTTCAGAAGTTCTTGGGGTCATTTTTGGGTTTATTTGAGCTCATTCGAGTTTGTTTTTGGTTGATCACTAGTGTTGTTCATTTGAAATTAACTACTAATCTATTGAGATATCATTTCTTGGTCAAAATTAGTGCAAAGCTACTGCTGATTGTTGTTTGTTATTGCTGTGTGTTGCTGCTAGCTAGCTGACCTCCATCTCTTTATTTCTCTTCAAACTCTAGGTATTTCTATGGACTTAAATGCTATGTGAAGATTGGATTAACCTGTATGAAATTCTTTGAAGTCAAATAATGAATGACACTTGGCGTTTATTTGATTTTTACTGTATTTTTTCAATTCCGATACTTAGCATAGTAACGTTATTGGGACAATGCTTTAGTTGTATTAATAGGTTTTTTGGACTGATTTATAGTTGGACTATTTGGATTTTTTGTTAGTGCAGTGTTATTTAAAATCTGATAGCATGCTTATGTCAAATCTAATTCAACTCTTAAAAGTTAGGCTTGCGATCATTATGTATATTGAAGTATCTACTTGGTTTAATAATTCCAAAATTGCTCAAGTACCATAAATAAGATTTTAGATGGTTTAATTGTTTAGTCGTGTACATGTTTTGTGATATTCAGTCATTTAGCTGCTATGTCTGCTGAATTGGTTAGACCAAATTATTTTAACCCTCAAAATAGCTATGCACTGCTATAGTTTAAAATCCAAAAAGAGATACCCAAAACTAATCACTACACATTAATCAACGATAAGCTGTTCAACATGAGTGAGTTAGGCCTATTAGAGGCCCTAATGTGATAGTGAGCTTCCCAGTTGGAGTATTGCATAGAAACAGTGAGACATGGGGCTTGACTCTATTTTATTTTCTGTTTGGGCCTGCGCAAAGGCCCATAGCCAACCATCTCCTTATAAATTTGACTGAAATGCCTCATTCTTGGGCTAATCCTGCAGCCCAATGAGCTAGGGATCAGAATTTATTTTTGAAAAAGTTGTAATTTGATTTGGGTAATGCATGTTTTGGGCCTCTCAAGTCAAATAGCAAATTTGAATTACAAGTTTTCCAATAATGAGGATCCTTTTGTTTGGGTTTGGATTTGATCTTGAGACCCAAAGTTTTATTAATGCCTTAATATTAGTTAATTAATAGTGCCAATTAAATAAGTTGCTATAGAGACAATCTTTAATAGAAAAATAATAGTCCCTTCTAGGATGACCTTTAAAAAAAAGACGAGGTGCGCCGTGCCAAATAAACTCACAAAGTGAGTGGCTCTCTTTAGTTACTTCTTTAAAAAATGTTTAGAACTGGGGACGTTCCATCTAACGAATTTTCATAGCCTCCCGCAAAGTTAATTAAACGTTAGCCGCTTTAGGCGCGTTCTTTAATAATTTTGCCTTCCTAAATTCGGGTGTGCATTTCATGTTACCCAAATCCAAATCCCAAAATGCTGAATAAAATGTGTCGCGAATCCGGGTGCATTTCATGTGACGTGATCCAAAAACATGTTTTAAACGACGTTCAATTTCCTAAAATTTATGAGTTTAAAGAGGTAAATAATTCTAAAATTGCACTATAGGATGATGTGTATAAAAATCAGATTTTAGGCAATTATAATAGTTTAAGTGAGCGTGCTAGAACTGCGGAATCCGAGGGTGTCTAACACCTTCCCTTAGGTTAACAGAATTCCTTAAGAATTTCTAGTTCGCAGACTTCACATAGAAAGTCAAAAATTTCCTCGATTTGTGATTCAAATGGTGACTTGGAACACCAAAAGTTAAACCTATCCCAAATGGAGACTCTGAATAAATAAATAATCCCATTTCGAATAATGTCACTTAAATTGGAAAAACTCTCTTATACATTTTATCCTTCGGGGTAGGTGTATAAAAAAGGAGGTGTGACACTCCAGAGGATTGATGACTTATTTTATCATTTGCAAGGTGCCAAGTGTTTTTCAAAGATATACTTGAGGTTTTTGTACCATCAGGTAAGGGTTAAGGATGAAGATATTTTGAAGACAACATTTAGAACCGGATACATGCACTTTGAGTTTCGTGTTATGTTGTTCGGTTTGACCGATACCCCATCAAGATTCATGGATTGGAGGAACCGTGTGTTCAGGCCCTTTTTAGATCTATTCGTATTTGTATTTATTGATGATATATTGGTATATTCTCTTTCAGAGGCTGAGCATGCTGATCACTTGCGTACTGTGCTCAGAGTTCTACAAAAAGTGAAGTTGTATGCAAAATTTTCTAAATGTGAATTCTGGTTGAACTCTGTAGCTCTCCTTTGGCATATTATTTCAGGTGAAGGAATTAAGGTGGATACACTAAATATTGAGGCAGTGAAGACTTGGCCTAGACCCACAACATTGATGGAGGTTCGTAGCTTTCTCTGTTTGGCAGGTTATTATAGGAGATTTGGAGAGGGATTTTCTTCCCTTTCAGCACCTTTGACAAAGTTGACTTAGAAAGGGAGTAAAGCTTCACTGGACTGATGATTGTGAATAAGGTTTTGAGGCATTAAAGGACATATTAACTTTAGCACCAATTCTAACGCTCGTAGAAGGGACTAATGGTTATGTGATCTATTATGACGCTTCATATGTTTGATTGGGTTGTGTGCTGATGCAACATGGTAAGGCTGTAGCTTATGCTTCTAGATAACTAAGAAAGAACAAGAAGAACTACGCGATGCATGATTTAGAGTTAGCTGTGTTAGAAACTACGCTTTACGCTAGAGGGGGGGTGAATAGCGTATTAATAGAATTTAGCGTTTTCTTGCGGAATTGAAACTTTGCAGGAAGTAAAATAAATGCAGAAAAATAAACTTACACAAAGATGTATACTGGTTGGCCACCAACGTGGTTAGTCCAGTCCACGAGAGACTCTCTCGAGATTTTTCACTATCTTGTTAAGCTTAAGGGTGCTCAACAAACCGTTACACACTTGAGGACACAAGCCTCAAACAGTTGCTCGGAGATCGCAATCTCAAAGACTTCACCCAAGGAAACGCAAGTTCCTTGAAACAAGAGAATCGCAATTCTCTTACAAGTATATCTAATACTTGGACACTCACTTAACTAAAGTACTCCTTATTGAGTAGATATGAGTAAAAGAATATGTTCAAGATCACAACAACTTTAAGCAATAATATGGCTCTCAAAAGCTTTATGAAATGAGTAGAAAATGAAGAACAATTGAATGAAAGCTTATAGCAATGTAATGATCAGTTTTGTGTATGTTGTTGTTTTTAAAACACTGAAATGAAGCTGTATTTATAGTTGAAAAAGTTGGTTCAACCGTTGTCTAATTGCCAATTAAAAGTTGCTGAAATTACTCAGTGATAATCGATTATTAAGACCAAACAATCGATTATCTGCCAGTCAGTTTAAAAATCAATCCCAGATTTAACGCTTCACAATCGATTATACATAATCTATAATCGATTACTGGTAATATTCAAAATCAGATAATCGATTACACTAAGTTCATAATCGATTACTTTAGCAACGTTCTAAAAATCATTTCCGGATTTTAAGCAAAACATCGATTATATAAAATCAATAATCGATTACTTCAGCAACGTTCTAAAAATCATTTCCAGATTTTAAGCAAAACATCGATTATATAAAATCAATAATCGATTACTTCAGCAACGTTCTAAAAATCATTTCCAGATTTTAAGCAGAACATCGATTATCTAGAATCAATAATCGATTACCTTATGGTATTTGAAAATCATTTGACAACGGACAGCTTCAACAATCGATTGTCCTTTGCAACAATCGATTACTTGTTATTTTCTGAAAATCATAAAACTTACTGTCTCAGTGATAATCGATTATCTAAAGACATAATCGATTACTTAATTAAATTTAAAATCACTGGAAGACATCAACTCAACACAATCGATCACCATTAGTTCATAATCGATTATTTTGAGTATTGAAAAACTTTACCTCAACAACAATCGATTGTCATTTGTTCACAATCGATTATCATGCAGATTTGGAAAAACCTGATGTTCACTGTCTTACTCACAATCGATTACCATTAATTCATAATCGATTGTCATGCAGTCTTGGCTCAGAAACAATCGATTATCATAAGTACATAATCGATTATTTTAGCCCAGATTTTTGAGGCATGTTTAGAAAACATTTTGTCTAATGTAAATATGCATGATTTAAAATCTTTTTGACATAGAATTAAATATGCATGATTTTGGAAAATAGTTTTATGAGAGAGGCCATACTATGAGTCAAGTTATAGGATCGAGATTACAATTTAGAACAACTCAATAACAATTAAAAGCTATATCTTGAACTTCAATCTTATTCGCAACCATTGTGCGCTTGTACTTGAATTCCGTCATATATCAATTTTTGCTTCGTTTGTCATTCATCAAAACCTACAAAAGAGTACACGTTTAGTATATTGCATTGAGAACGTGTTTCTAACAATTTCCCCCTTTTTGATAATGGCAAACATTAAGCGGGATATGCAATTTAGGCAAAAGATATTGCAATTCAAGACAAGTAACAATTATGCAATTTTGTTCTTGTTCCCCCTCAATTTTAGCTTATAAGCAATCAATGAATTAAGAGGTGGTGCATACCCGATATCCCGTTTTCTTCCCCCTTTTGCCATTAGCAAAAAAAATAGTAAGGAAAGATGCAAAAAGATGAAATAAACAAGGTTTATTTATTGGAAAAAAAATTAGAGGGTACATCAATGGGAACCAAAGAGAACAACAGCAAAAACCACACAAAACACAAAAAAAATTTATTCATTTCCGTCGTTGTCCGCCTCGTTATCCGGCGCTGCTTCAAAAGGAACGAGAGCTGCATATGGATAATTGACATGATCAAAGTATCCATGGATCTCATGAGTGAGTTGAGCAAGCTGGTCGGATATGGTTTGGAGAGTAGGCTCTTGGGACGAACGAGCACGACGGGGTGGACGACTTGAAGAAGGAGCTGGAGCATGATCACCATCATGATGGAAAGAAGACTCCGAGATTTCCCAAATTTTGGTACTCCTTTTGAGAGGACCATTTTCCGTGACAAATCCGGATGCTTCAAGGAAGTTCATAATGAGGAGGGCATAAGGAAGAGGCATGTCATCACTGATGGCATCGAGCATATGAATTTTGATGAGCCGACACCAATTTATTTTGGCTCCGGTAACAATGGCATGCAGAAGTTTGGTATCCTCCTGGGAGATGGTGGTGTGATTGTGCCGTCTAGGCTTGAGGACTCGGGTGATGAAGTAAAGAATCAACCGGTAGTTTGGATCCATTCCCGTTATGGTAGGACGACGGGTAGAGATAGATGGATCATAGGAGGTTATACCGGCTTGGTGGAGAAGGATGGTTTCATCAAAGAGAGCCCCGGCCTTATCAATATACCGGTAAAGGTCTTCACCTTCATTTGGAAGGCGGGCAATGGTGTGGAGATTCTCTTCAGAGAGAAGAATTTGAACCCCATTAATGGAGGTGACAAGTTCGCCATCTTCATCTTTATGGAGGTTTGAGTAAAAAGCTTGAACGAGAGTTGTGTTTATGTGAGGATGAGTGAGAAGCAAGAAGTCATATAGTTGACACTCCTTTAACATATTTGCGGCAGGGGTGAAAGGCTCAAGGAGTTTACTATTTGAGAACCGAGGAGGAAGAATGATGCGTTTCTCAAATTTTGATAGGAACCTTGTGAGTTCATTTTCAGTTTCAAAGAACAAGACGGAACCGTCTTGGTATGGAAAATTTAAAGGAGGAGGGGCGGTTGAGGCTGATGCGCCATGTTTGGATCGGGAACGTTTTGAAGATCGTCCAGACATGTTAGGAGAAAGACTGCTGGAATTTGGCAAAGAAAATAGAAGAGATTTAGCTTTTGAATACTAGAGATAGTGCTTGAGTGGGTGAATGTGAGCTCTTATGATGCCTATTTATAGAGGAAAGGATTATCAAGCATTGAATGGAGACATTTGCTGAGATTTTGGTTTAGGAGCAGTCAGAAAACGGTAAGAATTAAAATTACTGACCGTTAGATAATCGATTATTGAACTGAAATAATCGATTGTATTTACTGTTTGATTGAGATTTTGAATTTGACAAATCGATTCTTGAGTCAAACGGTAAAAAATTTGAATGAAATAATCGATTGTTAAATTTTGGTAATCGATTATGGAGCATTTAAGACCTGACAGGAATCGATTGAGGAGCCAAACGGTAACAAAAAATTAATATGAAGTAATCGATTGTCAATTCTTGGTAATCGATTATTTAGGGAACTAATTTGATACAGTGAACTTGGAGAATATCAGAATTTGTCAAATAATCGATTGTATGAAAAAATAATCGATTGTTGTAGAAAGCATTGCTGAATGACTGAGGCGGAAATCGATTATGCAATTTAGGAAGTAAAAAATTAAACACAGATGCATAATAGTAATAATCAGTCATAAACAATCGATTATTGATACTGATAATCGATGTACTGCACAGAAAATAATCGATTAGTGGCTTGAAATAGTCGATTATTTTGTGCTAATACTTCATAATTCCCCCTACCTTTGGGGTGGTACCTGCAAAATAGATTTAAACGTCTCCGACGCTCAAGTTAGTAATTTATAGCGAAATTAATAAATTACACTAGTGTTAACAAGTAATGCCGTGAACTCTTAAGAATTGTGTCCTAGAGTGTTCTTAAGAGAGTTTCGGGTACTTACTTTTTCTCCAACATCGCCAATTACCTGTTCGAGAGGATGATCCTTGATCGTTCTCCACTCGTTAGGCGTATTTATTCCTTTTTCTAATTGTGGCGCTTCTTCCGTTGGTTGTTCCCCAATTTCATTTTTGTTTTCCTTTGAAGGTTCTTCTTGGATTTTATCTTTCAAGCTATCCAAGATACCTGCAAGATCAAAACCGGATTCCTTTCTCGCCAAGCGAGTATTATCTTCGGAAAACACAACATGAGGGGATTCCTCCACAATTTGGGTTCTTTTGTTAAAGATCCTATATGCTTTGCTACGTGAGGAATAACCAATGAAAATACCTTCATCCGATTTAGCATCAAACTTACCCAATTGGTCCTTCCCATTATTATGAACAAAACATTTACAACCAAAAACACGTAAATGAGAAATGTTGGGTTTTCTACCCTTATAAAGTTCATATGGGGTTTTCATGAGTATCGGCCGAATTGCTACTCTATTTAAAACATAGCAAGCGGTACTCACGGCGTCCGCCCAAAAGTATTTGGGAATCTTAGCTTCGTCGAGCATGGTTCTAGCCATCTCTTCGAGACACCTATTTTTCCTTTCCACCACCCCATTTTGTTGTGGTGTCCTTGGAGCGGAAAAGGTGTGTTTGATTCCGAGTTCGTCACAAAAATCCGCAAAGAGATTGTGATCAAACTCTCCCCCATGATCACTTCTAATTGAAGTGACGGTCGATTCCTTTTCGTTTTGAACACGCTTAAGGAAATACTTGAAATTTTGAAAAGCATCACTTTTATTTGCAAGAAATAGAGTCCAAGTAAATCTAGAAAAGTCATCAACAATTACAAAAACATATTTATTTTTACCAAGACTTTCAATACGAGAGGGACCAAATAAATCCATGTGAAGTAATTGCAAACGTCTAGACATTGAAACAATATTCTTGGATTTAAAAGATGCTTTGGTTTGCTTCCCTTTTTTGACAAGAATCGCAAATAGAATCATTTTCAAACTTTAAACTGGGAAGACCAACTACTAAGTTTTGAGAAAGAAGCTTGTTCAAAAGATGCATGTTCATGTTTGCTACTCTACGATGCCATAGCCAAGAGTTATCCTCTTTGCTTACTAAACAATCAACATATTCGGGTGAGGAGTTTGCAAGATCAACCATATAGATATTATCAATTCTAAAACCACGAAGTATGATCTTGAAATCACTACGTCTAAATACAAGACATTCATCCGAATTAAATAGAGCAAGATTTCCCTTGTCACATAATTGGCTTATGCTCAAGAGATTATGCTTCAAACCTTTCACAAGTAGTATATGTTTAATAGAGGAGTTTTCGTCCTTACCGACCGAACCAATGCCGATGATTTTTCCTTTATTGTTATCACCAAATGTGACACTTCCTCCTTCTTTGTGCTCTAGTTGAAGGAATTTGGATTCATCTCCCGTCATGTGTTTGGAGCATCCACTATCAAGGTACCATAGTACACTTGATCCCTTCAAGCACACCTACAAAACAAATTAATGTTCTTTAGGTACCCATGCCATCTTTGGTCCTTGAGGGTTAGGCATGTTATAATGATGCAATTGATTTATATGTCTATGACGAGTAAAGCAAGCGGGAGCAATATGACCAATACGTCTACAATAATGACAAGTCACGTTGGGATTATGCATTTTTCTAGGTACATGGTAACTAGATGAATGAAGATTGCTTACTCTACTTTGAACACCATTGTTTCTCCTATTATGAGCTCTAGGAGGTTCACAAGTTTGTCTAAAATATGCATCATTTCTAGAATATCTATCTCTAGGTGGAGGGTCATTTCTTGGTCTTCTAAATTGTTCAAGGTTTGGCCTAAAATATGCATCATTTCTAGGTCTTCTAGCATTTTCACTATTTGGTCTAACATGCAAGTTATTTCTAGGATTTCTACTTCTAGGATAAGCATTTTGGTTATTAGTCCTAGGTTGAGCTCTAGGTTGTTGTGGTTTAGCACCAACCTTTTCTTCATTCTTGAATCCTATTCCATGTTTAGTTGATTTTAGATTAACAAGCACATCATTCAAGTTTTTATGCGAAGAATTAAACTTATCTAATGTGCCTTTAAGTCTAGCTACTTCATTCTTAAGAAGCACACAAGAAGAACAGTTTCTAGTAGAACCTTCAGGTTTATCAGCACTTCTTTTTCCATAAAACTTGTTTTCCTCTTTTAGCTTCTCATTTTCGAAAACCAGTTTTTCTAATTCTTTTTCTTTTAATGAAAGCCGTGTTTGAAAATCTTTTTCTTTTAGAGAAGCGCTTTCTTTAACACTTTTGACAGTTTTTGAAGCTTTGATAAATTCAGCATATAGTTCATCAAAAGCATTTCTCATTTCATTAAGAGTAAAGAAATTTTGAGAAGAGATTTGACTTACCTCGTCTTTGCCGTCTTCTTGAGCCATGAGACATAAATTTGCTGCTTCATCGTCTTCTTCTTCGCTTGCTTCATCTCCGGAATCTCCTCCCCAAGAGATGTATGCACGTTGCTTTTTGAAGGGTTTCTTCTCCTTTTTGATGTTAGGGCAATTTGATTTTATGTGCCCGGTTTCTCCGCATTTATAGCATTTTAGTTGATCACCTTGCTTTTTGTTCTTGCGTTCATACTCTTTGCGCATGAATTTTTGAAACCTTTTGATAACGAGTCCAAACTCGTTGTCACCTTCCTCATCAATTTGTGGTTGGCTAGCCTTTAGAGCAATCCTTTGCCTTCTTTGATCATCAACAAACGGGTTAAGTATAGTTGATTCATAGGTTTTGAGATTACCTCTTAATGCGTCAATTGTGACATTTGTGATGCCAATGGATTCTTGGATTGCATCGGCCTTTGATCGCCATGCCGGAGTGAGACTTCTGAGGATCTTCCGGACAAGTTCTCTATCCGTAAACGTCTTTTTGAGGGCGTGTAGATCATTCACGATCATTGAGAATCGCTCAAACATTTCGTCTACTTTCTCTCCTTCCTTCATGTGGAATAGTTCATAAGAGTGAGTTAAGAAATCAATTTTAGCTTCTCGTACCTGGTCGGTTCCTTCGTATGTCACTTCAAGCTTATCCCACATTTCTTTTGTTGTTTTGCAACATGATATCTCCCTGTAGTCGTTAGCATTAACAGCACAATATAATAAATTTATAGCTTTGGCATTATTTTGAACCTTTTCCTCCGCGGTATATTCCTCTTCGGTCTTTGGAACCCATTCGTCTTCCACCTTCTTGGTTGGGATTTGGTTTCCATTGGTGAATACTTTCCACAAATGAAAGCTATTTGATTGCACAAAGATTTGCATCCTCTCCTTCCAGTATGAGTAGTTTGTGCCGTTGAATAGAGGAGGTCGTGTAGAGCATTGTCCTTCTTCAATTCCTGCAAAAGAGTCAAGAGTAGAAGCCATGGATGGTTCTCTCAAACAGTTAAGTTTTCAGAGAGTTGGGCTCTGATACCAATTGTTAGAAACTACGCTTTACGCTAGAGGGGGGGTGAATAGCGTATTAATAGAATTTAGCGTTTTCTTGCGGAATTTAAACTTTGCAGGAAGTAAAATAAATGCAGAAAAATAAACTTACACAAAGATGTATACTGGTTGGCCACCAACGTGGTTAGTCCAGTCCCCGAGAGACTCTCTCGAGATTTTTCACTATCTTGTTAAGCTTAAGGGTGCTCAACAAACCGTTACACACTTGAGGACACAAGCCTCAAACAGTTGCTCGGAGATCGCAATCTCAAAGACTTCACCCAAGGAAACGCAAGTTCCTTGAAACAAGAGAATCGCAATTCTCTTACAAGTATATCTAATACTTGGACACTCACTTAACTAAAGTACTCCTTATTGAGTAGATATGAGTAAAAGAATATGTTCAAGATCACAACAACTTTAAGCAATAATATGGCTCTCAAAAGCTTTATGAAATGAGTAGAAAATGAAGAACAATTGAATGAAAGCTTATAGCAATGTAATGATCAGTTTTGTGTATGTTGTTGTTTTTAAAACACTGAAATGAAGCTGTATTTATAGTTGAAAAAGTTGGTTCAACCGTTGTCTAATTGCCAATTAAAAGTTGCTGAAATTACTCAGTGATAATCGATTATTAAGACCAAACAATCGATTATCTGCCAGTCAGTTTAAAAATCAATCCCAGATTTAACGCTTCACAATCGATTATACATAATCTATAATCGATTACTGGTAATATTCAAAATCAGATAATCGATTACACTAAGTTCATAATCGATTACTTTAGCAACGTTCTAAAAATCATTTCCGGATTTTAAGCAAAACATCGATTATATAAAATCAATAATCGATTACTTCAGCAACGTTCTAAAAATCATTTCCAGATTTTAAGCAAAACATTGATTATATAAAATCAATAATCGATTACTTCAGCAACGTTCTAAAAATCATTTCCAGATTTTAAGCAGAACATCGATTATCTAGAATCAATAATCGATTACCTTATGGTATTTGAAAATCATTTGACAACGGACAGCTTCAACAATCGATTGTCCTTTGCAACAATCGATTACTTGTTATTTTCTGAAAATCATAAAACTTACTGTCTCAGTGATAATCGATTATCTAAAGACATAATCGATTACTTAATTAAATTTAAAATCACTGGAAGACATCAACTCAACACAATCGATCACCATTAGTTCATAATCGATTATTTTGAGTATTGAAAAACTTTACCTCAACAACAATCGATTGTCATTTGTTCATAATCGATTATCATGCAGATTTGGAAAAACCTGATGTTCACTATTTTACTCACAATCGATTACCATTAATTCATAATCGATTGTCATGCAGTCTTGGCTCAGAAACAATCGATTATCATAAGTACATAATCGGTTATTTTAGCCCAGATTTTTGAGGCATGTTTAGAAAACATTTTGTCTAATGTAAATATGCATGATTTAAAATCTTTTTGACACAGAATTAAATATGCATGATTTTGGAAAATAGTTTTATGAGAGAGGCCATACTATGAGTCAAGTTATAGGATCGAGATTACAATTTAGAACAACTCAATAACAATTAAAAGCTATATCTTGAACTTCAATCTTATTCGCAACCATTGTGCGCTTGTACTTGAATTCCGTCATATATCAATTTTTGCTTCGTTTGTCATTCATCAAAACCTACAAAAGAGTACACGTTTAGTATATTGCATTGAGAACGTGTTTCTAACAAGCTGCGATGATTCATGCACTAAAATGTAGAGGCACTACTTGTATGGCATTTATGTTGATATTTATACGGATCATAAAAGCTTCCAGTATATCTTCAAGCAAAAGGAACTGAATTTACGTCAAAGGATAAGGGTGAACTTCGTGTGACTTCTCTTCTATTTAGAGTCTTTTCCCTTTTAGAACGAGGTTGGATAAGTTGCTAAGCCGACGGAGCCTCTGTATCGCTGGTACGCTGCCCCCCTTGGCTCGAGTTGTCCGCTCGAGTAAGCCACGTCTAGAACAATAAACCCAGGGCTTAAACCTAGTATAACAAAGCCTCATGCCAGGTCCCTAGTAGGAATGTTTGTTTGCATCACGTGAATTTGACTTAGGGGACTTAACAGAAAGGTTGGGTCCATCTAGGACAGGTGACCTAAAACGAAAAGACCATCCTGATGCATCTTACGTGCTACTTGTGCATTTATGTGCTTTGGATTTGCATGTTGACCGACTCGCAAATAGTGAGAGCAAATTGAGAAAAATAGCACTGTTAGGACTAAATGAGGGTAACCACTTGTTTGAAAGCCAATGCCCAAATAGTACCGAAATACTACCGAATTTTTGAAAAAAAAAACAAAAAAAAAGAGAGACATTTTAACAAATTTTTGGTTTTTACTAAACATTTTGCCCGAAATATGCCAATTTGATTCCCACCGGATGTGGGATATGTAGGCAACCCCCACCAGGTTCAACTTCCTTTTTGAATAATATATCCCAAAATAGAAAAAATTGATTTTAGCCTCAAATAAGTCAGGTGATGCCATTCTTGTCTAAAATAAGCTGAATGTCCCCAAAAGGGCGCCACAAGGTTGTTTTTTAGTGAACAACCATCTTAGGTCATTTTCATCGGTTAGCAGACACAACATTAAAATATTCTTCCCCCAAGGTGCTAAAAGGCCATATCTACAAAGTCGCAGTCTTGTCCTGAAATAAAGAATTGAGAAATTTAAAAAACAAAAACAAATGATGTTTTCTTCCTTCGAGGTCACAATAAGTTTTTAAATCACCCTTAATAAATGTGCAGGATGAGCACAGATGAAATTGAACCCTTCACAGCCCTTAAGGAGATCCCCTTGGAGCTCTATATATGGTGGGATGACTTAGGAACAGGTAGCAAAGAGATTGTGACAAGAGTTCTAGGAGGCCTCGTTGTTTATTAAAAGTCAAGCCATGTTTGGACATAGTTTAGGCTTTGATGCCCTTCTGGGACCCCACTCGCAATGTATTCCGCTTCTCCGATTTGAGCTTACACCAACGTTGGAAGAAATAGCTGGTTATGTGGGTTTAAATGGAAATCTCAGAAGCCGCTATCCATTGGCACCAACACCGGTGACTCCCTACATGTTACTAGACTTGTTAAGCATAAGTCGAGATGTTCGGGACGGAAATATATCGGAAGGGTTTTGTACAATCCATTTCTTGTATCATTGATACAACAATCCCCGAGGTTTCGAAGAACCGAACACCGGTCTAACCCATGCCAGAAACAGAGACAATTGGGAGGCAAGTCGGGGCTTGGCTTTTAATGGTAGCTTTCTTGGGAGTTGTGGTTTGTCCCCGAAGAGATGGTCATGTAGAGATCGACCTTGTAGGAATTCTAGATGTTGCAAAAGCCAACAGCACGATGGCTCTGCTAATTGTGTCTGAAATATATCGAGCCTTGACGATATGCCAAGAAGGGGTGAAATTCTTCCAAGGTTGCAATTTGTTGCTACAACTATGGATAAAAGAGCTTTTCTGTCACCGGACCGGGTACATGAACTGTGGTTAGACCGGGTGGGACTGTATTGAAGAAATTAAAACCCGGGTAGCAGGAATTGAATTCCCTGAGGGCACCGAGGCTTGGCTATCATATTTGAGATCTTTGACCGCTGACAAAATTGAGTGGGCTTTCAGATGGATTCCCGTTACTGAGGCAGTATATACATCAGCTGAAGTACCTTGTATTCTTTTGATGGACATTCGAAGCATCCAACCCTACGCACCCTATAAGGTTTTGCGTCAATTGGGAAGATTTCAAACCATCCACGGTGATGAAGATCTGAGTAAACAAGTCATCGAACTAGGACCAAAGGATGCTTCTCTAGAAGGAAAGGTTCGCCAAATATGGAATAAGTTCAGGTTTCTTAAGCCTAAGGCCATAGTGCGAGATCGAGCCAGAGGCGAAGTCGACTCTAAGTACATGGCTTGGTTCGGCGAAAGGTTCCAGATTCTTCAAAGGCCCGCAAAAAGCCCACATGTCCAACACTTCACTGACGGTGCTCAGGTGTAATGGGATTGGTTAGACAAAAAGAGTGAATACAGGACCAGAATAGGAGAATTGGAAAAGCACGTCCGGGACCTCCAATTTGAAAACAACTTGCAAACTGTAGCCGATGAAGGTGACAAGAAGAAATTGACCTAAGAAAATGAGGCTCTTAGGGCTCAGATCTGACAAATGAAAATAGCTGCCAACAACCAAGAAAGAAGCCGAGCCGATAATATAATGATAAATGGACCAAAAAGATATGTCTCAGTATGCCAACAAAACTTTGAAAAATCCAAAGAGAATATAGCAAAAATCCAGGCACAATGGGAAAGAAAGCGGAAGATCGGGCCCAATTTTTACGACAGATGAAGAGAAACTACAAAGGGACTATTGCCAAGCTGAAAAGAAAAGTGACCACCCTTGAGGACGAGGCAACTAAGCAAGCCAAAGAATTCAAAACCGATAGGGAACACTGATATGACTTAATGGACCAAATGGAGGAGGAACTACAACAGTTACAAACTCAAACACTTTCGTGACTGTCAAGTTTTGGAAGCCAGGAATGACCAGATAGGGCGTCTGCTTCAAGAAAAGGGCAAAATCAGAGAGAGGATTCTGACCATTGCTCATTACATCACTAGGAAAGGCCAAGCGTGCGAGGACATGACTCGCACCACTTTTTTTGCGGCAATGATGATATTTGTCAAACAGATAATGAGTGACTTGGATAGGCTTCAAGGGGATCTTGCATATAGGCACATGGCACGACCGAATGATGTCCTGCAGGCACCGAGAGCTTTAATATATTCGTAATTTTTATATTGAGTCTCTATTTTCTTTTCCACTAGAGTCTATACTTTTTCTCCGCTGGAGTCTGTCAAGTTTTTCAAGTCTATATTTTCTTTTGAAAGATATTTGAATTTGGAGTCTGTATTTCTTTTGTTCATCATAGCCTGTTAAATAATTTAAATCTGTCAGCATTGAGTCTTTGGAATCAAAGTATTTGCCATCTATGAAAATCTCAAAATATTTTGTTTCTATTCACATTTATTTTTCACGAACTGCGCTTGGTCTGATTCATGCGGGGTCATGATACATAGGTAATCTCCATTGGATTCGACCGTAACCCTAAGAGAAAAAAAAAGAGGAAAAGAAATAAAAAGAGAGAAAACAAGAAAGCAAAAGAAAAGAATAATGGCAACGAAAAAAGGCAAAGGCGTGAATAAAAGAAGAGAAAAAAGAAAGAGAAAAGAAAAATGAGAAAATGGGAGAGAGAAAAGCAAGAAAAAAAGAGAGTGGAAATCAAGGAAATAGTAATGAAAAGCCGGGATGACTCATGTAACCATTGCAAACATGTAGACATCCGTTTATCTGTATAGGTTCATCACACCCCAATGTGTGATTCCCTATATTTACTTGTCTCAAACTAACCATTTGTTGCTGTGAATTCCAGCTTAGGTTTTTATAAGCGGTTGTTGGTTATTGGTAAGCTAGCATCGCATCAGTATTTTGTCAGATCAAAAGGAAGTACATAAATGTTGTCTGAAATGACCTTGCCAGCAATTCCCATCTTGGAAGATAGCCCAATCTCAGGCATCCCGGCCTCAGACTCTACAGCAGCCGAGGAAAACAAGATCTTACACCTTGGGGTTATGGAGATGTGGGATGCATGGACGAACGGAAAAGAGCCTCCGAGTGCCATTTCTGGATTCCCCGAGCTTTTTCCTAGATCTGGGGGTACCTACAATATTCCCATCAGCCATCCAAACATCCCATTGGGACAGCCCACCATACCGGCCAATTTTGTTGGAGCACCTTCTGAGGTCCGCCCCCAGGTGTTCACATGGGGAACAGTCCCCAATACCTTTACTGCTCCCCCATGTGCGGCCACAACAGCCTGCACTGTATAGACCTAATTTTGATCCATCGGCGTTTACATTCCAAACACCCACTTACCAAATTGAGCCTCCTCAGTACCACACCGACACTTATCCTCAACCACCATTTGAGTTCAAAACAGGACCGGACAAGACTTCCAAGACTCCCGAACAGGATGAAATGGCAAAAAGGATGAGAAGCCTGGAACAGAGCCTAAAAAATATGCAGGTTCTGAGTGGGCAGAAGAGTGTGTCATATACTGATCTATGAATGTTCCCGCACGTGCATTTGCCTATGGGATTCAAAACTCCAAAGGTTGAAAAGTACGATGGGCATGGTGATTGTATTGCTCACCTAAAGTAGTATTGCAACCAGTTGCGCGGAGCTGGAGGGAAAGAAGAATTACTTATGGCTTACTTCCACGAAAGTTTGGTGGGTATTGCCTCAGAGTGGTACATGGATCAGGACATCTCACGATGGCACATTTGGGACAACCTCGCAAGAGATTTTATTAGACAATTTCAGTACAATATAGACATTACTTCGGACCGCAACTCGTTGGAAAATTTGAAAAAGAAGTCCTCTGAGAGCTTTAGGGAGTATGCAATCAAATGGCGTGAATAGGCGTCAAGGGTAAAAACTTCGATGGATGAGGTCCAAAACCACTACAACCCTCATCCTGCTCAAAATAACTTGTGTCACCGTGAGCCACCCAGAAGACAAAACTTTATGCCAATCGGGGAGTCCTACTACAGTCTATTCCCAAAACTTGTCCAATTGGGTATGTTGCAGCCGGTACCTCCAAGCAGACAAAACCCGGAATCTCCTTCCTACCAACGAGGTGCCTGGTGTGCTTATCTCATAGGAGCTGAGGGGCATGACACAGAAAATTGCTGGACTTTGAAGCGAGTTGTGGAAGATTTGATAGAACAAAGGAAGATAGTGGTAAGGGATGAGGATGTCCCTAATGTGATAAACAACCCGTTGTCTGTCCACAATAATGGGCCGGTAATCGGAATGATCTGTGAGGATAAACAATTCAACTGGGCTTTGAAGGCCATAATTACCATTGCTGATGTGGATAGACAGCCAAGAGCTTACCCGAAGAAAGATGAAGGGGAAAAGAACAACAAAGCCATACACCCTAAAATTGAAAAGAATGTTGAGGTTAAAATGGGGCAACATACGCCAAAGAAGTTGTCCTCTATGACCCACGAGTTCATTAAGAAAAGTAGTTGACTCTGAGTCCCCCTAAGATATTCGAGTTGAATAGGACTACCCGGATATATGTGCCCAAAGGAACCTATGTCTGCGGGGGCTAACTAATCCACCAAGGTTGAGTGACCTCGTGGTTGTTGGCCGCGCACCTCAGAGGCCTATGATAGACCCCACTGCAGTCCTTTGGAATGAACATATAACGGCAGTGACGTATAAGGGCAAAGAAATCTCTGGAGAGACTCAAGAAAGTTACCCTGTGAAGAAATACTCTAACTTGGAAGAAGTGAACAGTGCCACCTAGAAGCGATTCCATTCAAGAAACCAGTGAGCGCCGAAGAGACGGAAGTTTTATTTTGGAAAATTAAAATGGCAAACTATGAAGTAGTGGACCAGCTTCGGAAATCCCTTGAACAAGTCTCCTTGCTATCCTTATTGATGAAATCTCCTGAACACCAGAGGGTACTAGCCAAAAATCTTAATGAGGCATAATTGCCAGCTCAAACCTCTGTGGAACAATTAGAAAGAATGGTGGAAATAGTCTTCGCAATCAATCATATCACATTCAGTTAAAATGACTTACCCCCAGAAACGGCTGCTCAAAACAAACCCTTGTATTTAACTGTCAAATGTGAAGGTTATTATGTCAAAAGTGTAATGGTAGACGGAGGCTCTGGGGTGGACATATGCCCACTTTCAACATTACAGTGAATGGAAATCAGGACTGAAAGGATTCGTCCTAACAATGTGTGTGTTCGAGCCTTCGATGGTATCAAAAGAGAAAATCGGAGAGATCCATCTGGTCCTGGCCATTGGCCCAGTTGATTTTGAGGCAACCTTCCAAGTGTTAGATATCGACACATATTACAACTACCTTCTGGAGAGGCCATGGATCCACACAGCAGGGGCAATGCCTTCCACTCTTCATCAGATGATAAAATTTAATCATGAGGACCAAGAAATCGTGGTCCATGGGGAAGACGAGCAGTCAATTTATCAGGACCCCTCTGTCCCGTGCCTCGAAGGTAGAGAGGATACTGAGCATATAGTCTATCAGGCCTTCAAAATTGTGGTGGCTAATCAGTATGAAGAGGGCAAACCCTGTCTCCATCCTTTCCTATTTAATGCCTCAATCATGGTGGCTAGAGAGATGATACGACATTGATTCAATCCGGGGAAGGGACTTGGAAGGTCCTTGCAAGGGATAGCTGAGCCGATTGTTTGCCCATAACAGAGAAGTTCTTCAGGCTAGGATTCCACCCGACGCCTAAGGATATAACATGGGCGGACCGTAGAAAGCATGATGGATGGGCTCTACCTCAACCGCTGGCACACTTGTATGAAACATTCGTAAGACCAAAGTACAGTGAAGAGGAAGATGATGAGGCCTTCACAGCTAATAAAATCGAGGAAATATGTGGGGCAATGAGAAAAATTCTATGTGAAACCCACGTGGTTCAACTAGGAGAAGGCTCAAGCACCGCTGAGGTGCTATACATGGGACCAGACGCCAAGTTGCAAAATTGGAAAGCTATACCATTTCCAATCAGGCGAGAGTTCCGGTAGTCCTGTCTTGCCATCTTTTCTGCATCACGAGTTATCTCAGGGTGTAACTCGGATGTTTTTCTTTAGTTTTTTGTCTTTTTACTTTTCCAAATGTAAGCCATGTTATCTTCCAATTTCAAAGAAATGAAATCATTATTTCATCATCTATGTTCCTTTATTCTTTCTGATTCTTGCTGTTTTCCTTTTATTCATTTCTTTCTGTTCTAGTAATACGGCTTTAAATAATATGACATGCTCGCAAACTTCATGCCCCAATCAATATATGCCGCCTAGTTGTGAAATAATGAACAAAGAACCGGAGTACGACGAAGAAGAGGCTTTTAGGGAAATCAATCAAGAATTGGAACATTTTGAAAATAAACCTAAGCCAAATCTAAATGATACTAGGCTAGTTAACTTGGGTGGTCCCGAAGAAATCAGAGTATCCTTTCCTATTTGATCCCTTTTAATTCCATATTCGAAGTTGCGATCGGATCTATTAATTAAAAAGAATCAATTCAATACATTTCTTATGTACCTATATATCTATCTGATTTATTTCGTACCTTTTGTTCAATGAGAAAATGGGTCAAATTCTACAGGATCAAACCTGTGGGACTTAAGGAATGATATAAAAAAAAGAGAGGGAAAAATATTCATATTATAAATATGAAGTAGAAGAACCCAGATTCCAAATGAACCAATTCAAACTTGAAAAGGAGTTCAAGTTCAACTCATTCCGTTCGTTCCTCTATCTATCCCGTGAGTGTAAAGGGGTAAGTAACTCCTCATGGCTCCGGGGTGGAGGAAGCTGGTCCATCGAATCGGACCCTCCCAGTGGTCCCCTATCCGGATGAGGTAATAGGGGGATTCTGTTGAGCACTTGGCCTTTTGCCTTAGAAAGAGTTCAACCCACTTGAAAGAGGAAAGGGGAGTAGGCATAGTATCCGAAAGTACGAATTCGGGGTTCATCCCTCAATCAAGCGCTACTTGAAATTCAGGATAGATTCCACTCTCAGTTAGTATGCACCTTTTTTTAAGCAAGAACTCTTAATCGTTCGTATCCCATGCCCATGGGCTACTTCATTGAGACGATGGTCGGAGTTTACAAGCTGCTTTGATAGAAACAGGTTAAGAAAGATAGCTGAAAGTGAAAGGGAATCTATGAGAGAAGGTTCTTGAACTGAGTTATGACCGAATAGAGCACGGAACCAACGAGTTCAGTCGAACAAGGTAACGGTCTAAGGGAAGGATCAAGCTTGAAAGGAATGGACGGGCGTAGGCTTAATAGTGAACGCAGACCCCCCTGCAAAAAACATTGCTATATTTCCAACACTCTGGACAGGCGGAAGGATCTATGTCCATCCCCAACTTCCTTTCAATCCACATCGGAAAATTTAGGCTTTCTCTACTGGGAGTCATCAAAGGAGGAATGGGCATACGCTGGTTCGATAAGCCAAGGAAAAACAACCACCGCTTGGTTTTGACACTCAAGCGACCCGCCCTACTAAAGAAGATCGATGCAAAGGTTAGATTTCACCACCTCTATCTACCCAACTAGTACTATTTGATCTAAAAAAATCCAACCTGGAAACTTTCTCTCCCCCAGAAAACCCTCTATCCCCAAGCCCCTTTACTAGGTTGGGCAAGCTTTGATGCCCCTACTCCCAAGAGGTTGCTGGCCGGGATCATGGAACTATCGCTCGAGAAGTAAGAAGCTGATCCTTGTTTGGTCATATGGATAATAGTTCTTCTTAGGTCAGCGGCGGCCGGACCGGGGGTTACCCGCGATTGGTAATGACACAACAAGAAGAGGAGTAGGGGAGACAAGGTTAGGCGCTGGGTAGCGCAGCGCATCTGTTTCGGGTACAGAGGCTACGAGGGGTGATAACACGGCCACCCAACCCAGCAGGTCAGGGGCAGGCCAGCCTCGATTTGGTACCGCTCTCGCGGCCCGCACCAAAATAGTGCTTTACCCGTAGATGTCCAGTGAGCTGCTGCGCCTCAATGAATTTTGGGGAGAACCCCCTAGCTCTAGGTTCGAGTGGCATTTCAACCCTAACCACAACTCATCCGCTGATTCTTCAACATCAGTCGGTTCGGACCTCCACTTAGTTTCACCCAAGCTTCATCCTGTCATGGATAGATCACCCAGGTTCGGGTCCATAAGCAGTGACAATTTCCATATGAAGACTCACATTAGCTACGGCTCCGGTGGGTTCCCTTACCAAGCCACTGCCTATGAGTCGCCGACTCATTCTTCAACAGGCACGCGGTCAGAGCCTTGGCTCCTCCCACTTGTTGGGAGCTTGCGATTTCATGTTCTATTTTACTCCCCGATGGGGGTTCTGTTCACCCTTCCCTCATGGTACTACTTCGCTATCGGTCACTCAGGAGTATTTAGCCTTGCAAGGTGGTCCTTGGTGATTCACACGGGATTCCACGTGCCCCATGCTACTCGGGTCAGAGCATAAGCTAGTGATGCTTTCGGCTACTGGACTTTCGCCATCTAGAGTGCAGTATTCGGGCTACAAGAGAGCTAGACAGCTGGGATGAAACGTTTGCGAGGAAGAATCAGTGGCCAATGGTTCTACAACTGCAACAACACTTACTGAAAAGACTATTCTACGACCAGCCACCTACTTAATTACACTTCCGGCAATAAGCAAGTTCCTTCTTCTGTGAATATAAGATAGACCGACAGCCGGTAGGGGACTAACGGATTATGGGAATAGCGAAAAACCGGATTTAAAGATATAGGCCAATCAAAAGGAAGATGGTGAAATACAACCACAAAGAGACCCTTGCTGACGCCTTAGTCTTATTTGAAAACAAAAGCGGATGAGCCTTCTTCAAGAAAAAAGCCAATCTGATTTCGGGCGGAGAAAGGCTAGGAAACTATAAGGTCTCGTAGGAAAAAGACAAAACGTAGGTAGGCTGCCACGCGGAGTGAAGGTAACTAGCCAATTCCTATGAAACCAAAATAAGCATCCACACAAATGAGAAAACTCAAGGCGCGTTGATCCAACTCCTGTATGAATTCAAAGACCTGTTTGCTTGGTCATACGATGATATGCCAGGGCTAAGCATCGATTTGGTGGTTCATAAGTTGCCTACTTACCCCGAGTGCCCTCCAGTCCAACAAAAGCAGAGAAAATTTAAAACTGATATCATTGATAAGATCAAAGAAGAAATCATAAAACAGTTGGAGGCAGGAGTAATCCGAGTGGTCTGGTATACCACATGGCTGGCCAATGTATTTCCAGTGCGAAAGAAAGATGGGAAAACCCGAGTGTGTGTGGACTACAGAGATTTGAACAAGGCTAGTCCCAAATACAATTTCCCTTTACCCAATATCCACATCCTTGTTGATAAGTGCGCCAAACACGAGATACAGTCTTCGTGGATTGCTACGCAGGATATCACCAGGTGTTGATGGATGAGGAGGACACCGAGAAAACCACCTTTACCACACCTTGGGTAACCTATTGCTACAAGGTTATGCCTTTCGGGTTGAAGAACATTGGGGCAACATATTTGAGAGCTATGACTACTATCTTCCACGACATGATGCATCAGGAAATAGAGGTGTATGTGGACGACGTGATCATCAAGTCCAAAACTCAGGATGATCATGTGCGGGATCTAAGAAATTTCTTTGAACGGCTGCGCATGTACGATTTGAAATTGAATCCAGCCAAATGTGCATTCGGGGTCCCGCCAGGCAAACTTCCGGGGTTCATAGTTAGCCGTAAGGGTATTGAGTTAGATCCAACAAAGATAAAGTCTATTCGAGATCTACCTCCTCTGAAGACCAAAAAGGATGTAATGAGATTGCTAGGGAGACTTAATTATATTAGTCGATTCATCGCTTAGCTGACTTCCACATCCGAGACCATATTCAAATTGCTAAAGAAAGATGCAGCGATCAAATGGATGGATGAATGTAAAGAGGCTTTTGATAAGATTTAAGATTATCTGTCCAATCCACCAGTCTTGGTCCTGCCGGAACCAGGAAGGCATTGTTTCTGTACCTAACAGTCCTGGAAAATTCGTTTGGTTGCATTCTCAGGCAGCATGATATCACCGGAAAGAAAGAATATGCAATATACTACCTGAGCAAGAAGTTTACCAGTAACGAGGCCAAATAGACCCTGCTAGAAAGAACATGTTGTGCCTTAACTTGGGGCGCTCAGAAATTGAGGCATTACCTACAAGCCCACACCACTTACCGCATAACCTGGCTGGATCCTCTGAAGTACATATTTCAAAAACCAATGCCCACGGGAAGATTGGCAAAATGGCAAATTTTGCTCACCGAGTTCGACATAGTGTATATCACTCGCACAGCTATGAAGGCCCAGGCGTTAGCGGACCATTTAGCTGCGAACCCAGTTGATGATGAATACCAACCCTTGAATACTTATTTCCTAGACGAAGAGGTGAATTTGGTTGAGGTAATGTCTAAGGATACTGTTGCTTGAAAAATGTTCTTTGATGGAGCGGTAAATGCAAAAGGTGTAGGAATTAGGGCAGTCATAATTTCACCCACCGGTCAACACTACCCAACCACGGCTCGACTTCGGTTCTTCTACATGAACAATACACCCAAATATGAAGCCTGCATTATGAGGATGAACATGGCTATTGACTAAGAAGTCGAGGAACTATTGATCATGGGGGATTCAGATCTAATCATCCGGCAAGCCCACGGTGAATGGGAAACTCGAGATGTCAAGCTCATCCTTTATTTTCAACATGTGTAAGATCTCAGCGATTCAAGGCAATAGAGTTCAGGCACATCTCTCGCTATCATAATGTCTAGCTAATTCACTCGCCACTCTGGCCTCGATTTTGCCCTACCCAGGCAATGCACACGTTGATCCCTTAGAAATTTAAATTAAGGAAAGGCATGGGTACTGTAATACTGCTAAAGCAGAACCAAGCACACAACCATGGTACCATGATATTAAGGTGTTTCTGAAAAATCAAGAATGTCTCGAGCAATCCACTGAGGACCAAAAGAGAACTATCAGACTGCAAACAAGTGGTTTCTTTTTAAGTGGTGAGGTTTCATGCGAAAGGACCCCAGACCTAAATCTATTAAGGTTTGTTGATGCCGAAGAGGCAGGACGAATCATGCACGAAGTACATGCGGGAGATTGCGGACCACACATGAATGAGTATGTTGTAGCAAAGAAAATGATCCGAGCGGGCTATTATTGGATAACCATGGGAAGGGATTGTTTTAGATTTGTCCGAAAATTCCATCAGTGTCAGGTGCACGATGATTCGATTCATGCACCACCCACAAAACTGCATCCCATGTCAGCAACCTGGCCATTCGCAGCTTGGGGCATGGATGTTATTAGGCCAACTGAGACAAAAGCCTCAAATGGGCACAAATTCATATTGGTTGCCATTGTTTATTTCACAAAATGGGTCGAAGCCATCACTTTTAAATCGGTGACTAAGAAGTTGTGGTGGATTTTGTGCATGCAAATCTCATTTTCTGTTTTGTCATCCCAGCCACTGTCATCACGGACAATGCTGTAAATTTGAACAGCCGATCGTTGGGAGAGATATGCGAACAATTAAAATAACGCATCGGAACTCGACCCCTTACCGGCCCAAAGCCAATGGTGATGTCAAAGCAGCAAACAAAAATATCCTGAAGATTTTGAGAAAGATGATTCAAAACTCCAGGCAATGGTATGAGAAACTACCTTTCGCATTATTGGGGTATCGCACAACCGTGCGCACATATTTTGGAGCAACTCCCTATCTTTTGATCTACAAAACTGAGGCACTAATACATGCGGAGGTGGAAATCCCGTCTCTCCGTATCATTGTTGAAGCTGAGATTGAAGACACGGAGTGGGTCAGGACTCGTCTAGAACATTTGGCCCTAATTTATGAAAAACGAATGGCGGCGGTCTCCCACGGGCAGTTTTACAAACAAAGGATGCCCGTGCTTATAACAAGAATGCACGCCCTTGGATTTTTGAGTTCGAAGGCGCATCCTTCCTCACCATCAAAAAGCAAAAGGAAAATTTGCTCCTAATTGGAAAGGCCCGTACATTATCAGAAAGATATTATCGAAAAAGCATTGTACCTGGGCAACATCGAAGGGGATGATCCCGAAGTTGCAGTGAATGCAGACGCAGTAAAAATGTACTATGTCTAGGCTCCTTGTAGCAATGTTTCAGTTCAGTTGAGTTGACAAAGGCTTTCATTCCCTGCTACCCAAACAGTACCAACCTTGGCAAACCCATTTGAGCTGGTTAATTTTCTTTAACCACCCTCTCTGGAACTTTGAAATGTTATTCAAAATAAAGAAGAAAAACAAAATAAAATAAAGAAAAAGAAAAGAAAGCAAAGAAACAAAAACCGAAAAGAAAAAAAAACAAACAAAAAAATGAAAAAAATGATGAAAAATGAGAAGCAAAACAAAAATAATTTAGGAAACATACCTCAACTACGTTCGACTTGATTCCGAAAGGATACGTAGGCAGCCTCTCTCTGGGGTACAGTCACACAAAACAAAAATCCAAAATTTCTCCCCAAAGAATAAAATTGGGGTAGATGATATAATGGCTCAGCCATGAGCCCGCCGAAATGGTTCCAAAGTTGCAATTTCAATCAAATCCCTTTTCACCCAGAAACCCATCCAAGTCCTTCTGATAAATGAGCAAAGGTGTCAGAATGGGAGACACCGCTGCTGGAACTTGATGCAGTCAAAACAGAGAGAAATAAAATGAGAGAGTCTTATCGGTTAAAACCTGCGGACAGTATAAAGCGACGGTGAGTAGAGAAATTAAAAATAAGAGAGTTCTCTTAGTGAAAACTCATAAAGATCACTTTCAGGCGATAGTAAGAAGAGAAATCAGAGAGGTCGATTGGAGAAAACCCTAAAAAGGGCGTCATCAACCGAAAAGAAGACTTCGCTCACCATTGAAAGGTCCTGGCAAGATTCCCTGGTTTCGAAATGCGGTTCAATGAGTTTATAAAAAGTAGGGGAGGATTGTACGGGTCAGGCACCCAGCCCAAGAAGCATGTCACGTCTATTTGAAGTCTGCATGCACCCCAGATAAGTCCTCCTTTTCTTCCCAAAAGGGACGCTTCTCTTTAAATTCATTCCTTCTTGTTTACTCTGCCTTGAATCCTTTTTTCTGTTTCCTGAAACTAATACAAAGGAAAGATGGAAAGATATGGTTTTACAGGGCTCTGCCTGGCAGAAGTTGAATACCCAGTCTCAGCAGGTGCATCTAGCCGATCCCGACTGGACATGATGGCTGATGCTTCGAAAGCAGAAAGGGCTGAAAAGGTGGAAAATCGAACTCAAAATTCCCGCAAATGCAAAGATAAGAAAAAGGTAGAGTTCCACTGGGCTAATTGGTTCGGCGAAGTTTCAGAAGCCAAGGTGCCCCAAAGGTTCTAAAATTAAAGTTGGGGTAAAGAAATCAAAGGCCTATGAAGATGAAATAAATCTGAAAGTTGAGTCTCCATGATCAAGTAACAAGGCAAAAATTGGAAAGTTAGAGGTCTTCTCAACAGAAGCAGGGCCGAGATCAAGCAATCAAGGTCACAAAACCAACCACCATTTTAAACTAACAATCTTGCTTTGTTTGAAAATCTGAAACAGGCGCAATCCAAAGCCATAGTGCAAAAGGAAAATGCAACTAAAATAACACAGGAGATAGGAGCGGCTCCATAGCAACAATCAGCCCCAAAAGGGAAGTTTCCTTCAAATCATTTCTTGTAGTTTTAATAAAAGAGGAGATGAGGAAAGGAAAATCATAAAATCATGGTAGCATAGGGTTCCAAGTCTCTAACTGCATCCTCCTAAACCTAGGACCACTTTCTCTATTTATCCCGGCATAACCCGTGGTTCCCCCTAGCATAACCCAAGAGCTTTTTCTTCCGATCCCGGCATATCCCGTGGATCCCCCGGTATAACCCAGGAGCCTTTTTCCTATCCCGACATAACCCGTGGATCCCTTTGGCATAACCCAGGAGCCTTTTGCTTCCTATCCCGGCATAACCCGTGGATACTCCTGGCATAACCAAGAGCCTTTTTCTTCCTATCCCGGTATAACCATGGATCCCCCGACATAACCCAGGAGCCTTTTCTTCCTATCCCGGCATAACCTGTGGATCCCCCTAGCATAACCCAAGAGCCTTTTTCTTCCTATCCCAGCATAACCCGTGGATCCTCCTGACATAACACATGAGCTTTTTTCTTCCTATTCCGACATAACCCATGGATCCCCAGGCATAACCCAGGAGCCTTTTTCTTCAAATCCCGGCATAACCCTTGGATCCCCCTGGCATAACTCAGGAGCCATTTTCTTCCTATCCCGGCATAACCCATGCACTTCTCCTTTATCCCCAGCAGGAACCATTTTTTTAATCCCGGCATGACCTGTGGACCTCCCCGACACAACCCGAGGACTCACTTTTCCGGCATAACCCGTTCATTTTCAAGCATAAATTGGTAATCCTCTCAAGCTAATGTTTCATTCCCAAGGATACGTAATCCTGATCTTTATTGCTTTCCACAAAATTTTCCTAGTGAAAACTGGGGCAGAAAATTTCGTATGTTTTGGTGTCCGACAGGTTTTCCCTCTAGGCACAGGATTCGAGATGACCGAAAGAGTGAGTCTCAATCTAGAATAATGGAAGAAAAGAACAAAAAGAAGAGAACCTAGAGTGCTTGCAAAAAGGGATGCGGACTGCTCAAATTTTATTGAAATCACAAGCTTAGCATGACCCTTCCTCAAATGCTGAATAAGGAACCGACAACTATAGCTTACGAGCATCAAGATTCAGATCAGGGTCCATAGCGAATTCAGCTAAGACTCGAGATCAAGCTTAAGAGATTTATAGATAGTAATCTTATAACTCATAGCTAATAGACATAGCTAGCTTAGCTTTTTATTTTCCTTTTGATTTAATAAGGAGGCCAGTTAGCAGTTGCAGCAGTCAAATCACAACTCTTGGTAGTCCCATCTACCAAACACTCCTGAACTACACTGACCTGATTCCTCTTTAGCCGAGGATATGTAGGCAACCTCTGAAGTAGGAAGCGGTCAAGCTTTTTAAAACGCTTCTCATGGAGTGTCAGGCAAGCAAAAATCTCTCATGGTCGCTTACTTGTCTTTTCCCAAAAACACGTCGTGTCTCCGAGCAAAGAGGGGCAGCTGTGAGCATGTGAGTTTTGACTAGCCTAACTTTCTCCTATAAATTCGTAAAATTAGGATTTTTCTTTATTTGTATGATATTTAAAATTTAATAGCATAAATTGTGTGTTTTGTTTGCATTCTTGTGCGTGCAATTTAATTGATATAATTAAAAATACCAAATAGCATTTAGGACTCAATTTTAGCATTTTTATTAGTGAATTAATATTGCAAGAAAATAAAGAAATTCCAAAAATATTTTTTCTTGCATTTCTACTTGTAATTTGCCTTAAGTTTTTTGTTAAAATTAGGAATTAGTTAATGTGGAAATTGAATAGTATAATTTTAGAGTCAATTTGGGTCTTATTTTTAATTTTACATCTAACAAAAATAAAAAAGTTCATAAATAAAGAAACCAAAAGAAGAGGAAATTAAAAGAAAAATAGGTCTTCATAAATTAACCCACTTTTTGGGCCAAACCCATTGAAAATTGGCCCAAGACCTCTGTTGAAACCCACTCGGTCGAGCCCAGACCCGCATCCCCGCCCGGTCTAGCCTTCCTCGACCAAAACGACGCCGTTTGGCTCGGATCAATCCTGGCCGTCTATGTTGCCTGATCTAACGGTCGAGAAGCTGGGGTTTATTAATATTTAAATGTCCGAACCATACCCCCTACCCTCAAACTATCGTCCCTCTTACCCCTCTAATTCAGAGATGTCCCCCACCTGATCCACTCTTAACCGCCGCCGAAAATCGCCTCAGCGGCGACGACGGAGTTCCAACAGCCTCCAAAATTTCCCCATTGCCTCGTCTTCTTCACCTCATCATGGATCTATGATTGATTTCTTTCAAAACCTAGCCAAAACCCTCAAATCCGTGAAACCCTAGCCTCCGCCTCCGCCGCCGCCCACAACGGTGCCACCACCCTTTTCCCACCAAATTAACATCCTTGAACCCTCTCCCTCGCCTCTTGCAAAACTCCAAACCCCATTCCACAAATCACAGCCAATCACTTCGAATACCAAATCAAAAGCTCGGACCAAACCTTGATTCCTCCAACATTCCCACAAATCACACCCCATAATCTCCCAATCTCCCTCTTACTAAACCGCTAATTGGCTTCCTTCGAACATAGCCAGACCTTCATAAATTTTCGGATCTAGGGTTCGAATTCTCAACTCGTTTTGGAAATTTCAAGTGCTCGGTTGATTTTTTATTAATGTTATATGTTTATTTTGGACAAAATAAACATTAACATTAATTTAAAATCACATTCGATGATATTATTATCAATCATCAAGTTTTATTTCCTTTTTTTCTTCCGTGTTTGATTATATTGATCCTGTGCTCATGGGTTTTGATTTTTAGTTTAATTTTTATTTTTGATTTTGGTTATGGTTTATTCTATTTGCGTGAATTCTGATTTTTTGTTTAATTTTTGTTTTAATTTTGTTGTGATGTTGTTGGTTTAATTCAGTGTTTAGTTCTTTAATTTTTACTTTTATTGAATAGTTCTGTTAAATTTGACTTTTGCTGTTTAGTTTAGTTTAGAATTAATGTCGATTTAGTTTGATTCATGACTTTGTGGTTAATTTATAATTTGACAGTAGTATGAACTAGGATTAATTTTCAGTTTTCTTTTGTTTTTGTTTTGCATAGCTTTGAATGGATTTGATACTGTAGTTTTAGAGTTCTTGAAATTGTTTTGGTTATAGTTGAGTAGTCTAGACCTTTATTTAGTTAGTAAAAGGAGCTGGGGTCAACTAGAATAGGTTTGGTGATTTTAAGACTGGTTCAATGGTAGTTTAGGGAATTCATCTCAGGAAATCTTTGGTAACAGAAATTAGAAACCCCTAGAAGCACCTAGAAGGGGATTAATTAGCTATAACTTGGGCAACAAGCCAATAAAGAAAGGATTAATTAGCTAAAATTTGAAATAAAAGTGGGAGCTAGGGTGTAAATAAAAACCTGAAGGCTGTCTTGGACTTTGCCTATACAAGGCATACCTATTGCCTTATTTTCACAAGTTTTAGAGGTCTAATAAAGTAATGAAGCACTGAAAACATACAATAAAACTTCAGATAGTCTAAAACTCTCAAAAATCGCTATTCCATTGAAATTATAGAGTGATCTTGAAGCTTCAGATTCTGAAATTCAATGTCCAGCTTGAATAAGGTTAAAAAATGGTTCGAATAGTCCTGTTTCAGTAATTGGGGTTTTCAGAAGTTCCTGGGGTCATTTTTGGGTTTATTTGAGCTCATTCGAGTTTGTTTTTGGTTGATCACTGGTGTTGTTCATTTGAAATTAACTGCTGATCTATTGAGATATCATTTCAGGGTCAAAATTAGTGCAAAGCTTCTACTGATTGTTGTTTGTTACTGCTGTGTGTTACTGCTGCCTAGCTGACCTCCATCTCTTAATTTTTCTTTAAACTCCAGGTATTACTATGGCCTCAAATGCTATGTGAAGATTGGATCAACCTGTGTGAACATCTTTGAAGTCAAATAATGAATTACTATTGGTGTTTATTCGATTTTATGTTGTATTTTTTTCGATTTCGATAACTTAGCATAGTAACGTTATTTGGACAATGCTTTAGTTGTATTAGTAGGACTTTTGGACTGACTTGTAGTTGGACTATTTGAATTATTTGTTGGTGTCATTTAAAATGTGATAACATGCTTGTGTCAAATCTAAATACATGCTTAAAATTTAGTCTTGCAATCAGTATGCATATTGAAGTATCTACTTGGTTTAATTATTTCAAAATTGCTTAAGTACCATAAATCTTATCGTGGATGGTTTAATTGTTTAGTCGGTACATGTTTGGGGATTTTCAGTCATTTAGCTGCTATGCCTGCTGAATTGGTTAGACCAAATTGTTTTAACCCCCAAAATAGCTATGCACTGCTATAGTTTAAAATCTAAAAGAGATATCCAAAAGTAATCACTACACCTGAATCAATGATAAGCTGTTCGGCATGAGTGAGTTAGGCCTGTTAGAGGCCCAAATATGATAGTCAGCTTCCCAGCTGAAGCGTTGCAGAGAAACAGTGAGACATGGGGCTTTACTCAATTTCATTTTCCGTTTGGGCATGCACAAAGGCCCATAACCAGCTAGCTCCTTATAAACTTGACTTAAATGCCTCATTCTTGGGCTAATCCTACAGCCGAACGAGCTAGGGACTGGAATTAATTTTTAAATAAGTTTTAATTTGATTTGGGTCATGCATGTTTTGGGCCTCCCAAGTCAAATAGCAAATTTGAATTAAGAGTTTTACAACAGTTAGGATTCTTTTTTTTGTGTTTGGATTTGATCTTGAGACCCAAAGTTTTCATGAATGCCTTAATAGTAGTTAATTAATAATGCAAATCAATTAAGTTTCTATAGAGACAATCTTTAATAAAAAAATAATAGTCCCTTCTACGATGGCCTTTAAAAATAAGACAAGGTGCGCCGCGCCAAGTAAACTCACAAACTGAGTGGCTCTCTTTAATTACTTCTTTAAAAAATGTTTAGAACTCGAGAGGTGCCATTTAGCGAATTTTCATGGCCTCTCGCAAAGTTAATAGTACGTTAGCCGCTTTAGGCGCGTTCTTTAATAATTTTACCTTCCTAAATTCGGGTGTGTAGTTGATGTGACCCAAATCCAAATTCCAAAATGTTGAACAAAATTTTTCGAGGATCCGGGTGCATCTCATGTGACGTGATTTGAAAACATATTTTAAACGACGTTCAATATCCTAAAAATTATTAATTTAAAACGGTAAATAATTCTAAAATTGCACTATAGGATTACGTGTATTAAAAATCAGATTTTAGCCAATTATAATAGTTTAAGTGACCGCGCTAGAACCACGAAATTCGAGGGTGCCTAACACCTTCCCTCGGGTTAACAGAGTTCCTTTAGAATTTTTGGTTCGCAGACTTCACATAGAAAGTCGAAAATTTCCTCGATTTGGGATTCAATCGGTGACTTGGGACACCAAAAGCTAAATCTTTCCCAAGTGTCGACTCTGAATAAATAAATAATCCCATTTTGAATAATGTCACTTAAATTGGAAAAACTCCCTTATACATTTTATCCTTCAGGATAGGTGTATAAAGAAGCAGGTGTGACACTTCCGAGGATTGATAATTTATTTTATCATTTGCAAAGTGTCAAGTATTTTTAAAAGATATAATTAAGGTTTGGGTACCATCAGGTAGGGGTTAAGGAGGAAGATATTTTGAAGACAACATTTAGAACCAGATATGGGCACTTTGAGTTTCGTGTTATGTAGTTCTGTTTGACCAATGCCCCATCAACATTCATGGATTGGATGAACCATGTGTTCAGGCCCTTTTTAGACCTGTTCGTATTTATATTTATTCACGATATATTGGTATATTCTCTTTAATAGGCTGAGCATGCTGATCACATGCGTACAGTGCTCAGAGTTCTACAAAAAGTAAAGTTGTATGCAAAATTTTCTAAATGTGAATTCTGGTTGAACTTTGTATCTTTCCTTGGGCATATTATTTCGGGGGGATACACTAAATATTGAGGCAGTGAAGACTTGGCCTAGACCCGCAACACTGATGGAGGTTCGTAGCTTTCTGGGTTTGGCATGTTATATTAGGAGATTTGTAGAGGGATTTTATTCCCTTTCAGCACCTTTGACGAAGTTGAGTTAGAAAGGAGTAAAGTTTCAATGGACTGATGCTTGTGAATGATGTTTCAAGGCATTAAAGGACATATTAGCTTTAGCACCAATTCTAACGCTCGTATAAGGGACCAATGGTTATCTGATCTATTATGACGCTTCAGGCGTTTGATTGGGTTGTGTGCTGATGCAGCATGGTAAGGTTGTAGCTTATGCTTCTAGACAACTAAGAAACAGAGAGAACAACTACCTGAGGAACGATTTAGAGTTAGCCGCGATGATTAATGCACTAAAATGTAGAGGCACTACTTGTATGGCATTTATGTTGATATTTATATGGATCATAAAAGCCTACAATATATCTTCAAGCAAAAGGGACTGAATTTACATCTAAGGAGATGGTTGGAGTTACTTAAAGACTATAACATTGATATTTTATACCACCAGGGGAAGCCAAGCGTAGTAGCGGACACCATGAGACATAGATCTATGGGTAGTCTGTCATATTTATAGTTAGAAAAAAGGGGAATATCCTATAAGGTTCATCAACTAGATATTCTTGGAGTTTGGTTACTGGACTCAGGTGATATTGGAGTTACTATTCAGGATACGACAACATCCTCTTTAGTAACTGAAGTAAAGGAGCTCTAGTACGAGGATCCTCTATTAGTAAATTATAGAGATACCACTCCTCAGAAAGAGAAGGCACTGTTTGAAATTGCAGAAGATAGGGTCCTCAAATATCGAAGATGATTATGTGTCCCTAATGTTGCAGGGCTGCATCAGCAGGTTATGGGAGAAAGTTACTATTCTCGTTATTTTGTCCATCTAGGAGAGACAAAGATGTATCATGATATCAGGGAAGAGTATTGGGGGGACAAAATGAAAAAGGATATAGCAGAGTTTGTTGCTTAGTGTCCTAACTATCAGTATATTAAGATCGAGCATAAAACAATCAGTGGATTATTGCAAGCTATGGAGATTTTGACTTGGAAATGGGAAGTAATCAATATGGATTTCATCGTAGGCTTACCTCGTACCCAGTGTAAGTTTGACTCGATATGGGTGATTGTTGATAGGCTTACATAGTCAACCTATTTTTCCCCTTAGGACTACATATTCCGTAGGCTTTACATTAAAGAGATAGTACGACAACATAGTGTTCCTATATCTATTATCTCGGATACATGAGCACAATTTATAGCTATTTTCTAGAGGTCCTTCCAAAAAGGATTGGGGACTCAACTAAGTCTTAGTACACCATTTCATATCCAGACAGACGGACAATCTGAACGTACCATTTAGACACTGGAGGATATGTTACAAACTTATGTGGCAGACTTCAAATGTAGCTGGGATGATCATCTGCCGCTTATTGAGTTTGCATATAATAATAACTACCATTTCAGTATTCAGATGGCACTATACAAAGCTATTTACGGACGAAATGTCGATCGCCTATAGGGTGGTTCGATGTTGGGGAAGCTATGTTAGTGGGGCCAGACCTGGTTTAACAAGCCATAGAAGAAGTAAAGCTTATTCGAGATGGACTATTGACAGCTCAGAGTCGTCAGAAGTCATATTCTGATGTGTGGCGATGAGATTTAGAGTTCAGTTTGATGATTGGGGTATTCTTAAAGGTGTTACCTATGAAGGGTATAATGTTGTTTGGCAAGAAAGGAAAACTTAGACCACGATATACTGGGCCTTATAGGATCATTCGTAGACCGGGCCAAGTAGCTTATGAGTTAGAATTGCCCTCTGAATCGGAGTTTGTCCATCTAGCTTTTCACGTATCTATGTTGCGGAAGTACATTGGTGATCTTACCCGAGTGTTGCCCACGAATGATGTACAGATTACAGAGAACTTGTCATACAAGAAAATTTCGGTTTCTATCCTAGACTGACAAATTCGCAAGCTACAGAATAAAAAGATAGCCTCCGTGAAAGTACTTTGGAGAAACAACAATATGGAAGAAATGACTTTGGAGACCGAAGAAGATATGAAGTCTAGATATCCTTACTTATTTCCTTCTCGAGAGAAGGGTCCTACTGGGACATCACAACCGTAAGGTATGTGTATAAATTCTTATGTTAGTTATTGTTATTGGTCTTCTGAGGCCATTATCGTTATTGATGATTATTATCCTATGTAGCATAGTGTTATTAAGCTTCTATAGAGAAAATTGGTATTAGTGTTGTTATTAAGACGACCCTGCCAAAGTTATATAGATCTCGGGGAGTTGAACATTCGAGGACAAATTTTTCTAAGAGGGGAATGGTGTTACATCTCGCGTTTTCGTACGTTAAAGTTTTCGTCTTTAGTTGATAGACATAGACTTGGGGATGATATCATCTTGACATTAACGTATTTACGCTATTTATAGCAAGCGAGAAGTAAGTGTCATGAAGGATAAAAGGTACACAGATTAAAGAAAATAAGTTTCGTTAAAAGTGGCCAATTTGAGATAAAATACGGGTCAAGAGATAATACATAATAATTATGAACTAATACCATGCAAGGTACCATATGACCACTATCATATAATGTATAAATTATATTAAAAATAAGTAGAATTTTAAGTAATTTGAGGCAATTATTAAATTATGCGAGTAATTAGTTAATTAATAAAAGATAATGAGACATTAGCCAATTAACTAATAATTTGATAAAAATTAATAAATTTCAGTCCCCAAAACATGGCACAAAGCTACAAGACTAAGAATGACTCTCAATCATTCTATGCTTAGGCGGCTAACTAAGAGCCATTAGGATTTACTAGGTAAAGAGTTGACTATAAGTCTTGTCCATTTTTCTTTTGGACAAAGGACTCAGAAATGTCCATTCTCATTTCACTATCACTTTCCTAAGTTCAAATAGTTGAAGAATCGAAGGTACTTAATCCACAAGGCATCTAACGAAAATTTATTACTCTTGAATAGGTAGCGTAGGATCAATAACACCCAAATAATTATTTTAGTCCATCTCCTACCATTAGGACTTAAGAATGAATTTATAATAGAAAGTTTTATCAAGAACCAGAACGCTGACTCCTTACCAAAAATTTCAAAATATTTCGGATTCTCAACACTTAACAAAGAGAATATTTAGTGTCACACCTCCTTTTGAATACTACACCCCGCGAAGAGTGTAGATAAGGGAGCTTTTCTAATTAAAGGACGATCTAAAGAGGATTCAATTATTTAAGAGAATTTTAGAGTCGTCACTTGGCAGATTTATGGTGTCCCAAGTCACCGTTCAAAATTCCGAATCGAGAAAAGAATGACTCTGTTTAACCGTCTGCGAACCAGAAATCCGAGTAATGAATTCTATTAACCCGAAAGAAGGTGTTAGGCATTCTCAAGTTCTGTGGTTCTAGCGCGGTCGCTCAACTGTTATATTTGGTTTACATTATTTGATTTTATACAATTATGAACCTTTGTGCATTTTTTTAATCTTTTAATCACTTTTATTATTATTTTTAAAGAGAATCGTAATGTCGTTAAAACATGCCTCGATGTCACATAAATGCACTCGTGGATTTTGACACATTCCAACTTCGTTGAGATTTGGATTTGGGTAACATAAATGCGCACCCGTATTTAAGGAGATACATTCATTAAAGACGTGCCTAAAACAGACTACCGCGTTATTATCTTTGTGAAAAGCCGTGAAATTCGCTAAACAGTGTGTCCAAATTTCTTGATTTTTAATATAAACATTTCACAAGGGTTGCGCAATTTATAGTTTATTTGGCGCGGCGTGCCCCGTTTATCATTTTTGAAGACTAGTCCTAGAGTCGATTGTTTTTTATTATTCACGACTCAAAAAATTAATGAGTTCTCCTTTTTAAACCTGCTACTTTACTCAAAACTCAAACATATACATGGCAGACCAAATTAACAAGATAGGTGTGCAGTCAATATTCAGCATGCTGGGCTGTTGGGCCCAAGTTGAGGATAAATCCAGCCTTTGTAATGTCCTTCGGCGGATGCCAACAGCCTAAGGAGCTGCTGGATCGAGCCTTGACGTGTTGTGCTTCTAACCGAGTCCAAAAGAATACTAAACATATAATCTACTTTGGCACCAACAAACAAACAGTCTTCTCCCAAATTATCCAAACGAAAATTCAATTACTCTACACCATGGTGATACTGACTCGATAGAAGAGGTCTTATACTATAAGATGAAACTAAGTTGGTGAACTATAAGAGTGTAAATTTACATAATCCAATCAAGTATCTACTGAACACAAAGTACAACTAGACCTCTAAACCAATATTCAGCAACAATTACTGCGAGTTATCATCAAACAATTACCACACAAGGACCCAAATGAAATACTCAATGACTAATAAAAGGCACTACAACCATCTAACAAACCAAATGTCCTATCTGTACAAATCAATGTCTCCACCATAATATGCACAATAATAATGACAGAAACTAATAAAGGAGAGAATAACAGGCATCTCCAACTTGGGTATTCATTGAGCTTCAAACTTCATACATCATTGGAGGTTTGAGAACATGTACCTGGAATCAGTGCAAAATGAAATTGAGAGTCAACAATGATCAAGCAGCAGTGATAATCACAAGCATCCACAACTTATGAGCAATTAATGCACCATAAAACAAAACGACTAGAGAAGTTTTTAAAAACCAAACTGAAGCTAGTAAGAGACCACCAAACCAATGAATGACTCACAAAAACCTCAACCAACCAGAAATGAACCCAAGAATAGCTCTAGCACATACTCAATATGTCTGCTCAGGCAGTTTTTTCAATTTTTCATATGACAAAATTCCTACTGCATTGCTGAGGTTGGGATTATTTCAGGAGAGGAAGTCTAATGGAATAGTAGAGAACCCCTGAATTCTAGAAAAATTTATATCACTTATAGGTTATGATTTCAGGGCCCTTTTCAGGAGGTTTGGGGATTCTTAGGCTTTAAGATATCTGGAATATTCCTAGGTATTTTCAGAATTATCCAACCTCCTCTTTTGAATGATTTAGAGTCCCTTTTATAGTCAAAGGCTAGGGCACCACTTTTATTTTATTTTAACTAAAAGTCCCTCTTTCAATTTTTAGATTTACCTACTGGGACCCTCATTTTTGACTTGTTTCCCAAGTTACTGCAATAAAACTACTGATTTTGTATTAAAGGCTCCTTCAAGAAGGGTCTAAAGGCTTCTAGCATTGTCTTCCATTTATAAACTACCTATACTAACCTTATTTTGTTCCTAAATTACCAAAGCCAAGTTAAAACTCTATGTTACCCCTATTTTATTTTGAAAATTACGAACACTAAACTAAAATTCTATATTACCCCTATTTATCCTGAAATTATCATAATTGGATAGAAAACCTTATACTACCTTGAAATTGCTTATTTTGTATCAAAGCCAACTCTTAAAACTAATTCTGCTAGTCTTAACAGCTATAACCAATCCTAATGGTATTAATCAAGAACAAATGCCAATCAATCCTCATAAATCAAAACACAATTGAATCAAAAAATCAAGTCCAAACTCAAAATTAGAAGAAGAACATGGAAGGCTACCACTATCAAAATTCAACTCAGAAATCAACACCCCTAATCATATGAACCATTAATTGACACTCAAACTCAGAAAATCAGGAGATTATTGAAATTAATCAACAAACATGGGAGTTTTTATGCCGGATTAATAACCAAAAACAAACTAAACAATCAAGACCACTTCCTAATTGCATGTGAACTCAAACCAATACTCAAATTCAGAGGTCAAAAATACTACATAAATTAAAGAAAACATGTTATACTTCAAAATTTAAACCTAAAGCATACATGGAAAAACAAAGAATAAATTGCTAATTTAACTCACAATGGACATGTTCAGGATTAATAATTAGAATAGGAATAGCAGAATTGTGAACATAATAAAAAATCTAATAAAATTCCATTTTCAAACTAAAAAAAAATATGTCAGTCTCATTTGTTAAACCATGCAAGAAAATAAGAAAATAGAGAAACAAATTAAAATTAAGGTGAACTTACTGATGTTCTTCAACTAAACCTAGTTGAATGCAATTCGAGCCTCCAAGCGGAGTCACAGGTTCGTTTTTGGGCCAAAAGAAACGTGTGACTTCGTTTCGAAACTCAAATGGTCTTCGAATGGTCTATCTCAGAATTAGGTCATGGATAGTTTCAAATTGGAGGGGTCTGGGGTTGTTTGAAAAAGCCTGGGTATGTTTTTTGGTAGATGAGGGCTAGAGGGGTGGGTGGTGATGGTTTGGAGGCCATAGGAGGCAACCCACCGCCGTTCCTGGCGGGACTGCCCACTTTTAATGAATATTTGAAGGGCTGAGGTCATGTTCGAAGGCGGCTGATGGTAGGGTTGGAAAGAGGGGAGTGAGTGGAGTGTGGGGTGTAACTTTGGGAGTCATTGGCCACCAGGCGCCGCCATGGACGCCGAAGCTGCCGGGCTTTGAACAAATATTCAACACATTTTATGGGGTTTCGAGGGGCGATCTTTGGAGGGTTGGAAGAGGAGATGACATGGATTATGGGGTGTAATTTTTGAGGTCATTGGAGTTACGCCGCCGGCGACGACGATTTTCAGCCGGTGATGGACGGTGGTGGTACTGTGGATTGGCGGCCGCGTTACACCGGCTGAGGATGGTATGAGGAGGGTGACTTTTGGTCTCTTGAATTATTATATGTGTTTAGACAGTTATTTAAAATGTAAGGCTCAATCTTAGCGGTTAGATCAAGGGGTGTGGATGGTTGAGATTGAGTGCTCCAAAAGGGTGTCGTTTTAATGAGGGGTGAGATTGGACCGGATTTGGGCATGGTTTTGGGCATGGGTTAGACATCTTTGTACTGGTTTAAATTTGCAAAAATGGCCCAAGATGGCCTTTTAAAACAAGACCATATTTCCAAATCCCTTTTTTGTTCTTATTTGTTTTTATTTCTAAATTATTTTATTAAAATCAAATTAACATTAAAATAGCAAAAACCTGATTTAAATCCGAAATTGGGCTAAATTCCTAGTCAACTAAATCCTAATTTTAAAGACAAAGTTTTGACATTAAAAGTAAAAATGCAAAAGAACCTCTTCTGTTATTATATATTTTTTGTTTTTCCCATGCTATTAACTAACCACTAAACCGAAAATGCTAAACTAATATCCTAAATGTAAAAATGCTATTGTTGTGAATTAAAATGCACTCAACATGCAAACAAACATATATTTATGCAATTAAATTCTAAATTTTCAAATAATAAAAGAAAAATGCAAATAAACACAAAATCACACAATTAATAAAGAAAATGCAAATAAACACGAAATCACACAATTACACACTATAAATTCAAATAATTGAAGAAAATGTAAACAAACACAAAATCACGCAATTAATTCCTAAAAATTCAAATAATAAAAGAAAAATTGAAAATAAAGACAAAATCACATAATTAATTCCTAAAAATTTAAAATAATAAAAGGAAATCCTAGTTTAACGTATTTATAGGAACATTTCAAGTGTGGCAAAAATCACGTGCTCACAGCTGCTCCTCTTTGCTAGGAGACACGAAGGGTTTCCAGGCAAAGATAAGTGAGCAAATGAGAGATTTTTCCCTGTTTTGCATTCCATGAGAAGCATTTTGAAAACTATTTGACCGAACCGTGCTTCAAAGGTTGCCTATAGAACAAGGGAATCCGGTAGTTGGGACTTCCAGAAGTTGTGATTGCATTGCTGATGCTGTTGTTACTAGTTGCTGACCTCATTATTACACCTTGTGAAAAATAAAATAAAAATAGACTAAGCTATAAGCTACGTATTACAAAGAAAAGCCTATCTACGTCTTCAATCTCGCTCTTGATCCTTATTGCTTTGTTGCCTTATTTTTCTTCCTGCGAACTCCTTGTGGCCTTGTTGACTGCTTGCCTTTTCTTCCTTCATCTTTGATGCCAAATTTTTGGACTTGACATGTATTCCCTTGAAAGCATTCCCTGGTTCTACAGGTGGGCGCCTGACTACTAAAAACATGAAATTTGAAAGATATTCCCTTGTTCTACAGGTGGGTGCCTGATTGTCAAAGCCTGAAATTTTGGAAAAGTATTCCCTTGTTCTACAGGTGGACGCCTGATTATCAACACTTTAAAATTTTGAAAAATATTCCCTTGTTCTGTAGGTGGGTGCCTGATTGCTAAAACATGAAATTTCGAAAAATATATTCCCTTGTTCTCACAAGCGGGCGCCTGATTTTCGAAACTTAAATTTTTAAAAGAATTCCCTTGTTTTATAGGTAGGCGCCTGACTGCAAAACTTAAAATTTTGAAAAATATTCTCTTGTTCTACAGGTGGGCGCCTGTTTATCAGAACTTGAAATTTTGAAAAACATTCCCTTGTTCTCCAGGTGGGCGCCTGATTACTAAAACTTAATTTTGAAATATATTCCCTTGTTCTACAGGTGGGCGCCTGATTACAAAAACTTGAATTTTGAAAAATATTCCCTTGTTCTCTAGGTGGGCTCCTGATTGCTAAAACTTGAATTTTGTAAAATATTCCCTTCTTCTACAAGTGGGCGCCTGATTACAAAAACTTGAATTTTGAAAAATATTCCCTTTTTCTCCAGGTTGGCAGCTGATTGCTAAAACTTGAATTTTGAAAATATTCCCTTGTTCTACAGGTGGGTGCCCATTACAAAAACTTGAAGTTTTGATTATATATTTCCCTATTCTCCAGGTGGGCGCCTGATTACCAAGACTTGAATTTTGAAAAATATTCCCTTTTCTCCAGGTGGGGCGCCTGATTACCAAGACTTGAATTTTGAAAAATATTCCCTACCAAAACTTGAAATTTTGAAAAATACCCCCTTGTTCTCCAGGTGGACGCCTGATTGCTAAAACTTGAATTTTGAAAAATATTCCCTTGTTCTACAAGTGAGCACCTGATTTTTGAAACTTGAATTTTGACAAGTATTTCCTTGTTTTACAGGTTGGCGCCTGAATGCAAAAACTTAGAATTTTGAAAAAGATTCCCTTGTTCTATAGGTGGCGCATGATTATCAAAACTTGAAATTTTGAAAAACACTCGTTCTATAGGTGGGCATCTGAGTGCCAAAACTTGAAATTTTAAAAAATATTCCCTTGTTCTACAGATGGGCGCGTGATTACCAAAACTTGAAAATTTGAAAAATATTCCCTTGTTCTACAGGTGGGTTCCTGATTACCAAAACTTAAAATTTGAAAAGTCTTCCCTGAGACTGATGTTTGTGTACCCGATCGCAACAAAACAAAAAAAAAAAATTCTTCTTGCCCCAGTTTGGTGCTGGGCTGATCCGTGAGTGTTAATCAAATCTCTTTACCAAATGTGTCTAAATCTAAGCTAAGTCCCATTATCCAGGAGGGTCCTGACAATTCTTAACTGATGAAAACTCTAAGACTATGTTATATTTCGCAAAAGGTATTATTTTCCACTATGTCTTGTTATGAGTTATGTCTGATGGGGGGTCTGCTGGTGACTGCTGATTAAACTACTTTCCATTATCCAGGAGGGTCCTAACAACTTTTAGTTAGATGACAAGATGTGTCTGCTGGAGTTTAGTATTCAGGGCTATGTCCCATTATCCAGGGGGGTCCTGACAACTCTTGTTGACTCTTGCTGGGAAGTATCTAAGCTAAGTCCCATTTTTCAGGAGGGTCCTGATGACTCTTATTGGGGAACACTTGAGTTTGGCCATGCCATCCGACTGTTTGTGTTCTAAACCAAGTTCCATTTTCTATGAGGGTCCTGAAGGTTCTGCCTTAAATGCCGATTCTAACTTCTGGTTGTTTCTACTAGTGATTATTGTCCTGGAGGGTCTCTGCGACTCTTCCTGGGGAATGTGTTTGTGCTTGCCCCTTTTACCTACACATGTTTGAGTTATAAACTGTGTTCTATCTCAACTTCTATGTCTCTTTTAACCCTCGATTGTTTCTATCGGGGTTTGCTAGTTAAAGTTTGTCCCCTTGTGCTCTTATTGGGGAGGGTGTTTATGACGGTCTATGCCCTTTTTGAGTTTTAACTGGGTATCATTCCCAGGTGATCCTTGAGATTTTGACCGTACCTTCCGCGTACTTGCCTTCTCCTATGGACAGCCTCCCCTTGGCTTCTTCAAATTTTTCTGCCCCTGTGTCAATCAAAGAAAACTTGTTAGTTTGAAAAGTGTTGGTTGGCTCGCAGCATTCTTGTTGAGGGCACTCTCCCCACTGTCATGTTCCGCAGTGTTCCATTGCCCTTATTGATGATGAGTCGCTTGAACTGCTCAGCTGACCCCTCGAGACCTCTAGGCTTTATTTTGCCTCCCCATCATTGTGCTACACTACTAATCCCTTTTCGGAATTCTTTATGTCCTTCCCCGATGATTGATGAATTAATTTATTATGCTTTGGTCAACCCTCCGAATCTTGTGGGTTCACTTTGTTCTTTATCTTTGTGTTACCTTTTCACTTCTTTGCCAAAATCCTTGCACCCTTTCTTGAAATCACCAGTCTATCTATGATGTTTGGCTGACCTTTGCCTTCTGTGCCTTTATGTTGTTCTCTACTTCGTGTTGCATTTTCGACCGTTTTCCAGAATTCTCTTTTGCCTCTTCCCGATGATTGATCAGTTGATATATCACGCTGGGTCAACTCTTATGGCTATTTTCGCCTTTGTGTTGCACTTTTGCCACTTTTATTAGAAGCCTTATACCCCTATCGGACGATTGTTGAGTTAGGATGTTATGCTTGGCTGATCCTTTGACCCTCTTGGCTTTGTTTTGTTTCTCATCTTGGTGTGACATTTTCGAGCCTTCGCCAGAAATCCTTACCCCCTTCCTTCAGATTACCCGGTCCATTTGTGATGCTTGACTGACTCTTGATCTTTACGCCCTCACTTCGCTCTCGACCTTGTGCTGCACTCTTAATCCTTCACTCTTTATCCTTCATCGGAATTTTTTATGTCTTTCCCCAACGACTGATGTGTTATTCTTGGTCAAACCTTGCGACCTTGCGACTCCTCCCCATCTTCGTTGTGTCTATTTTGCGTCCCTTATGAGATATCCTGATCGGTGTATGATGCTTAGCTGACCCCAGATCCTTTGTGGCTTTACTTCGCATGCCCCTTTTCGAGTGGTACTCCTTCACTTTGCCTACTCTTGTCTCTTCCATCAATTGGAGGTTTTATGGATCCTTCCCTTTGCTGTTCCGCGCTTGTTAACTTTGTTACGCCTTTGGGCGTCATGTGCTTTGTCCCTTTGGGAATTGATAATCGACTTTGAAATTCCTCTCGTTTGCTTAAACAAAAACTTTATAGACTTGAAAGAGAGGTGAAGTGCAAAGACTCCGAATGGTATTTAGGGTAAAAAATTCCAAACTCGCTGAATTTGGAAAAGAAAGAAAGAAGACTTATCTGAAGAAGAACAACTGGTTTTCATGATCATGACATGCACTTCGGCCTAGTCGACCCAATCCGTTTTGATGATCGACCTTCTATTGCCGTGCTTTTTGTTGTTGCGACCCTTCTAACCCGATTTCTTCAACCAAACCCTAGCTTGGCTTGCCTTACAATGTTCATCCACCAACAGCCCCTTTCTAAGTTTTGTTTTTTGCCTCACCTTCGCCTTACGGTGCTTGTGAAGCTTTTCACCAATTGAGACTCTCTCAATTATTTTCTCAACTTGCATCGCCTTATGGTGCCCGCGAGGGTTTTCACTAATAAGAGTATCTCATTTTATTTTCTCAAACTCTCATCGCCATATGGTGCCCGTAAAGATTTTCACCAATAAGACTCTCTCATTTTATTATCTCTCTTTCCTGGCTCGGAGTGCTGCCCCTAACGTGAATCATCTCTACTTGCTCAACTTGGCATCTTTTGAAGACTGATCAGAAGGTCTTTCTTTGGACCGTAATGTAGGCTTTTTTGTAAGGTTAGAAGGAAAGGGTATCAAAGGCTCAAAACAATTTAAATGGGTTCAAAATTACAATTTTAGGAATAAAATTCTTACAATAACAACAACTTTCTGCTCCAGTTTCTTGCTTGGGAACTTTTGGATTTTTATTTCGATGAGACCGAACCGTGAAGCTTCTTACGTATCATATTAAAAGGAATAAGGTCAAACGTAGTTCATACCGATTCCTTGTTTTTGTCGTTCTTTTTCTATTATTTTTTCCTTTGTTTTGTTTCTTTTCTTTCTTTCCTTTTCCTTTTCTTTTTGTTATGTTTTGTTTGTTTTTTTTTCTTTTCTCTTTTCTCTTTTCTTTTCTTTTCTTGTTTTTCCCTTTTTCTTGTTTTTTCTTTTTCCTTTTTATTTTCTTTCTTTTCCTTTTCCATTCTTTTCATTTTTTTCTTTCCTTTCCTTTTATTGTCTTCTAACGCCTTCTCATACTTGCGCTTCCGACTTTTTTTTACTGATTTAGAAAGAGGGGTATAAAAAAATAACTAAGGCTCAAAGAGGTTAACAAAGGATAGAGTATTTAGATAGTAGAATAAAACGCATCCGTCATCCCAAATTTTCAAAATATGCCAAGTACAAACAAGTATCAAGTATGGATAATGATCTAAAAGAAAATCATACATAATATCTTTTGACAGCATCCGAATTGATAGCCATTTTCACACATTTCCCTTCCACATCCCTCAGATACATTGCTCCATTAGACAACGGTCTTGATATGACGAACGACCCTTTCCATTTTGGAGAGAACTTGCCCTTTTCCTCGGCCTGGTGGGGGTGGATGCGCTTTAATACCAGTTGACCTACTTCGAACTTTCTGGGGCGTACTCTCTTATTATATGCCTTGGCCATTCTTTGTTGATATAACTAGCCTTGACAGACCGCCGCCAATCTTTTCTCGTCGATTAGACTCAAGTGTTCCAAACGAGTTTTGACCCATTCTTCGGTGTCGATTCCTTCTTCGGCCATGATTTTAGAGAAGGGATTTCAATTTCAGCCGAGTTTACTACCTCTGTGACATACACCAACAAGTACAGAGTGGCCCCCACTGAAGTGCGGACAGTGGTGCGATAGCCCAACAATGCAAAAGGTAGCTTCTCATGCCTGGGCCTGGACCCTTCCACCATTTTACGAAGTATCTTCTTTATGTTCTTATTGGTCGCCTTAACGGCTCCATTTGCTTTGGGGTGGTATAGAATAGAATTTCGATGTGTGATCTTGAACTGCTGACATACCTCTCTCATTAAGTGACTGTTGATATTTTCCCCATTGTCAGTGATGAGAGTCTTGGGGACCCCGAACCGACAAATGATATTTGTGTGCACAAAGTCGACCACGACCTTCTTGGTCAATGCCTTGAAGGTTTTGGCTTCAACCCATTTGGTGAAATAGTCAATAGCAACCAGGACAAATCTGTGTCTGTTAGAAGCTGCTGGCTCAATGGGACCGATGATGTCCATGCCCCAAGCAATGAAGGGCCATAGTGCCGACATCGTATGCAATTCAGACGGCAGAGAGTGAATTAGGTCTCCATGCACCTGACATTGGTGTCATTTACGCACAAAGCTGATATAGTCCCGTTCCATGGTGAGCCAATAATATCCTTCTTGGAGAATCTTCTTTGCCAAAACATATCCGCTCATATGTGTCCTGCAGACGCCAGCATGCACCTCATTCATGATGGTCGTCGCCTGAGCATCTACGTATCTAAGGAAACCAAGATCTGGTATTCTTTTGTATAGTATTCCCCCGCTGAAGAAAAACCCACTTGACAAACGATGGATTGTTCTCTTCTGGTCGCTCATGGCTTGCACCAAGTACACACCTCTTCTGATATATTTCTCAATGTCATGGAACCAAGGCTTGCCGTCAAGATCTTCTACCACTATGTTTCAATAAGCATGCTGATCATGGATCTGGATACGTATTGGGTCAACGTAAGCCTTGTCCAGATGATGTAACACTGACGTCAAAGTAGCCAGGGCATCAGCGACCTCATTATGAATTATGGGGATATGCCTGAACTCTATTGATTGACATCGTTGGCAGAGATCATGCAAGCATTGCCAGTATGGTATGAGTTTTAAATCTCTTGTTTCCCACTCCCCTTGAATCTGGTGTACCAGAAGGTCCGAGTCTCCCAAGACCAAGACTTCATGGACACATATGTCCGCTACTAATCTCAAACCCAAAATGCATGCCTCATATTCTGCCATGTTGTTGGTTTAATAGAAGCAGAGTTGAGCTGTGACTGGGTAATTATGCCCTTCTTTAGAAATGAGCACCGCTTCTATCCCAACGCCTTTCATGTTGGCAGCCCCATCGAAGAACAATTTCCAACCCGACTTCTCATCCAATTCCATTTCATTAATATGCATCACTTCCTAGTCCGGGAAATATGTGTTCAAGAGCTCATATTCTTCATCTATCGGATTCTCAGCTAAATGGTCAGCCAATGCCTGTGCTTTCATGGCAGACCTAGTCACGTAGATAATGTCAAACTCATTGAGCAAGATTTCCCATTTCTCAAGACTTCCTGTGGGCGTTGGATTTTGGAAATGTATTTTAATTGGTCCAGACGTGAGATGAGATAAGTTGTATATGATGACAAGTAATGCTTTAACTTCTGGGCTACCCACGTCAAGGCACATCATGTCCTTTCAAGATGAGTATACTTAACCTTGCTGTAAATTTCTTGCTGAGATAGTATATGGCCTGCTCTTTTTTTCCGGTAACATCGTGCTGACCCAACACGCACCCAAATGAGTTGTCCAAGACTGTCAAATATAAGATCAAAGGCCTTCTTGGTTCCGGCGGGACCAATTTTGGTGGGTTCGACAATATTCCTTTATCTTATCAAAAGCCTCTTGACACTCTCCCGTCCATTTTACTGCATCATCATTTTTTAATTGCTTAAAGATGGGCTCTCTGATGGTTGTGAGCTGAGGAATGAACTGACTGATGTAATTCGATCTTCCCAGTAGACTCATCACTTCTGTTTCGTTCCTTGGTGGTGGCAGCTCCTGTATAGCTTTGATTTTTTATGTGTCTAGTTCGATGTCTCGGCGGCTGACAATGAACCCTAACAACTTTCCCAAGGGGACCCCAAATGCACATTTTGTCGGGTTGAGTTTGAGGTCATACCTGTGAAGCCTTTGAAAGAATATCCTCAAGTCTTTGACATGATCGTATTGCTTTCTGGACATGATTATCACATCATCTACATAGACCTCGATTTCTTTATGGATCATATCATGGAAAATGGTTGTCATGGCCCTCTCGTGTGTTTCCCCGGCGTTTTTCAAACCAAAAGGCATGACTATATTAACAATATGTCCCCCACGGTGTGATGAATGCTGTTTTGTCTACGTCTTTTTCATCCATTAAGATCTGGTGGTAACCTGCGTAACAATCCACGAATGACCCGATCTCATGCTTCGCACAATTGTCGATCAATATATGGATGTTCGGCTGGGGAAAGATGTCTTTTGTGTTAGATAATACGCTTAACGCTAGAGGGGGGTGAATAGCGTTATAATAAAAATTAGCGTAAATTTGCGGAATTTAAAAATTGCAGGAAATAAATAAGTGCGATAAGTAAATAAATTAGAACAAACACACCGATGTATCCTTGTTCACCACAACCCGTGGCTAGTCCAGTCCCCGAGAGACTCTCACGAGATTTCCACTAACTTGTTAAGCTTACGGGTGCTCAACAAACCGCTACAACTTGAGGACACAAGCCTCAACAACCTTTGCTCGGAGATACAACACTCCAAGACTTCAACCAAGGAAACACAAGTTCCTTCTTACAACACAAGGGACTAACACTTCCCTTCAAGTGTACAAAAACACTTAGCACTCAAACAAGACACTCCTTTAAGAGTAGATATGAGTAAAAGAATACGCTCAAGATCGCAACAACTTTCGACAAGAATTTGGCTCTCAAAAGCTTATGTAATGAATATAAAATGATAAGCAATAAAGTATGCAAGCTTTAGCAATTGTATGATCAGTTGTTGTGTTTAGGAAACTGAATTGAAGCTGTATTTATAGTTGAAAAACTTTGTATTACCGTTGCCTAATTGCCAATTAAGAATTGCTGATTTTACTCTGTGACAATTGATTGTCAAATTACCACAATCGATTGTTTGCCAGTTCTTCCAAAAATCAATCCCAGATTGTACGCATAACAATCAATTATCTAAGATCAATAATCGATTACTGGCAACGTTCAAAAAATCATTTCCAGATTTTACTTAAAACAATCGATTGTCAGAAATCTACAATCGATTACTTGGCAACGTTCAAAAAATCTTTTTCAGATTTTATTTAGAACAATCGTTTATAGGAAATCAATAATCGATTACCTGACGGTATTTGAAAACATTTTGGCAACGGTCAGTTATACAATCGATTATATTAAGTTAACAATCGATTATATATCAGTCTTGAAAAATCAATTTAGACACTGCCTCTTGACAATCGATTGTTATTGGTTCACAATCGATTATTTAATAACTTTGAAAAAGTCTGGGTGACACTGCCTCAACACAATTGATTGTCATAAGTTCACAATCGATTATTTTGTGACTTTGAAAAATCTGATGGACACTGCCTCATCACAATCGATTGTCATTAGCTTCACAATCGATTATTTTGAGCTTTGAAAAACTTTGATGGACACTGCCTCATCACAATCGATTGTCATAAGGTTCAAAATCGATTGTCATGCAGATTTGAGAAAATCTGATGTTCACAATCGATTGTCAAGCAGCTGACTTAAACATAATCGATTATCATAAGTACATAATCGATTATCTTAGTCCAGATTTTAGAGGCATGTTTAAAAATCATTTTGACTAAGGTAAATATGCATTATTCAAAATCATTTTGCTCTAAATTAAATATGCATGATTTGTTAAAAATATTTTTACAAGAAAAGCCAAGTCTTGAGTTTAAGTTGTCGGATCAAGATCACAATTAAATACCGACTCATATAAAACTTAATCTCGATCTTTGTCTTGTGCTTGGACCTCGTCGTATGTCAATTTGCGCATAGTTTGTCATTCATCAAAACCTACAAATATGAACACACGTTTAGTATAATGCCTTGAGAACGTGTTTCCAACAATTTCCCCCTTTTTGATAATGGCAAACTTTAAGCGGGATATGCATACGATTCAAGACAAGTAAAGATATGCAGCAAGTATATAGATATGCAAATTGTTCCCCCTCAATATATGAATTCCCCCTCTTTTTATGCCGATAAGTATTGAGAGTGCATACCCGTCATCTTCCCCCTTTTGCCATTAGCAAAAAAAATATATAGAATAATCAAAAACTTGTTTATTTATTAAAAAAATGGTTACATAACGGGAACAATAAAACATAGAACAATAAAATAGAAAAACGAATAAAGAAATTATTCATCATCATTTCCCGCCTCATCATCCGGCAGTGCTTCATAGGGAACAAGACCGGCATATGGATAATGAACATGGTTAAAATATCCATGGATCTCATGTGTCAATTGACCGACAGAGGTGGTCAATGAAGCAATTTGGTCGGAAATGGATTGAAGAGTAGGTTCTTGAGGCTGACGCGATTGACGGGTTGGAGGAGGAGCAGGAGCTGCATGATCACCGTCATGGGGAAAGGAGGATTCTGAAATTTCCCACTTTTTGGTGCTCTTTTTGAGAGGACCGATGGAAGTGTTGAACCCGGAAGCTTCAAGAAAATTCATAATAAGGAGGGCATAGGGAAGAGGTTTATCATCTCCGATGGCATCAAGCATGTGAATCTTGACGAACTTACACCAATTGATGTGTGCTCCGGTTATAATGGCATGCATGAGCTTAGCGTCCTCTTGGGAAAGAGTGGTATGATTGTGCTTCCGAGGCTTGAGGACTCGGGTGAAATAGAAAATCAAAGGATACTCGGGGAGTATTCCCGTGATAGTAGGGCGCCGAGTAGATAGATTAGGATCATAAGATGTAAGACCTATTTGGTTTAGGAGAATTTTCTCATCAAATAAGGCGTCGGCCTCTCTAATGTAGCGAGTAATGTTTTCGCCACTTCGAGGAAGATGGGCAATGGAATGCAAGTTTTCATTGGACAAAAGAATTTGAACACCATTAATATTTGACACAAGCTCACCATCGTCATCCTCATGAAGGTTTGAGTAAAATGCTTGAATCAATGGAGGATTAATATAAGGATAGGTAAGATATAAGAAGTCAAGAAGTTGACATTCTAAGAATGTTTGCAGCGGGGGCGTATGATTCAAGATATTTGCTTGTTGAAAAGAGAGGAGGAAGAATGTCACGCTTTTCGAATTTTGTCAAAAATCTAGTAAGCTCAGTTTCAGTATTGAATTGTAAAATAGACCCATCTTGATAAGGGAAATTTGGAGGTGGAGGAGCAGCAGAAGAAGATGCACCTTGTCTACCTGAACGGGAACATTTAGAGTGTCTGCCCGACATTTTCAAAAAGTAGTAATGAACTTTGTAAGAAACTTGGAAGATTTTTGAAGGTTTGGGAGCAAAGATTGATGCTTGAGCGAATAAAATTGAAGACTTGTGATGCCTATTTATAATGGGAAGAATGGCATTTCATTTATGATGAAAATCTGCAGAAATTTATGAGCCAAAACAGTCAGAAACGGTAAAAATAAATTGCACTGACTGTTAGACAATCGATTGTTGAAATGAAATAATCGATTGTTGAGCAGATTTTGACTTGAACTCTGTACTGACACAAAATCGATTGCAGGACCCAAACGGTAACAAATATTTGAAACTGACAAAAAATTAATCGATTGTTGAATTATGATAATCGATTGGTGTGATACAGTGAGCACGGTGATTTTCTGACTCGGAAAATAATATATTATATTTATGAAACAATCGATTGTTTTAGGAAAGCAGTACTGAATGGCTGAGACGGTAATCGATTATATAGTTAAAAAATCGATTATTAAACACAAGTGCATAATACGCATCAAACATGAATAGTCGATTAGTGATACTTGCTAATCGATTGTCCGCACAGTAAAATAATCGATTATTTTCTGTAACAATCGATTGTTCTATGCCATTTCTTTATAATTCCCCCTGCCTTTAGGGCGATACCTGCAAAAGAGAATTAGACGTCTCCGACGCTCAAGTTAGTAATTTGTAACAAAATGATGCAATGAGAACGTGTTTCTTAAGAAGTGTGTCCTAAGGTGTTCTTAAGAGAGTTTTGGGTACTTACCTTTTCTCCAACGTCGCCAATTACCTGTTCGAGAGGGTGATATTTGATTGTCCTCCACTTGTTAGGCATTTTCGTTTCTTTCTCCAATTGTGGCGTTTCCTCCGTTGATTGTTCCAAGATTTCATCTTGTATTTCCTTAGGAGTTTCCTCTTGTACTTTGTCTTTTAAACTATTTAAAATACCTGCAAGATCAGAACAAGAATCCTTTCTCGCCAAGCGAGCATTATTTTCGGAAAACACAATATGGGGGGATTCCTCCACAGTTTGGGTTCTATTATTAAATACCCTATATGCTTTGCTACGTGAAGAATACCCAAGAAAAATTCCTTCATCGAATTTGGCATCAAATTTTCCCAATTGATCTTTTCCGTTGTTATGAATAAAAACTTTACAACCGAATACTCTAAAATGGGAGATATTTGGTTTCCTTCCCTTGTAGAGTTCATAAGGGGTTTTCATGAGTATTGGCCTTATGACTACTCTATTTAAAACGTAGCATGCGGTACTCATGGCATCCGCCCAAAAATGTTTGGGAAGCTTAGCCTCTTCGAGCATGGTTCTAGCCATGTCTTCGAGACACCTATTTTTCCTTTCCACCACCCCATTTTGTTGTGGTGTTCGTGGAGCGGAAAAGGTATGCTCGATACCGAGTTCGTCACAAAAGTCCGCAAAGAGAATGTGATCAAACTCTCCCCCATGATCACTTCTAGTTGAAGTGACGGTTGTTTCCTTTTCGTTTTGAATACGTTTAAGGAAATATTTAAAATTCCGAAAAGCATCACTTTTATGGGCAAGAAATAAAGTCCATGTAAATCTGGAATAATCATCAACAATAACAAAAGCATAACGATTTCTACCTAGACTTTCAATGCGAGATGGTCCAAATAAATCCATGTGAAGCAATTGTAATGGTCTAGTAGAAACAATATTTTTCGATTTAAAAGATGCTTTTGTTTGCTTCCCTTTTTGACAAGAATCACAAATAGAGTCATTTTCAAATTTCAAATTTGGAAGACCAACAACTAAATTTTGTGAAACCAATTTTTTCAAAAGATGCATGTTGATGTGAGCTACTCTACGATGCCATAACCAAGAATCATCCTCTTTGCTCATTAAACAATTCACATATTCGGGTGAAGAATTTGCAAGATCAACCATATAAATGTTATCCATTCTAAAACCACGAAGGATAATTTTAAAATCGCTACGTCTAAAAACTAAGCATTCATCCGAATCAAATAAAACAAGATTTCCCTTGTCACATAATTGACTTATGCTCAAGAGATTATGTTTTAAATCTTTCACAAGTAATATATGCTTAATGGAAGAAATTTCATCCTTACCGACCGATCCGATGCCGATATTCTTTCCTTTGTTGTTATCACCAAAAATAACACTTCCCCCTTCCTTGTGTTCTAGTTGAAGGAATTTGGATTCGTCCCGTCATGTGCTTGGAGCATCCACTATCAAGATACCATAGTACACTTGATCCCTTCAAACATACCTACAAAACAGATTAATGAGTTTTAGGTACCCATGCCATTTTGGGTCCTTGGGGGTTAGGCAAATCATAGTGATGTAATTGAGTGTTATGTCTATGTCGTGTAAAACAAGCAGGAGCAATATGTCCAATTCGTCTACAATAATGACAAGTCACGTTAGGATTATGCATCCTTCTAGGTTGATAGTAATTGGACGGACGAAATTCATTTACTCTATTCTTGACAATATAACTATTGCGCAAATCATGAAAATCATTTCTCCTACCATTTTTTTAGGATATGCATCATTTCTAGAATAGTTGTTTCTAGGTTGGAAGTCATTTCTAGGTGTTCTAAAAGGTTCAAAATTCCTTCTAGTGTTTGGCCTAGAATGTGCATTATTTCTAGCATGATTATTTCTAGGTTGCGATTGATGAAAACCATTTCTAGGTTTGTTGTATCAAGGATGAACATTTGTTTTATTTATCCTAGGTTGAGCCTTAGGTGGTTGGGGGTTGGCTTCAACTTTCTCTTTAGGCTCGTTTCTAAAACCTATGCCATGCTTGGTCAACTTCAAATTAAGAAGCACTTCATTCAAATTTTTATGAGAAGAATTAAACTTATCTAAGGTGCCCTTAAGCCTTTCTACTTCATTTTTGAGATGCATGCAAGAAGTACAATTTCTAGAACTCTCGGGCTTGTTGGCGCTTCTCTTGCCAAAAAATTTGTTTTCCTCTTTCAACTTCTCATTTTCTAAAATCAGTTTTTCCAATTCCTTTTCTTTAAAAGAGAGTTGTTTTTGAAAATCTTTTTCTTTTAAAGAAGCATTTTCTTTTATACTCTTAATGGTTTTTGAAGCTTTAAAAAATTCGCTATACAACTCATCAAAAGCATTTTGCATTTCTTCAAGGGAGAAGAAATTTGACATACCTCTTCTTTGTTGTCTTCTTGTGCCATAAGACAAAGATTTGCGGCTTCATCTTCTTCTTCCTCACTTGTCTCGTCACCGGAGTCGCCTCCCCAAGATATGTATGCTCGTTGCTTCTTGAAGGGTTTCTTCTCCTTTTTAGCATTTGGGCAATTTGATTTAACGTGCCCGGTTTCTCCGCACTCATAGCACTTTATTTGATCTCCTTGCTTTTTGCCCTTTCGTTCATACTCTTTTCGCATGAACTTTTGAAATCTCTTGATAACGAGTCCGAACTCGTTGTCTCCGTCCTCATCATTTTGAGGTTGGCTTGTGCTTGCCTTGAGAGCGATTCTTTGCTTCCTTTGATCATCAACAAGAGGGTTAAGTATAGTAGATTCATAAGTTTTAAGACTACCTCTTAATGCGTCGATGGTGACATTTGAAATGCTAATGGATTCTTGAATCGTGTCGGCCTTGGATCGCCATTCCGGAGTGAGACTTCGGAGAATTTTTCGGACAAGTTCCTTATCCGTGAAGGTCTTCTTAAGAGCATGTAAATCATTTACGATTTTTGAATATCGTTCAAACATCTCATCGACCCTTTCGCCTTCCTTCATGTGAAACAATTCATATGCATGGGTTAGGAAATCAATTTTGGCTTCCGTTACCTGGTCCGTACCTTCGTACGTAATTTCCAGCTTGTCCCACATTTGCTTCGCCGTTGTGCAACAAGATATCTTCCTGTAATCATCAGCATTTACAGCACAATATAATAAATTAATAGCTTTAGCATTATTTTGCACCTTTCGGATATCATCCGCATCGTATTCATCTTCGGACTTTGGCACCCATTCATTTTCAACCTTCTTGGTTGGAATTTGTTCTCCATTCATTATGACCTTCCAAAGATGAAAACTATTTGACTATACAAATATTCTCATCCTCTCCTTCCAGTATGTATAATTTGTACCATCGAATAGCGGTGGTCGGGTGGAGCATTGTCCTTCACCTATTCCTGCAAAAGAATCACGAGTAGAAGCCATGGATGTTTCTCTCAAACGGTTAAGTCTTCAGAGAGTTGGGCTCTGATACCAATTGTTAGATAATACGCTTAACGCTAGGGGGGGGTGAATAGCGTTATAATAAAAATTAGCGTAAACTTGCGGAATTTAAAAATTGCAGGAAATAAATAAGTGCGATAAGTAAATAAATTAGAACAAACGCACCGATGTATCCTGGTTCACCACAACCCGTGGCTAGTCCAGTCCCCGAGAGACTCTCTCGAGATTTTCACTAACTTGTTAAGCTTACGGGTGCTCAACAAACCGTTACAACTTGAGGACACAAGCCTCAACAACCTTTGCTCGGAGATACAACACTCCAAGACTTCAACCAAGGAAACACAAGTTCCTTCTTACAACACAAGGGACTAACACTTCCCTTCAAGTGTACAAAAACACTTAGAACTCAAACAAGACACTCCTTTAAGAGTAGATATGAGTAAAAAGAATACGCTCAAGATCGCAACAACTTTCGACAAGAATTTGGCTCTCAAAAGCTTATGTAATGAATATAAAATGATAAGCAATAAAGTATGCAAGCTTTAGCAATTGTATGATCAGTTGTTGTGTTTAGAAGACTGAATTGAAGCTGTATTTATAGTTGAAAAACTTTTTATTACCGTTGCCTAATTGCCAATTAAGAATTGCTGATTTTACTCTGTGACAATCGATTGTCAAATTACCATAATCGATTGTTTGCCAGTTCTTCCAAAAATCAATCCCAGATTTTACGCATAACAATCGATTATCTAAGATCAATAATCGATTACTGGCAACATTCAAAAAATCATTTCCAGATTTTACTTAAAACAATCGATTGTCAGAAATCTACAATCGATTACTTGGCAACGTTCAAAAAATCTTTTTCAGATTTTATTTAAAACAATCGATTATAGGAAATCAATAATCGATTACCTGACGGTATTTGAAAACATTTTGGCAACGGTCAGTTATACAATTGATTATATTAAATTAACAATCGATTATATATCAGTCTTGAAAAATCAATTTAGACACTGCCTCTTGACAATCAATTGTTATAGGTTCACAATCGATTATTTAATAACTTTGAAAAAGTCTGGGAGACACTGCCTCAACGCAATCGATTGTCATAAATTCACAATCGATTATTTTGTGACTTTGAAAAATCTGATGGACAGTGCCTCATCACAATCGATTGTCATTAGCTTCACAATCGATTATTTTGAGCTTTGAAAAACTTTGATGGACACTGCCTCATCACAATCGATTGTCATAAGGTTCACAATCGATTGTCATGCAGATTTGAGAAAATCTGATGCGTACTACCTTAACACAATCGATTGTCATATGTTCACAATCGATTGTCAAGCAGCTGACTTAAACATAATCGATTATCATAAGTACATAATCGATTATCTTAGTCCAGATTTTAGAGGCATGTTTAAAAATCATTTTGACTAAGGTAAATATGCATTATTCAAAATCATTTTGCTCTAAATTAAATGTGCATGATTTGTTAAAAATATTTTTACAAGAGAAGCCAAGTCTTGAGTTTAAGTTGTCGGATCAAGATCACAATTAAATACCGACTCATATAAAACTTAATCTCGATCTTTGTCTTGTGCTTGGACCTCATCATATGTCAATTTGCGCATAGTTTGTCATTCGTCAAAACCTACAAATATGAACACACGTTTAGTATAATGCCTTGAGAACGTGTTTCCAACATTTTGGGCTTGATTTGTTGGGGTCACGGTAATGAACACACACCCTGATTTTACCATCCTTCTTTGGCACAGGCACAACATTAGCTAACCAAGTGGGGTATTGTGTAACCCGGATGACTTTGGCCTCAAACTGCTTGGTCACTTCCTCTTTAATTTTCACACTCACATCAATTTTGAATTTTCTTATCTTTTGCTTGACAGGTGGGGAGGCTGGGTCAGTGGGTAACTTGTGGACCACTAAGTCAGTGCTCAATCCGGGCATGTCGTCGTACGACCATGCAAAGACATCTTTATACTCAAGAAACACATTAATTATTTCTTCCCTAAGCTGTGGCTCTAGATGGACACTTACTTTTGTTTCTCTGACATTATCCGGACTTCCTAGATTGACTTCCTCTGTATTATTCTGGTCTGGTCTAGGTTTCTCGAATTTGGTCAACTCTTTACTAATCTCGTCCCATGCCCCTTCCCCATCATACCCTAGTTCATCCGTATGTTCTATCTCCTGAATTATTATTTATGAATTATATCTATTTTGAAGACTGGACCGAGGAGTCCTTATTCATGTCAGATCATTGGAACCAACATAAAAATAACTGTACAAAAGGGAAAAGAAAGAAAAGTAAAGAGAAATGGAAACTATCAGCGTTGCTGAAAGGGAAATTACATTTCATTAAAATCAAAGATAACAGAGTTTACACATCCAAACGGACGAAAATAACAACTGAATTGACAACTCTGACGCTAGCCCAAACTAGATTGAAAGGAAAATCAAAGACAACTACCATGACCCCCTTCGAGTAGGAAGAGGAATGGCTTCCCAGTTATTGATTTTTGCGCATGCTCCCAAAAACTGCACGTCCGCCCTGCTTGATCCTTCTACTGACTAGACCATATTCACATCATTGAACAGTCTTTCTAATCCTTTATCAAGATCTCCGTCCGCGTCGATCAGCGGACCAAAAATCTTTGGTCTGGTGCCATTGGTAGTACTGGATTTGACGAATGATTTGGACAACCTTGGGATGGGTTTTGGGAGAACCCAAGCCTTCTGCCTTAGCTTTCTGGCTCGCCTTATGTCTACAGCCGTGGGCTTGAACCCTAGGCCAAAAGTGTCCAGATTTTTAGGAAGGGACACTGGTTGCACAATGTCTTGTAGAGAAGCCTCCAATCCCTTTCCGGGCGTAAAACCATTATTTAACATTTGTGAAGCTACCATAACGGACACGGTTGCTATATTTGGGATCGTGACAACCTCCCCTTCTGGTTGAACTGACATAGTATCAAACACCTGGTATACCCATAGCCCTTTGTTGTCCTCAGATTCGATGAAAGGTATGATCGCGTCACCTGAAGTACACCGATTGTTTTCATCGTGCACCATAATCTATTGCCTGTCCCATTAAAATTTAACCATATGATGCAGTGTAGATGGCGCTGCTTTGGCTGCATGAATCCAAGGCCTACCAACAACAGGTTATAAGAGACTGTTACATCCAGCACTTGGAATTCCATAGTGAACTCAACGGGCCCTATTGTTACTTCCAGCATTACATCCCCTGCAGTGTTTTTGCCTCCGCCATCGAAGCCTCGAACAAAAATTTTATTCTTGTGGACCCTTTCATTTTCCACCTTCAGTTTGCTCAATGTAGATAGTGGACAAATGTTCGCATTGGACTCGTTGTCGACCAAAACTCGAGTAACCACAACATCTTCACATTTCACAGTCAGATAAAGAGCCCGATTATGCTCAGTGCCCTCCATAGGCAATTCATCGTCAGAGAATGTGACGTGGTTTACCTCGAATATCGTGTTTGCAATCTTTTCCAAATGATTCACCGTTATCTTGTATGGGACATGTGCTTCATTCAAAATTTTCATCAACGCTCGACGATGTTCATCTGAGTGAATTAATAAGGATAACAAGAAAATCTGAGCTGGTGTCTTCCTCAACTGCTCTATGATGGAGTAGTCTTGTATTTTCATTTTCTTCAAGAATTCTTCCGCTTCTTCTTCTGACACAGCTTTCTTTACTGGTTCTGCGTTATCTTTATAGATTCTACCCTTTCTTAATTCTTCTGGGTCAAAGTACCTTCCTGACTGAGTTAAACCCCGTGCCTCACACGCTTCCTCTCTAACTTCTTTCCCCTTGTATGCCACTATTGCTTGCTCATATCTTCAAGGAACGGCTTTGCTGTTGATTATTGGTGGCTCCATTATTGGTTTTACAATAACTGGCTCTGTGCGGACACCTTCCACAACCATGACAGATTCTCTAACAGCCCCATGTACTGTTACTTTTGCCTGTTACTGCTTTGGCGCAACCGTGCATGCTGAGCTCCCTTGTACTATGACAAGTCTTCTTCCTCTTTTTTTCCCCGGTTACTACCTTCTCACTACTTGCAACCTGAGTTGGCTTTGGCTTAAACTCGCTGGCTTTGATCGTCATCACCGTTTGTGAGGGCCTTCTGGACTCCCCCCTTCTTTCTACAATCTCAATCATGTTGGTTTCTTGATGGGCCTGCAGCGGGTTTTGGTTAATATTGGCGCCTACGGGTTTGCACTTCGATCCGGTGTTAGTCAATAAGTTCTTGGATAGCATTTTTCAAATGCCAACACTTTTTGGTGTCATGCACAGGTGCATTGGAACAGTATTCACAGCTGACTATATAATCTAAATTCTTCGTGGGAGGATTTGGAAGTTTCTCTTCAATTGGTCTCAACATATCTAGTTGATGCACCCTATGGAATAAGCTAGTGTAGGATTCTCCTAGTGGAGTGAACGTCTTCTTTTTCTGTACCCTCTTATTTCTCAAGACTGGATTGACTCGGAAGGAGGACATTGGGGTTTATTGGTATGATCTTGGAGGTGGGTAATGATTTTGTGGAGCTGGGTAGGTGTTTTGAAGGGGAGGCGCACGCCATTGTGCGTGGGCGGGAGGTTGGGTATATGCTTGCGCGATATGGACTGAGAAGCGGGGTTTTGGTGGTGGATAGTAATGCTTTGGTGGGATGGAGCATGTGGGTATGTTTGGTGGTGAGGACGGGGCTGGTCGTAATGAGATGGTACCCAAGGTCTGAATCAAGGTCCTGACTCCACTATCACTACTTCCTCCTTTTCTTCTTTCCAAATGTTCCCCCAGCTCCACCCTGGATGGCCTGAGTAGTTGCCTTAATTGCAGAGTAGCTCATGATTTTATTGGATTTGAGGCCTTCGTCGACCATACTTCTCATCTTGACAACTTTGTTGAAAGATTTTCCCACTGCTGACACCAGATGCCCAAAGTAGGTAGGTTCCAAATCCATTAATAAATAGCCGACCATGTCACTCTCCTTCATGGGAGGATCAACTCTAGCAGCTTGTTCCCTCTTCCGGAAACTGCACTCCCTAAAACTCTCGTTGTGTTTCTTCTCCAACTTTGTCATAGATAGACGATCCAGGATGATCTGGAGATAATATTGAAAGTGGTAGGCAAACGTTTGTGGCAGGTCATCCCAAGTATACCACCGATTGGGATCCTGCCGAGTATAATAATCCTGTATCGACCCACTTAAACTCTGACTAAAGTATTCCATTAGAAATTCATCTTTTCCCCCCGCTCCCCTCATTTTGCTGCAAAACCCCCTTAGATGTGCGAGCGGATCTCCATGACCATCATATAGGTCAAATTTAGGCACCTTGAAACCTGGAGGCAATTGCACGTCTGGGAATAGACAAAGAACCTTGAACGCCACGCTCACCTATCCACCTAACCCCCGCATGTCCTTGAATGATTCTTCCAGACTGCGGACTTTTCTAAGAATCTCTTCCTGCTCAGGATTTTTCATCAGTTTTTCAACTCCGGTCGAGATTTCGGGACGAGGAGCATAGGTGTAAGGCTTTTGGGTTTTGTAAGCAGGTTCTGATGGATTGTATTGAGGGTCATAAGATTGAATCAGGGGTTCACTTGACGACCTATTGAGCGTAGGAGGTGGAGGTGCCACATAGATAGGAGCAATTGGTGGTGGAGGGTGAGGAGTAATTTTAGGTAGTGGAGCTGGTGGTGGTTGAGAGGTAGTACCCTGATGTTGTGAATGTTGGATTAGTAGGATAGGTCGGGGGTGGCTGTCCTCTTGCCCATGCCTAGTACATCTTGGCCATTTGGTGCTTTAGCTTATACATTTCGTCCTTCATAGCGTTAACGTCCAATTCCTCTACTTCCTTCGAGGGGTCAATAATGCTGACATCGGCTTCCTGATTGGCCATGAGTTACTTGCTTTTAGACCGCGTGTTGTATGAGTGGGTTGCTAGAATGACGCGAGTACTAATCACATGTCTAAATTAAAACTGGAAAAACACCAAAAACTCATTAATGGTTAGGTTCTGACACATAAGCGGCCACATATTGGGTATGAATGCACATAAATGATATTCGGTCCCTACATGCATTGGTTGCTCACGTCATCCCGACTTTTATTTATTGATTTGCGAAGCCCCTTTGTTTTAGCCTTATTTCTCTCCCTCTTTCCTGTTTTATTCACTTTCTCTCTTAATTTATTCAATTGTGGTCGAATCATATGTAGATTGCCTACGTATCATATCCCCGTATAAATCAGACCGAGCGTAGTTCTTGCAAGCAAAAAGCGAAGCATAAAAATATTTTTGAAATTAACATCGCCATAATAAAAAACTTCAGTTACAAGGACTTAAAAGACTGATAAATTAAACAAAAAACTAACAAGCTTGGAAAAAAAGCAAACTACAGACTCGAAAAGCGACTAACTATGCATAAAATAAAATACAAGCTCCTAGTTAAACTAATAGACTTTTAGAATATATTTTGACAAAAGGAAGCATAATCTTTATGAATACATTAATACTTCAAGTGCTCCTGGGCCTCGCGGGGCATCATTCGGCCTTGCCGCAGGCTTGCATGTTAAACTCCCTTGGAGGTGGTGGAGGTCTTCCATCACTTGCCGAACAAAGGTCATGGCGGTGGCAAAGAACACGTATCTAGTCATATCCTCGCAATGTTTGCAGTTTGTGGTGATGTAGTTTGCGATCGCCCGTACCCTTTCCCTAATAACACCTTTTTCTTGTAATAGATGCCCAATTTGCTCAGCCCTTGCCTCTAGAGTTTGCTCGACTACCTGATTCAGTTCTTGGAATTGCCACAAATCCATCTCCAACTTTGCTATCGCTGCATAACAATGTTCTCTCTCGGATTTGAGGTCCACGACTTGCTTGGCCACTCTGTTCTCAGCCATGACGACCCTCTATTTTATCCCAGCAACCTCATCATCATGCCTCTCCTATAATTGTTCAATGATGCGGCCTTGTTCCTCCGCACTTTTAGCTAATTTGTTCCAAACCCTGGATAGCTTGCCTTCCGCCTTATTCAAGTCAAAGCCATATTCGATTAGTTTTTGCCTCAAATTGTCTATGAGTTTTTCATCATTCGCGCTCCAGGGGGGATTTTCTGCAACTGCTTTCATTTCCTGGAATTGGGCTCGCAACGCCTCGTTTTCTTGGGTTAATCTTTTCTTTTCTCCCTCATCTAATGTGGCTTGCAACCATTTTCAAATTGCATCTCATTGACTTTCTTTTCTAGTCTTCCTATGGTGGCCCTGTATTTATTTTCCTTGGCTAGCCAATCCCATTGCTATTGTGACATTTCAACAAATTCTTGAAGATGCAGTCTTTTAGCTGGCCTTCCGGGCTCTATTTCTTTTCTATGCCAAGCAATGTACCACGTTGCAACCTCGCCTTTACATATATCGCGTACTCGGGTACCCGCTGTCAAAAGTATTGACATTCGCTCTAGATTTGACGCACGATGGCTTTAGGGAATTGACTATTAGGGCTAATCTCAACCATATGGCGGCTAGTATCCTCATCCCTAAGAATCACTTGGCATCTACCTAATTGCCTAGTACTCTATATGGCGCATATGGTTGGATACTTCGGAGACCCATCAGATGGAAATGAGGCCCGATGATTGGCATACACAATCTCATCCATGGAGAGCCACCCGAATGTCCACTCTATCTGATTTACAGTGAATCCCCGGAGATGCGACACCAATTCTGTCACACCCTCAGGTAACCTAAACCCATCGATCCTATTGTAGAATTCTTCTATGCAGCTCTTTGTTGGTGACCTGTAATTCATGAACCGAGGCCGGTGGCATAAATACTCGATCATCCATATTTGTAATAATAGGTTACATCCTTCAAAGAAGTATACTCTCGCTTTATAGGCGGTGAGAGCACGGAATACCTCAGATAAGATCATAGGAGCGAGGGTACTCTTGTCCTGAGTCATTAAAGTGCTGACGACCCCTGCTATCTGTATGTCAAAATTTCTTTCTTCTACGGAAACAACAAAAGACCCAAGTAGAATACTATGAATGCAAAACATCGATTCTCCTACCATTTGAGTTGGTTTCCTTTGCTACAAATATAGTTTTTTGGATTATTGAATCCACCTATATTCCTGTACCTCTGATATATAAACTGCGGAGTACAGAAGCCGGCTGACAGGTCCAGATTGTGAACCTTCCTACTAATTTTTACGGAGTCCAGCAACTTGTGCACGATGAGGGCTCTTGGCGCAATAGGGTATTGGTGTCTCAAAGGAATCGTAGGGGTCCCAATATATCCAGTTATTTCCTCCAATGTCGGTGTGAGTTAAAAATTTGAGAAATGGAAAATATTGTGAGCCGAGTCCCAGAATGTGATCAATGCCTTTATGATATCTCCCCTCGGGTTAATTTTCAGCAACCCAGTAAGTCCTCCCAAATGCATGTTGACCCTGTTTTGCCCCGCTTCCCCTAGGTCATTCCACAACATGTGTAGTTCCAAGGAAATTTTGTTCATGAATGTTATCGGCAAATACAGATCCGTGCTCATTCTCCACATTTATTAGGGCGAATTAGTACCTCATAATTTGTTCTACTTGACCCCACAAAACATTAAAACTAACCTCTTTCTCTTATGAAATTTATTTCCTAAAATCAGGGCCCAACTTTGCGAATACGGCCTTTCAGCACTTCCGAAGGAAGTTTTTAAGGCTGTGCTCGCTCAACGGCCAAAATAAGACTTACAGGTGGCCATTTGTGCAAAGTCAGCCTTCCGGCATCCCTTTCGGCTATTTCTAGCTGTTACGGCATCACCCGATTTATTTAAGAAAATAAGTATAATTGGACATTTGTTTTTCCTTGTTTTAGTTATTTTCGCAAAAGGGAGGTTGGACCCGATGGGGGTTGCCTGCGTATCTCGTTCCTGACGAGAATCAAACCGGCATAGTTTGGGCAAAACAATTTATCAAAACTAAAAACTTTGTTGAAAAGCCCCTTTTCCTTTTGTTTTTTTCTTTTCTTTTTTTTTTAAAATCTGGCAATATTTCGGCGCTATTTGAGAATTAGTTTTACATGACAAATGATTAATCTCAACCAACCTTAATACTACTTATTTTCTCGATTTTCCTTCCTTTATTCGCAAGCCGGTCAACATGCAAATCCCAAGCAGCTAAATGCACAAGTAACACGTAATATGCATTAGGATGGTCTTTTCACTTCGGGTCACCTGATCTAGACGGACCCAACCCCTGTGTTGAGTCCGCTAAGTCAAATGCATGATGCAAATAAGTGTTCCTACAAGGGTTTTGACATGAGGTCAAGTTATTCTAAGTTAAAACCTTGGTATAAGGTCTAGACTGTGCACCCGAGCGGACCACTCGAGTCAAGGAGGGGGCTACGTACCGGGAACCAAAAGGCCATCCGGCTTAGTAACTTGTCCACCCTCTTTCTTATTTCCAGGTATGACACTAACAGAACGGAGAGTCTCAACCAGTAAGCACATCCCTGGAGGTGAGAAGAGAAGGGTTTCATAGTAGTTTATATGTACAATTAAGATAATATCAAAGTGGTAAACGCATCATTTTGCACATTAAGCAAATATGTAATAAAATCAGGTAATAAACAAAGCCAAATACCAATATTATTGTAAGATCGAATTCTTGAACCCTAAACTAGAGATTCTGGGTTCGATCCCTAGCAGAGTTGCCAGAGCTGCCATACCTCTTTTTGGATACTACACCCCGCGAAGGGCGTAGATAAGGGAGCTTTTCCAGTTAAAGGACAATCAAAACGGGATTTAATTATTTAAGAGAATTTCAGAGTCGCCACTTGGGAGATTTATGGGGTCCTAAGTCACCGTTAAAAATTTCGAATCGAGGAAAGAGTGACTCTGTTTAACATTCTGTGAACCAGAAATCCGAGTAAGGAATTTTGTTAACCCGGGCGAAGGTGTTAAGCATTCCCGAGTTGCGTGGTTCTAGCACGGTCGCTCAACTGTTATATTTGGCTTACATTATCTGATTTTATACAATTATGAGCCTATGTACATTTTTTAATCTTTTAACCACTTTTATTATTATTTTTAAAGAGAATTGCAACGTCGTTAAACCATGCCTCGAACCACGTCACATAAATGCACTCGTGGATTTTGACACATTCCAACTTCGTTTAGATTTGGATTTGGGTCACATAAATGTGCACCCGTATTTAGAAAGATAAATTCATTAAAGACATGCTTAAAAGCGGAAACCGCGTTATTATCTTTGTGGAAAGCTGTGAAATTCGCTAAACGACGTGTCCTAAATTTCTTGATGTTTTAATATAAACATTTCACGTGGGTCGCGCAATTTATAGTTTGTTTGACATGGCGTGCCCCGTTTATTATTTTGAAGGCTAGTCCTAGAGTCGATTATTTTTTATTAGTTATGCCTCAAAAAATTAATGAGTTATCCTTTTTAAGCCTACTACTTTACTCAAAACCCAAACATATACATGGCAAACCAAATTAACAAGATGGGTGTGCAGGCAATATTCAGCGTGCTGGGCTGTGGGGCCCAAGTTGGGGATTAATCCAATCTTTGTAATGTCCTTCAGCGGGTGCCAACGCCCTGAGGAGCTGCTAGATTGAGCGTTGACATGTTGGGCCTCTAAATGAGCCCAAAAGAATACTAAACATATGATCTACTTTGGCAACAACAAACAAACAGTCTTCTCCCAAATTGCCCAAACGAAAATTTAATTACTCTACACCATGGTGATACTGAAACGATCGAAGAGGTCTTATACTATAACATGAAACTAAATTGGTGAACTATAAGGGATCAATTTACATCATCCAATCAAGTAACTACTGAACACAAAGTCCCTCTGAACCAATATTCAACAACAATTACTGCGAGTTATCATCAAACAATTACCTCACAAGGACCCAAATGAAATACTCAATGACTAATCAAAGGCACTACAGTCATCTAACAGTCCAAATGTCCTATCTGTACAAATCAATGTCTCCACCATAATAGGCACAATAATAATGACAAAAACTAATAAAGGAGAGAATAACAGGCATCTCCAACTTGGGTATTCATTAAGCTTCAAACTTCATACATCGTTGGAGGTTTGAGAACATGTACCTGGAATCTGTGAAAAATTAAATTGAGAGTCAGCAATGATCAAGCAGCAGTGATAATCACAAGCATCCACAGCTTATGAGCAATTAATGCACCAGAATACCAAACGACCAAAGAAATTTTTAAAAACCAAACTGAAGCTAGTAAGAGACCACCAAACCAATGAATCATTCACAGGAACCTCAACTAACCAGAAATGAACTTAGGAAAAGCTCTAACACATACTCAATATGTTTGCTCATTCTTTTTTTTTCAATTTTTCATATAACAAAATTCCTACTGCATTGGTTGGGATTATTTCAGTAGAAAAAGTCTAATGGAATAGTAGAGAACCCCTGAATTCCAGAAAAATTTATATCACTTATAGGTTAGGATTTCACGGCCCCTTTTAGGAGGGTTTGGGGATTCTTAGGCTTTAAGATATCTGGAATTTTCCTAGAGATTGTCAGACTTATCCAACCTCCTCTTTTGAATGATTTGGAGTCCCTTTTATAGCCAAAGGCTAGGGCACCACTTTTATTTTGTTTTAACTAAAGGTCCCTCTTTCAATTTCAAGATTTTTCCTACTTGGACCCTTATTTTTTGACTTGTTTCCCATGTTACTACAATAAGACTGCTGATTTTATATTAAAGACCCCTTCAAGAAGGGTCTAAAGGCTTCTAGCATTGTCTTCCATTTATCAACTACCTATACTACCCTTATTTTGTTCTAAATTACCAAGCCAAGTTAAAACTCTATATTACCCCTATTTTATTCTGAAAATTACCAACACTAATCTAAAATTCTATATTACCCCGGTTTATCCTAATATTATCAAAATTTTATAGAAAACGCTATACTACCCTGAAATTGGTTATTTAGTATCAAACCCAACTCATAAAACTAACTCCGCTAGTTTTAACAGCTATAACCAATCCTAATGGTATTAATCAAGAACAAATGCCAATCAATCCTCAGAAATCAAAACACAATTGAATCAATTATCAAGTCCAAACGCAAAATTAAAAGAAGAACATAGAAGGCTACCACTATCAAAATTCAACTCAGAAATCAACACCCCAAATCATATGAACCATTAATCTACACTCAAACTCAGAAAATCAGGAGATTATTCAAATTAAAGAACAAGCATGGGAGTTGTTATGCCGGATTAATAACTAAAAACAAACCAAACAATCAAGACCACTTCCTAATTGCATGTGAACTCTAATCAATACTCAAATTCATAGGTCAAGAATACTACGGAAATTTAAGAAAACATGCTAGACTTCAAAATTTAAACCTAAAGCACACATGGCAAAACAAAGCAGAATTTGCTAATTTAACTCACAATGGACATGTTCAGGATTAATAATTAGAATAGGAATAGTAGAATTGTGAACATAATAAAAAAATCTAATAAAATGCCATTTTCAAACTAAAAAAGAAATAAAGTTAGACTCAATTGATAAACCAGGCAAGAAAATACAAAAATAGAAAAACAAATTAAAATTGAGGTGAAATTATTGATTTTCTTCAATTAAACCTAACTGAATACAATTCGAGTCTCCAAGAGAAGTCACAAGTTTGTTTTTGGGCCAAAACAAATGTGCGACTCCGTTTCGAAACTCAAATGGTCTTCCAAAGGTCAATCTCAGAATTAGGTCATGGCTAGTTTTAAATTATAGTGGTATGGGTTGTTTGAAAAATCCCGGGTGTGTTTTTGGGTAGAGGAGGGCTAGAGGGGGTGGGTGGTTATGGTTTGGAGGCCATAAGAGGTTGGCCACCGCCGTGCATTGTGGGGCTGCCCACTTTTAATGAATATTCGATGGGCTAGGGTCATGTTCAAGGAAACTGATGGTTGGGTTGGAAATAGGGGAGTGAGGGAGTGTGAGGTGTAACTTTAGGAGTCATTGGCCACCGAGCGCCTCCGTGGACGGTGGAGCTGCCGGGCTTTGAACAAATATTCGACACATTTCATGGGATTTTGAGGGGCGATCTTAGGAGGGTTAGGAAGAGGAGATGACGAGGATTCTGGGGTGTAATTTGGGAGGTCATTTGTGTTACGTCGGCGGCGGCAGACGGTGGTGGTACGATGGATTAGCGGCAGCGTTACACCGACTGAGGATGGTACGAGGTGGGTGACTTTTGGTCTCTTGAAGTATTACATGTGTTTAGACAGTTATATTTGAAATGTAAGGCTCAATATGAGCCGTTAGATCGAGGGGTATGGTTGGTTGAGATTGAGTGCTCCAAAACGGTGTCGTTTTAATGAGGGGTGGGATTGGACCGGATCAAGGCATAATTTTGGGCATGGGTTGGACATGTTTGGACTGGTTTAAATTTGCAAAAATGGCCCAAGCTGGCCTTTTAAAACAAGACCATATTTCCAAATCTTTTTTTTGTTCTTATTTGTTTTAATTTCTAAATTATTTTATTAAAACCAAATTAACATTAAAATAGCAAAAACCTGATTTAAATCCGAAATTGGGCTAATTAAATTCCTAGTCAACTAAATCCTAATTTTAAAGACAAATTTTTGAATTTAAAAGTAAAAATGCAAAAGAACCACTTCTACTATTATATATTTTTTATTTTTCCCATGCTATTAACTAAGCACTGAACCGAAAATGTTAAACTAATATCCTAAATGCAAAAATGCAATTTTTGTATTTTTTTTGTGAATTAAAATGCACTCAACATGCAAACAAATACACAATTTATGTAATTAAATTGTGAATATTCAAATAATAAAAGAAAAACGTAAATAAACACAAAAGCACACAATTAATAAAGAAAAATGCAAACAAACAAAAAATCACACAATTACCCCCTAAATATTCAAATAATAAAAGAAAAATGTAAACAAACACAAAATCAGGCAATTAATTCCTAAAAATTCAAATAATAAAAGAAAAAAATGCAAATAAACACAAAATCACATAATTAATTCCTAAAAATTCAAAATAAAAAAAGAAAAATCCTAGTTTAATGAATTTATAGGAACATTTCAAGTGAGGCAAAAATCACGTGCTCACATTTAGAAGCCTAACAACGTAAAAAAAATTCGTTTCTTTATGAGTAAGGCGCAATCTTCTCCAAGAGTATTATACAGAGTTTTCTCTACTCCAGGTATATTAAGGCTATAACATTTCTTTCTTGTTGCTATGTTCCAAGTTATACATAAGAAACGAGTAAATGCATGGTATTCATAAACGACTTTATTCATAGAAATACTAGGGTTCTCTTTGTTCTTGATTCCCCATGTGACATATTATTATATCATTTGTTCATGATTCTCAAAATAATACACAGTTGATAAAGTTTATTCGAAAAGAATATTAAGATTTTTAACATATTTTCATGTAGTTTATTCATTTATGCATATACATTGACTCATGACCATATGATGTTATATAAATGTATTTATATGTATATATTTATCTATATGGGATATGAGAAAAATGTTACAACATATTTATACGCACCACTACCTTATCAATTGGTATATACCTATAATGTTACCCACAGTGGTCGAGACGATATGATAGTATGCCCTCAGAGGCTTGATGATATTATGTACACCTATGACCATGCATAACATGATATTTATATGCACGTGCATGATGTTAAAAATGTTTTTGAATTTACAAAGTTATTCAAATTTACAGATAGATCCCTTTATTCTATGTTTCATCTACGTCTTTTACGTATTAATTTTCATGCCTTACATACTTAGTACATTTTACCTACCGACGCCCCATTTTACGAGGCATGTGTTTCATGCCTGCATGTGTAGGTAAGAAAGCTGACGGTCCCCCTTCTTAGGATCCTTGATGAGCAAGAGTTGGCATGCTCCACTTGATCCGGAGTTTTTTTTGATTTTGGCTCAGTACCGTCTTTGTACAGTTATATTTCTATTAGAAGTCTGTAGAAAGTATGTGGCCTTATCGGCTTTTGGTTTTGAGGTACATAATTGTCTATAGCAGCCTTGTCGGCTCGCCCTACGTTTGTTGCACGTATATGTACATATGAATTTTTGGGCAGGTTTCCTTCTTGTATATTATTCTCATAATTCACCAGATATTATTTAGGTTTATATCTTAGATAGATGCTAAGGTGTGTTTGATAGGTAGGACTAAACACCCGTCACAGCCCATCAGTTTGGGTCGTGACAGGCGCCACATCGGGTGTTGCCAAGTAAAGGGTATGCAAGTGTCATAGTCCCTCATCATATTAGGGTGGGAAACCTTTAAATCACCAATGTAATTCTCCCTTTTCAAGAGCAACAAGGTTTTTTCACCGCGATGCAAAGTCAAAACGCATAAAAATACTTGAAGGGGTTTGTGGACACTTGTTGGGGGGAGTAAGAAGCAAAAGTCTTCGAGAATTCTTTGAGGCTAAGTCTTTTCCCTTCTCTGCATGGGAGAAAGTCATAGATTAGTTGGAACAATTTTCAAACCATTCCATTCTTACTTGGAATGAGTTGGGGGAGAAATTTAATGCCAAGTTCTTCTCTCTCGGACATATGGCTACTCTTAGAGATGAGATTCAAGCATTCAAGCAAAATCCCAATAAGCCGCTACACGAGATATGGGAACGTTGTAGAAGAATGATCAAAGAGTGTCCCAATAATAACATGACGGATAATATTATTCAACAGACTTTATACCAGGGTATTAATATATCTAAGCAATCTGTGGGGAAAGGTGAGAATTTCATGATAATACCATAAGCGGAAGCTTATGAGATTTCTGATGAAATGGCGGACACATCATCGGCATGGCAATCCAGGGATAATGTTCCACAAGGTGACCCGAAACGTGATTCACCTCCACAAAGAGTTTCATGAAAATGGGCAAGCTATTTTCAAATTGACCACCACTATGAATCAATTAGCGACAGCTCAACTTCAACAAATGCAAAGTGTTAAGCAAGTCAATTCCATGGAGGGAGTTAATATGATGGAAAAAAAAAAGGACCAAGGGTCTGCAAGTGCAAAACCAAGTGAAGAATTATGTGCAATAAAATAGTAGGTTTGATCAAGATGAATCTTACAATGAACAAGAGGAGGAGGTGGAATATGTGAACAACTACCAAGGGCAAAGAAACAACTCTCAAGGCCCAAATCAATAACAATGGCGACCTCAAAGAAATAAAGATAATCAGAACTTTAACAACCAATGTAAGTGGAGTGGTGGAAACAATCAAGGGAATTGGTATAACAACAACAATCAAGGAAATTAGAGTGGTAGAAATAATCAAGGTAATTGGAGTAGAGACAATCAAGGAAATTGGCGAGGTAACAATCTAGGGGGATGGAAGAATAATCGAGGCAATTAGGGGTTGGGTTTTCAAAGGCCCCCGGTGTATCAACAAACGAGCAACTCACTTCCTTATCCTTCCCATCGTCCAAGTTATTCCAACAATGAAATGGGATGTATTGAGAATATGTTCAAGCAAATAATGGAGAAGAATGCCAAATTTGATGCCCAATTTGCCTCACACAATACATCAATTTTAACTTGGAAGTTCGAATGGGACAAATCTCTCAAGCTCTAAATACTCGTCCTAAGATGGCACTACCAAGTGACATGGTGGTGAACCCAAAGAGTGGGAACAAAATGTGTCATGCCATGGCCGTTACTACAAGGAGTGGAGAAAGTGAAAATGCATCCACCTCAAGCCAAAGGCAACTTGTGGAAGAAGACCAAGTAGTGCAAGAAGAGGGGATCAAGAAAAATGTTGAGAAATCTAATGATGAGGTTCGGATTGATAATTATGATAGTGTGGAAGAGACTCACGAGATGGTGAACCCATCTACAGATCATATTATTGACATGCCGGAACCGGTAGTGCAAAAATCTAATACAACATTTCCTATGACTCTGCCTCCATACCCTCAAAGACTTACAAACAAAAATGGCGAAAACCAATTCAAGAAGTTTATCCAAATGATGAAGAGTCTCTCAATCAGTGTACCATTAGTTGAAGTCTTAGAGCAAATGCTCGGTTATGCAAAGTTCATGAAGGATCTTGTGACAAAGAAGGTGTCAATGAATATTGAAATGATAAAAGTCACTCATCAATTGAGTGCACTTATGTATTAAATGGCTCCCACGTTGTAGGATCCTGGTGCTTTCACGATTTCTTGTACAATTGGAAGTGCCGAGTTCACAAAACACTTTGTGATCTTGGGGAAAGTATAAATTTGATTCCATATTTAGCTTTCAAGACATTGGTAATTGGGCAACAAATTCCCACCTCTACAAGATTGCAAATGGTCGATCGCGCTATGAAGAGACCCTTAGGAGTGATTGAAGATGTTTTGGTTTGTGTTGATAAATTCATTCTCCTGGTGGATTTTGTCATTCTAGATTGTGAGGTTGATTATTCTTGATAGACATTTTTTTTGCTACGGGGAAGGCTCTTTGTGATGTTGAAGCCGAAGAACTTACCTTCCAGGTAGGCGATGAAAAAGTTATTTTCCATGTGTAAGTCCATAAGGCAACCCAATAGCAATTATGCGTGATCTTTCGTGGATTTGGTCACCGATTTGATTGTGGATAAACATGTGCTGTGATAAATGTTGGTGATATGTTGGAGGCTATTTTGTTCAATGGTGATGATGACAAGACGGATGGCTTTGTGGAACATGTGAACTCTTTGCAACGGATAGGGTTGTACACCTATGAACCCCGAAAACTATCCTTGGATCTTGAAAGTAGGACAGCTCCTCCTACAAAGCCATTAATCGAAGAACCTCTTATCTTGGAGTTGAATCCATTGCCTCTACATCTTCGTTATGAATTTCTTGCCCATTCTTCTGCTTTACCGGTTATTCTTTCCTCTTGTTTAACGTGAAGATAGATTCTATATTGTGGTGCTACAAAAGAGGAAAAAAATATTGGATGGACATTGGAGGATATTAAGCCCTCATTTTGCATGCATAAAATTAACTTGGAGAAATGTGCCAAACCATCTATCGAAAATAAAAAAACTCAATGAATCCATGAAAGAGGTTGTCAAAAAGGATATCATCAAGTGGTTGGAAGTCAAAGTTGTCTACCCCATTTTCAATAGTTTATGGACTTCTCTGGTTCAATGTGTCCCAAAGAAGGGGGGCATGACGATGGTCACTGGCAATAATAATGAGTTGTACAAGAATGATGACCAGGTGGAGAGTGTGTATGGACTATCGCAAGCTCAACAAAGGCACAAATAACGGCCATTTTTCACTTCCCTTACTAGATCAAATGCTTTATAGATTGGCCAGTCGTGATTTCGATTATTTCTTTGATAGGTATTCTGGCTTCAACCAGATTCTTATTGCTTAAGGGGATCAAGAGAAAATAACCTTTACATATCCCTATGGTACTTTTGCCTTCACCCGGATGCCATTTAGTTTGTGGAATGCACAAGTGACTTTTCAAAGGTGTATGATGGCTATCTTCATGGACATGGTGGAGGATTGCCTTGAAGTTTTCATGGATGACTTCTCAGTTGTCGGGAATTCTTTTGATGATTGTCTCGCAACCTTGGATATAGTGTTGGAAAGATTTGAAGAAACAAATTTGGTGCTAAATTGGGAGGAATGTCATTTCACGGTCGAAGAAGGCATTGTTCTTGGGCACAAGATCCCAAAGAATGGCATTGAAGTTGACAAGGCAATGATTTAGGTGATTTCTAAACTTCCACCTCCAACTTTGGTGAAGGGCGTGCATAGTTTCTTAGGCCACGAGGGATTTTACCAACATTTTATCAATGATTTTTCTAAAGTGGTGAACCCGTTGTGCAAGCTTTTAGAGAAAGATGCTAATTTTCACTTCAATGATGATTGCATGAGAGCCTTTGAATTGTTAAAGTTCAAGTTGACAACTACTCCCATTGTCACTACTCCAAACTGGAGTGTTCGTTTTGATCGCTTGTGCAATGCAAGTGACGTAGTAGTGAAGGCTATTTTGGGGCAACGCATCAACAAGAATTTTCATTCGGTCTACTATGCTAGTACATGAATGGTGCCCAAGTAAACTATACTATAACAGAGAAAGAGCTCCTTGCCATTATGTTTTCAATTGAGAAGTTCTGCACATACTTGATGGGTGCAAAAGTGAATGTTCACACGGATCATGCAGCACTTCATTATCTTATAGGCAAGAAAGATTCGAAACCTTGGTCGATGAGATGGGTGCTTATTTTGAAAGAGATTGCCATTGACATCCAAGATAGAAAAGGAAGTCAAAATCAAGTAGAGGACCACTTGTCTCATTTTGAGGAGGAGGGGAGGACGCATGATGGCCTTGAAATCAATGACTCTTTACTCGATGAGAAACTTTTTGCTATTTCATGAAAGAGGTTCCATGGTTTGCAGATCTAGCAAATTTCCTTGTGAGTGGTATCATTCCGGATAAGTTCTCTTCAAACAAAGGAATAAGCTCAAATGGGATTCTCAATATTATTAATGGGATGGACTGTACCTTTTCTCGATTTGTACGGATGGGGTGATTAGAAGATGTGTATCGGAGGAGGAGTAATGTGAAATTCTTGAGGCTTCTCATTCTTCTCCATATGGTTGTCACTATAGTGGAGCAATAATGGTAGACAAATTGTTAACTTGCGGTTTCTATTACCTCACTCTTTATAATGATGCAAGTGATCTAGTGAAACGATGTGATGAATGTCAAAGGCCCGGTGGAATCTCATAGAAAAATGAAATTCCCCATCACCACCATTTTGGATATTTATATTTTTGATGTATGGGGTATTGACTTCATAGGTCCTTTTGTAAATTCTTGTGGAAACACCTACATCTTGGTCACAATTGATTATGTGTCCAAATAGGTTGAGACCGTTGCTCTACCCAACAATGAGTCGAGAAGTGTGGTGGTGTTCTTGAAGAAGAATATTTTCATAAGGTTTGGTACTCCACGGGCTATCATAAACGATGGGAGGTCACATTTTTGCAACAAAGCCTTCGACACCTTACTTACCAAGTATGGTGTCATTAATAAAGTCACGACTCCCTATCATCCACAAGGAGTAGGCAAGTGGAAGTCTCCAACCGAGAGATAAAGAGTATTTCGTCCAAAACAATCAATGCTAACCGGACAGATCGTTCCAAGAAACTTGATGATGCTTTATGGTCTTATCATACAACTTATAGAAAACCTATAGGAATGTCTCTATACTGGGTGGTGTTTGGAAAAGCTTGTCATCTTTCAGTGGAAATCTAGCACAAAACCATGTGGTATAACGAAGTTGAATCTTGAATGGGATGTCGCCACTAACTTGAGGGTTGCACATTTGAATGATTTGAATGAGTTTCAGTACCATGCATACACAAGTTCGTCCTTATATAAGGAGAAGATGGTGTCACACCTCCTTTTTACTTACACGGATACCCCCAAGGATAACGCGTATAAAGAGAGTTTTTCCAATTAAAGTGACATTATTCGAAATGGGATTGTTTATTTATTTAAGAGTCACCACTTGGGATAGGCTTGGCTTTTGGTGTCTCAAGTCACCAGTTAATTTAAAAATCCCAAGTCGAGTAAATTCCGGCTGCCTAAATGGAGTCCGCGAACCAGTAATTCTTGAGTAAGGAATTCTGTTGACTCGAGGGAAGGTGTTGGGCACCATCGGATCCCGTGGTTCTAGCACGTTCGCTTAAACTTATTATAAGTGGCTAAAATCTAATTTGTTATACATATTCAAACCTATAATTCAATTTTAAATTATTAACCGCTTTAACAGATTGTAGGATTTGTAATGTTATTAAAATACATCTTGAAGCACGTCACATAAATGCGCACGTAATTTTAGATATATTTCAACTCCATTGGGATTTGGATTTGGGATACATAAATGTGCACCCGAGTTTAGGAAGATATTTTATTAATAAATTTGCTCCTATAGTAACTACGTCTTTTGAAATTTGTGGGAGACCGTGAAATTCGCCAAACGACACTTCCAATTTTTAAATATTTTATTAAATTAAGGAGCCTCATGGTGTTTAATTAGGTGAACATGGCCCACTTTATTTTATAAGGACATCCTAAAGCACACTAAATGTTCTATTATTCTTATGTCTAGAGATGTTCGAATAATTTATAGATGAATAACACACTTGGAAATTCAGTATTCGCATTTTAACCTCATTCGTGGCTGATTATGCATTTGGGCTTCACTTTTAGTCAGCCCAGAAATGTATAGTGTAACATTGTAACTGGCAGCTGCTGGGCCTTTTAATTAGGCCCAGAGATATTTGGACGAATAAGTCCATCATAAATAAGTCACAAAAATTCTTCATTCGATTTATACTTTAATTATTAAAATTGTACACATGACTACTATGAAATATATTAACAATATTTACAAGGACGATGCTGAGGATGACTTTGTATCATATTTCAGCCTAAATTTGAACAAACAATTCATAATACTCATCAGTCGAAGTATACGAATTCAGTTTCCAAACCTCAATTATAATTCTGGGACAATATGCTAAACAAATCTAAACAGACTATTCAAGATGTACTGAAACTTGAATGAACTAAAACACTGCACAATGTTTCGACATTTGAATAGCTGTCAAGCTATGAGTTATGAATTACAACATGCATCTAAACTAGCCATATTATTACTTAATCTTACTATTAATTGTGCATATTCAAAATATCAATCCAAATGTCCAATTATTACAAGGTAAATCAGTCTTAATGTTCAGTTATTACAAGTCAAATCAATCCAAATGTCTAATTATTACAAGGTAACTATCTCTATCATGAGGTATATTAAAGCTAAAAGAAAAAGGAAAAAAGGGTGAGGGTTCAAAGGGAAAATAATGAACATAGATCTTCAAGTTTGTGGATATATTCAAATCAAGCTCCATACATCAATGGACATGAGAATGTACCTGGAATTCAGCAAGGAACAAAGCCTATGAGCAAATGAAAGTAATCAGCAAGCAAGCAGCAGCCAATCGAGCAGTAAACATCCAGATTTTAGGAAAGACTTTTGAATGGATCAAAATTCCCGAGGAATAAGAACAACACTGATGACTTCTCCAGAATATAGAGGAAATTAATATGTATTTATATATCTCAATTCACTCGAGCTTTAAAGGAAAGATTTGCTCAAAAATATATTCCAAAAGTCAGAAACCCCCCCCCCCCCTTAATGTTCAGATTGCTTCCTTTTATAGTGAGACCTTAAGGCAACACTTTTCCTTCTAGTGCCTTATTTAAAATTCAGTTTCTACCTAAATAGTCCTTAGTTTTCTGACTTGTGCCTTTAGTTTGAGGCTGAAATTATGCCTAAGTCCCTCACTAGAATGTTCTAGGGGTTGTTACAAGATTCTTTCAGGCTCAAATACCTTTTATACCCCTGTTTCCCTTTCTAATTAACTAACCTGAAGTTTTTAACCTTGGTTTTTCGTTTGATTTGGTCAAAACTGAACCTGGTCAATTGTGTTTAAGTTATGGGCCAAGTTTGGCCTGGACTACCGGCTTATTTGACAAGATTAAGAATTAGCCCATTTAACTAAATATCCTAATGTGGACTAATCAACAAAAACAATTATTACTATTGGATCATGTAAATGTTTAGGCATCTTTATGTCAAAAAACAAATGAATCAAATCGATCAGGAAAGGAAACCCATCAACTGATGCTTAACTTACAGAAATAACCTAATTACAACACTCAGTAAAACTTGAAAGTAAGAAATGAATAACCGGGATTGAGCACTCAGTATATACATGAATAAAAACAAGAAAAGAAAGGCTAACATCCAGAATTAAAAGTTCAGCAACATAAATTAGCCTAATACATGCAAATATTGAAGTTTAGTTACTAAGGAACTATGAAAACAACTATTCCGAACATGACGCAGCACAAGTAGTGTCCAAAAGATAAGCATTTACCATAACAAATCAGGATCTCAGGAGTGAAGCAAATGAAAATCAGGAGACAAGGATCAATCATTTCATAACTTCAGAGGTAAAGCAAGTGACAAATCAGGAGGCAGAGATAGACAAATCATGTAAAATTTCAGAGCCAAGGGGCAAAGATCAACTAGTCATGTGAAATTTCAGATGTGAAACAACTCAGAAAATTATAAAAGGGATGAATTCACAAGTGACATCCAAAGAAAACACACAACATAATAAGCACATTTCAGAATGAGGCCATGGCGAACATGTAAAAGTTAACACGAAACAGCGATTAAAGAAAAGACTTAAACAAAAATGAAAATAGGGTACTTAGCTTCTGTGTACGCATGCAACCCTAAGTTGATATTCTTCCAATTCATGAATTTCTGGCTTCTTTTGGGAAGTTTTTTAACCTCTAAGGCATTTGCCTTGAGTGTTTAAAGAAGAACAAGGGTTTGGAGGGGGGGGGGTTGATGCTTCTGGGACCCAGCAAGGTCTTAGATCTAAGTTTTTGTTGTGGTTAGCAAAGTTTGAGGGCTGTGGAGGGCACGGTTGGGGAAGGGGATGGAAGTGGATTGTTTGAGGTCAGTTTGGCCAGAATTCAGTGGGGTTTAGTTTTTAGGGTAGGCTTCAAATCAATATTCGAGGCGCTTCACATTGATTCGAAGGGTGTGATATGGATAATTGGAAAAAGGAAGATGAGGTGGCTCAAGGGTGTAACTTTTGACGGGTTTGGGGTTGGGTCGCCGGAGACGGTGGTTCCGCCGACCCTTCTTCTGAATATTCGAGATGGTGGAGGGTAGTTTGAAGGAAGCTGATTACAGGACGAGGAAGAGGAGGTCTTGGTGGTCTTATGGTGTAAACTTGGGGTGGTTTGGGATTGGGTCGCCAGAGACGGTGGTTCCGACGAACCTTGTTTTGAATATTCGAAGAGATTAGCATTTGTTTGAAAGAAAACACTTACAGGAAGGGGAAAAGGGATTCATGGTGGTCCGGTGGTGTAAAGTTGGGGTGGTTTAGTGACCGACAACTGGCGTGAGGTGATTTCCAGCGACGGCATTGGGGTGGTTGCTGGGTGGTCAAGGGTGGGCAAAGGGCGGTCAAGGGGAAGTGTTACAGCGGTGGGCTTGGTATGAGGAAGGTGATGAATTTGTCTCTGTATATATTCAGAGATTTGGACATATTTATTTGATTTTGGTGGGGAGTTTAGATCCATTGGATGCTTTGTTGATCAACGGCTGAGATGAAGGACTACAAAAACAATATCGTTTTGGGCAGGTCTGATGGACTGGGTCAGAGGCTAATGTTGGGGTGGGCATGGGTGTTATTTACAGGGCAAAAATTATTTTGGGGCCCCTTGGTCTGGCCCAATTGTGGCCATCCTGGGTGGTTGTATATATATGTATATTTATTGTTTTCTTTCTCTTTTTGTTTTATACATTAATTCTTAATTCTATTTTAATAATTCCTAATTAACAAAAAAAATGCAACAAATTAAAGTTAAACAAAAATGATTAAAATTCCAAAAAATACTACTTGCATATTTTTTGAATGTTATATTTGTAAAAATAAACCAAATTAACGATTATTTTAGCAAAACATGAAATTAAATCCTAAATGATCTCAAGCATGAAGACACATGGGCACACGCAATTAAATTCTAAAATTAAATCCTAAAGCAAATATTAAAAGGAAAATCCTAAACCTGAGAGTCCTATAGGAGTCGTCTTAACCAAGAAAAAACTATGAACGATTTTCGTTCATAGTTTTCGTCCCCTCTTTCCGCGGGAACACGAAGAGTTTTCGTGCAAAGACCAGTAAGCAACTATGAACGATTTTCGTCCGACTAAGTACTCCGTGTGAAGCATTTTGTAATATTTCTGACTGAACCTTGCTTCAAAGGTTGCCTACATATCCGTGGCGATAAAGTAATTAGGTCAGTGTAGATTTGGAATTTTTGGTAGCCGGGACTACCATGGGGCTGTGATTTCACTGCTGGTACTGCTTACCGACTCTTTATTAGACAAAAGAAAAACAAAAACTATACTGGCTAGGCCTGTCAACTACGATATACAAGATTCTTATACATAAATCTCTAAGATCTCAATCTTGAATCTTAGCTGATTTTTCTGTAGATCTTGATCTGAATCTTGATGCCCATTAGCTGCAACCGTTGATTTATTCTTCAGTTTTTGAAACAAAGCGGAACATGCGGAGTTTGTGGCTTAATTCCAATTTTGAGCATTTCGGATCTCTGCCCGCTTCATCATTTTGAATTCGCTTCTATTGGTTCTTTCCTTCTTTTCCTTTATTATGGATTGAGACTCATTCTTTCGGTCATCTCGAATCTTATGCCTTAGGATGAAACCTGCACGGACACCAACACAAACAAACGAACGAAATTTTCTGCCCCAATTTTCACTAGGGAAATTTCGGGAGTTATTTGCAAAACAAATCCAAGCTACTCTTTATTGAAAACAATAAAATCAGGATTGTGTATCTCTTGGAAAGATTGCTAGGTTATGCTGGGAATGAGAACGGGTTCCTGCTGGGGATAAGATGAGAATCCACAGGTTATGCCGGGATAGGAATGAAAAAGTCCCTGCTGGGGGGGGGGGGGGGGTAAGAAATGATCCACGGGTTATACCGGGGTAGGAAGAAGAAGTTCCTTGCTGCGGATGGAAACAGAGCCATGGATTGTGAAGAAATCTGTGTTATGCCAGGGGATCCACGGATTATGCCGGGGTGAAAGAGAATTCCTGGGTTATGCCATGGGAATCCGCAGATTATGCCGGGATTAATGGAGAATTTTTAGGTTATGCTAGAGAGATTCATGTTACGGGTTATGCCGGGATGGAAGATAATTCCTGGGTTATGCCAGGGAGATCTACGGGTTATGCCGGGATGAATGAAAAGGTCCTAGGTTACGCTAGGGAGATCCACGGGTTATGCCGGAATGAATGCAATTCCTGGGTTATGCCAGGGGAATCCGCGGGTTATGCTGGGATTTATGAAAAACTCCTGGATTATGCCAGGGGAAATCCATGGGTTATGCCCGGGATGGAAATGAAAATTCCTAGGTTATGCTAGGGGAATCTGCGGGTTATGCCGAGGTGAATGAAAATTCCTAGGTTATGCTAGGGAGATCCACAGGTTATGCCGGGATGAATGAAAATTCCTAGGTTATGCTACATAGATCCGCGGGTTATGCCGGGATGAATGAAAAAATCCTAGGTTATGCTAGGGGGAATCTACCAGGAATTGAGGGACCGGGGAGATCCTTTTTAGTAAGTTGGGGGTAGAGGGGGAGGAACAACCCTTAAGTTATGTTAAGGATAGGGTATCGTTAATTTTTAGACTACGCTGGGGAGTAGAAGTGTAGGAAAGGAATCCTCAGGTTATGCTGGGGATGTGAAGAGGAACTTTTCGGGTTATGTCGGGATGTGAAGGGAATGAAACTTCTTGGTCTATGCTGGAGGGGGTGGAATGCAATCTTTGGGTAATGCCTAGGAAATCCACAAGCTGCACAAGGGAAAACTAAGGATTGGAATCCCGTGCTATCATGCTTATTTACGAGTTTGCAGGAAAAATAAAAGAAAACTTCCCTTTTGTTATTGACGCAACACCATCCTTGGTCCTTGCGCCAATCCTTTTGTTGTTTTTGCCCCATGTTCCTTCTGTTTTTCTAGGTTGCAACTACGTCTATTTTAGTTTGGAAACAAACTGTTAGTTTGTTTGAAAAGTTTGAACAAACTGTTCAAACTGTTAGTTTGAACAGTGATTGGTTTTGCGGCCTTGCGGCGCTTGATTTCAGCTTCCTTCCTGTCAGAGGACAAAACCCTTGACTTCCAGTCTTTGCTTTGTAGGTTGGCCAGGGGGTCCTCATTTTCAGGTTGGTTTTTGCTTTCTGGGCCTTCTGTAATGGGGTTTTCCCCAATCTGATTTCGGGGCTTGCTTTTGGGGATTTTGATAAGAACTGATGTTCTTCTTGGCTTAAAAACCTCTGATTTTGCTTCATCTTCACGGACCATTGATTTTGAATTTTCTTTCTTTTATTTCCCTGCTTTTTAGGCATCAGCCGTCATGATCAGCGGGGATTGGCTAAGCGCGCTTGATGATGCTGGGTATTCCTTTAGGTCTTGCCAGGAGAAACCCGTAAGACCATCTATGCTACCTTTCTTAAGGAATAGTCATGTCATCAAAGTAAAAGTGGAAAGGAATGAAACATGTATTTTAGAGAGGTATGTTCCTTTTGGAGGGAAGAGAGGGGACTTATCTGGAAATATGAGTCGGTTTTAAATGGCAACGACATGCTTCTTAGACTGAATACCCGGTCCATATCCCTTTCTGCTTCCTGGTTTGAGCTCTTTCAAGAGGCTTGAGCAATAATATTTCCTCTTTTCGGCCGATAATGCCCTTTTTCGGGTTTTTGCCAATCGGCCTCTCTCATTGTTCTTCTCCTGTTGCCCGATAGCACTTTTTGCGAGTTTTCGCTAAACAGACTCTCTCATTTTGTTTTTCTCTGCTCCCCGTCGCCTTATGGTGCCTGGAGGTTTTGACCGATAAGACTCTCTCATTTTATTTCTCTCAAAAATTTGATTGGTGTCGAATCCCAACAATGGTATTTTTCACATCCCCGGAGATCTATAACTTTAGAACCATTCGGACGGATTTGTAACTGAACCAATACATTTATACCCCAGTTTTCGTTTTCTTGGGTTAATGGGATTTTTGTTTTGATATGACTCAGCCTCAGGGAGAGGCTGCCCACGTATCCTTTCGAAATCAAGTCAGACGTAGTTAAGGAAGTTTTTCCTAAACTAAATTTGTTTGTATTCCTCTTCAATTTTTGTTTTGTTTTTGAACAGCATTTCCGGGTTACAAAGAGGGTGAGGGTAGCGGGAAAGAAAAGCCTTCGTCATTTCAATCAATCGGGGCCATTGCTGCAGGGGGTTCTAACATAATTCCTTTTTACTGCATCAGCATTTAATGCTGCCTCGAGCTCGTCTACTTCAACGTCACCCAAGTACAATGCTCCTTGAGGCAACATCTTTCTGATAATGTACAGACCTTTTCAGTTTGGAGCAAATTTTCCTTTGGCTTCTTGATGATGAGGAAGCATCTGTCTCAATACCAGCTGCGAAATTCCTGGGGCGTACTTTCTTGTTGTAAGCACGAGCCATTCTTTGTTGGTACAACTTCCCGTGGCATACCGCAAATATTCATTTTTCATCAATTAATGCCAGCTGCTCCAAAAAGGTTTTGACCCATTCATTATCTTCCATTTCTGCTTCGACAATCACTCGGAGCGAAAGGATTTCCACCTCGGCGGGTATGACAGCCTTAGTCCCATAGACCAGCAAATATGGGGTTGCTCCTACCAATGTGTGTACTCTGGTACGATACCCCATCAGTGCAAAAGGAAACTTTTGTGCCATTGCCTCGAGCTTTGAATCATTTTCTTCAAGATCTTCTTGATGTTCTTGTTAGCCGCTTCGACCGCACCATTAGCTTTGGGTCGGTAAGGAGTGGAGTTTCTATGTGTTATCTTGAACTGTTCATATATATCTCCCATCAGCCGACTTCTTAGATTAGCTTTTATCTGTAATGATGGTAGCGGGAATCCTGAAGCGACAAATGATGTTGGAATGCACAAAATCCACTACCGCTTTCTTGGTACAAACTTAAGGGTGATGGCTTCAACCCATTTTGTGAAGTAATCAATGGCGACCAATATGAATATGTGTATATATGAGGCTTTTGGCTCAATCGACCCGATGATATCCATGCCCCACACAGCAAATAGCCATGGTGCTGACATAAAATGTAGTTCATTTGGCGGTGTATGAATCAAATCACCGTGCACCTGGCATTTTTCGAACGGCGCCGAAGTAGTCTTTCTCCATGGCCATCCAGTAATAGCCAGCTCAAAGTATCTTCTTTGCTAGTACATAGCCATTCATATGGGGCCCACAAACTCCCGAATGTACTTCGTGCATAATTTCCCCGCTTGCTCGGCATCCACATATCTCAACAAATTAAGATCTGGGGCCTTTTATACAAAGTTTCACCGCTCAAGAAGAAATTGCTTACATGCCGTTAGATGGTTTTCTTTTGTTCTCCGGTGGCTTGCTCAAGGTAACCATGTGATTTCAGGATCTCAAGATGTCATAATCCCAAGGTTATGTGTTGGGCTCTTCGGTCTCATTACAATACCCATGCCTTTCTTTGATTTGGATTTGTAAAGGATCAACATAGGCATTCCCAGGGAATAGTAACATGGAGGCCAAGGTTGCGAGTGCATTTGCTAACTCATTTTGGCAACGGGGAATGTGCTTGAATTGTACCGACCTGAACCATTTGTTGAGGTATTCAAGATGATTCCTATATGGGAGGAGCTTAATGTCTCTTGTCTCCCATTCTCCTTGATCCTGTCGGATGATCAGATCGGAATCTCCCATGATTAGTAATTCTTCGACATCTTGATTAATGACCATGTCCATGCCCATGATGCAAGCCTCATATTCAGTTGTATTATTGGTGCAAAAAGAAACGGAGCATGGTTGTGGATGGATAATGCTGGCATGTAGATGAGATTAAAATTTCCCCAATCCGTATGCCTTTTGCATTTAGTGCTCCGTCGAAGAACATTTTCCAGACGGGGGTGTCTTTTGCTGCTACTTCCAACGAATTCACTTATTCATCAGGGAAGTAGGTGTATAAAGGCTGATATGCTTCATCAACGGGGTTCTCAACTAGATCATCTTCCAATGCTTGAGCTTTCATCGCCGTACTCCTGACATAAACAATGTCGAATTCGGTGAGCAAGATCTTCTATTTGGCCAGTCACCCTGTGGGCATTTGTTTTTGGAGTATGTACCTTTGTGGATCTAGCCTGCTTATGAGGTATGTGGTATGAGCTTGCAGATAATTCCTTAACTTCTGAGCCACCCATGTTAAGGCGCAACAAGTTCTTTATAACAGTGTGTAGTTGTCCTCGTAACAAGTAAACGTTTCGCTCAGATAATAAATGGCCTGCTCTTTCTTTCCCGTGGCGTCATGCTGCCCGAGAATACAACCAAAAGATCCTTCCAAGATTGTTAGATAGAGAAATAGTGTCCTTCCTGGCTCCGGAGGAATCAAAACTAGTGGATTGGGAAAGTATCTTTTGATTCTGTCGAAAGTTTCTTGACACTCAATTGTCCACTTAACTGTCGCATCCTTTTTTAGTAGCTTAAATATGGGCTCACACTTAGAATTCAACTGGGCGATGAATCGACTAATGTAATTCAATCTTCCTAATAGACTCATTACATCCTTTTTAGTCCTTGACGGAGGCAGCTCTCAAATGGATTTTATCTTGGTTGGATCCAATTTGATGCCTCTCCGGCTGATGGTGAACCCGAGAAGTTTGACCGACGGGACTCCAAATGCGAATTTTGCTGGATTTAATTTCAAGTTATATTTGCGGAGCCTTTCGAAGAACTACCTCAAGTCCTTTACATGATCGCCTTGAGTCTTAGATTTGATAATCACGTCATCCACATATACCTCTATTTCTCGATGCATCATGTCGTGGAAGATGGTGGTCATAGCCCTCATGTATGTTGCCCCGGTGTTTTTCAATCCAAAAGGCATAACTCTGTAACAATAGGTTGCCCAAGGTGTGGTAAAGGCGATTTTCTTAGTATCTTCCTCATCCATAAACATTTGATGATACCCTGTGTAGCAGTCTACAAAGGAATAAATCTCATGCTTGGCACAGTTATCAACAAGGATGTGGATGTTGGGTAGAGGGAAGTTATCCTTGGGACTCGCCTTGTTCAAATCTCTGTAATCCAACACACTCGATTTTTTCCGTCCTTATTTGGCACCGGGACCACAATTGCCAGCCATGTGGTGTACCGAACCACCCAGATTACCCATGCCTTTAGCTGTTTTGTAATCTCTTTTCTTTGATTTTGTCGTTGACATCAGGCTTGAACTTTCTTTGTTTTTGTTGGACCAGAGGGCATTCTGGGTATGTAGGCAACTTATGAACCACCAAATCTATACTCAAACCAGGCATGTCATCGTAGGACAACGCAAATACATCTTTGAATTCCAACAAGAGCTGAACCAATAAATCCTGTATTGCTTTATTCACATGGATGCTTATTTTAGTTTCTTTGATTTTATCGTGATTGCCCAAGTTAACCGGTTCAGTATCGTTAATGTTTGGCTTAGGTTTGTTTTCAGAGTGTTCCAACTCCTGGTTGATTTCCCTAACAGCCTCTTCTTCATCGTATTCCGATTCTTTGTTTGTTATTTCACAGATGGGCAACATGTTTGGGTCGTGAATGAAGTCCGCGAGCATGTAGTTTTATATAAAACCGCATTGTTGGGACGGGCCTCCCGCCTAAGTGGAAAAGGTGTGGCTTTCCAATTTTGAATCTTAGAATCTTGCCCCATATAGAGCACTTCGGCAGCGCTTGAACCTTCTCCCGTTTAGACCATGTTGACCTCATACAGCAACTACCTCATAGCCCCGCAGATCTCATCAATCACTTCTGGCGTGAAGGTTTCTTCTTCCTCCTCCTCACTGTGCTTTGGTTATACAAAGGTTTTGTTCAAGTGAGGTAGGGGTCGTGGCAAGGCCCATCCTTGGCGCTTTCTGCAATTGGCCCAGGTGATATCTTCTGAGGTTGGATGACAGCCCAGTCCAAAGAACTTTTCTGCATCAGGCAAGGTGACCTGCTCAGATATGCCTTGTAGGGAGCTTCCGAGTCCCTTTCCAGGCTTAAAACCTTGGCGCGTCATTTCCTTTGCCACCATAATTGAAGCATTTGAGAGAAAAGGCAGGGGAGCGGCTTGCCCTCTTCATGTTTGATCGGCTACTACGACTTCAAAAGCTTGATAGACTATGTGCTCACTCCCTTCCTTGGCTTCTAGATAGGGGACAGAGGGGTCCCGGTATATTGATTGTTCATCCTCTCCATGAACTACAATCTCCTGGATTTCATATTCAAATTTCAGCATTTGATGCAGGGTAGAAGGCACTGCTCCTGCTGCGTGAATCCACGGCCTTCCTAGGAGGTAGTTATAGGAGGTGTCCATGTCCAACACCTAATATGTTACTTCGAAGTCGACTGGAAAAATGGTGAACACCAAGTCAATTTCACCTATGGTGTCCCTCTTGATTCCATCGAAGGCTCGGACACATACGTTGTTAGGACGGATCCTCTCTGTCCCAATCTCCATTCTCTGCAAGGTATACAGTGGGCATATGTCTACTCTAGAGCCTCCGTCGATCATCACTCTTTTGACATAATATCCCTCACAATTTACAGTGAGGTGCAGGCTTTGTTTCGAGCAGCTCTCTACGGAGGTAAGTCATTCTTACTGAACGATACCTGGTTAATAGAGAAGAATCTCTCCACCATTTTCTCTACTTGCTCTACAGAGGTCTCAGCCGGTACATTAGCTTAGTTCAATGTTTTGGCCAACACCCGCTGGTGCTCGTGAGATTTCATCAAGAGTGACAATAAAAGAAATCTGCTCAGGGGATTTTCAGAGTTGATCCACCACTTCGTACTCTGGCATTTTCATTTTCTGGAAGAAGGATTCTGCCTCCTCGTCATTCATTAGCCTCTTAGTTGGAAATTGTCGTTTGGTAGCAGCGTTCACCTCTTCCATACTGAGTATTTCTTTGTGGGATAACCTTTTTGAGCTTTCCCGAAGACTTATTTGCCTTTGTATGTAACGATGGTTTCCTGATAATTCCAAGGGACTGCTGAAGGGTTAGTCATGGGCATCTACGGTGCGTGACTGATTACCATGGGCTCTTCAGCACCGGTGGTTTAGTCGATCCCCGTACCACATAGGTCTTTTTGGGTATATACACAGTTTTGTTCCGCTCAAACCTTTTTGGGGGGCTCAAAGTGGGCTATTTTTCTTGACGCCCTTGCAGGATGTAGAGTATTGTTTCCTTGGTAGGGGTCAGCCTAGCTTTGACTTCAGCTTTCTTCTCTGCTTCTAGGCATTTGGCTTCATTCATTTTCTTTTCTTTAATCTTTATGGGGGTGACTTTTGGTTTTCTGTCTGCCTCGGCGATGGCTATGATGGCTTTCAGGTCAGGATCAAATTCTTTGTCCTCGCAGATCATTCCGATGACTGGAACGTAGTTGTGAGCCGGCAACGGGTTATCAGTTACATTTGGGATCTCTTCATCTCTTAGTACTATCTTCTTTTGGTCTATCAAATCCTCCATTGCTCATTTTAAGGTCCAGCAATTTTCAGTATCATGTCCTCTGCCCCAGAGTGGTAAGCACAATGCACGCCCCTTTGATAAGAAGGTGATTCGGGGTTTTGTCTGCAGGAGACCCATGTGAACCAACTTTGGGAACAGGATAGCGTAGGATTCTCTTATTAGAGTGAAGTTCTGTCTCCTCGGTGGCTCCCTGGGATGATAATTTTTTGTGGAGGGCGAGGATTGTAGTGATTCTGAGGAGGCTGATTTCTTGGTGCTTGGTTTCTCCTGTTCGGCTGTTGAGGTCGAGCAAAGGGCTGAGCGTTCATAACTGCATAGGGTAGAGGGATATAGTGCTTGTGTTGGTGAGGATAGTAATGTTGAGGTTCCCTTTCAGAGAATGCATGTTTGTTTAGCGTGATGCTTCCTCATCCCGTAGGCTGCCATGGATGCTTGCTCTTTCTTCTTGTTTCTTGGAAGTCCTCCCGCCCACCTTGTATGGCCTGGTAGGTGGCTCTTATAGCGGATTAACTCAGAATCCTCCCTATTTTGATGCCATTCTCTACCATCTCTCCAATCTTAATTGCCTCTGCAAAAGGTTTACCCATGGCCGACATCATATTCTGAAAATAGTCTGCCTCTTGCGCTTGCAAAAAGACGATGACCATCTCTGTCTCGTCCATAGGAGGCTTCACTCTCGATGCTTGCTCACGCCATTCAATAGCATATTCTCTAAAGCTTTCAACTGGTTTCTTTTTAAAGTTGGCTAGGGAATTCCTATCCGGGGCTATATCAATGTTCTAGTAGAATTGCCTTACAAAGTCCCTGGCGAGGTCATCCCAGATGTTCCATCGGGTAATATCCTGGTCCATGTACCATTCAGATGCAATGCCCACTAATCTCTCCCCAAAATACGCCATCAAGAGTTCTTCCTTCTCACCAGCTCCACGTAGTTGATTGCAGTACCTTTTCAAATGAGCAATGGGGTCGTTGTGGCCATCGTATTTTTCAAACTTCGGCGTTTTAAACCCCAAAGGAAAATGTACGTGTGGGAACATGCATAGGTTTGAGTAAGATATACTCTTCTGCCCACTTAGTCCTTGCATGTTTTTCAGACTTTGTTCAAGACTCTGCGTTCTCCTTGTCATTTCATCTTGTTCAGGTGTTTTCAAGGTTTTGTCTTGCACAGGGGTAAGTTCATATGCTGGCTGAGGTTAGTTGTATGTAGGGTATGATGGAGGCTCTGTTTGGTAGTTAGGAGTCTGGAATCTAAAAGCTGTGAGGTCAAACATGGGCCTTGGTATCGCATGTTGTGTGGTAGCTGCGCACGGAGGGGCCGTGAAAATGTTGGGAACTGCCCCGGATTAAAACATCGGAGGGCGGGTTTCAGAAGGCGCCCTGACAAAATTGGTTAATATGGTGGGATGCCCCAGTAGAATATCTGGGTGGCTGATAGGAATGGTGGAGGTACCCCTTGACCTTGGAAAAAGATCGGGAAATCTGGGGATAGCACTTGGAGGTTCTTTCCCATTTTTCCAGGCATCCCATATCTCCATGACTCGGAGCCGCAGGATCCTGTTCTCTTTAGCCGCTGCATATTCAGAGGCTGGTACTCCTGTAATTGGGTTGTCTTCTGGGATAGGGAATGCTGGTAGAGTCATTTCGATCGACATCTTTGTGCTTCCCTTTGACTTAGTAAAGTATCAGTGTGAAGTCAGCTTACCGCAAACCAATCACTATTCTTATAACACCTGAACTGGACACTGGAATTAAGCAGTTAGTTCGGGGCAGATAACAAACAGGAAATCACACGTTAGGCTTGATGCACCAATGCAGCTAACGAGTTTCTATATGCTTACAATGGTCGCATGTGTCATCCCGACATTTATTCCAAATTTCCTTTTTGTTTCATACCTATTATTCCCTCTCTTTTCCTTTTTTTAAAGAATACGGTCGAATCCTATAGATATTGCCTACGTATCATGACTTTGCATGAATTAGACCGAGCGTAGTTCATGAGAAAATATTATGTACATAACAAAATGTTTTTGTGATTTTCAATTTTTATAAAGACATACGCTAACCAAATGAAAGGCGACTACCAAACTGGGGCTTAATAATTTTACAGACTCGAATGTTAAGTAATAGAACATGCAGCCTAACTTCTTTTTTTTCAAGAAAGATACAAGTTTATGAGTACATTAAAACTTCAAATGCTTTTGGAGCTAGTGGGGCATCGTCCGGCCTTGCCGCAGGTTTGCGCGCTAATCTTCCCTGGAGATAGTGGAGATCTTCCATCACTTGACAGACAAATGTCATGGCAATGGCGAAAAACATAGATTTTGCCATGTCCTCACAATGATTGCACTTCGTGGTAATATATTCTGCGATTGCCCGCCCCTTTTCTCTGATAACCCCTTTTTTCTTGTAGTAGATGCCCTATTTGCTCAACCCGTTCTCCTAAAGTTCGTTCAGCTACTTGATTCATCTTTTGGAACTGCCGCAAATATCTTTCCAATCCCGCTATTACCGCATAGCAATGCTCTCTCTTGGCTTTGAAATCCTTGGCTTGTTTGGCCATTTTGTTTTCAGCTATGACAACCCTTTGTTTTAAACCAGCACTTTCATTGCCACTTCCCTCTTTTAACTGCTCCAGTATGCGGGCTCTTTCTTTTACACTTTTAATTAATTGCTTCCGAGCCCGATACAATTCACCCACCGCATTATTCAGGTCGAAACCGTATTCAGTTACTTTTCCACGTAGGTTCTCTATGAGCTTTTCATTTTTTGCACTACTCGGAGGATTTTCTGTGGCTACCTTCAATTTCTGGATATGGGCTCATAGGGCTTCGTTTTATTTGATCAATAGCTTCTTTTCTCCCTCGCTGGCTGCAGCTTGTAGGCTGTTTTCAAACTGCAATTCTTGAATTTTCTTTTCCAGCCTTCCTATAGTAGCCCGGTATTCATTTTCTTTTGCTAACCGATCCCACTGCTCTTGTGATGTCTCAGCAAATTCTGGGATATGTGGTCTATTTGCCGGCCTCCCAAGCTCTATATCTCTCTAGTACCAGGCAACATTGAGATACGTCACGTACTAGAGTACCGACTGTAAAGTATTGGCACTCACTCAAGATTTGGCGTACAACAACTTCGGGGAATTGACCATTCAGGCTTATCTCAACTACATGGAGGCTAATATCCTCATCTCTGGGGATCATTTGACATTTACCCGATTGTCTAAGTACTCTATATGGTGCATAAGGCTGGATGCTTCGGATGCCCATCAAAAGGAAATGACGTCTGGTGGCGGGGATATACACAATTTCGTCCACAGAGAGCCAACCGAATGTCCATTCTATTTTATTTGCGGTGATGACCCGGAGATGCGCCACCCATTCTGCGAAACCCTCTGGAAATTTAAACCCATTAATTCTGCTGCCAAATTCTTCTATGCAGCTCTTTGTTGGCGACCCGTAATTCATGAATCGAGGCCGGTGACATATATGCTCAATCATTTAGATTTTGTAGCAGCAAGTTACAACCCTCGAAAAAATCTCCTCCCACTTTACAGAAGGTAAGGGACTGGAAGATGTCAAACAAGATCATTGGAGCAAGAGTACTCTTTGCTTGGGTCATCAAAGTACTAACGATCCCGGCTATCCGTATGTCAATGTTCCCGTCCTTTCGCGGGAATACTAAAAGACCCAAAAAAGACACCATGAATACGAAGCATCGATGCTCCTCCCACTTGAGCCGATTACCCTTGCTACAAATAAGATTTTCAAGGTTGTAGAGTCCTCCAATGTGGACATATCTTTGGTATATAAATTGAAAGATGCAAAAGCCAGCCGATAAGTCGGGATTGCGAACTTTTCTGCTGATTTTTAGGGTATCCAAGAATTTATGCACGGTGAGGGATCTGGGTGTGATCAAGTATTGATGTCTCAAAGGGACTGTATGGGTCCCGATATATCCAGAAATTTCTTCTAAAGTCGGGGTTAGCTCAAAGTCCGAGAAGTGCAAGACTTTGTGGGCCGAGTCCCAGAAAGTGATTAAGGCTGTTATGGTGTCTCCCCTGGGGTTAATTTTCAACAAACCAGTGAGGCCTCCCAGATGTGCATCGACCTTTTTCTGTCTTGCTTCCCCGAGATCATTCCACCATAGCCGCAGCTCCAAAGGAATTTTGTTCATTATCGTGCTCATTCTGCACATTTGTTAGGACGGATTAGTATTATCAAAATATGAAAACTGATATTTTATGAAATTTATTTCAAAAACTAGGACCGGCTTTGCAAATACGGCCTTCCAACACTTCAGAGAGAAGGTTTTCCAGGTTGTGCTTGTTTACCAGTCCGAATAAAATTCAGAGGTGGCCATTTGTGCAAGATCAGTCTTCAGGCGTCCCTTGTGATAACATTCGTTTATTATCCGCAGTAATGGCACTACCCGATTTATTTCAACACAAGTGAATAAACTCAAACAATTTTTGAAATTTTGGAAAACGGGTTAGATTTGGCCAAAATATATTATTAAAACCTGCAAATATTATTCAAAAACTCCACACAAAAAATTGTTTTATTTTTTTGTTTGGGAAAAATCCGGCAATATTTCGGCGCTATTTTAAACATTGGTTTTACAAGTGATCACCCTAACACTGCTATTTTCCTCAATTTATTCTCTTTTGTTCACAACCGGTAAACATGCGAATCCTAGGCAAATAAATGCACAAGTAGCATGTAAAATGCATCAGGATGGTCTTTTATTTCAAGGCACCTGTCCTAGACGGACCCAACCCCTATGTTGAGTCCCCTAAGTCAAATGCATGATACAAATAAACGTTCCTACTAGGGATCCGGCATGAGGTTTTGTTATACTAAGTTCAAAACCTCGGTACAAGGTCTAGACTGTGTACCCGAGCGGACAACTCGAGTCTATGAGGGGGCTACGTACGAGAAACCAAAAGGCCATCTGGCTTAGTAACTGGACCGACCTCTTTTCTTATTTCAGGGTAGGACACTAACAGAATAGGGAGTCTCAACCAATAAGCACATACCCGGAGGTGAAAAGTGAAGGGTTTCGTAGCAGTTCATATACACAGTTCATGTAATATCAAACCGGTAAAACATGTGGCATTTAGCACAGAACATGTAAGAAAATCAGAAGAAGCCAAAATATAAAAGTTATTCTAAGCTCTAATTCTTGAACCATGAACCAGAGATTCTGGGTTCGCATCCCCAGCAGAGTCGCCAGAGCTGTCACACCTCCTTTTTACTTACACCTCTACCCCGAAGGATAACGCGTATAAAGAGAGTTTTCCAATTAAAGTGACATCATTCGAAATGGGATTGATTATTTATTTAAGAGTCGCCACTTGGAATAGGCTTGGGTTTTGGTGTCTCAAGTCACCGATTTATTTAAAAATCCCAAATCGAGGGAATTCTGACTGCCTAAATGGAGCCTGCGAACCAAAAATTCTTGAATAAGGAATTCTGTTGACCCGAGGGAAGGTGTTAGGCACCCATGGATCCCGTGGTTCTAGCACAGTCACTTAAACTTATTATACGTGGCTAAAATCTAATTTGCTATACATGTTCAAACCAATGATTCAATTTAAAATTATTAACCACTTTAACAAATTTTAGGAGATTCGCAATGTTATTAAAATATATCTTGAATCACATCATATTAATGCGCACGTAATTTTAGATATATTTCAACTCCATTGGGATTTGGATTTGGGTCACATAAATGCGCAACCGAGTTTAGGAATTTACTTTATTAAGAAATTCGCGCCTATAGCAACTACGTCTTTTGAAATTCGTGGGAGGCCGTGAAATTTGCCAAACGGCACTTCCAACTTTTAAATATTTTATTAAATTAAGGAGCCTCGTGGTGTTTAATTAGGTGAACATGGCCCACTTTATTTTATAAGACATCCTAAAGCACACTAAATGTTCTATTATTCTTATATCTAGAGATGTTAGAATAGTTTATAGATGAATAACACACTTGGAAATTCAGTATTCGCATTTTAGCCTCATTTGTGGCTGATTATGCATTTGGGCTTCATTTTTAGTCAGCCTAGAACCGTGTAGTATTATTTATAACTGGCAACTGTTGGGCCTTTTAATTAAGCCCAGAGATATTTGGACGAATGAGTCCATCATAAATAAGTCACAACAATTATTCTTTCGATTTATACCTTAATTATTGAAATTGTACACATGGCTACTATGAAATATATTAACAATATTTACAAGGACGATGCTGAGGAGACTTTGTATCAGATTTCAGCCTTAAATTTGAACAAACAATTCATAATACTCATCAGTCGAAGTATACAAATTCAGTTTCCAAACCTCAATTACAATTCTGGTTATAATATGCTAAAAATCTAAACAGACTATTTCTAGATGTACTGAAACTTGAATGAACTAAAACACTACACAATGTTTCGCCATTTGAATAGCTGTCAAGCTATGAGTTATGAACCACAACAGGCATTTGAACTAGCCATATCATTAGTTAATCTTACTATTAACTGTGCATATTCAAAATATCAATCAAAATGTCCAATTATTACAAGGTAAATCAGTCCGAATGTTAAGTTATTACAAGGCAAATCAATCCAAATGTCTAATTATTACAAGGAAACTATCTCTATCATGAGGTATATTAAAGCTAAAAGAATAAGGGAAAAAGGGTGAGGGTTCAAAGAGAAAATAATGAACATAGATCTTCAAGTTTGGGGATATATTCAAATCAAGCTCCATATGTCAATGGACATCAGAAGGTACCTGAAATTCAGCAAGGAACAAAGCCAATGAGTAAATGAAAATAATCAGCAAGCAAGTAGCAGCCAATCGAACAATAAACAACCAGATTTTGGGAAAGACTTTTGAATGGATCAAAATTTCACAGGAATGAGAACAGCACTAATGACTTCTCCAGAATATAGAGAAAATTAATATGTATCTATATATCTCAATTCACTCCAGCATATATTCCAAAAGTCAGAAAAAATCCCCCCTTAATGTTAAGATTGTTCCCTTTTATAGTGAGACCTTAAGGAAACACTTTTCCTTCTAGTCCCTATTTAAAATTCAATTTTTACCTAAACAGTCCTTAGTTTTCTGACTTGTGCCTCAAGTTTGAGGCTGAAATTATGCCTAAGACCATCACTAGAATGTTCTAGGGGTTGTCACAAGATTCTTTTAGGCTACCTTTTATATCCTTGTTTCCCTTTCTAATTAACTAACCTGAAGTTTTTAACTTGAAGTTTTTCGTTTGGTTTGGTCAAAATTGACCCTGGTCAATTGTTTTTAAGTTATGGTCCAAATTTGGCCTTGACTACAGGTTTGTTTGACAAGTTTAAGAATTAGCCAATTTTACTAAATATCCTAATGTGGACTAATCAAAAACAACTATTATTACTATAGGATCATGTGAATGTTTAGGAATCTTTATGTCAAAAAACCAAAATCAAATCGAGCAGGAAAGGAAACCCATCAACTGATGCTTAACTTACAGAAATAACCTAATTAAAACCATCAGTAAAACTTGAAAGTGAGAAATGAATAATCGGGAGTGAGCACTTAGTATATACATGAATAAAAACAGTAAAATAAAGGCCGATATCAGCAATTAAAAATTCAGCAAAACAAATTAGCCTAATACATGCAAACATTGAAGGTTAAAGTTACTAAGGAACTATGAAAACAACTATTCAGAAACATGACGCAGCACAAGTAGTGTCCAAAAGATAAGCATTTACCATAACTAATCAGGACCTCAGTAGTGAAGCAAATGAAAATCAGGAGACAAGGATCAATATCCATTCAGAAGTTTAGAGGTAAAGCAATTGACAAATCAGGAGGCAGAGATAGACAAATCATGCAAAATTTCAGAGCCAAGGGGCAAAGATCAACTCGTCATATGAAATTTCAAATGTGAAACAACTCAGAAGATTATACAAGGGATTAATTCACAAGTGACACCAAAGAAAACACAGAACATAATAAGCATATTTCAGAATGAGGCCATGGTGAACATGTGAAAGTTAACACGAAAAAACAATTAAAGAGAAGACTTAAACAAAAATAAAAACACGGTACTTAGCTTCTGTGTGCGCATGCAGCCCTAAGTTGATATTCTTCCAATTCATGAATTTCTGGCTTCTTTTGGGAGGTAACCTCTAAGGCATTTTCCTTGAGTGTTTAAGGAAGAACAAGGGTTCGGGGGGGTTTGATGCTTTTGAGACCCAACAAGGTCTCATATCTAAGTTTTTGTTGTGGTTAGCAAGGTATTAGGGCTGTGGATGGAATGGTTGGGGAAGGGGATGGAAGGGGATTGTTTGAGGTCAGTTTGGCCAGAATCCGGTGGGGTTTAGGTTTTAGGGTAGGCTTCAAATCAATATTCGAGGCGCTTCACTTGGTTTCAAAGCGTGTGATATAGATGGTTGGAAAGAGGATGATGAGGTAGTTGAGGGGTGTAACTTTGTACGGGTTTGGGGTTGGGTCGCAGGAGACAGTGGTTCCGGCGACCCTTCATTTGAATATTTGATACGGTAGAGGGTTGTTCGAAGGAAGCTGATCACATGATGGGGAAGAGGAGGTCTTGGTGGTCCTACAGTGAAAACATGGGGTGGTTTGGGATTGGGTGGCCGGAGACGGTGGTTCCCGCGAACCTTGTTTTGAATATTCGAGGAGATCAGCATCTGTTTGAAAGAAAACAACAAAAGGAAGGGGAAGAGGGAGTCATGGTGGTCAGGTGGTGTAAAGTTAGAGTGGTTTGATGACCGGCCGCCGCAGTGAGGCGATTTTGGCGGCGGACTTAGAGTGGTTACTGGGTGGTAAAGGGTGGTCTTAGGGCGGTCAAGGGGAGGTGTTTCAAGGGGAGGTGTTACATCGGTGGGCTTGGTACAAGGAAGGTGATGAATTTGTCTCTGTATCTATACAGAGATTTGGGTGGGGAGCTTAGAGTCGTTGGATGATTATTTGATCGACGGCTGAGATGAAGGACTACAAAAACGGTGTCGTTTAGGGCAGGTCTGATGGACTGGGTTGGAGGCCAATGTTGGGCTGGGCATGGGTGTTATTTACAAGGCAAAAACTATTTTGGGCCACCCAGGTTTGGCCCAATTGTGGCCAGCCTGGGTGTTGTATATATATGTATATTTTATGTTTTCTTTCCCTTTTTTGTTTTATTCCTTAATTCTTAATTCTATTTTAAAAATTTCTAATTAACACAAACAAAATGCAATAAATTAAAGTTAAAAAAAATTATTATAATGCCAGAAAATACTACTTGCATATTTTTAAAATTTTATATTATTAAAAATAAACCTAATTAACGATTATATTAGCAAAAACATGAAATTAAATCTTAAATGATCTCAAACATGAAGACACACGGGCACATGCAATTAAATCCTAAAGCAAATATTAAAAGGAAAATCCTAAACCTGAGAGTCTAATAGGAGTCGTCTTAACTGGGCAAAAATCACATGCTCACAGATGGAATATCTTCATGAGAAGTATATTTGGAGCAAGAAGTTCAAAGAGGCTGATCTTGTGATGTTGTTCAACTAATGGTTGAGGATGTTTCTCGAGAAGTTAAGTCTAAATGGAGTGGCCCGTTTGAAGTTGCAGGGTATGTCACCCTTTGGTGTATTGGACTTGAAAAAAAAAAGAACATTGAGGTATTTCGAGTCAATGGTTACCAGGTGAAGCATTATTTGGGAAAAGTTGGATATGGCTACAACGTGGCTGTGAGTCATTTCAATTGATGGTATTCTGAGTCGTGCCGCAACGTTTAATCAAGCGCTTCTTGGGTGGCAACCTATCTTTAATTGTATTTTATTTTCTTCTTTTGAAGTTAGGTATCATTTTTGTGCTAACTAGATTTGAATTATGTTGAAGGGATGAGTGTGCTTTACAGGAAATGTGCCCAGAAATTTGGCTAAGTGATGAAAGAATTGCGGACCGCAATTGCATTGTGCGGACCACATAATTGTGGTTCTTGTAGCAAAAGGTAATCTATGGCCACATAATTACATTGCGTACTGCACAAACTGAAGGAGGAAAATGATAGCTCTCGAAATTTGGTTTGTTAGAAAAATGGTCAATATGCGACCGCAAGACAAATTCTGGAATCCGCAACAAATTTTATGGACTGCAACAACAAAAGGGAATCTAAATCCTCAGGAAAAAGGGAATCTGAGTCCTCAGGTAATAGAGTGCGGACCACAATAGAAATTATGAGGCCGCACTCACTTACCCTTCCCTTAGGCGGGCATCGAAGAGTTTAGTATAAAGCCTAGGTCACTGTTCCCTTTTTACCTCTCTAAACTCTCAACTTGCACAAATTTGAAATTTCATGTTAAAAATTGTTTGCCTACACGCCTATCTACTATTGATGACTCATCTCTTGCACTCATTCACATCCGGTACGCTTTATCATCTTATTAATTTCTTTTAATTTGTAGATTCTTAGTGAAAATTTAGACAATTTGTCTATTGAATCTTTTTGAACAACCATGTGGGGTAAATATGTAGTGGGCAAACTGGTAAAATTCTCTAAGGAGAATGTCTAACTTGGTTTTCATGCTTAGATGTTGTTTCCGTGTCCAAAGTTTGCAAAAATTTCAAGCCCTAAGTAAAAACGATCATCTATCCTAATTGGTTGAAATCTGCGGTGTTGAAATTAGGGAACTTTAGTAAGGCATGATTCTGCGACAGCAATGAAAAATGTGCGGATCGAAAAAAACCCATTGCAGCCATTGAACAACTCTTTTTTTTTATTAGAGAGTTGTCAATTTGATTAAACACATATGTGGTTGCAATAGAAAATGTGGGGGCTGTAGAAAACTAGTTGCGGCCGTAAAGTAGCTAATTCTATGTTACCAGAAAGTTGGCATATTGGCGGTATCTAAGTTTCGGCCACAATGAGAAATGTGCGGACCACAACCTAATTTTGCAGATGCAATGAAAATTCTACGGACCACAACTCTCTACCCTATAAACATGCTTTAAATATGTTATTCAATGTCTCTTTGGTGTTTTCATGTATGTTTGTACTTGAATTGCAACTAACACCTACTTTTGCTTGGTACAACAAATGGTTAGATCTCGAGTCAGAGGTGATACTATAAAGGGGAGGGGAGAACCTTCCAAGGGTCTAGGTGCTTTACCCCTCGCCCTCCAAAAGATAATCACAAAGAAGGCTACAACCAGTAGAGAGATAGGTGCCGAGTCCTCCGAGTCCATTTCTTATGTCCCGTCTAGGGAAGCATCGGAGGGAAACTAAGTTCAAGAGCAACTTTCTGTCCATTCAAAACCACTAGAAAGGTGTAAACTTCGAGATGAGACTTCCAGATCTCAGAGAACTTTCGAGGGTTTGAAAAGTGCTACTTAAGGTTATGAGCCATCCTCTACACCTATCCCTGAGGCCCTAGATATTGTTGTTGATGACATCACGGTTGATGGTTGAGGGGAAGATGCCGAAAATGTCGGCCTTGAAAGGTCAATGAAGAAAGATTTCTAGGAAGATTGGTTTATCAGCTTAGCATCCTTCTCTAGCTTTTGCGAATAGTGGCATTTAGGTCGCTCACTCTTGAGCATCACTTCGATATGAAAGACAGAGAAAAGTACAACCCTATAATTTTGAGACAGTTTCGAGGACACAAAGGTTGGTTGTGGTTTACCCAGAGCATGGTGGATGCAAACGAGTACATTATTTGGGAATTTTACACCAATGTGGTGCACATCAAGAAACAGACAAAGGTAACAAAAGTAAGAAACCTGAAGGTGCGATTTGACTAGCACATATTGAACACTTACTTGGGGATTGATGATGTCGAGCCCAAAGAGCATTTAGAGAAGTATGCACTTGGGGATGCAACCCGTCCTTTGTTAGCAAAATGGTAGCATCCTTTGGGCTACGACAACCATGGATCATAACTGGGGTTCCTATTTAGAGGAACACTCTGAGCTTTGAGGTGAACGGGTAGCAGACCTTTGTCTGTAGTAGACAAGACATGTGCTAGAATGAGACTTATCTTACAATTTTGCGGGCAGTTCTATTTGCTTCTATCATGGACGAGTACCCGATCAATGTAGGTGCTATGACATCGTCCAACATCTCTATGTTCGCGAGGCAAGATGACTTTTCTTATCCGTATCCCAACACTATTATAGAGAAACTCAGGAATGTGGGGGTAGAGCTAAGGGATTATGATACAATGGTGCGGCCGAAGAATAGCTTCTCATAGTACTCTCAAATGGATATTGCGAACCCAAATAATAAGGTTCACCCTCATAGCACTATGAGCCAATCTGACGAGCCAGCTGTGGTAGTTGCAACGATAGCTAAGGGTCCATCCACTTCAATCGAGCCATCCTCTAGTACCACAACAATGCCTCTACCACCATCTTCAGTTCCCACTACATTTCCTGCCACAAGTTGCACTTCGTCTTGAAGCCAGTGCCTATGCCTACTACTCAACTTTCTATGTTGCGAGTCTTCCAGACACTAGCGAGCTTTAACAACTGGATACAAACAGCCACTACAAAGTTGTCTATCATATCCAGTATTGTTGCAACATATTCATCTATTCTAGCCCCTAAGGTTCCTCCGATAGTGGAAGATATATTGAAGAAGCTCCTGGAGAACCAGACTACTATCAAGAACACGATGGTATAACTTGGGTTAGTGATTGAGGAGCTAGAAAAAGAAGTAAATAAAATGAGAAAGTCTCAGGCTTACAATAAGTTAGTTGACAAGCTCTGGAGATAGGTCACCAATATTGTAGCAGCCGGAGATCTCCCTTTTGAGATGTTGATTGAACTAGCTCTTACAGCACCAGCATCAGCAACACCATCAGCATTATCGACACCAGTTGGTCAGTCTGAGAAGCCAGACTTAGCTACCGACACTTCCAAGGCAGTGCGTCAGATGTTCACCAATTTAGTCACTCCTAGCGTTAAGGATGATAGGATCTAGTTGGAAGAGACTGAGGGTGGTGACATTGCTGTGGAAACAGAGATGTCCAATGAGGCATATGGAGTCTTCTTCACTCTTTCCCTTCCTTTACTCTTAGTTTGTAAACAATTAGAACAATGCTTATTTTTATGGGGGGGAGTGGAGTTTATTTGATCTTATTTCCTGATTTTGAGACATTTGGCATGTACTTAACTTGATATTACTTTATTTTTCTTTCTCAGTATGTATATATTCTCTCTCTTCTATCATTACGTGTATATCTTTTCTGCCTTTCTCATTATGTATAATTGTTATGCTTTCAATAGTTTTTGCTTTTTAGCTCCTTTATGTTAGTTTTCTTATTAGTTACTGTTTAATTTAGTAGCTTCTTTTTATGTTTTGGTAGATAATAAGTCTTTGATTTTCTTAATACCACTATTCTTTCTGAAGGTAGTTATTGCGTGAACTGGGCCACTCTTCCCAACAATGGATAGCATGAAAACCTTCTAACGGGAATGGGTCGTTTTGTGTTTAGGTAATAATAAAGAGTAACGAATAAAAAGACTTGATTAAGTCAAAATCAAATAGTCAAATATGCTTCATTTGGCACCAAATACTTAACTTCGTGATTATGGTTGGAGACAAGGATTTTGAAAGGAAATAACTCTAGTAAGTGACTTTTTGACTCTTCTATTGATTTGACACCATTGAGTGGTCTAAGTGGATCATAGTGATCTTCAATCTTGAATATGATTGTTGTGGTCCCTCGACTCTATCTTCTTTAACAATCTAGTTGCATGAGGGTGTGATACTTTGTTGCTAGACCAAGTACCCGTGAGAAAGGTCTAGAAATTTTCCCGAATGTGTTATAAGACGAAATCATAAGTTTTACTTGGCTTGAGAAGTGATTGTAAGTTTTTGTTGGCCCGTTTAAGTTTTCTATTGCCTACCAATGATATCATCCCCAGGCAACCCCTTTGAGACTTTAGCATTTCTCATTTGAAAATCATATTACAAGCATTTACCCGTTCTATTGTGACCTTCTATTGGCACCCGAGCTTTCTTTGACACTCATGTGAAACAATTGGCTATAAATGCAAGTTTAAGGGAGAGACAAGGAAATTGAAAAAATGTATCAAGGCACAAAAAGAGAAAAGAAATCATGAGAAGTAAAGGCAAAGAAAAGAAAAGAACAAAAAGAAAAATGCAAAAAAGTGAAAAATGAAAGATTTGAAGGGGTTCAAAGAAAGGAAATGATCCAAAACATGGAGAAATATGAATTTATGATCAAGAAATAGTGATGTTAAGTGTCTCTAGTCCCCCAAGGAAAAGGAAGTGCCTCAAGAAATCGTCAAAGTGTGAGATGGGAATTGAATGATGGAGTGCTTAAGGAAGGTGTAATCACTTATACATACTGTATCAACCCCTCATACAAAAGCCTTCATTACATCTCGAAATAAGTCCAACTTGACTTTGAGCCGAGTGAGCTACATTAGTGGTGATCCACACGGGGGGAAAGCCTATGGTACTAGAAGCCGTACTTGTGACATTCTCTTAAGAGAGATGAGTGAACCTTTCATAAATCTTTGGATTGAGTGCTATATTCTTAAGTGAGCCTGGCAAACGAAATGGAAGAGGAAGAGTTTGGAGTCCACCATGACCTACAAGATTGAGCAAAAGTCATTGATGAGTAAAGTTAACCCTTGATTCTCGAATTTCACAATGGAGCTATATGTCCGTAAATAACTTGTTGCCTTTTTAATAATGCATGAGTGGTGTGGGTAATTGTTGGTCCCAACTAAGGTGTGAATGGTTCACCCATGCCTATTTGTAATGTCACTTAGCTTTTGGAGGTGGAACTATTTTATTTGCTTGAGGACAAGAAAATACTTATGTTTGGGGGAGTTGATAAGTGAGAATTTTGACTACTTATTGGCACCTTTTAGTTTTTGTTTTAGTTTAAAAGCATTGAATTATGTTACCAAAAGCCTTCATTACATCCCTTAAGAAATCCTACTTGATTTCGAGCCGAGTGAGCTACATTAGTGCTGATCCACATGAGAGGTAAGCCTATGGTACTGGAAGCCGTACTTGTGACATTCTCTTGAGATAGACGAGTGAACCTTTCGTAAACATTTGAACTGAGTGCTATATTCTTAAGTGAGCTTGAAAAAACAGAAAGTGGATGAGGAAGAGTTTGGAGTCCACCATGACCTACAATATAGAGCGAAATTTGTTGATGAGTAAAGTCAACCCTTGATGCTAGAATGTCACAATAGAGCTATATGTGCATAAATGGTTAACTTGTTGCCTTGTCAATAATGCATGAGTGGTGTGGGTAATTGTTGGTCCCAACTTAGATGTTAATAGTTCGCCCCTGGATAGATGTAATGTCCCTTAGCATTTGGAGGTAGGAACTATTTCATTTGCTTGAGCAAAGAAAAGTAAGTTTACTGGAGTCGATAAGTGGGGATTTTGACTACTTATTAGCGCCTTTTAGCTAAAAGCATTGAATTATGTCCCCGAAACTAATGAAATGTGTAAAACTGTAAAAATGTTGGAAGTCGGACTCCCGAGATGAAATACGACTCAAAGAGGAGTAGTTTGAAGACAATGGAATAAAAGGAACAAAATATTACAATGTTCGGTCCACAGATTTCTATCTGTGATCGCAATCAAATAAGGAACACTCAGTAGACTTTCGTGCATATTGCGGACTACACATGAATTGCGCGGTCGCAAAATCTATGCTAGGAACCAAGATCGGAGAGATGACACAAATCCAAGTCTAGAGCTTTCTCAAATTACAGTCCTCACAAGAATTGTGCGGCCGCAGAAGAAGTTCATTGCGGCGGCATAAATAAAAGTGCAGACCGCAGAAGTCTGTTGCCTCACGGCCGCAGATGAACATTGTGCGGCCACAAACCTCCACCTCCTGACAAGATGAAGAAACTTGCATATTGCACATGGAATTGTGTTGCCGCAGAATCTCCCGGGGGCATTTTTTGTCCAAAGTTTTCAGCTTTGTATAAATAGAAGAGTTTCACAAAATTAGGTTGAGTACTGAATATTCAAAGTACGGTAGTCATTTATCTTTGCTTCTTTAGGAAACGTTAGCTTTTTTTGGTGATTTAACATTGGATATCTCTATTTTAATCATTAAATATGGGTTTTATTATCTTTTCTTCTTTGTTTTCTTCTACACCCACCATGAGTAGGTAGATTTTTACTATGGTTGTGACCCAACCGTAGAGTGTAAACCTTATGGGTGATTTATTTTATGATTGTTAATGAATTGGTGTTTGTTATTTAGCTTAGTTCATGCTTTAATTGAAGAATCAATAGTTACAAAAATTGATTCATACTTATTCGACTGAGTCTCTTCTTGAGAAAGACGTACCTAGTCTATGTTAATTAGGTCAATTGAGAGAATGATTAATCCATTAAATGGCTCAACCTAGATATAGTAACAACCTGACTTGAGCTCTTATCAATGTTTTAGTAAATCCCCATTTGGATTTGAGAAAGCCAAATCGGGGAAAACTGCTCTTTGACCGAGAGGTATTGAGTGGACAATATAATGTTATGAGATATAATATATCCCTATATATAAAACAAGCATAAAATCTTTATCTCATTAGGCAAGCTCCTAGGTCATGGTCACCGCCTTAGGCTTTTTATATTTTTGGAAAACACTCTAGAAAAGAAAGCAACCATCTCTAGTTTTATATCTTTAGATTTGAAATCATTAGATTAATTTTAGAAATAGACACAAAACCTATTTTTGGAAGTGCAATATAGATATTTCACTTGCTTATTCCGAATATATACTTCTAACTCCCATCTTAGCTTCGTGTGGATTCGACCCTAGCTCTTTGTTGTATTTTATTATTGCAAACAACCGTGTCATACCTCTTTAGAGGCATGCATTTGGACGTGATCAGTCCTAGAAATAAATTGCAACTCACAACTGGTGGTAAATTAGGTCTACATGATCTTTGAAACCAAAGAAGAGCACATAGAACAATATGTTATAATGGTCTAGGCTCTATTGGCTCGATTTTGGGAGTGGTCGGTTACTCATATTCTGAGGGAAGAAAATACAGAAGTAGACGCATTGTCTAACCTTATTTCATCGACAGAAATAAAGGGATTGGAGTACGAGATGGTAGTGCGACTGATGAACTTAGTCCTGGATGCAGATAGAAACTATGAGCTAAATACGACCAATTTGGTATGGACTGGAGGAATGAAATCATCAATTATCTCAAGCATAGGAAACTGCTCAAAGACTCCAAAGACTCCTGGGCACTGAGAGACAAAGCAGAATGGTATAACATTAAAACAAGCCAACTGTATAAAAAATATTTTCAATTCCCACTGGACCGATGCTTAGAAGCATCTGAAGCTAACTATATTATCCAAGAATTCCATAAAGGGATATTTGACAACCAATCAAGTGAAGATTCCTTGGTGCTAAAACTTGTAAGGGCAGGATATTATTGGCCCCGCATGGAATAAGATGCCAAAGCCTTCGTACAAAAAAAAACGATATGTGCCAACGCTATGTACCACTAGTGCATCAATCGGCAGAACCAATACATTCGATTATTTCCCCACGGTCGTTGATGAAATGGGGGATGGACATTATTGGCTCACTATCGTCGGCTCTCGGTAAGGTATTTCTTTTGATTTTGCCTGACTATTTTTCTAAGTGGGTAGAAGTAGGTCCTTATCAGAAGATGGGCGAGTACGAAATGGTGGATTTCTTATGGGAAAACATAATTTGTAGGTTCGAAATACATATAGCATGTGATAATGGACCACAATTTATCGGCAAAAGAATCACAATATTCCTCGAAGATTTGAAAATAAAGAGGATCACATCTTCACCCTACCATCCAAGTGTGTAGGCATACAAATTTTTTACCATCCTCAAGATTTTACTCTTTTTAGCTTTTATATATTAGTTTTATTCCTAATACTACTATTTTACCTAGTTTTAACTATTTTACTTCATTTTAAGAACAAAAATTACAAAAATAGTTCTATATTTCTCTACTTTATTCTCGTATTAGATATTTTTTGAAGGATATGTTACTTTGAACCTATTTTATTTTAATCTAATCTTTAAAAATACCAAAAATAGTTTCAACTTTAGTTTTTAGTTTTTATTTTTTTATATTAATAGTTTATCAAAGTCAATTTAGAGTATTTATATTTTTATAGGTATTTAAATTGAATTTTTAACCTTTTCTTAGCCCAATTTTATAGATTTAGAGCCCAATTAACCCCAACCTCTCTTACCCTTTACTATCCTAAAAACCCTAAAGACTTGGTCTCCTTCTCCGACACATTGAAAACCCAAAAAGAACACCCCAGCCATTCCGTTCGCCTTCAACCTTAGATAGGAGGAGACCACCTGAACTTCACTCCAAAAACACCATAGCTGCCGCCGACCTATCGCTAGCCATGCCACCGAATTTCATCCATCTCCTTCACACCAAATGACCCCCTTTTTTAATCTCAAAGAGCACAACCAAAAAACCCTAGACAACAACCTTCCATTGCCGTCAACCGCTTCAACTGTCGCTTGAAACACTCCCTTTACTACTGTACTCTCATTTCCCCAATTTCATCTTCATCCTTACAATATCACTTCACTATATCATCATTTTTACCATTGCTCTGAGTATCTCAGCGCTAATTCCTCTCCGACATTGGATTTTGTCTTCTATTGGAAATCTATGGGAGTCTGCTGAACTTTAAGTGGTCTAAAGGAGATTACAACCGATATTTAGCTGATTTCATAACCAATAATTAGAGTATTGCCACTGCAAACAAAGATACTCAGATAAGAAAATTTTCAAATGTGGATCTTGGTCGATACTTGAGACGCTGTCAAGTTGAAGTGTCGTTTGTGTTTCCCATCAAGGTTCACAGAGTAATTTTTGCTGCTATTTTCCTTTCTCTATTTAGGTTTTAAGGTTCATCCTTCACCCTTATTTCTTTTATATGAATTGGCCTTTATTTCACCAATTATTTTATAGTTGGATGTTTGAATGATTCTATTTGATTTCCTTAATTGTGTGCTTTTGCTAGTTGATATATCAATTGAATTTACTTGGTATTAATTCTCTGTTGAATTCCATGGTAGATTAACATGTGAACATACTCCTATTCATTTGATTTAGTTTGATATAAAATGACAAATGTTGATTGAATTCAAATATTAAGATGCCATTTTAAAATAAAGAGCAATGGTTAGAGCATATTTTTTCGGAACTGGAAAGTGGCGTAAATTGTTTTAGGATTTTGTCAGCTTTGAGGTAGAAGGTCGTTCCCATAATTAAATTTTTTTGAAAAATGCCCCGAAGTAGTTGTATATATATTTTGGCCGGGGTAAGCTCAAGGTATTTTTATTTGGAAGACGAGAGCAAAACTCGTAGTACTTTTATTCTTTTTTTATATATATATTTTTTATTAGGTTGGAATGACCTTGAGCCTTTTTGATTGTTTAGTTTCTTTTGTGTGTTTGTTTTATCTCAATTCGAATATTCTGAAAATCGATTAGATCAAGCGTGCAACCCTACTAGTTACGGGACTTGGGGAGTGCCTAATACCTTCTCCCCGAGTCAAATGAACCTCCTTACCTAAATCTCTGGTGCCGACTTAGTTTTGAGTCCAAGTGTTTTAAAAGGAAATTGTTTTCTAAAATGGTGACCTGGCACACCATAAAATAATGCTAGGTGGCGACTTTCAGGTAATCCTTTTGAACACGATCTTTTGTCAATTTTAAAATTGAAAAACCCCTTCGAGCTTCACAAATTTTTTTTATTAATTGAAGAGGATTTAGTGAGGTTTGTAAAAAAGGGTGTGACAGATCGCAAATGGTCAAGCAGAATCAACAAACAAAGTGATTATTTAAAACCTCAAGAAAAGATTGGAAGCGGCAAAAGGTAAATGGCTGGAGGAATTGCTCAAAGTTTTGTGGGCATACTAAACAACGGCCAAATCAAGCATAGTAGAAACTCTTTTTTCCCTTGATCACAGGGTATACCTAAATCCTGGTGTAATTAGAGGAACCTACCTTGAGATATTTCTAAGCAGATGAAGAATCAAACAATGAAGCAATATTAATCAATTTGGAGCTACTTGATGAGTTCAAGGACTTGGTGCATGTAAGAATGCCAGACCAAAAGTAGAGAATGAAATGATATTATAATCGAAGAGTCAACATCCATTATTTCGAAGTAGGATACTTGGTCCTAAGGAAAAATGTAATGACCTGACCCGTCGTCTCATAAGTTACCATTTTGTTTCCCCCATTTTCAGCTTCGTTATGCTTCATTATCTGTATCTTATTTGATCGAGTTAGTTTGGATAGGTTTTGGTAGGAAATGAGACGCTTAGTCTCTTTAAGAAATGTTTGGTTTGGAAAAGTCAATCAGATCTTGACTTATGATTTATAGAGCTCGGATGTGATTTTCGGTGATTCAGTTAGCTTCGTGAGGTGATTTCTGACTTAGGAGCATGATTGGAAGTAGTTTTGGAGGTCCGATGTAGAATTAAGCTTGAATTGGCAATGTTAGTATTTTGGCGATTTGCGGTTGGTAGGTGAGATTTTGATCCGAGGGTCAGAATATAATTCCGATAGTTGTTGTAGCTCTGTTAGGTTATTTGGGATGAGTGTGCAAAATTTCAAGTCATTCGGAGGTGTTTTGGTTGGGTTTTTGATCAAATGCGTGTTTCCAAAGTTTTAGAAGAACTTAGGCTTGAATCAGTTGTAATTTGATGGTTTTGGTGTTGTTTGGGGTATTTGATGATTGGAACAAGTTTGAATGGTGTATTAGGATGTATTGGTGCTATTGGCTGAGGCCCCCGGGGCCTCAGGGTAATTTCAGATGGTTAAACGGGGAGTTTTGGACTTGGAAATGTAGCAGAAAATGCAGCAAACAGTGCAGTAGGTTTTTGGCCTTCCCAAACGTGAGTGAGCCATCGTGTTCGTATAGAAGGATTTGGGGCACTAAGGTTTTTATTCCTCGAATTCGCAGCTGGGTGTGGCGTTCGCATAGGTTCGAGTTTTTGTTCATCGCATTCGCGGACTGTGCTTCGAGTCCGCATAAGAGAAATTGAATTCCCGCAATTTTTATTCTTCGTATTCACGTGTAAGGAATGCGTTCGCAAAGAGTAATTTTGTCTGCGCAAAGTTTGTTCATCGCGAGCACGAGTAGGCCCTCGCGTTCGCATAGAGTAAAATGTCACTGGGCAGAATGGTTTTTAATAACATTTCCTTCGCGAGCTAGGTCATATTTTCCTCCATTGTTGAGCACCTTGAGAGCTTTTTGGGGGAATTGAAGAGGGTTTCAACTGGAATTGATTGGAGGTAAGCCCTATGAACTAAAAACATGCTTTAATTGTAGAATCAACCTAGAAATTCATGAAAACTTGGCAAAAATGGGAATAACTATGGCTTGAGTTTTTAAAATTTTAAATTGGAATCTGAAGGGCCATTTGAGCTCGGATTTGACAGTTCTTGCTATCTATAGACTCGTGGCAAGATTAGGAACCCGTTAATGTGAAAATTTTTGAATTTTGAGAAGTGGGATCGTGGCTCGGGTTTGTCAATTTCGAGATTTTTGATATTTTTTCGATTCTTTTCGATTGGGTTATGTTCCCTTAGCTTGTTGTGACGTATTCGTTATGGTTTTGGTCAGATTCAAACTGCGAGGAGGCAAATTTGAGAGATAAGGGTATAGCAAGCTATATATTTGGCCGGCTTGAGGTGGCTTGATATAGCACTTGGGTCGTAAGAAGCCCCTCCGGAATCTGCACACCCACAGTGAGCGCGGGTACCCATATGATCTAAGAGTGAGCCCGAGGGGCTGATACTATGTTGAGTGACTGATACTAAGCCCGAGGGGCTGATACTATGCTGATTGACTAAGAGTGAGCCCGAGGGGCTGACACTATGCTGAGCGATTGATACTATGCTGAGCGATTGACACTGTTTACTTGTTGTTTTACCTGATTTACCTGTTTTTAAAAGAAGATTTCATTTGATCATTTGCGGGTTTACTACTTTAAGTGATTTACTGCCTGGTATAGAATTGCCTTGTGTATTTATGTGTTTTCATGCTTTCAGTGAGTACTCACATTACTCCCTGCACCATGTGTGCACATTCAGGCATAGCAGAGTCCGCACCTGAGTGCTGATTCCTTCCAGACCTAGGAGCGATTTGGAGTTTTGGGGTAGCTGTTGACATCCGCAGGCCCTTGTCTCCCTTATCCTCTATCATTTACGTTTTCTTCAGACTATTGTATCGAATTTTATACTTTGTAGACTTATAGCAGACTTTGTAGTAGCTCATGTCTTGTGACACCCCAGTTTGGGCTGTGTCGGGATGGTTTCCCCTTGTTATTATCGTTGTTTTCTGCAATATTGGCTATCTTAAGCATGTTTTAGTCTTGTTAATGTTAATTGATTGCTTAAAAGAGGTGTTTGTGTTGTTCTGGCTGGCCTTGTCTTCACGAGAGGTGCCATCACGTCCGGGGTCAGGAATTGGGTCGTGACAAAAAAACTCAAAACACTGAGGAGCTCAACATAGGGAAGCTAGGTCTAATATGGGAAGGCCCTTACCGAATTTCAGCTATCACCGGGAAAGGTTTGTATGAATTGGAGAATCAAGATGGAGTAAAGTTGCCTCGCAATTGGAATGTTGCACACCTTAAAAGATATTATTGCTAATGAACATCACCTGAACCGAAAGTATGTACTACACTCTTTTTCCCTTTATCCAGTTTTGTCCTAATTGGTTTCTTCTGGAAAGATTTTTTATTAGGTAGAAGCAAAAAGCATACTATGAAGAAAGGTTCAATAGAAAAATAATACCTTAATAATATGGCACACAAGCAAAGAGACACTCCGGGACGATTAGATAATCTTTGGCTCTATAGCAAAATTCCCACCGGGAAGTAAAGTTTGCTATCGATTAAAGGTTATTTGACTATTCACAAGTGTAAACAATTAAAGGATTGTTAGATAGTCCTTTGCTCGATAGCAAAAATTTCTAAGGGGGAGAAATATTTGCTACCGAGCATAAGATTGTCTAGGGATTCATTAATAGGATACTCGAAGGTGAAAAACCTCCAGTATTCTGATTTGCGAACACTAGGGGAGAATAATATGAGGATAAGGAAATAATGACTAACACGTCGACCAAAAAACGAAACCGGAAACATAGTTGTATTATAGGTATCAGGGATTGTGTGGCCAACCCCATAGAAACAAGTTGTACAAGTTTGCCAGAAGTAATGGCAATTTCTTTTTTTGCCTAACAAATGCCTATGTACTTTTTGAAAATGGAAGGAATAAAATAAAGTTATTTTATTTGTATCTTGTTTCTTGTGTGATCGACGACTTAACTTTATCATTTGAAAGTTAAACAAGTACTTTAAATGCCAGTGTTGTAATGAACAGGAGACGTCATCTTCAAGAGCACCGTAAGTATAAGAAGGCCCTCGCTTATGAAAATGCTCACATTAAAGGGTTGGTTTTAGAAGAATTTATGCCTTGAATCAAAATACCTACGGGAAATAATACACCCGGTTCCTTGCACAAAAGGACGCAAAAAGAAAACTTGCACAAATACTTACAAAAATACTCATGTTAAAGGGTTGATTTCGGATGATTTTGTTCCAAAAATACATATGCTTTTGGGGGAGAAAATACTCCCAAGGTCTTGCATATAAAACTTACACAAAACACTTAAGCAAAAAAGAATTCAAAGGTTTAAAGTTGCATAAATGTTCAAACAAGATAACGCATGAATACTCATGTAATAGTTGAGAAAAAGATATTTTTATTTACAATAAACATGCCAAAAATAAAACAATTACAAAAGTTGAGAAAAGAAAGGAAAAGCTAAATTGCTGCCTCTCCAAAGCTCGGAGGAAGAGAAATGTCCGCGCTCCAAGGGAAGTAGGAAAATTCACTGATGCCTCAACATTTTGTCAATCAACATCATCACCTTCCGGTTCCTCTTTAGTTCCCGAAAACTCAAAAATAGAAACAAAAGAACCAGGAGCATCAGGCTCTGTCGGGGGTTGGGAGATTATTTTTAGCAGCTAACTCAAACTCGCGGGCCTTAGTAATTTAAGCATCAAAATCAATGATACTAGCTTTTTCCTCATCCAATATGTTCTCCTCTTGTTGTACATGGCTTTTCTCAACAATGAGGAAAGTCACTCAATGCATAAGTTCTTCTTAGATTTGAGTCACCTTGGCAGAATTAATTTGCTAGGCGGATCTAATGGACTTGAGGCTAACGTCAAGATCGCAGACAATAGATCTTAATATTCTATTGTGCTCAAGGGTCTTCTTATACTTCTCCTCCAATAAGGCATATTTTTCCCCGACAGCACAAGCTCTTCAATCTTGGAATTCAAGACTGCCTCTAAATTGGTCAATCTTTCAGCAGAGATAGCCTCATGATCTGATGCAGCAAGAATGACATTATGGACTTCAACCAATTTGGCTTTAGCCTCTTCAAATTGAATCCTTAGTGAGGTGATCTCTTGGCTAAGGGTTTCCACATCTTGCTTTCTTTGCTGCAATCGAGCCTCCAATACAACGGCCTTAGTGGATTTGGCTTCTGATTCTGATAGACGAGCGACACTTTGTTCTCGCTCTACCAAAAGCTGATCTTGTGCGGAGGTTGTGAGCACACGATTTTTTTCCTAATGTAAACTACTCGTAAAAAGTATTCGAAAATAGATTTTTATTATTTCACAGAATTGTTGTAACTTTTCTTTGTTTTATCCAATTTGTTTTGCATTTATATGCATTATTCATGCATATTTAGAAGTGTTCTATACCATAAAAACTACAAAAAATATTCTATTCTTCCTTTGGTAGCATCTTAGATCTGAATGCATTTTAGAATTTAATCATATTTTTAATACATTTGTCAAATGGAAATCACAAAAACACAATAGTCTTTTTTTTTACATTTTTAGCCTTTAGGTTGAAATTAGTAGTTTCCTTTCATTAGTTCTTGTTAAATTAATTAATTTGTTAATTGCTAGATTATAATAAATAATTAGGTTAATTTTATAATTTAGATTTGGTATAGGATTTAATTGATGTCATTTAAAATAAAGTGAAGGTAAGAAGCATCTGCTGGGACAAATGGCCTTATTCTTTTCAGTTCTGCCCCTAGCCCTAGCCTAAGGCTCATCAAGTCCAGCCCTCTTATTAAACCAAACGACGCTATTTTGCTTCTAAACAATCCCATCCATTAATTTCATCATCATCCAATGGCTTTAAACTAACCACCCCCTCCCATCAAAGTGCTCGAACAGACCCCCTAAGCCCTAGAGACATACCATTCCCCTATCTTCATAATCTCTCTCAAACCCCAAAAACCCCAAGTCCCCTGCCAACGGCCACGCTCCCAAATCACCCCAAATCGTCACCGTATAATCCCCTTTTCCTTCTCATCCATAATCCCCACAACATTTCCTTCAAAAATCCTTATAACTTTGTGGATTTTAGACCTAAGAAGTCACAAAAAACCTAAATCCACCCCCATTCCATGTTTTCCCAAATTTCGGCCTACCCGAGGTTCATAATAATGCTAATTGAACAATCTCATTGGGACTTATCAATTAGAGTCAGTCTGGACATATTCTAGACCACCCGAACCCGGCCACCACTATGGAAGCCTCATAACATTGCCTTTTTTTGCCGGTATATGGAGTACATAGTCATGTAAAGCATTGACTATGCCTTGAATGTGGGATAATGCTCATGTAGCGATGTCGGCTGTTAGCCGGTTATACGATTTTTTCGGGCAGTCCTGCTTTCCATTGGTAATCTTCTTTTCATTTCTTTACTTAACTTCCCGATTGACTAATTGATTGACGTTTTGTGTTTTGACTAATTGAATTACATAGATTATTTTTAGTTAACAACATTTTTTTAGTTTAGGTTTAAATTATACCTAGTCGGCTTTGCTAAATAATCAGTTGATAGTTGTCTGTTAATGTTGCGTAAATAGTTGATTGTTAGTGTGTTTCTCCATATGTTTAGCACATTTTAGATTTATTAGGATTTAAAACTCATTAATCGCGTGGTAGGTTATTAGTTCAGATACTTAATAATAATTTTAATTGCAAGTTTGCAGGCCAATTGATCTTGATTCGTTAAGTATAGATATTAATTAGGTGAATCACCTAGAAATGGGTTGGATTTCGACTCCTCTTTGTTGTTGTGATTGTCAATCCTTTTTAAATTCTTGTATTAGTTGATTGTGATTACTAAAAGTGTAAGGAGGTTAAACAAAATAGGAAACTTGGAAGAATCTGTCTCTAATTAATTTAGATGCTCCTAGAAGATAGAAAGGGAATGATTTGTAAAAAAAAAGGAAGAACATGGCAGGTTTTAGGACTTAAGAGGTAAAAACAAAAGTTAAGGGGGCTACAAAATAATAAAAGGATAGCTAAAGTACAGATGTACAAAAATCTATTGAAAAGATACCCTTTTCCTTATTTTTAGGGAATGAACATTCCTCAGATTATTCCCTCATCATTGGCATATAATAGATCTTATTTTCTATATATAGACCCCTGCATTTTCACTCTCTCAAACACACATACACACATTAATTCTCCATAGAAACTTGACACACATTCCCCATTTCTCACTGATTTCTCTCAAAGAAAACACTCTATAAATTCCACTTTTATACAAAAAAAAAAAACAAAAAAAATGGGGAGGAACACAAAAGTTGTTTTAAGATTCTAGCATACTTGGTTGATATTTTCTGGAATTTTAAAGGATTTTAAAGCTTTATAACTGCTGTTTGCTGTCATGCAAGTTGAATTTCATCATCTTTCTACTCAAAACCTTTATTTGGTTTTTCACTTTGGTTTTCGGTTCCCTGTACTGTGCAAATGAAGTTTGGCTTTGTTTGATTTCATAATTGTATTTAATTCTTGGATGTTTATGCTTGTTTTTCAAATAAGCTTATATTTTACTGTATTTGGCATCAGTTCATGTTTATTCAAGCGATGGTTTGGACTATAAATACTTCTAGGCTAGCTTCGCTATTACTGATATTCCCTAGTTCTAATAGAGCATGCTGGCTATCTGGCACCCCATATATTACTATTGTTCTATCTTTGCCACGGATAATTGAAAAACATGTTGTACATACATGGAAAGCCTATGAGAGGTTGGATGTGAGTTGCTGTGATATGTGATGAAGAACTGGTAGAAAACAATGGAGATCTGATAGCAGATTACATATTTTAGTTTTAATTCATTTTTTCAGACTTGTGATTTTCATGTTGTTAAGATTATTATTGTGTTGTTGAGAACAACTCGTTTAATGTAGTTAATTTGAATTTATGCTTAAACTTTGATACTTAGGATTTAATGTTGGGATTCATCCTATTATCTACATTCATTTGTTCTTATACATGTTTCATCCATGATTTGAATGTCTGTACCTGTTCAGCTATGAATTAAATCATGTTTGGATGGTCCTTTGAGTTCACTAAGTCTTCACTCTTTTGAACTTTAGGCTCGACCTTGACCACTATAGGCCCAAGAAAGGTCAGCTTGAATGATCTTTTGGGCCTACGAGGATGACGACCCAACACCCCAAGGTCCAAGGGACCTCCTCGCTTAAATAAGGGATCTGACTTTCTAAAGGTCATGTTTTGGGCTTTAGTTTGAGCTCATTGCCTTCACATGTGATCCATTGGAGTTCTGATTTGGTCATTTAGTTAATATTTTCATGACCCAAACCGATGGGCCTCAACGGGCACCTGGTACCTTACTCAACCGTGTACCAATGTAACGTATCACATCTTACTCCTAATGCTTCATTATCTCTCTTCTCATTTCCCTGCTAATATTTCTAACTATCCCTTTCTTATGAATACTTCAACAAGACATCTTTTGCTTTTAGCTCCCTTGTTTCATTGATCACTTCCATGATTTCAGTTCACCATATGAGTGGATAGATATTCTTTTTATAAGTTTCCTTATTAAGAAGCTTACACGTCTTAGTACCCACGTGTTCTACCTTTTATCTTTGGCATCTTTTCACATGATTGATGACCCTTACACACCTTACGACAATCCTTATGTACCAAGGATAATAAAATTCATTACTCGCAAGGGTGATACTTAGTGTAACTGGAACATTAGTCCTTTAAGCCTAACTTGCTTACCTTGCTTACTTTAGGGAAGCGTCTTCCTGAATGACCATTCTATGAGTTTCTTATGATGCCGACTATTATCAAATCACTCAGTCCCTAATTCATGTTTAGTTTATCTTGTTCACCAGCCCATAGCTATTACTATTGCTCTAGGATCTAACTTTTCCTTCTAGTTGTCACGAACTTATTTCTCGAAATAAGGATACGACTTTATGGCCTTTAATCTTTTGTTGTCTTAAGGCCTATCACCTCTCGTCTCATCCTTCACCTGACTATGGAACCTGTAGTACTATCCTTTTTTTGGTCTGTTTGTCATCCATGTATCACAATTAGCCAACAAAGTACATGTGTTCTTGGTTCATAAAAAACACCCTTAGTCTACTATCAAGGAAGCATTCCATCTCTTCTAAATGCTACTAGTTTTAGACTCCTTTGAGTTCATTCAGGCTGTACTGAGCTTTCTAAAACTTAGAGAAACCATTAGCTCTCTTGTTCTTATTGGCTTTATCCCGAGGACTTATCCATTCTCGTCACCTTCTTACACACCTTTTCTCATCCTTACTCATGTCTTCCTAAAATCTTATCACTCTACCATTCTTTAGCTTGCGACCTAAATATATCCATTTATACTAATCACAACCTTTCTTCAACTTGCTTGCACCATAGATTTTCTTATGTCATTCTGGGACATCAAGTGAGACATCACATCATCTCTAATTCTTCGTTACTCTCTTAATCAGGCTTCTCAATACTAGAAACCATAGACTGGAAGACATGCCGATGATGATGCCGCTATCAGTCCTGATACTGAAGCCTAAAGCTTTTATCCTTCTATCTGAAGTATGGACTATCCACAACATTTTACATTTGAGTATCGCATACGTTGTTTACCTTTACCTTACTTACCTAAACATCTCGTATCACATCCTCTATCTATTTCATGACCTCCTTCCCACATGGTTATAATTCATATTCACAAAGTGACCATACGAAATTTGCTCCAAAAATTCATACAAGATTTCATAAGGTAATAACAACGAGATTTTGCAATTCTAAGGGAGTATGATGCAGTCTTTCTCATTGTCTCGTTGTTATGTATTTCATCGCATTTGGTGTATGTTAGAAGGATTGTCAAGAGAATCGTCTCAGGTATGATAAGACTATCCCTTCTTTCTTTTTCACGATCCATACGATACAAATGAAACAAGCAAATTCACAACCTCCATAAATAACTCTATTCATAGAATCACTAGAGGTTCCTATGTTCTTGATTCCCCATATATCTTATTATTGTATCATTTGTTCATAGGTCTCAGAAAATACGTAAGTTGATAAAGTTTACTTCATGATATTATTCGGAGGCATAATGGTCTTTTGACGTTTCGAGAGATTTTATTGACGTACTTTTTATGCATTGCATTCATTTATACATATACACTTACCATGACCAGATGACGTTATATACGTGTATATATGTATATTATATGTATATAGGATATGGAAAAAGGTTACTGCGATATATACGCACTACCACCTGATCAGTTGGTATACGTTGATGATTTTTGCCACAGTAGCTAAGATGATATGATGGATGCCATCAGAGGCTTGATGATGTTATGTGAATATATCTATGCATGGTATGACATTTATACACATATGCATGACATTTTAATACTAATTGATTCACAAAGCTATTCATACTTACACGTCAAGTCTCTCACTTCATGTTTCTCTCATGTCTATGGTTTACTGATTTTCCTTCCTTACATACTCGGTACATTATTTTTAGTGACTCCCTTTACCTGGGGACGATGCATTTCATGTCCGCAGGTTCGAATAGATAAGATGAGAGTCCTCCAAGTAGGCTATCTGCTCTGCAGAAACTGTTGGTGCGCTCCATTTTCTGTGGAGCTTATTTGGTCAATATGATTAGGACATGTATTGATTAGTATAGCGGGGCCCTTTCCCAACCTTTATGACATCTATACTTTTAGGGCTTATAGATATATATCATGTAAGTAAAAGATTGTATATCTTTTTCGGCCTATATTCAGTGTACGCATGATCATTTTTGTCTTATAGGCCTGTATGTCATTTGTATAAGTTTTTATTCCCTCATGCTTTACTTCGGTTCATTTACGTATGATATAATAATACGAAAGATACCTTATATTGGTACTCAGTTGAGTAAGGTACCGGGTGCCCATCGCAGCCCGTCGATTTGGATCGTGACAAAAGATTGCTTGTCGCGGCCCATTAGTTTTGGTCGTCACGAAAGACTTTTGTCACAACCCAAATTGATGGGCTGTGATGGGCATCTGATACCTTACTTAGCCGAGTACTAATGTAACGTATCTTTTCGTATCATACTCTTATAGGTAAATGAGATGGAAAGGCTGTCATGAGATAAATAGAATAAAACATGAGGAAATACTCGACTTGATATACTGACTTATACATATGGGTATGGGCCTATAAGGCCGGCATGATCCTTTATATACTCAAAATATAGGCCGACAAAGCCATACAAGTATCCGTTTACATGACATTTGTCTACAACCCTCTAAAAATACATAATAGCATCAAGGTTAGGATAAAGCACTGCCAAACCAGTCAATATATGTACTAATCATACTAATATACTGACCAAAGAAGCAACTTCAGAGCAAATGGAGCGCACCAACGGAGTCAGCTGAGTTGATATCCTATTCGGAGGACTCTCAACTTGTCTATCGGGACCTGCGGGAATGAAACGCAACGTCCCCAGGCAAAAGGGACTTCAGTACAAATAACGTACCGAGTATGTAAGAATAAAAATTAGTAAATAATAGACACGAGAGAAACATGGAGTAAAAAACTCAACATGTAAGTTTGGATAACTCTGTAAATCATGAAATACATGTAGTGTCATGCATATGCATATGAATGTCATATTGTGCATATGTACATGTTTTCATTACATCATCAAGCCTCTGAGGGAATCCAATAATATAATCTCGGCCATTATGGGCAAAATTATCAACGTATACCACCTGATCAGGTGGTGGTGCGTATATAACACCATAATCTTGTACTACACACACACACACACACACACACACACACACATATATATATATATATATATATATATCCCCCCTATGGTCATGGGTCAATGTGCATGTATTAATGAATGCAATGAATGAGAAGTACGTCAATAAAATCTCTCGGAATGTCATAAGACCATTTTGCCTCTAGTTAATATCATGGAATAAACCTTATCAACTTACGTATTTCTAAGACTCATGAACAAACGATAAAATAATAAGACATATGGACTTCAAGAACATAGGAATGTCTAGTATTTCTATGAATAGAGTCATTTATGGAAGTTGTGTATTTGCTCGTTTCGTTTGTATCATATGAATCATGCTAAAAAAAAGAAGGTATAGCCTTAACATACTTGGGTTGATTCTCTTGACAATCCCTCTAACACATGTCAATTTAAACAATACGTCGCAACAAGATAGGAGTATGGGAAAATCTGTATTATATTCTTTAGAATGATTGCACCATACTCCTTTAAAATTACAATATCTCATGTTGATAAGATACTAAGAATTCTCGTTTGAATACTTGAAGATGCTATTAAATCTTGTTGAATTGTTGAAGATTTCATATAAACTGCTTGTTTTGGAGATTTCAACCGTCCCTTTCTTTTGAAATTCTAATCCATCTCCCTTTAATGAATTAGGGATTGGATTTTTAACCTTGACATTGGGCGCCACTTTAGGGATTACGTAACCACAAATTCTCCTAACATATTCCACCTAGTAACCTAAAATGAAGAGTCACCAATTGATTTGAGTCTCATTTTACTTGCTGCCACACGGGTTCATCAATCTTTATCCGAAGATTTGAACAATTTCTTAATTAACTGGTTAATCTCCTATTAACCAATAATTAATAAATTACCCATATATTCTAGAATTATCTCAACTTACGTAAAATACTATGCACTTTTAATACACTTTATATATCTTTCATCATGGTCATATTGATACCCCATTATATATATATATATATATATATATATATATATATATATATATATATATATATATATATATATATATATATATATATATATATATATATATATATATATATATATATATATATATATATATATATATATATATATATATATATATATATATATATATATGTGTGTGTGTGTGTGTGTGTGTGTGTGTATAAACCTCCAAATCGATTTATTTCTTCTCTTTGATTTATAAAATTCCAATATTTGTCCTTCAAATTATTTTTAGTGGCGATTTACTCATTTAAAAGTGATTTGATTTCTATTTACTAGTTTCACATCAACGTGCTTGATTGGAAAAAATTGCTTCATGATTCACTCTTAATTCTTAACTGACTCCTATTTGATTTAATTGAAGAATATCGCATCTCCTATTTTCATGTTATCTTTTCTAGCTGTTTGTCTTATTTGAGAATCATTAGCATCTTTCTTGAAACTTTGTTTAGTCTTAAGCGGGGCTGAAGATCATCTTTCCCTAATTGAATTGTCGAATATCCTCGGAATTGTCCAACCTTAAAAAGGAGTTAGATAACCTATACCCTTGTTGACTTGTCCTTATTTGGGACTACTTGACTCGCATTGATTTCCTTGTTACTGACTTGTATATTGTCGAATCGTCGCTATATGTTAGCTCTCCCGTGTTAAACTGTTCCCTTTATGCTAGCGTTCTTTTTTGAGGTTTTTCCTTGTGAGCTGGTTCTGCCATTTTCTTGTGATTTACAATCTTTATGTTGATTACTTCTATTGCATTGTATTATTGTCATTGCTATTGTTGTATTTATCGTGGTGATGTACGAGCTTTCTGTTATGTTGTGACTGCTATTTTTGTTGGTTGCACTGCGTATTTACTTTGGAACTACGGGATGATTATCCCGGGAGATTCCCCTTGCATGTTTACATTTGGGACTATGGGACTGCACCCAAGAGATTCCCCTTCACATATATTACTTTTGGCTGTAGTGCAAGATACCAAGAGATCCCCAGCACATATATTGAGTTTCCCAAGATATCCTTGGGATACCAAGAGATCCTCAGGATACCAAGAGATGCCTAGCACAATATTGAGGATACTAAGAGATCCCCAGCACATATATTGAGGATAACAACAGATCCTCGGGAAACTAAGAGATCCTTAATATATATATTCAGGATACCAAGAGATCCGTAGCACATATATTTATGTTTGGGACTACGGGACAATATCCTGGGAGATCCCCTGTTAAAAGTCATTGTGTTCTGAGTTGATGTTTTCATTGATTTTATCCCTTCAGAAACATTATAGGTGTTTTCCGTTCCATTCCTTATGCTTACTAGTTGGTGCGAACAATGTTAGGACACTTGCACAAGCATACACGTGGTTAATCACCTTTATGGGGTAGGAGGATGTTTGAGATTTCTGAGCATAAACGCACCCCTTGTTTATTTTCCTTCTATGTGAGAATGACTCCTTGGGCACGTGAGATGTCAGTATGAGGGGTGATGAGGACACAGGATACAGAGTGTTACATTAAGGTATTGAGACCCGTATTGTATGATTATGAGATGAGGTATTACAGGGTGACATATATTAGGAGGATTTTCTTTTTTTTTTGAAAAGATTAGATTTGAAAGCATTATTTTGAAAAGAAACTCTTTTGAAAAGGACACTTATTTGAAGGAAGTATATTTCAAACCAAGTTTTATCACTTGAAAAGAGTTTGATTATTTGATTGATGCTTGCTGATTAAGACTCAAGATGAAGGCTGCCGTAGTTGCTGAGTTATGACTTGCCCTTACTGTATTTGTGATTTCGAGTTTGGGTTGTATTTTTTTTGTTCACTTTTATGAGCTTTATTATGGTTTTCCACTATTGCTTGTTGTTTCCTTTCCTTATCGTAGTTTCTTTATTGTAAGAAATATTGCTTAGACTTTATATAGATATCATATTCGGTTCTTTTCTATACATATACTTGTTCTGCTTATTGAAAAAGTAGGTGTCTTGACTGTTCCACATCACTACTCCACCTAGATTATTCTAGATACTGGGTGCTGTAGCAATGTGCTCATACTAAACTTCTGTACATTTTTTTCTGCAGATCCAGGTATAATTCGCTAGTAGCTGTGCGAATTCTTGCCGAGGAGACTCAAAGGTAGCCTTGTTGTTGCGTTCGCATGCTTCGGAGTCACCTTCCTATTTTATATTCACATTGTTTTACTTACTTCCATACTGTTATGATTAGAAATGGTAGCAAAACTCTGTAAAGTTTATGACTTGTACTACCGGGTTTTGGGAAGAAGTTCATTATATAAAAGATTCATTTTAGAAGAATTTTCTATGTTATTATTTACTGTTGCTATTTTTCAGTTACTAGGCTTACCTAGTCTTTAAGACTAAGTGGCATCACAAAACCCAATGGATGGGAAATTGGGTCGTGACAAATTGGTATTATAGCTCTAGGTAGAATAGTAGAGTCTTGCGGATCAGCACGAAGATATTTTACTTATTTTCAAGAGGCTACGGAACTATTAAGACAAATCTCACTTCTTTCATTCCTGTTGTGCAAGCTTATTGATCCTGGAGTTTCAACTTTTATCATTCCATTCTCACACTAACGGTGAGGACACAAGCTGCAGTCATGTTGGCACAATTTGTGGTTCCAGTTCGGCCCATGGTCATGGCAGCAGCATCTAAGGGAGAACAACTTAGATTTGCAAGGTTCAAGAAAATGTGACCTCCTATATTTAAGAGTTGGCTTAAGAGAGTACAATGGGTTTCATAGTGGAGTGACATCCCATTATCAGCACTGTCGGTATTGTAGAGACGAGTGGGGTTGCTTTTACTATATTCTAGCTTGACGAAGCAGCTTATCAGTAGTGGCGAACGCATGAGCTGGGTAGCCGGCTGACACAGCTTCACTTACATGGTTTTAGTTTCTAGATATGTTTTGAGAGAGTTTGTACCTTAGTCATTTCGGGATGCATGGCATGTGGAGTTTGAGCAGCCGTGTCAGGGCACCGTGTTAGTAATAGATGATGTTGTAAGATTTAGCGATTTAGCCAGACATGCACCTGCCTTGGTCATAATAGATAGAGATCGAGTTCGTGGATTCATTGAGGGGATCATCCATGATATTTGATTCAGCATGGCTCGAGAGTTGGAGTTTATATTTTGTTCCAGCAGGTGGTAGGGGTCGCTCGCCGTTTAGAGGACATGTGGGACCGGGAATGATAAGATAGACGAGATTAGAGAGAGAGAGAGAGAGAGAGTACATGGAGGCAAGGATGTCCCGTAGACCGAAGAGATCTATTGGCCCTTGTTATGGAGGCAGGGTGCGACATGATAGAGGTTTCGTGGATCAGCCAGTTTGGTTGTACTTCAGGCTTCACAGTAATTCAAGCGTTCATGGGTCTCAGAGTACCCATACCGCACAATTACCACAACCACGTCAGTAGAAGGGTTGCTTCGAGTATGGTGATGCTAGCCACATGGTGAGAGATTTCCCAAGATTTCGGACATATGTGTCACAAAAAGGTATTCAGGTGAGTAGAGGGCGCCAAGAGAGGGAGAGGCCCGACCCATTGATGTGTTTGATATAGTAGGCTTAAGCCTATTGTGCGAGATGATGTCATTCGGGTATGATTTTTATTTTTTATAGAGGATCACCATCCGTAGTTTATTACAATTGTGCTTATCAGAGTGAGTTCCCTATTTTTTCTCTACTTATAGATGTATTTCATAATTCGATGTTTATGTGTTACCCCGTTAGGAGGTTCTATAAGTGATAGTCGTGTCTATTATCTATTTCTAGCCATTGTCGGGAGTTATGAGACTAGTAGCAAATTCCCCTTGTGCATTTCAGTGAGCTTGATGTGACTTCTGAGTATTTTTGGCAATGAGGTGTGATTTATTTTAATGCTCCATCAGTGTGGGAACCAGTGCATGTTGTAATTGTTTAGGGAACTGATCTAGTGAAAGGTTTTAGCTAGTTTGATGTACACCCTACTGGTGATTCAGAGTGGAGGGCGGGACCCTCGTGATTTCATGTGATTTAATGTGTTGAGACCGGGATATGTATCGCGGTGGGAGTTATATCAGTATGAGATCCATGTGATTCTTTTATATACTTCAATTCTTTCCTTTTAGATTGTTTTTCTAGATTAGTATTGATTGGGAAAAAATTCTGCTTGTCAGGCTTGTTTGATAGCTCCCTTATGTTTTTCCCTTTCCATATTCAGTCATTTTCATTCTGTGCTTCTTGAGTTTTAGCTTGTAGCGCGTTTTCCTGTTTGTATTAGCTGAGATTTGGTGATTCAGGTGTTTAGTTATGTGGCTTTCGTGGTTATTGTATCATCGCCAGTGTTATGGAGGTTTGAAACGAGTTCTTAGTGAATATGAGGCTTATGGACGATACTGAATTTAATTTCGGGCGATATTGTTATCAGAAATATTATTGTGGGCCTATGCGTGATGTGTCATGTTGTGTGTTTATACCCTATAGTGTTGGCATGAGTTGATGTAGCTGGTAGAGACTGGTACCGGATATGGATTTAAAGTCAGGTCTCTTGGAAGTGGATGGAAGGTGAGAATATTGGCTCTAAACTGATTTCTATTGGTAGAAAAGGCTAAATTTTAGTTGAGATGGTGTCGCCAGGTTTATGTGGATTGGGGTGACGTAGGATCACCCAAGGATGTATGTTGGCAGTGTGCATTCAGTTATTTGAGGACCTTGAGGAGAAACTTAGCACGTTCGAGGACGAACGTTTGTTTTAAGAGGGGGAGAATGTAACGACCTGGCTTGTTGTTTTGAGAATTTAAGCTTTGTTATGAGGCGTAAGGTCTTGAACAACTTCATATTAAATTTATCGAATTGCGAGCAAGGTTGAATTGAGCTAACTGATGATTTAGAGTGAAATTGGAAGAAGGAATCTAGTATCGAAAGTTTAAATGGTGAGAATTTTACCGGAATTGGACTTTCAAGTAAACAGCCTCGGATTGAATTTTTGATGATTTCAATAGTTTTATATAGTGATTTTGGACTTAGGCTCGTGTTTGGATTCAGATTTGGAGGTCCGTAGGATAAATTGAGGCATTTCGGCAAAAGTTGGAAAAAAGTTTAGAAAATGGAGAAGTTTGGCCCATAGTTGACTTTTATGATATCGGGGTCAGAATGCGACTCCGAGAGTTGGAACAGCTCCGTTATGTCATTTTGGACTTTTCTACAAAATTTGGCGTCATCCGGATTGATTTGATAGGTTTTGGCACGAGTTTAGAAATTTGAAGATTTGAAAGTTCATAAGTTCAATTTATGGTTTGATTTGTTATTTTGACGTTGTTTAATGTGATTTGTAACCTCGAGCGAGTCCGTGTTAGGTTCTATGACTTGTTTATATTTTACACGGGGTCCCGAGGGCCTCAGGTGTGTTCCAGGTGGGCCACAGGTCATTTTTCCCTATGTTTGAACTGTTGCTCTACTATCTAGTGTTTCCTTCTATGCGATCGCATAGGCATAGCCACGATCGCATAGTGTAATGTCGACCTTTCGTATTTTCCTTCATTGCATTTGCATAGGTGGGTTCGTGATCGCATTGTGTAGCTCTAGGCCTTAACATTTGTTTTCTCCTTTTCGCGATCGCATTGTCCTGTACGCGAGCAGTAACATTTTTCCTTCTACGCGATCGCACAAGCACTTCTGCGATCGCATAGCACACTTTGGGCCAGCAACTATTTCTTCTACACGATCGCGTATACTCTCTCAGGATCGTAGTGCTTAAAAACCTGGGTAGATAGAATATATCCCAAAATCGAGGGTTTCACCATTTTTATTATATTTTGACTTGTAGACCTCGGTTTTGAGCTGTTCTTGATGTTTTTTTAGATAATTCGATTGGGTTAATATTATTCACTTAGACTTAAATATATTACATGAATTGGTCTTTGTTTTTATCATTTAGATTGTGTTTTTAGTTAGAGAAAATGTTGGTTTTTGAAGAAAATTTTCAAAACAAAATTTCATTATTTGAGGGACGAAATAGGATCTAAATTTTGTAATTTTTGTATGATGGAAATCATATTGGAATGGGTATTCAAATTTTTAAAAAAAATTTAGGTTGCAAGGTGCGGTCCTAGGGGTCGACTTTTGGATCGATTTTTAGATTTTTTTAAAAATTAAAACTTTATAATTTGGAATAGTTTCTTACGTGTTCTGTTTGTGCTTTGAAGTTAATTAGGTTAGATTTGAGCTGTTCGGAGATCCTTTCACCCGAGAAGTTCATTTTAGAGTATCGGTGTGTTGTCTTTGAGGTATGTATCTTGCTTAACCTTGTGTGGCAGACTCCCCCTAGGATTTGAGTCTTCTATGATTGGTTGTAGTTCGTATACGCGAGGTGACGAGTGTATGAATGTGTTCTTATATTCACTATGTATGAATGTATTCTTGACATGATTGAGTTTTCTATTTACTTGTTTCACATCTACGTGCTTGATTGGAAATAATTGCTTCATGATTCACTCTTATTGCTTAACTAACTCGTATTTGATTTAATTGAAGAATTTTGCCTCTCCTATTGTCATGCTATCTTTTTGTAGTTGTTTGTATAATTTGAGAACCATTAGCATCATTCCTAAAACTTTGTTTAGTCTTAAGTGAAGCTAAATATTATCTTCCCTAATTGAGTTGTCAAATATCCTCAGAATTGTCCAACCTTAAAAAGGAGATAAGTTACCTATATCCTTGTTGACTTGTCCTTATTTGGTACTACTTGACTCGCATTGATTTCCTTGAATATTGTGGGATCGTCACTATACATTAGCTCTCCCGTGTCAAACTATTCCGTTTATGCCAACATTCTTTTCTGAGGTTATTCCTAGTAAGTTGGTTCTACCATTTCCTTGTGATTTACAGCCTTAAGTTGATTATTTGTCTTACCTTGTATTATTGTCATTTTTGTTGTTGTTATATCTATAGTGGTGATGTACGATCTTTCTGTTGTGCTGTGACTGTTATTCCTATTGGTAGCGCTGTGTATTTACTTTGGAACTACAGGACGATTATCCCGGGATATTCCCCCCTGCATGTTTACTTTTGGGACTACGGGACTGCACCTAAGAGATTCTCCTACACATATATTGATTTTGGTTGTAGTGCGGGATACCACAATATACCTAGCACATACATTGAAGATACCAAGAGATCCTCGGGATACCAAGAGATCCCTAGCACATATATTGAGGATACAAGGAGAGCCTCGGGATATCAAGAGATCCCCAACACATATATTGAGGATATCAAGAGATCCATAATATATATGTTGAGGTTACCAAGAGATTATCGGGATACCAAGAGATCCCTAGCGCACATATTTACGTTTGGGACTATGAGATGACATCTTGGTGGAGATCCCCTATTAAAAATCATTGTTTTTTTAGCTGATGTTTTCATTGATTCTATCCCTGTGTAAACATTATAGTATAGTTTATTCCATTCCTTATACTTACTAGTTGGTGAGAACTATGTTAGGACACTTGTACAAGCATACATGTGGTTAATCACCCTTATCGGGTAGGAGACTCTTGAAGATTTCTTAGTATAGACGCACCCCTTGTTTATTTTCCTTCCATTTGAGAAAGACCCCCTGGGCACGTGAGTTGTCAGTATGATATAAGGGGTGATGAGGGCACAGGATGCCAAGTGTTAGGGTTTAGGTATTGAGATCCATATTGTATGATTATGAGATGAGGCGTCGCATGATGACTTATATTCGGAGGATTTTCTTTTATGGAAAAGATTATATTTCAAAGCATTACTTTGAAAGGAACTCTTTAGAAAAGGACACTTATTTGAAGGAAGTATATTTCAAACCAATTTTTATCACTTGCAAAGAGATTGATTATTTTATTGATGATTGCTAATTAATACTCAAGGTGAAGGTTGCCGTAGTTGCTGAGTTATGACTTGCCCTTACTATATTTGTGATTTCGAGTTTGGGTTGTATTTTTTTTGTTCAATTTTGTGAGCTTTATTATGGTTTTCCACTATTACTTGTTGTTTCCTTTCCTTATCGTAGTTTCTTTATTGTTAGAAATATCGCATAGACTTTATATAGATATGATGTTCGGTTCTTTTCTATACTTATACGTGTTCTTATTAGACCAATAGGTGTCTTGACTGTTCCTCGTCACTACTCCACCGAGGTTAGTCTTTATACATACTAGGCACCGCTGTGGTGTGCTTGTACTACACTTATGCACATCTTTTTGTGCAGATCCGGGTATTGTTCGCTAGTACATCTGTGGATTCTTGCCGAGGAGACTCAAGGTAGCCCTACTACTGCCTTTGCAGGCTTTAGAGTCACCTTCCTATTTTATATTCACACTGCTGTACTTATTTCCATACAGTTGTGTTTAGAAATTGTAGTGAAACACTATAGAGCTTAAGACTTGTACTACCGGGTTTTGGGAAGATGTTTATTATATAAAGGATTATTTTAGAATAATTTTAGATGTTATTATTTATTGTTGTTATTCCACATTTATTGGGCTTACCCAGTCCTTAAGACTAGGTGCCATCACGAAACCCAGTGGAGGGGAAGTTGGGTCGTGACAGTATGTGTCTAAAATCAGTTATCGATGTCTTTGAATATTTGTAATGAAAAAACAAAAAGATTTTGTTAATGGAGTATTGAAAACCACAAATTTTCTTTATTTTTATTTTTGCATTTATTCCCTGAACTACATAATCGTCTGATTTATACAAAGTCATGATACATATACAATCCATATCAGATCTGATCATAGACATAATTAATCTGAGTGCAGATCAATAAAAATAGAGAAAATTGAGAGACAATAGGTAAAAGAAAATGAAGAGAAGTTTGATAAAAATGGAAGAAAAACCAGGAATGAACAAAAGAAAAAGTGAGAAAGAGATAGTGAAAGGTAGGATGAAACACGTAGCCATTACAAAAAATTTATAGTTTATAAGCGTTTAACCGTTAAGGTGCAGGACATCCCCAATTTATGATTTCCCATCTGTTAAATGTCTCAAAACTGACAAGGTTGTTATGCGTGCAAATAAGTAGGTTCTATTGAGGTGTATGGTTTTGTCGGTAATCTGGCTTCTTACCCTTATTTCACAAAATCCAAAGGAATGGTTCCAATGTCTTCAGACGCTATTACGCCCTGTTAATTTACTGAACTCTGTATTATTTATTCCGTAATTAATTTCTTTCCTTACTTATATGTGATTGATTACTTCCGTTATTTGTTCGCCTAATTGAACACTATCTGACCCTTGCTCCCTTTCCCATTTAGACGGACTCGAACTCTCAATATTCTCATTAAGAAATCTAAGGCTTAGTTCTATAATCTTTCTTCTCGCTTTTGTTTATTACTGGCCTGGCCGGCTATAAGCCATGGCCAAATATTCTGGACTCTCAACTTAGTGGTATTATTCTTGTTTGCTTGTTTAACTGGTGAGTGACTATCTTTTTCTATTTCATTTCTATGTGACATTGAACTATGTTTACAATCCAACATGTTCTGAGCATGATTCTGCCTGGCTATATGATTCCCTTTTAGTTCTATATTTGGTACTATTAATTTAAGATTTGTTGTTTTGAATAATATGAACCCTCTTAAGAAAGTATGCTCTATCTGCCTCTTGTGGGTTTTGAACATATCCTAAATTTAAGTACCTTTAGGATAATGTTAGAAGGTTAAGTAGTTAATTAGTCTTAAACCTTTGAACTTGTATTGTTACTAGGCTTTTTATTCTGTCTTTTATATGTTTTGATAATTTGTTTTCTTACATGTCTGGAATTCATGTGAGTGTTCTGACTGTTTGGTTTTTCACGTTATAATAGGGTTGTCCTAAATGCTAGCGTTAAACACCTAGCTTAACTAGACTGTTTTCCGAATTTCAACTTATTTGGGATGTGTTTCTTAGCATGAACCTTGCTTGTTTTCATAATGTAATCCTGCCTACAAGTTTTGTGTTCTAAACTTTGTTCTCTTCTGAAGTCAAAAACTATTTTTTAATTGTGTCTACCTCTTTTTTATGTCATCACTATTTTAAAAACTCCAACCTTAATCCTTTAGGGTCTATGCTCAACCACCCAATGCGAGCATTGCTCAGGGTCCATGTGAGACTCTTGCAAACTCTGACACACTGGGAGCTGGTTCCCAATCTCTATTAAATCATTTTTGAATATGTAGTTCTGGAGTGAGCATTGACCTGGGTACTTAAGGCCCTGAGGAACTTTGGAAACTTGATTCTATATGTGCTATGGGTGAATTACTCATTATTAGCTATGTTGTACCTATGAAATAAGCTTCGAAGTTGATTGGTTTGATGGCCTAATTCCCTAGTTTATTTGGACCTAATAAGGGCTCCCTAAAGTTTGTGCCATTACTATTATGTAATTCATTGTCTGTAATAACTTTGTAATAAAAAAATTCTAGTTATTTAGAGAAATCGAGGGGGGAGGGATTTCTTATTTCTTTTGTTAAACTAGGTAGAAATCCTTCTTATAGGGATTCATCTTTGCTATTAATTTTGCTCATTTGTCAAAATTGTTAGTTTTGCAATTTGTTTTTGAAACCCTGCCTATAGGACTTTCATTGATGATGTCAATTATGCTTAAACTCGTATGAGTTTTATATAGTGTGTAAATTAGAAATCCTTCCTATAGGATGCATCAATATGTGTTAGCGTCATGCTTATAGGACCCTAATGTTTGATTCAATATTTTGCCGGTAATGTGTACAATATCTTCCCTTGTGCTGCTTGATAGATATCATGCCTATAAGATATAGATCAATTTAGTAATAGATATCATGCCTATAGGATTAAAATCAGTATCAAACCTAAAGAACATGCCTATAGGATTTAAGTAGGTTCAGTAATTAGAGAACATGCATATAGGATCAAAGGTAAATACAAGGCTATGAAACATGTGAATGAAACTAAAATCAGTGTGCATCTTGAAATCATGCCTATAGGGTTAAAACGAGTTCGACATTAGATATTATGCCTATAGGATTCTACTAATTGGTTCCGAATACAATTTCCGTTGTTAATCGCTTAGACAATATGCCTATAGGACTTAATAATAATTCTTGATTCTTTAAGCGTGATGCATTACTATCTGAATTATCCAGATGATATTCGTTAAAATAAGTAGGCAAATAATTGGTCCTAATACTCGCCTTAATGAAACTACTTCTATAAAACACTGCTTGCCTATTTCTCACATAGATATCCTGCCTATTAGACTTTAATATCGATAAAGATTGTCAACTAATTGCGTGCATTTGTTGTTTATGTGCGGAAGTCAAAATGAGCACATATTTACTTTGTATTTGCAAGTCCTAATTGTTTTGATTGTTGCCTAGTCTTTTACATTTTGAGCATTCTACACTTAGTCTAGAACTATCCCAAATAGAAGTCCTAATACCTCCAGAGTCATAGGTAAGGGATGAGTAATGCATGCATATGAAACGAACTTGAATCAACTAGAACGCTTAAGTAACAACTTAAAGATAGTAATCGAGTAGCAGGAGATAAGATTTTGTTCCCGCTGAATAATATGAGTAACACCATGACTTGAGGGAGTTACGAAGTATTATTTATGTTGCACAAGATGATCCTTTAGGATAAAAAGTTTAGGACCCCACATCCCTATTAAATAATCCTCTCGTTTCTTTATTTAGACTAATTCCTAAGTTAAGCTTTGTTGGGACCCACCGTTGTGAACCTCGAGGGGGGCCTAACACCTTCCCCTCAAGGTAATTTCGATCCCTTACTCGACCTCTGGTGATGAAAACTGGTTTAATCTGAGTTATTTGCTCTAGGTGCCCTAACACACCTTAATCCGTTAGGGGGAAACTCTAACCAATTCTTTTCCCTACAATCTCAAAAGGAGTTATCAAAATGTCAAAACCCGATTTCTCGAGAAAAAGGGGGCGCGACATCACCTTCCAGGGTCCGCAATTTTAGCCTAACACTACACATGTCACTCCTAAATTGTACGCCAATAGTCGCACTATGAGTCTCTAATTTAGCAAGAAAGAACAATTAGAAATCCTGAGTAGGAAGAAATGGCTCGAAAGATGAGAAGCTTGGAATAGAGTTTGAAAAATGTGCAAGGACTGAGTGGACAAAAAAGTGTTTCCTATTTGGATTTGTGCATGTTCCTAAATGTTTATTTACCTTCTAGTTTTAAAATGCCGATGTTTGAAAAATATGATGGGCACAGGGACCCAATCGCCCATTTAAAGGGATACCACAATCAATTGATAGGGGTTGATGGAAAAGAAGAGCTTCTAATGGCCTACTTCAGAGAAAACTTTACAGGAATCGCCTCTGAGTGGTACATGGATCAAGAAATCACCCACTAGCACATATGGGATGAATTGGCCTGGGATTTAGTTTGACAATTTTAGTATAATGTGGACATCTCTCCGGAGGAAAATTGCTTGTCTAATTTAAAGAAGAAAACTGTGGAAATTTTAACCGAGTATGCTATCAGATGGTGCGAGTAAGTTGCCAGAGTAAAACCTCTGATGCATGAAGCACCAATGGTTACTGTCTTCCTACAGGCCCAAGAGGTTGATTACTATATGATGTCCACATTGGGCAAGCCATTTGCTGCGGCTATCAAGATTGGAGAAATGATAGAGAACGATTTAAAAATGGGACGAATTCTAAGTCAAGACGCCTTGAAATCTACATCAAAAGATATCTAGGATGGCTCGGGCATTTGGCTAATTGCATAAAAGAGAAGGTGGGAGCCATGATGGCTTCGGGTTCAAAAGGGACTTGCTGATCATTTGATGACTCTTGTATGCCACCAAGAACCCCACAATAATATTACCCACATAGAGATGTTGCTTATGTCATGGTAACGGCTCACTACACCGTGATGAATGCCCAACCTAACACACGGGCCCAACAGTACTATAACCAAACCCGAGCTCCACCTACCAGAAATAACTATCCCTACCAAGCTCCATATAATCTGGGCCCACCATAAATACACACCAACATAATCCACACCCTTGTGAGATTCGTAGGAGAAATAATTTCACCCTTATTGCTAAATCTTACTCCAGTTTACTTCAATTGTTAATCCAACTGGATCTGTTGCAACTTGTACCTCTCAACCAGCAAAATCCTGAATCCCTATTGTATAGGGACAGTACCAGATGTGCGTACCATTCAAGAGTAGAAGGTCGTGATACAGAAAACTATTAGACACTCAAAAGGGCGGTCGAAAACCTGATCAAAGAAAAGTGAACTATGCTGAGGGACAAGGAGATCCCCTGATGTGACAAACAACCTATTACCGGATCATAATAATCAGCCGATCATTGCTATGATCTGTGATGACAAAGAGTTTGACCTGACATTGAAGGCCATTTATTGCCATCGCCAATTTAGAGCAAGACCTTCACTGGCCAAAATCAAAAACAAAGTTACTTCAGTTCCCCAAGTCAATGAAATAAAAACTAGGCAAGCACTTGCAAAGAACGTGTTTCTCTATGTTCTCAAGGCCTTGAGAAAAGAATAACTTATCCTCAACACTCAAAATAAATTCGAGGAAAGGAAGGCTATATTGAATTTTCTAAGATTATATGTACCAAAGGGGACCTATGTGGCACGGGGGCTGGTAATTTCACCAAGGATAACTAAGCATGTGGCAATCACTCGCGCACCATAGTGTCCTAAACAAGATCCCACCATAGTCCCCTAGAACTACAACAGAACCATGGTTACATACAAAGTGAAAGAAGTTAAGGGAGAAGTGAACAAGATGAATTAGTCTAGGAAGTATCATACCCTTGAAGATTTAAAGAAGTCCAAACTGAAGCGGGATAAGAGAATTCCATCCAAGAAGCCTATAAGTAATGAGAAAGCAGAGAAGTACTTCAGAAATTACTTCAGAATACTTAATAGTTGACCAACTTCGGAAGACTCCTTCCCAGGTCTAGCTCTTCTCTCTGTTGTTGAGTACGGATGAAGACGCTCCTTATAACATTTAGCAAAGCATATTTCCTGGTTGATGCTTCTGTTGAACAATTGGAAAGAATGACCGAATTGTTTTTGAGGTCAACAAGATTTCCTTGAGTCGCAATGATTTGCCCCCACATGGAGTTGCCCATTAAAAAGTCATTCTCTTGACTGTCTAATGTGAGTCCTATATGTGAAAACAGTGATGTTAGATGGTATTTTTGGGGTAGATATTTGCCCTTTCTCAACACTCTAGAGAATGGAGATTAGAACACAAAGAATTCAGGCTAATAATGTATGTATGCGATATTTTAATGGGGTCAAGAGAGACACAATAGGAGAAATTGATTTGATTCTAACTATTAGATCTGTGGATTTTTAGGTGACCTTCAAGGTGTTGGACATGGAAACCTCATACAATTTTCTCCTAGGTAGACCATGGATTCATGCTGCAGGAGCTGTTCCTTCCACTCTTCACCAAATCGTCAAGTTTAAATTTGATAATCAAGAGATTGTTGTCCATGGGGAAGATGAGAAATCCATCTACCGAAACTCATCTCTCTCGTGTCTTGAAGCTAGAGAAGGCAATGAGCATATTGTGTACCATGCTTTCGACATTGTGGTCGCCGATCAATTTAAAGAAGATGTTCTACTACCTCAAGCTTGCCTATCTAATGCTTTGGTCATGGATGCCACTCTAATAGTTAGACATGGGTACCATCCTGAAAAGGGGCTCGGAGTATCTCTGACGGGAATCACTAAGCCTACTACCCCAATCGCCAATGAGAAGTGTTTCGGTGTGGGTTTCCAAGAAACAAACAACGATAGAACATGGGCCAATGCACGCAAAGAAAAAGGGTGGGTCATGTCCCAGCCAGCCCATTCCACATCGCGCTCAAACATTTCTCAAACCAAAGTATGTGGAAGAAGAAGAAGAGACCTTCACGACTGAAGAAATTGATGACATCTGCGAATCCTTGAAACATATGCTATATGAGTCCCACATGGTCCAGCTAGAGAAAGGCATAAGCAGTGTCAAGATGCAATATATGGGGCCGGACTTCAAGGTCCAAACCTGGGAGGCTACCTCATTCCATGTCAGGTGGGAGTCCCAGTAGTTCGGTCTTGCCATCTCTTCTGCATTACGAGTTATTTTAGAGTATAACTCGAATGTTTTACTTTATTGTCTTTTAATTCTAATGTAAACACTCCTATCTTCAATTCAATGAAATGGAATCAATATTCATCTTTCGTAGATGTCTCTTTTCTTTTGTTCTGATTTTACTAATATTCTTATATTTTTCTTTTCAGTTCTAATCATGCGGAGTTAAATAACATGACATACTTGCAGATTTCATGCCTAGATCCTAAAATGCTGTCTAACTTTGAAATAATGAATCAAGAGCCAAAATATGATGAAGATGAGGCTCTTAGGTAAATAAATCGAGAATTGGAACAATTTAAAAATAAGCCTAAGCAAAATTTAAATGATACCAAGCCAATTAATTTGGGCAGTCTAGAAGAGATCTGAGAAACCATGATAAGCATTCACGCTAACGAAAAAATTAGGGATGGTTTGATCCAACTTTTGTTTGAATTCAAAGATGTGTTTGCATGGTCTTATGATGATATTCTCAGGTTGGGCGTTGATTTGGTAGTACATAAGTTACCTATCTATCCAGTGATAAAATCAAGGAAGAAGTCACCAAACAACTGAAAGTTTATGTGATCCGAGTGGTCTGATATACCACATGGTTGGCTAATGTGGTCCCGGTGTCGAAGAAACATGGAGACTCCAAGTTTGAATTGAATATTTGGATTTGAAAAAGGCGAGTCCCAAGGACAATTTTTCATTACCAAACATCAAAATTCTTGTTGACAACTATGCCAAACATGAGATAAAGTCTTTCGTGGATTGTTATGCTGGATATTATCAGGTTCTGATGGATTAAGAAGATGCAGAGAAAACCAATTTCACCATGCCTCTGGGAACTTACTAATACAGGCTCATGCCATTTGGTCTAATAATGTTAGGGCATCCTACATGAAAGCTATGACTGCCATATTCCATGGCATGATGCATCAGGAGATTGAGGTATATGTAGATGTTGTGATCACCAAATTCATAATGCAAGAAGACCATGTGCGATATCAGAGGAAGTTCTTTAAGCATCTGCACAGGTATGACTTGAAATTGAATGCAGCTAAATGTGCATTCGGAGTTCTATTTGGGAAGCTCATGTGTTTTATGGTCAGTCGAAAGGGTATTGAATTAGATCCGACAAACTTAAAGTCTATTCAAGATTTGCCACCTCCGAAAAGCAAGAAATAGGTCATGAGAAGGCTGAATTACATCAGTAGGTTGATTGCTCATCTTACTACCACCTGTGAGCCCATATTCAAGCTATTAAAGAAAGATATGGCAATCGAATGGATGAAGGAATGTCAAGAATCTTTTGATAAAATAAAAAAATATCTGTCAAATTCGCCAGTGCTAGTTCTACCCGAGCCAGGAAGACCTTTGTTTTTGTACCTGGCAACCCTATAAAATTCTTTTGGATGTGTCCTGGGGGAAACACGATGTAAATGGGAAGAGATATATTATCTGAGGAAGAAGTTCACCAGCTATGAAGCCAAGTACACATTGTTGGAAAAAACTTGTTGCACCCTAACTTGTGTCGCCCAAAGCTTAGACTTTACTTGTTGGCTTACATATTATATGTCATAACCAGGATTGATCCTTTGAAGTATATATTACATAAGCCAAAGCCCCCTAGAAGTTAGCAAAATGGCAGATCCTACTCACTGAGTTTGACATAGTCTACGTTACCCCAACTGCGATGAAATCCCAAGCCTTGGCGGATCATTTAGCTGAGAACCCGATTGATGATGAATACCAACCCCTAAGTACTTACTTTCTGGACGAGGAATTAAACTTGGTTAAACTAGTTCCAGAGAACACCAATGCTTGAAAAATGTTCTTTGATGGGGCTGTAAATGCAAAAGGTGTGGGCATTGGGGCAATTATGATTTCGCCCACATGTCAACACTATCTAGCCACAGTCCATCTGCGATTCTTCTATGCAACAACACCGCCGAGTATAAACCATGCATCACGGCAAGAATATGGCAGCTGATCTAGATGTAAAGGAATTATTAATCATGAGGGATACTGATTTGATCATTCGGCAAGCCCAAGGTGGCAAACTCAATCCATACAAGCAATATGTGGAAGATCTCAGCAAATTGTTCAAGTCAGCCAAGTTCAAGTATATTCCTTGATTCCACAACGGATTAGCTAATGTACTAGCTACTCTGGCCTCAATGCTGCTATACCTAGGTAATGTTTATATTGACCTACTAGAAATCCAGGTTCGAGAAAGACATGGTTATTATAGCATGATTGAAATGGAGCCAGATGTTCAGCCATGGTGTTATGATCTCAAAAGGTTTTTGATAACAAAAGAATACCCCGAGCAGGCCAGTAGAGATCAAAAGAGAACTATCAAAAAGTGTGAGATCAATTTCTTTTTGAGTGGAGAGGTTCTATACAAAAGAACTCCAAGCCTGAACCTTTTGAGGTGCGTATATTCTCGATGAGCTGAAAAGATCATGATTAAAGTGCATCGGGAGTATGTGGGGCTCACATGAACATGTATGTTAGTGCAAAGAAAATCCTCTGGACAGGTTATTACTGGATGACCATGAAAAAATAATAATTCAGTTTCGTCCGAAAATGCTATCAATGCCAAATACACGTTGACCTGATTAATTCTCCGCCATCAGATTTACATCCTATGTAAATGCCTTGGATATTTGTTGCTGGGGACATAGATGTTATTGGGCCGATCGAGCCAAAAGCATCGAATGGGCACAAATTTATCTTGGTTGCAATTTATTATTTCACAAAGTAGGTCAAAGCAGTTACTTTGAAAGAAATGACCTAGAAAGCAGTGGTAGACTTTGTGCATTCCAACAATATTTGTCATTTTGGTACTCCTAAAACCATCACTATAGACAATGATGCAAATCTAAACATCCACTTGACAAGGGAGGTATATGAACAACTTAAAATCATGCATTGTAAATCTGCCCCTTATTGGTCCAAAGCTAATGGTATTGTTGAAGTAGAAAAAAAGAAAATCAAGAAATGGCATGAAAGCTTGCCATTTGTACTACTAGGATATTGCACAATCGTGTGCACATCAGTTAGGGCCACCCCCTACTTATTGGTTTATGGCACTAAAGCTATAATGCCTACAAAAGTTGAGGTTCCCTCTCTTCGGATCATTATTGAAGCCGAGATCGATGACGATTAATGGGTCAAAACCCAATTGGATCAATTAACTATGATTGATGTAAAGCGGATGGCCGCAGTTTGCAACAGGCAATAGTACCAACAAAGAATGGCCCATGGCAACAAAAAGAAACTACGGCCCAAAAAATTTGAAGTAGGGCAACTCGTTTTGAGGCGTATTCTCCCGCATCATGAAGAAGCCAAAGGAAAATTTGCTCCAAATTAGAATTGTCCGTACATCATAAGAAGAATTTTGTAGCAATGTATTTGGGAAGCATCGAAAGAAGTGACCTCGAGAAAACTATCAATGCGGATGCAATCAAAAGGTATTACGTCTGATTCCTTTTTCATAGCTTTAACATGCTCTAATTGGAATGACAAAGGCTTTCTTTCTCGCTATCCAAATGCTATCAAAGCTCTGCAAACCCGTTAAGACGGCTCCCTTTATTTGATTACCCTCTTTGGAACCAGGAAGTTACTATAAAAATAGATGAAAAAAAAGAAACTAATAAAAGAAAGACAAAAGAAGATCAAAAACAAAGTTGCTTGAAATACGTGCGAATTGATTCCGAAAGGCTATTTAGGCAGACTCTCTCTGAGATTCAATCACACCAAAAAAAAAATTCACATTCCCCAAAAAGTTAAAACTGAGGCAGATGTTACAATGATTCGGTGATGGTTTTGCCTGAAAGGTTCTAAAGTTGTAAATTCAATCCAAATTCTTTTACCCAAATCCATTTCGAGTCCTTTAGATCAATCGACAGATGTTCAAAATTGGAGGGTCCAATTACTTGGATGCAGCCAAAATGAGAGAAATAAAATGAGAGAGTCTTATTGGTGAAAAACCTCATAGGCGTCATAAGGCGATGGTGAGTAGAGAAAAAAAATGAGAGTGTTATTGGTGAAACTCTCACGCGCACTGTAAAACGATAATGAGTCGAGAACACTAAAACGAGAGAGTCGTGTTAGTGAAAATCCATAAAGGGAAACTATAAGCGACGGTGAGAAGATAAATGAAAGGGGCCAGTTGGTGAAAATCGTAAAAGGGCGCCACTAATTAAAAGAGGACAGTCACAGCCATTGGCATTGACACAATTCTGGCAAGTTTTTTGCATTTCAAGGCAAAAGTGGTGATGAATTTCTAAGATTTGGATGGTCTATACATATGAGGAATCCAGTCCAAAAGACGTCTCATGTTTATTAAAGTCCACATGTACTCTAGATAAGTCCTTTTCCTTTCCCCAAAAGGGATACCTCTTGTTAAACTCATTTTTCATTCCATTGTTTGTTTTTCTTTGAATCATTTTCAGTCTAATTTTGTTCTGAGAACTAAGACGAAGAAGAGATGGAAAGATTGATTTATAGTTCTCTTGTTTGATACAAGCTAATATGCAGAAAGGCACCCAGCCTTGGCAGGGGCATCAAGTTGATCCCGACTGGCCGTGACGGCCGATGCTTTGAAATAAAAAACTATTGGAAGGAGGAAATCAAATGGAAATTCCTACAATGGCAAAATGAAGTTGAAAATGTTAAGTCTCAATTGGCTAACCATCTTGGCAAGGTTGGAAAAGCCAATGTACTCCAATGCTCTGAGATTTAAATTGGAAGAAAGAAACCAGAAGTGAAATGCCCATTGTGAGCAAGTGATTTTTGCCCTTATAAAATACTCCTATAAAATTACCAAGAAAGTAGATTTTTTATTAATTGATTACCATTTGTAGAATTCTATTAATTATTTGCGTTTATGTGCACGTATAATTTTATTAAAAACATGAAAGACGTCAAAAATACCACGCATTGCGTTTAAGTTTGTTTTAATATTTTTAGAATTAATTATTTGCTTTATTAAAACTAAAAATCATAAAAAAATGGCCGATTCCCCCCTTTATTTTAGATTATTTACTTTTTTTCAATTTTAATTTAGGATTAAGTTATTTTTATAAATTTGTAATTAGGTAATTTGTTTAACTTTGCATTTTTCGATTAATTTAGGTTTTTAAAAACTGGGATAGAAAATTTTCGTTCATTTGTTTGCTTTGGTGCCTGAACAAGTCTTTATCGTGAGGCACAAGGTTTGAGATGACCAAAAAAAATTCTCAACCCAAATAAAAGAAAAGAAGTTGAACTCTGAGTATAGAAGCGAAGAAAAGATCTGGATTGCTCAAGATATGACTGAAGTCACAAGCTTCGCATGTCCTGCCTTGATCCAAGAAACTGAAGAAGAATGAACTAGCAGTCGTAGCTAACGAGCATCAAAATTCGGATCCGAATATGCAGGAAGAATCATCTGAGACTCAAGATTAAGCTTTTGAAGGTTTATCGATAGGAATCTTGTAACTCCTAGTTGATAAGCTTATCTAGTTTAGCTTTTCGTCTTTCATCTTGGTGTAATAAGGAGCTCGGTTAACAGAAACAGCAGCAACAGCAGTGAAATCATATTTTTCGGTAGTCCCAGCTACCAGAACTTCCAGAACTACACTGACCTAATTTCTTTATAGCTAAGGATATGTAGGAAACCTCCGAAGCAAGGTTCGGTCAGACTCTTTCAAAAGATATTTCTCATGGAGTTCCAAACGGGCGAAAATTCCTTATAATTGCTTATTTTATTTTATTTTTCGAAAATTTGTCGTGTTTCCGAATAAAGAGGGGCAGCTGTGAGCATGCGATTTTTGCCCTATAAGAAATACTCCTACAAAATTACCAAGAAAATAGAATTTTTGTTAATTGATTGCCATTTTAGGAATTTGTGTAGAATTCCACTAATTGTTTGCATTCCGGTGCATGTATAGTTTTATTAAAAATCATGAAAAATGCAAAAAATACAATGCATTCCATTTAGGTTTGTTTTTATATTATTGGGATTAATTAATTTATTAGTTACTTTATTAAAACTATAAATGACAAAAAATGGCCAATTTTTACATTTTCCCCTTTATTTTACATTATTATTTTTTTATTTTTAATTTAGGATTAAGTTATTTTTATAAATTATGTAATTAGGTAATTAGTTTAACTTCACATTTTAGATTAATTTAGGATTTTTAACTTTAAAAAGGGAATAAAAAAGAAGGGTCTTTCAATTGGGTAGATTTTATTCCCAAACCAGCCCAAAAATCACCCAGACCCATGCCCAAAAACCCTTTCACCCGGTCCAACCCTTCACACCCCAAACGACCCCGTTTTGTAACACTTTGATCATAGTTATTTGGATCTTGGCAATCCAACGGCTCGGAATTGAGGAGTCACTTGATATATAATTGTGCGAAATAATCCCCCCTCCCCCACTTCGGAGCCCACTCATTTAGTCTCGCTAACTCACAACCAAAGAAAACCCTAGTCACCGTCATTCCCACGTCGCCTCCGCCACAAACCACTTACCAGAAATCGCTACATGGTGGTTACGATGCTCCAAACACCACTATTTTTACACCACAGAATCATTGTCCCTTCCTCATCCTAAGTCCCCAATCAGTTTTTCCAAATCCCTGCCGAATAAGATTCAAACCAAAAAACTCTAAATCACCTAAAAAGCCCTAAATTCACACCATACGATCTCTAGCCTTCCCTGGCCACTACTCTACCTTCGATTTCCCAAAATCCCCGAATTTCAGATCTACAAAAAGCCAGAAGACCCTAGCTTGCTCAGTTTCAAGGCTCCAATAATCCTGAAATGCATGCTAATTAATTGTTCTTGTCAAGAACAACTGATTAGCATCAATGTTGGTTCATTTAAGAGAGATTTGGACCTATGTATCAATCTAGTTCCACATGAAGACCTTTTTCGATTTCTTCTTTTTAGTTAAAATCCCTTTGCCTTCCTGTTTCTCCCTTTCCTTTTCTTAGAATCCTCTTCATCATATTTCTTTATGTTTAGTCACATGTTTTAGGTTTGTTTTGGATTCCTTTCCAGAAGTGTGTTGTGCATTTGTCTTTACATCTGATAATTAGTCAACATGTTTGTTCTTCATTGTTAGAAGCTGTCCCCATTTAAATACTTGAACTTGCTTAAAAAATCTGTTTCTTAAGGGGTTTAAGTAACCCGTACAGTTAGTGACTCGTGTAGTTTAAGTCCTGAAATAGCTTTATTTTTTTTGTTGATTAGTTACTATTTTCGTCTTTTTTGTGTTGTTTTGTTTGTTTTGAATCATTTTCTAGTATACTGAAATTGCATGCTTAGTCTATTTTTAATAGTTGTTTAATGCATAACTAGCTTAGGTTCAGTGTTATTCAATTTATTTTTTTCATTTGATTAAACACGTCTACCTATGCTCATTAAAAATTGATAATCTGAAAAGCATTGTTAAGTCTTTGGTTCATTTTAGAGTTTAGGTTTATGTTTTAATTGCTTTAAGTCAGCATTGTTGGTTGTTTTTGAGTCAATTATAGACATTAGCCCCATTTGTTTCTATTTGCCTGAGTGTGTAGATCAATAGAAACTTTAGGGACTCAATTGAACATGAAAAGTTTAGGATAAGAACTGAAATAAGCAATAACTTAAAGGGTAAAAATTGATTCTCACTTAGGCTAAAAATCAGAAACTTCCTAGAAAATGTACAGCTATCCTAGCTGTTATAAAAGTTGCTGAAATATAGGATAGTTGTACCAAAGATGTGAAAGAACAGTACTACTTTTACCCTAGGATAAGGAATATGCCCAAAAAGATACTCTCCCTAGGAAGCCTATATATGTTTCTCTCATTATGACAGACGATCAATTTTTTAGCAATCATCAACATTATTCTCTGCAAAAAAAGGTTCCCTTTCTAGATTTTAGAAAACCTTAGAAAGATTTCAAAAGAAAACTTTCCTCTTTTGGTTCATAAGCTGGAAAATGGATTGAAATAGAGAGTTTTCTAGGGTTATTTACTTGGGATTTTCTGGTTTTCAAGTGGTTGGTTTTGGTTGTGAATCTTTGGGATTCACTTGGTTGTTGAAGGTATGTTGATTAATGTTGTTTTTTCTGTGATTATGAAGTCTTCCAGCAGTTGTTTCTTTCATTTTAGCTGTTGTTATGTAATTGATGTTTCAAGGTACACATGTTTCTTCCATGTTTCGGTGCATGTAAATGGAACTTAAGATGAATGCAGTTGATATTTGATTTCCAATATTTACATATTTGTATGTCTTGTTTGCTTAAAATTGCGATCATGTTGAATATCTTCCTTCTTAAATGAATGGTCTTTTGCCTCTTTGGTTCTATATCATGAGAATTTGTTCTTTATATGATTTTAACATTGATCATTTATTTGTTTCAGCTAGTATGCATTCTTGTTTTTCCTTGTATTAGTTAGGTAGTATGTTTAGATACCTGTGCTTTAAACTTGGCTGGTTCATTGAGTCTTACCCTTAAATGGTCAGATTCATTGATTAAACCACCCATTCCTTTCCCTTTGGGTCCATTCTGGTACTTTTCTAAGGCAGCATGCCACGACTTTGGATTTGAAACCTTTGTTAGTTCATGAGTTTGAACTTTGACATGGTAAACCCATTAATCACAACTGTTTCTACATTATTTATCTAAGTCTTGATAATGTAGTAGATTAGTATAATTAAAGGTATTTTATGAATCTGACCCTTTCATGGTCAGATCCATGAGATTCTTGGTAGAAACAGGAGCTGATTTGGCAATAACAAACTTCAGGGTTTGTGTTTAAACAATCAGCTTGTGGGAAGCAGCTCTATAGCTGATCTCTTACAATCTGGTACAGTGGTTTCAAAGAATTTGATGGCAGGAATTCGATGCGAGAAGAAATTCTCCTTTTATTTACTTTTTTTAGAAGATCTTCTTTCTTCTTTTAGATGTTAGTTATGAGGGATGTTAGGATAATGATTCGTTTGGTTAATATCTTTCCAGTATAAAGTCTTGGATTTTCAATATTGTAAATGGACTGTTAAGTTTCAAAAATCTTGATTATCAGTAGACTTTCAATAGTAGATTTTTCTTTATAATAAACATGTTTTATGGTTGCATGTGGTATATTGGGCATATCTTCATGGCACGTTCTTGTTGGTTTAATAGGGGCCAGATTTGCATATATCCCAAAGAGAGAAAAACTAGTTGTGACAAGTTTGGGCCTAGGCCTTAAACCATATAGCTTGGCTCAGTTACAAAATTCCTTTTATGAATTAAAATATAAATATATTTATTTTTTATATCTTGCAAATCATGGTAAATGCAATTAATTTTTAGAACTTGAATTGTATTTTGATTTCTAGATTCTGATCTTTCTAACTAGAAGTGAATTGGGTTTCAACTTTTGCAAAACGTGTATTACGTAACCTTGGGCTCAAAGTGTAAAGGTAGATAGGCCCAATTAGTCATTAGTCGCAATTGAACCCTGCCAAATATGAGCCCAATATGGCCAACTTGGTCTAAAAATCACATGAAGCAATGACCTTTGAGTTCCTTAATTCTGGGCCAAATTCCAAGACCAAAGTAGATTTAATTGTTGATGGATCCCTAACCGAATAACCTAAAGGGCCACTATTGGCCCAATTCCCCTTATCCAAAAAATGATTAAAGGTCCAATACATTCACCCCGAAACTTGTTTATGATCAATAGCTTTATGTTAAGCTTACGTTAGTTTTAAATAAGAACATCCTTAGATTGCCTTAATTAAATATAATTTTTTTAAAATCAATTGAGGTGTGCCATGCAAAACAAAACCCCTTAACTCACGGCCCTCATCAAATTAAGTCAAGAGTTAACCCTTGTAGAAAATATTTGAGGTGTGCCATCAATTAAATTATCTATGGACCTCAAAAATGTAGCTTTTAAGAATCGAATGATCATAGTTTTCTTTAGGTTTGATTTAGACTAGTATTGTGATTACATTCACGTAATATAATTGCAAATTGTTTCTAAATAGTAATTCGAAGGATGTGTTTGTGCAACATCAACCAAACTTTTCTTAATAAATAAAACAAGCATTAGTAATTGTGGTCACATTTGCGTGATATAATTTTGATGGGCCAAAGGAAAAGATTTTTATGTACGCCTAACTCAATTCTTTAATTACGAATAAATCAAGTGATTAAAAGAGGTTAAAGGGATAAATGTACATAGGTCCTATAATTAAGTAATTAGACAATCAAAAGTCAAGTAATAATCACTAAGCAACCGTGTTAGAACGGCGGAACCCAAGAATGTCTAACACCTTCTCCCAGATTAATAGAATTCCTTATCTAGAATTTCTGGTTCGCAAAGCTTTAAGATAAAGTCGAAACTTTCTCGATTTAGGATTTAAAATAAACCAGTGACTTGGGGTACGAAATAAACTATTCCAAGTGGCGATTCTGATAAAAATAAATAAAATAATCCCAATTTCGCATAATGTCACTTTAATTGAAAAAACTCCACATATACCTTTCGGGATAAGTAAAAAAGAAGGTGTGAGAGCTCCGGCGACTCCGCTGAGGACAAGAAACCAGAACTTTTGGTTCAGCATTTGAGAATTTGAGCTTGTTAATGTGATTTTTATTTGGATTTATTGTTGATATTATTGTATTTTGTAAACGTAATGTGCTAATTGCCATTTACCTGTTTTGATATTCCTTGAACTATATCTAAATGTCTTCTTATGTCTCTCTTCCGAGTCTTCTAAAAAATAGTGCTCAAGTTCGCGCGGCCCACTTTTTTGTTAGAGTTATACCAAATAGAATGGGGTTGGACAAGCAACAAGGCCAGGCAAACTTTCATGCTCCTGGTACGTTACCCCCTCCTCGACTCAAGTTTTTCTACTCGGGTAATCCAGCTCTAGAACACGATCCCAGGTTTAAACTTAGAATAACATAACCTCATACCGGATCCCTAGTAGGAACTTTTATTTGCATCACGTGCATTTGACCTTGGGAACTCAACACATGGGGTTGTTTTCGTCTAGGACACGTATACCCAAAATAAAGACCATCGTGATGCATTCTACATGCTATGTGAATATTTATTTGTTTCAGCTTGCATGTTAACTGGCTAAGAAAAGGAAATAAAGATAAAAACCAAGAGTGAGGTACAATGGAAAATTTTCCTGGTTACCCCGGTATTTAAAATTCCTCAAAATTATGTCAAAACTTTTGAAATGGGAAAATGGATTTTTAAAAAAGTGAGCCAAATATCATGTTTATTTAATGTCAAAATTGACGAAACTACGTAGGTCTGATCCTCATCGGATGCGGGATACGTAGGCAACCCACATAAGGTTCGGCCTTATGTTTTGCAAATAATAATAAAGTAAAGTGTAGTTTAGGGCTTTGGTCAAAAGAATAAGCCGACCTAGCTTCGGTTTTATTTTTAAGTCATTCTTACCAGAATAGCCTTAGAATATATTTTAATGGTCAAAATATTATTTTCGGGAGGAACGGGCAAGTAAGGTATCTTTTTTCATAAAATACTTTCCCATAGTCTCAAAATTTGTTTGGAATTGTGAAGGGTCCATATTTACAAAAATGACTATTTTTGCTAAAGTATCATCAAAGAGGTCTTTGTCCGTTGATTTTCTTTAGAAATTGAAAAAAAATTATTTTAGAACCCACAAAATTCAACTCTAACCTTAACCCTCCACAGGTACAAATGAATACTGTCTAGAACCCGTCATAATTTTTCATAATATGGGCTCAGTTGCAGCTTCGCATGTGGTGGATTGATTTAGATAAAGATGGTCGGGGTTGGGTGAAAAAGCAATTGGGTTCTTATAGACATCATGAGCATCAAACCCTGAGAGAATTTAATCAAAACCTTGGTAATATTTTGGGATCCTGTCCATAACATGTTCCGTTTCTTCGATTTTGAGCTCACCCTTACTCTAGAGGAAATGGCCAGATACATTGACTTTGGCCAAGACTTGAGGAAGCAACAGCTCATATTCCCAAGGGCTCCCTCTGTGCACAAGTTCTTTGTTCTTCTGAATACTAGTAAACTAATGAAGAAGGCTCATGTAAGCAAAGGATGTTGTTCTTTCTACTTCTTATACTTCAGGTTCAGGCATTCAGCTAGGTTTGAAACACATGAAAAAGGGTTGAATAACAAACAAGAAAGAGCACATGGCAAATTCATCGTAGGCTCGCTTTTATCATGGCATTTTTTGGGATCATGTTTTTTCCAAATACGAAAGGGACAATAGACACTCGCATGGCTAGAATTGCGCAAATTTTCACTACCAAGGAAGATCACACACTTGTTCTATTAATGCTGGTAGACATTTATCGAGCATTAACATTATGTAAGTTTGGGTCTCAATTCTTTGAAGGTTGCAACATTCTTCTTCAAATATGGTTGATCGAACATCTCCGTCGTCACCCCAAGTTCATCATTTACTGTGCGGACGGGAACAACTTCATAAAGGGTTATGACGAGAGGGTGAAAGATTACAAAACTCCAAAAGGTATTGAGGCTTAGGTTTCCCACATAAGGAGGTTGGCTTCTGGTAACAGAAGTCATATACATGACAGCTTCAAAGGGCTACTTGATGATAATGGGCCTGAGGAGTATCCAACCATATGCACGCAAAGAGTTATAAGGAAACTGGGAAGGTATCAAGTGCTACCCAAAGATGTAGATTTCAGTACCCAAGTCATTGAATTACACCCAAAAGCAACACTGCCTGAGGCTTTACTCCAACGGGATTGGAGTGGTTGCCAATATCTGAAAAGTGACACCAAGGTACCAGATCTTGCGAGAGGGGAAGTGGATCCGAATTATGTTGCATGGTTTCAGATAAGGTTTTGTGCAAATGATGCGCCAGAGTCCGAGCCCGATTATGAAAGGCCCACAAAGAGACCTCATGTTCAAGCTTTTGGTGGTAAAATAATGGAAAAGTTGGCTTAGGGAGAGAATGAGAAAAAATATCAAGCCATCATTCACGCTTTTGCAAGAAGAGTTGAGAAACGTCGTATTCAACAATGATCTACAGGCACAGGAAGGTGAAGGTGAAAGAAAAAGGATAGCCCAGGAAAATGAAGCTCTTCTAGCCCAAGTTCGAAAACTGAGAATAGAAACCGAGAACCCAGGCCGAAGTAGAAAAGATGAAAGGCTAATATACAACCTTACGCAAGAAGTACGTGACTTTGAGGATGATTTGCAAAAGGCTGATTCTGAGCTAGTAAAAAATATGAACAAAGTTGGCCAAAAATGTAGGAGAATGGGCAACTTTTGTTCGACAGTTGAAGAAAAAACATGAAAGAGCATTCATGGGCTGGAAAAAGGATCTTAATATCCTTAAGGGTGAAATGACTAAACAAGCCAAATTCAAAGCGAGAGAACATTGCTACGCTTTGATGGCACAGCTAGAGGGAGACCTACAGCATTTGCAAGAATAGAATCATACAACCACCCAAGCCTTGGAGGCTAGATCTCATCAGATTGGGTGTTTGTTGTAAGAAAATGGCATAATCAGGGAAAAGGTTAGAAGAATCACCGACTACATTGTGATGAAGTACAACAAGTGCGAAGACATGACCATGTCCATGTTCTTCGCCACAATGATGATATTTGTCCATAAAATATGGATAATCTCTATTGTCCCAGGATGACAGTTGCATAGGCATGTAGCAAGACCAATTGGTGTCCTTAGGATAGGATTGGAGGCACTGGTGTACTCCTAATTGTTTTCTCTTTTTCGAGTCTGTATTTTTATTCCTAAAGTCTATTTTGAGTTTGTTATAGTTTTCAATTCTCAAGTATGTAGGATCGAGTCTTTGTAATAAAGAAAAATTAGAAGTCTTATTTTAATGGAAAATTGAAAAACCCAAAAATGTTTTATTTACTTCATTAACTCCTTAAACTACGTGATGGTCTGATTCACGCGGTGTCGGGATGCATAGGCAATCTTAGTTGAATCTGATCATGATTTAAAATGATCTGAATAAAAGAAAAGAGAGAAAAGAAAGAAAAGGAGAGAAAAAACAAGAAAATAGAGTGAACAAACATGAGACATGTGAGGCCAAACCTATTGGCAAAAGAAACGGCATGCAATAGTAGCAATAAGGTTCAATAGATAGCAGGCATTCGAAGCATAATAAGCTAGAAGGTCAAGTCACATTGAATCAATAGTGACGAAAAATAGAGTGTCAAAAGCATGCAAAGGGTCTCATAGTAGAATATGAGAAAACCTTTTCAAAAGTTAGGGTTTGAAGAATAGTGGAGTTTTAAAGATAGTACAAATCTAGAATCAGAGGATTCACATAAAGAAAAGAGGTTCTGAAATAAGAAACTTTAAGTCGAGTTAGTAATAAAACGAACAGTTTCGAACCCAAAGACGTATTTTATTTAACAATAGTCAAGCTTAAAATATGATAAGCAAATAAATCAAACAAATACTAGAAAATAGTTTATGAACTCGAATGATATTACAATAAATTAGGGTTTTAACAACAATTGAGTTTAAAGATGATAAACAGATAAATCAAACAGATACTAGCAAATAGTCTCAGAAACGCAAATGAACCCAAAGTAACTAGGGTTTTCAATATGCTAACTCAGATAGGAGAATAACATGAACAAAATATAGTAAAATTACAGACACATTAAAATCATAGAAAAATTTTGAAAAGAAGAAATTGAAGGAAAACTCTAATAGGAAAAAGATGAAGAGCCTTCTTTTGAAAGCAAAGTTAAAGAAGTGTCAAGAAAAAATTAAAAACTTCATGGCAAGCATGGATCTAAGGTAGATCCGAAAGAAGACGAAAAGATCTTAGAGATTAGGGTTTCAGAAGAACCCAAAAGCACGACAAAGGCCTTGATATTTACCAATCTAAATAGGAGAGTTAAAGGTATGACTCGGATGGCCATGGATGGCCGGAGAAAGGTCAGAGATGACCAGAGAAAGGTCATCAAGCAAAGACTGGACCAAGTCCCTTCAAAGCCTGGTCATGAGACCATAGAACCTAACCCATAAAAGCCATAGAAGGCTGGTATAGGTCTCAGATGAACTTAAAAGGCCATGGAGTAGGGTGGCGGCAACTAGGTTTGAGGGTGTTGTAGAGAGGATTTGCGAGATGAAGGATTCAGAGGTGGCGTGTGGTAATAAATGAAAAGGGTTTGGGGTTAGTTTGGAATTAAATAAAGTAAGGGTGGTTATTGGCCGTTGATCTGAATGATCAACGACCTGGATTAAAACGGGTAACTGGGCGATTAAATGAAACTAGGTTTGGGCTGGTATAATTGGCAATTGGGTCGGGTTTTATTTGGGTTCAATTGGGGTCAGAAATGGGCTATAATTGAAATGAAATTGGGCTAACAATTAAATAGCTAATTTTTCCTATTTCATTTATAAAAATAATAAATTAATTTCTGCAAATAAATAAAAGGTACTAAAATAATTTATAACACGCAATTAACAATTTAAATATATAGGACTTAATTTTTATGAATATAAACGTAATTAATCTTGACAGAGGCTAACATTGCAATTATTCAATTTTAACCTTGAAAAATACTAAATAAGTTTGTAAAATATGCAAAAACAATCCCTTAGCTATATTTTAGCATAAAGAAAAAATATGGACAAATGAATACCCAAAAATGATAATTTTAGAAATAGTTAATGGATTTTTATGGATAAAAATAGGGGAATAAATAGATTTAAGAACCTTTAAATTTAGGGAAAAATAATGGAACACTTGGATATGCTCATACATATGCTATTTTGAAGGTACTCTGCATATAAAATATATATATGAAAAAAATTTGGTATCAATAACCCCTCTCTTTACCTAGGAAGGATGAAAGAGTTGCTAGGTAAAGATATGATGGCCAAATTTTGACTGAACGAAACGGTTTGAAGAAGATTGGCCGCGCCCTAGCTACTGAGCTGCCTATATATCCCTAGTCTTACGGGAAACATGCCATATTTAGTTCAGGATCCGTTGGTGGAGTATGCCGCAGGTACTTTCCAAGAACGGACGCAATGTTTTGGTCATGGTACGTGAAAGGTTTATGGTAGTATTTAGGTTTGATGTGGTTGCGGGCACTGGAGTAGGAATGATCCTGTCGTGACAGTTGTTACTTGCTGGTTTACTTGCAAACAAGTAATACAAGCATATATCATGTGTAAATTTAGAATGCAAATTCCCGTCGGAGCATGAATGTTGTCTTCGGACGGTTATGATGACGCCTTTAGACCATGATGTCCTGGGCCATGAAGCATGTAATAAAGGATTCGTAGGCTATGAAATGATGTTCTTTTGCTATGAAAAATGGTGTCGAACCATGATTCCCTTGAATAACGATATGCAAAAATATTGAAAGGGATCCTCAGGCCATGACATGGTGTTCTCGAGCTATGAGGACAGTGCCTCCGAACAATTATGCCCATTAGATAAGTTGGTGATATTTCAGCCCATAAAGGATGTAGTAGCATGTCGCGATCTTTTAGCCATGCAATGTGTCGATCTTTCAGCCGCGCAATGTGGTGTTCTCTTAGCTAAGCAATCTGGCGATCTTTCAGCTGTGAAATGTGGCAATCTTTCAATCGTACAATGTGGCGATCTTTTAGCCATGCAATATGGCGATCTTTCAGCCGTGCAATATAGCATGTATCATTGGGGTAGCGTTGCTAAACAAGGCAATTTCGATGATAAACATGCATGATTTTGTCAAAGTATAACATGAATGTATAATAAAAATAGTTTTTTGATGAACTGACGATTGTGATGCAGTTTGAGACATTGAAACCTCTCTTGCTACATAGTTTTGAGGGTCCTCCTTAAAATTCTTCCTCGGTTTGATGGGTTGACGTTTGTACTATTGCTTGTGCTGGCGATCGGCTGAAATTACTTCAGAATTTTAAGGGTCCTACTCAAAATTCTGCCCCAGCTTCCAATTTCAAGGGGAAATGAAAATTTTATTTAATTGTGACCGAAATCATAATGCTTCCTACGTATCCCCTCTTAAATGGGAATCAGGTCTGGCATAGTTCAATTTACATCATATAGGGAAAAAGAAAGATTACAAGTAGTAACACTTGACTGCATCTGAATTAATCGGCTTTGGCTAGATCTCGCCGTCTATTTCTTCAAGTATGAGGGCTCCTCTTGTCAAAACCCAGTGAATCATGTACGGACCCTGCTAGTTGGGAGAGAACTTCCCTTTGGCCTCGTCTTGATGCGGAAAATATTTCTTTAATACCAGCTGTCCTGGTGTGAACTGTCTGGGCCTAACTCTTTTGGTCAAGGCTCTAGACATTCTATTCTGATAAATTTGACCGTGACACATTGCATTCATTCTTTTCCCATCTATAAGAGCTAGATGCTTGTACCGACTCTTCATCCACTCTACATAATTGAGCTCGGCTTCTTGTATGATCCTCAAGAAAGGAGTACTTCAGTAGGAATGACAGCTTCTGTACCATAAACCAGCATATAAAGGGCTGCCCAGTTGATGCGCAGACTGTAGTGCGATACCCTAACAGAGCAAATGATAACTTCTCGTGCCACTAATTATACTTCTCTATCATTTTCCTCAATATTTTCTTGATATCCTTATTGCCGGCTTCCACAGCTCCATTCATTATAGGCCTATAGGCTGTAGAATTCTTGTGTCTGGTCTTGAAGGTTTCACACATAGCTTTCATCAAGTCGTTGTTGAGGTTGGAGCTATTATCTGTAATGATTTACTCTAGAATACCAAATCGTCAAACATTGTGGTCCCGGATAAAGTGTATCATGACTTTCTTAGTCACTACTTTATAAGACATTGCTTCGATCCACTTGGTGAAATAGTCAATCGCCACTAGGATAAACCTGTGTACGTTGGAAGCAGCAGTCTCAATTGGTCCAATGACATCCATTCCACGGGCAGGGACCAACCATGGTGAGCTAGTTATGTTGAGCTTGCTTGGAGGTACCTTTATCATATCTGCATGTATCTGGTAGTGATGCCATTTTCGGGCATATTGGATGTAGTCTGTTTCCATAGTCATCCAATATTAACCAACCCAGAGTATCTTCTTTGCTAAGACAAAACCATTTATATGTGGACCACAGGTTCCTGCATGAATTTCCTCAAGTAGCTTGGATGCTTCCTTTTCGTCGACACATCTTAATAGTCCCAAATCAAGAGTCCTCCTATACAGGATTCCTCCTCTATGAAAGAAGTTGTTGGACAATCTCTGAATTGTCTGTTTTGTAGTATGATTGGCAAGCTCCAAGTACTCTCCTTATGCCAGATATTCCTTGATATCATGAAACCAAGGATTTTCGTCTGCTTCCTCTTCAACATAGGCACAGTAAGCTGGCTAATGTATCGGCGAACTCATTCTGGGGCCTGGGAATGTGCTAGAATTCTGTCTTCGGGAACCTCTTTCTTAATTCCTTTAAATGATATAGATACAGGAGTATCTTGGAGTTCTTTGTTGCCCATTTTTCTCAAACCTGATGTACGAGTAAATCTAAATTTTCAATCACTAGCAGCTCTTGCATGTTCATGTCAATAGCCATCCTGAGCCCTAAGATACATGATTCATATTCGGCGATATTGTTGGTGCAGGGGAATCTGAGTTTGGCAGACATTGGATAATGCTGACCGATTTCTGATACTAAGACTGCTCTTATTCCAACTCATTTGAAGTTTGTTGCTTCATAGAAGAACATTCTCCAACCATCATAGGATTCTGCAATGTCTTCTCCTATGAATGATACCTTTTCATCAGGAAAATATGTTTTCAAGGGTTCATATTGTACATCCACGGGGTTTTCGACAAGGTAGTTTGCCAGTGCATGTCCTTTCACCGCCTTCTGAGTTATGTAAACAATGTCAAATTCACTAAACAGGATTTTCCACTTGGCTAGCTTGCAATGGGCATGGGCTTCTGAAAGATGTACTTTAAGAGATACATCCTTGATATGAGATACGTGATATAGGCATAGAAGTAATGCCTCAGCTTCTGAGCCACCCAAGTCAAAGCACAGTAGGTGCATTCCAAAGGAGATACCGGGCTTTATATAGAGGGAACTTCTTGCTGAGATAGTAAATGACTTGTTCTTTTCTCCCTATTTCATCATGCTACCCCAAAACGCAACTGAAGGCTCCATTTAATAATGTGATGTAGAGTAATAAGGATCTACCTGGCCCGGCAGGACAAAGACTAGTGGTGTTGACAGGTATTCCTTGATTTTGTCAAATGCTTTTTGGAAGTCGTTGATCCATTTGGTAGCGGAGCCCTTCTTCAACATCATAAGGATTGGCATGCAGATAATCGTAGACTGTGCTATAAACCGGCTGATATAGTTAAGTCTTCCCAAGAAACTCATCATGTCCTTCTTGTTCTTTGCGTTGGAGTTCTTGATTGGCTTTGACCTTTGATGGAACCAGTTCTATTCCTCAGTGGCTCACGATAAACCCAAGCAACTTTTCGGAGGGAACCCCAAATACACACTTTACGGGATTCGATTTCAAGTTGTACCTTTGCAATCAATTGAAGAACTTTTTCAAATCTTCCATGTGATTAGTGGCCTTCTTGGACTAGATGATAACGCTATCCATGTATAACTCAATTTTCTTATGTATCATGTCGTGAAAATTAGTACTCACGGCCCTCATGTAGGTGACCCCTGCATTTTTCAGGATGAACAGCATCATCTTGTAACAATACATTCCCCGCGGTGTAACGAAAGCCGTTTTCTCACCATTTTCCTCATTCATCCAGATCTGATGATAGCCAGCGAAGCAATCTACAAATGACTGTAGATCGTTCTTGGCACAATTATCGATCATGATATGTATATTTGGCAAGGGAAAGTTGTCTTTCGGACTAGCCTAGTTGAGATCCTGGTATTCGACACAGACTCTTACCTTCCCGACCTTCTTTGGTACTGGTATAATGTTGGCTAACCAAGTAGGATATTCTACTACCCTAAGAACCTTAGCTTTGACTTGTTTAGTGACTTCTTCTTTGATTTTCAGACTCATATCTGGCTTGAATTTTCTGAGCTTCTTTTTTACTGGCGGACATGTCGATCAACTGGCAATTTATGGGCCATAATAGATGTACTTAGACTAGTCATGTCATCATATGAAAACACGAATATGTCCTCATATTCCTTTAGAAATTCTGTGTGTTCCTTCTTTTCGAACGACGACAAGTGAACGATGATTCGTGTTTCCTTGACATTGTTTACATCTCCTAGTTTAACAATTTCAGTCTTGTCCAGGTTGGACTTAGGTCTGTTTTCAAAGTTCTCAACTTCTTTGATGATCTCCTCTGGTATGCCATCTTCTTCTGAATCAATGTCCATTTGTTGCATTGTCTCATTGCATGTCACAGTCATTGGTTCATCAAGATAAGTAATATTAATGTTGTGTAAGTAAAGTAATGAGAGAAAAATAATAATGAGTGTTGGTTCATAATAAAAAATCAAAATGCTTTGGTAAATTCCATAATTGTTTTGAACATTGAAGAATTTATAACAGAAATCAAAATGTGAAAAAGAAAAATCATCTAGTAAAAAATAAAAATAGTGCATGATGCTCGTTTAAGCCTTGCCACCCGAGGCTCGCCGGGCTCTGGTAGTCCTAATGGTCCAATTGTTGAGGTATGCTCCTCTGCTCACAACTTGTATGGAAGGACCTTCCTCCCCCTCCTCCTCGAAAACAAAACAACATTCCATGTCATTGTCTTCCAGGAATAAGTTCTTTACCGCAACAAGTCCTTCTTCTTTGTCTGTCCCATAAACAATGTCAGCATGTTAGAAATTCTTCTCTAAAGGTGGTATTGACTGTTCCAATGGATAATAAGGACCGTGCCATGGTGGCGACCAGTTGTTGAATTCTTCCCAAGTGTACTCGTATCCCAGACCAAAAGTAGTGTTGTGCTTCTTGAGCTTCATGGGTTTATCAAACCCCTAGTGGTTCTTGTCGAGCCCTTTGCTAGGTTTGCACCTGTTCCAATTTAATATACTCTTGATCTTGTTGTCCCACCATTTATCTTTGTCTACATCATTGACTTGCTCGATGTGGTGATAGGTCTCTCCAGCTAATTTCTTCATCCCCCTATCGCCGGAACTGTCTGATGACTGTATATAAGATTGCTACCGTCACCGTGAATGATCATTTCCTGATGATTCCATTCAAATTTTACAGCATGATGCAGTGTTTAAGCCATATCCCGCAGCATGATTCCAGGGATGCCCTAGCAGCAGGTAGTAGGTTGCTGGCACATCTATTACTTGAAAGTCGACCTCGAACCAAGTCGGTCCCATCTGCATACACAGGCTAATCTTGCTTATGGTGGATCTCTGAGGCCTATCAAATGCTTTCATATTGATTGCTCCTTCTTTTATCTCATGCAGTCTTTTACTCAGCTTCTTAAGTGTTATCAACGGGCATATATTAAGGTTGGAACCCCTATCGATCAGGATCCTAGTGATGAAGTAGTTTGCACATTGCACGGTGATGTGAAATACTTTATTATGATCCAACCCTTCAGACAGCAGCTCGTCTTCTTAAAAGGTAATTTTATGGCTTTCTAATACTTGGCCTACCATATTGGCTATTTCTCCGCCAGTGATGTTACTTGGCACGTATTCTTCACTCAGCACTTTCACCACAACATTTTTGTGTGTCTTGGAGTTCTATAGCAATGAGATGATAGATATATGTGCTAGTGTTTTGTTTAGCTGGTCGATGACCAAATACTCCTTGGCTTGTATCTTTCTTCAGAGGTTATCTGGACCTGTTTTCATGATGAGCAGCCAGTTGGAAGCTTGCTTGCTTAACTCAGATAAGTGTTCCGGGGTATAGACTCCTCCAGTCCTTACCACACTCTGTACCGCAACAGTCTCTTCGAGCCTGACTTTACCTTTCCTCCTAGCCTTGGTTGTATATTCCTAAAGTATAGCTTTTGTATGGAATGATGGCATGGTGGTCATTGCCACTGGAATCGGTGCAGCCACCTTTACATCGCATAGGACATGTTCCTTGGGTAGTAAAACTGTAACCTCAAACGGTGCCAGTGTTTTTGTTGATGGCGCTACCTCGAACTCAAGAGGGATAGACACATCTACCTCAATGACCTCAGACGGTTGAATTTGGACTATGATGTGGTTGAGAGTGACTGCAGTATTCTTTGGATCATCACCTTCTACGATCAACTCGATTGACCCCTTGGGATACTAATCATTCTTTACTTTGATCATGTGAATACCCCCGCCTTTATGGTCTGGTAGGGAATTGTTGCGGATGTTCAGAGTGCCTTCCTTTGCTACAATGACCTTGTTATCAATGAGGGACTATATCTTATCTTTTAAAGAGCGACATTCATCGATGGTATGTCCCTTCATGCCGGAATGATATGCACAAGATTTGTTTGGGTTAACCTACTGAGAAGGGTTCTTAGGGGTTGAAGCATGGATGGAGGTGACATAACCGGCAGTTTGAGTCTCTCATATAGCTTATCAATAGATTCGGCAATGGCTGTGTATTATTTGGGGGCCTCCGATCAAAATTAAGTTGGGGCCTAGGAAAAGTTTCGTGTGCAGGGGGTGATTGGTAATAAAATGGTTGGGCATTGTAGGTTTGGTAGACATACGTGGGTTGGGAATATCTGCGCGAGGTAGGCTGATATGTGGGAGGTGGAGGTGATTGATAAGTTGGTGCTGGGGCTTGGTAGGAGAGTTCTTGGTAGTTTAGAGCTGACTGATATGTGAGTGGCGGTATAGGGTAGGTTTGGTATTTAAGGGGAGAATTGGTCCTTTGTGCAACCATTACTGCCCCTACGTCTCTCTTCTTAGACACACCACCAGATTGCAAGGCTTTATTTGTGGCTTCCAAGGCCTCAAAGTTTGTAACCATGCTGCTTTTAATACCTTCTTCGATTCGGTCCCCCAGTTTGATGATATCAGAAAACTTATGATTTTCAATCATCATTAGTCATTCATAATACTGCGGGTCCTGAGTCCGGACAAAGAATTTGTTATCTGTTCCTCCTCAAAGACAGGTCTGACCTTAGCAGCTTCCAACCTCCAGCGAGTAACATACTCGCGAAACATTTCCGTAGGCTTCTTCTTTAGGTTATGAATGTAGAATACATCCGGTGCATTCTTTTTGTTAAATCTAAACATGTCCATGAAATCGGAGGCCATACATACCCATCTCGACCATTTCTTAGTATCCTGGTTGATGTACCAGGATAGTGCATCTCTTTTTAGACTCCTTATGAACAGTTTGATGCGGATCTTTTCGTCCTTTCTTACCCCAACCAGCGTGTCGCAGTATGTTCTCATATGGACCCTTGGATCACCTGTACCGTAAAAAATCTCAAACTTGGGAGCTTTGTACCCCTTTGGCAGTTTGACATCTGGTTGTATGTAGATATTTTCATAGATCAATCCTTCGATCCCTCTACTTCCTTCGACGCCTTGGATTTGGCAAGTTAGTTTCTTAAGCTCTTCAGCTAAATTTCTGATTAGATTCTTTTCCTCGGACCCAAGGGTGCAAGATATATGTTGGGTAGAGAGCGGTACAGTATCCACGTAGATGGGATGTTGTGGTGGCCGGGTGTGTGGGTGTGGAAATGGCCATTTGCAGAGTTTTGTGGTTTGAGGATGAGTAATGGATAGTTATGTTGGAGTGTGGCAAGTGTTTAATTGGTTCTTTATTGGAACAGTGGGACGATTTGGTTACTTTTGTAGATGTTTAGGATTTTGGTCATTGGGGAATATAGTGTCTGGGGTGCTGAGGGAGAAGGATAGGTTGGGCAGATTCTGAACTTGATGAAGCTTTTGTTGAAACTTCAACAATTTCTTCTCGAGTTGCGACACATTTTCATTGGGAACCCAAATACCATGGCTATCAATGGCCTCTGTCGTTGTGTTCTCCTTTCTGATGTTCAAATCTTCCATTTTCTTTTATTCTTGTTCTTAACAAGACTTAAAGGATGAGTGAGTTGAGGGCCCTTGGATTTTGCAGAATAAGGTGATGTTTCCAGAGTGCACGAACTAACCTTTAGGGGGGAAGATAAAAAACAAAAAATAAACAAAAGGTAACTAAGTTAGTGAGGATCATAAAAAGTATTGCAATATTTAAACACGTAGTGTAGGAATAAAGCGTGTCCTAATTTGGGAGCCTCATTGTGCCCAAGGTAGGCCTAGCGACAAATTGATTTGGAGAACATAAGAATGCTAAATGTCTCATTTTATTGACAAAAATAGACGAATCCCAAATTGACACTAAATAAACAAGAAATGGAAATCACAAATAGCCATTGGCCTTATTACATTGTGTAACGCGAAACGAAAAGTTGCTATCCTACTTAGTCCTAGAAGAACCTTCCCCAGAATCGGCATCTCTAGCTCCGTCGAATAGCTTTCGCAACTCGCGAAGTCCCAACAATAGGTAGGCCCTGGCTAGATGTCTGCCTTAAGTTCCTTCAGTATTTTGGCATTCTTTGACCCTCTTGAGAAACTTTCTCTCCAACTCCACCATGCCTCGCTTCAAGTATCCCAGTCTTGTTGGAACTGACAGTCATGTCCTTCCATTCCTTAATTAGCTTTTGGTTGGACTCTTGTATTTTGTGGTGCTCGCTTTTGTACTCCTGGATTCTTTTGCATAGTTGGTCATATTTGACTTATGCCTCGTCCTTTTCATCTATGATCCTGCGACCTCGAGCAAATCTTGGCTGGCCCAGACCATTATGATTATCTTCTAACCAACCTCAGTGGAAAAGAACACAACCAGCCTAATACCTATCTGGATTGATGGTATCTCTCCACATTATGATCTTTCAATGTCACATATGTTGAGCTTGGCATTTGTAAGGACTATCATGATCTTGGAAGTCAACTCGAAAATGACTCATCTTGTCTAGCCTGGGTATAACTTGCTTTCTACCGGCTTGTCTCATAACTCGGAGATGGACATAAGGATATGTTCCCCTCAGACCGATCAGTATTTGAAAAAGTGCATTTCTGAATCAAGTGATGAATTCCTCGGTCATAAACCACTCGAACATACACTGGACCTATTCTTCGATTAGGTTATCAAATAGCTCTACCCATACCTTGGCATCTTTTGGCTGAGCGAACATATTAGGCATGTAATTCATTCGTTTTGGATGATGGAAGGTGATGTGATCATCCCAGTCTGTTCAATGAATCTCTTGTCGGTATTCACCCCTTTGGAGATGCTCCATAAGTCAGAGTTGAAGTAATAAATTGAAGCCTTTGAAGTGTTTTGCACCTTGTTGACACTTCTCCAAGGCTCAGTATATGTCTGCAATGATCATGGGCACGATGTTGAATGGTTGCCCACCAATCCCTTCTATAAGGGTTTAAGTTACCATGGCTAGCCTAGTGTGGATCCTTTCTTTCTTCGTGGGAAACACGATCAACCCCAGGAAACAAAAAATAAATGCAAAGACCCTTCGATTAATGTTCCCTAAGGATGTAATGGTAAACTCGTCAGGGTAGATACGGTAGGATTTGTTGTGACCGTACCTTTCATATAGATAGTCAAAAGGGATGTAGGATTCTTTCAAGCATGTCAACATTGGATTCTTCTTTAAGCCCATCGTTTTGAGGAAACCCCTGCATTTATGATTCTCATGCATCAATAGACCCGGAGTCTCCCAGACTAAACCGGCCAATCCTCTTATCTCTCTAGTAGAAGGGTCATTTCAAAGTCCCCAAAGCGGAATACAGCCCTTTCACAATCCCAGAACAGTATAGCAGCTTCTACAATCTTGTTGTTAGGTTGGATCTCCAGAAGGGATAGTAGATTTCCAAGATATTTTTGGACGAGAGTTTGATCACTAGAGTGAAGATCTTTCCACCAGCTTAAGAGTCTTGGACGGATGTTGGTAACCATACAGAATATAGGGACTTCGTGCCTCATATTTCTGCTAGAAAAATAAGGTTAGGCCCTTACCCCCACCATGTTCAACTATTTAATACTAATAATTAGCATGACACATTTTAGTTCTCCAAATAAATTCACAAAACATGGTGATTTCCATTTGGGTTTATGAAACCTAGTGGACTTCGGACAAAGCTATCTTAAAGGATCATTACGTGGACAATATAACTGACCCGGCTAGGTTTGACCATGATGCATGCACAGCTTAAACAGAGTAAGTTTCTATGGGGTTTTAGACTGGTACCCTTGAGCGAACAACTCAAGGGGGGAATGCACGAAATTGTCGAATACACCATTGATCGACTGGTTTTACCGTAAATATGCCTTTATGAATTTAGGAGGTAATAATATAAGAATGGAGCAACCACTCATTATAAGAGTTGCTATGGTATTTGTTTGGCACGAGTGAAATATGATGTTGAGAATGATTATGAGATAATTAAAAAGCATGTTGTCACGTATTTTCATGTTAAGAAAGTAGTAAATACAACAGTTTAAAATTTAACGCAGCAATAAAGAAAAGAAACAAAGAAGATAAGTCTGTTTTGCCTCGTAAAAGAAATTAAATACATAAAGGAATTTTAAAAAGTAATTGCATATAAAGGGAAGGTAAAAATTCACAAGAATAATCTAAAATGCTAAAAGCCTAATATCCCCAGTAAAGTTGCCATGCTATCGCACCCCTTTTTTCCCCTCTTTGCATCGGGAGATCGGGCTTATGACATTTTGGGTATAGGGCAACTCGTCCCTTTTGGAAACTGGATTTTTCATTAAAGAGTCGCCACCTAATAATTTATGGTGCATTAGGACACCTACAAGGTTTATTTCTAAGTTTGCTTGATAACCAGAGATAGGGTAAGGACTTGAAATTATCTTATGGGGAAGGTGTTAGGCACCCCTCACGATCAATTAGTGTGGTTCCCGGCCAGATAGTTCTTTTTAAATTTTGGTGCAATTAACCTGTAAACAGATAAAGCTCAAATAAGAGGGAATTTTAATACACAAATGTTTGAAAGTAAAACAAAGTTTGAAGGAGCAATCATTAAAAGGCTGATTTTTGACAATAAGTTGTAATGCTTTAAAGGAAAAAAGAGAGAGGGGAGGGGAGTCCTAGGTTTAATTATAATATGGATCACATAATTGAAATACCCGGTAATTACTCCTCAAAAGAGGGGCTATACATGGTATTAGCGCACTGGTCATCATATCTATATCTACCCTTCCGGCCACATTAAGGTACTAAAGCACGTTTTGGTCTCGACTATTATTGTATGTTATCACCCGTCCCATTCCTATTAGTCCCGTAGGCACTTAGGAATACTATTCCTAAAGGGGAGTGATATTACGCTGACTTTGAAGTATTAAAGGTAAAAAAAGCTAAGGAAACAAATAAAACACATAGGACTGCACATAAAAAGGGGGAAGCACATAAAACACTGAAGGCTCATGTATACCTCCTCAAACAAAGCAATCAAATGGCATGACTCAAATAACAATCAAGGTCTAAATCTAAAATACTAAGGCACTGGGATTTTAAGTTGTTGAAGCAGACCAATTTATTACGTAACTCAGATAAGAAGCCTGAATCAGGTCTGCCTACAGGTTGTAGCTATTACTAGTTAACAGAAGCAGGCTCAGTTTTATTTGTTATTATTACCTAAGGATTGCCAAAGTGTTTGGGTGAGATCTTACGTATAGGGTATCTATTACTGGTTCAGAATGTGTCAAAGCAGTAACAAACTTGAAAACGACGGCTTGTGATCCTATAGACATGCTTGCTAATCGAATCAATAAGTTGTTTAAAAAACTAATTTTCAAACAGTATGAATTAGGCTGATTCTAAGCTAAACTGATTTCAGATTCTGTAGACAATAACCTATTATTGCTGATTTTAATCCCTATAGGCATGATATATAATATCGCTGATTTTTATTTCTATAGACATAATATCTAGTTAAATGTGAAAGTAGAAACAGGCAAGATTTTACTTGGGAATTCCTATAGGCATGTTTTCTATGAAAATACTGATTTCAACATTATAAATATGATATCTACTTATAGCCGTTTCGATCCTAAGAAACATGGTGTCTAAGTGTGGTAACAAACATGCAAAAATTAAAGTAGGTCCTATAGACACGGTATCTATATGTAAAGTTGGACATGAAAAACTTAAGGTAAATCCTATATCCGTGGTGTCTAAAAGTAGAACTGAACATGCAGAATTTAAGGTAAATCCTATAGACACGGTGTCTAAAATGCATAATTGAATCATTCAGAACACAAGTCATATGGCATATTTTCTACCCTTAAGCATGCATAATTTCCCAGTCCTTTTTCACTAGCTAACCTTGAGTATTTATTACAAACTATTACAGACCAAAATAATGAATTACATCAAATAAATGTAAAAGAAGAAGCTACAACCAGAGGAATCATGATTCTTGACTTCCTTTCTGATTTACATAATTAATCATTGTGATTGCCACTAATTTCAAAGCCTTTCTCAGACCTGGGTGTGCCAGAGTTTCCTAAGGGCATCAAAGGACACTGGGAGTGCTTACACCCAAGTTGCAGAATTAGATAGAGATAAGTGCAGTGTGGAAGGGCCAACCCTTATGTGTCCAAGTTTTGAGGGATCTCATGTTTCCCAAGGCAAGGCTCACACAAGAGAGACGGAACCTAAGTCTAAAAATATGGTGGAAGTGCAGGAATAGAGATTTAAAACTAGGAAGAGAATATAAAGGGGTAGGGTGATGGGAAATAGTAGTAGTAAAGCACATGATTAGCATCTTCATACAAAGGGGGCAGGGGTTTGGGAACATATTGCAAAGAGCATATATATTCTTAGGCAAGAATCGGGTTTGGGCATGCACAATAATAGATAGTGATGGCATGCCTATAACCCAACCAAAACACACAACATATAGGGGGGATATGGAGGTTACGACCCTAGAGGATCAGGTTTTGGTCATGCACAGCAATGTCCAATGTTGTCATGCCCCAAACAACCAAAGATACAAACGCATAGGGGATATGGGATTTTAAGACTCATAAGTCATTACAAGTAACTGACAGAGTTCATACATAAGAAAACATTAATTGAGTAGAAAAGGGCGGATTACAACATGCTTGGTAATGGAATTTCATTAAACACAAGCAGGAAACAACAAAGAGCGAAGGAAACATTAAAGAAACATGTTGATGTTGAAGCTAAAAATTACTTAGAACAAACCAGTAAAGAAGCAAATGCAGAAGGAAAAGTAATCAAGTTTCTCGCATCCCAGCCTTAGCTTTCAGCCGGCTAGGTAAGGCAGTAACACAAGTAGCAACATAGAAAAGAGAGTTTTAGTGGAGCGTGTGTTCTGAACTCAAGGGTTTTTATCCCCTTGTATTCGTGTCTTTGAAAGAAGGGGGTACAGGGTATTTATAGCCTTTTCAAAACATGTAAGAAATACAGTAATAAGTAAAGTTCAACACAAATATGGAAATAATCAATAGTCAAAATCAATTAACCAAGTCATTTCCCTTTAATTGAGAAATCACTTGTTTAACAGGGGTAACAGATTCAAAAATAAGGAAAGAAAATTAATTTGAAAGTAGACTGGTTATTTCCATAAAAGAAGTAGTAAAACATTGAGTAAGCAATAAAGTCTAAGTACAGAAATATACCTATTTTGGAAAATATTCACTAAGGATAAATAAGGATAGGAATTAATTAACTTTAACAGGTGAGCGAAATTAGAGTTCACAAAAGAAAAGTTTTCTAAATCAGTTCCAAGATTGAAGATCAATCATCGAAGGAACCTCAACATATAAATAGAGTGAGCAAACATTAGACATGCGTAGCCAAACCTATTGGCAAGAGAAACAACATGCAATAGTAGCAACAAGGTTCAGTAGATAGCAGGCATTCGAAGTATAATAAGCCAGTAGGTCAAGTCACATTGAATCAATAAAGAAGAAAAATAAAGTATCAGAAGCATGTAAAAGGTCTCATATTAGCAAATGAGAAAACCTTTTGAAAAGTTAAGGTTTCAAGCATATTCGAGTTTTAATGATAGTACAAACCCAAAATCAGAGGATTCATATAAAGAAAAAAAAGTTTTAAAATAAGGAACTTTAAGTCGAGTAAGGTATTCAAACGAACAGTTTCGAACCCAAAGACATAGGTTTTCTTTAACAATAGTCAAGCTTAAAAAATGATAAGCAAATGAGAACAAATACTAGCAAACAGTTTAAGAACTCGAATAATCATAAAAGAAATTAGGGTTTTAACAACAATCGAGTTTAAAGATGATAAACAGATAAATCAAACAGATGCTAGCAAATAGTCTCAGAAACTCGAATGAACCAAAAGTAACTAGGGTTTTAAATATACTAACTCTTATATGAGAATAACATGAACAAAACATAGTAAAATCATAAACACATTAAAATCAGAGAAAATATTTTAAAAAAGAAGAACTCGAAGGAAAACCCTAATCAGAAAAGATGAAGAGCCATTTTTTAAAAGCAAAGTTAAAGAAGCTTCGAGAAGATATTAAAAACTTCATGGCAAGCAAGGATCTAAGGTAGATTCGAAAGAAGTCAAAACGATCTTACATATTAGGATTTCAGAAGAACCCAAAAGCAAGAAATAGGCCTTGAAAGTTACCAATCTAAACAGGAGAGTCAAACGTCTGACTCGAATGGACATAGTTGGCCAGAGAAACATAGAGATGACCAGAGAAAGGTCATCGAGCAAAGACTAGACCAAGTCCTTTCAGAATCTGGTCCTGAGACTACAGTACCTAACCCATGAAGTAGTGGAAGGCTGGTATAGTCTCAGATGACCTAAAAAGGCCATGGATTAGGGTGGATTAGGGTGGCGACGGCTAGGATTTGAGGGTGTTGTAGAGAGAATTTGGGAGAGAAGGTAATCATAGGCGGCGTATGGTAACAAATGAAAGGGTTTGGGGGGTAGTTTGGAATTAATTAAGGTAAGGGTGGTTATTGGCCGTTGATCTAAATGATCAATATCTTGGATTAAAATGGGTAAGTGGGCCATTTCATGAAACTGGGTTTGGGCCAATTTAATTGAAATTGAGTTTATTTGGGTTCAATTGGGGTCAGAAATAGGCTATAATTGAAATAAAATTGGGCTAACACTAAAATAGTAACTTTTTCTATTTAATTTATAAATAATAAATTAATTTCTGGAAATAAATTAAAGATACCAAAATGATTTATAACACACAATTAACTATTTAAAAATACAGGATTTAATTTTTATGAATACAAACGTAATTAATCCTAATAGAGGCTAATGTTGTAATTATACAATTTTAGTCTTGAAAAATACCAAAATAATTTTGTAAAAATATGAAAAAAGATCTCTTAGCTATATTTTAGCATAAACATAAAAGTTCAACAAATGAATCCCCAAAAATAATAATTTTAGAAATAATTAATGGATTTTTATGGATAAAAATAAGGAAATAAATTAATTTTAAAAACTTTAAAATTAGGGAAAAATAATGGAATACTTGGATATACCCATACATATGTTATTTTGAAGGTACTCTACATATAAAATATATATATGGAAAAATTAGGTATCAACAGGTTCAGTCACACCAAACCAAAAATCCAAAATTTCCTCAAAAGTGAAACTGGGGCAGATGTTCTATTGGTTCGGCGATGATTCTGCCTAAATGGTTCCAAAGCTGTAATTTTATACAAATTCTTTTTACCCCAAATCCTATGTAAAGTCATTCGGATCAATTAGTGAGAATGTTCAAGGGTCAGTTGGATATGATGCAACAAGATAAGAGAAATAAAATGAGAGAATCTTATTGGTGAAAACTCACACAGGCACCGTAAGGCGATCGTGAGCAGAGAAACTGAAATGAGAGAGTCTTGCTAGTGAAAACTCACAAAGAGCACTATAAGGCAACGGTAAGAAAAGAAATGAGAAAGGTGAATTGGCGAAAACCCGCAAAGGGCGTCGTTGATCGAGAAAAAGGAATTCCTTACAACCATTGGCACTGAAAGAGTCCTGGCAAGGTTTCTCAGTTTTAAAAACACGAGTCATAATAGGTTTATGAAAGATTGGATAGTTTCGCAGATCGGGTATGCATTCTAAAAACCATGTCATGTCAGTTGAAGTCTGCATGCACTCCAGATAAATTCATTATCCTATCTTTTCTTAACTTTTCTTTGAGTCCCTTTTGGTTTAATCCTCCTCTAAGACTAGTGTAAAGAAAAGATGGTAAGATTGGTTTTACAGGGTTCTGCTTAACAAAAGCCAAGTTCAAGTAACGGAACCCAGACTCAGCAAGTGCATCAAGTTGATCTCGACCCATGGTGGCCGATGATCCAGAGTCAAAATTATTGAAAGGAAAAAAATCCAAAGTCAAGCGCCCATAGAGGCAAGAGAAGAAAGGCCAAAGCCCCATATGGCTTAATCATCATGTGAATTTTGGAAAATTCAAGATACATGGTTTTAGAAGAGAGATCGGTCTCCATAAAGCCAGGGAGAAATAAAAGATTTCATCAAAAGAGTTGGGCCGAGATCAAAACACTCAAGGCCACAAAACCAACCACTGTTTCAAACTGACAAATTGTTCTTTGATTTGGAAATAGGAAAATAGGCATAATCCTAAACAACCATGCAAGAAGCAGGTGCAATAAAAGAAAAGTATGGAGAGACCAGAATGGTCCTGCAGCGGAAGTTAACCCAAAAAGAGAAGTCTCTTTCAAACTCTTCATGCATTCTCCTGAATAAAGTGCTATAAGTAAAATGAAAAGAAAGAAGAAGAAAATTCAAAACTATGGCATAGAATAGGGCCTCCAATCTCTAGCCGTGTTTTTCCAACATAGAGTCTCATTCCCCAGTCTCTCCCAGCATAACCTGGTAGTCTTTTCCATTACAGGGTTCCACTCCTTAATTGATTTACGACATAACCCGTGGACATCCCTGGAATAACCCGAGGACCTTTTTATTTTTGGCATAACCCGATGACCTTTCACGACATAACCCGTGGACCTCCCCGACATAACCCGAAAGATATTTTTTCTTTTCCGGCATAACCCGATGATCTTTTCGGCATAACCCGTAGACCTCCCCGACATAACATGAGGACATTATTCTTTTTCGACATAACTCGATGACTTCCACGGCATAACCAGAGGACCTTTTTCTTTACCGGGATAACCCGATAACTTTCCCGAGATAACTCGTGGACCTCCCCAGCATAACCCAAGGACCTTTCTCTTTTCCGGCATAACCCGAAGACCTTTTTTCTTTTTTGGCATAACCCGATGATCTTTCCCGGCATAATTCGTAGATCTCCCCAGCATAACCCAAGGACCTTTTTTCTTTTTCGGCATAACCCGATGACCTTTTCCGCCGTAACTCATGGACCTCTCCGGCATAACCCGAGGACCTTTTACATTTTTGGCATAACCTGTAGACCTCCCCGACATAATCCGAGGCCCTTTTTTCTTTTTTGGCATAATGCGATAACCTTTCTCGGTATAACTTATGGACCTCCCCGTCATAACTCGAGGACCTTTTACTTTTCCGGCATAACCCCTAGACCTCCCCGACATAACCCGAGGATCTTTTTTCTTTTTTGGCATAACCCGATGACCTTTCTCGGTATAAACTATGGACCTCCCCGGCATAACTCGAGGACCTTTTCTTTTCCGTCATAACCTGATAACCTTCCCGGCATAACATGTGGACCTATCCGACATAACCCAAGGACCTTTTTCTAATTCGGCATAACCCGATGACTTTTTCCGCATAACCCGTGGACCTCCCCAGCATAACCCGAGGAACTTTTTCTTTTCGGGCATAACCCGATGACTTTTCTAGCATAACCTGTGGACCTCCCCATCATAGTCCGAGGACCCTTTTCTTTTCAGGCATAACCCGTTGACCTTTTTTCTTTTTCGGCATAACCCGAGGACCTTTTTTTGTTTTTTGCCATAACTCGATGACTTTTTCTGGCATAATCTGTGGACCTCCCGGGCATAACCCAAGGAACGTTTTCTTTTAACTCGATGACTTTCCCGGCATAACCCGTGGACCTCCCCGGCATAATCCGAGGACTTTTATATTTTCTGGCATAACCCATGGACTTCCCTAGTGTAACCTGATGACCTTCCCAGCATAACCCGTAGACCTCCTCGGAATAACCCGAGAATCTTTTTCTTTTTCGGCATAACCCGAGGACCTCCCAGCATATCTGAGGAACTTTTTCTTTTCCGGCATAACCTGATGACTTTCTCGTCATATCCTGTGGACCTCCCTGACATAACCCGAGGACCCTTTTTTCTTGCATAACCCGAGGACATTTTTTTCTTTTTCGGCATAACCCAATAACCTTTCCCTCGCATAACCCTTGGACCTCCCCAGCATAAGCTGAGGACCTCTTTCTTTTCTGGCATAATTCGATTACTTCCCCGACATAACCCGTGGACCCCTCCAGCATAACCCGAGGACCTTTTTCTTTTATAGAATAAACCGATGACTTTTTTGGGATAACCCGTGGACCTCCCCAGCATAACCCAAGGACCTTTTTCTTTTCCGACATAACCTGAAGACCTTTTTCCTTTTTCGGTATAACCCTATGATCTTTCTCGACATAATCCTTGGACCTCCCCAGCATAACCCAAGGACCTTTTTTCTTTTTTAACATAACCCGATGACCTTTTCCGACATAACCCGTGAACTTCCCTGGCATAACCCGAGGACCTTTTTCTTTTCCAACATAACCTGTAGACCTCCCCGACATAATCTGAGGACCTTTTTTCTTTTTCGACATAACTCGATGACCTTTTCTAGCATAACTCATGGACCTCCCCGCATAACTCAAGGACATTTGTCTTTTCCGACATAACATGTGAAACTTCCTGACATAACCCGAGGATCTTTTTCTTTTCCGGCATAACCCGATGACTATTCATGCATAACCCATGGACCTCCCCTGCATAACCCGAGGAACTTTTTCTTTTCCAGCATAACCCGATGAGTTTCCTGGCATAACCTGTCGACCTCCCTAGCATAATCTGAGGGCCCTTTTCTTTTCTGGCATAACCCGAGGACCTTTTTTCTTTTTCGGCATAACCTGATGGCCTTTCCCCGTATAACCCGTGGGCCTCCCTAGCACAAATCGAGGACCCTTTTTTCGGCATAACCCGATAACTTTTCCCAGCATAACCTGTGGACCTCCCAAGCATAACCCGAGGAACTTTTTCTTTTCTGAAATAACCTGATGACTTTCCCGAAATAACCTGTGGAGACCTCCCCGGTATAACCCGAGGACCTTTTTCTTTTCCAGAATAACCCGTTGACTTTTCGGCATAACCCATGGACCTCCCTAGCATACACGATGACCTTCCCGGCATAACCCGTGGACATCCCCGGCATAACCCGAGGACCTTTTTATTTTTTGGCATAACCGAATAACTTTCCGTGCATATTGGGATCGGGTTGCACACCGCAATAATATTATATGGGATCGGGTTGCACGCCGCAAAAATATTATATGGTATCGGGTTGCATGCCACAACGAGTAATAAGGGTGGACAGGTGGGATCATGTTGCATGCCGAAACATCATTATATGATTTAGATCAGTTTCTACGCTGCAATAATATTTTATGATTAGGATTGGGTTACATGCCATAACATCATTATATGATTTTGATAGGGTTGCATGTTGCAATAGTATTACATGATTGGGATCGGGTTGCATGCCGCAACAAGAAAGTATAAAAGTGAATATTAATTTTTATGGTAAGAATGAGAGTAAAAGCACGAAGAGTGATACCGTGCACTTTATATTTGCCATGTTTATTTGTTGTTATCATTTCACGCGTTTTAACTATTTAGATTCATTTACTGCTGTGATCCTCTGTGTTGGAATTCATAGTGTTCTCAATACCTGGCCGTATTTATATATACATATTTCAATACTTCAAATTTGTCACATTTTTAATTCAATTAGTTTCTCAATTAAATTCCCTTAAACTGTCTGAAGTTGTAATTTACTTAACAAGAAATTTCTACTAAGTTAATTTATTAAATCCCATATTAAAGTTAATAATTGATTCGATGTGTATTTAAAATTGAAAATGATATTTTCTTTATTCAATGATTTCTAAATATAACTTCATCTTTTTTTTGCTGAGTTCCTAATTAGTTTAGAAGTAGTACTCTATATTATGTTATGTAAATGAGACTCCTGGAACATCTTAGTTGCATTAGTTATGGGTCCTATATACTGAGTAACATGAGAATGTTGTTGTACAAAGTTAGACAAAATATGCGGACACAAGGTGCCGGGTGTGCTAAAGGTTTGGAAGTTTTGATATCGAGGTTGGAATCGGATTCTGAAAGTTGGAATAGTTTAGTAGTGTTGAACGTGATTTGATTGCAAAATTTGGGGTCAATCGGACATGGTTTTGTTGGTTTTGTCATCGGATATAGAATTCTTAAGATTTCAAGTTCATTAGGCTTGGATTGGAGGGTGAATCATGGTTTAGCGTTGTTTGATGTGATTTGAGGATTATAACAAGTTCGTACAATGTTTTAGGATTGGTTGGCATGTTTTCATGAGATCTCAAGAACCTCGAGTGTGTTTTGGATGCTCAAGGGGTCATTTTTGGACATAGAGAAGTGGCCGATTTTTCTGGTATTTTGTTGAAGTGATAATCGGCATAAAGTATGTGTATTTTGATATATATCACCCCGTATTTTGCTCTTTTTCAATCAATTGAGATGTTTAATATGATGATTTGTGCTAAATTATGGTGTTTCTATATGTAAGAATCATTCGATGCAATTTGAAACGAAAGGGCACAAATTGGAGCGAAATAGGAGAAAAAAGGCAAAAAGTCAATTTTGAGGGCCACAGCCAACATGTGGCGCTCGTTGTGGCCCAGTTTCTAGTACTCAAATATTTTGAGCACCAAGGTCAGCGCCCCACGCTGCCCTGAACAATCGGGTTGCTAGTGTATCCTATTTCAACTTGGACTTGGTTATATTCACCCCAAGACGCCTCCAATTGATATAAACGCCATCCTAAAACCTAATTTGAGGGAGGAGGATGTTTTTTAGAGGAAAGCACAAGCACGGTTCCGCCATGGAGGCCGATATTCATCTGGTTTCATCTTTCTTCCTCCAAACTTAGTAATTTTTATGTTTCTTTGTATGATTTGTTGTTCAACTACCATGTCTATGTGGAGCTAAACTTCACGTTCTAAGGTTGTGGTTCTTTCATGACTATTGTTATTCGAATATTTATTTTAATTTCTTAGTTTATCATATTGGTTTATTTATCAATCCTGCACTTTATTATTTGATTGCTTGATCACCAACTGAATACTATCTGCGGATCTAGAGTTGAACTCGAAAGTGGGAATTCTAACTTGCATATAGGATTGAATAGAGCAAGTTCTTGAAACTAGGCATCGGGGGAACGAATTCGTGTTTAGGATAGACGTATACCTAATTGCCTTGCTTGGTTGATACAAGAATTATAAACGTGTTCTTGTTGATTTTAAGTCCATAGACATATAGGCGTTAGGTTAGCTTGAATAGGCAAGTAAGAACTTGACAGATTTTTTGAGCAATGTTAATCTTGTCAACCAATAAACTAGATAAATTAGTTAGTCAATTCAATAAAAGAATACAATATGATTGTTAGATAACCCATAACCCTAGATCGTTTTCATAATATTGATAACATAAAAATCTGCTCTTACTCTGTTTAAAGTTCATTATTTATTTTTATTTATTCTAATTAGATTTAAAACCAAATACTTCTAGGTTAAATTTTTGTATAGATAATTAGGATAGTCTAATTTAGTTAATAGTTAATCATTAGTGTTCATAAGTTTGACATCTGACTTTTAGTTACTTTATCACTTGATGATCGAGTATATTTGTGTGTGCATTTGGCCGCAACAAGTTTTTGGCTCCGTTGTCGGGGGACTTAGAAATCAGCTATTTTTCTAGATTAGATATTTTATAAATTTATCATATTTTTTATTTAGTTTAGTTAGTATTTTTATTCATATATTTTACGGAAAAGGGTCATAACTGCCCCAATGTATTGACTCCGGAACAAAATTTCCCTCCATTAACCTTTTTCAAAGAAAATGCCCCTACCGTTATATTTGTGGCATACTTTTGCCCCTAAAACTAACAGCTGCCTTGTCATTATTTTTTAATTTTTTTTAATTCCATGTGTCTCATTTTGATTGGCTATTCATTAAACCTGACCCAAAATTAATTTTACCCCGCCCCTACCCGACGCTCCGACCCAACCCGACCGACCCGCCCATCAGACACATTAAGGCAATGATCTTCTCAGTTCGTCTAGAAATTTGGCTTATGTCATAGACCAACCTCGATAAGAAAACTTTTGATTGTTCAACCAAGCCCTAAATATAAAAGTGAAAACAGATCCCCATATCTCCAAAGTCCTTTAAATTGTTGAATAAGTTTTGAATCTGTTCCAACGGCCTCCAGGCCGGACAGAAACCTGCAAAAACCATTCAGCATTGTCAAACAATGTGTCTTCCATCCAAAAATGAAACAGACCACAACAACCATAAAGCATAGAGACTAAGATGTTAATTGCAATATTGTATATAAGCATTTGAAATACGGCTTTATCATTTAGATTCTTCCCAACCGCAACCAACAGTACTAATATTCATTGTGTAAACAGAGTCTCCAAAACCTTTCTGGTCAAATTTTGAATCCCCTCCAGCATCGTGTTCTCCGTAAATTTCCCATAACAGCAATTGAATAGATGTGAGGTTGATCTAGTGACCTGGTTAGCCATAATCTTAATATAACCAATCCAGTCGGGTCGGTCGGGTTGGGTCGGAGCGTCGGGTAGGGGCGGGGTAAAATTAATTTTGGGTCAGGTTTAATGAATCAAAATGAGACACATGGAATTAAAAAAAATTAAAAAATAATGACAAGGCAGCTGTTAGTTTTAGGGGCAAAAGTATGCCACAAATTTAACGGTAGGGGCATTTTCTTTGAAAAAGGTTAACGGAGGGCAATTTTGTTCCGGAGTCAATACGTTGGGGGCAGTTATGACCCTTTTCCGTATATTTTAACATGGAATCTTGGAGTGAAATTATTCGAATTATGGTTATTCATATTTTGATGATTCTTGTCTATACTGTGGAGGGCCCCACGGGATGAAAAATTGTCAGAATATTCCTGAGAACAAGTTGTGCGCATAATCTCGATCTTTTAAGTGGAATATTTGTAATATGTGTGGTGGTCAAGATGGCCATTGGAATGGTTGTCCAAATTCTTTTCATCTTTATCTGAGCCCTTATGATCTTCCTAATAATGTTTGTGAGTTTGATAGGGGCAGTGAAGTGCAAGATATGGAACCTGATGCATATATTAAGGATATTTTGAGGCAAGTAGCAAAGCTACAAGATGAACTCAAAAAAGATATGAAAAGAATGAGTGCACCAATCACTAGAATGATGGATAATATAGAAGAATTGAGTAAATAGAGCGAGTTCCAACAAAAGGAAAATTTTGAAAAGGTGGAGATTTTGAGCCAAGCTTGGCTAATGGAACAAGCTGAACAATTAGAATATATGAATCTCAACATGAGAAAATTATAGATGAGATAAAAGACTTAATAGAAGGAAGAGTTGAACCGGGACAAGAGATTGAAAATTTTGGCACTGGTATTCACGACTTGGAAGCTCAATTGATTGCAAATATTGATGCGTCTAAAGCCCAACAAAACAGTTCAGAGTTGTATGAAATCGGAAAGGAGCATATACGCCAAATTGAGGAGCTAAAACTAGAGAGTCAATCATTCAACCATACTTTTATTGATGATGTCCATGTTAAAGAAAGCTCTCTAGATTCATGTGGGGAAGTAGATAATACTATAGTTGGATACTCTAGTGTGTGCAAATATGAGGATGCAAAGAGTAATACAATTCTAGAACTAGGGCGTATTAGTCCTCATTCCATACATTTTTCAACATCGTATTTGGATGATGACATAGAAATCGAGTTATCTAAGCCTTTGGAGGAACCAACAGATGAGGAACAAGGTGCTTACATTCTTGAATTCATCGTGCCAGAGAGAGAGAGAATTCAATACCTCACTCGAAGGCCAAGAAGTATAGAATGTGATATTAGTTACTTTGCCCAGTTAAATTTGTTTCACTCTCCCGATAGCATAATACATAGCTTGAAGCCAAATTAGGAGCTCAATTCATAAGTTCAAGGTAGAGGCAAAAAGTGGTTCACGTCGTTTCGCAATGTTAAATTAGGCTCTTGTTGGGAGGCGACCCAGCTTTCCTACCTTTTTTATTATTGATTTTTTTTCTTATTGTAATATTTTTGTAGTGTTGTTTTATTTTATAGGATTTTGAGCATGGGGAGAAAAGCCATAGGAAGTGTACAAAAGTGAGCCATGTGGTTGGAAATAAGTGTGTGGTTCCCGCACAAAGGATCATACCTGTGAGAAGTCTGAGTATCCTATGATCTGCTAATGCTTCGGCCGTTGGCCTACCAGGGAGTCTCTTTTACCCTTTTGTTATTTACAGTGCATTGAAGACATTGCACAATTTTAAGTGTGGGGTGAGAAGATTGTTTCAATAATTATTTTGTGCTATCCTAGGTTAGTTGTAGTATTCTTTCTTAGTGTAGTAGATATTATGTAAAAAAAAATTGAAATTTTTTTTTGAAAAGTTCGACTTTTCCTGACGATGGATCTGTTGGACAATTTTCTAAAAGGATTAAAGTTCAATTGAAAATACCAAAAAAAAATTCTTTTTCTTTTTATTTTTTTAGTTTTTAGGTAGTTAGGTAGTATCCCTTGCTTTTTCTTTCGACGGCGGTTCTTTTCCAATGGTGTAGCTTGAATTGGGTATTTTATTTTAGTTTTTTTATTATTATTTTTTGCTTTCTTAAGAGTATGAAACAGGAAAGTGAGGTGCTTTGAGATACCTATTGACATGGTTGGTGTTGGTAATTTAAGTTATGGAATGCGCTCTGTCTTTCTGCATATATGATTTAAATTGTTTTGCCCAAGTAAAGTAAGTAGCCTACTCTTCGATGCCTTCTTCTCAGTTGATTAACTTGTATGCTACCTAATGCATTATTTCAATAAAATTCTCAACTTGCTAGCTCTCTTGACTTGAGAGTTGCAAAGAACCGTCTTGAGTGAGTCAAGTGCCATGTGTGTGTAAGGATTGTTGATATTTTATATTGTCCTGTGTAGTCTAGAACTTGACCCGTGTGTCAATCAACATAAAATCATTAAGTTATTCTAGTCGAGGAGATGATGTAGGCGTTTTTTGCTTGACCGTGAAGGTGCTTGTCACTTATTAATAAAAAATTTCCATTGCTAGCCCTTTGAGACTGCAGACCGTTTCTTTGGCACCCACATTACAAGCCATACTCCTACTTTGTTCTTGATTTGAAATGTTGAACCTTTACCTCCTAAGGCACTTAGTCGCTAAAAGAAGTAAGGGGAGAGATTTGGGAGTTACTTTAGAGTGGAATCATGGAAGGGCCCTTAAGGTGCACTAAGAATGTGAATAAAAGTCACTAGCTTAAGAACTTCAATGCATGGAGTGTGTGTAAAATAAATGTGCAAGAAAAAATAAATAAAAGTTCAAATAATGTGAAAAGATACACGCCTCTCAATATTGTTTTCATGTATGCTAGTGAATCTATGGAGGTGCTTAATTAAAAAAAGCTATGTTATATATGGTGTATGACAAATGAATGGGTTGAGAAGAAATTGAGCTTGATTTTCGAGTGTAGTGTATTAAAGTGCTTGGGAGGGTTAGTCACTATTCCCAAATATATCCTAGCCGTCCATTAGCCTACATTACAACCATAAAGTCCTAATTGATCCTAGACCTAGCTTAGATTAGTAGAGATATACACTACGGGCCAGCTTATAGTACGACCACGGGATTCACATAAATTCTTTGTGAGAGTGACTGAATTTTGTTCAATTGTGTGATGTCCTTGAATCAATCGCATATTTAAATGTGAACTTTGATAATCACTCTTTGGTTTATGGTAAGGGTACTTAGTCTCATGATGGATTGGTGATGTTGTACACTTTCTTTTGTTGGATGAGTGTGTAAGTTGATGATACTTAGTGTAACAAGTTATCTCTTGAGGTAAGGTGGTTGTGGAGAGGTTGCTTGAGTTGGTTGAATCATATTGTATATACTTGGTCTAACCTGAAAACAGGAAGAATGTGAAATTTGCATGCTCATACTTCATTGCCCATATCGATCATAGTCTAAAGGCAGGGTGTTTGATTGAATTAATTGTGAAGTGCTTTTTCATAGTGATAAGTATGTTTGGGGGATTGATTTAGTTCCATTGCTCGAGGACGAGCAAGAGTTTAACTAGGGGTGTTGATAATGGGCATAACGTATGTATATTGTGATATATATCACCTCGCATTTGCTCTTGTTTCGATGATTTGAGATGCTTAATACGATGATTTGTGCTAAATTATGGTGTTTCTATGCTTAGGAATCATTTAGATTAAATCTATGATGAAATAGCACGAATTGGAGCGAAATCATAGCAAAAAGGCAAAAAGTCAATTTTGAGGGCCACAGCCAGTGTGAGGCGCTTGTTGTGGGCCATTTTCCAGTACTCAAATATTTTGAATGCCAAGGCTAGCGCCTCACGCTTCCCTGGACACTCGGGTCGCTAGAGTATCCAATTCTTACTTGGACTCGGTTTTTTCACCCTAAGATGCCTCCAATTGATATAAAAACCATCCTAAAACCTATTTTGAGGGAGGAAGACGTTTTTTAGAGGAAAACACAAGAAAAGAGCCACCATGCAGGTCGGAATTCATCAGGTTTCATCTTTCTTCCTCCAAACTTAGTAATTTTATGTTTCTTTGTATGATTTTGTTGTTTGGATACCATGTCTATGTGGAGTTAAACTTCAAGTTCTAGGGTTGTAGTTCTTTCATAACTATTGTTATTCGAATATTGATTTCTATTTCTTAGTTATCATATTGGTTTATTTATTCAATCCTGCAATTAATTATTTGATTGCTTGATCACTGATTGAATACTATCTACGAATCTAAAGTTGAACTGGAAAGTGGAAATTCTAGAATACATATCGGATTAAATAAAGCAAGTTCTTGAACTTGGGCATCGGGGAACGGATTCGCAGCTAGAATAGACATATACCTAATTGCCTTGCTTGGTTGATATACAAAAATTATAGATGCGTTTTTGTTGATTCTAACTCCATATGTATATATGTGTTAGGTTAGCTTGAATAGGCAAGTAAGAACTCGATAGATTCTTATGAGCAATATCAACCCTGTCAACAAATAAACTAGATAAATTAGTTAGTCAATTCAATGGAAGAATACAATATGATTGTTAGATATCCCATAACCCAAGATAGTTCTTATAATATTGATAATATAAAAATCTGCTCTTCCTCTGTTCAACGTTCATTATTTGTTTTTATTTATTTTAATTAGTTTTGAATCAAATAATTCTAGGTTTAATTCTTGTATAGATAACTATGATAGTCTAAATTAGTTAATAGTTAATCACAAGTCCTCATGGGTTTGGCATCCGACTTTTACTCACTTTATTACTTCACAACCGCATATACTTGCGTTTGTGTTTGATCGCAACATGTAGAGAATGATTTCTTCGTGTTCGCGAAGAGTATGTGGGAAAGGTAGCTGAGTTGTGCTTCGTGTTCGCGATGATTCTATCGTGTTTTGCGAAGGTGTAGACCCTTAGCCTATACATTCGCGACAAGGACCTCGAGTTCGCGAAGGGTCCATCAGTGCAAGCTACACGTTCGCGGGTGGACCCTCCCATTTACAAAAGAGGAAATTTGGCTAGTGGGATTTTATTTATCGCGGGTGCGATAGTGGCCTAGCATTAGCGAAGAAGAACATACCTGGGCAGAATTTAAATTCCAAAATCAAGGGTTTGAGTTCATAACTGAAAGTTTGGATTGAGAGCTCCGTAGGAGGCAAAATTTGAAGAGATTTTCGGAGGAAGTTTGTGGGTAGTTATTCATAAATCCTTTTTGATTATATCCCATTAATCTAAACATGAATTCATCATCTAATATCGGATTTTGGGTAAAAATTGGGGAAAATTGAGAAAAGTTCTTAGGCTTAATATTGGGGTTTTGATCAAGATTTTGGTATCGGATTTGAGTGAATTTGGTATGGTTAAACTCATGAGGGAATGAATATTCATAATTTGTGACTTTTACCCATTCCGAAATGTGGGCCCAGAGAGAATTTTTGGCTATTTTTCTACTTGCACTTGCTTTAATTTCTTTAGCTAAATTAGTTTTTTGTAGTTGTATTTTCATTATGATATTGATTTGATTAGATTTGGGCCATTCAAAGCTGGATACTCATGGCAAGAGCGTGATTTCGAATTGATTAGGAGCTAGTTCGAGGTAAGTGTCTTGCCTAACCTTGTATTGGGGAAACTCCCCTTAGGATTTTGGTACTATTATTATATGAATGTCATGTACCTGAAGTGACGAATGCGTACATATGCTAATTGTTGAAAAACCTTGTTTTCATTAAATACTTATCCATGTTTCTCCTAATTTGAACAATACCGGTATATGAAACCTTCTGTTTAGCTTAGGAAAGCATGCTTATGTGACTTAACTGTTATACTTGTTTTAATTGCTTACTTGAATTTTGTGTAGCATGTTTGGAGTAGAATTTTCCTATTTTCCTGATACGAACTTGAATAGAATTGTAAGATTCTTTCTTGGGATTGTTGTGTATTTGCTTTGGGACTACGAATCGGTATTCTGGGACATCCCCTACATGTTTACTCTGGGACTACGGATCGGTATTTCGGGAGATCCCCATGCACATTTATAATTAGGACTACGGGATAATATCCCGGTAGATCCCCCTATATTAGATATTTACCTTTGAACTACGAGATGATACTTCGGGAGATCCTCTGTACATTTACGTTTGGGACTATAGGGAGATATCCTGGGGGATTCTCGGTTGCTATCTCTGTGATTGAGTTATTTCTTTCTGTGATTTCACCGTTATTTAATGTTAGCATTTAATTATATTGTCTCATTGCACATTATTTTACCTAGTTATATACATAACAAGTAGGGCCCTAACCTTCCTCGTCACTACTCGACCGAGGTTAGGCTTGGCACTTACTTGGTACCATTATGGTGTACTCATGCCCTTTCCTACACATGTTTCTCGTGTGCAAATCCAGGTTCTTCTGCTCAGCCATAATAACAATGAGATGACTATTTCAGATACTTCGACGTATATCTGTTGCATCCGTAGAACAAGAAATCCCTCTCTATTCCCCATATTAGCTATAGATCTTCTGTAATTACTTTTGTTTCGACTACTAGAGTTAGAACGCTATATATTTTCTATAGTTTGTGATTCATGAAATTTCGAGTTTTTGGAGTGTTATTATTAGTTGAAAGAGTTATTATTGTATATTTCGAGCGGCATTTTAAACACTATATCTATATTTACTTGTTAGATTGCTAGTTGTACTTTAAAATTCTCTTTTCCGCAATTTGTTAGGCTTACCTAATCGTAAAGACTAGGTGTCATCACGACAGTTCACGGAAGAAGAACTTGGGTCGTGACAAGTTGGTATCATAGCTCTAGGTTCATAGGAGTCATGAATTACAAGCCAGTTTATTAGAGTCTTGCGGCTTATCTTCGAGAGGCTATGTAACTATTAGGAAAATTTCACTTCATTTGATTTCTTTATCGTGCGAGATCTTTAATATAAAAATCTAAATCTATATCTTCTATTCTCTCACATATGGTAAAGACACGTGCTATTGTAGATGACCAGGCACCCCCGCCCCTACTAGAGCCGCCAGAGGCGAGGCTGGGTTAGAGACCAAGGATGCGCACATTTGACCGTCTTATAAACTTATTCAAACACCCTCTAAATATTATTCTCATCTTTTAATGTATGTAGAAAATCACACACTTATCACTTGTCAATATTTCTCTATTGGATTCGTTGATTTTATGCTATATTAAAGACCTGTTTTGAAGTAGATTTTCAAATATTATTTGAAAAAGCTTATTTGGATGAGGTTTGATTTAAAATTGAAAATGTGTTTGGACATGTCTTTCGGGGCAAGTTTTGAATGTTAAAAGTCTTTTTTCTCCTTTTTCGGCTAAAGAAAAGTCCCAAACTATCATTTTTTTGGCCTAAAAAGAGGTCTTAAACTATATTTGGGGTATGAAATTTTAATTTTCAAACTCTCACAAAACAATAATAATTCTATAAACAAATAGATATTTCAAATTTATTTTGAAAAACAAAATCCAAAACTTATACCAACGCTTAAAAACACTACCTACTGTAACGACCTGGCGGTCGTTTTGACAATTTAAGCTTCGTTAAATGATATAAGGTCTTTAATAGCTTTATATTATGTATATCGACTATAGCGCATGGTTGAATTCAAGTTACCGAACGATTCAGAGTCGAATTGGAAGAAGGAATCTAATTTGGAAGTTTAAGCGGTGAGAATTTGATCAGAATTTGACTTTTGTATAAATGAATTCGTAATGAGCTTTGGATGATGTCAGAAGCTTCATATGGTAATTTTATACTTAGGCGTCCAGATATGAATTTGGAGGTCTGTAGAGTAATTTGAGGCAAATCGGCAAAAGTAGGAAATTTGAAATTTGAAAAATAGAGAAGATTGACCCACAATTGACTTTTGTGATATCGAGATCGAAATGCAGTTTCGAGAGTTGTATCAGCTCCATTTCGTCATTTGGGATATATCTACTAAATTTGGCATCGTTTTGGGTTGATCTAATAGGTTTCGGCACGAATTTTAGAAGTTGGAAGATTTCAAAGTTCATAAGTTTAATTCATGGCGCTATTTGCATTTTTGTTATTGTTTGATGTGATTTAAGATCTCGAGTGAGTCCGTGTTAAATTATTGAACTTTTTTGTATGTTTATACGGGGCCCAGGGGCCTCAGGCGTGTTTCAGACGATTTTCGAATAGTTTGCATAGTTTTGAACCGGTCTGGTTCTAGTGTGTTTTCGCATCGGCAACCATAGAGCCCAGGTGTGGCTCCACTTATGCGTGTGCCTGGCCTCTTCTACGGTCACGAGGTCCTGGAAGTTTCCTCGCTTCTGCAGAGGCTGGCGTGCAGGTGCAAAGGTCGCTTTTGTGGTACAACAATTTCACCTGCAAGGTATCTCGCTTCTGCGGTTTTCCCTCTCGCTCCTGCGGTACCGCTGGTGCGGCTGTAATCCGCAGATGTGGTCCCTTACCTGGTTAGCTGAGTTCGCATATGCGAACACTTTTCTCGCAAATGCGATTGCATAATACGTACGCAGAATTTTTTATAAACGATATCACAATTTTAAACAGTGAACAAATAATAATTCACTATGACGACATAATATTAAGAAATATAGAGTTAACATAACTCAAGTATATTACTACACATGAATTTTTATTTTATAAAATATATTCAAAACAATCTCATTAAAAATAATACTAAATAAATTTTTTATATATAAAAAACATGACCCCAAAATTCATTTGTAGATAAAGCTCAAAATAAGCTACGACAAATAACGAAGCTGCCCAGCTTCGAACTTGTGACCTCTACTAGAAAAAAGTATCTACTGGACCAAATGAGCTACCCAGTAGTTCATATCAAGTGGTATCATTATAATAAATTTTACTTTTATATTCTTTTGGATATTAATTGTATATACATATTTAATAAAATTTTCTGACCAAGCGGTGTCACGTGACACCGCTTGTGCCAAGGTGGATCCACCCCCGTAATTGCGGAGATGCGCTTAGTTGATCTACTAAAAATGCTGGGCAGAATCATATAAGTCGAAGGTTTGGTTATTTTTTCATATTTTGAGTTTTAAATTTTGGATTTGGGAGCTTCTTTTGGGTATTTTCAAGAAAATCTATTGGGTAAGTTTTCTTCACCTAGAATCTAACATATTCCATGATTTTATCTTTATTTTCATCATTTAATTTATGTTTTGAGTTGAGGAAAAATATTGGTTTTTGAAGAAAATTTTCAAAAATAAAGAATCATGATTTGAGGGACGAAATGGTATCACAATTTGATAATTTTTGTATAGTTGAACTTATATTGGAATGTGTATTCATATTTTGTAAAATTTGTTGGGTTCCGAGGTGCAGGCTCGAGGGGTTAACTTTTGGATGCTTTTTTGGATTTGGTTAAAGATTGAGACTTTATGATCTGGAATAGTTTCTTATGAGTTTTATTTGTGCTTTTAAGTTATTATGGTTATATTGATCTGTTCGAAGGTCATTTCACCCCAGAATTTCATTTTAGAGTATCGGTTGGTGTTCATTGAGGTAAGTATCTTGCCTAACCTTGTGGGGGGAGTATCCCCTTAAGGTTTGGGTCTTCTATGTTGATTGTAGTTCGCGTACGCGAGGTGACGAGTGCGTGTTAGAACTTATTTGTGTAAAGTTAGACATTAGGGTTCTTAGGTCCTTATATTCTTTGTGTATGAAGTTGTTCGTGATACGTTTGAGTTCCTATTTGGTGGTTTCACTTCTACATGTTTTAATTAAAATTAATTGCATTAAGATTCGCACTTATTGCCTATTTGACTCTTATTTGACTTAACTGAATATTTTGCCTCTTTTATCGTCATGCTATCTTTTCATAACTACATATCTTTAATTGAAATTACTATTATCCCATCCCATAATTGTTTAGCCATAATTGGAATTATGATTATCTTATGTTGCTTACCATTATTTGAATTAGTGAACATCCTTCGAAATTGTTCAACCTTAAAAGGAGTTTAGATAGCCAATATCTTAGTTGACTTGCCTTTATTTTGAACTATTTAACTCGTGTTGGCTTCCTTATTGTTGACTTGTATATTGTAGGATCCTTGCTACATATTAGTTTTCTCTTGTTGAACTATTCCCTTTATGCCTAACATTCTTTACTGTAGTTATTCCTTGTGAGCTGGTTCTATCGTTTCTTTTTTATTCAAAGTTCTTGAGTTGATTTAATCGATGTACTTTATATTATTGTAATTTTTGTTGTTTTACTTGTTGTGGTGATGCACGAGGTTTCTGTCGTGCGGTAACTGTTATCTATGTTGGTTGCATTGCATGTTTACGTTTGGGACCACAGGATAGGATACCAGTAGATCCCTTTGTTCTTCATATTTACTTTGGGACTACGGAACGATATTTCAGTAGATCCCCCTCCATATTTACATTTAGGACTACGTGACGGTATACCGGTAGATCTCCCTATTCTATATATTTAATTTGGGATTACGGGAGGGTATTTCGGTAGATCCCCCTGCACATTTACATTTGGGACTACAGGACGGTATCCTAGGAGATCCTCTGTTGTTATCAGTATGTTGTAATATGTTGCTTTTCATTGATTCTATCTTTTTGTAAACATTCTACGTGTTGTCTTTCCTTTTTCTTATTCTTACTAGCTGGCATGAACTATGTTAGGACATTTGTACAAGCATAAACGTGGCTAAGCACCCTTACCGGATAAGAGATTTCTTGATATTGTTGAGTATAGATGCACACCCTTATTTACTTGTCTTCCATGTGAGAATGAATCTATTTGGCATGTGAGTCCTCACTATGATTATGAGGTGTGATGTGGGCATATGATGCCAAGTACTAGAGTTAAGGTATTGAGACCCGTATTGTATGATTATAAAATGAGGTGTCACAGGATGACTTATATTCGAAGGATATTTATTTGGAAAGATTATATTCAAAAGGTGTTTATTTTAAAAGAACTATTTTTGAAAAATATTCATTTGATGGAAGTATATTTTGAAATATTTTAATTACTTGAAGATTTGACTAATTGATGAAGTTTTCTGGCTAAGACCTGATGTCAAAACTGTCGTAGTTGCTAGGCAATTACTTATCTTTACTGTATTTGTGATTTCGATTTGGGTTGTATTTTTGTTCACTTTTCTATGTCCTTATTATGGTGTTCCATTTTTACTTGTCGTTCCTTATTGCAATTACTGTATTGTCAACCATTTCGTGTGGTCTTTATATATGTATCATGTCCTGTTATTTCTATACTTATACTTTAAGTTAATTAGACCGGTAGGTGTCTTGATTGTTTCTCGTTATTACTCCATTGTGATTGTTTCTCGTCATTACTCTATTGAGGTTAGTCTTGATACTTACTAGGCAACAATGTGGTGTGCTCATTCTACATTTTTCTGCATATCCAGGTATTGTTCATTAGTATTTGTGTGGTCCGTTACTATGGAGACTCAAGCTAAACGTATTATTGCGTTCGTAGGCTTCAGAGTCACCTTCTTATTTTGTATCTACATTGTTCACTCTTTTTCAAGACAATTGTATTTTAGAGGTTTTCTAGCAACTCATTAGAGCATATGACTTGTACTACCAATTTTGGAAATATTGTAAGTTCTATAAAGATTCTATATTAAGACTGTTAGTCTTTCTTATTATTGTTGATGTTCAGTAAATTATAGGCTTACCTAGTCCCTAAGACTATGTACCATCACGATACCCAATGGAAGGAAAATTGGGTTGTGACAAATTGTTATTAGAGCCCTAAGTTCATAGGTACTACGAGTCATAAGCGAGTTTAGGAGAGTCTTGCGGATTGGTACGTAGACATCTGTAATTATCTTCGAGAGGCTACGAAAATGTTAGGTCAATCTCACTTCATTCATTCCTATCATGCAAGCTATTGATCTCATAGTTTGAACTTTTATCATTCCATTCTCTCATCAACAGTGAGGATACGAGCTGTAGTTATCGATGGTGTTGTTCTCAGAGCAGGTATCTCTAGAGGTAGAGGTAGAGGTAGAGGTAGAGGTAGAGGTCTCCGAGGAGTACGTGCTGCAGCTAGAGCACTCTAGAGCAGCGAGTTCATGTTGGTCAAGTTCCAAGTGTCATGGCGACTCAACCTGTGGTTCCAGTTTATCACATGGTCAAAGCAATATCATCCGAGGAATGGCAGCTTAGATTTGCAAGGTTCAAGAAAATATGACCCTCCTATATTCAGTGGTTTGGCTTCAGAGAGCGCACGGGGTTTTGTAGAGGAGAAATATTGCATTCTCTGCAGTATGGGTATTGTTTAGACGAGTGGGGTGTTTATATTACGTTCTAGCTTGAAGGAGCGATTTATCAGTGGTAGAGAGCATATGAGTTGGGTAGCACGGTCGATGTAGCTTCAGTTACATGGGCTCAATTTTCAGGGATGTTTTTGAGAGAGTTTGTTGTTAGGATTTATGCCCATCACTAGAGGGGGGGTGAATAGTGCGGCACGAGAATATTGATAAATATTGCGGAATTAAAATTGCAGGAATAAAGTAAATTCGGTAATTAAAATAGTAAGGAAAGAACACACCGAATTTATCCTGGTTCACCACAACTTGTGGTTAGTCCAATCCCCGAGAGACTCTCTCGAGATTCCACTAACTCCGTTAAGCTTACGGGTGCCTAACAAACCGTTACACTTGCTCGTAGATGTACACTCTACAAGACTTCAACTTGCTTGAGGATACCGCAACTCAAGACTTCACCTTGCTCGTAGATACTGCACCACAAGACTTCACACACTAAGATTGAGGGTACTTAGCAAACCCGACAATCAATGAGAAGATATGGTCTTCTCAAACACCTTTCTCTTTTACAACAAGAACTCTCTCAAAAGAGTAGATAAAGAGATACAATATTAGCTCTATGAACAACTCAAAGTTGTCTCTCAAATGGCTCAACAAAAGCTCTATAAATGATGCACAAATGATATCAATATGTATATGAATAATGAGAGGTGTTGTGTATTTCAATTCAGCTCAAAAGACCTCTATTTATAGGTGGTAGAAGTAGTATGTCCGTTGCTTAATTGGCAATCAATTATGCTGATTTTATGCCAACATAATCGATTATCAGATTTGGATAATCGATTATCAGCTTACCGTTACAAAATCGGAAGCTGATTTTATGCAGGATAATCGATTATGCTGATTTTATGCATGAGCTTGGAAACTTCTATGATCATAAAGGCCTGGGAGTTTCCTCGCTTCTGTGGAGACTGGTGCGCAGGTTCGAAGGCCGCTTTTGTGGTACAATGATTACACCTGCGAGGTATCTCGCTTCTGCGATTTCCCCTTTTGCTTCTGCGTGCCACTGGTGCAGCTGTAAATCCGCAGATGCGGTCCCTTGCCTGGTTAGCTAAGTTAGCAGATGCAGATTCTTTTCTCGCAAATGTGATTACGGAGATACGCTTAGTTTCCCGAAGATACGGAAAATGCTAGGCAGAATCATATAAGTCGAGGGTTTGGTCATTTCTTCATATTTTGAGTTTTAAACTTCGGATTTGGGAGCTTTTTTTGTGTATTTTTGAGCAAATTGATCGGGCAAGTGTTTTTCACATAGAGTCTGACATATTCCATATTTGTATCTTCATTTTCATCATTTAATTTGTGTTTTGAGTTGAGGAAAAATATTGACTTTTGAAGAAAATTTTCAAAATGAAAAATCACGATTTGAGGGACGAAATGGTATCGGAATTTAATAATTTTTTTATGGTTGAACTTATATTGGAATGTGTATTCATATTTTGTAAAATTTGTTAGGTTTCGAGGTGCGAGCTTGGGGGTCGACTTCTGGATGGGTTTTTTGGATTTGGTTAAAGATTGAAACGTTATGATTCAGAATAGTTTCTTATGAGTTTTATTTGTGTTTTAAAGTTATTTTGGTTAGATTGAGCCGTCCGGAGGTCATTTCACCCGAGAAGTTTATTTTAAATTTTCGGTTTGTCTTCTTTGAGGTAATATCTGACCTAACATTATGTGGGGAATTTTCCCTTAGGATTTGAGTCTTCTATGTTGATAGTAGTTCGTGTACGCGAGGTGATGAGTACGTGCATGGACTTATTTGTGTAAAGTTGGACTTTAGGGTTCTTAGGTCCTTATATTTATTGTGTATCAAGTTGTTCGTGATACATTTGAGTTCCTATTTGGTGGTTTCACTTCTAGATGTTTTAATAATAATTAATTGCTTTAAGATTCACTCTTATTGCCTATTTGACTCTTATTTGACTTAACTGAATATTTTGCCTCTTCTATCGTCATGCTATCTTTTTATAACTATGTATCTTTAATTGAAATTATCATTATCCACCCTATAATTGATTAGCCTTAATTAGAATTATGATTATTTTCTGATGCTTACCATAATTGAATTGTTGAATATCCTTTGAAATTGCTCGACCTTAAAAGGAGTTAAATAACTTATTTCTTAGTTGAATTACCTCTATTTGGAACTATTTAACTCGTGTTGGGTTTTTCATTGTTGACTAGTATATTATGGGATCCTTACAACATATTAGTTTTCCCTTGTTGAACTATTCCTTTTATGCCTAGTATTCTTTACTCTAGTTATTCCTTATGAACTAGTTCAACTGTTTCTTTGTGATTCAAAGTTCTTGACTTTATTTACTCGTTGTACTTTGTATTATTGTAATTTTTGCTGTTGTACTTGTTGTGGTGATGCATGAGGTTTTCGCTATGTTGTAACTGTTATCTCTATTGGTCGCGCTGCATATTTACGTTTGGGACTATGGGACGGTACCCCGGTAGATCCTCCTGTTTTGCATATTTTACTTTGGGACTACGAAATGATATTTCAGTAGATTTCCCTGCACATTTACGTTTGGGACTACGGGACGGTATCCGGGTAGATCCCCCCATATTCTGTATAAGGACTTTGGGACTACAGAACGGTATTCTAGTAGATCACTGCGCATTTACATTTGGGACTATGGAACAGTATTCCAGTAGATCACTCTGCACATTTATATTTGGGACTATGGGACGGTATCCTTGGTGATTCCATGTTGTTATTACTATGCTCTAAACTATTGCTTTTCATTGATTCTATCTCTGTGTAAACATTCTACGTGCTGCCCCGTTCTTTTTCCTTATGCTTACTAGCTAGTGTGAACTATGTAGTACACTTGCACAAACATACACGTAGCTAAGCACCCTTATTAGATAAGAGGTTTGTTGATATTGCTGAGTATAGATACACACCCTTGTTTTCTTGCCTTCCATGTGAGGATAACTCTATTTGGCACGTGAGTTGTTGGTATGATTATGAGGTGTGATGAGGGCACATGATGGCAAATGCTAGGGTTCAGGTATTGAGACCCATATTGCATGATTATGAGATGAGGTATCATAGGGTGACTTATATTCGAAAGATATTTATTTGAAAAGATTACATTTGAAAGGCATATATTTAGAAAAAACCAAATTTGAAAAATATTTATTTGAAAGGAGTATATTTCGAAATATTTTTATTACTCGAAGGATTTGACTAATTGATTGAAGTTTGTTGGCCAAGACCTGATGTAAAACTATCATTGTTGTTGAGTTATTACTTGGCTTTACTGTATTTGTAATTTCGGATTTGGGTTGTATATCCGCTAACTTTTCTGTGTCCTTATTATGGTGTTTCACTGCTACTTATTGTTTCTTTCTATATTGCAATTACTGTATTGTCATCCATATCGTGTGGACTTTATATAGATATCATGTTCAGTTGTTTCTACACTTATATTTATTCAGTTTATTAGACAGTAGATGCCTTGATTGTTCCTCATTACTACTCTACCGAGGTTAGTCTTGATATTTACTGAGCACCGATGTGGTATGCTTATTTTATACTTCTTCATATTTTTGTATAGATCCGTGTATTGTTCGTTAGTAGTTGTGTTGGCCGTTGCTACGGAGACTCAAGGTAAATATGCTATTGCTTTCGTAGGTTTCAGAGTCACCTTCTTATTTTATTTTACATTGTTCACTCTTATTTCGAGACAATTGTATTTTAGAGGTTTTCTAGCAACTCATTAGAGTTTATGACTTGTACTACTGATGTTGGGAAGATTGTAAATTCTATAAAGATTCTATATCGAGACTGTTAGTCTTTCTTATTATTGTTGATATTTAGTAAATGTCAGGATTACCTAGTCCCTAAAATTAGGTATCATCACGATACCCAAAAGAGGGAATATTAGGTCGGGACAACTATATTGTTAATTATTTACAAACTCTATCCCATTGATATAACTTTAGACACAATTGAGGTATTTTTACATTATAAAATTAGTTATGACTAGAAGTGGCAAACATGCGAGACAGATCGGATAAGATTCGGGTAAAAAGCGGGTAATAAAAAAATAAATAAATTATTTTAGCAGACTCATATTTAATACGGATAAAAAACGAGTTAAACGGTGGATAATATGGATGTTATCCATATTATCCATGACTTCTTGCATATGATCACTTTTGAGAGAATTTTTAGTCTCCTTACCTTGAACAACCCTCAATTTGAGACTTTATAAATATAAAAATTAGACCAATTAGTTATCCATTTTCTAAATAGATAATATAATTCTTATTTATATTTGATGAATGTTTAAAAAGTTTAATTCATTTTTTAGTGAATAATAGAATGATTAACTATTTTTTTTTTGCCTCAACCATTTTGTCACCGTAGTTAAGACTTTAAACAAAAAGTTGGGTGATATTTTAAGACGCATTTCGCCGGGCAATTCCGGAAACAGGAAAAAATGGTGATACGAGCCGTTATTAAATTCGGATCCAGGTATAGCATAGTGGGATCCGAGAAGCTTGACCCTGATCTCATGGAATAGCTTTGGTGCGCTGATTTACACGTTACTCACCGGAAGCAACGGAAGAAGGAAACAAAATCACAATGGCGAGGAGACGATTGTTGCTCTTATTAAAGCCTTTCGACGTGTTACCAACAAACCAATCAGATAACAATTTTTCATTTCAGAAACCCTAAGGTAATCTCACATAGTTAAAGCAACTTGATATTTACCGTCTTTTCTTTCTCTGTTGTTGCTACATTTGTTAAAAAGCTCGAGAAATGTCTGCAGCGTTATGCGTTAACTCATTCTAATTAGTATGTGTATTTTAAGTGTTTTATAGTATGTCAGAGCCAGACAAGAGGAGTTGCTCTGATGGTAAGCAACCCGCTTCCAACCGAGAGGTTATGAGTTCGAGTCTACCCAAGAGCAAGATGAGAAGTTCTTGGAGGGAAGTATGTCGGCGGTCTATTTGGAAACAACATCTCTACCCTAGGGTAGGGGTAAGGTCTGCGTACACACTACCCTCCCCAGACCCCACTAAGTGAGATTATACTGGGTTGTTGTTGTTGTTGTATGGTATGTCAGAGCCAGTTATATGCTTATTTCGTCATTCAAACTTATGTACATGCTGGTGGTGATTCCGTAGAGCTCTTCTTTACTATATGTATTCGTAGTAGTTGAGGCAATGGACGCAGCTCGCCTGCTCTTGGTGTTTTGGGTTCAGCGGCGGAGCTATAGTGACCCAAGGGTGGTCAATTGAGCACCCCTCGCCTATGGATACCTGTCACATTTTACTTTTTATACATACATATTAAATCTTGAGAGCAAGGTGAGAAGTTCTTGAAGGGAAGGATGCCGGGGGTGTATTTGGAAACAGCCTCTCTACCCTAGGGTAGGGGTAAGGTCTGCGTACACACTACCCTCCCCAGACCCCACTAAGTGGGATTATACTTGGTTGTTGTTATTGTTGTTGTATAGTATGTCCAGCCAGTTATATGCTTATTTCGTCATTCAAACTTATGTACCTGCTGGTGGTGATTCCGTAGAGCTCTTCTTTACTATATGTATTCGTAGTAGTTGAGGCAATGGACGCAGCTTGCCTGCTCTTGGTGTTTTGGGTTCAGCGGCGGAGCTATTGTGACCCAAGGGTGGTCAATTGAGCACCCCTCGCCTATGGATACCTGTCACATTTTACTTTTTATACATACATATTAAATCTTGAACTCCTTGATGCAATTGAGAGAGGTAGCCTAGTGACAGAAGGGTGTTTAAGGTGACTTGAAAAGTTGCATTCGTTTTGGTCTGTTTGACTTGTTTAATTAAAAACTGGGTAATAAACAAATCCCTAGAAAGTCAAGATTTTCTAAAAAGTCTCAAACGCAAGAAAGCAAAACTAGAGGGTGTTTGGATTGGCTTTTAAGCTGGTTAAAATATCTTTTAAGCTCTTTTTAGCTTTTTTTAATGTTTGACAAAGTCAAAAAGTGCTTAAAATAACTAAAAACTGCTTAAAACAAGCCAAAAGCAATAAGTTGGATAACCCTAACTTATTGCTTTTTGTCTTCAAAGCTATTTCTGTTGAAAAGCTACTTTTTTTAAGCCAATCCAAACGGGCTCCTAGAAGAACACCAATTGGTCTTGTTTGAAACTGGTGCTTCTAGTTATTTTACCGATTGTCACTTGCATAATTAATTATGTGTTAAAGCTTGAAACTTTGAAGTATACAAGCAACTGACTGGTAACATCAGGTTGATTCTGGTAGTCCATGTCTTGAAATGACCAGGTAACATGTTATTGAATTTAGAATAGCTCTCAACTCTTGAGACTCTTTGACCAATAATAACTAGCAGATGATTTGTATTCCAATCATTTTGAACATGACAGTCTTTTTTACATGTTATTTGACAAATATTTGAAGTCCCTAATGACTGGCGTATGCCTCAATTCATAAAGTCTGATGCTTCAGTAGGGTGAGACTTCTTCGCATGAAGTTATTGCAGGTATTAAAATATCTAGACAATAGACGTCTGGTTCACAAGGAGGCTATAAACTTCTGTCAGAATATTTTGAGGAAAAAGCTTGTTGACTGGGAAGCTGTTTATCGTTTTAATCTATCTCGGCCGATCCGTGATGTAGATTTAGTAGTTACAATAGGAGGAGATGGTACATTATTGCAAGCAAGCCATTTCTTGGATAATTCGATTCCTGTTCTAGGCGTAAATTCTGACCCAACTCAAACAAAAGAGGTTAGCTCATTCTGCAACTTTTAATGGTTTGTGGCTATCAATTTCTTTACAATCCATATTCAGTTCCGTTTACGGTGACTTCTATTGCAAGTCACTTTGTCACTTTGTATGTGGTTTAGGTTGAAGAATACAGTGAAGAATTCGATGCTTCAAGGAGTACAGGATTTCTTTGTGCGGCAACTGTCAAGAACTTTGAACAAGTGAGATATTATTACTTATTATTTAAGATTTCTCATAAATATACTAATGACTTTGTATGACTACCCGTGATTAGATTAATGTGCTAAAATATTATTGAATATTAACACGTCAGAGTAAATTCAAGTGTATGCTTATTGATATAATTATAAGGTGCTGTGGAGATGGTTAGTTTTCTGGTCATTGTGGTGCCTAAAGTTTGTTTTTAGTTACTCTTGCTATCGCCAGTGAGACTTGACTCTAGTGGCAAAGCAGAGCCCATTACCTTGAGGTGTAGGGTAACTTGTTCTATTTATATTCTTTCTGTGTGCATGGATGATTTTATGGAACTGTCTGGAATTATATCACGTTCAATTACTTTGTCCTTATTTGGTTTAAGGTTCTCTCATTACTTTTTGTTCTCTGCATTCCGGTTCTGCGTTGAAGTTTCCAAGAGATCTTGTTCTTTTATGTAATGTTTTGGTACCACTGGCTAAGAAAGCTTACTACCAGTGAAAGATTATTTCTTTGAACTACAGTAAGGGAACTCTTGGGAAGAAACTAAAGATTGAAGTAAACTACTGGCCTTCAAAAACTATGTCTATGGATCATCTTTTGGACTAACTAAGTATTCACGCACTCAGTCATTATGTCAGTTGCAAACCTGGAGCATAGAAAGTTGTTTATTCAGAATACCACAGAGTAACGTGCATGGGGATCAAAAGCGGAAATAGTTGTTCCAAAACACATGAAACAGTCTGCTTCAACACATATCCTCTAGTTGTATCATGGTCGTGCTTTAGTTTTAGTATGGGAGTAAGCTGCCGATATTCTCTTTTTACAGTGACTTGCTTCAGCTTGGGTATTGTTAGTTTCTTCGCATGTGGAGTTAATGTATATAAAAGGGGTTACTCCCAACACAAATTAATCATTCATGCTCAGAGAAAGCAAACTCACTTTCATGTAGGAACATAGCTTTTTCATTCTCATGCTGCCACAACTCCTGCTTAACAATATTTTCTCTGTCCGGGATGGGGGGCTTAATTTTTAAAAGCTGCTCAAGGTCTTAACTATTAGTCTTCTGTTGCAGATAATAGATGATATCCTTGTAAATCGTGCTAGACCTTCTGAAGTCTCAAAGATGTCAGTCACTCTCAACTCAAAGCAACTGTCACCTTACGCACTTAATGATGTTTTGATTGCTCATCCTTATCCTGCTACAGTTTCCTGATTCTCATTCAGGTAAATGTTTTATTTGCTGTAGCATATGAAGCATACTTCTCATTCATGCTGCTTTGGAAAGGTGCTTAATGGTGTTTTCTCTTCATAGAACAAAGAGAGAGGAGCAGTCTTGTTCTTCTCTGGTGCATTGCAGATCAAGTGGACTTAGAGTGTCAACAGCTGCTGTGTCAACAGCTGCAATGCTTTCAGCAGGTGGAATTGCAATGCCAATTTTATCCAAAGATCTCCAGTATATAGTGAGAGAACCCATTGCTCCCGGAGCTTACAATAGCCGGATGCATGGTCTTGTGAAGCCTGAGGAGTTGATGGAGATTGCCTGGTATTGCAAAGAAGGGCTGATTTATATTGATGGCTCTCATCTTGTCCACTCTGTTCAACACGGGGATATCATTGAACTCTCTTCCAATGCTCCAACGTTGAAAGTTTTTTTGCCATCTCACCTGATATCATGACAATGCATACATACAGAATTGAGTTCTTATAATTGTTTGCATGAAGGTGTAACAGTTTTGCAGGTTCTCCCTGTTAACTGTTGCAACCTTTTGTGCTAGTGCACAATGCTAGATGTGGTAGTTTTACCCTTTCACAGCTCATCTGCAGGAAAGATGGTTGTACCCTAGGCTTTTGCCCTCTAGAGTGGTTACTCCAGCAAACCCTGTCACTTCTTAATAGAGCACAGAAGAGGATCACCCTTCAAAATCATGCAAGAGAGGTAGTTTCAGGTTGGATTATAGCCTGAAGACATTGTCATAGTATGAACATTGAGGCGATAGAGGCGATTCCTCCTTATGGAAGTGTTATGAGGTTTATCTCTCTCACACACACTAAACCGATAGGAAAGGGAAAGCATCTTCTGGTGTAGTTACAATGGAGCTTGTGTAGTTTGTGGGCTATATCCTTATTGCTGGATTAGTTTTATCTGTAATCTAAAATATGAATTGTTTGTTCAAAAGAGTCAGAGGAAGCTTGAGCACTAGAAATTCGCTCTAATAATTTTCTGGCATTGAAGGTAAAAAGGGATATAATGCATAGCCGCTGGCATATTTGAAAAACAAGCATTGTGTTTGGTTCAGATATTTCTTCTCTAAACTTATTTAAGTCATTTATCACGTATCGTTCCATAATGTATTATATAGTATCATAATGTTGTTTTATAATATATCACATTGTAGTGACACGGTTCATTGTCACGTACGATAGATATAACAATATGACACAATAAAATTTAAGTAACAAGCAAAACAAATATCATATTTAAACTAACAATATGATATAATATAATAGGTAACAACCATCGAAACAAGCGGTAAGAATTCAGAAAAATAAGTTCAGAAAAAAAGGGAAAAAGTACCTTCTCAAATGTCAAATAGCGTTGAAGATCTTACTGATGCAACAAAAAAAGTTTTTCAGAGACCTAAAAGGAAGATTAGCAGTGTAAGAATATGGGTGACATTTTTGTTCCGTCATGCTAGTAACTCTTGGTAAGGAAAAAATGAATTCACTGCTTCTGACAATCACACGCAGGCGAGTGAAGGGTCATTAATTTAAAGTAGGATGCTATTGAATAGTATCAGTATAAAGCAACAAGGTATTCAGGTTGACGCACTAAATTGCATGTCCGCCTCATCAAAGCTATAGCCCTCCACACGCAAAGAATCGAGTCCCTTTAGAAAGGAGAATCAGATATTATATGAGCAAGTTGCTACCATTAGCACAATTTGTTAGGATGTAGAGAGTGACAAATGAGACTTCTATACTATGTTTCAGTCGAGAGATTTTAAGTTAATAATATCTCCTTACCATTATAAACTGTTTCAAAGTTTTTTGGATTATGTTTAATAGGAAAATGGTAATTTATGATGAATATGTAAAAAGAAGAAGACTCGTCGTCAATTCAGGAACATATATCCGTTTAACTGACTTTCAAAACAAAGTTTCAGAATTAAATTTAACTTTTAAAATTAAAGGAAACCAAAACCTCGACCTGTCAAACCCAAGTCCACAACTTCTATGTGAAACACGCACAACTATTATTTCAATGATTGATTATTAAGTCAGACATTATAAACTTGTAATTTTTGTTTTAAGTTCCGAAAAAGAACAAAGCTTTCAAATTGTTTGGATTTTATATAAAGATGCCAACAACAACAACAACCCAGTATAATTTCATTTAGTATGGTCTAGGGAAGGTAGCATGTACGCAGACCTTACCCCTACCTGGGGTAAAGAGGCTATTTCCAAATAGACCCCCGGCATACTTCCCTCCAAAAACTTCCCACCTTACTCTTGGGATACTCAAACTCACAACATCTCGATTGAAAATAGGGTTGCTTACTATGAGAGCAACCCCTCTCGTCTTAGTATATATATATATATAAAGATGCGAGATAAAAAAAATACTTTAACGGATATTATTGTTGCTAGAGGATGATATTTATATCAAAATCCCCAATTAAAACCAAACACTTCGCTTACAAAAATCATGTGACACTATAAAATCTCCTTACAACTCCAGCTCAGCGGGTCACCAGCCTAAACCCGACACGTTCTCTCAAAAACAGCCATTTCTTTTTTTCCAAAGCAACCATACAAATACTAAGAAATCCAAAATTGAAAATGCCATTTCCCTACTTCTTAGAGTTATTCTCACCGTTATTCGATTTTCATTTACTACCTAAACCCACCACCTAGGTCCCCTTGTAAAACCCACTTGCTGTTGCAGCTGTAGATCTTTTCATTTTTCGTCACTACTTAGCATAGATCTTTGTTGTTTTCTGAACAGAAAGAGGTAATGAAGATTCAGTGTAACGTTTGTGAGGTTGCGGAGGCCAACGTCTTGTGCTGCGCCGATGAGGCGGCGCTGTGCTGGTCCTGTGATGAGAAGGTTCATGCTGCTAATAAGCTGGCTAGTAAGCACCAGAGAGTTCCTCTCTCTGCCTCTTCCTCTTCCATGCCTAAATGTGACATCTGCCAGGTAATATTCACCTTTCCGTTTTCTTCATGTGTTGTGATTTTAATTGTCTTATATGTCTGGCATAGTGGTGGAGTGTTAGGTAAATTAAACGGATTCTGTGGATATTGTAATTCGGCGGCTCTACAGGGTTCAACATCTGTTATTTTGATTTTTATTCGTTTTGTAGCATCAATTAGTCATAGATAAATCCGTGATTTTGACTTTTTTTTTACAAATATATTCCATGTAAAATAGAGTAGTTTAATGGGAATACGGATATTTGTTTATTAGTAGCTTCTATGACGCAGAGGACAGTGATGTTTGGATTAATTGATACTACTATTAACTATGTAAGTCTTAAATTGTGATTGCTGCTGCACTATCTTCGAATTTTTTGTTTTCTTTAAACATATACGTAAAGTTAATATCTAGGTACCAATCTAATTTTGTTCGTTCATAGAGTTGTAGTTGAAACTGTAAGGTTAGCATAGTTACCTGGTACCTCTACCAGTGGAAGGTATCCGGTGGAATAGTTGAGGTGCGCACTGTGGCGGAGCCATGGTATTCATCAAGGGATGCCAAAATATAAGAAAATTTATACATCAAAAAGTCAACGGGAGTCGACGCATAGTAAATATACAACAACAACAACAACAACTACCCAGTATATTCCCACCAGGTGGGGTCTGGGGAGGGTAATATGTAGAAGAGCCTTACCCCTACCCGAAAGGGTAGAGAGGCTGTTTCCATTCGACCCTCGGCGCATAGGAACATAGTAAATATACATGAAATAAAAAAAAAATTATATAGCAATATAGTGTAATTTTCTGGCGAATGGGTGTCGATTGACACCCCTTAGTTGAATGTGGCTCCGCCACTGGGTGCGCACAAGCTGGCCCTGACACCATCGTCATAAAATAGAAAAGAAAAAAAAGGAAGAGAAAGAACAAAATAAAGAAAGCAGCTCCGGGGTATTCTTTCCCGTAACCTGCCAGGGAGTGGTTAGGGCGATCCTCCAGATCTTGTGCACTGATAGACATATGTAGGTCTAAGTTACAATTTTCTGCCATCTTGATTAGTTATGGTTCCACCCAATGCTGATTGTGGAATTTAATGTAGTATATGATTTGCACATGGCATTTGGAGACCTTGTCTAGAGCTTCTTAGTGTTGAACTATGGCGTATCTGTTTTGTTTATTTGGCAGTCCCTTTGGTGAGATATTAAGAAGGTAAGAAACAGAAACATTAATCTGGAGTCTAGGCATAACCTGTTTTCTAGTTCATAAATATGAAATTATAGACGGAAAACTATGGCTAGCTTTTGCAACCAAGAGCTCTAGTCTACGGGGAATGCACTTCTCAAAATATCTAAATAAAAGGAAAAGAGAAAAAAAAAACTCTTCTCTAAAGGGGATATAACTCCATGTTAAGAAAAATACACAGAAGCTCAATTGATGGTTGAAAGTTTTGGATCGCATACGATTAGATGACCCTGTTGGGATATGTAATGCTCATGCAAACATTTGCTCCTGTAACTACCCTTTGAGAGAAGATTATGTGCTCATCATATAAAATCTTGAACATTACCGAGCTTTTACTCCATAGTAATTGCAGATGTTTAATCTTCTTCAGGATGTTTAATCATCGTACAGTCACATGAAGCAGAAGTTACCCATTTGACTTAGCAAAAGTGATTTCATTTTCTTTCTAGAGTTGATTTGACTGGCTAAGGTTTCTGCTTACCTTTCCCTTTGTGGAGCTCCGACACAGCAATTTAGGTGCCACCACCCTTGTCGACACGACACTAGTATGAATGTGGTATGAGATCCGTACCGAATTTGGTCAAATAGTTTTGGGTACTTTGATCATGACGGACGGAAAAATTGGAGACTAGGTACAATTTGATTCGTGAAATCAGAACTAAAACTAGGGTAAATTTAAAGAAAATAGCATACCTTATCTAGGAAATCAATCCCTTATCTACAACTTGAGAATAAAAAAGCAATCCCCACTTTACAAGCTATATGTAAGTATTTCACAAAAAAAATCATAATTTAGAGAGTTTTTTATATTTTTATTTTTTTGAATAATTTTTAGCTAGATCCCGGCATCCGTACACATACTAGGATCCGTATTCCCAAATCATAGAATTTACATCTCGAAGAATCCGACCTCTAGATCCGCACCCGTGTCCGAGCAACTTCGTTTGGAGCCAAAGCAGAAGCGTTTCCTCATGTTTATCAGATTTTGCTACTTTCTAATGAAAGTCCTCTTCTGTGCTTCAGTATAATTTTAGATGTACATAAACTATGTTTGTCTATCTGTCAAAATTTTAAAAATAAATTGATGTCTTATCTTCAGTTTTACTACTGTTTTACTATTTTAAATATTGATAAAAGGATTCTATTTGTGCAGGAATTAGTTGGCTATTTCTTTTGTCTCGAGGATCGGGCTTTACTTTGCCGAAAATGTGATATTGCTATTCACACAGCTAATCCTCATGTCTCAGCTCACCAAAGATTTTTGCTGACGGGAGTGAAAGTAGGACTTGAACCCATTGATCGTGGTGGTGCATCATCCTCCGGGATGTTGCAGTCCATTCAGAAGGTTTCAGAGCCTGAATCTGCTGCACTTTCTAAACGAAATGCTCCAATATCGTTGGATGCTCAATTTGACAAAATATTACCTCCCCAGGCAAGTGCTGTTGGGGAGTTTGCTCCTAGTAGGTCTCCGTTTGCTGGAGGTTCTGCAGCTGGAAGTATTCCGCAATGGCAGTTTGATGAATATATTGGCCTGAACGATTTCAATCAGAATTATGGATACATGGATGATGGATCATCAAGGGTACGTTTTTAACTCTTAGCTTTTGTTGTTTGTAGTATATTATAATGGCTATTAGATGAATTTCTTGGACTGCATTACAATCAGAAGTATGCATACAATGGATGACGGATCATTTGAGGTATGATTTAAATCTTATTTCATTATTTATTATTTTAGTAGTTAGCATCTTTATTTTTATTATATCCTTCACTAGACCTGGTTGTACAGGACTAATCATCTAAACGTGAGAAATCCCTGATCTTGTGTGGTTGTGTGGCATTGTGCTTGGTACTTATGGGTTTAAGTTGTGTACATGTATTCCCCCAACAAGGAACCTAGAAAATACATCTTTTTATCTGAAGACATAAAACTGGAAAAAATGAGCTGTGTGATTGGACTATCTGTTGGTTGGACCACTTCAGGTGGAAACGACATTGTTAGCCCCCAATTCAATCTTTTAATTGGACAGACGAATTTGCCACAAACTTGCCCGTCCCCCGTCATATGGCAAACACTTAGGTGCAGATCGTTGAAGTATTGCCATATTGGTGGACTTGCACTTTGCCAACTAATCCATGGATCTCAAATGCTTAGAATTCTGAGTCTTGATTAGAGTTCAATATACAGTTATAGACAGTCGAGGCGCAGCATCAATATTATCATGTGGCTAGATTAACAACCTTGCTTAGGGTTGTGATAATCAGAAGCAGCTTTAACTATTATGTCATTTTTTAAATTCATGCTACAAAAAATATGCCCCTGGGTGTCAATCACATTATTCTTTTCTATGGGTGCTTAGTTGATACAGAAACATTTCCGACCATATATTTTCTAAGTGTGACTGTAGTCAAAGGTGGGGATTCATGTTGGTGAAGGTAGTATATTGAAGAGTTTGACAACAATGTGTTTCACTATAAATGGCAGCTCATGTGTTTCACCATCACTTGACTTGGACAAACAAGACTGGTGTATCCCAAGCAGACTGGGTTCTATGTTCATACATGATTTTTGCTCTGTTTCAACTGTGTTTCATTTTCCAAAGGAAATTTTCAGTCTATTGCTTGCCTTCGTGCTAAAGTTGAATGCTTAGATAAATAGATAATCAGTTTGATGGACTATCAATAACTTGCACAGGATTATGTTCAATAATCAGAGTTGGCACCTAATTTAGTTCTTCTTGCATTGAAATCTATCAGGCGGATAATGGGAAACTTGGAGAGTCAGACTCTTCGTCTATTTTGAGATTTGAAGATGACGAACTAGACGGTGATGAGTGCTTGGGTCAGGTTCCAGATACATCTTGGGCAGTGCCACAAGTACCTTCCCCACCTACGGCCTCTGGACTTTACTGGCCCAAAACTTACCAGAATCCATTTGATTGCTCAATGTTTGTGCCTGACGTTAGTTACTCCCCTTCACATAATCTTCAACAACGACCTCCAAATGGTACTAGTCTGAAACGAAGAAGGCAGTGTTAATGCATTTTCCCCAGGCTTTTCCACTCGCGTTAGTGATAGGTGTTTCAGATCCCTAAGCTTTTCACTCACGTTAGTGATAGGTGTTTAGATAGAGTGATTTGTGGTAGTTGTAGTTTGAGTTGAAGTTATTTGAGCAATGACAGATGCGTGGTTGATCTTCCTTGTTTGCTGCAGTTACATAGAACTCACATTAATGTTAAAAGTATATTAGTTCTACTCCAATCCCCAGAAGTTGTACAAGAAATGAGGATATTTCTCAAGATCACTGTAGACTGTATTCATCCACAGTTAAAAGGTTCCTTCCATCCATCCATGGTAATCTTGTTTTATTCTTTAGAATGTAGTGAGGGTGGACTTGCATCATGCTTTTGGGGGGGAGGGGGAGGCACCTGGTGCTATAAAGAACAATTTGAACTTTGAAACATGTATCCAGTTTATTGATTTCATCGCAGAATGAACTCCACGGTTCGTGGTGGCCGCTTCCTTCCTTTTGAGAAGAAATTTGAGCCGCTACCAAGCTACTATATTCCATTTTTATTTCTCTTCTCGATTGGTTGGTGGAGGCTAATCCAGCGAGTGCGCTAAATTGTTCTGTGTTGTTATATAGTGAAATATATATCCTATGCAGTTCAGTAATTGAATTTTGGACTTGTGGTACACTCAAATGTTGATAGTAGGACGATAATTTCAGCAGATTCAATAGTTGTACGCATATGTTCCATGATTTGCTCAACGAAATTTGAACAGGAAAACAGGAGGTTTCAAGAGTCCCTAAAATTTAGTAACCATGAAGTTTTAATTTTTGAACTAGTTTCACTGTCCATACTACTATTAGTTACTTGCAAAACTTGGATGTTAATGGATTTTCACTTTCTAGTTTCTACCTTGCGTTTTATCCATCTTTACCAGTTCCATACTAGTTTCTTTTACTCCGATTGATCGGTTAGCACGAAGCAAACCGATTCACATGAGGGAATAGAAATCACAAGAAATATTTGATCAAAAGTGACTTAAAGGGGAAGATTAGCAAAGCAGGAAAAGAAAGAGGAAAGGGAGCAACATGTTATTATCTTTGCCAGAACTTTCAGATCATAGAACATTCAAGCTTGCTGGATATAGTTCTGTGAAATCAAATTCAAGTAATAAGTGGTCGAAATGAACAGGCAGCTCACTGGTACATAGCAATTATTGTAAGAGCTGTAAAAAGCTTTACACTTTGGTCCCCTACATTAACACATGCGTTGCTGTGAAGTCCCACATGGGAGAAATTTGCAAACTAACACTAAAATTCGGTAACAGCTATTGATATTAGACTTCTTTGACTAGACAACTTGAATAATATATGAAGAGTTTAACTTCTATATCTTAATAATGTCGGATCACCTAACAACAATAACCCAGTATAATCCCATTTAATGGGGTCTGGGGAGGGTAGTATGTACGCAGACCTTACCCCTACCCTTGGGTAGAGAGGCTGATTCCAAATAGACCCTCGGCATCCTTCCCTCCAAGAACTTCCCACCTTGCTCTTGGGAAGACTCGAATTCACAACCTCTCGGTTGGAAGTGGGGAGGGTAAGTTGTTATGCTTTACTATCTTTTAGGTGATGGTAAGTAACCCCTTCAATCGAGAGGTTGTGAGTTCGAGTCTCCCCAAGAACAAGGTGGGAAGTTCTTGGAGGGAAGGATGTCGGGGGTCTATTTGGAAACAGTCTCTCTACCCCAGTGTAGGGATAAGGTCAGCGTACATACTACCCTCCCAGGGATAAAGTCAGCGTATATTCTATCCTCCCCATACCCCACTAGGTGGGATTATACTTTGTTGTTGTTGTTGTTAGAGCAGTACATTACAAGTATTTCGTAATGGCATAGTCCGAATGACCTTAATTTGCTGATAATATAAATTATTCTATAGATGCTTTAAAAACTTTTTAGAAAACTAAACGTGCTAGCCTTTTACTTTACGAATCTTATAAATTAGTTGTGGTTGCCCATCCAGTGCCAGGGAGCCATTTTCCTTTTCTTGTTTTTGGGTCACTTCTATTGTACGTAATTTATTATTCGTCAGGGACATTGTTCCCCCAATCCAGCATATCCTTACTTGATTCGCCAGGACAATCTTATTCTCAGTGCCATCATCTCGTTGATCAAACCGACGATCATCTCCTTTATTGCCGCTGCAGAAACCTCTAAGGAGGCATGGGACATCCTCGCGCGCACATACGACACTGCTGATCAACTTGCTGATGTTCTCACAAAGCACTTATCACGTCCTTGGCTTCTTCTGCTGATGTCCAAGATTGGCGTGTCCTCCGGTCCTCCATCTTGAGAGGGCGTATTAGAATATAATTTGTGTATCTTTTTATTATTGGTAGAATATTCTCTCATTATTGTACAGTCCTACAGTTGGTAGGATTTGGTTTCCTATAGTTGGTAGGATTTGGTTTCCTTGTACTCTATATATACTTTTGTGAGCAATACAAGAATTAACACTTCTCCCAAAACTCTCTACAGTAACACCAAAGGACCCCCCTTCTCCGTTCATTTCAATCAGCAATCAATGTTCTTTCACCAAAACCACGCACACAAGCAGCCATAAACATGACCTTAGCCCCTAGCTTCACCCTCTTCAGCCACGAAACCTGCTGAAATCTCCGTGAAACAGTTCGGAAAGCATCGTCCAAAATAGAGTAGATCAGAGGTGTCGATTCGAGGTTCGTCTCTGAATTTTGTCGCGGTTCCTACGAGTTTCAAGTCTGGATCGTAGTTCCATTTGAGGCTCCGGCGGTGTTGCCCTTAGAATTTTCTGGCCATTGTTCATGTATTACGGCAAAGATTCTGACTCTGCACTTGCTTCTATATACAAAGGTTCATATCTCTTTCTCATTTATTTTTCTGTCTAAAGATGTTGATCAGAAAGTGTTGAAAGTTTAGGAATAAAAATCATTAAGTTGTAGTGCTAGTACAGGCAGGTTTTGTATTGCACAATTACGGGAGGTAGGTTCATAGCAACATTGAGCTCTTTGGCATCAATGGTTCCAGAGTTTTCTGTATTAAAAAGCTCAAACATCTCTTTTATTTCTTGCCTTTTTTGTTGAGTTAACCCCTGATTACATCCTCTGGGTTTCTCTCTCCATAATGCCCTCTGTAAAGGCTTGTTGTTGAGCTATCCGCTGATAAAGACTTAGAATGATGAGAGGGAGATCTAGGAGATGATCATCTGGGTGGAGGTGTACTGCTACTTCTAAGAGGAGGAAACGCGTTGGACTATTTCTGAAACTGCAAAAGAATCTAAAAATAATTTTCTGTGTTCCACATTTAGGGGAGTTAGCTTTTTAATTGTAAATTAGACTTGGATAAATATGTCTAATGGTTAGGTAAATACGATCTGGCTTAGTATTACTTAGTCTAGAATTAAAAAGATCAAGAATTATCTTTGTTGCTTATTTTCTTCTATTGAGTCGTGGGGCTGGACCAAATAAAAAATTTTGAATTTATCTTGTTAATTAGCACGTTCTTAATTTATCGTCGTGATTGCATACACATTTATGAGCATATGACTTTTACCCGATTGAAATAGGCTCCTACACGACTCTCAAAATTTAGGATTTTTCTTAAATATTTGGTAATTTTTAGAATTTCTTATTTAATTGTGTGCTAGTGCGTGTTTATTGATGCATGTTTAAAACTGTTTAGGATTTAGTTTTTAATAGATTTTTTTTTACAAATTAAAATAAAAAAGAAGTATATTTCCAGCATTTTTAATTGTTATTATTTTTGTTTAAACTTGTTACATTTTTATTTGTGATAATTAGGAATTTTTTGTTTTTAAATAAAGTTATATCTATATATATATATATATATGTGTGTGTGTGTGTGTGTGTGTGTGTGTGTGTGTGAGTATACACAACCACTCAGGCTGACCACGATTGGGCCAGACCTGAGTGGCCCAAACCTGTTTCCCCTTTAAAAAAATACACAACCCAGCCCAAACCACCAATCCTGGTCCGGTCTACACAAGACCAACCCAAACGACACCGTTTGAAGACCAATCATCACAGCCGTCGATCATGTCCACATCCAACGGTCCTAAAGCCTGCCCAAGTTTTGGATATATATGTCCAAACGCCTCTAATACACTTAGAGACCAAACCCTTCCCTTCCTCGTACCATCTTCCCCGGCGTAACGCCGCCCTTGACCATCCCTTGACCACCCCACGACCACCATTGACCGCCCACCTACCACCCTAATGCCGCCGCCGGAAATCGCCTCACGGCAGCGGCCGGTAACCAAACCTCCCCAGATTTACACCACCAAACCGTCACAACCTCCTCTTTCCCGCCCTGTGGTTAGTTCCCGTCGAATAAACCCCCTCCGTTCAAATATTCGAAAAAAAGATCGTCGGAACTACCGTCTCTGGCGACCCTGTTCCAAACCCCTCCAGCTTTACACCATAGAACCACTAGGACCTCCCCTTCCATATCCTACAGTCCTTTCACTTCGAATCCCCCCATCGGCTCAAATATTCACAGAAAGGTCGTTGGAATCCCCATCTCTGGCGACCCAACTCCAAACCTCTCCAAACTTACACCCCTGAAACAACTCAATATCCCCTTTCCAACCATATGTGTCACACCTTTCGAATGTGCCTGAAATGTGTTGAATATCAATTTGAAATCCAACCCTAAAACCCCAACCCTGTTAGAATTTGGTCAAACTCCTCCCAGGCAACCCTTGGCCTTTCCCCTCCCCAACCATGCCACCCACGACTCCCAAACAACCCCAATCAATGAAAAAATCCAGATCAGAGACCTCATTGGGGTCTCAAAATCACAAAACCCTTTCGTGAACTCTAAACCGGTTATACATCATTGCCAGTATCCTAGGAGGTTAAAAACTTCTACAAAAGGGGTCCAGAACCAACAAATTTAGCTCAAGTGGATATGCATGTGTGAAACAAAAGCTAAATAGTTTATCAGTTTCTGTATATATTTGCTTCACTTCTATTCGCTCTTAGATGTTTGACTTCTTTCAAATAATTGTTTGTTTACAATCTTGCCTGAAATAGGTTTAAATTGTCATACGCTTTATTTGCCAATAATCCAAAATTTCTTCATCTCCTAAGTAGTTGTGATATCATTTTATGCATTAGCCATCTGATCCTGAAAGCTTAGTTTGTTAAATCCTTTGGTAGTATAACTTCTATGATTGTTGACCTTCATCTCATGATCCTCATCTGTTTTGTTCCCTGATGTTCTGCTTAGTTTGATTAGTTGTTCATGCTACTGAGTGCTTGATTCTCATTCCACAATAACTTTGATCTTCAGTACTTATACATAATTAAGCTATTCTTTCCCGCTGAACCTTTACTTGCTTCCTAATTTGGCTCATAAACTAAGTATTCACTCCCTGTTATGTGTTTCTCATTTTCATGTATCTCTGAGTACTTTGATTTGAGCTATTTCTGAAAAATTAAGTGTTAATGGGTATTTTCATCCTTTTGGTTATTTTTATCCTTGATTTATTATTGAATAATCACCCTGTATAGTGTGAAAATCACATTCCGGCACTTGTTTTAGAACCTGACTAGTTTTGGCTGATTTTGAACTTTGATAAGCTTGTTAGTCCAAGATTGAAATGTGACCCAAACTTGATTGACCTGGGTCAATTGTAACTAAACCAGGGTCAAGGAATAGTTGAGGTTAATAACTTCAGGTGGGTAATTTAGGAAAGGAAGTAGAGGTATAAGAGGGATTTGAACCTTAAAAAATCTGATAATAATCCCCAGAACCTTCTAGTAAGGGGACTAAAACACAATTTCTACCTCAAACTTGAGGCACAAGTCAGGAAATGAAGGACCATTTAAGAAAAGTGCAAAACTGAAGCAAGGACCAAAAGAAAAACAAGAGAAAAGCTGATGCCCTAAGGCTCCATTATAAAAGAAACCAAATGAGCACATTTTAGAGGATCCGGAACCTTTCCTTTTAATTCTATAGATAAAAATACATACTAGTTTTTCTTATATCTGGGAGACACCATCAGTGCTGTTTGAATCATTTTTGAAGACTTAATTCTCTCAAAAAACTCTATTGAAATCCTGGATGCACTGTTTGATTGGCTACTGCTTGCTTAGCTGATTCATTACATTTGCTCATAGTTTGCTTTTTCTGCTGAATTACAGGTACCTCCAATGTTCCTTATTGTATTGAAGCTCAAGTAAAATGCATTTTTAGTATGAAGATCTGCTTCTATTTTTCATTTTTGTTTTGAATCCCCACCCTGTTCTTCCCCTCCTTTAGTGTTAATATACTCATTTTGTTGTAATTAAACATTTGGACTGTTTCACTCTGTAATAACTGAACATTAGAGACTGATTTATCCTGTAATAACTGGACATTCAGACTATTTTTAAGTATGTACAATCGATAATGCTGTTAGTTAAGGTATGGCAGTTTTAGGTGAATATTTCCTGTTTTGTTTAGAAATAAAGGATTTAGAAATGTTTAGCTTAGTAATTATTTGAAAGCCAAAACTTTGTGTACTATTTAGTTCACTCAAGTTTCAGTACATTCAGCAATAATTTTTTCATATTTATCCCATATAGTGTAACCTGAATCATAATTGAATTTTAAAAGCTGGATTCATATACTCCGAGTGACGGGTATGTGAATCTTTAAGTTCAGATCTAATACTGAAAATTGATTTAAAAATGATCGTTAGTATTATGAATGTGTAGATATTCAATTTTTTGTATATAATTTCAAACCAAAGATTTGTTATTGAGAATTGGACTCCTTCTTCCAAATACACGTTGGGCCCATTTTAGAGGTCAAGTATGCACCAGGACATTGTAACACTACGTGTTTCTGGTCTGGATGAATAAAAGGCCCAAGCCAGTCACGAACCAGGCCCAACAGCTATTAGTCACGACATAAGCAGTTTGTGCTCCTAGGCTAGCCAAAACTGGAAGTTCAATGCATATAGTCAGCCATGAATGAGGCTAAGATGCAAGTATTACTTTTCCAAAATACACAATCTATACATAAAAATGTTTAGTGCATTTAAACACCAACAATAGTAGAGAACTTAGTATGTGTTAGAATCTCCTTATAAAATAAAGTGAGCCGCATTACCCCAATCAAATACCATGCGATGACTCTTTAATTCATTGAAACACATAAAAAGATAGAAAGTGTCGTTTAACGAATTTCGCGGCCTTCCCACGAATTTTGACGAAGTAGTTGTTATAGGCGCGTGTTTAATAAAAATACCTCCCTAAATTCGGGTGCGCATTTATGTGACCCAAATCCCATTCTCAATGGTATTAAAATATGTCTAAAACTGCAGGTGCATATATGTGACGCGATTCGCGACGTGTTTTAATAACATTGCAAATTTTCCTAAAAGATGCTAAAAGCGGGTAATAATCTAAAATGACAGGATTAACAGATATAGCAAATCATATTTTTAGCCACTCGTAATGAGTTTAAGCGACCGTGCTAGAACCACGGGATCCGAGGGGGCCTAACACCTTCCCTCGGGTCAACAGAATTCCTTACTCAAGAATTTTTGGTTCGCAGACTCCAATCGGACTGTCGAAATTTACTCGATTTGGGATTTTAAATAAACTGGTGACTTGGGACACCAAAAGCCAAACCAATTCCAAGTGGCGACTCTTGAGATAAATAATCAATCCCATATCGAATAATGTCACTTTAAGTGGAAAAACTCCTACGCATGTGTCATCTTTCGGGGTAACCACGTGTAAGCAAAAAAAGGATGTGTGACAGCTCTGGCGACTCTGCTGGGGATCAAACCCGGAATCTCTGGTTCAGGGTTGAAGAATTCGAGCTTACAATAACGATTATATTTTCCTTCTTTTGATTTGCTTACCTTTTCTGTGCTAAATGCCGCATGTTTTACCGCTTTGATATTATCTAAATTGTATATATAAATCGTTACGAAACCCTTCACTTCTCACCTCCGGGGATGTGCTTATTGGTTGAGACTCCCTATTCTATTAGTGTCTTACCCTGAAATAAGAAAGAGGCCGGACAAGTTACAAAGCTGGACGATCTCGTGGGTCCCTGGTACGTAGCCCCCTCCTCGACTCTAGTTGTCCACTCGAGTACACAGTCTAGACCCTATGCCATGGTTCTCAACTTAGTATAACAAAACTTCATGCCGGATCCCTAGTAGGAACTTTTATTTGCATCATGCATTTTGATTTAGGGGACTCAACACAGAGGTTGGGTCCATCTAGGACAGGTGCTCTGAAATAAAAGACCACTCTGATGTATTTTTACGTGCTACTTGTGCATTTATCTGCCTTGGATTCGCATGTTGACCGGCCTGTAAACAAAGGGAATCATTGAGAAAAATAGCAATGCTAGGGTAGTCACTTTTTGTTCAAATAGCGCCGAAGTGCTGCCACATTTTTCAAAAAAGAAAACAACAAAACAACAAACACCAAATTTTGGGAGTTTTTCAATAATGTCCGCGGGTTTCGATAAGTTAATTTGGACAGGGTCAACCCCTTTTTCAAAACTATCAAAAGTGCCAGAGTTTATTTTCTTACTTTGAAATGAGTCGGATGGTGCCATTGTCATGATAATAGCTGAATGTTGCTACAAGGGACGCCCGAAGGCTGATCTTGCGCAAATGGCCACCTCTGAATTTTCATTCAGACTAGTAAGCAAGCACAGCCTGAAAAACCTTCTCGCCGAAGTGTCGAAAGGCCGTATTTGCAAAGCTGATCCTTGTTCTTAAAATAAAAGTGTCAGTTTTAAATGTTTCGAGAATACTAATTCGCCCTAATAAATGTGCAGAATGAGCATGATAATGAACAAAATTCCTTTGGAGCTGCGGTTGTGGTAGAATGACCTCGGGGAAGCAGGATAGAAAAAGGTCAACGCACATCTGGGAGGCCTCACTGGTTTGTTGAAAAATCAACCCCAGGGGAGATATCATAAAGGCCTTAATCACTTTCTAGCACTCGGCCCACAATGTCTTTCACTTCTCGGACTTCGAGCTAACCCCAACTTTAGAGGAAATGACCGGATATATCGGGACCCACATAATCCCTTTGAGACATCAATACTTGATCGCACCCAGAGCCCTCGCTGTGCACAAATTTCTGGCTATTTTGAAAATTAGTAGAAAGATTCACAACCCTGACTTATCGGCTGGCTTGTGCACCCTGCATTTTATATACCAGAGGTATGGCCACATCGGAGGATTCAACAACCCTAAAAACCTCATTTGTAGCAAGGGTAATCGGATCAAGTGGGAGGAGCATCGATGTTTCACGTTCATGGTGTCTTTCTTGGGTCTTTTAGTATTCCCGCGAAAGGATGGGAGCATCGACATACGGATAGCAGGGGTCGTTAGTACTTTGATGACTCAGGCAAAGAGTACTCTTGCACCAATGATCCTGTCTGATATCTTCCGAGCCCTTACCATTTGTAAAGCAGGAGGGGATTTCTTTGAAGGGTGTAACTTGCTATTGCAAATTAGAATGATTGAGCATTTATGTCACATGCCTCGGTTCATGAATTGTGGGGTGCAGACAAAAGGTTACATAGAAGAAGTTGACAACATGGTGAATGGGTTTAAATTGCCAGAGGGTGTCGCAGAGTGGGTGTCGCATCTCCGGGTTATTTCTGCAAATCAAATACAACGGACACTCAGTTGGCTCTCCATGGACGAAGTTGTGTATATGCCCGCAACAGAACCACATATTCTCTTGATGGGCCTTAGAAGCATCCAGCCGTATGCCCCGCATCGGGTCTTGAGACAAATCGGAAGGTGCCAGATAGTGCCAAAAGACAAAGATCTCAGCATCCGGGTAGTCAAAATTGGACCTGGTAGTCAGTTCCCCAAAGCCATGGTTCGCAAAATCTGGAATGAATGCCAATACCTAACCTCTGACACTTGTGTTAGGATCCTGCCAAAGGTGAAGTGTTACCGGGATACCACACGTGGTACAGGAGAGAAATTGAGCACGAAAGACCACCCAAAAGGCCTCACCTCCAAGAGTTCGTTGGAACATCACAAGAGCAGTGGGATTGGTTAGCAAAAGAAAATGAATACCGTGCTACTATAGGAAGGCTGGAGAAGAAAATTCAAGAATTGCAATTCGGAAATAGTCTGCAAACCGCAGCCAACAAAGGAGAAAAGAAGGCATTGGTTAAAGAAAACAAAGCCCTGCGAGCCCAAATCCAGAAATTGAAAGCGGCCACAGAAAATCCTCTGAGGAGTACAAAGGATGAAAAACTCATAGAGAACCTGCGTCGAAAAGTAACTGAATACGGTTTCGACCTGAATAAGGGAGAGGGTGAATTTTCTAGAGCTCGGAAACAATTAATTAAAAGTGCTGAAGAAAGGGCCCGCATACTGGAACAGTTAAAAGAAGGAAGCGGTAATGAAAGAGCCGGTCTAAAACAAAGGGTTATCATAGCTGAAAGCAAAATGGCCAAGCAAGTCAAGGATTTCAAAGCCGAAAGAGAGCACTGCTATGCAGTAATAGCAGGGTTGGAAAGAGATTTGCGACAGTTTTAAAAGCTAAATCAGGCAGCGGAACGGACTTTAGAAGCACGGGCCGAACAAATAGAGCGTCTGCTACAAGAAAAAAGGGTTATCAGAGAAAAGGTGCGGGCAATTGCAGACTATATTACCACTAAATGCAATCACTGTGAGGACATGACAAAATCTATGTTTTTTTCCGCCGCTATGACATTTTTCCGACAAGTAATGAAAGATCTCCACTATCTCCAAGAAAGTCTAACACGCAAACCTGCGGCAAGGCCGAATGACGCCCCGCAAGCTTCAAAAGCATTTGAAGTGTTAACGTACTCATAGATTTGTATTTTTCTGAAAAGACTCTATCTGTTGTCCTTTCAAGTCTGTAAGGTTATTAAGTCTCAGTCTGGTAGTTGCTTTTGTTCTATTACCCATTATAATCAAAGTTTAGATCTTTATCAAAATTGAAAATATCAAACATATTTTGCTGTGTACTTAACCTTTTGTTTCCATAAACTACGCTCGGTCTGATTCATGCAAAGTCATGATACGTAGGCAATCTCTATTGGATTCAACGTATTCTTTAAAAAAGCTAAAAAGGGGTAATAACAATAATAAAAAAGAATAAGAGGCCAGAAACAAAAGAAGTTGGAATAAATGCGGGATGACACATGCTACTATGGCAAGCATATAGAAACCCATTATCTGCATAGGCGAATCATGCTCAACGTGTGATTTCCTGTTTGTCATCTACGCCGAACTAACTACGTTTTCTAGAATTACAGTTCAGGTGTTTAGAACAGTGGTTGGTTTTGCGGTAAACTGGCTTCACACGGATACTTCACTAGGTCAAAGGTAAATACAGAGATGTCGACTGAAATGAATCTACCCACCGTCCCTATTCCAGAAGACAGTCCAATCACAGGAGTACCGGCCTCTGAATCTGCAGCGGCTGAAGAGAACAGGATCCTGCGGCTCCGGGGCATGGAAATGTGGGATGTATGGACGAATGGGAAGGAACCTCCCAGCGCTATCCTTGGACATGATACTGAAAAGTTTTGGACCTTAAAACGAGTAGTGGAGGACTTGATTGATCAAAAGAAGATAGTTCTAAGAGAAGACAAGGTCCCAAATGTAACTGATAACCTGTTTGCGGCCCACAACAACGGGCCGGTCATCGGAATGGTCTACGATGACAAAGAATTTGATCCTGCGCTGAAAGCCATCATAGCCATCGCTGAGGCAGATAGAAAACCAAAAGTCCCCAAAAAGAAGATGGAAGAAAAGAAAACAAATGAAGCCAAATGCCTTGAAGCAGAGAAGAGGGTTGAGGTCAAAGCTGAGATGACCCCCACCAAAGAAACAATACTCTATATCCCACGGGGAAGAAAAGAAAAGCAGCCGACTTTAAGCCCTCCAAAAAGGTTCGAGCTGAACAGAGCTCTGTATGTACCCAAGAAAGCCTATGTGGTACGGGGATCGACTAAACCACCGGCGCTAAAGGAGCCCGTGGTTATTGGTCACGTGCCACAGAACCTCACTTGTACAAAACCTTTATAAAACCAAAGTACAGTGAGGAGGATGAAGAAGAAACCTTCACGGCAGAAGAAATTGATGAGATCTGTGGGGCTATGAGGGAGTTGCTCTATGAAGTAAACATGGTCCTACCAGGGGAAGGTTCAAGTGCCGCTGAAGTGCTGTATATGGGGCCATATGCAAAACTTCAAAATTGGAAGGCTACACCTTTTCCGGTCAGGCGGGAGACCCGATAATCTCGCCTTGCTACCTCTTCCCACATCACGAGCTATTTCAGGGTGTAGCTCGGTTGTTTGTTTTCCTTTTTAGCACTTTAAAATCTCAATTGTAAACCCTATTATCTTTCAAGTTTGAAGAAATAAAATCAATATTTTGTCATTCGCAATTCTCTATCTTTCTCTGATTTTTGGCTTTCTTTATTTTTATCTTTTCTTTCAGTCTCAGTAATGCGGCTTTAAATAAAACGACATGCCTGCAGACTTCTCGCCACGGCCTAAACTCGCTGCCTGTCTGTGAAATAATGAACCAGGAACCGGAATACAATGAAGAAGAGGCTTTTAGAGAAATCACTCAAGAGTTGGAACACTTTGAAAATAAACCTACGCCTAACTTAAATGATACTTAACCGGTTAACCTGGGCAATCTCGATGAAATCAAAGAAACTAAAATAAGCATCCACGCAAATAAAGAAATGCGAAATTCATTGGTTCAACTCCTGTTGGAATTCAAAACTTATTTGCGTGGTCCTATGACGACATGCCTGGCTTAAGTATGGCTTTGGTGGTTCATAAGTTGCCAACATACCCTGAATGCCCTCCAGTCTAACAAAAGCAAAGAAAGTTCAAGCCTGATGTCAGTGATAAAATCAAAGAGGAGATCACAAAACAACTTGAAGCAGGGTTAATCCGGGTAGTGCGGTACACCACTTGACTGGCTAATGTGGTCCCAGTACCAAAGAAGGACGGGAAAACCCGAGTGTGTGTGGATTATAGAGATTTGAACAAGGTGACTCCCAAGTAAAATTTCCCTCTGCCCAATATCCACATCCTTGTCGATAATTGTGCCAAGTATGAGATTCAATCCTTTGTAGACTGCTACGCAGGATACCACCAAGTGGTGATGGATGAGGAAGATGCTGAGAAAACTTCCTTCACAAGGCCTTAGGGAACCTATTGCTATAGAGTTATGACTTTTGGATTGAAAAACGCTGGGGCAACATACATGAACGCCATGACCACCATCTTCTACGACATGATGCATCGAGATATAGAGGTGTGTGTGTGGATGACGTGATTATCAAATCCAAGACGCAAGGCGATTATGTAAAGGATCTGAGGAAATTCTTTGAATAGGGTCCGCAAATATAATTTGAAACTAAATCGAGCAAAATGCGCATTTGGAGTTCCGTCGGGCAAACTATTGGTGTTCATCATCAGCCGAAGAGGCATAGAATTGGATCTAACCAAGATCAAATCCTTTCGGGAGCTGCCCCGCCAAAGACTAAAAAGGATGTGATGAGTTTGTCGGGAAGATTAAATTACATCAGCCGGTTCATCGATCAGTTGAATTCAACATGTGAGCCCATATTTAAGCTACTGAAGAAGGATGCAGCAGTTAAGTGGACGACTAAGTGTCAGGAAGCTTTTGATAAGATCAAGCAATACTTGTCTAATCCACCAGTTTTGGTCCCGCCAGAACCAGGAAGGCCATCATTTCTGTATCTGACGGTCTTGGAAGGCTCTTTCGGTTGTATTCTCGGGCAGCATGACGCCACGGGAAAGAAAGAGCAGGCCATTTATTATTTGAGCAAAAAGTTTACCTGCTACGAGGCCAAGTACACACTGTTAGAGAGAACGTGCTGCGCCTTGACATGTGTAGCTCAGGAGCTCAGGCATTATTTGCAAGCTCATACCACGTACCTCATAACCAGGCTGGATCCGTTAAGGTACATATTTCCAAAACCAATTCCCACAGGGCAACTGGCTAAATGGCAGATCTTACTCACCGAATTCGACATTGTTTATGTCACTCGTACAACGATGAAAGCCCAAACATTGGCAGATCATCTGGCATTGAATCCCGTTGATGATGAATATCAGCCTCTGAACACTTACTTCCCTCACGAAGAAGTGAACTCATTAGAAGTAGCAACCGAAGACACCCCACTTTGGAAAAAATGTTCTTCGATGGAGCAGCAAACGCAAAGGGCGTAGGAATTGTGGCAGTCTTAATCTCACCTACAGGCCAGCATTATCCAGCTACAGCCACACTTCGGTTCTTGTGCACCAATAATACCGCTGAATATGAGGCTTGCATTATGGGCATGAAAATGGCTATTAACCAAGATGTCGAAGAGTTACTAATCATGGGGGACTCCGATGTAATCATCAGACAAGTTCAAGGAGAATGGGAGACAAGGGACATTAAGCTCCTCCCATATAGACAGCATGTCGAAGACCTCAGCAAAAGGGTTCAGGATGGTACAGTTCAGTTACATTCCCCGTTGCCACTATGAGTTAGCAGATGCACTTGCAACTTTGGCTTCCATGCTGCCATACCCTAGGAATGCCTATGTTGATCCTTTACAAATCCAAATCAAAGAAAGACATGGGTACTACAATGAAACCAAAGCAGAGACTAGCCCACGACATTGGTATTACGACATCTTGAGATTCCTAAAAACACAGGAGTACCCTAAGCAAGCATCCGGAGAACAAAAGAAAACCATCCGACGGAATGTGAGCAATTTCTTCTTAAGTGGTGACACTTTGTATAAAAGGACCCCAGATCTTAATTTATTGAGATGTGTGGATGCCGAAGAAGCCAGCAGAATTATGCACGAAGTACATGCGGGCGGGTGTGGGCCTCATATGAATGGCTATGTACTGGCAAAAAAGATACTCCGAGCTGGCTATTACTGGATGACCATGGAGAAAGACTACTTCAGCTTTGTTCGAAAATGTCATCAATGCCAGGTGCACGATGATCTGATTCATGTACCACCAAATGAGCTGCATCCTATGTCAGCACCCTGGCCATTTGCCGCCTGGGGTATGGACGTCATTGGGTCGATCGAGCCAAAAGCCTCAAATGGGCACAAATTTATATTGGTCGCTATTGATTATTTCACAAAATGGGTTGAGGCCATCACCCTCAAGTCTGTTACCAAGAAAGCCGTAGTGGATTTTGTGCATTCCAATATCATCTCTCTTTGGGATTCCCGCTGTCATTATTACTGACAATGCAGCTAATCTAAATAGTCGTCTTATAGAAGAAATATGCGAACAATTCAAGATAACACATAGAAACTCCATTCCCTATAGACATAAAGCTAATGGTGCGGTCGAAGCAGCCAATAAGAACATCAGGAAAATCTTGAGGACAATGATTCAAAGCTCGAGGCAGTGGCATGAAAAGCTTCCTTTCGCACTGATGGGATATCGTCCCACAGTACGTACATCTGTAGGAGCAACTCCCTATTTTTTAATCTATGGAATTAAGGCTGTTATACCTGCCAAGGTGGAAATCCCTTCGCTCTGAATGATTGTCGAAGCAGAAATCGAAGCTAGTGAATGGGTCAAAACCCGTTTGGAGCAACTGGCATTAATTGATGAAAAACGAATGGCCTCCGTATGCCACGGGCAGTTGTACCAACAAAGAATGGCCCGTGCCTACAACAAGAAAGTGCACCCTAGGAATTTCGAAGTCGGGCAGCTGGTTTTGAGACGGATACTTCCCCATCATCAGGAAGCCAAGGAAAAGTTCTCCCCAAATTGGAAAGCCCCATACATTATCAGAAAGATATTGCCTAGAGGAGTCTTGTACTTGGGCGACGTTGAAGGAGATGAGCCCGAGGCAGCGGTAAACCCAAACGCCGTAAAGAGGTATTACGTTTAAATCCCCTACAGGAATGACCCCGGTGGATTGAGATGATGGAGGTTTCGCTCTCCAGCTATCCCTACCCTCTTTGTAACCCAAAAAAAGGAAAAGAAAATGAAAAAAAGAATAAAAATAAAATTAGTTTAGGACCAAGCTTCTTGAACTACGTCTGACTTGATTCCGAAAGGATACGTAGGCAGCCTCTCCCTGAGGTTCAGTCACATCAAAATAAAAATCCCATTTACCCAAGTAAGCAAAACTGGGTCAGAAAAGTGTTGGTTAGGTTACAAATTCGTCCGAATGGTTACAAAGTTATAGATCCCCGGGAGGAAAATACCGTTTGTTGGGGTTCGGCACCAATCAAATTTGTGAGAGAAATAAATGAGAGTCTTATTGGTGAAAACCTCCAAGCACCATAAGGCGACGGTGAGCAGAGAAAAACAAAATGAGAGAGTCCGTTTAGCGAAAACTCGCAAAGAGCGCTATCGAGCGACGGGAGAAGAGAAATGAGAGAGGCCGATTGGTGAAAACCCGTAAAGGGCGCTGTCGGCCAAAAGGAGGAAATGTTGCTGCCCAGGTCTGAGTAAGTTTCTTTGGTTTTTGGAAAGTTGAAATCAGAAGGCAGAAATGGATTTGGGCCGAATATCCAGTCCAAGAATCATGTCGTGGCCATTTAAAGCCGACTTATATTTCCAGATAAGTTCCCTCTTTTCCTTCAAAGAACATACCGCTCGAAATTCATACTTCACTCGTTTTCACTTTAATTTTGATACACTGACCATTCCTTAAGAAAGGTAGCAGGGCATGCTTCGCGGTTTTCTCCTGGCAAGAATTAAGGGAATTCCCGACATAATCAAGCGGGCTTAGTCAATCCCGTCTGATCATGACAATATGGAAATAAAATAAAGGAAATTCAAAGTCAAAGAGGCATGAAGATTAAGTAAAATTGGAGGGGTTTTAAGCTAGATAGGATGTTGATTCTTCTCAAAAGTCCCAAAAGCAAGCCCAAAATCAAAGGCGGGGCAAAACTCACAACCCAAAGCCCGATAAACAAAGACCAATCCGAAGTGAGGACCCCTTGACCAATTAACAACGCAAGGACTGAAAGCCAAGGGTTCGCTTTTGAACACAAAGGAAGTTGAAATCAAGTGTGACAAGGCCGCAAAACCAATCACTGTTCAAACTGACAGTTTGTTCTGTTTATGTACTAAATAGATGCAGGTGCAACCTAGAAAAGCAAAACGAACATGGGGGAAAAAACAACCAAAGGATAGGCACAAGGACCAAATATGGCGGTGCGTCAATGACAAAAGGGAAGTTTTCTTTTCATTTTTCGGCAAACTCATAAATAAGCATGATTGCACAAGATCCCAATCCCTAGTTCCCCTTTGTGCGGCTTGTGGATTTCCTAGGCATTACCTAAGAATTGCATTCCACCCCCTACAGCGTAAAGCCTATTTTTCCCCCTCCAGCGTAAGCTGATAAAGTTTCCCTCCACATCCCCAGAATAACCTGAGGATTTTCTCCCTACACTTTTCACTCCCTAGCATAGTCTAGGAATTAACACTCCCCTACCCTTAGCATAACCGAAGGGTGGTTCTTTTCCCCCTTCATCCCCAGCACAGTCAAAAGGATCTCTGAGGTCCTCCGCTGCCTTACATTTCTCCCTAGCATAACCTATGATTTTTTCATTCATCCCGGCATAACCCGTGGATTCCCCTGGCATAACCCAGGATCTCTTTCCAATCCCGGCATAACCTGCGAATTTCCATAGCATAACCTCGGATTTTTCATTCATCCCGGCATAACCCGCGAATTCCCGTGACATAACTCAGGATCTCCTTTCATCCCGGCATAACCCGCGAATTCCCCTGGCATAACCCAGGATCTCCTTCCAAACCCGGCATAACTCATGGACACCCCTAGCATAACCTAAGACTTTTCATTCATCCTGGCATAACCCGTGTCCACATAAGCCGTTTTGTAAAAATAGTCTGAATCATGTCTTGCATGTGTCTAATAGGGAGGGTTATTATCTCTGATAGTGTTGGTTATAGTTTTCTCATACAGGTATGGGTCTATTCACCGGATTTTGAGCATGACAGACCCCTCAGGACCATCCAGTCAGGATCACACATTCAGGAGTTTGCTTGAGGAGTTTTTCTTTACGTTTTAATCTGTTGATCTTTTTTTATGTCATATTTTTTTGTTCTAGTGTTGTACAGTAATATCGAGGCTTTTGTTATTATGTCCGATTTTGTATTTGAAAAATATATTATAAATCAAAAATTCAATAAAAAGAAGATATGTTGCATTTTTTATTTCCGTTAGAATTTTCTTTAGAAATACTACTCCTAGAAATTTAAAAAAAGGGAGAAATTTTAAGTGATTTTTCCTTTGGAAATTAACATCTAAAACTCAAAAAAAAATTCTTTTATATTTCCTTTAGCATACTAGAACTAAAAACTCAAAAAAAATATGGTATTTTCTCTTTTGATAACTTTTTACAAGTTTTCTTTAAGATATTAATTCCAAAAGCCAATATTTTTTTTGAGGTCCTTCTTTGGGAATCTAACCAAAAAATGAAAAGAAAAATTCTTTTATTTTTACTAGGACTTTAGGGTATTGTACATAGAAGGAAAAAAACATACGTCATCTTGTGATTATCTTCAGAGTTTCTTCCTTAGTTAATCAAAAATTAAAATCCAAAAATATTTTTTATCTTATTCATTTTTCGTTTCGAAATATTTCTTCAGGGATATAAAATAAAAATTTAAAATATTTTACATTGATTTATTCTTTAGATTTCCTTCCAAAAAAAGAATCAAAAAATATTTTTCTCTTCTAGGGCTTTTTCTTAATAATTCCCATAGAGTGTTTGTTATAAAAGAAAAAAAAACAAAAAAAATATATTTGATCGTTAAGCTTGAGCCTAGAATAAGTTATAGAACATTAAGTCTAGAAAATTCAGAAGAAAAGATTTGCTTCTTTTATTTCTCTTTTCTCATCATAGTAGTCATTGAAGTTTAAAAAAAAAGAAAAATATAAAGAGAATTTCAGTTTGTTTACTTTATTCACGTTCTTCCCGAACTACGCAAAGATTTGTTTCATGCACGTCAACCTACATAGGATTCGATCGAATCATTTATTTTATCACAAGAACAAAAATAAGAAAAAAAGAGGAAAAAAGATGAAATTATGGGGTGTGAGAGGATAGAAAAAAGTGATAATTAAAAGAAAAAAAAAGGAAGGAAAATGAGCAAACAAGTGCTAGAAAAGGAAAGAAAAGAGAGGATTGAAATGAACAAAATGGAATGATGCCAACTGACTTTCGTATCCTCAATGTCATTTTAGTACCGATAACTATGGCTAGGTGAATTACACATAAAGCAAAATTATCTTATGTTAAATGCTCTAACGGTAACGTGATGACTTCATCGCAGAAAAGTAGTTTGTTTGTGGTTCTTAAAGTTGTAACTCTTCTCTACAACATAAGTTCGAAAGGCAATGCCAAACGGCAATGGAATCGAGTCGGTTGATACTGGGGCCCAAAAGCAATTGATTGAAAGGGCAATGGGTTGGTTGAAGAGGTAAGAATTTTAAGACGACACATGGCGGACATGTATCAGGTATAGATGACTGGGAAGGCACCACCCTTGAAACCGCATAGCTTCTTAGATGCTACCTTTACCTAAACTCCAGTCATAGTGTTAGATGATCCCCTATACTCTTTAGACCTACCCGCTTATCACAGTTTTCCCAACCACTCTAGTAGCTCCATCAATCATCCTCCAATTACCTTTTTCCAAAATTGCCCTCATGATAATGAATACCCACTCAAAGCTCATGATTTCCAATATTACCCCTTAGAGGTTTCCCACAAGGTTCCTGACTCATACAAGCAAAGCCCTCGAAATGAGCCTCATGCTGAAAATGAAAAAGTCGCAGGAAAAAAAGCGCAAGATGAGATATCCAAGAAGCTAAAAGGTGTAGAACAATCCTTAAGGAGCCTGCAAGGGATGGGAGACCAAGTTAACATGTCTTACAAAGAATTGTGTATGTTCCCTAATGTTCGCTTGCCCATAGGGGTTTAAAGTGCCAAAGTTTAATTTGTATGAGCGGCGTGGAGATCTGGTAGCCCATCTGAAGGGTTATTGCAGTAACCTCAAAAGTGTTGGCGGGAAAGACGAGTTACTAACGACGTATTTTAGTGAGAGTCTGACTGGGGCATCTTTGGAATGGAATACTCGTCAAGATGTTGGTAAGTAGAATACATGGGATGACAGAACTCAAGATTTTGTGCGGCACTTTCAGTACCATACAGACATTTTCCCAGACGGCTCCTCCCTATATCAGATGGAAAATAAACCCATAGAAAGTTTTAGGGAGTTTTGATTTAGATGGAACAAACAAGTTACTCGGGACAATCCTTCCGTTGATAGAGAAGATGTTGTTGAGCACCGCCAACTACACGGTCCAGTAGGCATTCATGCTAAGCGCCTTCAGCTTCAATACCGACCCCATGAATATCCCCGAGCTCCACATAATCTACCCCAGCATTATCATCCAAACAACGTCCGGCCACCTGTCCAACCACTGGGTCACTCTACAGGCGAGCACGAGCACCGCAAAACTTCACCAACCTCCATAAAATTTTTCAAGTTCCCTATAGCCCATATTCAAGCTAATGGTGTAGAAGGGAACAAAGCTAAAAGATAATTTTACACCAATAGGAGAGTCCTATGCAAGTTTGTTTGAGAGATTAAAGCATTGCGATATGGTTACACCTATTCCTCTAAATTATATAGACCCACGTACGAGAAGCTTTGACCATGCTAAAAGGTGTGAATACCATTCCAATGCCCAAGGACACAATGTTGAAGATTGTCATGCTTTGAAAAAGGAAATAGAAAGAATGGTTCAAGAAAGGATAATTGTTATCAAGGATAGTGCCAGGGAGTATGAAAATCCTCTTGGGAACTTGCCGACTGAGGTTAATGATATTGAAATTGGTAATGGTCTTGGTAATATTGATGTGGAACTCAGTGGATAAGATACCGAGCTTGGTAATTGGAAAGACGCTCCTTTCTTGGCTAGCCGGGAAGGAGTCTTAGTGGCTTATTTTATTTTTATTTTTGCTGTCCGGGTTATTTCAGGATTATAATTCAGATATTGTCTTGTGCCTCAAAACCTTCTCTCTTTTTTTATTTTGCCTAGTTCCTTTAGTCGTAATGACTCATTTAGAGTTATCTAGAGTTTGTTCCAGGGTTGTACCCTAGTTTATTTTGCTCGTCTTGTTGTTCAAACCCTTTCACCATCTGTCTAATGTATTTCTATTTTATGTTATTTCTAGCCATTTTTTGTTTAGTTATCTCTCCTTTTATAATTCTTTTCATGATGGATATAGTGACATGACATGCGCGCATAATTCGAGACCTAGTCTTAAAAGTTAGTTTAATTAAGAAGCAATTGGTTTACAAGCAAACAAGGATAAGAGCTCTATCTATTTGGTGTCACAACTCTTTTTTCCCACAAAACCCTGTTACGAGGTTGAGTTAAAAGAGTTTATCCAATTAAAGCGACGTTTTGAAAAAGAATTATTTATTATTTAGAGTCGCCACTTGGAATTGAGTTTTTGTGTTCCAAGTCACCTTTTATTTGAATCGCTTTTCAAAAGGAATGTTTGACTCTTAATTTATGGTATACGAAAATAGAAGATTCAGTAAGGAATTATGTTGACCGAGGGAAAGGTGCAAGGCATCCCTCGAGTCCCGTGGTTCTAGCACGGTCGCTTCTATTGATTAATGTAAGGCTTAAATCAAATTTTTAGCTATTCTATATTTATTTATTATGGCTTATTTATTACTGCTTCACTTAATTTATTATACTTTTTATTAACTATTTTGACCAAGATGCGATATGCACACAAGGTACTCCCTTGAAATTAAATATTAAACTAAGGTATGGAATGTACACATAGTTATAACATAATTATTTTAAATTAAAAAGGTATCACGACGCGGAATGCGCACATGATCCTTTTATTATTTAAGCGTATCAATCCAAGGTTTGGGTATGAACACATGTGCTAGTATTTTAAAGTGCATCTAAAAGTTTTCTAGCATTTTAGAGTATTCTATTTATTTATCAATTTTATTATTGTTTTTTTAACAGTTGTAATAAATTTTAAGGTTTTACAGTGAAAAAAAATAACTGAGAGACGACCATTAGCGTAGAAGATAGAATTAAATTAACGAAGCTTTCTATTGATGCTTTGTAATTTAAACAAAACTACATAATGTTGGATTTGTCATTTTTTGGAGATATTTATTCAAAACAAAAGAAATAAACAAATTCCATCCGTATTTATCAATAGAACTTAATATAAAATAATAATCTTAATTAACTATCATATTGTTTGTGTGACTAACTTGCCGTAATTTGATATATACATGTATATGAACATGAATTTAATTTAACTATTAAAGAACTAAAATTTCAGCAACTTAAATAATAAACTAACACATGTTCCAACAATGCAATTTTTTTAATACCAAAAATATAAACAAAACTACTAAGAAAAATAAACAAAACTATAACGAAGTAAAAAAACATTCTTTTGGCTCTCCCTTTAATTCATGAATTAGTCTGAAAGGTGCTCACTCGTATTAAATATTACATACAAAGAAAGATAACAAATATATATATATATATATATATATATATATATATATATATATATATATATATATATATATATATATATATATATATATATATATATATATATATATATATGCTTCTAGCAAAATTCAGAAAAAATAAATAAAAATTCAAACTTTGCGAAGACATAGATGTCATATATCATGTTTAAACTATACCAAAAGATTGAATGTTACTTTTCATAAGATTTCACAACAAAAGAATATCTACAAATTTTCAAAGTTGCAATACTAACCTTAACCTTTTTAGAAGCACGAACGCAAAACCGCAAACAAAATCCCGAACTCCTGCTTCCTTCTTTCTTTCACGTTTTTTTCTCTTTCTGTTTTATGTTTTCAACGTTTTTTCTTTTTTGTTTTCTCGACGTTTTTCTCTCTTTGTTTCCATTTCTTCAGTAGTTCTTTTGTCCGTTGCTTATTTTTTCTTCTTTCTTCTTGGTTTTTCATTTGTTCTTAAATGTTTCTTCTTTTCCCTTTGTTTTGTTTTGTTCGTTCTTTCTTTCTTCCAGCTTTTTTCATCCCTTTTTTATGCTTTGATATTTATTTTGTAATAGGAATGTAGGAATAGATAAAAAGAGTTAAAGTTAGAGTTGAAGTGGGAGAAAGAAGCTGAGAAGATCTTAGTAAGTGGTTAGAATAATGTTTTAAGATTTATCTCTTTTTATTATATTATTACTTATTATTATTATTATTTATTATTATTATTTTTGTTTAAATACTTTTACTTGTTCTTTATTAATAAAGAAATCAAAAAGTAAAATGCATAGTTAAAAATATTAGTTACCTATCTTATATATAAAATATTATATACATAAGAAAATTAAACATTTACATTGTAGTTTAAATTATATTAAGAAAAATACTATAGCTTACATTTAAAATTCTAATTAGATTTTTTATATTTTTCTTTTATTTAAAATTAGGAGTAAAAATTATACTCTAAGAATGTGAATATTAGTATATTTTTTTTAAAATAAAACCTACAAAGAGTAAGATAAAAGTTTTAAAAATATTAAGATTAATCGTAAAAGAGATATTTACACTAAACTAACATAGAATTTGGGTGTGGTAAAAAATTAGGTGTTCACAGCATGATCTTCTTTGCTTGGAAACATGAAGAGTTTTCAGGCAAAGAAAAATGAACAATGTGACTAATTTTTGACCTCACTATCATTTAAAAAGGAAAATAAGATAGAAGAAAAAGGTGCGATCGAGCCTTGGTTTTAGGCAGCCTACATATCCCGGGTTATATGGGAATCAGGTCACGTGTAGTTCAAGTAGTAAGAAGAGTGATGGAGTATACTTATATGGAGAGTCCACTGAGGTTCTGTCGAGGTTCCGATCCGCGATTCCTACAATTTCATCAAAATGAAAAGAAGATTACATACCCTTGAAATCTAAGAGTTACAAAATTCCTATCTAAATGCCATCTGTAGTCTTGTCTTGATTCTTGATTTGCTTCTCCAGTGGCTTTGGATTGAAACTTGATGCTCTCGATGCAACAGACTATGAAATATTCTTTCATGCTTGTTTCTTGATCCGACGATGAGAAGAAACATCTTGATCAGATGTCTCCGCATGCATTACGCCAAAGTTGTTGCGGCTGGTTTTGAGATCAAACGTTCCACTTTCTTAGAAAGAACCTAAATCTTATTTTTTGCACATCAAATGCGCCCTGAGCTAAAAAACCTACATGCTAACACAAACAAACAAAACGAACAAAAATTTTCTACCCCAATTTGCACTAGGAAATTTTTGTGAGTTATAGAAAACACATTAAACTATCATTGCTATTGCAGAATAAAGAATTGAAAAAGTTTTTTTTAATAATAGGTAATATTGTACCCTGTGTTAACAAGAAGGAGGCAACCAGGGGATGTAGTACCATGTGTTGGTGATAAGATGAGGCTCGTGGCATCTACTAGGGGATGTCGTACCCTATGTAGGTAGAAAGTAATGCGACCAAGAGATGTAGTACCATGTGTCGGCAATAAGATGAGGCTCGTGGCACTCTGACATGCAACTAGAGAATATCGTATCCTATGTTTGCAACAAGAAGTAAGGCAACCGAGGGATGTAGTACACTGTGTTGGCAATAAAATGAGGCTCGTGGCACTCTAAAATGCTACTAGGGGATGTCGTACCTTATGTAGAATAATGCAGCCAGGGGATGTCGTACCCTGTGTTGGCAATAAAATGAGGCTCCTGACACTCTGAAATGCTACTAGGAGATGTCGTACCTTATGTAAAAAAAATAATGCAGCCAGGGGATGTAGTACCATGTGTTGGTAATAAAATGAGGCCCGTGGCACTTTGAAATGCTACTAGGGGATGTCTACCCTATGCAGAAAATAATGCAGCCAGGGGTGTAGTACCCTGTGTTGGCAATAAAATGAGGCTCGTGGTACTCTGAAATGCTACTAGGGGATGTCGTACCCTATGTAGAAAATAATGCAGCCAGGGGATGTAGTACCCTGTGTTGGCAATAAAATGAGGCTCGTGGCACTTTAAAATGCTACTAGGGGATGTCGAACCCTATGCACAAAATAATGCAGCCAGGGGATGTAGTACCCTGTGTTGGTAATAAAATGAGGCTCGTGGCACTCTGAAATGCTACTAGGGGATGTCGTATCCTATGTAGAAAATAATGCAGTCAGGGGATGTAATACCATGTGTTGGCAATAAAATGAGGCTCGTGGCACTCTGAAATGCTACTAGGGGATGTCGTATCCTATGTAGAAAATAATGCAACCAGGGTATGTAGTACCCTTTGTTGGCAATAAAATGAGGCTCGTGGCACGCTGAAATTCTACTAGGGGATGTCGCACCCTATTTAGAAAATAATGCAACCAGGGGATGTAGTACCCTTTGTTGAAGATTGGGTGTCGATCCCCTATAATGAAACTAAAATAACATGATTACGTGCATATCGGAAGGAAATCATGGATCTGAGAACTTTACTTGGTGGTGTTCGTCTTTCCACGAGTTGTTTCACTAAACGAATTTGTTCATGTTCTAAACAAAGAAAGATTCGTTAGTTTTTAAAATGTGGTCAGTTTGTGGCCTTGACTTCTTGGGCGACTTGAACTTGCATCCATTGAACTTGTTATGACCCGCTCGATGATCGTACAAATTTCTAGCAGATTCTGACTTTATTTTTTGAAGATTTTTTTTTTCATCATCAACACTTGACTATTTTGCGCCTATCACCATTTGTGTCTATGGTGCAAATACTTTGTTCCCCAAAACAACTTTTGATGAGTAACTTTTGTTGCCCTTGAAATATTGCTAAGTCCTTCAAGCCTTTTGCTTGATAAGGAATATCAAAGTCGGTTTTATGGCTTTGCCCATACTGTTTATGCCCAGAAATTATTGCTTCATATAACAAGGAAATTGTAACCAATTTTGTGGCCTTTCCTTTGCTTTGCTTTGACAAAATTAAACTGAAAGAGACTCAAAAATAATAGTATGAAAGAAAACAAATATGTGAACTAATAATTACAACTTAATCAAGAAGTGTCCCTTTCAGGGGAAGAATAAGAAAAGACTTATCTGAAGGAACATGCTGACTTAAATAAACATGACATGCACTTTGGACTCGATGCACGATCCGTCTAAACCGTCTAATTCTCAAAATCTGTTGTAAACTTCTCTTTGATACTGAGTTCTTTAACCGTGCTTGTACCGGGATATAATAAGACCTAAAATCGATCAACGATGCCCGTGAGGGTTTTCACCAGTAAGACTCTCTCGTTTGTTTTTCTCAACTCGCCATCGCCTTATAGTGCCCTTGAGGGTTTTCACCGATACGAAACTCTCATTTGTTTTTCTCCATTTGCAATGGTTGAAGCTCCACCCGCAATGTACTGACTTAGCATCCTCAAAAGCTGATCAGAAGGTATAAAAGGGAAAGGTTAAAAGAGCTACTCAACTGAATTACAACTTTTGAAACCATTTGATGGAACAACCATTGAAAAATAAAATAAAAACATGCCCCAGTTTCTTCGAATAATGGGGAAATGTGGATCTTTTGTTTGCTGTGACTTAACCTTAGAGCGAGGCGGCCTACGTATCCTTTCAGAATCAAGTCCAACGTAGTTCAGGATGGCATGAATTTGTTTTGATGATGAATTTTTTTTAAATATTTTTTTAAGTACATTGGTTCCAAAAGAAGGTAAACACAAAGATATATAAACAAGGCTTCAAAGGGCTAACTAGGGTTGACCAGTGTTTGGGTAGCGAGAATGGCAGCCTTTCGTCATCCAAACCTGAGAATGCTAAGTATAAACCAAATGCCCCAATAGAAGCATGTCAGACATAGTATCTTTTGACTGCATCTACATTGACAGATATGTCTGTCACCTTTCCTTCAATATCTGCTAAGTGTAGAGCTCCTTTCGACAATACTTTCTTGACAAGGTAAGGACCTTGCCAGTTAGGGGCGAACTTTCTTTTTGCTTCTTCCTAGTAGGGAAAGATGTGTTTCAAAACAAGCTGTCCTACCTCAAATTTTCTTGGGCGCACTTTCTCATTGTAAGCGCGTGCCATTCTTTGTTGGTATAACTGACCAAAACAAACTGCCGCCAAACGCTTTTCATCAATCAAACTCTACTGTTCCAATCGTGAATTCACCCATTCAGTATCTTCAATCCCAGCTTCAACAATTATCCGGAGAGAGGGAATCTCAACTTCAGCAGGTATGATCTCTTCAATTCCATAAACTAACAAGTAGGGTGTTATACCAATTGATGTACGGACAGTTGTCTGGTATCCCAACAGAGCAAAAGGTAATTTCTCGTGCCATTATCTAGACCCTTGCACCATCTTCCTAATAATCTTCTTGATGTTCTTATTCACAGCTTCAACAGCTCTATTAGCTTTGGTTTGGTAAGGAGTAGAATGGTGATTCTCAATTTTAAATTGTTCACATACCTCCTTCATAAGATGAGCCTCAGTTTCATTTAATTAGGCTTAGGCTTATTCTCAAATTGATCCAATTCTCTTTTTATTTACTTAAAGGCCTAATCTTTATCATACTCAACTTCTTGATTCATTATTTCGAGATTAGACAACTTTTTAAGATCTGGGCATGAATTCCGCGTGCATGTCATGTTTTTAAAGCCAACATTAACAGAACTGAAAATGATGAGAAATTAACAAAAAATAGGGAAAGGAAAGACAGAATTCTACTATGAAACTGTAACTTCATTTCATTGAATTTTATAGGATAGAAGGGTTAACATCAAAGCAAAGCAATTAAACTAAAGTATATGGATTACAACCCTGAAAATAATCCAAATACAGAAAAAAGCAACAAAATAGACTACCAAGACTCCTTTCTGATGGGAAGAGGAGTTTCTTCCCAGTTGTTGAGTGAGGTATCTGGGCCAATCAGCTGAACACTTGCACGGCTAGGTCCCTCTCCAACTTGAACCATGTTGATTCCATAGAACATCTCCTTGAGACCTTGGCAAGCTTTATCAATGTCACCTTGAGTAGAAAGATTTTGGACTTCTTCAAATTGTGGCTTGACAAAAGAGTAGGCAATGTGAGGGATTGGTTTTGAAAAGTTCTAACCATTTTTTTGCGGGCCTTGGCCCTGTTTATGTCAGCTGATGTTGATTTAAAATCCAAGCCAAAGGTATCTTTCCTCGAAAAGGGAGCAATGGGGTTCATAATTCCTTGCAGAAATGATCCTAATCCTTTTCCTGGTTCATAGCCGTTCCTCAACATCAGTGAAGCTACCATGATAGATGTGGCTGAAAGATGGGGATGCAGAATTGGTTTTCCTTCTTCCACCTGGTCTACCTCAATCACCTCAAATGTTTGATATATGAGGGATTCACATCCTTCCTTGGCCTCGATACATGGAATGGACGGGTCATTACAGACGGACTAGTCGTCCTCCCCATGAACAACAATTTCTTGCTTGTCATATTCGAATTTTACCATTTGATGTAGGGTGGATAGTATAGCTCTGGCCATATGGATCCACGGCCTTCCAAGAAGAAAATTATAGGAGGTTTTCATATCCAACACCTAAAAGACAATGTTAAAATCAACCGGGCCAATTGTCATGGTGAGTTCAATTTCTCCGATAGTGTCTCTTTTTGAACCATCAAATGCTCTGATGCTGACACAACTGGTTCAAATTCTGTTAGTGTCAATGCTCAGTTGTTGTAGAATGGAAAGAGGACATACATATACACTTCAACCTCCATCAATCATGACCCTTTTTACGTAATTCCCTTCAAATTTGACCATAAGATGCAAAGCTTTATTGTGCCCAGCACCATCCTTTGGCAAATCATCATCGCTAAAAGAAATTTTGTTCACCTCGAAGAATCTTTCAGCCATATTTTCTAGCTGATTCACCGTTGTCTTTTATGAGACATATGCCTTGTTCAAGTTTTGATCAACACACGGCGATGTTCTTTCGAGTGCAAAAGCAGACATATCAAAGATATCTGAGCAGGGGTTTTCCTTAGTTGATCGATGATTGAGTAGTCTTGCATTTTCATCTTCTTAAGGAATTCCTCCGCTTCTTTTTCTGAAACAGTTTCTTTCACTGGAAAGTGATTTTCCTTGGCTTGCTTAGCTTTTCTCAACTCCTCTGGTGAGTAGCACCTTCCAGAGCGGGTCAAGCCTCCCATTTCATCTGTTTCTTCCACTATCTCTTTTGCTTTTTATGTCATGACAGTCTTGTTATAGTTCCGGGGAATAGCTTTTGGGTTCGACACTGGAAGTTGTGACAGGTCGGATCACAACTAGCTCTGTTATATTTCTCAAAGCATTATTCGGAACAATCTTTTGAATGCCCCCAGGGATATAAAGTTTTGGCCCAGCCAATTGAACCTCAATCGTTTTTGTGCTTTGAAGGACGTAGAGAACCATTTTTTTCAAAACCGGCCAAGTTTGAACTAGAACTTGCACCTTTCACAATCAGTGTTGCCAATTACGGCAGGCTTACTATCACTTTTGGATCCGGTCCTATAGTTCCAATGATCATCTCTATCTTGCTCGATTGATAGTAATCACGATCATCACAAATCATCCCAATAAAATGTGTATTATCATGAGCTGGTAGAGGATTGTTTGTGATATTAGGAGTATCTTCATTGTTTGTCACCACAATTTCCTTTGCTTCAATCAAATTTTTAATGGCTTTCTTTAATGTCCAACAATTTTCGGTACTATGACCTTGGGTTTTAGCATGATACTCACATCTCGCGTTGGAGTCAAAACCTTTTGAATTTGGATTCACATAACGTGGCATGATAGGTTCAATCAATTTCAGCTGCATTAACTTGTGAAATAAGCTTGTATACGATTCTCCAATTGGGGTGAACTCTTTCTTTGGCTCTTGTTCTCTCACATACTCCTGTCTGGGACGAGGATTATATGGTGCCTGAAAATGTTGTCGGAATTGACGAGAGCATTGTGGAATTGATGCTCACCATTGTTGGTGATTGGGAGGCCTAGCATAAGCCTGAGCATTATACACAGTGTATTGTTGCGAGGGAAATGAGTATCGGGGACCCTGAGGAGGATAATAATGTTGACGAGAATTGGATTGTCCTTGTTGGAACTCCCCCAAATCCAGACGCCATCATGGATCCTTCCTCCTTCTTATTCTGATTTCTGAAACTGCCTGACCCGCCTTGAATTGCTTGCGTGGTCGCCTTGAAGGCTGCCTGACTCACCATTTTTCCTGACTTCATGCCATTCTCAACTATTTCCCCAATCTTGATCACCTTGGCAAAAGGCTTACCAATGGCGGCCAACATATAACGGAGGTAATCAGGATCCTGAGCTTGGAGAAAGTAGTCAATCATTTATGCGTCTTTCATTGGTGGTTTGACCCTTGCAGCCTGCTCTCTCCACTTGATTGCATATTCTCTGAAGCTTTCTGTAGATTTCTTCTTTATGTTGACGAGAGAGGAACAATTTGGCACTATATCAATATTGTACTGAAATTGTTGGACAAAATCTTGAGCCATGTCGTTCCAAATGTGCCAGTGAGATATATCTTGATCTATGAACCACTCTGAAGCAATTCCTGTCAAACTTTCCCCAAAATAAGCCATGAGTAATTCTTCTTTGCCCCCTGCTCCCCTCAATTGGTTGCAATATCTCTTCAAGTGGGCCACAGGATCACTGTGACCATCGTACTTGTTAAACTTAGGGTTCTTGAATCTAGGTGGCAAATGAACATGGGGAAACATGCATAAATCATTGACGAAACACTCTTGTGGCCTCCCAAACCCTGTATGTTTCTCATGGTTTTTTCTAAAATCTTAATTTTTCTGGCCATTTCCTCTTGTTCCATATTCTTGTTGGGCTTTTCAACCTCGATTGGGAAGATGTTCTGAGGAGTATGCTTGTATGAATCTGAAACCTTGAAAATCAGTTCTGGAGAGTGATGTTGGGTATCATGACCATTCAATTGTGGATCATTGTTGAGCTTTTGAGCAAGAGCCGGTTGAGGAATGGGTACAGTATGTAGGTCATTTCTGAAGGGTGCGGCTGGAGGACGTGGAATGGAGGTACTGGGGATAGTGGGGAGGTTAATGCTCGGACTGACTCCAGTTTGGTACAATGGGTTACTTATTATGGAGATGGGTACTTGATTTGCAACTGACATATTATCAAGATTATCTGAAGCACCCAGGGGTAGTGAGGGCGGTGCCTGTCCATTCACCCAGGCTTGGTACATATCTGCAATTGTTGTTTCAACGCTCTTACTTCTTCAACCAGTCCAGAACCTTATTCAACCAATTGTCCATGGACATCATCATTATTTGGCTCATTCTCACTGTGTTTTCCCATTTTTCTTTTTACTTTTGACCTTGTGTTGTAAGGGTGAGTCGCCAGTTTAAACCACAACCCAACTACCTCTGTTTAACCTTATCTCTTTTATAAATAACAAACAACAAACGTGTTAGAGTCAGACATTTTCAGATATTAATCACACATTGTATGTCATGCATCTAATGCCATTTTCATTTCTAAAATATTTTTGGAAGGCTTCATGCTTCATCCCGGCTTGTTGGATTATTTCCTTTTGAACTTACTACTCTTTTATTTTATTTTTTTTTAATTTTATTCAGATTAGTTATGGCTGTGATCATATTCGATGGGGATTGCCTACGTATCATGACACCACATGAATCAGGCCACCACGTAGTTAAGGAGAAATAATAATTCTAATGATTTCTTCTCTTTTTAAAAAAAAAAAAATAAATTAGACAAACTAAGATGTCTTTCAATTATATTCTTTTTAGAATGAGAGAAAAGGAAATATATACAAACAGACTCTACCGACTTTAAAGACATAAAGTGAGTGGAATAAAATAAATTTTGATAATAATAATAATAAAAAAATTCCAAAAAAAAATAAATAAAAATCAAACAGTGGGACTAAAAAATTAAATTAGTAATAGTCATAAAAAAAAGGCCCAAATAACTTTTTTTTGGTTTTTGTAAAAAATAAAACTGGCCTCCCATTTCGCATTTTCGATGCAGGTTTCAAGGCTATTTCGACAAAAGACCAGATGTAAGGGCAAAACTGGTTAAAATTTGACAAAGTGACTATATTATCATTATTTAAAAAAAAATAAAAAATAATAACTAATAGTCCAAAAAAACTTTTTTCTCATTTTTTTTGTTTATTTAAAATGGGGTTGAACCTGATGAAGGTTGCCTACGTATCTCACATCCGGTGAGAATTAAACTCGCGTAGTTCGGTTAAAATAACGAAAAAAGAAAACTATTTTGAAAATTGTTAGTTTATATACCAAAACCTTTCAAAATTTTATTTTTTAAAAAAAGGTATTTATGAAAACTTAAAAATTTTCTCTTTCTTTACCCTTGTTTAATTCTATCCTAAAGTCGGTCAACATTTGAGTGAAGCCTACCAAATAACATTACATATAGCACATAGATATGAACATATTGGTGCAAAAAATTGGTTCCTGCCCTAGACAAGCCCGGCCCCTGTGCCGAGTCCCGCTAAGGTCATGCATATGATGCAAATAAAGTGTAACCTACTAGGGATATTCATTGCTTATGGCTTGTTCTTCTAACTTTTCAAATCCTAAAGGAGATGGTATCTAGACCTGGCTTACCTGGATGGACAACCCGGGCCAAGGAGCGTCAAGCGTCACCAGTAGTAGAACAACACTGGCTATCTGACGGCTCTCCCGCCTAAACATGTGTGACTAAATCTTTCACAGAAGCTGGTAGGCTAACTGACTTTATCTCAAGACAAATGTTTTGTGATGCTGGTAGGCAAACACAACATAACTACCAATCAGAAGACTCAGAGGGTGCGAGAGACGATACAGTTTATATCATAGTTCAAATAAATATTAAAGCGGTAAACAAGCGACAAATAGCACATTAGGCTTCCAAATATAATAATATCCAAAACATAATAAAAGCCAAACAAGAGTCAATATACAAAGCTCAAATTCTTATTAATTGTCCCCAGTAGAGTCGCCACGGCTGTCACACCTCTTTTTTCCCACACAACCTTGTTACGAGGTTGAGTTAAAAGAGTTTTTCCAATTAAAGCGACGTTTTGAGAAGGGGATTATTTATTATTTAGAGCCGCCACTTGGAGTTGAGTTTTGGTGTTCCAAGTCAACTTTTATTTGAATCTCTTTACAAAAGGAATGTTTGACTCTTAATTTATGGTCTACGAAAACAGAAGACTGATTAAAGAATGTTATTGACCTAGGGGAAGGTGTAACGCAACCCTCGAGTCTCGTGGTTCTAGCACGGTCGCTTCTATTGATTAATGTTAGGCTTACATCAATTTTTAGCTATTCTTATATTTATTGATTATGCTTATTTATTACCGCTTCACTTAATTTATTATACTTTTTATTAAATATTTTGACCAAGATGCGATACGCACACAAGGTACTTCCATGAAATTAAATATTAAACCAAGGTATGGAATGTACACATAGTTATAAAATAATTATTTTAAATTAAAAAGGTATCACGACGCGGAATGCGCACATGATCCTTTTATATTTAAGCATATCAATCCAAAGTTCGGGTATGAACACATGAGCTTGTATTTTAAAGTGCGTTTAAAAGTTTTCTAGCATTTTAGAGTATTCTATTTATTTATCTATTTTATTATCTTTATTTTTTAACTGTTGTAATAGATTTTAAGGTTTTAAAGTGAAAAAAATAACTGAGAGATGACCATTGGCCTAGAAGATAGAACCAAATTAACGAAGCTTTCTATTGATGCGTTGTAATTTAAACAAAACAACATAATGTTGGATTTATCATTATTTGGAAATATTTATACAAAACAAAAAAAATATTCAAATTCCAGCCATATTTATCAATTGAACTTAATATAAAATAATAATCTTAATTAACTATCATATTGTATGTGTGACTAACTTGCCGTAATTTGATATATATATCTATACGAACATAAATTTAATTTAACTATTAAAGAACTAAAAGTTCAGCAACTTAAATAATAAACTAACACATGTTCGAACAAAATTTTGGCAATCGAGTTTTTAATACAAAAAATATAAACAAAACTACTAAGAAAAATAAACAAAACTATAACGAAGTAAAAGAAATTTCTTTAGGCTCTCCTCCTAATTCATGAATTAGTATAAAAGCTGCTCACATGTATTAAATATTACATACAAAGAAAGATTATATATATATATATATATATATATATATATATATATATATATATATATATATATATATATATATATATATATATATATATATATATATATATATATATATATATATATATATATATATATATATATAGATATATATATATATATAGATATATATATAGATATAGATATATGCTTCTAACAAAATTCAGAAAAATAAATAAAAATTCAAACTTTGCGGAGACATAGATCTCATATATCATGTTTAAACTGTACCATTTAATGTTATTATTCATAAGATTTCACAACAAAAGAATATCTACATATTTCTAAAGTTACTATACTAACCTTTTTAAAACTACAAACGTGGAATCGCGAACGAAATCCCGAACTCCTACTTCCATTCTTTCTTTCACGTTTTTTTTTCTCTTTCAGTTTTATGTTTTCAACGTTTTTTCTTCTTTGTTTTCTCGACGTTTTTCTCTCTTTCTTTCTATTTCTTCAGTAGTTCTTTTGTCGGTTGCTTATTTTTTCTTCTTTCTTCTTGGTTTTTCTTTTGTTCTTAAACGTTTCTTCTTTTCCCTTTGTTTTGTTTTGTTCGTTCTTTCTTTCTTCCAGCTTTTTCCATCCTTTTTTTATGCTTTGTTATCTATTTTATAATAGGGATGTAGGGATAGGTAAAAAGAGTTTGAGTTAAAGTTAAGGTGGGAGAAAGAAGTTAAGAAGATTTTGGTAAGTGTTTAGGATAATTTTTTAAGATTTATCCCTTTTTATTATATTATTACTTATTATTATTATTATTCTTATTATTTTTGTTTAATAACTTTTACTTGTTCTTTATTAATGAAGAAATTAGAAAGTAAAATTCACAATTAAAAATATTAGTTAGCTATCTTATATTTAAATATTATATACATAAGAAAATTAAATATTTACATTGTGGTTTAAATTATACTAAAAAAAATACTATACCTTACATTTTAAATTCTAATTAGATTTTTTTTATTTTTTTCTTTTATTTATAACTAGGAGTAAAACTTATACTCTAAGGATGTGAATATATAGTTAGTATATTTGTTTTTAAAATAAAACCTACAAAGAGTAAGATAAAAGTTTTAGAAATATTAAGATTAATCGTAAAAGAAATATTTACACTAAACTAGCATAGTATTTGGGTGTGATAAAAAATTAGGTGTTCACATTTGGCAAGAGTAAATGCAGAAGAGAAACAGGACATATTGAACATGGTGGGATATGCGGAGGGTAAACTTCCATTCAAATATTTAGGAGTTCCACTATCCTCTAAGAAGCTAACTGTGAATCAATGCCTACCCCTAATAGAGAAGATAATTGAGAAAATCAAATGTTGGTCAGCAAGATTGTTGTCCAATGCAAGCAGACTCCAATTGATAAAATCGGTTTTGTTTGACATCCAAACTTACTGGGCACAAATATTCCTACTACTTAAGAGAGTTATGAAGATGATTGGTGCAATCTGCAGAACCTTTTTATGGACAGAGGAAGCAAACATCACAAGGAAAGCACTGATATCAGGGGAGCAGATATGCAGGCCTACATCTACAGGAGGATTAAATGTCATCAACTTAGGACTATGGAACAGGGCAGCTGTGATGAAGCAACTATGGGGAGTTGAAATGAAAAAAGACTGCATGTGAATAAAATGAGTGCATAGTTACCATACTAAGAATCAGAAGCTAGAATACATGCCTATACCTAAGACTGTAGCTTGGGTAATTAGGAAAATAATAGAGACAAGGGATGACTTACATCAGCAACAGCCACGGGGGTCTGTGGGAGATAAAATGAAGTCACTAGTGATACAGGGCAAGTTATCTATAAAACAAGCTTACTTCATGTTGATGCCACCGTACCAGAAAGTGCAATGGAAGGACATAATCATGCAGACAAACATCCACCCCATACATAGATTTATAACATGGTTGGCTGCACATGAGAGACTAGCTACTGTGGCTAGATTAAGCAAGATGGGCATACAGGTGCCACATGAGTGTGTGTTCTGCAAAGATATTACAGAAACATCGCACCATCTCTTTTTTGAATGCGCAGTCACAAATAGAGTACGGACAAGACTACTGCTATGGCTTGACATAAAGAGAAATATTAAACGCTGGAGAGAAGAACTAAACTGGGCAAGTAATATGGCTAGGGATAAGACAGGAAGGGCAACAATTATCAGCTATGTGTTTGCAATGCTGGTATATAGTATCTAGACGGATAGGAATATGATAATATTTCAGCAGAGCGTTTTTGAGGAGCAAAGAATATACAGAGAAATAGTCCTACATGTGCACACAAGAGGAAGAGGGCAACCAAGGTGGCAGAAGACATTACAGAGACTTGATAGTTTTGCTTGATATTCATGTAAATTGCCTATACAAATTGGTTGTAACTAGAGTTTGGGTAGTAATATGCCTAGGTGATCAAATTAGCAATACAAAATGTAACTAGGATGAGCGTAGAAGTATAGATTGTAGCTAGTCAGCAACTACATGGCTTTGTACAGTTATACTTTTCATTAATACAATTTGAGTTAATAAAAAAAGAAGAAGCAATGAAATAATTTTGAAGATGATAGGGACATTTGAGGGCAGTAAGTACAGATTTGAACACTTTCAAATCATTTAAAGCCCAAATTGGGTGAAAGTGGGGCAGATAATTTGGAAAGTTAATAGGATGTCAAGAATTTATTGCAAGATAGTGCATTCCAGCAATTTGAAGCAAACAACTTTGAGTTCAAGTGCATCTCAAGTTACAGAATAACGTCAAGCCAGTTTTCTCCAAATTGGCAGAGGATATCTATTGTGAAGAGGGAATCACCCAACGAGGGTTCTGTACTTGACAAAGCATTAAAAAGAGTGGAAGGCATAATGATCATGGCCAACTCTATTCCTAAAAAGGATAAGCGGTCGCTGCAAATATAATCTGGTCAAATAGTCCGGACTCGAATCCTAGGAAGATTGAGATTTATATTTCTAACTAAGAAGACAAGATTTAATAATTTTTTAAATTATAAAGATTGAGATTTATATTTCTAACTAGCAAATACTAAAATAATCAACTAACAAGACTAAGGGTTAGAGACTAAATTAAGCAGGTCTAGAGTTATGATTTTTTCAATTGTCGAAATCATTCTAGCTATGTTCCCTACAATTTGTGCCATTGTACTCTCTGCTATTCGTGAGCACTTTAGATGTCGTAATTCTCTCTCAAGCAACTACCATAATTTTCTAGATATATTCTCTCGAACTACGCTAGTTGGATTTATCTAACTGCTCATTATGACCACGTCAAGTCTTTGTTATTTCTAAACCTTCCTTTAAACCCAATATATTGATTTCGCACATACGTCATGAGTGACGTTGTTCAACAACTACCTAAACATATACTCTCTCTCAAGTTGTATACACTAAATAGGCACAATCAATTGATGGTCATTCAATCAACAACAACAAATATGTAATTGGACAAGTAGAGAAATCCAGTGGCTCAATTATATAAAAACATAATAAGAATTTATCTTACAAAACGTTTTATCAAAACCCTAGAAAACGAATTAGCTATTCATAATGGTATGTAAAACTACAATACTAAAAATCATAACCAACAATGAAAAATAGGAAGAGGAAGGAAAAACTTGTTGAAGAATTCCCTGCCTTGCTCCTATTGTATCTTTGCCTCCTTAGGTCAAATCTATGTCAAAAATATGTCCAACCCCCCCAAATATCGTTTTTCCATCCATATGTACCAAGTAGGATCGGGCCCAAATAATTATACCTTCTCCTATGCGAAAAGAAAAATATTTCACATATGGACTGTCGCGGCCACGGTCAACCGCGGTATATGGCTGGTCTACTGCCTCAGCCCGCCTCAGGTCTACGGTCGCGGTTTCGACCGCGTATTTCGCCCTGTTTCTTTTGGAATTTGGAAAAACATAAAACATGAAAGTGTTAGTCCTTTGAGTTATATTTCCAGCAATATATTGTAGGCACATAATAGAGTTCTAATAAAAATGTTATGCGCATTATACTAGACAGTGCGCAATATGCCTATTCGATTCTTTGTTTTGTTGCTCTATCATCCGTTGTTCCCCGGATATGATTAAGGCTTCATTCCTTGGGATTTTAATCAGATTTAAAAGCTCTATATCACTTGAGTTCATTTCATAGCATCTATATAGCTCGAAATTACTCCTACAAGGCATAAAACACACTATTAGTGCAAAACACTAGCGATTAAAGCGGAAACTCAACTAAAGTGCAGCAAATTAGAGTGTAATAATCGACTAAAATACGTAATTATAACCTATTATCAAATCCCCACACTTAAACTATTGCTCGTCCTTGAGCAATCAAATTACATTTTTTATAGATACGCCCTTTTTAAACAATTCTCCTAACTCATAACACCAAGAGTAGTTAAAATAGACTAAGCACAAAAGCATAACATCTTCTCCTCAAGATTTGACTCACAAGTACCGGGAAATATACACAATTCACCCACTTACTCTAACAAAGATGTCACGACCCCAGTTCGCCCTCCGTGAACATGTCCTGATGGCACCTGGTTCCTATAACTATGTAAGCCTAACAATGCGGAAAACAACATAGCTTGCGGGATAATTAATTAAAAACTGAACAACTAAAAGAAATTGTATATAAAGGCCGCGAGGCATATACAGCTCAAAACGCGAAAGTCTACAATTTCATCCCAAAACCCAAAAACTCACGGGAACACAAGCTAGAAGAAGTACTGTAAAACGCTCTAATTTCCAGAATGTCTACAACAAGAGTACGATAGAAAGCTAAATACTATAGATAGAGTAAAGGAGGAGACTCTTCGATCTGCGGACACGGAAGATGTACCTCAAAGTCTCCGTAGCTCTCCCTCCCTCAAGGATAGTGCGTATGAGTGGAGGTACCTGGATCTGCACATGTAAAACATGCGCAGAAAGGGCATGAGTGCCATAGCGGTACTCAGTAAGTGCCAAGCCTAACCTTTGACGAGGAAAGGTCCGGGCCCTACTGAGATGTAACATAATAAATAATAAAATGAGGGAAAAATAGTATAGATAAAGTGTACAGCGAGAATCTAAGCAAGGTAAGTACGGAAATCTTAATAGAAAGCAGAAAACAAGACAATGCTAGTAAATACTACTCGCAACAGGATTCACAATCGGGGATCTCTTGGTATCCCGAGGATCTTTTAGTATCCTTACCACATATACGAGAGATCTCTTGGTATCTCGAGGATCTCTTGGTATCCTCAAATCTTACAATTTCATGTGCCAGGGATCTCTTGGTATTCCGAGGATCTCTTGGTATCCTCAAATCTTACAATTTCATGTGACAGGGATCTCTTGGTATCCCGTGGATCTCTTGGTATCCTCAAATCTTACAATTTCATGTGCCAGGGATCTCTTGGTATCCCGAGGACCATTCTAGAACATATCAAGTGCAGGGGGATCTTCCGGTAGGCCAACCCATACTCCCAATTTAAAAACACACAATAGAAACCCAAACATTAGGATAGATACTAAACTCAGGACAAGAAATAGAAAATCCTAGCCAACCATACTACACGGAGCACAACCAAGACAATTTAAGCACTTAGGCAAGTAAGTCAAATAAACATGCTTCTCTAAACTAGCATAGAATAAACCTACAATTTAAAATGAACAAGTAAGCAAGAAAACTCAATTTACATACTTCAAGTAAAAACGGAATTCCAACAATTTACCCAAGTACACACTTGTCACCTCACATACTAGGCATTCAAATACCAAACATTATGTCCTAAGGGAAGAAGTCCCCCACAAAAGGTTAGACAAGCCACGTACCTCAAACTGGCTCAAAATTCAACTTGAAACCACACTTTATCCATGAGTATCCAACTTCAAATGGCTTAAATCTATTCATTCAATTACACCTCGTAAATAATATCTCAAGCAACTAATTCTACTATTTAATTTACAGTTAAGACACAAATTTAGGTAAAATAACCAAAATACCCCTCAGGCCAACGTGGTCAAAACCCTAGGTTCAAACCAAAATCCGGTTACTCATTCCCCCACGAACCCAAATATTTGATTTGTTTTGAAATTGGACCTCAAATTGAGGTCCAAATCCCAATTTTAGAAAAACCTAAGTTTTAACCGAAACCCCCAATTTCACTCATGAAAATCCTTGATTTTAAGTGGAAACAAGTTAAATAATGTTAAATATTGAACGAAATGAGTAAAAACCAACTTACAAACGATTTGAAGAGGTGTTGTTCTTGGAAAATCGCCCAAGGAGTTGTATTTTGAAATGGGGGTGAAAAATGGCCTAAAATTCGACTAAGTATGGAAAAATGCAGGTTGCAAATATGGGAATTGCGAACCCTGTGGGTATGGGAAATGCGAGATTTTTGTTCGCAATTGCGAAAGCTCAACCTTCGCGTTTGTGAAGGTATTTTCGCATTTGCAAGCCAATCAGGCCTGGTTTGGTTTCGCATTTGCGATACTGCCTTCACATTTGCGAGTTCACATTTGCAAGTTCACATTTGCGAACCAGGCTTCGCAAATGTGAAGCCTGCAGTCCTGTTCATACCAGATTTTTCCAAAATGCAATCTGACACCTATCCAAAACTCACCCAAGCCTTCGAGACTCCAAATCAAATATGCACACAACATCAAAAACATCCTACAGACTTACTCACGCGATCAAATCGCCAAAATAATATCATATACATCGAATTAAGTCTCAAATCTCATGGTTTCCTCTAAATTTTCATAAAACATCAAATTTTCATTTAAGTCTGAAACATGTCAAACGACATCCGTTTTTAACCAAACTTTACAGAAAGCGCTTAAACCATATATAAGACTTGTACCAGGCATCAGAAACCAAAATACGGGCCCGATACCATAAACTTTTAATCAAATTTCACTTCCGATTTCCTTAATTATTTCCAGAAAATAATTTCACGCAAAAGTTTATTTCTCGGGCTTGGGACCTCGGAATCCGATTCCGAGCATGCGCCTAAGTTCCATTTTTTCCTACTGATCCTCTGGGACCGTCAAATCACGGGTCCGGGTATGTTTACCCAAAATATTGACCGAAGTCAAATTTATTCAATTTAATATCAAAATTTAGCATTATTTTCTCATAGAATCCATATCTAAGCTTTCCGGCTATGCACCCGGATTGCGCACGCAAATCAAGGCAACCCTAGATGAGGTTTTCAAGGCGTCGGAAGTACAAAATAGGTAAGAAAACAAGTGATGACCCCTTTGAGTCGTCACATCCTCCACCACTAAAACAACCATTCGTCCTCGAACGGACAAAAGAAAGAAGTACCCGAGTCGGTAAAAAGATAAGGGTAACGGCTCCGCGTATCAGACTCGGACTCCCAGGATAATGCCTCATGAGGCTGACCTCTCCATTAGACACGAATAGAAGAAAATCTCTTGGAACTCAAGTGATGAACCTACCGGTCTAGGATAGCTACCGGCTCCACCTCATAGCTCTACCTTAAGTCCTGATACAACTTCGCAGCACCCGGATGGATGGGATATCGCGAACTATGGGCCTCTGCTAAAATCAACTCCCGAAGCCCATCAACATTGGGTACACAAATCTGGCCCTGCATCCACAATACCCCCATCTCCAATAGTCACATCTCTGGCATCACCACGCTGAACCTTGTCCTTAAGGACAAGAAAATGGGGGTCATCATACTGCCGCTCCCTAATACGATCAAATATGGAAGACCGGGAAATCACGCAAGCTAGAAGACGACTAGGCTCCGAAAGATCCAATCTCACAAACTGACTGGCTAATGCCTAAACATCGATTGCCATAGGCCTCTCTAAAACTGGTAAATATGCCAAACTCGCCAAACTCTCCGCCTGGCGACTCAAGGCATCTGTTACCACATTAACCTTGACCGGGTGATACAGAATAGTAATATCATAATCTTTCAGCAACTCCAACCACCTCCTCAGGCACAAGTTTAGATCCTTTTGCTTGAACAAGGGCTGTAAACTCCGATGGTCAGTATAAATCTCACACGCACACCGTACAAATAATGATGCCAGATCTTCAAGGCATGAACAATAGCAGCTAACTCGAGGTCGTGAATAGAGTAGTTCTTCTCATGTATCTTCAACTATCTGGATGCGTAGGCAATCACCCTACCGTCCTGCATCAACACCACTCCAACACCAACTCTCGAGGCATCACAATAGATTGTATAAGACCCCGAACCGGTAGGCAATATCAAAATTGGGGCTGTAGTCAAAGTTGTCTTGAGCTTCTGAAAGCTCACCTCACACTCCTCTGTCTATTGAAATGGGGCACCCTTCTAGGTCAATCAAGTCATAGGGGCCGCAATCGATGAAAACCCCTCCACGAAACGACGGTAGTAACCAAAATAAGGAAACTGCAAATATTTGTGCTGAGGACGGCCTGGGCCAACTCTGAACGGCCTCTATCTTCCTCAGATCTTCCCGAATACCTTCGCTCGAAATAATATGGCCTAAGAATACCACTGAATCCAACCAATACTCACATTTTGAGAACTTTCCATATAAATTCTTCTCTCTCAGGATCTGAAGCACGGTCCTAAGGTGTTGCTAATGACCTTCCCGACTCCCGAAATAAACTAGAATATCATCAATAAAAACAATGACGAATGAGTCGAGATATGGCTTGAACACACTGTGCATCAAATGCATAAAAGCTGCTGGCATTGGCCAACCCAAAGGACATAACAAGGAACTCCTAATGACCATACCGAGCCCTAAAGGAAGTCTTTGAGATATCTGGCTCCCAAATCTTCAACTGATGGTAACCTGAGTGCAAGTCAATCTTAGAAAACACATGTGCGCATTAAAGCTGGTCAAACAAATTATCAATTCGAGGCGAAGGATAATGGTTCTTCACTGTAACCTTGTTTAACTAGCGATAATCAATGCACATACGCATAAAACCATCCTTCTTCTTCACAAAAAAACAGGAGCACCCTACGGTGAAACACTGGGTCGAATAAAACCCTTATCAAGCAATTCCTGCAACTGATCCTTCAATTCCGTCAACTCCGGAGGAGCCATATGATACAGAGGAATGGAAATGGGCTGAGTGCCTGGCAACAAGTCAATGCCAAAATCAATATCTCTATCGGGCGGTATGCTCGGAAGATCAGCTGGAAACAACACATCAGGATAATCCCATACCACTAGAACTGAATCAACATAAGACGTATCAGTACTAACATCTCTCACATAAGCTAACTACGCGGCACACCCCTTCTCAACCATACACTGAGATTTAAGAAAAGAGATAACACTACTAGGAGAGTGATCTAAAGTACCACTTCACTCAATACCTGGCATAGCCAGCCTCACGGTCTTGGCATGACAATCAAGAATAGAAAAATGGGGGTGACAACCAGTCCATACCCAAAATAATGTCAAAATCAACCATACCAAGTAAAAATAAATCAGCTCTGGTCTCAAAACCATGAATAGTAACCAAACAGGACCGATAAACGCAGTCCACAATGAGAGAATCTCCCATATGAGTAGAAACATAAACGCGGGTACTCAAAGAATCTCGAGGCACACCCAAATGCGGAGCAAAGTAGGAAGACGCATAAGAATAAGTAGAGACCAGATTGAATAGACTCGATGCCTCTCTATGGCAAACCAATATAATACATGTGATAACAGAATCGAAGGCAACAGCCTCGGCACGAGCGAGAATGGCATAATATCTGGCCTGGCCGACCTTTACCTCCCCAACCTCCACCTCTAGCTGGCTGAGCGGGTGGGGCGGCAACTGGAGCTGTGATCATGGCCTGAGAACTCTACTGAGCATTTTGTGACTGAGAAGTGAACTCCTCCCAAGTCTAGGGCAATCCCTCACCACATGGTGGGTGTCCCCACACTCGAAACAAGCTCTGGGAGGGCACGGTGGCAATGACTATCTAGGGCTAGGTCTGCTGGACTGACCTTTGGAAACACCCCGTGCAGGAGGCGCGCTAGAAATTGGAGGTGCAGAGTAAGGCTTGTGAGGTATAGGCTCAGCTGGAGCACTGCTGGCCGCTGGAATAGCTAAATGAATGCGGTGACCTACAAACCCCTGCCATGTCGACCTGCTGCTGGGGTACGCGTGCTAGAGTAGTGGCCCGCTTCTCTCTCCACTAGCTCCCTAGCGAGAATACTGTCGATCCTCCTAGCAATGCTCACTACCTACTGATAAGGAATGTCCATCTCCAACTCTTGAGCCATGCTAGATCTAATGGGTAGGATAAGACCCTCGATGAACCTGCGAACTCTCTCGCGAACTGTAGCAACCAAGGCCGGTGCATGCCTGGCCAATCTGATATAACGGATAGCATACTCCAAAACGATCATAGCACCCTGGCACAAATGCTCAAACTCTGCGCACCATGTGTCCATAAGACTCTGGGGGACAAACTCTCTCATACACCTATCCGAGAACTGGGTCCAAGCCAGTGAAGCAGCCTCGACTGTACTGTTTATCTCATAAGTACACCGCCAATCATAGGCGGATCCCTGAAGCTGAAAAGCATTAAAGCAAACCCCATTAGACTCTATTATGCCCAGAGTTCGAAGAATACTGTGGAACGTCTCTAGAAATCCCAAGGCATCATCTGATGCTAATCCATTGAACACTGAGGGATCATACTTCTTGAACCTATCAAGTCTCCGCTTCTCATCTCTGAAGCAGCTGACCCGTCCACATACTAAATTAGAGTTGTAGGCAGTGCGGGAAAAATTCGGGATCCTGCTCAACCTGCACTTGCTGCTCAAGAGTAAAAACGGGGGGAGTCTGTACTCCTCCCCCGGCCTGGAATATGGCTGTAGCAAGAGGAAGTAGCCCTGCCTGAGCCAAGGTGGTGTACATACTCATGAACTGAGCCAAAAAATCGTAGAGAGGATGAGTACTAGTGGTAGTAGTAGGCGTGCAAGGTGCCTGGGCTCCGGCAGGACCTGGTGGTGCCTCGCCGGCAGCTCGTGTAGGTGCTGTGGCTGCACCACATGCGTGACCTCGACCTCTACCCCGACCCCGGCCTCTAACAGTTGCAGTAGGGGGCGCGGGTGCCTGATCATCCCGAGTTGTGTGTGTCCTCACCATCTATGAGAGAATGGAAGGCAGAAGTTTAGAATTTTGTGATGTCTAAAAATCGCACGACAAGGAAATCAAATGAAGTGGAAATTACCTAACAGTTACATAGCCTCTTGTAGATAAGTACAAACGTCTCCGTGCCGATCAGCGAGACTCTAATAAACTGGCATGTGTCTCGTGACGCCTATGAACCTAGAGCTCTTATAAACCCTTGTCACAACCCCAGTTCGCCCTACGTGAACATGTTGTGACGGCACCTAGTTCCTATAACTAAGTAAGCCTAACAATGCGGAAAACAACATAGCTTGCGAGATAATTAATTTAAAACTGAACAACTAAAAGAAACTGTATACAAATGCCGCTCGATGTGTACAACTCAAAATGCGGAAGTATACAATCTCATCCAAAAACCCGGAAACTCACGGGAACACAAGTTAGAAGAAGTACTGTAAAACGCTCTAATCTCCAAAATGTCTACAACAAGAGACGATAGAAAGCTAAATACTACATATAGAGTAAAGAAGGAGACTCTTCAGTCTGTGGACCCGGCAGATGTACCTCAAAGTCTCCGTAGCTCTCCATGCCTTAAGGATAGTGCGCCTGAGTGGAGATACCTGGATCTGTACATGAAAAACATACGCAGAAGGGGCATGAGTACACCACAGCGGTACTCAGTAAGTGTCAAGCCAAACCTCGGTTGGGTAGTGACGAGGATAGGTCCCGGCCCTCATGAGATATAACATAATAAATAATAAGATGAGGGAAAAATAGTATAGATAAAGTGTACAACAAGAATCTAAACAAGATACGTACGAAAACCGTAATAGAAAGCAGAAAATAGGACAATGTTAGTAAATACTACTCCCAACAGGAACCACAACCGGGGATCTCTTGGTATCCTCACCACATACACGACGGATCTCTTGGTATCCCAAGGATCTCTAGGTGTCCTCAAATCTTAAAATTTCATATGCCAGAGACTTCTTGGTATCCACAAATCTTATAATTTCATGTGCTAGGGATCTCTTGGTATCCTCAGATCATACAACTTCAAGTGCCAAAGATCTCTTGGTATCCCGAGGATCTCTTGGTATCCTCAAATCTTACAATTTCATGTGCCAGGGATCTCTTGGTATCCCGAGGATCTCTTTGTATCCTCAAATCTTACAATTTCATATGTCGGGGATCTCTTGGTATCCCGAGGATCATTCCAGAACATATCAAGTGCAGGGGGATCTCCCGGGAGGCCAACCCATAGTCCCAATTTAAAAACACACAATAGCAACCCAAACATTAGGATAGATATTAATCTCAGGACAAGAAATAGAAAATCCTAGCCAAACATACTACATGGAGCACAACCAAGACAGTTTAAGCACTTAGGCAAGTAAGTCAAATAAACATGCTTCTCTAAACTAGCATAGAATAAACCTACAATTTAAAATGAATAGGTATGCAAGAAAACTCAATTTAAATACTTCAAGTAAATACGGATTTCCAACAATTTGCTCAAGTACGCGCTCGTCACCTCACGTATGAGGCATTCAAATACCAAACATCATGTCCTAAGGGAAGAAGTCCCCCACGTAAAGTTAGACAAGCCACGTACCTCAAACCGGCTCCAAATTTAACTTGAAACCATACTTTTTCCATGAGTACCAAATGGCCCAAATCTATTCATTTCAATCACATCTCGTAAATAACATCTCAAGCAACTAATTCTACTATTTAATTTACAGCTAAGATGCAAATTTAGGTGAAATGACCAAAATTCCCCTCAGGCCAACGTGGTCAAAACTCGAGGTTCGAACCAAAATCCGGTTACCCATTCCCCCACGAACCCAAATATATGAAATCGAACCTCAAATTGAGGTCCAAATCGCCAATTTTAGAAAAACCTAGGTTCTACCCAAAACCCCCAATTTCACCCATGAAAATCCTTGATTTTAAGTGTAAAACATGTTAAATGATGTTAAAGATTGAAAGAAATGAGAAAACAACAACATACAAATGATTTGGAAGAGGTCTTGTTCTTGAAAAATCGCCTAGGAGATGTATTTTGAAAGTGGGGTGAAAAATGGCCCAAAATTCGACTAAGTATAGAAAAATGCAGGTTATAGATACAGGAATTGGGAACAGGGGTTCGCAGTAGATGTGGGAAATGCAAGACTTTTGTTTGCATTTGCGAACACTTGCCAAAAAAGAAGAACTTCACATTTGCGAAGTATGTTTCGCATTTGCGAAAGCTCAACCTTCGTATTTGCAAAGGAAGCTTCGCATTTGCGAGCCAAGCAAGCCTGGGTTGGTTTCACATTTGCGATCCTGCCTTCGCATTAATGCGAAGCCTGCAGGCCTGTTCATACCATATTTTTCCAAAATGCAAAAATGCAATCCGACACATATCCAAAACTCACCCGAGCCCTCGGGACTCCAAACCAGATATACACAACCTCAAAAATATCCTACGGATTTACTCGCTTCTCGCATCTTCTCATCCACCGGAGCCACCCCCACCTTCTCTCGAATAACTTCATTCTTAATCTTATCTAGCCTGTTGAGCCCGCACATCCACCTGAGCATCCTCATCTCTGCAACCTTCATTATCTGAACATGAGAGTTCTTCACTGGCCAGCATTCCGCCCCATACAACCTTGCAGGTCTAACCAGAACTCTATAAAATTTTCCCTTGAGTTTCTGTAGAACTTTCTTGTCACACAGGACTCTTGATGCAAGCCTCCACTTTGACCACCCCGCTCCTATACGAAGAGTGACGTCCCCGTCAATCTCTCCGTCCCCCTGAATCACTGACCCAAGATATCTGACACTGTCCCTCTTGGCGATGACCTGATATCCAATCATCACGTCCATGCCTATTTCGCTCGGCTCGGCGCTAAACTTGCACTCCAGGACAATTAATGGGATATGCTATCAATTTTCTAATGCTTCAAAAATCGCCTCTTTCTCATTTGGAAATTGAGAAATTGAGTTCAGTGTACATAAAAATAAACCTAAGTGAATATTATGTTTTCTTCAAAGGTGCAAGAAAAATAAAATCTTTCAATATAACTGAAATACTTAACAAGATTAAGTTGACAAGACTTAATTTGAACAAGATTCAGTTGTTTTCGCCTAAACCAAATTTCAAAATATAGTCAGAGCTTATGGGGTTCTTATCTCACACATATAGTCATTTCTTATCAAAAGAATTAACCAAAATCAATTTTGATAACAACATGACAGGTTCAGAATTTTAGCATGCCTTAACACTAAGATGATAGCAAAAAATCCATTACTATTCAAAAAGAGCAAAATCTGAATCGAATATTCTACGAGCTCAAACCCGAAGTTCGAATGTATACCAGTCAATTAACCCAGGCTCTTATCAGATTGATACAACACCAAAAGATAATACTAAGGGAGAAGAAAATGAACCTGAAATGAGCATTCAATTAAACTTCGATTGTGATTATACAATGAGAAATTCAACACTGAAAATCAACAAACCGCGAAGCAAGAAACAGCAGCCACGAACAGCAATAATACAACTCAATAAGTCACTTGAACTCCCAGAAAATCAGTCCCAAATCGAAGGAAGAAAGAGTTCGAAACCCCAGCAAATCAATTTGGAATCTGAAATTAACCTTCACACTATAGTTCGCCCCCCCCCCCCCCCCCCCTTCTTTTTTTTATGGCTTTTTCGTTATCTTTTTTTTTCTGTTTTTGTTTTTTTATCTTAAATTTTGAAGTGCAAGCTTCTTCTTCCAGCAACCTAGGCGTGTATGTTTCAGAGAAAATGAAGCAGAAGCAGAAGAAGGGAGCTGGAGGGGTTTGATCTTTCTTTTTATTTCTGGAGACGAAGAAGAAGAAATCAGAAGCAGTGCTGCTTCTTCGAACGGGATTAGGGGTCTGGTTCTTCGATGATGGTAAGAGTGCTAAAAATTGATCCGAAACCAAAAATCGAACCGAACCCAAACTTAATGGCTTATTGGTAACGGCTTGAAAATGAATAAATATAACAAAAACAAACAACCCGGTTTACTATTAATACTTTGTTCTGGATTGGTTAGGAAGTTTGTCTCTGCTGTGCTTTCTGAGTTTTATCCAACACTGTTTACTATTAATACTTTGTATTGTTGTGGACTTGTTTATTCATTAATACAACTATTTAAAAGGATCAACTATTAATACTTACAGAAAATTTAAAAAGATTTGATTCTTCAATGCATATCATAACTGCAGAAGCCAGTAGACTCTCAAAGACAATCAAATAAACTAGATATAAGAAATACCTAAACATTAAAGCTTTTAATCAAATGAGCATACAAGAACAGATAACAACAATCCAGATTAAGTGACTTCTTACAAAGATTCAAATTTTTAATACATATTACAATTAATAAATCAGTAAGATTGAATTCACCAAAAATGACAGACTTGGAATCAAAAGCACAAAAAAAATGAAACTTTCGAACAAATTACTTTTGCAAGAATAAAGAAAAACAATCCATACAACTGACTTCCAACAAAGATTCAGTTTTTCAATACATATTATAGCTGAAGAAGTCAGTAAAAGGGGAGATATTTAATGAATATGTGTGTTAGGCCAATAAACCGTCCGATAAGAGCTAAATTGATACCAATCCGCCTGATATCTTATCAGGTGGCTAACGGATTAATACATTTAAAAGCCGATAAAAATTTAAGCCAAACCGTTAAGAGTAAAAAGCCGCACAATCCGCCCGATAAACATCCCTAAATGAGGGTCATTTGTTTTATTCCTACCGCCGTACTTTTTAGTGGGTGTGATGAAAAAAAAACGTTGGTTGGGGGGTGGTAAGCGGTGCTAGCCTGGGCGTTAGGTCTCTAATTATTTGATCCCCCTTAGGTCTATGAAAGAAGCATTTTAAAAGGAGGGAAATAACGGGTCGGGTTGGCGGGTCAATTAGGACAATTTGTGGTATAATATTGCGGCTTGAGTAATTATTTGGGCTAATTTTGCTTTAAAATGGCCCAAGTTTTGAATTTAAACTCAATTAGTTAAATTTCTTATCTAAATTTCTTTTCTTTTTCTTTAATTAAAAATCCTAGAAAATAAAATTCTAGATTATCTAAAAATATGAAATTCAACTAATTAACTAATACAAAAATTATAAAAGCAACTTAATCATAAATCAAAAGAGAAAAATCAATAACCTAAAAATAGAAAGTACAAAATGTAGTGATGGGACATTTTTGTGATTTTTATTTTTAATAAAGCAAATAATTAATTAATCCTAAAAATATAAAAACAAACCTAAATGCAATGCATGGTATTTTTTAGTATTTTTTATGTCACGATCAATTTTCAAAATAGATCGTGATGGTGCCCAACACCATTGTCAAGCTAGCCAACGTGAAAATATTAGTGAATTTTGTTTTACATACGAAAAATGGTTGTAACACTTTTCTTAATTAACAAATAAAACATGTGATAATAAGCAATATTTAATAATAATTATACAAACCAAAATAAATGTCTACCAATGTGTGTGACAAGACCTGGTGCCACAAGTAGTGGGAAACTAGTAGAATGTACAAAAGAATAAAACTATCCTACTGTCCGGGATAGAATAGATAGCAAAAGTAAAGGAAGACCCCATCAAGTTGCTGAGTGGTCACCGGAAAGGGGCAGCTCACCGTAGAAGTCTCGGACTATAAGTTAAGGGAATGCAACAGACTGATAGCCAGATACACCTGCCTCATACCCTGTACAATTAAGTACAGAAGTGTAGTATGAGTACATAAAATAATATGTACCAAGTAAGTATCCCGTCTAATCTCGAAGAAGTATCCCGTCTAATCTCGTGTGTGTGTGTGTGTGTGTGTGTGTGTGTCATGTGTACATTATGCCGAGGTCGACGGCCCGATCCAATAGAAAAATAACTGTGCACTCCCAGAGAGTCGAATGGCGCAAATCATATATGCATCTATTTCTACCGATGTGATCGGCCCGATCCAGAAATATCAATTCATATCAAGAAAACGCATGCATGCATATTTATTTCCAAGTAAATGCATACAAGTGTCCAATAAGTGTATACATTCGCTTATTTTCCTTTTTATGTCACTAGCATATCCTAAGTGATCACATTAATAAGAAAATATAGAGTCATTCACAAATATAGCATGATACGAGTCCTAAACTACCCGGATAATTAACATAATAGTAGTTAAACACATAATATAATCACCTAGTACATACATAGCCCCCGCATTTAATAGAAAATTACCCAATTATTATACCTTTGGTGACAACTCCCTCTTACAAGGTTAACAAAGAGACTCACCTCGTTCTAAAGTATACATCCAATGCCAAGAACGAGCCCAACCCCTAAATTTGGAGTTGAACGACTCAAAACTAGATAAACGAGGTAGGAACTAGTCAATACAAGCTTACAAGTTCATATACTAACTATTTAAGCAATTTCCCACCCTTAAGCATCAATTTCCTAAAATATGACCCCGGGCCCACATGCCTGGATTCTGAGATTTTTCAAGGGAAGTTGTTCTCCATAAACAAATTTCGTGGTTAAATCTAACTTTTATCAAAACCCTAGGTTTTGCTCTAACCCCTTCATTTTACCTAATTTCTAGGATTTAATCTACCTAAGACATAAATATTAAACTAGAAATAGGTAGAACACACTTACCTCAATATGCAAGGTGACGGTCTTCTCTCAAAAGCTCTAAACTCACCTAATGGAGGAGTGAAGTATGGCGAAAGTGGGATTAGAACCCGTAATAAATGAACTCACCGCCTTAGCGATTTCTGCATCTTTGGTCAGGGGACCGCATCTACGAGAAAAAGATTGCATCTGAGAGATGGGCTAAAGGGACTAGGACCGCTTCTGCGGTCCTAAGGATGCTTCTGTGGAACCACTTCTGCGGTTTGAGATCCGCTTCTGCGGTTTGGCCTGACTTTCCCCAGGGTCGCGTCGGTGTTAGATGGACCGCATCTGCAGTCCACCAACCACATGTGTGGTTATGATAGAAGCAACAGCTTCAGCACTCCTCAAAAATTTCAACTTCACTCGAGCCTTGTCCGATTGACGCTTGGAGATCCCGGTCCCTGCCCGAATATACCGACAAGTCTGAAATCACGAAAAAGACCTAATAAAACCTTTGGAATGCCCGAAGCAATGCTAAATCTAAGAATCATCCCCCAAAACTAAATGAATCAAACTTACGAACTTCAAGTTCTCAATTTTCCTCCGACGAGCCAAAATGCCCTAAAACTACTCGGGTTGACACAAAATTTTGAGGGTAAGTCTTAAATGATATTTCGGATCTGTACTGGGCTTTGGAACCACAATACGAGTCTGATACCCATGAAATCAATTATTAATTAGTTTCTTTGAATCCTTAAAACATCAAATTAACAATTTCTAACAAAAATTTACTACTCGGGCTAGGGACCTTGGAATTTGATTCTAGGCATATGCATAGGTCTCATATTTTCCTACAGACCCTCAGGGACCGTCAAATCATGAATTTGGGTCCGTTGCTAAAAATGTTGATCAAAGTCAAACATATCCTTCTAAGAAAATCCTAAGGAATCAAATGGGCATATTTCACTCCAAACTCTTCCAAATCCTGAATCAACCGTCCACGCAAGTCGTAAATTAGCTAAAGCAAGCGCGGGAAATTTTATTTAAGGGAATGAGGTTCAAAAAGGTAAAACGACCAGTCGGGTCATTACATTCTCCACTTGTTAAACAAATGTTCGTCCTCAAACAGACATAGAAAAGTACCTGAACAAATGTGGATATTTGCTCCGTATGTCCTCCTCGGACTCCCAAGTCTCCTCCTCGACTGGTTGGCCCCTCTACTCGACCCTCACCGCAGAAATCCTTCCGGACCTCAACTAGTGATCCTGTCTATCAATAATGGCAACTAGCTCCACCTCATAACCTAAACTCTCATCCAGTTGAATAGTACTGAAGTCTAACACGTCGGACAAGTTGGCATGGTACTTTTGAAGCATCGATACATAAAAACTGGATGGAGTCCCGATAAGTTGGGGGCAAAGCATGCTCATAGGCAACCTCCCCAACTTGTCTCAACACCTCAAAGGTGCCAATAAACCTTAAGCTCAACTTGTCCTTCTTCTCGAACCCCATAATACCTTTCATTGGTGAGACTTTCAAGAGGACCTTCTCACCAACCATGAACGATACATCACGAGCCTTCTAATCCGTATAACTCTTCTGTCTGGATTGAGCTGTGCGAAGCCTTTCTTGATTCAACTTCACCTTATCCAAGGCATCTTTCACCAAGTCTGTACCGTATAACTTAGCGTCACCAAGCTCAAACTACCCGATAGGAGAAAAACACTCTCGACCATATAACCCTTGTATGGAGCCATCTCTATGCTGGACTCATAGGTGTTGTTGTATACAAACTCCGCCCAAGGGCAAGAACTGATCCTACTGCCCTCCTAAGTCAATCACATATGCTCTGAGCATGTCCTCTAAAATCTACACTGTCCGCTCCGACTACCCGTCGGTCTGAGGATGAATGATGTGCTATGCTCTGCGCGGGTCCCTAGCTCACTCTGAATAGCTCTCAAAAAATAGGAAGTGAACTGAGGACCTCTGTCTGATATGATGGAAACAAACACACCGTGTAACTAGACTATCTCCCAAATGTAGATCTGAGCATATCTCTCTGCTCTGAAAGTAGTCGCCACTAGAATACAGTTGGCTGACTTGGTCAACCTATCAAAAATGACCCACACTGAATCAATCTTCCGCAAAGTCCGCGGCAACCCAACTACGAAACCCATGGTAATGCGCTCCCACTTCTACTCTAGTATAGGCATCTACTGAAGTAGGCCACCAAGGTCGCTGGTTTTCATGCTTGACCTGCTGTCAATTCAAACACCTAGATACATACTTCACTACATATTTCTTCATCCTCCGCCACCAAAAAAGCTTCCTCAAGTCACGATATATCTTCGTAGCTCTCGGATGAATGGAATACCGCAAACTGTGCCTCCTCCAGAATCCTCTCCCTCAGACCATCAATATTAGGAACACATAGACAGCCTTGGAGCCGCAAAATACCATCCTTTCCAATAGAAATCTCCTTGGCACCTTCCTGAAGCACCGTCTCTCTGAGAATAGCCAAATATACATCATCGAACTGATGGGCCTTTATCTGCCTCAATATTGAAGACTGAGCAACCACACACTTAAGAACTAGTCTGGGCTCCGAAATGTCAAACCTCACAAGTCTGTTAGCCAAGGATTGAATGTCCAAAGCTAGTGGGCTCTCCCCTACTGGAATGAATGCCAAGCTACCCATCCTCTCCACCTTTCTGCTTATGGCATCCGCGACCACATTCGCCTTGCCCGGGTGATAAAGAATGGTGATGTCGTAATCCTTCAGTAACTCAAGCCACCTGTGCTGCCTCAAATTAAGATACCTTCGCTCGAACAAATGTTATAAGCTGCGATGATCAATGTAAACCTCACATGACATCCCATACAGATAATGCCTCCATATCTTAAGAGCATGAGCAATCGCGGACAACTCCAGATCGTGCACAGGATAATTCTTCTCATGAACCTTCAGCTGTCACGAAGCATATGCAATAAATCGCCCTCCTCCATCAATACACATCCCAAGCCAACACATGAAGCATCACAATATACCTTATACATCCCTGAATCGGAAGGCAATAAAATAATCGATGTCGTAGTTAAAGGTATCTTGAGCTTCTGAAAGCTCTCCTCACAATCATCGAACCAATGAAAGGAGACCCTTCTAGTCAATCTAGTCAGAGGTGATGCAATAGATGAAAATCCCTGCACAAATCATCTGTAATAACCTGCTAAACCTAGGAAACTCCTGATCTCGGTCACTAAGGTAGGACATGGCCAACTCTAAACTACTTCAATCTTCTTGGGATCCACCTTAATACCCTCTCCTGACACGATATGCCCCAAGAATGCCACTGGCACCAGCCAAAACTCACACTTGAAGAATTTAGCATATAGCTTTTGCTCTCGTAATATCTGAAGCACTACTCTCAAATACTGCTCGTGCTCCCCCAGGCTACGGAAGTATATCAAGATGTCATCAATGAAGACGATGACAAACGAATTGATATAAGGCCTGAATATCATGTTCATCAAGTCCATAAATGTCGCTGGGGAATTAGTCAAGCCAAAGGACATCACCAAAAACTCATAATGTCCATATCTAGTCCGGAATGCAGTCTTCGGGACATCCAAGTCCCGAATCTTCAGCTGATGGTACCCTAACCTCAAGTCTATCTTAGAGAACACCCTAGCACCCTGCAACTGGTCAAACAAATCATCAAATATGAGGCAACAAATACTTGTTTTTGATGGTGACATTGTTCAACTGGCGGTGATCAATGCACATCCATATAGTCCCATCCTTCTTCTTCACAAACAACACTGGTGCTCCCTAAGAAGATACGCTGGGCCTAACAAACCCCTTTACTAACAACTCCTCAAGCTGCTCCTTCTACTGCTTCCACTTTTTAGGAGCCATACGGTATGGTGGAATAGATATAGGCTGGGTTGCTGGAGCCAATCAATACAGAAATCAATATCACAATCCAGTGACATGTGAGGAAGATCAAAAGGAAACACATCGGCGAACTCTCGAACCACTGAACTGAATCAATTGTAGGAGACTCTGCAGTGGTATCCTGAACATAAGCTAGATAATCCAAACACCCCTTCTCGACCATATGTCGATGTATCAACTGAGGAACCCTTCCACTCCAACTTCAATAATCTTGGCATCGCTAATGAAACTACTGGTATGCCAATCTAGGATGGCATGATATGGAGACAACCAATCCATGCCCAGGATGACCTCAAAGTCGATCATGTCAAGCAACAAGAGATCCGCTCTATTCTCGAAACCATAGAATGTGACCACACATGATTGGTAAACCCGATCTACAACCACAAAATCGCCCACAGGGGTAGGCACATTAACAGGAGCGCCCAAGGGCTTCGGAGAAATAACCAGAAAACGAGCAAACATAGATGATATATATGAATAAATAGACCCTGGATCAAATAATACCAAAGCACCTCATCGCAAACAGAAATAATACATGTGATGACGCTGTTTTAGGCCAATGCATCTGGCCCAGCTGGAAGGGCATAGAATCTGCCTAGAAAGCCAGCTAGATGCCCTCCACCTGACTGAGCAGTAGCTGGCTAACCTCTTCCCGCCTGACCTCCACCTCTAGCGCAGGCCCTACTAGCATGTCCTCCTCCTCTAGGTGGCGGGGTAGCTGGCGCTGAAATCATAGGCTGTTGACCCTACTGTACTGCCTTGCCCCAATGCCTGGGGTAGTATCTCCTTATATGACAAAGATCCCTACACTCGAAACAACCCGGCAGTGCGACGAACTACTACCTTGATGGCTGACCTTGACGGCATGTAGACCCACTAGAAGAAGCTTAGATAGCCAGTGGATAGTGTAAACTCACCTGCATAGCACTGAAATAAGAATCAGAAGAACCCTGAAGACCTGAATACCTACCGAAGGAACCCTGAATAACTGGTGAACGACAAGAACTCTCTAGCATGACGCTAAAATAAGGGCGCGCTAGAGCACCCCGAGCAGGAGCTGGTGCTGAATATGGAGGCCTACTGGGCTGTCCTTTCCCAAACTGACCTCTGGCCCTAGCCAGAGCACCTCTAATCTCTCCGGAGAACCTAGCCTTATTATCTTGTTGCATCTACTCCCCATCCCTCAGATAGTAACCATCAATCCTCCGTGCAAATTCCACTATTAACTGGTAAGGAGTCCCCATCTCCACTTGTCGGGTCATGTTGGCCCTGATGCCAGAATGCAACCTTGCAACAAACCTCCACACCCTCTCCTCATCAATAGGAAGTATCATCAATGTATGGCAGGATAGCTTAGAAAACCTCGCCTCATTATCGGTCACGGGCATCTGAACTGATACCGCAACTCTTCCCTCTCAGAGGGTGGAATATATGTGTCCAAAAACAAATGTGTGAACTCACTCCAAGTGATGGGAGGAGAACCTGCTGGCCTGCTCATAACATAAGATTTACACCATCCGGGCGTCCTGCCCTCTAGCTTAAAAGTAGTACAATTGACACCATATGACTCCAATATCCTCATGTTGTGCAGTATGTCCCTGTACCTATTAATAAAGCCCTGAGAATCCTCATGGTGCTCACCCCCGAAGACATGAGGGTGAAGTCTAGTCCATCTATCCAACAACTTCTGTGAGTGGCCATCCGTAGCTGGTCTAGGCTCGGGTATCACTTCGGCAACTAGGTGAGCCCCATCTGCGGTTAGCGCACTTGGAGATTGAGACACTACAGCTGCATGACCGTGAGCCTGAGTAATAGGGGTCTGTGCTCCCCCTCCCACCTGTGATTTAGCTAGGTCTGTTGGAGATAAACCAGCCTAAGACATGGTGTCTATGAATTGTAGCATACGATCCATGACCTCCTGAAATCCCAGTGCTGTCATAAAGTCTGCCCGGGTAGGCTCAGCTGCGGGCACCTCACCCTGCTCCTCGATAAGAGGATCTCCAGCATGATCTGCTGGTGGTGCTACTGGGATAACTTTGGGACGCCCTCGTCCCCTACCACGGGCCGGTGCCCTCCATCAGCGTCTGCCTCGACCTCTAGCAATGAGGGAAGCAGTTCCTTTAAGGTCTGTAATATCACCGTGCGTGTCCTCACCATCTGTGAGAGAATAGAAGAGGGAAATTTAGTACACCAACCACTTCATGATAGGAAATGAATAAAGGGTAATTTTTCCTATCACCCTATAGCCTCTCGAAGAGAGATACAGACTTCTTCGTACCGATCTGCAAGACTCTATTAGGTTTGCCCATGATTCGTGAAATCTACGTGAACCTAGTGCTCTTATACTATGTTGTCGCGATCCATTTTCAAAATAGATCGTGATGGTACCCAACACGGAAATATTAATGAATTCTTGTTTTACTTACCAAAAAAGGTTGTACTTTTCTTACTTAACAACTAAAACAAGTGATAATAAGCAAGTTTAATAAAAATTATACAACTTAGAAGAACTGTCTACTAATGTGTGTTTCAAGACCTGGTGTCACAAATAGTGGGCAACTAGTAGAATGTACAAAAGAATAAAACCATTCTACTGTCTGGGATAGAATAGACGCAAAAGTAAAGGAATACCCCATCAAGGTGTTGAAGGATAACCGGAGAGGGCAACTTACCGTTGAAGTCTCGGACTATAAATCAGGGCACACACCTGACTTATAGCCAGATACACCTGCCTCTGACCCTGTAAAATTAAGTACAAAAGTGTAGTATGAGTACATAAAATAATATGTACCCAGTAAGTATCAAGTCTAATCTCGAAAAAGTAGAGACGAGAAGTCGACTTTACACTTACTATGATAAATAATATAATAAAGTGTTATGCTAGGTATGATAGTTACAAATAATCAGCAGTGTGTAGAAACCGGTAATAGGTCATGTTCTTAACAACTTTTACGGTTAACCATATACATTTCGAGTATTCAACAGAACAAGTCATGGATAAGATTTCACACACACACACACAGACACACACACACACACACACACACACACACACACACACACATATATATATATATATATATATATATATATATATATGTCATGTGTACATTATGCCGAGGTCGACGACCCGATACAATAGAAAAATAATTGTGTATTGCCAGAGGGTCGAATGGCACGAACCATAGATGCATATATTTTTATTGAGGTGATTAGGCCGATCCACAAATATCAATTCATATCAAGAAAACACATGCATGCGCATTTATTTCCAAGTAAATACATACAAGTGTCCAACAAGTGTATATATTCACTTATTTTCCTTTTCACGTCCCTAGCACATCCTAAGTGATCACATGAACAAGAAAATATAGTGTCATTCACAAATATAGCATGATACAAGTCCTAGACTACCGGACAATTAAATAACAGTAGCTATGCACGGATTATCGTCACCTAGTGCATATGTAGCCTCCGCATTTAATAGCAAATTACCCAATTATTATACTTGTGGGGACAATTCCCTATTACAAGGTTAGAAAGGAGACTCACCTCGCTCCAAAGTATACTTCCAATGCCAAGAACGAGCCCAAACCCTCAATTTAGAGCCGAACAATTCGAAACTAGACAAACGAGGTAGGAACTTGTCAATAAAAGCTTACAAGTTCATGTTCTAACTATTTATGAAATTTCCCACCTGTAAACATCAAGTTCCTAAAATCCGACCCTGAGCCCACGTGCCCGGATTTCGAGATTTTTCAAGGAAAGTTGTTCTTCATAACGCAAGGATAAAAAATATATGATTACTAGTTTATTCCTTAACAAATTTCGTGGTTGAATCTAACTTTTATGAAAACCCTAAGTTTTGCTCTAACCCTTTGATTTTACCTAATTTCTAGTATTTAATCCACCTAAGACATAAATATTAAACTAGAAATAGGTAGAACACACTTACCTGAAGATGCTAGGTGAATGTTTTCTCTCAAAAGCTCTAAAATCGCCCAATGGAGTAGTAAAATATGGCAAAAATGGGATTAGAACCCGTAATAAATGAACTCACTACCTCAGCGATTTCCGCATATGCAGTCAAGGGACCGCATCTGCGAATAAAAGATCGCATCTGTGAGATAGGCTAAAAGTACTGGGACCTCTTTTGTAGTCCTAAGGCTGCTTTTGCGGTTCGAGAGCAACTTATATTGTTTGGCTAGCTTTCCCTAGGGCTGCATTTGCGCTAGATGGACCACATCTGCGGTCTCGCACCTGGGGTCTACCAACCGCATGTGCGGTTATGACAGAAGCAACAACTTCAGCACTCCTCAAAAATTTCAACTTCACTCGCGCCTCGTCTGATTGACGCTCGGGGCTCTCGGCCCCTGCCCGACCATACCGACAAGTCTGAAATTATGAAACGGACCTACTTGAACCTTTGGAATGCCCGAAACAACGCTAAATCTAAGAATCACCCCCTAAAACCAAATAAATCAAACTTATGAACTTCAAGTTCTAAATTTTCCTCCGAAGAGCCAAAATGCCCTAAAACTATTTAGATTGATACCAAATTTTGCGGGTAAGCATTAAATGATATTTCGGATTTGTATCGAGCTTCGGAACCAATATACGAGCCCGATGCCCATGAATTCAATCATTAATTAGTTTCTTTAAATCCTTAAAACTTCAAATTAATAATTTCTAATAAAAATTCATTACTCGGGCTAGGGACCTCAGAATTTGATTCTAGGCATATGCACAGGTCTCATATTTTTCTAGGAACCCTCCGAGACCCTCAAATTACGAATTCGGGTCTATTTACTCAAAATATTGACTGAAGTCAAACTTAGCCTTCTAAAAAAATCCTAAAGAATCAAAAGGGAATATTTCACTCCAAACTCTTCAAAATCTCGAACCAACCGTCCTCGCAAGTCGTAAATTAGCTAAAGCAAGAACGGAGAGCTTTATTTAAGGGAACATATTTCAGAAAGGCAAAATGACCAGTCGGGTCGTTACATTTCATAATTTTAATAAAAATTAAACTTGCACAGAAATATAAGCAATTATTAAAAATCCTACAAAAAATCCTATCAAATGACGAATAATTGGAAAAAAAATCTATTTTCTTGAATTTTATAGAAGTATTTCGGGCAACAATTACGTGCTTTTAATTTTAATATTTATTTCATATTAAATTGATGTGACACAAATTTAAATTAATGGAATCATGATGAGTTTTCAATACCAATCCCTGAAAGAGTAATAAAGGATCAAAAGTAATTTCAACCTTTAATTTCCACTATTTGGGCATTAAAAAGTTGGGAGTGGCTGCCATCTTTATTTCTTTTGTCTCCTTCATTTATTTTCCCTCTAATCACGTCGCTATATCCATTTCATTTTCGTAGTACTCCCTCCCTATTTTAATTGTCACTTTAGTTCAAAAAATTTATCCAAAAATAATTATTACTTTAAGATTTCAAGATTAAATTTATTAATTATTTCCAACTATACCTTTGATTTTTTTTTTTAAAAAAAATAGTTCTTATTAATACTGTTCAATTCTTAAGAATCATTTTATAGAGGTAACTTAATAAATTATATTTATATCTTTTTAAATGAATGTATAGAGAACTAAAACGACAATTAAAATGGGACAGATGCTGCAGTGTCATTTTCTTACTATATACCAGTACAAATAGCATAATTAGATAAACTGCTAACCTTCAATTAATGCTTTCAACCATTGCTATTTTTGTTATGGATCTAATAAATCATCAGCTTGTTTAGCTGTCATTTTCTGTCTGCTATATAAGAATTAGTATTAATAACGTCAAATCATGATTTGAATTATATATAAATAACCTTAAAAGTAAACCTATTATATAGAAATTACAAATAACTATTAGATTTAATTAAGAAGCAGGAAATAAAATTAAAGAATATTAAATATATAACGTTGTGATTTATCTTGTTTGAGCACAATAAATCATATTATTTTAGCAAAACTTTTTACTACCATTTTGTTTTTTATCTCAAGTTCAAATAAGTCTTAATCCTTCTATATTTTCATACATATTTTTTTTCTCTTTTTGTTCTTTGCCTGTAATTATTGCATTGTTTATTACTTAATATTATAATACTGTAATGTGATCTTTTATTAGCTTATAAATGTTTTGCTTATGACCTTATTAATAATCATCAATGAACATAACTTTTTATGCTTAAAATTTAAGGTATTTTTTTTTACCATTATTCTCTTAGTCGGAACTCTTTCATTATTCAAAATTATTAGCAATATTTTTTGGTATTATTTACTAATTTAAATCATACATTTTAAATAAATTTAAAATATAAGTGTCATCACACTATATTTTCTTATTTATACATTCTCTTCCCTACTAAGAAATATAATCAGCTTTTTGCACAATTATTTGGCTGATACTCATATAATATCACGTTTTATTTAAAAATACAAATTTTGATTAGTCTAAAAAGTAATATATATATATATATATATATATATATATATATATATATATATATATATATATATAAAAGTTCTTTTATTGTTTCAAATCTGTTGAATTCTTCTTATAATTATTATTGTTGTACGTGAAATTAAATTTTCTTTCTATTTTAGTTTCAAGATAAAAATTTAGCTTTTAATTTTCATTAGTCCTATTTGAGATATTTATTTAGTATATTAGAATTTTTAATTTGGTATCAAAATTTTATTTTTCTGTATCTAGCAAAACTTGAATTTTTGTGATCATCTCCATATTTTGAGCGTTCTCATCTTAACTTTAAGAACTTTCTAATCTCAAGTTCAAATAGTCTTTTTTTTAGTTTTTCTTACTTGTCCAACCCGAAATTCTCATCTTCAGGAGTTGTGATGGCGCCTATTCGTGATAGCTAGGCAAGCCATGAAATTCAGAAATCTTTTAACTCCTTTGTTTTAAGCCTTTTTAACAACTTGCATTTAACATGTGATAAACAATTAAATAACAGCGGAATATGAAATTTAGCAAAAATTTAGATAAGTAGAAAACCCAAACATATAAAAGCCCAAACATGTCTCTACCCAGCTCATGGTGTCACAATATACACGGACTATCTAAGAGTATTAAATACAAGAGTCTGAACAATGAAATAATACTCTGTCTCGATACAAAGGAAACCAATGTATAAACAGATAGAAGAAATGTCGGGTCTGCGGATGCCTGCAGGACTACCTCGTGATGGCTCCCTGGCCACTGCTGCGCATCGTAAGATGCTCCGATATCTGCACATAAGCGCAAAATGTAGCATCAATACAACCGATCCTATATGTTGGTAAGGATCTTGCCTAACCCCGGCGAGGTAGTGACGAGGCTAGGACATGACTCCAGATAAACCTATGCAGTTATATAACATATGAAGAAAATAAACAAGTAATAAGAAGTTAAAAGGGAGGGGTACATACTTCGAGGGAACAATTTAACATAGCAGGAAACAAATAAATATGAAGGATCAATACAATATCTAAAATAACATAATTATGCTTCTGTTGTGGCGCGCAACCCAATCCATATGTATATATATAACTATTGCGACGTGCAACCCGATCCAATAACTATAATATATAAGTTGCAGCATTCAACCCGGTCCAATAAATATAATATATCTGTTGCGGCGTGCAACCCCATCCAATATAATATCTGTTGTAGCGTGCAACCCGATCCAATATAATATATTTACGGCGTGCAACTCGATCCAATGTAATATCTGTTGCGGCGTGCAATCACATCCAATATAATATAACAGATCTGTTACGGCATGCAACCCAATCCCCCTCACATCATGCAACCCAATCCCCCTCACACACATACACACACACACACACACACACACACACACACATATATATATATAAATATATATATATATATATATATATATATATATATATATATATATATATATATATATATATATATATTCATTAATAAAAATATTGCGGGGCGCAACCCGTTCCAGATGTATAACTTACAGTGATCATAACAATAGTCTCGGCAAGGGATTAACTACAATTTACGCTATCCCGGCAAGGGAACTCAACAACTCGAGTATACATGTCCCAGCAAGGGAGAATCATCTATAACCAATCTCAATTAAACTTCTAACATCTCTATTATCATCACTTTTAACTCATAATTAACCTTCACGAAACGAAACTAACCTTTGCTCAATACCACGGATTTTCTCATTATTTTAACCATAGCATTATTCAAGAATTCAACAAGTATCAAATTTAAGATTCACGGTCATGCTCGACACCAATGTACAGATACTCATCACCATGCCTATACGTCGTACTCAACAAGAAACAAGTAGCAAATATGACTCAACTCCTAATCCCTCAAGCTAAGGTTGGACCGAACACTTATTTCAAACATTCACGGCCAATTCAATCCTCAACAACTACCTTTCCTTTCGAATTCAGTTTCAATCCAATTGTATCTATACATAAATGACTTTAACAATAAATAATGATAAAAAATTCGAATCCAATGCCTAAATTATAGCTTTTCAATCATTCTTCCCCAAAATCTAAAAATTCAAAAATCGACCCAGGGCTCGCTTGATCAAAACACTTGGTTCAAACAAAAATTAAATCACCTGTTCACCCACGATCCCAAATATATAATTTATTTCAAATTCGACCCTAAAATGAGGTCTAAATCAAGAATAATCAAAAAGTCTTAACTCTACCCAAATCCCTAATTTTCTACCATTAATCACATATTTTAGGCCTAGAACTCTAGTAGGTGTTGATGGAAAATGAAGAAAATAAGTTAAACAATGCTTACCCAAGAAACTTTAGTGAAGCAGTGCTTCGAAAATCTCCTAGGAGCTTTGGAGAAGAAAGGGTTTATGAAAATTTTATGAAATCCCGTTTTTTGTTCTGTTTTATATTCACTTGGACAGGCCTTCATCGCGTTCGCGATGACGCCAGCTTAAGTGACCTTCGCATTCACGACAAAAAGGCTCGCGTTTGCGGAGCATCGGCTCCCAGAGCCTTCACGTTCACGACCCTATGACCGCGTTCGCGTAGGTTTAATACCCACCCCCATCCCAGGCTCACAGGCCATCGTGTTCGCGTGTGTTGTGCCACGTTCCGGAAGGGTACCCCCCTTTAGCCTCGCTTCATAACTCCAGCTTCGCTTTCGCAAAGAAGAAGTTTGGCACCTGGGAGATTTTCCTTACACGTTTGCGAGAGGGCCAATGCGAACGTGAAGAACAAAATCCCTTGGCATTGAATCAGCAAAACCTACAATTTTTTTACAGGTTCAAAACATCCCAAAACACATCTGAAACACTCCCGAGCCCTCGGGGCTCTTAACCAAACACTCACACTAAATCAAAAAATCATACGAGCTTATCCATGCGATAAAATCGCCTAAATAACCTCAAAACAATGAATCAAACCTCAAAATCATGAATTTTTCCTCAAACTTCATCAAGATTCAAATTTAGAAATTCAAGTCCGAATCACGTCAAACGACGTCGGTTTTCAGTCAAATTTTACATGAAGGACTTAGAACATATATAAGACCTATAATGGCGCCGGAACAAAAAATACGAGCCCGATACCTTCATTTTCTAATCAGATTTCATTTCAATTTTCCTTAAATATTTTCAGAAAATAATTTTATAGAAAAATTTATTTCTCGGGCTTGGGACCTCAGAATTTGATTCCGGGCATATGCCAAAGTCCCATATTTTGTTACAGGTCCTCCGGGACCATCAAATCACGGGTCTGGGTCCGTTTACCAAAAATATTGACCAAAGTCAAATTTATTCATTTTAAAATCAAAACTTAGTATTTTTCACAGAATTTCATATTTAAGCTTTCTGGCAAGGCGCTCGGACTACACACGCAAATCGAGACGCTTTAAATGAGCTTTTCAAGGCATCGAAAGCATAGATTTTGATAAGAAAATAGGTGATTACCACATTCTCCACCTCTAAAATAACCGTTCGTCCTCGAACGGACAGAAGAAGGAAGTACCTGAGTCGGGGAAAAGATGAGGATAACAGCTCCGCATACCTGACTCAGACTCCTAGGTCGATGCCTCATAAACCTTTCCACTGAACACGAACAAAAGGGAAACCCTTGGATCTCAACTGACGAACCTACCGGTCTAGAATAGACACCTGCTCCTCCTCAAAATACAAGTCCTTGTCCAACTGGACGATGCTGAAATTTATCACGTGGGCTGGATCGCCGTGATATCTCCAAAGCATGGACACATGAAACACTGGATGCACGGCTGATAAGCTCGGTGGCAAAGTAAGTCTATAAGCCACCTCTCCTACTCGATCTAGAATCTCAAATGGACCAATAAACATAGGGCTAAGCTTGCCCTTCTTCCCTAATCTCATCACGCCCTTTATTGGCGACACTCGGAGAAATACCCGCTCACCAACCATAAAAGCCACATCTCAAACCTTGGGGTCTACATAACTCTTTTGCCTGGACTGAGCTATACGAAGCCTATCCTAAATGATCCTGACCTTGTCCAAGGCCTCCTGAACCAGATCCATACCTAACAACCAAGCCTCTCCCAGTTCAAACTATCCAACGGAAACCGATACCACATACCATATAAAGCCTCATAAGGATCCATCTGGATGCTCGACTGGTAGGTGTTGTTGTAAGCAAACTCTGCTAAAGGAAAAAATTGATCCCACGAGCCTCAAAAGTCAATAACACAAGCGTGGAGCATATCCTCCGAAATCTGAATAGTCCGCTTGGACAGGGCGTCCGTCTGGGATGAAATGCTATGCTCAACTCAACCGTGTGCCCAAATCCCGCTGAACTGCTCTCCATAAGCGCAAGGTATACTGCGTACACCGGTCCGAAATGATAGATACGGGCACACTATGAAGGCAAACAATTTTCCGAATATAGATCTCACCTAACCTCTTAGAAGAATTGGAGACTGTCATAGGAATTAAATGCGTTGACTTGGTCATCCTATCAACAATGACCCAAACTACGTCGAACTTTTTCCAAGTCTATGAGAGTCCGGTAACGAATTCCATAGTGATCCGCTTCCGCTTCCACTTCCACTCGAGAAGCTCAATCCTTTGAAACAAATCACCAGGCCTCTGATGCTCATACTTAACCTGCTGACAATTCAAACACTAAGCCACATATACAACAATATCCTTCTTCATTTTACGCCACCAATAATGCTGCCGCAAGTCCTGATTCATCTTTGTGGCGCTCGGATGAATAGAGTACCGGGAGCTATGGGCCTCCTCCAAAATCAAACCTCGGAGCTCATCCACGTTAGGTACACATATTCGACCTTGCAATCTCCAAACTCCAACATCATCTAAAGTAACCTACTTGGAACCTCCACACTGCACCGTGTCTCTCAGGACACATAAACGGGGATCATCAAACTACCGATCACGGAAACGCTCCAATAATGAAGAACGATCGAACGTGCCAGCTAACACACGACTAGGCTTAGAATCATCCCATCTCACAAACTGATTAAATCCTGAACATCCAAAGCAAGTGGCGTCTCACCAACCGGAATATATGCAAGAGTATCATACTGGCTGGCTTCCTACTCAAAGCATCGACAACCACATTGGCCTTTCCCGGGTGATATTAGATGGTGATATCATAATCTTTCAACAACTCCAACCATCTTCGCTACCTCAAATTCAACTCCTTTTGCTTGAACAGGTACTAAAGACTCTTGTGATAAGTGAAGACCTCACATGCCATGCCATATAGATAACGCCTCCAAATCTTCAACGCGTGAACAATGGTTGCCAACTCAAAGTCATGAACCAAATAGTTTTTTTCATGATTCTTCAACTGCCTTAAAAGCATAGGCAATGACCTTTCCATCCTGCATCAACACTGCACCAAGCCTAGTACAGGAAGCATCACAATAAACTGTATAAGGTCCTGAACCTGTGGGCAAAACCAACACCGGTGTCATAGTTAGAGTTGTCTTGAGCTTCTAAAAGCTCGCCTCGCACTCATCCGACCACATGAACTGGGCACATCTGGGTCAATCTATTCATCGGGGCTGCAATAGATGAAAACCCCTCCACGAACCATCAATAGTAACCTGCCAACCCTAAGAAACTCTTAATCTCTGTAGCTGATATTGGTCTAGGCCAGTTCTTGACTGCCTCAATCTTCTTTAGGTTCACCTGAATACCCTCTGTTGATACAACATGACCCAGAAATGTAACTGAACCCAACCAGAATTTACACTTCGAGAACTTAGCATATAACCATCTATCCCTCAAAGTCTGAAGAACCACTCTAAGGTGCTGCTTGTGCTCCTCTTGGCTGCGGGAATATATCAATATATCATCATGAAGACTATCCCGAATGAGTCCAAATAAGGCCTAGACACTCGGTTCATCAAGTCCATGAAAGCTGTTGGGGTATTAGTCAACCGAATGACATAACCAAGAACTCATAATGCCCGTACCGAGTGAGAAAAGCTGTCTTAGGGACATCAGATGCCCTAATCCTCAACTAATGGTAGCCAGATCGAAAGTCAATCTTGGAAAATACCTTGGCACCCTAAAGGTGATCGAACAAATCATCAATCCTTGGCAGCGGATATTTATTCTTCATCACCACCTTGTTCAACTGCCGGTAATCAATGCACAATCTCATCGAACCATTTTTTTTCTAATGAACAACACCGACGCACCCTAAGGCGATACACTAGGTCTAATAAAACCCTTCTCAAGCAAGTCCTGCAACTGTTCCTTTAACTCTTTCAACACAGGTGGGGCCATACGATATGGAGAGATAGAAATGGGTTAGGTGCCCGGAGCCACATCAATGCAAAAGTCAATATCCTTGTCGGGTGGTATATGTTGGAAACACGTTTCAAATGCAATATACTAAACGTGTGTTCTTTTGTAGGTTTTGATGAATGTCAAACAAAGCAAAAAGCGATATATAGCAGTACTCAAGGACAAGCACAAAATGGATGCATTACAAGAAGCTCAAGACAAAGTTTAGAAATGTTATAATTGAGTCAATATTAATTGTGATCTTGATTCCTCAACTTGGCTCATAACATGGCTTCTCTACTAAAATTATTTTTCCAAAATCATGCATATTTAAATTAAGTGTCAAATGATTTTAAACTATGCATATTTACATTTGTTAAAATGTTTTCCAAGCATGCCTCAAAAATCTGGGCTAAGATAATCGATTATGTACTTATGATAATCGAGTATCTCTAAGCCAAGACTGCATGACAATCGATTGTGAATTAATGATAATCGATTGTGAGTAAGTCAGTTAACATCAGGTTTTTGCAAACTGCATAACAATCGATTGTGTACTTATGATAATCGATTGTTAACTGAGGCAAAGTTTTCAAAACTCATAAAAATCGATTATGAACTAATGGTAATCGATTAGAATGAGAAAAATGTCTCCCAGTGATTTTAAATAAAATGATAATCGATTGTGGCTTTTGATAATCGATTATATATGAGACAGAGAGTTTTGAAATTAATTAATAATCGATTATTCCATTTGATAATCGATTGTTGAAGCTGACCGTTGTCATATATTTTCAATTACCTTCAGGTAATCGATTGTTGATATTTAACAATCGATGTTTTGCTTAAAATCTAGAAAAGATTTTCTGAACGTTGTTAAAATAATCGATTGTTGATTTCCGGACAATCGATGTTTTATGCCAAAAATTGGAAAGGATTTCTTAACGTTAAAATAATCGATTATTGATTTGAAGTAATCGATTGTTGACGTAAAATCTGGGATTGAATTTTTAATCTGATAGGCAAACAATCGATTGTTTAGTCTTGACAATCGATTGTCACTGAGTAATTTCAGCAATCCTTAATTGGCAATTAGACAACGGTAAGACTGAGTTTTTCACCTATAAATACAGCTTCAACTCAGTGTTTTCACAACAACAACATATACACTTTGAGTATTTTCATTGCTAAAAGCTTTCTTACATTGATCATCATTTTCCATTCATCCATAAAGCTTTTTGAAGAGCCATTCTATTGAGCTAAGTTGTTGTGATCTTGAGCGTACTATTTCTACTCATATCTACTCATTAAGGAGTGCTTTGTAAAGTGAGTGTGTTTTGTGTTTGTAAGAGAATTGCGATTCTCGTTTGTTGAGGAACTTGTGATTCCTCGGTTGAAGTCTTTGGGATTGTTATCCCCGAGCAGTTGAAGTCTTTGGGATTGTTATCCCCGAGCAGTTGAAGTCTTTGGGATTGTTATCCCCGAGCAGTTGAAGTCTTTGGGATTGTTATCCCTGAGCAGTTGAAGTCTTTGGGATTGTTATCCCCGAGCAATTGAAGTCTTTGGGATTGGTATCCCCGAGCAATTGAAGTCTTTGGGATTGTGATCCCCGAGCACCTGGGTGAGGCTTGTGTCCTCAGCTGTAACGGTTTGTTAAGCACCCGTAAGCTTGACAAGTTTAGTAGAAATCTCGAGAGAGTCTCTCGGGGACTGGACTAACCACGTTTGTGGCCAACCAGGATACATCATTGTGTAAGTTTATTCTACTGCACTTGTTTTAATTTCTGCAAAGTTTTTAAATTCCGCACTAAAACGCTTAATATTTTTAAAACGCTATTCACCCCCCCCCCCTCTAGCGTAAAGCGTATTGTCCAACAATTGGTATCAGAGCCATACTCTCTGAAAGACTTAACTGTTTGAGAGAATCTTTCCATGGCTTCTACTCTAGACTCTTTTGCAGGTATTGATGAAGGACAGTGCCCCACAAGACCTCCTTTGTTTAACGGGACTAATTATTCATATTGGAAAGAAAGGATGCAGATATTCGTCAGATCAAACAGCCCTTACTTGTGGAAGGTGTACACCAAAGGAAATGAGGTTCCTGTCAAAAAGGTGGAAGGAGAATGGGTGCCAAAATCAGAAGAGGAATTCAACGCCGAGGATAATCGAATGGTCCAAAATAATTTTAAAGCTATTAATTTATTACTTTGTGCTGTTAATGCTAATGATTACAGGAAAATCTCCTGCTGCAAAACAGCGAAAGAAATGTGGGACAAGCTTGAGGTCACTTACGAAGGGACTGACCAGGTAAGAGAAGCTAAAATTGACTTTTTAACTCATGCTTACGAATTGTTCCATATGAAGGAAGGCGAAAAGGTAGACGAGATGTTTGAGCGGTTCTCATCAATAGTGAATGATCTCCACGCGCTCAAGAAGACGTTCACAGACAAAGAACTAGTTCGAAAAATCCTTAGGAGTCTAACACCGGCATGGCGATCAAAGGCCGATGCGATTCAAGAGTCAATTGGAATCATGAACGTCACCATAGACGCTCTTAGAGGTAATCTTAAGACTTATGAATCCACTATTCTTAACCCTGTTATTGATGAACAAAGAAGGCAAAAGATTGCTCTAAAGGCGAGCACAAGTCAATCACCAATTGAAGAGGATGGAGATAGCGAATTCGGACTCATCATCAAAAAATTCCAAAAATTCATGCGAAAAGAATATGACCGCAAAGGGAAAAAGCAAGGTGAGCAAGTTAAATGTTATGAATGTGGTGAAACAGGGCATATCAAAACAAACTGCCCAAATCTTAAAAAGGAGAAGAAACCCTTCAAGAAGCAACGAGCATACATATCTTGGGGAGGAGATTCCGGAGACGAATCCAGTGAAGAAGAAAATGAAGAAGCGGCAAATCTCTGCCTCATGGCATAGGAAGAAAATCAAAGTGAGGTAAGTCAAATCTCTTCTCAAAATTTTTACACTCTTGATGACATGAGAAATGCCTTTGATGAATTGTATGCTGAATTTCTCAAAGTTACAAAAACCGTCACTAGTTTAAGAGAAAGTGCTTCTCTAAAAGAACAAGATTTTCAAAAACAGTTTTCATTAAAAGAAAAAGAATTGGAAAAATTGGTTTTGGAAAATGAGAAGCTACTAGAACAAAACAAGTTTTATGGGAAAAGAAGTTCTGACAAGCCCGAGAGTTCTACAAAAAATTGTGCTTCTTGTGTAGACCTTAAGAATGAAGTAGGTAGATTAAAAGGCACACTAGATAAATTCAACTCCTCTCATAAAAACTTGAATGTGGTGCTTGATAACTTGAAATCAACCAAGCATGGAATAGGCTTCATAAATGAAGAAGAGGTTGATGCAAAAACCCAACCACCTAGAGCTCAATCTAGGATTAATAACAAAAATGCCTTTCCTAAAACAAACATGCATGCTAGACAAAATATTAGGAGACCTAGACATGACCTTCCGCCTAGCAATCGTCACCATAGACATGATGCATATTTTAGGCACAACAGTGATCATGCTAGAAGATCCCGAAATGTTCAACCTAGAAATGATTATGGTGCTCAAATTAGGAGAAATGAAAATAGAGTAAACAATGTGCATTATTCTAGCTACTATGAGCCTAGACGCATGCATAATCCAAATGTGACATGTCATTATTGTAGACGAATTGGTCATATTGCTCCCGCATGCTTTACTAGACATAGACATGCTACTCAAACATATCATTATAGTATGCATAACCCTCAAGGACCCAAAATGGCATGGGTACCAAAAGAGCATTGATTTGTTTTGCAGGTGTGCTTGAAGGAATCAAGTGTAGTGGATACTCCAAACACTTGACGGGAGACGAATTCAAAATTCCTTAAATTAAAGCACAAAGAAGGAGGAAGAGACGGAAAAGTCGATTTAGGCATTTTTTTCAAAATCGGAAGTATTTTCGAAAAATTTAAAAGACAAAATACAAGGAAGACAAAGGCAAAATTGTGGAAGAAGCTTCTTAAATTGAAGAATGAGCCAAAAGACCAAAATGAACGGAGGATGTTCAAAATCAGGTAATTGGCAAAGTCGAAGGGAAGGTAAGTACCCTAAACCCTCTTAAGAACATCCTAGGACAAAATTCTTAAGAGTTCACGTTTTTCACCCGACTACACTAGTTTCAAAGTTATTATTTCATTTATAGATTACTGACTTGAGCGTCGGAGATGTTTAATTCTATTTTGCAGGTATCCCCCAAAAGGTAAGAGGAAAGTATAAATTGTCTTGATACAAGAAAAATCGATCATAATCGATTATTTATGCTTACAATCGATTATCAGTATCAATAATCGATTATTTGTTGATTCAATTTTTTTTTTGTCATGAAATCTTGTTGAATGTTTACATTGCTTGATAGAATTAAGTCTCATCATTTTAGCATCCCCCTTCCAAACAATCGATTATTTGTTCTGCCAATCGATTATTTGCCAAAATCCAAACTCTCTGTGAGTGAAATAATCGATTACTATATATTGACAATCGATTATCTGTTTTAAACTTATGTTACCGTTTTGGCTCTACAATCGATTCCTGTCAGGTCATAAATATGAAAAACAATCGATTACCAAGTTTGACAATCGACTATCTTTTTCAAATTTTTTTTTACCGTTCTGGCGTGTAATCGATGTGTCAGATCATTTTCATTAATGACAATCGATTATTCTATTCAAACAATCGATTATTGAACGGTCAGTGAATTTATTTTTACCGTTTCAGACTTTAAAGCTCTTCAAATCTCTTCAAATCTTTTCAAATAAGTGTAAGATTCATTCCTTCTCTATATATAGGCTGCACATATGCTCTTGTATACTCACTCAAGCCTCCCAAGCATCAAATTATCTTGTTATCTTTGAAAAATCCTAGCACATCCTTTTCAAAAATGTCAAGCCGCAACTCCAAACGTGCTCGTTCCAAACAAGGTGCTTCTTCTTCTCGCCATCCATATCAAGATGGATCGGTTCTATTCTTTGAATCCGATAAAGAGCTCACCCGTTTCTTAACCAAATTTGAGAAACGCCTTATTCTCCCTCCTCGCTTTTCAACAAACGCTCTTGTTGCACCATTCATTCCAGCCGCGAATATGCTAAGAGAGTGCCAACTTTTCAATTTCCTACTCCTTACTCACCCCTACTACAACATTACTTTGGTTGAAGCTTTTTACTCCAACCTTCACAAAGATGATGAGGGTGAACTCGTTACCAATGTTAACGGCATTTCCATTCTAATTTCTGAAGATAACCTCCACCTCATTGCCGGCATTCCGCATGATGGTGAAGACATCTACCAGTACATAAATGATGCCGGGGACATGATTGATGAAGCTAATCTCTTCCGCCAAGCCGGAGTCGCCTATGATGAGTCTTCTTCCCGTCGTCCCACCATAAAGGGTATGGACCCGAATTATCGTTTCATTCTCTATTTCATCACTCGTGTTCTCAAACCCCGTAAACTCAATCACACCACCATTTCCCAAGAGGATGCCAAATTTCTTCATGCCATTATCACCGGTGTTAAAATCAATTGGTGCAAGCTTATTCAATCTCATATGTTCAATGCCACCAGAGATGACATACCTCTCCCCTATGCCCTCTTAATAATGAAATTTCTTGAAGCTTCCGGGGTCAATATTGCTAATGGTCCTCTCAAAAAGAGCACCAAAATCTGGGAAATTTCGGAGTCTTCCTTTCATCATGATGGTGATCATGCTCCCGCTCCTCCTCAAAATCGACAAGCCCGTCGTGCTCATCCTCCTCAGGAGCCTACCCTCCGGACTATCTCTGACCAAATTACTCAATTAACCCGTGAGGTCCATGGTTACTTTGATCACGTGCATTATGCCTATGCTCAGGTGGTGCCATATCAAGCGCCTCCCAATGATGATGAAGGGGATGGGGGTGATGAATGATGAAATTGTTGTTTTTGATGATGTGAAATTGTTGTTTTTGATTTGTTTTTCCTTGGTTGGTTAGTTGTTGTTCGTTTTATTGTGTTTGGCTCCACCCATGTAATGTTATTTTCCAATAAATAAACTTTTGTTTATTTCATATGTTTTTTTGCATATTCTTCCCTTGTATATATTTTTGCTAATGACAAAAGGGGGAAAAAACGGGATATCAAGAAGTATGCTATATCACTCTCAACTTCATTCATGCTTAAAGTGAGGGGGAACATGAATTGAGGGGGAACATCAAATTGCATACTTTACACTTGTCTTGGATTATCAAAATAATTATTGCATATATCCCGCTTATGTTTGCCATTATCAAAAAGGGGGAAATTGTTGGAAACACGTTTCAAATGCAATATACTAAACGTGTGTTCTTTTGTAGGTTTTGATGAATGTCAAACAAAGCAAAAAGCGATATATAGCAGTACTCAAGGACAAGCACAAAATGGATGCATTACAAGAAGCTCAAGACAAAGTTTAGAAATGTTATAATTGAGTCAATATTAATTGTGATCTTGATTCCTCAACTTGGCTCATAACATGGCTTCTCTACTAAAATTATTTTTCCAAAATCATGCATATTTAAATTAAGTGTCAAATGATTTTAAACTATGCATATTTACATTTGTTAAAATGTTTTCCAAGCATGCCTCAAAAATCTGGGCTAAGATAATCGATTATGTACTTATGATAATCGAGTATCTCTAAGCCAAGACTGCATGACAATCGATTGTGAATTAATGATAATCGATTGTGAGTAAGTCAGTTAACATCAGGTTTTTGCAAACTGCATAACAATCGATTGTGTACTTATGATAATCGATTGTTAACTGAGGCAAAGTTTTCAAAACTCATAAAAATCGATTATGAACTAATGGTAATCGATTAGAATGAGAAAAATGTCTCCCAGTGATTTTAAATAAAATGATAATCGATTGTGGCTTTTGATAATCGATTATATATGAGACAGAGAGTTTTGAAATTAATTAATAATCGATTATTCCATTTGATAATCGATTGTTGAAGCTGACCGTTGTCATATATTTTCAATTACCTTCAGGTAATCGATTGTTGATATTTAACAATCGATGTTTTGCTTAAAATCTGGAAAAGATTTTCTGAACGTTGTTAAAATAATCGATTGTTGATTTCCGGACAATCGATGTTTTATGCCAAAAATTGGAAAGGATTTCTTAACGTTATAAATAATCGATTATTGATTTGAAGTAATCGATTGTTGACGTAAAATCTGGGATTGAATTTTTAATCTGATAGGCAAACAATCGATTGTTTAGTCTTGACAATCGATTGTCACTGAGTAATTTCAGCAATCCTTAATTGGCAATTAGACAACGGTAAGACTGAGTTTTTCACCTATAAATACAGCTTCAACTCAGTGTTTTCACAACAACAACATATACACTTTGAGTATTTTCATTGCTAAAAGCTTTCTTACATTGATCATCATTTTCCATTCATCCATAAAGCTTTTTGAAGAGCCATTCTATTGAGCTAAGTTGTTGTGATCTTGAGCGTACTATTTCTACTCATATCTACTCATTAAGGAGTGCTTTGTAAAGTGAGTGTGTTTTGTGTTTGTAAGAGAATTGCGATTCTCGTTTGTTGAGGAACTTGTGATTCCTCGGTTGAAGTCTTTGGGATTGTTATCCCCGAGCAGTTGAAGTCTTTGGGATTGTTATCCCCGAGCAGTTGAAGTCTTTGGGATTGTTATCCCCGAGCAGTTGAAGTCTTTGGGATTGTTATCCCCGAGCAGTTGAAGTCTTTGGGATTGTTATCCCCGAGCAATTGAAGTCTTTGGGATTGGTATCCCCGAGCAATTGAAGTCTTTGGGATTGTGATCCCCGAGCACCTGGGTGAGGCTTGTGTCCTCAGCTGTAACGGTTTGTTAAGCACCCGTAAGCTTGACAAGTTTAGTGGAAATCTCGAGAGAGTCTCTCGGGGACTGGACTAACCACGTTTGTGGCCAACCAGGATACATCATTGTGTAAGTTTATTCTACTGCACTTGTTTTAATTTCTGCAAAGTTTTTAAATTCCGCACTAAAACGCTTAATATTTTTAAAACGCTATTCACCCCCCCCTCTAGCGTAAAGCGTATTGTCCAACAGTATACCTGGCAGGTCTAAAGGAAAAAAATCAAGGAACTCAAGAACAATAGGCACATAATAGATAGAAGGGACCTCAACACTAGATTCACGAGCATATGCCAAATTGGCCAAACACCCTTTCTAGAGATATGCCGAGCCTTCACATACGAGATAACACAGCGGGTAGAATGACCAGGAGTCCCTCTCCACTCTAAATGAGGCATACCCGATAAAGCTAAGGTCACAATCTTAGCATGACAGTCCAAGATAGCATGGTAAGGTGATAATCAGTCCTCCAATATGATATTGAAGTCAACCATGTATAAAAGTAACAAATCTACACAAGTCTCAAGACCCCCCATCACCACATTACAAGAACGGTGGACCCGATCGACCAAAATAGAATCACTCACCGATATAGACACATAAATGGAAACACCCACTGCATCACTAGGCAAGACCAAGTAGGTGTAAAAATAAGATGACACATACGAATATGTAGACCCCGGATCAAACAACACCGAAGCACCTTTATCACAAACCAAAACCATACCTGTAATAACTGCATATGAAGCCTCAGCCTCGAGCCTGGCTTAAAAAGCATAACATCGGGGTTGGACCCCACCCCTCTAATTTACCTTTTTGGGACGGCCTGCAGCTGGCTGGCCTCCACCTCTAGCGGCCTAAGCTCTACCTCTAAATCCTCTACCTCCACCTTTAGCACATTTATCCCCACCTCTAGCTGGTTGGGCGGTCTGTGGGACATCTAGTGCCTAAATCATAACGTATGAACCCTGCTGCTGCGATTGAGTACCCACCAACCTCGGACAAGCCCTTCAGATATGACTATACTCACCACACTTATAACATCTACCTGAATTATGCGGCTGAAGAAACTGAGATTGACCCTGGAGGCCCGAATGACCACCCGAAAACTCTGGAGCAGCGGTCCACTGATAGAAGCTGGTGGTGCACTGTAGGACTGTTAATCAGAATACTGCCCATGAGAACCACGGACACCTGAGGCACCGTGAGAAACCTGAAGTGCTGATTGGAAGGGCCTAGGAGGATGACCGCTATCATACGAATCTCTGCATCCAGATGTGGCACCATTGAATCTGCCTAACTAACGGGGTCTCTTGTCTGCCTTGTGACCACCCCTGTGTGATAATACCATCTCAACTCTCTAGGTCACATTGGCTGCCTCCTGGAAGATATCTCACTCCCAGCCTCACTAGCCATCTGGAGACAAATCGGCTAAATGAGCCCATCAATAAACCGCCTCACTCTCTCCCTCTTAGTGGGAAGTATAATAAAAGCATGGAGAGCTAAGTCAATGAACTTCGTCTCATATTGGGTAACCGTCATGGATACCTGCTAGAGATGCTTGAACTCTCTCCGATAAGCCTCTCGCTAGTAATAGGGTGAAACTTCTCCAGAAATAGTTGCGTGAACTTCCCTAGGTCAAGGCTGGCGATCTTACTAGTCTAGCTAAGCAATAATCCCTCTACCAATTCTTGGCGGATCTAGACAAGAGAAATGTAGCGAAATGAACCCCATTGGTCTAAAAAATACCAATGTTCCGAAGAACCTCGTGACAACTATCCAGATAATCCGGGGGGTCCTCAGTTGATGCACCACTGAATGCATAAGTGAAGAGCTTAGTGAACCTATCCAGCCTCCACAAAGCATCGACAGACATGGCTGCTCCATCGCCGATCTGAGCTACTACCCCCGGCTAAACTGCTCCCACTAACTGAACCACTAGAGTCTGAATCAGGGGAGCTACCTGCTCCGGAGTGCGGGTAGTAGGAGTCTCAATCCCTCCTCCAGCCTGAGAGACGCCTGGTGCTATAGGAAGCAAGCCTGCTCGGGTAACACTCTCCATGAGGCCCACCAATCTAACTAGAGTGTCTTGAAGAACTAGGCTAGCAATAAACCCCTTCAGGACCTGAGCTGGGCCCACCGAAACTGCTGAGGCATGAACCTCCTCCTCAAAATCAACTTGAGGCTCCACCACTGGTGCTGCTGCTCGGGGCTGAGCTATGCCCCTACCTCGGACTCTAGTACGGCCTCGACCTCGGCCTCTGCCCCTAATGGGTGTTGCTGCTGAGGGCTCGGGCTTTTGAGCGGCAGATGAGAAAGTGTGTGTTCTCACCATCTGCGAAAGAATAGAGTAGAATTTCAATTAGCATTTGAGAAACTAAACCGCACTACAAGAAGGAACAAATATGAAGTTTTCCTGACCTTGTAGCCTCTAGGGGATAAATACAGACGTCTCTGTACCGATCCCTCAAACTCTACTGATTTTGTCTGTGAGTTGTGAGACCTATGCAACCTAGAGCACTGATACCAAACTTTCACGATCCAGAATTCCCACCTTCAGAAGTCGTGATACGCCTATCGTGATAGCTAGGCAAGCCATGAAATTCAAAAATCTTTAATTCCTTTGTTTTAATCCTTTTTAATAACTTGTATTTGATAGGTCATAAATAATTAAATAACAGCGAAATATGAAATTTAGTGAAAGTTTAGATAAGTAGAAAACTCAAATGTACAAAAGCCCAAACATGTCTCTACCCAGCACCGAGTATCACAACGTACACGGACTATCTAAGAGTTCTAAATACAAGAGTCTGAACAACGAAATAAAATTATGTCTCCCGATACAAAGGGAACAAGTGCATAAATAGATAGAAGAGATGTCGAGCCTGCGGACACCTGCAGGACTACCTCGAGATCCCGTGGACTGAAGGATGGCTCCCTTGCTACTGCTGCGCACCGTAAGCTGCTCCAATATCTTCACATAAGTGCAGAGTGTAGAATCAGCATAACCGACCTCGTGTGTTGGTAAGTGTCTGGCCTAACCCCGGCGAGGTAGTGACGAGACTAGATCTAGACTCCAGATAAACTTATGCAGTTATATAACATATGGCGAAAATAAACAAGTAATAAGCAGTTAAAAGGGAGGGGGTACATGCTTTGGAGGGATAATTTAACTTAGTAGAAAATAATAAATATGAAGGATCAGTACAATATCTAAAACAACATAATCATGCTACTGTTGCGGCATGCAACCCGATCCATACGTATATATATAACGGTTGCAGTGTGCAACCCTATCCAATAAATATAATATATCTGCTGCGGCGTATAACCCGATCCAATAAATATAATATTTCTGTTGCATCGTGCAACCCAATCCAATATAATATCTATTATGGCGTGCAACCCGATATATATATATATATATATATATATATATATATATATATATATATATATATATATATATATATATATATATATATATATATAAATCTTTTGGAAGTTTTTTACCACAGAAATTCCAACCAATTAATGAGGGAATCGACGAAGGCGAGGAGGGAAATCTGGTAACAGACAATGCCGAAGCACAACAAGTCCATCGACGACTTCAATTTTCAGCACAAGCAAAGCTAGATCAGATCTGCCATGATTCTGGAGTTTCTAAGGAATTTGAAGGTAAGAGGGATGTGATGCAGATGAATCGAAGTTCTCAAAAAGGGAAGTCGTTGTGCTATGTTCCACCTGCTATGCGGGATGGTACATTTGTGGTACAAATTGAAGACGAGGATACAAAGGAACAAGAGGCATACTGGAGCAATGCATTGAATGGGTTTGTGCTTGGATAAGACCCGTATGAGCGAGCAATGGATAATTACATCACAAATGTATGGTATTTTGTTGAAAAACCTCAAGTGCTGCATCATGAGGACGGTTACTATATTTTCAGATTCGATAATAGTGAAGACATGGACCTTGTCCTTCAGGTAGGTCCATACACTTTCCATAACAAGCCATTTGTGCTACAACAGTAGAGAGTGGACTTTAGATTTGATCCAGGCAGTGTGAATGTATTCCTTTGTGGATTACCTTCCCTGGTTTGCCTTTGGGTTTTTGGTCAACTGAAGACCTTAGTAAGCTAGCTAGTGTGGTAGGGAAGCCTATGTACACTGACAGAATTACTGCTGAATTGGAGAAGATATCATATGCAAGAGTACTTGAGGAAACAGACATATCCCGACCCTTGCCGGATAGTTTTGAACTACATACTAAGAGGGGAGTTATCACTCAACAGATTGTATATGAATGGAAGCCAAAATACTGTTGTGACTGTGTAAGGTTTGGCCATAAGTCTGATGATTGCTGGTATAAGAAGATGCAGGGAAGTGAAGAGTTAATACAGAACTATTCAAAGGTAGCAGGGGAAAAGAAGCAATTGCAAAGAGAGAACTGGAAATGGATACCAAAAGCCAAGCATAACGATGAGGTGGTTAAAACTGCTCGGATAATGGAGGACAACAAACAAAATGCTGACATTGTAGGAAGCAGGGTGATGGATAAGGGGTTGTCAAAAGGCAAAAATGTACAACATTCTGCTAGAACTTCAGTGAACATGACAAACAGATTCTCCTTACTACAGACAGGTGAAGACCCAGGGGACGCTGGCCCATCCAGCTTCACCACAAAATGATCTTCAGCACATGGAATATTAGGGGCCTTAACAAGGCTCATAAACAGAAGGAGCTGAAACTCTTTCTGAGAAAGCATAAAGTAGACTGTATGAGATGTATAGAAACTAGAGTAAAAGAAGCTAAGGCAAAAAGGATTATGACAAAACTAGGAAGCGACTGGAGATATTGCTGGAACTATAGTGAACACCCAAATGGGAGAATTTGGCTAATGTGGAATTCAAATGTTGAGATGCCGATACTGAAGACTGATGAACAGTTTATACCCTGTGAGGTAAAACAAAGAAGTACAAATTTCAGAACACAGATAATAGTAGTGTATGCAAATAATGAGATGAATAAGAGACAACAACTATGGGGCAAACTGTTGATCTTAGGAGCAAATATTCAGGAGAGCTAGCTTCTCAGTGGGGATTTCAACAATGTTCTCCACACTGATGATAGGATAGGAGCACCAGTTATGCAACAGGAGATTCAAGGTTTCCAAGACACACTCAATTCCTTGCAACTCACTCAGTTGAAGAGCTTGGGATGTTTTTATACATGGTGTAATAAACAAAAACCAGAGACAAACGTGTATAGCAGGATTGACTGGGCATTTGGAAATGTGAAATGGATGCAGGAGTACAATCATATAGAAGTTGATGTGTTGACCCCTGGAGTATCAGATCATTCCCCTATCCTTTTACTACGCAATGCTGAGGAGCAAAGAAGGATCTACATCCTAAGCCATTTAAACTTTATACTTCTGTGATGGAACATGCTGATTTCCCTAGCATTGTGGAAAGGGAATGGAACAAAAGCCAGCCTGGAGGGAAAACGCACAGAGTATGGAATAAATTAAAGGCCCTAAAAATGGGGTTAAAGGATTTGAATACCTATATGGCAATGTATAGGATCCACCTTAGGGAGTCTAGGAAGAAAATGGAAGCTATACAGAATCAGCTACAAATCAATTATATGGACCAAGGCTTGATTGATCAAGAAAGAAGGGAGCTTATGGAAGTTGAGAAATGGAGTAACATATCTTACACCAGAAGTCTAGATCACACTGGATTGCATATGGAGATTCAAACACAAAATATTTTCATGCTCAATTGAAGATGAGGACAACTTTTAATACTATAAACTCTATATATACTCAAGAGGGAATTAAATTGTATGATCCCAGACAGGTGGAAGAAGAGTTTATTACATATTTCAAGAAGTTATTGGGGGGAATTAATAGTATCTGCCAGTGCCCAAACACTGCAGTAATCCACCAGGGTCATTGTCTTAGCTTGCAACAAAAAGATGAACTAGTAAAACCAGTAACAAGGGAGGAAATACTAAAGGCAATAAAGGATATGCCTCATGATAAGGCACCATGTGTGGATCGTTTTCCAATTGAGTTCCTTATAAGGCATTGGCATGTAGTGGGGGAAGACATTTGTGAGGCTGTGCTGGAATTCTTTCTTACTGGAAAATTGCATAAGAGAGTTAGTAGCACTGCTCTAACACTAATTCCTAAAGTGCAAAATCAAAGCAAAGTAAAGGATTACAGGCTTATTGCATTTTGTACAACTCTATACAAAATCATCACAAAAATCCTTACAGCTAGCTGAAAGCAGTTGTTGGCTATCTGGTGGGTAGATCACAGTCAGCTTTCATTGAGGGTCGCAGCATCACAGATAACATTTTGTTTACACAAAAGCTGTTTAAAGGCTACTCCAGGAAGGGTATATCTTCTAGATGTGTTCTTAAAGTAGATTCACAGAAAGCCTATGATACAGTTGAGTGGAGCTTCCTAGAACGACTGTTGCAAGACTTGGGATTTCCTTATAAGTTCATTGGATGGGTAATGGAGTGCATATCATCAGTCACCTATTCTCTCAACATTAATGGTGGACTCAAAATTCCATTTAAAGGCAAAAGAGGTATAAGCAAGGTGATGCTATGTCTCCATACCTCTTTGTTCTGGGTATGGAGTATCTACAGAGAGAATTCATGCAAATGATGATGAGGAAAGAATTCAAATTCCATGCTAGATATAAGAAACTGGGTGTGGCACATGTCTGCTTTGCGGATGATCTTCTTATGTTCTGTAAAAGTAGACATTCGGTCTGTTAAAATACTGAACCAGGCTTTCCAGAACTTCTCCAAAGCTTCTAGCCTTCAAGCAAATGCTAACAAAAGTGCTGTGTACATAGCAGGTGTATCAAACTGGCAGAAGGAGGAGATCTTTCATGCACTTGGTTTCCCTGAGGGCAGACTTCCATTTAAATATCTAGGGATACCTCTGGATTCAAAAAATTGACTACTGCTCAATGTTGGCCATTAGTTGACAAAGTCACACAGAAAATAAGCTGCTGGTCATAAGGCTGCTCTCTTATGCTGGTCGACGTCAGTTGATCAAATTAGTTTTATTTGGTGTACAAGCTTACTGGTCCCAAATATTCTGCTACCAAAAAAGTGTTGAGGATGACTGAAGCAATATGCAGATCCTACCTTTGGACAGGTTCAGCTACAGTGTCAAGAAAAGCTCTGGTTGCCTGGGAAACACTCTTTTTTCCTTACAGTGCGTGGGGGTTAAATGTTCTGAACTTGATCAAGTGTAATAAGGCTGCTGTTGCAAAACATCTATGGACACTGACCAAGAAGAAAGACAGTCTGTGGATTAAATGGGTGCATACTTTCTATATACAAACTACAGTATTGATGACATGCCAGTTCCTAAATCTGCTGCTTGGGCAATAAGGAAGATCTTTGAGTGGAGAGAGTTGATAAAAGGCATTACAGATCTTCAAGGCAATCTGGATAGTCGACTGTTTCAGCTACAAAGGGGAGATTCTTTCAGCATTAAGAAATTATACAGGTTCCAACACCCTTAATACCATAAGGTCCAGTGGAAGAGCATCATACTGCAGGCTCAATTACATCCTAGATACAAATTCATATTGTGGATTGCTTTGCATAAGAGGTTGGCAACAGTGGACAGACTCCAAGAACTCCACATTCTGATTCCACAGGAGTGTACTTTCTGTGGACTATCTCGTGAGACTTTTGATCATTTGCACTTCGATTGCTCGCAGACTAAAGCACTTTGAAGTCGGCTCCTAAACTGGCTCGGTTATAAACGACCCATTTCTGACTGGAACAATAAATGTGAATGGGTTAGTAAACTAGCAAGGAAGAAAACTGGTATAGCATAAATCACTGCCTGTTTGTTTGGGATCTTGGTGACAGTGATATGGAGAGAGCGAAATAAACAGAGATTCCAAGGAGGGAAAATGTTGTGCGACAGTGTCTGCAAGGAAATAGCCATTCACCTACACTTAAAGGAGCTTCAGTTCACAAATGGAAGGCTGCATTGTTAAGCTTAGACCATTACCCTTAGGACTGCTGTTAGACTGTTTGATACATATACTATCACATAGTGAGATAGCAACAATTTTGTCATCTGATATTAGGTGTAGTGACTGTTTAGAATGAGAGTATAGATGGTCAACATCTATGTTTGTATTTGTACAGTTTTTTGATGGAATGGAATAGAAAATCTATTTATTCGAAAAAAAAAGATATGGACTATATGCTAACAACAACAACAAACCGATATAATTCTAGAAGCGAAGTCCGAATATAAATTATATGGTATGGCTGTTAAAACCATAAACCGTTTAAAATTTTAATTATTAGGGTTAAATTAACTAATTTGGTAAATGTAAATGATAGTTCAACAAGTTACTCTTATTGCTTCTTCTTGTGCTTTCACGTCTTTCCTCGCATAACAAAATATCTGCCGGCACAATCGTCAAAAGGAGTAATAGATTATCACCTTATAACCAAAAAGAGAAAAAAAAGAATATTCTCACCTCTTTGACACATCAGTCACATCTTTCTATAATCTCTCTTTTACTTTTTATTATTCTTACCAAAAAAAAACAGTACACTCTATTGCTCGAAAGGGACAATTGCTTCAACTGTAAAAAAAGGAATAACATGTGGATTCCCAAACTAGGACGGCAAAGTGCTTTTTGAGCTAGGAGACACTACAGTTACATACTTCACATAGCTTAATTTGTCATTAACATAGAAGAAAGTAAGCCACACTGGGAAACAGAGAAGAAAAATGCTTCTTTTGTTGCTGTCATCAGTAATGGTACTTCTTTCATTCAAATTAGTAACCTACAAGTCACAATTGGATCTTACATAAATTATCAAGTGAGTAACCCCAACCATAAAACTGTGCAATGCTGGACATTATCCCAAATGACTAGGAAACAATACATTGACACTGAAACCATTGGCGATAGAATTTGCTAAAATTGAATGTTGGGGGGTTATAAGAATTGTTTCTCGACTTTCTTGATTCTGACTCGGATGATATTATAGGCCTGAAAATCCCATTAAAGATCTCTTTTGCATCTTGAGAATATGGTGTACAGAGTATGCAATGAAAAGTGGCAATTTAAGCTCATGCGCCAACTAGCTGCATAACTCCGTTAAGTTTGGAGAATTATTTGCTGCATTAAGACGGCCAAAATACTTCCCAGGGATATGTTGATGACATTGACAACATCATTGTTGAGCTGAATATTAAGGGACAAAAAAAAATGTGCAAGTTAGTTTAGTCTCAAAATAAACGTTGGACCTCTATTCAGAAAAGTACATACCCATTGAAATCCTTCCTTCTCTTGAAGTGAAGCACCTATTAGACTTTCGCCAAAGTTTGCTATCTGGGAGGCAATTACACATATAGCAGCCCCAGGTGCATTAATCTGGAAACAATTCTTTTGATCAGAAAACAAAAATTTAAGACATAGAGTGAACTGAATGGCATTGTATCTGTCGTTAGCACAGGCAGTTAAAGCAAAATATGTAGTGAATGTTTCGGCAGCTAAGTGATCCAACATATAAAATAAATAAAAATACTATTGATGGGCTAAAACCATAGAAATTCCCCTGCCTTGGGGTTGCTCAGTCCTAAACATTGCCCGAAACATCAGCAATCAGGTAATATTAGTAAGGATTTACCTTCATCAAAATCACCCATTTCTTAGTTTTTACTATATTCGAATAGAAGAATAAATAGTTCTCTCTTTGTCCCAATAAGAGGGATAGGGTTTGGATCATGAGATATCTAATTTCCGGTGTTAATTCGGAGATTAATTTCCACAAAGATAAAAGTTAAATACTCAGTAATTTCACAAAAAGGTACCATAAATCACAACATTTTAATAGCTAAATATTTAAAATGTTTGAATATATTATACTCAACAAAATATTGTTTTGACTTGGAAAATACTAACATGACCATTCTTTTGGAACAGAAAGTATATTTCTCGCAGCACAGGGACCAAGGTACAAACATGCAACCGTGTATTTCTTTAGAAATCAATATGCATAATCTCCGCCACTCAATAATCACACAAACTTGAGTTAGTGCCTGAACGAATTGATCAGGACCAAGAGCCAAATCACCACTACACATGATTATCACTCAAGCCAGCACACCTTCATAGCATGAAAAACTTTGTAGGCTCACACAATTCCTAGAATAGAAAGGAGAAGAATAGAATTTCTAAAACAACGAAACCCCTTTCAGTTGCTCTTTATAATACCGTCAACAAGGTTCCAAAAGAGTACATTTATAAGTGAGTAAAAATCTATGGCAACTTGGAGGCTATCAAGAGTGATATAAGACTCACAACCTTCTATTGTGGTCAAGTTTGAAATGGATAGGCATACCTTGCCACATTGATTCCTAGTTTCAACACATGCATGGCATTGTTATTTAAGGGTAAGGAATATTTGAAAAATCCTTCCTTTATCACAACCTCAAGAAATAAGCCAAAAGATTCTGTGAAAACATCCCCGCTAATCATGCCCAAAAATTAGACCAATATGAGAAAGCACCCCCAGTTAGCCAAACACTTTATTCTACAACAAATATTCCCTCTAACAATTTCAATGTCCTTCATTCCCAAACTCTTCTTCAGCATTTCTAATAACTTAATTCTTTTCTGGTCTCAACCTGGTCCGTAGTAGACCTCATGAAAGATTAATTATATAACAGCACCTTGATATAAAAATTTTCAAAGTGACATTTTTGTTGCCATATTACTAATCCTATCATTGACTAGTATCTCCAGATTATCCCAAAGTACAGAAGGAAAAAACCACAGCATAAGCAAAAGTTTCTCAAAACTGAGAATGTTCATGAAAGGCATACCTGACCCATTAAATAGCCAACAAATGAAAGGAGAACTGAAGCAAGAAGCCCAACAAACGTTCCCTCAGCACTCACAGCACCTTCAGTACCCCGAGGCACTACCTTGAATGTGGTGACAAGATACCTGTAATTGTTACGCAAGTACTCAGCAGACAATTCCTAAAAATACCATCCTGCTAATGAGAGTATTGAACAAATGAAAGCGGAAAATGGTAGGGGTTGCTCATGACTTTCTTCCGAGAGAGATAACTTTAGCTAGTGCTATCTGAAATTTAACATGAACTACAAAGAGCAGCCTATCAAAGTGTTTAGTAACATAGCTGATCACAAACTTATGATGTTAACTAAATCACGTAAAACTGCGTATTGCTATACTGACAGGTCCTTGGGTTTTCAAAGGACCAAATCTCTTTGTCTAATTTTTTTTTTTTTTTTTAAAAACATGGTTTGTGTGCTTTTCAATAGTTCTACAATTAAGAACAGACGAATCCCGGAAACAAATAAAGTATGAAATCTCCAGTTTCTATGTAAAAAAGACACTGTTTTCAGTTGATAAAATTCCTAGTAGTTAGCCAGAGGTGAAGAGGCTGTTACTCACGTAGTTTTACCATATGCCTTTCCTATCTCGCTCGAGACAGTGTCGCTCAACTTAGTACAAAAACTAGCTACAAATGCAAGTTCCCACATGCGAGTAAATGCCTCCCCACCAACACCATTAATTGATAAAAATGCACAAACACAACTAGCTGCACTGGAGCCGATCACGCTTCCAGGTCCTCTCCTTCCTTTCCTCTTCTCTGCAACCCCTTGAGCCTCTTTCTGAGCCATTTTCACCTTAGTCGCAGCTGTTCCCTGTTTGGTTTAATCTATTAGTCCAAGTTCCCTGACATCTTTTATAATTAGGACTTATCAGTCTAAGCACGAGACGTATACCTTGAAAATATCCATCATCATATCCGGTAGAAAGACAGACCAGAAGTCATCTAGATGCTAACAGTGCATTTTCTTTTCGCTCATGAAGTTCCACTAGTCCATTAAGAGGGTGATTGCTCCTTTTTTTTTGTTTCGTATTATTTACTACGACTAATTCAATACTCATTTTTCGATTATACCAACTGTTAATCTAGACAAAGAAAGAGGGATATGCAAACAATTATTCATGATTGAGTACTCTGCTTTTATTTTGTATTGATATGAAATTTGTATAACCATAATTTATTCATCCTACTATCTTATGTCAGATAATTAAATGGGATAAAACAGAGTAAAAACTATAACACTGCAGGAATAAAACATATAAATGTAAATAAAGTTCCACTAATCTGTCAAGAGGGTGCTTCTGCTCTATGTTTTTTTCTTTATTCACAATTACTTTGTTGCTAGTGTTTTAATAAATAAATAGACTTTTTCTCTTTAAGAAGACAGAGAAAGGGGGATTAGCAAGCAGTTATTCATATTTTTTTATAACGTTGGTAATTCCATGGGATATTTGCTGCCTCCTACCAGCAATAGGTACGAGCTGAATCTATCCGCCTCATAGTTCTAACCTACTTCATTTACCATTCGGCAATACCTTTGGGTGCGTTATTCGTGATCTGAGTAATTTCAATTTTGTATTGATCTGAAATTTGTATAAACATAACTTATTCGTTCTTCTTTGTATCTTCTCTCGGAGGACTAAATGGGATAAAGCAATACGTACAAAGTAGAATCCTCAAAATAACATTGCACCAATTAAAGCATATAAAAATTTAAAAAGTTTGAAATTTCACTTACAATAATGAAATATGTTGCAACAAGAAGAAACCCAGAAGACCCAAAAGCACGCCAAGTAAGAGTACCAAGTAAGAAAGCAGCCCCAATACCAGAAAGTGACAGACCAGAGACCAAAAGTGGAGAACCCAAAGTGAAGATAATTAAGTTACTTAGCAATGCAGATTGCCACGTGGGTGGCGTAGATTGAACCAATTGAAGTGCTCTTTCAATAATTCCCAAGTCACTCACTGATGCTTGTGCTTTAATTGATGATGTTTTTGACATTTTAAGATGATGTCTAGGGTTTAAAGTAAATGGGTTTTGGAGATTTGAGGTTAAATATGAATATTTTGGCTTTTGATAATGGAGAAGTAATGGGAGTCCCGGCGATGAAGAAAGAGTTGAAAAAACCATTTTTTTTAAGTTTACAGATTTTGACGTTAGATTCCGGAAACCGTGGAGTCGTCTTTGCTGGAACCGGAGCTAGAATCTTTCTGTGGTAATTTCACACACACACTTCAGTTTTGCAAATGTGTCATTTGCACCCTTAAATGTTAAAGAACATACATTCTTGTTAAATATTTGGAACTTTTTTTTTAATGAAATGAGAAAAAGTAAAAATAGAAGAAATTTGATAAAGTGAGAGGCGCTCCATGCCTAGTTGTAAGGTTTGATGCTATCTACTATCTAGGTTACCTATACACTTGTAAATTGAATTTTCTTCCCATTTATTTTTATTTTGAAATATCAAACTAACTGTTATGAAATAATATGAGACAAGAACAATAGAGAGAAAAGTAGAGAGAGGAGTATTCTTATTGATACTTTGGGATGGTTACAATGGAATAGAACCCCTTTATTTATAGGGAGGTGGTGACTTAGCCACCAAGTAGTAAACCCTAGAATCTCTCTAAATATAGACATTCACCTTAAATAGGATTCTATTTATAACACTCCCCCTTGAATGTCTATTCAATAATGTGCCTCGTTAAAACCTTAACTAAAACAAAACCCAATGGGAAAATTAAAGAAAAGGAAAAAGAGCACACATGTTTGAATATGCGCCTATTGGTTGCCTCGTTAAAAACCTTGCAAGGAAAACCCAGTGGGACAAAACCTTGTAAGGGAAAAAGAGTGCAACGCGCATTAACTACCCCTGAAAAGAGCATCAATTCACATCCTTGAGCATTTGCATTCCAATCTTGTGCACCATCTTCAAAACGATCTTTTGTAGAAATTTGATAAATAAATCAGCCATATTGATTTGAATAAATATTCCGCACCTTGAAATTATCATTCTTGATAGATATGAACATCTTCATATAATGTCGTGGAATGACTCTTCAATATCTCCATAGAGGTATTCTCAGTGCCATCATACTTATAGTTATAGCAAGATACATATGTACACAAGTTGCACTTAGGATGTGGTACTTCAGGACCAAGAATTGTAAATGCTTCAAGCAACTTCAATCTTTCATGGATTGACATATAAGTTAAGTCATATAAGCCATATAATAGACTTTAGATGCATATCAAGTTTTCATGTCATGCTAAACAAATAAGATATCGAAAACTGATTACACATACCATTGACTTTATACTTTCAAGTATTTGAACTACATGTCCAAAACTACATGTCTTTCATATGGAATCAATTCTGCTTGAATTGTATCTCTTCCATTTAGCCAATATATTTTGTTTGTATTCGACAAACATAAGATCCTCATCGATAATTAGCGCTATCATAGATGTCGTCGACGAACATTTTATATCGGTTCCAGTAAATTTTCATAAAGACATAACATGAAGATCTCTTTATTCATATATTCAGGTACCTGAATCTCTCATGAGATTTTATGAAGTGTTATGTCATGTGATCTTCTAGATCACTTGCCTCCTTATTATGATCACATTGATCATTTGCTCATCTTCTTTACTAAGAAGTTATTTGAAACCGATTTGTCTATACGCTTTAAGCGTATCAAAGACTTTTTCCTTCTGGGACTTAATATGAGCATTTGCAGTGAGAATATAGTTACTTTTTTCAGGTCAGCAAATGCGTATAGCATGCTTTGCAATATGTTGCAATTGAATTATCCTTTTATGAACTTCAGGTTCATATTATGATATTCGAGGATCTATATATACAAATGATAATTCATCCCATGTAACCTTTTCTCAAGTGTTTATCATGTCTCCCCCTCATGTTAGAAAAGCTAACTTGTTTCCTCAACTTTGAGAGTCCATCTTTGTGCATTATGGTGTTAATGAAAATATACACCGCACATCAATAATAATAAGATGAAATTATTTGGTTCCTGACTCTGAACCACTTGTGAGGGAAGAATACAATATACTCTCGTATACAACGTATATCAAACTGATATATATAACTTTGTTCTCATAAGAAACAGTTTAGCTATTAAGTGGAGCCACTCAATAATTATCTTGCTAAACCAACTATGATATAAACCAACTTATCAAGATGAACTATCTTGAATAGAAAATCTGGAAATTATGCTCTAAGTTATATTACTGAGCTATTTACCTCGCAAGCACCGGCCAAGCTGCAGGTTAATAACAATCGCGCATGTAACCATATCATAGATGCATCATCTGTGGTATACATGGCAGGTGAATGGGCCCATATTCACCTTTGATATTTCCAGAATTTATGGGATTCAAGCCGAACTCTTTAGTTGGTCAATCAATTAAAGAGAACAAGTAATATAAGAGAATTCGTAAATAACTTTCTAGTTCTTTAATATTTACCCATGTGAATTCTCTATTACTGCACATCATACTTAAAATGAAATGGCTAACCCGAATGCCAACTGAATAAATTATCAATATTGATAAACTTCAAATTTACACCATGACGTGTGCAATTATCAATAAACTTCAAGTTTATTATGGTATAGGTTTTTATACCAATAAATATCCACTTTATTGTGGTATCCTTTTGTTTTTGTAGTACAAACTGGAGAATAAAGCGGGTAGCTTTTCATATACAAATTATCCCGCTACAAGTTGTAGTAATAGAAGATATCAAATCTTTCCTTTATTTATAGTCTCAATATAATCAATCACTTTCGCATATACTTTGGAAACTGAATAAGTTTCTTTGAGACTTACTACAACACAATACCTTATTGGTAATCAATTGTGTTTCTCCAACATAGTAATAATTGGCTCTTCTAGAGCTCTCAATTAATTTTGTACTACCACAGATTCATCAACATCCATGTGGTGAATATCTCTTTTAAAGAGAAAGTTATACCATTATGGTCATGGTCAAAATTATATGCAAGATGTGTTTCTTGCATTATCGTTGTCCTTTAATAGTAATATTTCAAAAATATTTTGGCGTACAATAAGTACGTGACCAACGATCATTCATGCCATAACAATGACATTATTTTCATATATCACCTCAAACCTCCTTCTAGGGGTGAGTGTGGTATATTCAATACCAATGCGTCTGGCATTCGATTTGCTATTCTTTGCAAATGGATAATATTTTGCACCTCTTTTTCACAAATAGAGGTATGTGGATCAAGATGAGATAATGATGCATTTTTCCACAAAATTTCCCGTTTGGTTTCACCAACTTCTCCCCCTAATTTTTGGGAAAAGTGTCTCATCGAATTGACAGTCTGCAAATCGTGCAGTGAACAAATCCCCTGTCAATGTTTCGAGGTAGCGAATAATGGAGGGCGATTCAAACTCAACATATATTCCTAACCTTCTTTGCAAACCCATTTTGGTGCAATATGGCGGTGCTACAGGCACATATACTGCACATCCACAACTTCTTAAGTGGGATATATTAGGTTCATGACCCAAAACTAATTGCAACGGGGAATGTTTGTGATAATTCGTCAGTCAGAGACGAACTAGCATTGCTGCATGCAAAATGGCGTGACCCCAAACCGAAGTGGGCAGCCTCGTTTTCATGAGTAAATGAGGTATTCAAGATTATACTCATGTATTGTCTCAATCTGATATCCATTTTGAATGATATCTTTAAAACTCAACAAGTTCCTTTTAGACTTGGAGGAGAACATTGCATTCTCTAAAATGTTGTTCCTTTAGGCAGAGTTATAGTTGCTCTTCCAGAGCCTTTAATCAATTTATTACTACCAGAAATTGTAGTAACATCTGCCTTACACATACTTTAAATAAGAGTAATATCTCTTCTCTTTGAATATCGTATGTGTGGTACATGAATCAATTAATCAAAAGAGATATACGAACACGAAGATAAACAAATTTAATCCGTTTGTTTCACATTTAAATAATATTTTCAAAATCTGCTGAGGTTAGTTGACTAACTAAATCAGATAGTCGATTATATGTTTTCCATAATCGATTACTTTGCAGTTTGAAAATTTCAGTTTAAGCACTGTCTCAATGTAATCGATTGTTAAACATACATAATCGATTATTTGCTATTTTGAAAAACTTCAGATCACACTATCTTAATATAATCGATTGTTAAACATACATAATCGATTATTGGCTATTTTGAAAAACTTCAGATCATACTGTCTTACTATAATCGATTGTTAAACATACATAATCGATTATGTCTTAATATAATCGGTTGTTAAACATACATAATCGATTATTTGCTATTTTGAAAAATTTCAGATCACACTGTCTTAATATAATCGATTTTTAAATATACATAATCGATTATGTCTTAATATAATCGATTGTTAACAAGTATATAATCGATTATTTTGCAGTTTTAATGCGAAATATTAGATAATCGACTAACGGTTAGGTTAGTCGATTAACTCTACTGAAAATAAAAATATCTTTGATATTTAAGCATATTGAAACATTCTAAAGAACTAATACTAACATTATATCACAAACTAACTAATACAAGCTGATACTAATGACTATTAGTTTATTCACTAATTAATACAAATAAAATCAAACAATTCCATCATCCTTCATCACAGATCCATCACCGATTAAGTGGTCTATTTTCCCCTCGGGTTGCTCAAAGAAGTCTGCCACATCCAAGTGGGTGATGTCAAAATTGTCGTCAGAGACAGAATTGGTTTCAGGGCATTTACCTTTTAGAGATGCTTGATAAAGCTCAACCAAATATCTTGGTACACGGCAAATTTTCGCCCAGTGCCCTTTTCCACCGCAACGATAACATATAGTTTATGAACTATTTGCTTTTGGATTCTCATCATATCGTGCTTGTGGCAGAGTGACCAACTTCAGGTTGTCATATCTCTCCTTTAAGCCATTCCACAAGATAGGTGGATCTTTTACTGTAATATATTCAATTTTCAAACCTTCATCAAGGTGATGGCGCAAGAAAATCAAGGCCTTAGCATAGTCTTGGGTGGATGAATTATTTCTATCTTTAATGGCGTCTCCAAGACCCATTGCATCCAAATGGATTTCAGCATCCAACACCCATGTCATATAGTTCTTGCCTGAAATTTCAAGGGCAACGAACTTTCTTTTCATAATGTCAGACATAAAACAAAATTACATCAAGAGCGTGTCCATACTTACGGGCTTTATTACAATTATCACATTCACTTCAGGGAATGGATCATAATCATATGTATGTGCTATATATATAATCTAATGTCAAATATTACTTTCATAAAGTGAAAGATTATTTTGAGAATCTTCATTATTCTCATTATCACAATGATGACGATTATAATTTCGTCTATTGCCACGTCCACATTCATTTATACCTTCATGGTAATAATTTTGTCTTCTTTCAGACTTATCACATACTGCTACCACATTCTCTAAAGGGAATGGAGCAAATTCAATTGGACGGATTTTGTCTTCTTTCAGACTTATCACATACTGCTACCACATTCTCTAAAGGGAATGGAGCAAATTCAATTGGACGGATTTTGTCTTTGTTTGTATATGAAATCAAATCGTAGAATTTCAAGAATTTGAAAGAGAAAATTAAAATACTTATCTTTAAGGTATACCAATAGATGTTGTGATATCAAATATACCTCTTGAGTTTCCATCCCGTTGCATTACTTTATGATGATACCATCTCTTCTAGTTTTCCGTATAGAAATTATTTTCACAGGAGAAAGAGGCAGTGATGACTCGCCGAAGAATTTCGCCGGAGCAGTAGGCCGTACTCGAACCGGCGACGGGAACTCGAACCGGAGTCAACCTTCAGTTGAGATGCGTGTCCGTATATATGGTGTTGTGATTTCTATGCTAATTAACTTTGGATTCCTATTCTAATTGTTCCAATCTTAGTTGGAGTTGTAGCTACTGATTGGACTTGTTGTTTTCGTCTGTGTGTGGGTGTGACAGTGAGTCACGACGGCAGTGCCGCACTGGAAAAGAGAGGGGAGGCGTAGCCAGCTATTGGTTAGAGACTCGTGCTGATAACGTGTTATGAAATAATATAAGACAAGAACAATAGAGAGAAAAGTAGAGAGAGGAGTATTCTTGTTGATACTTTGGGATGGTTTACAATGGAATAGAACCCCTTTATTTATAGGGAGGTGGTGACTTAGCCACCAAGTAGTAAACCCTAGAATCTCTCTAAATATAGACATTCACCTTAAATAAGATTCTATTTATAACACTAATAAGAGTTGTCGTATGTGTTTTTTCTAAAATTCTTTAGAGATCGAATCTTTTTAAGTTTATTGCATCTTAAACTATTTATATTGTTTGCTTTTAAAAGATTAGAACTTGAAATACATCTATAAGTTACTAACAAAGTTGATATCAAATTATTATATATAATATTTTTATTTACGAAAAGTTTTATAATAAAAAATTATAGATTTACTTATAAAAACGTTCATATTATTTTCCACATCTCGATAAAAATATTTTATTGTAAGTTACATTTTGAATTTAATTACTTTTGATTTCTCACGTCATGTTTTTCGGAGAGGTGCATTAGTCATTCTAAAACTATAGTAGATTAAGAGTATGTTTGGTATAAAGGAAAATATTTTCTATTGAAAATATTTTTTTGAAAAATAAGTAGTAATTTTACTCATTTTTTGATATTTGGTACGCAAAGTAAGAAAAATAATTTCTCAAGAGTATTCATAAATAATTTAGATACAGTAATTTTGAAGATGAAACTTTCGAACTAACAACATAAACCCACAAATTTTATAAACTTTTGAACTGCTAAACTTTCGAACCCGTAAATTTTCAAACCTATAAACTCTATAATTTTTAAAATCGCAAATTTCCAACCACATAAACCTCTGAACTCATAACTTTGGAACTCGTAAAATTTTAAATTTGTAGACTGAAAAACAAAAAACCAAACTAAAAATATATCTTTTTTTGCAGGGTGGAGTAGGGATGGGGGGGGGGGGGTGGTAATGAAGAAAAACCAGTAAAAAAGAAAACAAAAAATTTAAAATATAAAAAAAGTAAAATTTTGGACGGGGGAGGAGGGTGCAGAAAAACAAAAAAATAGAAAATAAAAAGTGGAAAATACATTTTTTTGTGGGGTGGGTAGGGGTGCAGAAAAACGAATAAACAGAAGACAAAAAATTGAAATTACAAAAAAAAATATTAAAATTTTTTCTTTGGGTGGCGGTGGGAAAAAGGGTTGGGTGGGTGGCGCAAAAAAATAAAAAAATATAAAAAATTAAAGTTAGAGGAGAAGGGTTAGATGTGAGGGTAAGTGGTGTTTCTGAAAAATATTTTCTTAACTTTTTTTAGAAAAATTATTTTCCTTCAATTTCAGAAAAATATTTTTCAAATTATTTTATGCGATCAAATCGTGAATAAAAAAAATATTTCATGTTATCAGTTGTACCAAACACATCTTTAAGTGGAAATTTCAAACTTTAGAAGATCTACCTAATGCATCTTAGATGCTAAGGCTAAGGGGCTAGTTCTCTAATATATATATATATATATATATATATATATATATATATATATATATATATATATATATATATATATATATATATATATATAACATGCAAGTCAAATCAAATTTGAGTGATCTCTTAAAATCGAATTCAATAATTTTAGTGTGGCTCTGCACCTCTTGCCTTAGTTTGGTTCTTTTGGTTTACAGAAGACCTAATTTAGAGGTATGCAGTTGTATTAGTCCATATATATTTTAAAAAAAGGCCCCATTTGGACAGTGAGGTGTGACCCTGTATGAATTTAAAATTTCTCAACAATAGATATACCAAAATGCATATTCAAGTCATAATTTATTTCAATTCGTTTCAGACCTATGAAATGTGTCATTTGAAATCCCCTTTCAAATCCCAGTGTATACTCATACTATTACTCATCACTGGGTTGTACAAATCGAACCGAAAAATGGTACCAAATCAAAAATCAAAAAATCGATTAAAAACCCCAGCTAGATCTGATTTGTTTTGGTATTGAGTATAAAAATTCGAATCAACCCGACATATAAATATATAATTTCATATATAATTTTAAGACTTTGATATAATTTTCTTTAAAATGTCTAAAAATATTTGAGATTCTCTTATAGGATATAATGTTTAGTAAAATATAAAGTGCTATATTTTTATTAAATTTTAGATACTGATAAGTCTGATCACTTTCTTATCAAGTGTTAGTGAAATGCTAAAATTTCTTTGTTCTTCCAAATTCATATGTCAAGAACTATTAAATTCTTATATCTTTTTCGAATTGAAGTAGTATTTTGATAATTTAAAATTAAATAAAACATATTATTTTACAGGTGACATATTGATTTTATGTTTCATTATTATATTCAGTTAATCTTAAAAGTGTACATCAACAAAAAAAAATTATATATTATCAGACGACCAAAAAAATAACATATGTCACTAAGAAAATTCTCCCATAAGAATATGTTAATATATTATACTGTAGGCAATTTAAATTTTATTGAATTTAAATCAATATGATATTTGGATTTGATCTCAATTAAAAATATTTTGGTCCAAATAGATACTATTGGTTAATATAATTGAATTAATTATATAATTTCAATATATATGGATTAAATAAATAAATTTTAATCTATTGGCTTGTCCATTTAACCAGGCTAAAGTGATGAGCCTTATTCATTAAGCCCAAGATGTCATCTTTCCAGAGGTCCGGTTTGGTACCACGTGTCAAATGACGTGGCGCGCCAAGTCAAGTAGAAGAGCCAATAGGATCGTGCTACGTGTCAAAATGACAAGGCAAGTCAAATTAAAAGGCCAATGAAACAATGCCACATGTGCAAGTGACTTGTTCTGGCCAATCAAATGCAGTCTTATCACGCTTCAATCTGATGTTCGGAAAGAGTTTGTTTTTATCATAACTCTTTTCTCACACAACTATAAATAGGGATCTCCATAAACCCAGAAAAGGGGCCAGAAGATATAACAAGAAGCAAGAGAGAGCTCGTGGATCAAATGCTTCAAATTTCTCTAAAAGCTATAAGCTTTCAAGTGTTCTAAGGATTAAAAGATCAAGACGAAGATTCAAAAACAAGCTCCAAGCCCTTGGATTAAGAAATACGTCATGATCAAGATCAAACCTCTAGCACTTGGATTAAAATAAAATAAAATTCAATATTAAGATCGAAGTCTATTTTATTTACTATTGGAAAGAAGAATAAGAGGATTCATAAAGATTGTAATACTCATATTGTTCGAAATAAAATACTACGATTGTTGCAATATTTTTCGGTCTTGGTTTATTTCTTGATGAAAATTTATTATCTACAAATTCCGGCATGCCCAGTGGGACAATATCTATCTCTCGTCTCAACTTATCAAAGTTCAAGAACGTCGAAATGGCTTCAAAGAAAGTCAACACCAAATCAACATCCGCCAAGGCTATTAACTCCAGGTTTTATGCAGATATGGGAAGTATCCTCGATGTTACCTTTGGAAGACCAGTTACGAGGAGTAAATCAAGCTCTTTAGGAAAACAAACACTCTAAGTGCCATCCACATCAACCCCTATTTTCGGATCTCCATCCTTAAAAGGAGCAAGATCCTCTACGAACGTACCCAAAGGAGGAAGCGATATTGCTGAAAAGATCAAAAAAAGTTTAGCTCTGCTGACCTCTCCGAATAAAAGAATATTATTGTGAAGGAAGATGATAATATCTCAAGTAATGGATCTTCCCCACTTGCACTGCCTAGCGTAAGCCATTCAAGAATTAATCTGTGTGACAATTCATGCTACTCCCTATCATCCACAACCATCATGCAACCCATGGTGGAACACTTCATCCGTGGAAGAGCAATTAGCAAACTTGACAAAAGCATTCGCTGGCTTGACAAAGTGTATGCAAAATCAAGATGCTAGAATTGACAAGCTAGTAGAAAGGGTGAGAATCTTGATGGAAGAAGAATCCACCCATGCACCTGGCAAGCTCCCAGAGGTTCTAGAGAGTAATTCTCCCCCAAAACAAGTAGCATTCGCTAAGTCTATCCTTGTCTTATCTGAAGAGATGATTCTAATTGATCAACTGAAGAAGTTCATTAAATGACCTATCAAAAACAAGTATGAAGTTGCTACCAAGTCCTCTCTTGCATACACAAAGCCATATACTGCAAGGATCGATATGTTGAAGATGCCTACTGTATATCAACCTCCAAAGTTTCAACAGTTTGATGGAAAAAGTAGTCCAAAGTAATACGTAGCACACGTCGTTGAGACATGAAATAATGCTGGGACTTATGGAGATTACCTCGCCAAGCAGTGTTTTCACTCGCTAAAAGGAAATGCTTTTGATTAGTATTAAAACCTCGAGGCGGGATCTATTGATAGTTGGGATCAAATAGAGCAAGAGTTCCTCAATCACTTTTATAGAACTAGGAGCACTATAAGCATGATGGAATTACAAATACTCGTTAACGAAAGAGTGAACTAGTTATCAACTTTATCAATCATTAGAAGAATGCAAGCCTCAATTGCAAAGACAAGCTTAGTGAAGCTTCTGGCATAGAGATGTGCATCCAAAGCATGCATTAGGGACTGCACTACATCTTGCAAGGTATCAATCCTAGCAAATTTTAAGAACTTGCAATTTGTACCCATGACATGGAGTTAAGCATGGCCTTTGCTGGAAATGAAAGGTTGCTTATCAATGAGCCTCATAAAGGGAACAAAAATCAAGAAGTAAGAAAATGGACCAAGTTTGTACCCAAATCTGAAAGCAAAGAAGCTATGAATGTCAACTCATCACCTTTGAAGTTCACAACGAAGGTGAGAAGGAAGCAGAGTATGAAATCTACCTCCTTTCAAAATAAGACAAGCGGAAAGTTGACACTGAAGGAAATGCAAGAGAAGGAGTATCCATTCCTAGATTCAGATGTCCCTACAATTTTTGAAGAGCTTCTCAAGTTAAAGCTTATTGAGCTTTCGAAGATGAAGCGGCTAAATGAAGCTGAGGAAATTGATGAACCAAATTACTGCAAATATCATCGACTTGCAAGCCATTAATCGGAAAAGTGATTTGTCTTCAAAGAAAAAGTTATGGACTTGGCTTGTGAAAAGAAGATCGTGTTTGAAAATGAGAAAGCAAGCACTAACCAAATATCTACCACCTTTGGCTCATTTAGTCCAGATGAATTATGTAGTTTTAAAGAAAGTAAAGATGAAGAATAAACAAAGTTGAAGTTTATCAACCTGATGATGATGAAGGTTGGACATTGGTGACTCATCGTAGGCGTCACAAAAGGATCCCACGAAAAGAATCAGTAGAACAACCAACAAGGAAGATGATGGTAAAAAGACCAAAGAAATGGAATCCAGTTAAGTATTTGAAGAAGACAAAAAGTGAAGTGCACCACCCTTAAAGGCCACAATATTCAGTTACCTTGGAGGAGTTCTTGCCAAGTTGATTCGAAACAAGGATTTCACATAATGGTAGTGAGGACTTTTGTTTCTATGCTGGCAAAGAGGAAGAAAAGAATATTGACCTACCATTTGCACTATCTTCGAAAGTGATAATTGAGTCTATTCCTGAAGAAGTTAATGCTTTCAAGGAAAAGGTTATGTTCACAAATGATGATCTTCTACTAGGTGACACTCCTCATAATCGCCCATTGTACCCAGTTGGCTATATGAGTTGTGAAAGAGTAAACTAAATTTTTGCTGATGGAGGATCCTCAATGAACATCTTTCCAGTTCACACTATGAAATAACTTGGCATTCCCATGAACAACTCTCAGAAAGTCGTGTGATGATTCAAGAATTCAACTAAGGGGGGTAAAGAGCCATAGGCGAGATCAGGTTAGGGATCACTGTTGAAGATATGTAATCAAGTGCATGGATGCATGTGATCGATGCAAAGACTTCATACAACGTCTTTCTTGGAAGGACTTGGATACATAAGAATAAAGTGGTTCCATCTACCTATTATCAATGTTTGAAGTACCACGAGGTTGAAGTGGAGAAGAAGGTAGTTGCTGATGACGAGCCATTTACCGAGGCTGAGTCACACTTGCCGATGCAATGTTCTAATTTAAGAACCATATTCTGAAGGAACTAAAACCTATGATGTCACGAATAACAAGAATGAAGAGTCCACGACTAAGAGAGCTGAGGTGGTTTCCAACAAAACCAAAGTTGTTACTGAGGTAGTACATCCTAACCCAAATAAATCTCATAAAGGGAACATTGTGTCTCACGGAAAGAAAGTATCTTCTATGCTCCAATATGTACCTTGAAAGGATAAAGATGAATGTGAATCATTTGATCTCCAAACTAATATGATAAAGGGGTTAACTCTTCTGGTCAAACGAATTGAGGTAGTAAATTTGTCCTCAATGCCGTTTGCAGGGTTTGTGGCCCAAAATCATTTGCAGAATGTGGCACTCCTATAAAGCGAACAGATGAAGGTTTTGATCCTAATGCTTAAAGGCTATTTACAAAAGTTGGATACAATCCTAATGAGCTAACAAAGATAGGGGAGCTCCCATTAGAAGCTGCTATAACGCAACCACGTGAAGGTTTGGGATACAAGAATTCATTGTCTTGTATTTTCTCCAAAGATCATCCGGCTCTGTCTTGATGGTGGATGGCCGATTGGAGGCCTGCTTGCTTGACTCAGCTAAGTGTTTAGGGGTATAAACTCTACCAGTTCTTGTCATACCATGTGCCGCAATAGTTTCTTCGAACCTAACCTTGCCTTTCCTCCTTTCTTCGGCTATATAGTCCCATGGTATATCCTTTGTACGCAATGGTGTCATGGTCTACATTGCCATTGGGATCGGTGTGGGTATCTTTACTCTGAATGGAGCATATACCTTAGGTGGTAAAACTGCAACTTCGGTTGGTGTAGGTGCATTTGCTAGAGACACGAATTCGAACTCGATTGGCATTGGAGCCTTTGCAGATGGTGCTGCTTCGAACTCAAGTGGCACAAAAATATTTACCTCAACGTCTCTAGAGGGATTCATCTAGACTACGAACTCTAGAAGATGAATCTGCCACTTCTAACAAACCTTTTGTCTTTTATAGACTTGAAAAATCAACTGTGAGGACTTTCATGTTTGAGAGATCGAGTCCATTAAAGAAGGGAAACAAGTTCCAGAGAAATCATCAAAGTATAAGAACACCCACTTCATACAGAATCCAGAAGATCTGCAAAGATTTCCAAATTTTGGTTCCTTCTAGAATGAGGCGACAAATAAAACTTTTGGTTTTATGCAAAGAAATGCTGAAGATAAAGCCATTTAATGTGGTCTATACTAAGGAACACGATGAAAATGAAGAAAGTGTGGGTTCTTTTTATCATGTAACTGCGCTAGGCAAGAATGGTGTTTCATCTCTATAGGAGGATGATAAGAAATTGGAGGATTTTTCACCACGTTATCACATATCCTTCAATAATGAGGACTCTCAAGAAGATGAAGATGCAAAGGATGTTCTGCCTGAACTTCAAGAAGGGTAAAGCTAATAGTGGACACTATGAAATAAGTAAACCTTGGCACTAATGAAGAATCGAGGCTCACTTATCTAATACTTTAGTAGCAACCGATGCAGAAAGAACTTATATAGAGTTACTCAAAGAGTTTAAGCATGTCTTTGCTTGGAGTTACAAAGAGGTGCCTGACTTGGACCCTAAAGTAGCAGTTCATCACCTTGCAAGTCAAGAATGACGCTCGTCCTGTTAAGCAAGCTCAAAGGCTCTCTAGGCGGGACTTGGTTCCCTTGATTGAAAATGAAGTTAACAAACTCATTGAAGTTGGATTTATTCGCGAAGTTAAATACCCAACGTGGGTCTCAAGTATTGTCCCTGTAAGGAAGAAGAATGGCAAGATTTGGGTGTGCGTTAACTTCAGGGATCTCAATAATACGTGTCCCAAAAAAGAATTACAAATTCCTATTCTAGAGCCGATGATTGATGCTACTACTGGTTGTGAGGCAATGTCTTTCATGGATGGTTTATCGGACTATAACCAAATTAGCATAGCACCAAAAAATGAAGAGCTTAATGTATTCCATAGCCCCAAGGGTATTCATTGTTACAAGGTAATGCCTTTTAGCTTGAAGAAGCTAGTATTACTTACCAAAGGGCTATGCAGAATATCTTTGATGACCTTTTCCGCAAGAATGTTGAATGCTATATGGATGACTTGGTGGTAAAATCAAGAAAGTGAGGCAAACACTTGAAGAACTTGAGAATGGTGTTTGAATTGCTCCAGAGGTACCAACTTAGTATGAATCCATTGAAATGTACCTTTGGAGTTACTTATGGAATGTTCCTTGGTTTCATTGTCTGGCATCGAGGTATCGAAATTGATCAAGCCAAAATGGATGGAATTTTGAACATGCCTTGCGATATTCATGAATTGAAAAGTCTACAAGAGAAAGATAACATGTCTTAGGAGATTCAACTCAAACCTAGTTGGTAAGTGCCAACCATTCATTTTCCCCATGTATAAAGGCGTTCCTTTCAAGTGGGACCAAACTTGTAGCAATGCATTTGAAAGAATCAAAACATACTTGATGAAGCCTCCAATTTTGGCATCCCCTATACTTGGAAATTCGTTGATACTATATACTTTAACAGATGAATGGTCTTGTTGGAGGACCGTTGGCCCATCAAAATAGTAAGGGGAAAGAAAGCTCTCTTTTCTACTTGAGCAGGATGATGACACCAAACGAGATGAATTATTTGCTAATAGAAAAGTTGTATTTGGCGCTAGTCTTCTCAATTCAAAAGTTAAAGCACTCTTTCAAGCTCATGTTGTTAATCTTGTTTCTAAAGCAAATCACATCAAGTTTGTAATGTCAAAACCTGTTCTTAGTGATCAACTACAAATATGGTACCTCCAATTTCGATAATTCGAGGTTGTGTATGTCCCTCAAAAGGTTGTAAAAGGACAAGCATTGGTAGACTTCTTGGAAGATCATCCGATACCTGATGACTGTGAACTAACTGACGAACTACCTGACAAAGATGCAATGGTTAATAAAGTACAACCTCCATGGAAGATGTACTTTGATGGATACGCACATCACGGAGGAGCTAGTGCTAGCGTAGTATTTGTCACTTTTCAAGGGAAGTTTTGTCATACTTCTTCACTCTGACACAACTCTATTCCAATAATGCTGTTGAGTATCAAACATTAATACTTGGGCTTTAAATGATTGTCTATATGAAGCGGCTGTAGTTACAAGTCTTTGGTGACTCCAGTTAGTGGTCAATCAACTATTAGGTAGTTACGAGGTCAAGAAACTTGAACTACGCACGTATCATAATTATGCTTTGAAATTGATGGGATGGATCGGTGATGTGATTATTCAACACGTTCCTAGGAAAGAAAACAAGAAGGCCGATGCATTTGCTGCCCTAACTTCATCTTTAACCCACCCTGATCAAATACAATTTATTACATACAAAAAATGGGTAGTACTGCCACCAAATGAGGAGAAAAGTGAAGAAAATAAACTCGAGCATCTAGTCGGAATTTATGAAGCTGAGAAGGAAGAATGGCGACAAGCCATTATCAACTACTTAATCTATGGGATACTTCCAGAAAATCCGAGGAGAAGGACTGAAATCCGTCGTTTTGCACCTCGCTTTCTTTTACTACAAAGATACTCTATATCTAATATAATTTGAGGGAGTACTCTTGCAATGCTTAGGGGAAGATAAAGCACTCCATGTCATGCCCCGAACCTAGGGGGCGAGACCGGTACACAGTGCCTTACCTATCCTTGCGTACCAACTTGCAACTAAGGGACTCTGAACATATGATGTCATGCTTTGACCATGGGCCACATTGCAAGATAACTCCAAATGCTGACTAAATGTCAATATAAAACTGGGCTGATAAGGCCATCATAACTATTACAGCTAGCAAGACAACACAATATACATAGAGGGCCAACAAGCCAAGTATACTGCACTAACTGATAGGATATATGTACAAGCCTCTACTGATAGATGTACTCTGATTGAAACAGAGCCCTGATCTACCCATAACCTATCTACATATATGCACAAGACGTACTCCAAACTGCTAGGCCCCTGCTAGGCCCGGTAACTCCAAATGACGGGGAGCTTACCGATAGGGCTAAACTCGGGCATACACCTACTGAGAAGGTATACTCATCTCTATGTAGAGAGTATTGTTATGTTTTCCGCACATCTTATTTACTGCTGCAAACTTTTGTTTATGTTAATCGGCATCTAAAACTCTGTTAATTGTAATGAACTCTATGAGAGAGACGGGTTGTGAATGATAATTGGTCGGGCTTTCCTAGCAATGTGTTGGGTGCCATCACGATCGGGGTTAGGGTCGTGACAAGACCTAAGTGAACCTAGTTCTCTGATACATGTTTGCACGACCCAAACTCCTTTAAAGGTCGTGATGGCACCGGGCACTACTGTCAGGCTAGCCAATACTAAGTAGTTAACTAAATCTCATTTTTAATATTCCTAAAATCGTAAATTTCCTTTAATTTAACTAGTAAAACATGATCTTTACAGAATAAATAAAAATGTTCACAATTTCAATACTGAATATCCCATAATTATCCCAGAACTCGGTGACACAAGTTCATGAGCAATTACTAGGAAATAAAATGAAGTACAATAATTGCCTAGAATACAAATTGGTCAGAAAAGAAAATACAAATACTTTGAAGGAGACTCTGTTGGTTGCATCGTACACAAGATGAAGCTCGCCTCGAGTCCCTCTATCAACCATGCCGCTATGCCGACCAGGACACAAAAATATATATATGCCTGTACACTAAAATGTACAGCAAGTGTGGTATGAGTACGAAAAACAACGCGTACCCAGTAAGTATCCAGTCTATCCTCGAAGAAGTAGTGGTGAGTGGTCAGCTTTGACACTTACTAGTGGTCCAATAATATCAGGTACAACAAAGAAGTGAATAAAAAAGAGACAATAAATATATGAAACAAACAAGTATAATATACATGGTACAATTCCCCTCTTTACAATTTACTCAAGCTGCCGACTAGCACGTTCCCCTTGTAACCGGAGCATATATATATATATACACACACACACACACAATGCATTTAATCAAAGAAGTTGTCATAATTCAAATCAAGGGAACACTCTCAAATACACTGGCTTCTTGCCAAGTATTACGCTCGATTCTGTAAGGATATATATATATATATAAAGGATATGTTGAGGAGTACAACTCGATCCAACATAAAACTAAATTTTGCACTGCCGAGGGTCAAACGGGGCGAACAATAGATGCATCTATTAACCTGCGGAGGCAAATGGCCCGCTCCTATGAGAGTGTGGTACACAAATCCTGCTAAGGCGAACGGCCCGATCCCATAAAAGTAGTAGAAAGAAATACCCCGCTCGCGAATCATACGTGCAACGCAATCAAATATAAATTTAAGGCATTACCCCGCTTGCGAATCATACGTGCGACCCGGGTCAAATAATAATTTATTAATAAAAATATCATTTTCTTGATTTCTTTCAAAATAAAGAAAAAGTTACGTGAAGCTTTTAAGGAAACTTTCCCCGCTCGTGAAACGTACATGCGACGCAGTTACTCATAGATTTCTTAATTTATTAACGTATTCCTCAATTCTTTTTAAATTACAGATTTCAAATGAAAACTTATAGTTCCCAAATTTCCACAATTTCAACTCGTTTAAAAATATTCAATTCCTAACTGAAACTCGTTTCTTATCAAGATAAACAACAAACATAAATTAACAATAATATCAACAAGGCATGATGTAAGCCTAAAATTACCCAAACATAGGCATATCGAGTAGCTACGTACGGCTTCTCGTCACCTCGTGCATACGTAGCACCCACAATTAGAAGCACAGTAATTTAGTTCACCTATGGGGTTAATTCCCTCTTACAATGTTAGAAAGGAGACTTACCTCGTCTCAAGGCCTACTTTCCTATCTAAGAATGAGTTTAAACCCCCAAATATGCGCCGAAAAGTCCAAAACTATTATAATGGTGCATAAACAAATCAATATACACTCAAATATTCATATTCCAATATTAAGTTGAGTACCCAACCCTAAAAGGATGATTCCTAAAATTCAGTCCCCGGGTTTACGTGCCTGGATTTTGAACTCTTTTGAAGAAAGTAGTTACATGTAATCTTATGAAGTCAAATATATGATTTTTACGAAGTTCTGTAATATTTTCATGGTCAAATCTCATTTTTACCCAAAACCTAGGTTTCAATTTAACTAATTTTTATATGTTAATATATCCAGAATCTATGTATTAAATTCATGTCGTGTAGAAATTACTTAGCTTAAAGTGCTAGGTGAAAACCCTCTTCCAAAAGCTCCAAAAATTGCCCAAGAGATGAAAGGAAAAATGAGCTAAATGGTCTAGATCTCGTAATTAATAATCTCTGCACATGCCTTAGATGTTGCATTTGCAACACCTGGTTTGCAAATGCAAGGGTCACAAATGCAACAAAACCATCGCAAATGCAAACCTGGGCTTAGGCTGCCAAGGCCGCAAATGCGACAAAAGAGTTGCAAATGCGGGATCCCAAATGCGGCCAATATGTCGCAAATTCGGAAACTGACTAGGTCGGTTTCCTTCGCAATTACAAAGCCTTTCTCACAAATTCTAGGTTCACATCTACTAAGAATTTCTTGTATTTGTGAGACCTGCAACTGCTGCAAAGAAACACCAGAAAACTGAGGTGTTTTTCGCCTATCCGAACGTCCGAAACTCACCTGAGCCCTCCGGATATACACCAAACATGCACACAAGTATAACAACATCATACAAAGTTGATCGTGCAATCGAAACACTGAAATAACATCAAAAATTACGAATTGGAAGCCAAAACACAAGGATTAACTCATGAACTAAAAAACTTCTAAAAACACTTCCACGCGTCCGATTACTATCAAATCAATTCGGAATGATGCGAAATTTTGCATGAAAGTCTTAAATGATATTACTGACCTACTCCAACTTCTAGAATTAGAATCTGACCCTGATATAAAAAATTCCACCCTCTGTCAAACTTTACAAAACTTTAAATTTCTAACTTTTACCAAATGACTCTGAAATGACCTATGGACCTACGGATCCACTTCTGGACGCACTCCCAATACCAGAATCACCATACTGAGCTATTCCCAGACTCGGAATCACAAATGGACATCGATGACAATAAAATGCACATAAACACAAATTTATAAAAATTTTCCAAAATACTAACTTCCACAATAGGTGTCGCTATACTCCCTGGTCATTCAAAACCTAATCCGGACATACATCCAAGTCCAAAATCATCATACAAACATGTTAGAATATTAAAATCTTGATTTTGAGTTTGTTCACTCAAAAACCACACCTTAGTCAATTCTTCCAACTTAAGACTTCGAAAATGAGAATTTTCTTTCCAAATTAACTCTGAACTTCCCCAAATCCAATTTTGACTATGTGTACAAGTCATAATACCTGAAGTTAAGCTGCTCATGGACTCAAACCACCAAACGACGCGCTAAAGCTCAAAATGATAGGTTGGTTATTACAGGATCCGCTGATATATTTGGTTAAGATCCCGGGTGCGTCGGGTGGATTCCAGATGGTTAATGGATCGGATTTTTTACTTACATAAAAGGTAGAGGATTTTGGTTGCTGGTCTAACCACTTCTTTAGAGGCTTCATCACAGAAGCGGCCTTGCAAAAGCGAGGCAGAGGACCGTAGAAGCGGCTAGAAGAAAGCTAGACTGGAGGCGCAGGTGCGAGGTTCGTGCCGCACCTGCGAGATCACATGAGAAGAATTTTGGTCGCATGTAAGAGTCCACAGAAGCGGAGTCTGGTCCACAGATGGGAAGACAGGAGGGCTGAAGAAAGACCACATAAATGATAGTTTGGCCAACCTTCGGAACAGTAGAAGTGGTCAAGTAGCCGCATGTGCGATAAATACTGGATTGGGGGCTTGGTATTACATGGGATTTTTGCCCATTTCTTTCATTCTCTCTTGGGCGATTTCTGCAGAGCTTCAAGGGGAGATTTTCATCAAGCAATACAAGGTAAGTTATTCATGCCTGTTACATGTTAAATACGTGGTTTATATATGGGATTAAACATGGACATTAGAAGGAATTTGGGATTTTGGTAAAAACCTAGAATTTAGTATTTTTTAATTTTGACCATAGAATTGAACATGGAATTCAGAATAAATTATATATTTAAGTTTGTAATAATATGGGTAATGTTTATCTTCAAAATTTTTGATATTCGAGCACATGGGCCCGAGGGTTGATTTTATAGACCTTTCGAGCGAAGCTGGGAATTATTGTGAATTTAATTATTATGAGTATTGGAGTATATCTTTATTGGTTTTCATGTTGTTTGACTAGTTTTGGATTGACGAGCATCGATTAGAGGTGATAGCGAGGATTTCGAGCCGGTTATGGAACTTCGGAGTGAGGTAAGTTTCCTGTCTCCATTTGTGAGGGGGAAACTACCCGTAGATGATGTCTTTGATATGTGCTACTTGTTCCAGGGTCTACGTATGCACGAGGTGATGAGAGTATGTACGTATCTAGATAGTTATTGTTCGAGTGGACTTAGGTTCTCACCATGTTGTAGCGTACTTTTCGAGTAGTCCATTGCCTATTAAAATTCCTTTATTTTACATCACGACTTGAGACTAGATTTGTGTAGAGTGATAGAATTTCTATTGTAGAGATTCTTCAGGCTTCATTAGTCGCTAAATAATGCTACTCCTCTTACGAATTTCTCCATCATTATGCGATCTCATCGAAAGGTTTCCTCAAAGCTTCTTATAATTCACATGTCCTTTATGAATGGGGTAAGTAACTCGTCAAAGCTTCTTATTCTAATGGGATCGGGTTGTTCTCCTTGGCAGGATAGACAGTTCTATTGTTTGTGTCATTCGACCCTCGGCAGTGCATACAATATCATGGATTGGGTTGTGTACCTCTGTAGGATTATGTATCACACTCTCATAGGAGCTGGCCGTTTGCCTCGGCAGTATAGTAGATGTATCTATGGTTATGTATCAGATTATGATGGGATCAGGCTGTACACCTCGACATTTCTATAAAACACTCCTATGGAATCATGCGTAATATTTGTTAAGAAGTAGTGTATCTGAGAAAATTTTCCTAATTTGAATTATGACAATATATCTGGTTAGGTCCCATATATATATGTGTGTGTGTGTGTGTGTGTGTGTATATATATATATATATATATATATATATATATATATTCATATTCTTCGATTGAGGAGGTAACTGCTAATCGAGGTTTGACTTGCAGTTGTGAGGAGCATTGTACCATGTATTTACAATTGTTTATTTCGTTTGTTACTCGGCCACAAATCTATTTACTTATTACTATATCTATCTTATTAGATCACTAATAAGTGTCAATGTTGACACCTCGTCACTACTTTTATAGGGTTAGGCTAGGTACATACTGGGTAGCTGTTGATTTATGAACTCATACAGCAGTTGCTGCAATTATTGTGCAGGTATAAATATATGTTTTTTGTGGTCCTCTAGGTACACAGGAGCGGCTCCTACATGGACTTTACGGTGAGCTGCAGTTCCTTGATACGATTCGGAGTATACCGAGTCTCCATCAAGGTTATTTACATTCCCTGTCTAACTTGTATTTTGGACGGATGTTATATTATTGTTGTACTTACTAATAGATGCTCATGCACTTGTGATACCGGATTTTGTGGGTCCTTACGGGTTGTTCGTTATTGTAGTTTTTGAAATATCATTATTTACCCTTTAAATTCGATTTCATACTATTAATTATTTAAAATTATGATTTCAAAATACTAAATTGAGTAATTAAGTTAATCATTCACTATTGGCTTGCCTGACAGTGGTATTAGGCGTCATCATGACCTTTGGTGGATTTTGAGCTGTGCCAACTTGGTATCAAAGTGTTAGGTTCACTTAGGTCTCACGAGTCATGAGAAAATCTAAAAGAGTCTTGTGGATCAGTACAAAGACGTTTGTATTTACCTTCGAGAGGTTACATGGCTATTAGGACCATTTGCTTCCTGCACAATCTTATGCAACATGAAGCACTTGTTATCAACTGGCCATCGAGGAGTTGCAGTGGTACTGTAGGTGTGGTACATGATGTTTTTCCCTGCATATTCGAGCAGGATATTATCGTCGCCTTGTGGAAGGATGTTCTATCCTTTCAGCCCAGTATCTATATTTCCTATGGTTTTGAGGCTATGGACTAATTACTATGATGTTCATGTATTGTTATCGCACATTGTTGGTGTTATGGTAGGGTGCTTGTTTATATGTCGATGTAGTGAATTACATGAATGGAGGAATTCTCGATGCATGATTTAGAGGCTCGGCATTTAATTCCAGCAAAAGAAGGGCAGTCGGACTATGAATGTTCAATTTTGTATTGATAGAGTAATGAGACTTGGTATTTTCGAGCGTGGTAGAATTTTCATCTGTGATATGGTGTCGTTGTCCTGGTTTGAATGTATTAAGGTTTGCAGCTGTTGTGATCTTCTTTTATTTGCCTACGGGGCAGCGTGCTATGAAATGGTGCCTGAGAAGAAATTGTTAGAGATAGCGATGTGTAGTGGTTTCGAGATTGAATTGGTCTTTCTAATGTTGATGTCTCGCGAAAGATGATCTTGTAGGAGGTTTAGAGTTGGTAGAAATTTATTATTTCATGTGCCACAGAGATGGATTTTGATTCGAGGTAGCATTTGGGTAGCAAAGGACCAAAAAGGACATGGTAGGATGTATCTCAGGATAGTCGAATTACTAGCAGGTCAAGTATAAAAGGTAGAGGTCGAGTAGTTACTTAAAGAAGATGGTTTAACCGAAGTGGGAGTAGCAGAGTAGCATATGGAATTTGTGGTAGGAAGCCATTTGTTTGAAGAAAGTTTAGAGCAATTTGGGAATCATGGTGGAAGTGACTAGGTCAACGAATTTTATTTGGAATGGTGGTTACTGTGCCGAGGAAGGTTGAATATGGCAAAGAGGAGTTTTCTTGAAATTAAGAGGGGTGTGAAGACTTGATTATCATTTTTGGAGTCAATGTGACTTCGAGATTGAAACGTTCTGTCGCACTTTCAGTTGATGTCAATGAAAGTGAACAGACTTGTACAACTGGTGGACGAACATGGGATCATGAAGGTTTACTGATTTTCTGGTAGTTGTACCTAGTTAGTGCCGTTGGAAGATGTCGGCATGGAATTACACAGGTGGGTTATCTCCTGGTGAGTAGATTAGCAGTTGCATGATTTTGATGAAGTTTCTTCGAAGAGTTTTGCTTACTATCCAGTGGGATTGGTTGATAATTAGAAATGTTCATGAAAAGTTTAATAGGAAACTACAAGAAATTTGGCTAGTAAATTGCACGAGATCATAGTAATTAGGAAGGAGGAATCTTTGCGATTTCCGGTTATCGATGCATTGGTGGGTTATTATGACTAAGGAAAGAAAACATCAGTGGTGACTCGAGCAAAGGATTTGAGGAATATGTGCTATATTTGGCCTTATTTATTCATGTTCAGGTTTTGGGAAGACTCTCAGTTTATGCTTCTTGTGTGTATAATGTACAAGGAAAAGAATTCAGACGTGTGCTTTTTTGATAGGGTGTTCACATGTTACCAACACACTATAGTTTGGTTTATATTCAGGACCAAGTCAGAGTGGGTGAATCTTAACACTGGTCCTAGTGGATTCAAGAATTTAAGTGCAGTGCCTAAAGACTCGAATGCTCTATGCTATCACTGGGCACAATGCAGTATTGGAGGAAAGGAATAAATAGATTCGATTTCGCGAAAGGTCTTGCGGAATGTGTGTACAAGTTGGAGATGCCATTGTGCGTATTAGGAAAGTATGAGATAGTTCATGAGTATTGAGACGATGTGGTTTCGTGAGGTAGGTCACTCGGATGAGTGCATATTTGGTTCGTTACATTTTAAGCTGGAGCTAGTGTTATTTCTAAGGCAAGTCGAGCATAAATTGGAAGAAGTTAGGTCAGTTACTAATGGTTGAATCAGCACGATTATGGCAGTGATAAATTCCTTTAGTGTGAAGTTATATATGTGGTTGTGGTTGTACATATAGGCTCAGAAACCACTATAACTTGATTCATCTGGGAGGCATCTGATTCAAATGGCTTTATGGTATAAATAGCTTCTGCAAGATTCATGTCAGTTTAGATCACGACTTTGAGGTTTGCATTTTTTGCGTTTTACTAATTCAGTTGCGTGTTGCATTGCGTGTTGCAGGATTATGTATCACACTCATATGGGAGCGGGCTATTCGCCTCGGCAATATAATAGATGTATCTATTGTTATGTACCAGATTATGATGGGATCGGGCTGTACACCTCAACATTTCTATAAAACACTCATATGGAATAACGCATTATATTTGTTAAGAAGCCGATGTATTTAAGAATTTTTCCTGATTCTAATTATGAAAATATATCTGGTAAGGTCTAACATATATATATATATATATATATATATATCTCTGTGTGTGTGTGTGTGTATGTGTGTGTGTGTGTGTGTTCTCCGATTGAGGAGGTAACTGCTAATCGAGAGTTTGAGTTGCTATTATAAGGAGGATTTTACCACATACTTACACTTGTCTATTTCGTTTGTTACTCTGCCAGATATTAGTTTACTTCGTATTGTATCTGTCTTATTGGACCACTAGTAAGTATTGATGTCAACCCTCGTTACTACTTCTCCGGGGTTAGGCTAGATACTTACTGGGTAGACTGATTATTTATGTATTCATGCTACACTTGCTTCACTTATTGTGTAGGTATACATATATGTTTCTGGTGGTCCTCTGGGTGCATAAGTGCAGCTGTTGCGGTGACTTTACAATGAGCTGCACTTCCTTGATACGATCCGCAACATACAAAGTCTCCATCAGGGTTATTTATATTCCCCGTGTCACTTGAATTTCAAACGGATGTTGAATTTTTTTGTACTCATTAATAGATGCTCATGCACTTGTGACACCAGTTTCGGGGGTTCTTACGGATTGTTCATTATTGTAGTTCTTGAAATTTCATCACTTATCATGTAAATTCTATTTCATACTATTTAACTAATGAAAATTATAATTTCAAAATACTAAAATGAGTAATTAAGTTAATCATTCGCCGTTGGCTTGCCTGACGGTGGTGGTAGGCGCCATCACGACCTTTTGTAGATTTTGTTTCGTGGCGGTTTGGCTGCATAGAAAAGGATAGACGGTTAATGAATTAGTTGGATATTATAAGATAATATGAAAGTTTTAATCATTACTTATTTAATAGCAATCAAAGTCCTTGAAGCACTGCCAATGCTACTAGTAATATCGACAACAACCAAATTAGCATCCCCTTGTTTGTTTGAATATGGATTTGCTCGCTTGAAGTTTTGATCTCCATGAATACTATCATTCTCATTTTGGGATGGACGTTTTTTTGAAGAATGACCAGCGATGCCTAATGGAATGGAACACCTATTGACTTGATGAGCATGAACATGTCCCTTATTCTTTTGAACTTCTTTATATGGAGGTCCCTTGATGTCGCATGGTACAACTACTTTGTCTTTTAAAGTAGGAGGGTTTCCCTTCATGTTTTGCTCTGGAGTCATGATCTCTAAAGGCATAGTAGTAACTAGCCTAGTGGTATTCACCAAATATTACAAATGGTTTCAAGGAAGTTTTCATGCACTCTTTCTCACCAAGATTTATAATCGGACAAGACATATTTCTTCATCTTGGGAATAATAGGGGGAATGTGGAATTTGACCTACTTTTAGAAAACATAAAAGTTCATAAAAGTTCCAATCCTTTTTCTAAAGAGGCCTTACAAAAATCTTGATCCAAGCAATTGGGGATGTGTTGATAAAACCAAATTTTCTATTGAAGTAATGAAGGCTATAAGGCTCCACGATGAAGGTAGATCCATTTTTCAAAGGAAGGTAATTCGAGCGAATACTCATAAAATAATTTGACTCGGGCTCTTTCTCATTTCCATAATCATGACAATAATACGGTTGAGAATTACTTGGCATTGTGGAAGTCCATGCGACACTTTCTCCTCCATGAATATATTTTCTTGCGTCTTCATTTCCAAAGTATCTCGCTATTCTCACCTGCATATATGTCCATCATAGGAGTAACCAACCTATTTGTTAGAGAAAAATGTCTTGAAGTAACAGGCCAACCAACCATACACATAATAAATTGGAAAGTAATCTCTAGAAGGATTGAGTGGTGAGCCATTTGAAATTGTGTTTAAGCCCCCGTAGATGCTAGCTAAGACTATAACGACGAAGTTAATTCTATGCCCACTTGCTCAAAGGCCTGAAATCTTGAAAATCTCAGGCCGAATGAAGTCTCCTTCTTTTGTAGGGAGCACAAAGACACATAGCCATCATGATAGAAAAGCAGCCAAGTATACTTCATATTTCTTGTCACTTCTAACGTGATGTTTAACAAATAGTGCATCTTCAACTTCCAACTAATTGGCTATTTTATTTATAGCTCTAGTAAGGTTGTGCGTCGATATGGGGCGAGTTAACTTCTTTTCCTTTCCTACTGGAGGTTGTTCATACTTTATAACCTTTTTGCACTAAAACTCTATCCATCTTTTCACAGGGACATAATGACTTTTAGTGTTTCCTTCTCGGAGTAGGTGATCTGCATCAATCAATTGTTGGCAGGCTTGTGGAAGGAACATTTTATCCATGTCATAAGCACCTGTAAGTTCTCGAGTATTTAGAATAACTTCCTCATAAGTATACCCCATCAAAGGTAGAACCTTAATAGTGCATAATTCCCAAAGGGATATAGATAACTCTCCAACTGAAGTAAGCAATATGTTTGTAAGAGGACACTAAGCCTCACAAAAGGTTTGCATGATACTTGTAGAATGATTATATGTAAATAATGAGGCATAAACAACATCGTAAATATTGGCGGCCCTCAATGTTCAGTGATTTGTATTAAGGATGTCTTCGGTTCATTCCCAATAGCAGAGAACATAGTTAAATTAGACACCAAAAATTAAGGAATCACTCAGTTTACTTCTCATTTAAGGATTCGTCGTCCTAACCATGGGAGATAATTTCTCACATTCTTAACTTTGTCATTATGAAAATGAAGAGTCCATATCTTGAATTTATGATTGGTGTTTTCAAAATTCCAATAGACCAAACGAAATGAATTTTGCAAGGATTACCACGAAACTGCATATATGCCAGCCAGTGGTGTATCAACTAGCAATCTGGTCTCCATTTTACTATCCGTATGCACTAAAGTTATAAGATATTTGGACGTGGAGGAAGAGGATGTTGAGTCTCTGAAGTAAACCATGTTCAAGCTGCATAAAATAAAAAATAAGTACCTAAGTCAAAAGGGAAGGGTAACAATCATGATCTTGAAAGAAAGTGTGGATAAGCAAAATTTTCGCCTCAGAATTTTTTTTTGTTTTTAAAGGGTTTTCGTTGCAAACTTTTAAAGGTATTCATCTCAAACTTTTAAAGGCATTAAAACTTTTAAGGTTTTCATTCTTAAATTTTAACTATGATTCAAACTTTTAAAGGTACTCTTCTTGAACCTTTAAAGGTGCTTGTGGCGAACTTTAAAGGGTCATCTCTGTGGAAATTTAAAGATTTCTATCATGAGCTTTTTAGGGTCTTTGCCACGAATTTTTAAAAGCCTTCACCGCGTGCTTTTAAAGGTCTCCCTGACAACTTTAAAGGTCTTCATTGAAGACTTTTAAAGATCTTGACCACAAACTTTTAAGAATCTTTGCATGATTTTTATGGGTCTTAGCCACAAATTTTAAAGATCTTCAACACGTGCTTTTAAAGGTCTCCACCGAAACTTAAAAGGTCTTCACTATGAACTTTTAAAGATCTTGACTACGAGCTTTTAAGGATTTTTGCGTGAACTCTTATGAGTTTTTGCCACAAGTTTTAAAGATTTTTATTGCGAACTTTTAAATATCTTCATCTCGAACTTTTAAAATGCTTCGTAGTTGATGAAGTTACTTCAAAAAAGAAAAAAGAAAAAATCTAACATAGTACAAAAAGAAAGCATAAGAAAAAACGAAGTTGCGTCAATGTCTCTAAGTCATCAAAAATAGACTCATAGTGATTTGCAAAAGCTGTAATTAGCATTGAATTGGTACTAATGAAATGAAGAGTATGGAATTTATTGTTGAGATATGTAAATAGGCAATGACGATACTACTCACATGTAGACCATTTTGGTCATTGAAGGAAAGAGTCATATCTGAGCCTAATAGGCTACTTCTACAATTAGGCTATTTTTGTAATTTGTTTGTCTATGTCTGTAATTAGACTAGTTGTGTAAATAGGCTATACTTGCAATTAGGCCAGTCATGTAAATAGGCTATATCTGTAAAAGGGTTATTTTGATATAAGGGGTCAGGGGTCGTTTGTAATAACCGACGCGTCATTTTCTCAGAAATAATATCTGAGTCTTCTTCGAGACTCTTCGATGCTCTCCCTTCTCTCTACTTTCTCTCTCTAAGTTTCTTCGATATTGTGCATGTTTTCATGGTATCAGAGCCTTGTATAGTGATCCGATGATGCTCTTGTGTGAATCAATGATTCATTTGAACCATTCTCTGATAAAAATTCGAGGTTTTTCTGAGATCGAAAGATCGATGATTTTTTTTTGGTTCTGTTAGGGTTCCTTCGAGCCTCTATCTTCACGATCTGTGACCGTTCCTTCTCTATTGAACGGTTCAATCGTTTATTGTGAAATTTTCGGAGATTTTTCGGTGAGTTTTCAACCTCTAGGGTTTTCTGGTGGTCAAAACGGTTGTTTGATTGCCATCCGGTGGTTTGATACTCATTTTGCTGAGGTTTTGGTTGTTGTCACTACTGTTGCAACATCATTGACGGTATTTGCGGTAAAGTTTTGACGGTTACTTCTAGGGTTCATACTTAGGGTTTCATTTGTTGTTAAAGGCCGATCTTCTCCGGTTGCGAAGAAGGACGGTAACCTCGTTCCTATTCTTTGGTTGTGATTCTTTGACTGCTTGTGCGATTATTTGATTCTATCTGTGAATAACCTATTTGAGTTGTGAGTACTGGTTGTTTAGATTGTGAATATTGATTTGTGGTGATATTTGTAAAAGATTTCATTCATTTGAACATGGCTGGTAACACGAGTGGTAATGGTTCTGGTGGTAACTCTGGTCCTATCGATCCTTCCAATCCTTTGTTTGTACATTCTTCTGATGTGCTTGGTGCATGCCTTGTTCCCACTCCTTTTTCAGGTAGTGGTTATGGAGGGTGGAAACGTAAGATAACAATGGCTTTATCTGCTAAAAATAAAATTTGTTTCATTGATGGTCCTTTTTCCCGACCTAGTAATAATGTGAGCTTACAGAGGTTGTGGGATAGATGTAACATGCTCGTTATGTCATGGTTAACTTCTTCTGTGTCATCTCAAATAGCTGATAGTGTACAATATTCTGACACTGCTCAAAGCATGTGGTCTCAACTTGAGAAGAGATATGGTACCCCCAATAAAACAAAAATCTTTGAGCTTAAATGGGAACTCTCTCAGACATCCCAAGGTTCCCTTGATGTAGCCTCATACTTTAATAAACTCAAGAGTTTATGGGATGAATTGGGGACAATGGTCCCAAACCATGGACAGAAGTGCACTTGTGCTGCTAAGAATGGTATTATCGAGGAAGATGATGAAAACAAGATTTATCAGTTCCTTATGGGACTGAATGAGACATATTTGGGTGTAAGGAGTAATTTGTTAATGATGCAGCAATTTTCTTCCCTTGACAGTGTTTATAATATTGTACTCAATGATGAAAAACAAAGAGAAGTCAAGTCTGTCTCCCATATGAGCCCAGACTCTATGTCTTTTAATGTTCACACTGACAGGCCCTCTGCTGGGTTCAACCAGGGTAAATTGTCTGGTTCTAACTTCAGACCTAAAGTCAATTTTGAACAAAATAGAGGAAACTTGTTTTGCAGATATTGCAAGAAGTCTGGACACTTAATTGATAAGTGTTTCAAGCTGCATGGTTTTCCTCAAAGCAATTCTTACACCAAGGGAAGGAAATCTGCTGCTCATCTTTCCACTAGTACTGATTGTGTGTCTGCTGATACAGGAAATTCAGGTCTGTCTGTTCCTCTAGAGGATCCTATTGCCAGTCAACCTGTGATACCAGGGTTGAGCAGACAGCAATGTGATCAGATTGTGAGCTTAATTCGACAAACTCTTTCTACTAGTGATCAAGCTTCTTCTCCCATGAGTTCTGCTAATTTTGCTGGTACTTTGATGTCTGAGAGTCTTGTTTCTGATTCCAAGTTGTGCATGCTTACAAACATAAATTCTGCTACCTGGATCATTGATTCAGGGGCTTCCAAAGACTTATGATAAAAATCTACTTTTTGATATTATACCCTTAACTATCCCTTACCTTGTTTCCCTTCCTAATGGTTATAAAGTAAAGGTCACTTGTACAGGATCATTTGCATTGACTCCTTCTCTTACTCTTCACAATGTACTCTTGGTTCCTTCTTTCAAACATAATTTGATTTCTGTTCATAAATTGATGAAACAATTGAATTGTTTAGTTTTGTTTACACCAACCTCATGTCTTCTTTACCTGTTACAGGACCTTTCTCTGAAGAGGCTTCTGGATCTTGGTAAAGAGGAGGCTGGTCTGTACAAGTACTCTTGGTCACCTCCTTCCTCTTTTGCCTCTTCCAAGTCTTCTTCTACTCCTGAGCATAGTGTTTCACATGTTTGTAATGATGATGTTGTTTCTGATGGCAAACATTTTAGCTCAATTGTACAATCTCCCAGTTGTAATAATGCTGCTACTGCTGATATGAACTATATTTGGCATTTGAGATTAGCACACACTTCCTTTGCTAATATGAAACATGTTTCTAGCTTACCTTTTTCTTTTGCTGCTAAACAACCTTTTCCTTGCTCTATTTGTCCTATGGCTAAACAAACCAGACTGCCTTTCCCTGATAGTAGCATTAGCACTACTAAACCATTCCAACTTATACATGTAGATACTTGGGGCCCTTACCATACCCCTACTTCCCTTGGTAGTAAATACTTTCTCACCATAGTTGATGACTTTTCTAGGGCCACCTGGACACATTTGATGGGTTCTAAAAGTAATGCCTTCCCTCTATTAATATCTTTCATTTCCTATGTTCAGACTCAGTTCAATTCCATGGTCCAGGTTGTCAGGAGTGATAATGCCCTGGAACTGGGTTCCAGTGCATAAGGGATTTCCTTTTTCAGTGAACTTGGGATTGTGCATCAAACAACTTGCCCTCATTCTCCTCAACAGAATGGGGTTGTTGAGAGAAAACACAGATCCTTACTTGAAACTTGTAGGGCTCTTCTTTTTCAGTCTGGTTTGCCTATATCATTTTGGGGTGATTGTTTGTTAACTGCAACATACATCATTAATAGATTGCCATCCAGAGTACTTCATTACAAATCACCTCATGAATTATTGCATGGTTCTCCCCCTTCCTACTCTCACCTAAGAACTTTTTGTTGTTTGGCTTATGCTGCTGTCCCTATCTCTCAAAGGGATAAACTGAAGTTTAGAGCTCATTCTTGTGTTTTTATTGGTTACCCTTTTGGTAAGAAAGGCTACAAATTGTATGATTTGAATTCTAAGAAATGTTTTGTTTCTAGAGATGTTGTCTTTCATGAAACTCACTTTCCCTTTAAAACTGCACCTCCATCTTCCTCTCCTCCTCCTCCTGTTCCGTTTTCTGATGACATTCTTGACCATTCTTTACTGCTACCAACTTCCAGTGATTCTTCCCCTTCTTCTCCTCTTAGTTCTTCTCCTGCCTCTCCTGTATCCATTCCTTCTCCCCTTTTCACTCATGATACTTCTCCTCCTGCTTTACCTGTCTCTCAGCCTGTTTCCTTGCCCAGAAAATCCACCAGACAACATATTCCCCCTCCTTACCTTAAAGACTATGTTTGCCAACATCCAGCCTTCTCTGGTTCCTCTTCCTCCAACTTGGAATCTGAACTTATGTTTTACTCTCAAGCTGCCTCTGTACCAGCTTGGCAGGATGCCATGAGGAAGGAATTTGATGCATTGGATGCTAACCATACTTGGGACATTGTGCATCTTCCTCCAGGCAAGAAACCTATTGGCTGTAAGTGGGTTTACAAGATCAAATATAAATCTGATGGCTCTATTGAAAGATATAAGGCAAGGTTGGTTATTAGAGGTGATACACAGGTTGAGGGTGTGGACTTTACAGACACATTTTCTCCTGTTGTTAAGATGACTTCAGTGAAATGCATTATTGCAGTGGCTGTTAAAAACCACTGGCCATTGTTTCAGCTTGATGTTAACAATGCCTTCCTCCATGGTGATTTGGATGAGGAAGTGTATATGAAACTTCCTCCAGGTTTGGTGGTATCTGATTCTGCTTCTCCTTCTTCTTCTTCTACCTCTTCTTCTTCTTCTCTTCCTTTGGTCTGTAAACTAAAGAAATCTTTATATGGGCTCAGGCAGGCCTCCAGGCAGTGGTATGCTAAGCTGTCATCTGCTCTTCATTCAAGAGGTTAAAGGCACTCTTTGAATGATTATTCGTCTATGTCTGTAATTAGACTAGTTATGTAAATAGGCTATACTTGCAATTAGGCCAGTCATGTAAATAGGCTATATCTGTAAAAGGGGTTATTTTGATATAAGGGGTCAGGGGTCGTTTGTAATAACCGAGGCGTCATTTTCTCAGAAATAATATCTGAGTCTTCTTCGAGACTTTTCGATGCTCTCCCTTCTTTCTACTTTCTCTCTCTAAGTTTCTTCGATATTGTGCATGTTTTCATTTATAGATATCAAAATGCACCTGTCAAGAATGTGGGATCATGTGTATAAGCGGCAAATAATCCTTCCCTACCTCTATAAGGAATGGCATGGCAATTCAATTTGAAGTCAAATATACTTCCTGAAGAATTTCAATTTGAAATAATGTCCCGAATTATCCGATTTGGGAGTCTAAGGATTTGCGTAACAAAGCGGAAAATATTCCTCGTTAAAGAACGTGATAGGAAGCAAAATAAGTGGACAGAGTATATGATTGGTTATTAGCCATGTCATGACAAAAATGACAATTTAAAAAATAATTTGTCTCACGTGAGAAAAACGCACTGAAAATCACGATCCAAAAAATGAGGATGTGAACTTTTCACAAGTGCAAAAAACAAAAACGTTTTACAATTTGCTCGAGTAATCCAGTATAATTATCATACTTCAAGCTCAGCCTTCAAAAGCTTAGACGTTCAATAAATTTGAAGTAGAGAGTATTTGTAGATAATTAAAATTTTATTGAATTTAAATTTATGTAAAATTTGGGTGATCTCAATTAGATATATTTTGGTCCAAATAAATATTATGACTAATATAATTGAATTAATTATATAAGTTAAATATATATAGATTAAATAAAAAAGTCTTAATTCATTGGGCTAGTCCATTTTATTGAGCTAAAGTGATGAGTCCACTTCATTAAGCCCAAGATGTGATCTTTCTAAAGGCCCAGTTTGACACCACGTGTCAAATGACATGGCGGGCCAAGTCAAGCGGAAGAGCCAAGATGATCGTGCCACATATCAAAATGACATGTGCTACCAAATCAAATTAAATGACCAATGAAACTGTGACACATGTGCAAGTGACATCTTCTGGCCAATCAAATGCGGCCTTATCACGCTTTAATCTGATTGGTCGGAAAGAGTTTGTTCAAATCATAACTCTTCCCTCTCACAACTATAAATAGGGGTCTTTATAACTAAGAAAAGGGACCAGAAGTTATAAAAAGAAGCAAGAGAGAGCTCGTGGATAAAATGTTGCAAAAAGCTACAAGCATTCAAATGTTCTAAGGATTAAAAGATTAAGACGAAGATTCAAAAACAAGCTGCAAGTCATTGGATTTAAAAAATATCAAGATCAAGATTAAGTCTCAAGCACTTGGATTAAAATAAAATAAATTCAAGATTAAGCTCGAATGCTATTCTATTTACTATTGGAAAGAAAAATAAGATGATTCATAGATATCGTAACACATTGTATGAAATAAATTACTACGATTGTTGTAATATTTTTCGGTATTGATTTTATTTTTTTGATGCAAATTTATTGTCTATATTTATTTTTGTCATTTCTTTTAGTTTTTATTTAATATTTATTTAGTTATAAAAAGTTTAACAAAATAAAATTGAAAAAAGTTTATGTAACAAAAATTTCGAAAAACATGAAAAACCAAACAAAATCGAATCAATCCAAACTGATATAGTCAATTTAATTTGGGTGTGGAAAAAATCAAACTAACTCGATCCATATAGACCCTCACCCAGCACAATATAATTTTTATTAAAGAAAAAAAAAGTATTTAGCAGCATCTTGTTCTATCTTAAAGTGCCCTTTGAATTACACACGCATATCTTTTGGATCCTCCATCATCAAGAATCTTAGGTCTTATAAACTTGGGATTTCCTCCTTTTATTTATTTTTTCTACATATATATATATATGAACCTAACAAAAACGTGATGATTACAATATTTTAAAAATGGGTAAAAATAATTAAAGTGTCCTTCGAATTATGTATTAGGAATATCAAGAGGAACGTAAGAACCTAATAAGAACGTGATGATTACCGCATTTCAAAAATGGTTAAAATAGTTACCTAAACAAATGATCTAATTAAGAATAACGTTTTTGTCCTTTTAAGAATATTGGCAATTTTCTGCTCACAATAGCCTATGAGTTTCTGAGGGTGAGAAGTTAAAAGATTCCTTAGTCAGATTAAAATAAAATGAAATGGTAACAGTAATTATACTGCTGGTGAAAATCCTAAGATAAAAAGAGAAAGATCAATAAAACATTATGGAGGAGCGATAAGTAAATCATGGTTCTATATCGTGGCACATTCAGGATATTAAGGTAATAGGTGTTCGTGTGCCACCGTCTTTTACCTAGGTTGACAAATAAAGTACAAGTGCATCCTTAATAGGGTGGGACACATGTAATTCATTCATCTTTAATTAGAGGTTTCGGGTTCGATTCTTGGAAATATATGGAGCACTTTTCCTTTTTAATGAGCTCTACGCAATATGAACTTGAATTAGTTAATCCAACGAATACCGACTATCAGATGGTAATACCAAAATAATGTAAAAAATAAAAAGCATGAAAAAACAAGAATCTCTCGTAGCCGAAAAATCAATATAAGTTCTTAACTACCGTTTCGATCCTCCAACTTAAGACCGAAACAACATTTTAATCCACCCTCTGAACCAAGCACCCATGCCCACTTTTGTCAATGGTTGGTCATTGTCTTATTTTAGTCTTTTATCATCTGTAATCTACAATCTATAAGCAAGAGATAATGGGTACTCATAGTGGGTCCGCCATTGGCTCTACATAACTTCTGATCTTAATGAGTACGCATGAATGCGTTTTATATCTAATGGATTTCCTTGAGTTGCTGAAGCAAGACTAAAAATGTTTTTTCATGTGATTGAATAAAACTTTTGTGAAGGCACTTTTGTGATCGTTTTCTTAAAGTCACCTTTGAACTAAATGTTAGTTTCTGTCTTTGGTGCATGATAAGTGCATTTTTCATGATTGAGCTGATAATTTCACTCTAGAACGGTTCCTTCAAATTTGAAGTATCTGCTATTAGTTGATTTCATGTCTGAGGAATTTTCTTTTGTAATTGGACATCAAAAAGGTTAATGCTGAGAAGTAGCAGTATTTGGGAAGGAGAGGACCCAAAAACATTACAGGAGGCACTCAATGGTGGGATGAAAGTATAGACTTTTGATCAACTTCAACAGAGAATTCCAGAAAGAATTATTGATCATGTTGTCTGTGGCATGCTTCCAAAAGGGAGGGTAAGTTTTCATTACTGTTTGTCCTTTCATACAGTGACCTGCATTGAAATTCCCTTGTTAATGGGAATATTAGGCCGTATGCATATCATGTTAAAATATGGGAATATTAGGCAGTATGAACTCCAAACGAGAGAAAACAAACACTCTCTTTCTCATTTTCTCTTCTATTTTCTCTCCCTCTTTCAAACGAGGGATAAAAATATTTTTTGTTTTGTTTTCTGGTTTTGATAAAGTAAGATAATTTCGTTAAATGGCATCAAGGAGATACATAGCGAAAATATACAACAAAAGTATGGCTGCTCATATACAAAAAATTACTGAATACCTAAGGAGCAGACATGATCTAAAAAAATTCAAAGCTAGTTACAGGGCTTGGTTGTTGAACCAACTAAATAAATTGATTAGACAAGTTGCTTTGAGAGTGTGATAAGGATTCAAAATCCCATTTGCGATTTCTCTTATGCCACCATTTTTTGAAATCTCATAAACATGTTCTTTTCTTTTTCCTGTATATCAATTCTAAATTATTGTACTTTTCTTCTTGTGCACCTTGGTAGACATTTGTTTAGCATAGTACTACCATTGTTGCACCTGTAAAAGGCCATTCATTTTTAATGCTATTATTGGAGGCTTTCCAGTATAAATTTCCTCCAGAGGTCATGTCTGTGTAGGTTTATTAAGCAAATGAACATTCATCTTTTAAGTTTCGGTCCTAAATTCTACAGCCTTTTTCTTTTCTTTTTGTTTTTCAAATTTTCATTTGTAATCTCCATGTATCCTTTGCTTTGCTTGGTATTTCATGTTGGTAGTCCTATGTTGGATTATGTCGTGACATTACTAAATCTCAGCTCATGAAGAACATACAAAATATACTCTCCGGTGGATCGCGACCTTGTTGTCAAGGTTCAGTAATCTATGTGCTTTGGAAAGAACAAAGATATATTGAAAGAAAAGAACACCAACAAATACTAGGTGGTCTTTTCTCATCTATCTAAACTTTGGCGGAAGAGCTACCGGGTATTTGTGCCAGTGGGAGCTAGCATTGTCACTCAATTTTTTTGCATAGGATGTTGTGATAAAACCTAGTCTCTATGATTAAGTAAGCCTAATGTAGGAGGTAGCATTGTCACGACTTCAATTTTCCTCCATAGGATCGTGATGAAACCTAATCTCTATGATTAAGTAACCTTAATAATAATGAAAACTGAACATACATAATCAACAAATTGAGGAAAATAACTAAACAATAGATAAAAACCTTCCGAAAACTGAGTCTCACACTACACACTCCAAAACTGGTGGAAACGAGTCATATAAGCTCTATAACAAGAGTAACTGCTACATCATTGTCTGAAACTAAATGCAATATTAAATAAGGATAAAGGAAGGTGACTCCGAGGCCTGCAAACGCCGAGCAGGCATACCTTGAAGTCTCTGATAAAACAGCTAGCAGGAATCTCTATCTATCACTACGAGCAGATATACATTGGATCTGCACAAAACGATGTGCAGAAGCATAGTATAAGTACATCATAACGGTACCCAAACACCTACTAGGATATGAATAGATAGTATAGAATGAAACACAGTCATAAAATGGGAAGTAAGAAACCAACTAATACAGAACAAGATGATATCATGCTTTAATACCAAAAAAATCAGCAGTGGAAATAGCATTAAAGAAACAACTAAAGTAATATAAAGATCATGTACAGACTACAACTACTAGAATGATAACGAATGGAGCGACAAAAAATATTTCTTCCACGACACTTTGCAAAATGAAATAATAACAAGAAACACAACGAGGTACAACCTCGTGTATATTGAAATCAACCGAGGTACTGCTCGCATAATCCAGAATAAAAATCGAGGTACCGCTTCGTATTCACATTTCTCAATTTCAATCACAATCCTTCCTTATGCCGCTGTGTGAGCCTTATATTTGAAAATAGGTATTTAAAATGATTTTCCCGAAATAGCTACACGTACTTTCGCCACCTTATGACGCCGCGTGGCTTCATGTAGTTCCCTTACAAGCAATCACGTACATAAGTACCACCTTATACTGTCGCATGCACATCAACCCAAGCCTTATACCACCGCATGGGATTCAATATCATATCACAAAAACTGCTTGCACCTCAGGTGCCCACATATTACAACTTGCTAATAACAACAATATCAATATTTCCACAACAATAGCACATGGCTCCAACACAACGTATACGAAATTATCAACAACGATAATGGATGCAAAATGCTTAGTAGAATATATGTTTCAATGATCGCCTCAAAGTATTAACAACTTCCACAACCTCAACATCAAATAACTCAACAATGAGAAAACAACGTGTAACCATGATATTGGATAAGACTAACTCACAATAAAGGGAATACTCTTCAATAATGAGTATCAAAAAATGGAAGTCAGCAAATAAAGGGGAAACCTGAACAATTAATTCAACAATGATAATTAACAATGAATAGATAACATGTAGCAATAAAGGGGAAAACAAGTTCAACTAAAATATGGGAGCAATTTAGCAAGTAGGATGTAGGACAATTACTAAACACGTCAACTAAGGCATTTAAGGATAGTCTAGCACAATTAAGGATGATTTAACTATGAGAATTTATATAATAATGGCATTTCAGTTAAAGCATGGAAATAGTCCCAAATGTTAGATAATACGCTTAACGCTAGAGGAGGGGGGGGGGTTGAATAGCGTTATAATAAAATTTAGCGTAAACTTGCGGAAATTAAAATTTGCAGGAAATAATTAAGTGCGTTAAATAAAAAAAAAGAAAGAACGCACCGATGTATTCTGGTTCACCACAACACGTGGCTAGTCCAGTCCCCGAGAGACTCTCTCGAGATTTTCCACTAACTTGTCAAGCTTACGGGTGCTCAAAAAACCTTTACAACTTAAGGACACAAGCCATAACACCTTTGCTCGGAGATACAACACTCCAAGACTTCAACCAAGGAAACACAAGTTCCATACAACAAGAGAATTACAATTCTCTTACAAGTGTACAAAACACTAAGCACTCAAACAAAACACTCCTTAATGAGTAGATATGAGTAAAAGAAGTAGGCTCAAGATTACAACAACTATGGACAAGACTTTGGCTCTCAAAAGCTTTATGAAATGAATATAAAATGATAAACAATAATATGCAAGCTTATAGCAATAGAATGATCAGTTGTTGTGTGTTGTTGTGTTTAAAACACTGAAATGAAGCTGTATTTATAGTTGAAAAACTTGGCATTACCGTTGCCTAATTGCCAATTAAGAGTTGCTGATTTTACTCTGTGATAATCGATTGTCAGGAAGCCACAATCGATTGTTTGCCAATCGTTCCAAAAATCAATCCCAGATTTTACGCTTAACAATCGATTGTCCAAGATCAACAATCGATTATTGGCAACGTTCAAAAAATCATTTCCAGTCGTAAAACAATCGATTATACCAAATCAATAATCGATTATTCAGCAACGTTCAAAAAATCTTTTTCAGATTTCAATATCAACAATCGATTGTACAAAATCGACAATCGATTACCTGACGGTATTTGAAAATTTTACGACAACGGTCAGCTTCACAATCGATTGTGCAATGTTAACAATCGATTATTTATCAGACTTTGAAAATCGTTTTAGACACTGCCTCATGACAATCGATTGTTATATACTCACAATCGATTATTTAATAATTTTGAAAAAGTCTGGAAGTCATTGCCTCAACACAATCGATTGTCATATGTTCACAATCGATTATTTTGTGACTTTTAAAAATCTGATGGACACTGTCTCTTCACAATCGATTGTCATTAGCTTCACAATCGATTATTCTGAGTTTTGAAAAACTTTGATGGACACTGTTTCATCACAATCGATTGTCATAAGGTTCACAATCAATTGTCATGCAGGTTTTGAAAAACCTGATGTTCACTGCCTTAACACAATCGATTGTCATTAGTTCACAATCGATTGTCATGCAGTCTTGGCTTAACATAATCGATTATCATAAGTACATAATCGATTATCTTAGTCCAGATTTTAGAGGCATGTTTAAAAATCATTTTGACTAAAGTAAATATGTATGATTTAAAATCGTCTAGCATTAAATTAAATATGCATGATTTTGTAAAAATAATTTTACGAGAGAAGCCATGTCATGAGTCAAGTTGTCGGATCAAGATCACAATTAAGAACGACTCATTTAAACTATAAAACTTTGTCTTGTGCTTGAATCTCGTTATCCACCAATTATGCGCTTGTACTTGAACTTCGTCATATATCACTTTGCGCTTCGTTTGTCATTCATCAAAACCTACACATAAGAACACACGTTTTAGTATAAAGCCTTGAGAACGTGTTTCCAACAATTTCCCCCTTTTTGATAATGACAAACTTTAAGCGGGATATGCAACTTAAACAATTTATAATGACGATTCAAGACACGTAAAGATATGCAATAAGTATGCGATTCGTTCCCCCTCAATATATGAATTCCCCCTCAATTTAAGCTTATAAATATTGAGAGTGCATACCCGTTATCTTCCCCCTTTTGCCATAAGCAAAAATAATATAAGAAGATGCCAAATTTATTGGAAAGAAAACGTGATTACTTAAAGAGAGTACAATAACTCAAGTAATAGCAGAACAATCGATTATTGATACGAGATAATCGATTATTTAGACGACAGAGACCGAATTTTCTGAAGAAGACTTGATTATTGCGCGTCATGCTTTATAATTCCCCCTACCTTTAGGGCGATACCTGCAAAAATTTGTTAGACGTCTCCGACGCTCAAGTTAGAAATCATGTAAGATAAAAAAGATGCAATGCATGACTTAGATCAACGTGGAGTCAAGAATCCCGAGCTCACTACGAATTCGGAAGAAGGACTCTTTCTCTAAGGGTTTAGTAAAGATGTCGGCAATTGGTCTTTGGTTTCAACAAATTCGATTTCGACATCGCCCTTGAGAACGTGATCTCTTATAAAATGATGTCTAATTTCAATGTGTTTTGTTCGCGAATGAAGAAAGGGGTTCTTCGTCAAGCATATGGCACTAGTATTATCACATCTAAGAGGGATATGATCAAGACTGAGGCCATAGTCCAAGAGTTGTTGTTTCATCCAGAGGATTTGAGCGCAACAACTCCCCGCGGCTACATATTCAGCCTCAGTTGTGGACAACGCAACACTTACTTGTTTCTTGCTAAACCAAGAAACGAGAGAGCTACCGAGCAAATGGCAAGTGCCACTGGTGCTTTTGCGGTCCAATTTGCATCCAGCAAAATCGGAGTCGGAATAGCCAACGAGTTGGCATGAAGAACCTTTGGGGTACCATAGACCCACATTTGTAGTACCAACAAGGTACTTCAAAATCCGTTTTACCGCAGTAAGGTGAGACTCCTTCGGACACGATTGATAACGGGCGCATAAGCACACGCTAAACATGATGTCCGGACGACCAGCAGTAAGATAGAGAAGAGAGCCAATCATACCTCGATACTTCTTAGTGTCGACTTCCTTACCTTTCTTATCTTTGTCTAGATGATCGGATGTGCCCATGGGAGTCGCCATTGCTTTTGCATTGTTCATTTCAAATCGTTTCAGCAATTCTTTGCAATATTTGGCTTGGCAAATGAACGTACCTTCTTTCATTTGCTTTACTTATAATCCCAAAAAGAATGTTAACTCACCCATCATAGACATCTCAAATTCGCTTGTCATTAAGTCGGAAAATTCCTTGCATAAGACATTGTTAGTAGCACCAAATATGAGATCATCCACGTATATTTGAACTAATAAAATATCATTGTTTTTATGCTTAACAAAAAGGGTGGTGTCAACTTTCCCCCTAATGAAATCATTTTCCAATAGAAATTTACTCAATCTTTCATACCAAGCTCGGGGAGCTTGTTTTAAACCATAGAGAGCCTTTTTGAGTTTGAAAACATGATCGGGAGATTTAAAATCTTCAAAACCGGGGGGTTGTTCAACATAAACTTCTTCTTGTATAACACCATTTAGAAAAGCACTTTTCACATCCATTTGATATAAATTGAAATTCATAGAAGAGGCAAATGCGAGCAATAGACGAATAGCTTCTAATCTAGCTACGGGAGCATATGTTTCTTCATTGTCAATACCCTCTTCTTGATTATAGCCTTTTGCTACAAGCCTAGCTTTGTTTCTAGTGATTACACCATTTTCATCTAGTTTGTTTCGAAAAACCCATTTCGTACCAATTATGGTATGATTTTCGGGTCTTGGCACCAAATCCCAAACGTCATTCCGTTTGAATTGGTTAAGCTCCTCTTGCATTGCCAAGGTCCAAAATTCATCCCCAATTGCTTCGGAGATGGTTGTTGGTTCAATTTGAGACACAAAAGCAGTATGTCCTAAGGTGTTCTTAAGGGAGTTTCGGGTACTTACCTTTTCTCCGACGTCGCCAATTACCTGTTCGAGAGGGTGATCTTTAATTGTCCTCCACTCGTTAGGCATTTTCGTTTCATTCTCCAATTGTGGCGCTTCCTCCGTTGGTTGTTCCAAGATTTCATCTTTATTTTCCTTAGGCGTTTCCACTTGTATTTTGTCTTTCAAGCTATCTAAAATACCTGCAAGATCAAAATCGGAATCCTTTCTCGCCAAGCGAGCATTATTTTCGGCAAATACAACATGAGGGGATTCCTCCACAGTTTTGGTTCTTTTATTAAAAACCCTATATGCTTTGCTACGTGAGGAATAACCAATGAAAATTCCCTCATCGGACTTAGCATCAAACTTTCCCAATTGATCTTTGCCATTGTTATTGAAAAAACATTTACAACCGAATACTCTAAAATGGGAGATATTTGGTTTCCTTCCCTTGTGGTGTTCGTAAGGGGTCTTCATGAGTATTGGCCTTATGACTACTCTATTTAAGATGTAGCATGCGGTACTCACGGCATCCGCCCAAAAAAGTTTGGGAATCTTAGCCTCTTCGAGCATGGTTCTAGCCATCTCTTCGAGACACCTATTTTTCCTTTCCACCACCCCATTTTGTTGTGGTGTACGTGGAGCGGAAAAGGTATGCTCGATACCGAGTTCGTCACAAAAGTCCGCAAAGAGATTGTGATCAAACTCTCCCCCATGATCACTTCTAATTGAAGTGACGGTTGTTTCCTTCTCGTTTTGAACACGCTTAAGAAAATATTTTAAATTCTGAAAAGCATCACTTTTATTGGCAAGAAATAAAGTCCAAGTAAATCTAGAATAATCATCAACAATCACAAAAGCATAACGATTTCTTCCTAGACTTTCAATGAGAGATGGTCCAAATAAATCCATGTGAAGCAATTGCAATGGTCTAGAAGTTGAAACAATATTTTTGGATTTGAAAGATACTTTTGTTTGCTTCCCTTTTTTACAAGAATCACAGATAGAGTCATTTTCAAATTTCAAATTGGGAAGGCCAATAACTAAGTTTTGAGAAATCAATTTGTTCAAAAGATGCATGTTTATATGAGCAACTCTACGATGCCATAGCCAAGTATCATCCTCTTTGCTCATAAGGCAATCCACATATTCGGGTGAGGAATTAGCAGGATCAACCATGTAAATATTATCCACTCTAAAACCACGAAGGATAATTTTGAAATCACTACGTCTAAACACTAAGCATTCATCCGAATCAAATAGGGCAAGATTTCCCTTGTCACATAATTGACTTATGCTCAAGAGATTATGCTTTAAACCTTTCACAAGTAATATATGCTTAATAGAGAAATTTTCATCCTTACCGACTAATCCGATGCCGATGATCTTTCCTTTATTGTTATCCCCAAAAATCACACTTCCTCCTTCTTTGTGTTCTAGTTGAAGGAATTTGGATTCGTCTCCCGTCATATGTTTGGAGCATCCACTATCAAGGTACCATAGTACACTTGATCCCTTCAAACATACCTACAAAACAAGTTAATGCGTTTTAGGTACCCATGCCATTTTAGGTCCTTGAGGGTTAGGCATATTATAATGATGCGATTGAGTGATATGTCTATGTCGTGTAAAGCATGCAGGGGCAATATGACCAATGCGTCTACAATAATGACAAGTCACATTGGGGTTATGCATCCTTCTAGGTTCATAGTAACTTGATGGACGAAAATGAATTACTCTATTTTCATTATGACTATTGCACATTTCATGAGAACCATTTCTCCTACTATTAGTTCTACAATGAGCAGCGTTTCTAGAGTAATGGTCATGTCTAGATGTTCGAGGAGGTTCAAAACTTCTTCTAGTGTTTGGCCTAAAATATGCATCATTTCTAGGGTAGTCTTTTCTAGGTGGTAAGTCATTTCTAGGTCTTCTAAAATGTTCAACATTTGTTCTAACATGCATATTTGTTCTAGGATTGCTCTTTCTAGGATAAGCATTTGTTTTATTAATCCTAGGTTGAGCCTTAGGTGGTTGGGGTTTGGCTTCAACCTTTTCTTTAGGCTCATTCTTAAAACCTATGCCATGCTTGGTTGACTTCAAATTAACAAGGACCTCATTCAAGTTTTTGTGAGAAGAATTAAACTTATCTAAGGTACCTTTAAGTCTATCTACCTCATTTTCAAGATGCATGCAAGAAGAGCAATTTTTAATAGAACTTTCGGGCTTGTCGGCGCTTCTTTTTCCGAAAAACTTGTTTTCCTCTTTCAGCTTTTCATTTTCTAAAACCAGTTTTTCTAAATCCTTTTCTTTTAAAGAAAGCTGTTTTTGAAAATCTTTTTCTTTTAGAGAAGCATTTTCTTTTATGCTCTTGACAGTTTTTGAAACTTTAATAAATTCAGTATATAGCTCATCAAAAGCAGTTCGCATTTCTTCAAGAGTAAAGAAGTTTTTAGAAGAGATTTGACATACCTCATCTTGCTTGTCTTCTTGCGCCATAAGACAAAGGTTTGCGGCTTCGTCTTCTTCTTCTTCGCTTGACTCATCTCCGGAGTCTCCTCCCCAAGAAATGTATGCACGTTGCTTCTTAAAAGGTTTCTTCTCCTTTTTGATGTTTGGGCAATTTGATTTGATGTGCCCGGTTTCACCGCATTCATAGCACTTTATTTGCTCGCCTTGCTTTTTGCCCTTTCGTTCATACTCCTTTTGCATGAACTTTTGAAATATTTTGATAACGAGTCCAAACTCATTGTCTCCGTCCTCATCAACTTGAGGTTGGCTTGTGCTTGCCTTAAGCGCTATTCTTTGCCTCCTTTGATCATCAACAAGAGGGTTAAGTATTGTAGATTCATAAGTCTTAAGGTTACCTCTTAATGCGTCGATTGTGACATTTGAGACGCCAATGGATTCTTGAATTGCATCGGCCTTTGATCGCCATGCCGAAGTGAGACTACTAAGAATTTTTCGAACCAATTCTCTGTCCGTGAATGTCTTCTTTAGGGCATGTAGGTCATTTACGATTATTGAAAATCGTTCGAACATTTCATCCACCTTTTCACCTTCCTTCATGTGAAATAATTCATAAGCATGGGTTAGGAAATCAATTTTAGCTTCCCTTACCTGGTCCGTACCTTCGTACGTAATTTCCAGCTTGTCCCACATTTCCTTTGCCGTTGTGCAACACGATATTTTCCTGTAATCGTCAGCATTTACAGCACAATATAATAAATTAATTGCTTTAGCATTATTTTGAACCTTTCGGATATCATCCGCGTCATATTCTTCTTCGGACTTAGGAACCCATTCGTTTTCAACCTTTTTGGTTGGAATTTGATTTCCCTTCGTTATCACCTTCCAGAGATGAAAGTTGTTTGCTTGAACGAAAATTTTCATCCTCTCCTTCCAGTACGTGTAGTTTGTACCGTTGAATAGAGGTGGTCGTGTGGAGCATTGTCCTTCATCAATTCCTGCAAAAGAATCACGAGTAGAAGCCATGGATGGTTCTCTCAAACTGTTAAGTCTTCAGAGAGTTGGAATCTGATACCAATTGTTAGATAATACGCTTAACGCTAGAGGGGAGGGGTGAATAGCGTTATAATAAAATTTAGCGTGAACTTGCGGAAATTAAAATTTGCAGGAAATAATTAAGTGCGTTAAATAAACAAAAGGAAAGAACGCACCGATGTATTCTGGTTCACCACAACACGTGGCTAGTCCAGTCCCCGAGAGACTCTCTCGAGATTTTCCACTAACTTGTCAAGCTTACGGGTGCTCAACAAACCTTTACAACTTAAGGACACAAGCCTTAACACCTTTGCTCGGAGATACAACACTCCAAGATTTCAACCAAGGAAACACAAGTTCCTTACAACAAGGGAATCACAATTCTCTTACAAGTGTACAAAACACTAAGCACTCAAACAAAACACTCCTTAATGAGTAGATATGAGTAAAAGAAGTAGGCTCAAGATTACAACAACTATGGACAAGACTTTGGCTCTCAAAAGCTTTATGAAATGAATATAAAATGATAAACAATAATATGCAAGCTTATAGCAATAGAATGATCAGTTGTTGTGTGTTGTTGTGTTTAAAACACTGAAATGAAGCTGTATTTAAAGTTGAAAAACTTGGCATTACCGTTGCCCAATTGCCAATTAAGAGTCGCTGATTTTACTCTGTGACAATCGATTGTCAGGAAGCCACAATCGATTGTTTGCCAATCGTTCCAAAAATCAATCCCAGATTTTACGCTTAACAATCGATTGTCCAAGATCAACAATCGATTATTGGCAACGTTCAAAAAATCATTTCCAGATTTTTCGTAAAACAATCGATTATACCAAATCAATAATAGATTATTCAGCAACGTTCAAAAAATCTTTTTCAGATTTCAATATCAACAATTGATTGTACAAAATCAACAATCGATTACCTGACGGTATTTGAAAATTTTACGACAACGGTCAGCTTCACAATCGATTGTGCAATGTTAACAATCGATTATTTATCAGGCTTTGAAAATCATTTTAGACACTGCCTCATGACAATCGATTGTTATATACTCACAATCGATTATTTAATAATTTTGAAAAAGTCTGGAAGTCACTGCCTCAACACAATCGATTGTCATATGCTCACAATCGATTATTTTGTGACTTTTAAAAATCTGATGGACACTGTCTCTTCACAATCGATTGTCATTAGCTTCACAATCAATTATTCTGAGTTTTGAAAAACTTTGATGGACACTGCCTCATCACAATCGATTGTCATAAGCTTCACAATCGATTGTCATGTAGGTTTTGAAAAACCTGATGTTCACTGCCTTAACACAATCGATTGTCATTAGTTCACAATCGATTGTCATGCAGTCTTGGCTTAACATAATCGATTATCATAAGTACATAATCGATTATCTTAGTCCAGATTTTAGAGGCATGTTTAAAAATCATTTTGACTAAAGTAAATATGCATGATTTAAAATCGTCTAGCATTAAATTAAATATGCATGATCTTGCAAAAATAATTTTACGAGAGAAGCCATGTCATGAGTCAAGTTGTCGGATCAAGATCACAATTAAGAACGACTCATTTAAACTATAAAACTTTGTCTTGTGCTTGAATCTCGTTATCCACCAATTATGCGCTTGTACTTGAACTTCGTCATATATCACTTTGCGCTTCGTTTGTCATTCATCAAAACCTACACATAAGAACACACGTTTTAGTATAAAGCCTTGAGAACGTGTTTCCAACATAAGTAGCCTAAATTGGTTAAATTACGTACAACCCGTGCACTCATTCTTCACCTTGTGTACACAGATTTTACTTAGCACAATTGAATCAAACTGTACCAATCCTAAAGGGTGGGTTCCCCACACGAAGTTATGCAAGACACTTACCTCAATTAGACAAATTCAACACTCGAAAATAGCTTTTCCCTTAAAATCAGCCTCCACACGGCTTAAATATAACCAAAATCGACTCAATATCATTAAACAATACCAGCAAACTCAATTGTAATATATACAATTAAGATTTTTATACTTTTCCCAAAATGTCAACAAAAGTCAACCAATTGTTTGCCCGTTAAAACCCGGTCCAATGGCAGATTTCGTCTACCCATGACTCTACAAGTTCATATATGTGATTAGTTTCAAAATTCGAGTCCAAGTCGACTCTTAAAACTCAAAAAAAAAATTTCAAAAACTTGACAAAGTTTCATAGATTTATTCTTTGATTCACAAAATTTTGATGTTAAAATCTAACATATATTGATGGAATATGATTAGAAATAGATTAGAATCACTTACCCAAGGTTTGAAGGTGAAAATCTCCTCTCCAAATCACCTCCTACCAAGTCTAGGGTTCAAAAATGAGAGAATGAACTCAAAAATCCTGCCCCTCAGCTATTTGATCAATCAAAGATGTTGGAAAATCTTGGTTTGATGACCTTATCTCATCCAACACAACCACTCTAGTGACATGCCACGTTATTACAATCTAAAGCCACAACCCGCGCGACTCATGCAGAAACAATCCAAATGTACTCAATCACCGAAAATGACTCAAACAAGAGAACCATGATACAAGTTTAATGACTACCACCAAAACCGAAATGCTATGCTGGTAGGACCAAGACACGAATCTAGCCACAATGGATCACATATTAATATAACTTCACCGCAATGTGTGACCCCATCAAACACTGGTCCATGTGAAAACCTTAGCCACAATGCTCAAAATCAATAACCACGTGTAATTTGACATTAAATACCCAAGGTGCATTACCATAACCACAGAGAATCAAATGACACAATGCCACATAAAATACGAAAGAACATAACCAATACGCAGTCAATCATGCAATACCCAAATACTCATCTCGCTCAAATTCCACTACAAGGCCCCAATAGAACCGTAGTGAGCATAAAGCCCACGAATCACAACTCCTCATAAATAGAAGAGTAACTCACCGATCATTTCAGAGCACAAATAAGGTCAACAACACTCGAATGACACATCCCTCAATAATAGTAATACAAAGTCAACTAATCTAATATGGTGTAGAAATAAACATCTTTATTAGGCCTACAAATGAGCCCTCAAATCAACTATGGTCATCCATTAATAGATAAATAACCTTCTAAAGGTCCACAATCACCTAACCATAACACATACCATGATCTGACTAACCTTGGCCACATTTTCATAGTCTACAACCTCGAAACAACCTGCTCCTAAGGACTCCGAGTCTCCAATTCAAATAAAACATACGAGTCACCATATTTGATCCAACTTCACCCCCTGAATGTCTACAAATCTCTAATACAGGACCGTCCCATGAGGAGTACTTCTATAATCCAATATCTGCATTCAAAGCTATGTGTGATCTAACATCGACTGGTTGCACAATTGGCACTTTCCCAGGGTTAATCGACGGTACACCGACTCCCGGTGCAAATACGTTATCGCTTTCCCCATGAAATCCAAGACCATCATCTGCGTGTACGGGTGCGTTCTATGAGTTTTACATATTTTAACCCGAGAACAAAAATTCTTGATGAGAATAAGTGCGAAAATAACGTGTGTTATAAGAATCAGTACTGAAATAACCACTAATATCCTTAGCGCTATGGTAGGCGCTAAACTGTTTATCCTATTATCCGAATAACAACTAAATTTATATCGTGGTTATAAAGATATGTGATTTGACCCAATACTAACAGATAAACAAGGAATCAAATGTATGAATTAAAAAGTAGAGCTAGTCAAACCAGTTTGCGATCTAATCTCAGCCTCAAGCTAAAACGACCTCGATGTGGGTTAGCAAGAACAATAAAATAATAAGGCAAAAAAGATGAACGATAAGCAAGAAAGTGAAATATGTATATTCTCTCCTCAATAATTTATATGTTACAAATGATTGGACCCCCTTTATATATTAGGGAGTTCTAAATAAAGTATACTTCTAATTATAGTAATGAATCTTATTATATAGCTGTCTAACCGCCTACTACAAATCCATTCCAGAATTCGCGTTGTGATCTCAAGGCCACGACTATCCAACAATACTATCTCAAGGTTGGTCATATTTGGCCGCAATGTTAATTAAGCACTTCGATCTTCGAGTCGTGTACTATGTTATCGGGCTCGAGCCCTGTCTATCTTGAATTTGCTTTTAGAACGATGCTTCGAGCCTACAAAATCGAGTATGCCTAATTTCGACCGTATATAATTACCTCTAACGCAATTACCTGATGCGAGCTTTCTGTACGGAGAAGCAGTTGTAGTGCAAGTGCTGAGTATCATCATCTACAACCTTCAAGCAACATAGCCACCACAACTTATCGACCCCCCAAGTCTAGCTAGAAATTCTATCTGCATTGCTCAAGTATTAAATTTTGGTTATATATAAAGAGGAACATACAGGTCTATGCTTGTATTACAAAACAATTAACTTTCTTATACATGTGCTACTAGAAAATAATATGAAAGTATTGAAATTATAAAATAGAAACACTTCACTTAATCAATAGTGTACGAATACATTTAATAAATTTGCTAGTAAATGCACCTACACCATTATTGTCGCTAACTTATTTTCTTCCACTCAAGGATCAAAGTAGAGTATTTATGGGGAAAAGGGTGACATGGATCTTCTTGTGCCAACAAATAGAATAAGGGAGGCTAGTGTAATATTCTAAACCACAAGATTAGTGTTACCAAACACAAATCCGAAGGGAGATATCTGAATTATCTCATGTCAAAGAGAGTCATCAACCTTTCGGATTCATCTCAAAGAATAACTTGTTAATCTCTCTTTCTTGTCTTCTTTAACCTAATTCGAGGTATATGGGGGACTAATAGTTTACGCATATTAAACTATTAATTAATTAATGTTTATTAAACACTACTAGTCAGAACTGTGATGGGCGGAGCTCATCAAAATGTTAACTCTATCTATCTAGAGTTTGTGAAGAACACAAGCAAGGTTGGAGTTCGGGTATTGATATATTTCTTCAAAAAAAAGGAGGCACAAAATATTGGTAATAAGTGTTAGTATTCTATATTTATAAGCTAATTCTGGAGAAAACAGAATAACATATAAAGAGAAAATATAAAGAAACAAGAGATAATTCGAGTCCCACGGTGTTTTCTTAAGAAATTTAATTCCCTCCTAGTTTTCAAGGTTAGAGATTATTTCCTCCCAGGATATAACAAATTACACATTGGTGTAGTGGTACATCAAACGCCATTGTTTCAGCAAACACAAAGTTCGGTAGCAAATCACACTTATTGTTAGTGAAGTTAAAATAATGCAGAAGAAGGAGGAGAAACTCATAAAAGCATATGGAAATTTTGAAAGAATTGACTTGTATTTATAGCCAAGGTTGGGTGAAAACTAAAGAGGTGTAACTCTTCAAAATAGCTGTTTATGCAAGATGGCCATCGCATAAATGCCATAATATAAATGACTAATTTATGCAATAATAAACCGAGAATTGAAGAGGTTTAGTTACATAACTGAAAAATAAAAAACAGATAACAGTTGTATTTCATATTAATATTAATATTAGTATTAATATTATGTCCTTAAATTTTATTTTTAATAATATTTCTGTTAATATTTACTATCAACAAATGAATTTGGTCTAAAAATTAATCAATTAATCGATTAGTTGACCAAACACAAATTCAAATCCAAATTCAAATCCAAATCCAAATCCGAATTCGAATCTGAATCCGAAGCCGAAGACGAAGTCGAGCCGAGCGAGCGACAATGACGACGGCACGAGGCTTACCTTCTTCTCAACTCCTTAAGATCTAGAAGAAGAGCAATAGCTTATATACACATTAAACCCTCTTCCTCTTCTAATATGGGACAATTTCTCTTTGTCAAAGGAGAAAACATAAAATTTTACTTAAAATTTTCATTTTTTTCCATTTCCAATTCACCCTTTTTTAAACCATATTAGTACTTAAGAAACCCAACAATTTCCAACATGAATGGTGAATGGCTATATCATAGAAATATGCATGAAAAAAAAATATATGATTTGCAAGTAAGGATTAATTGCATATAGATAAGTAATTTTCCCTTTGAACTTTCCGTAATGAACTTATGTCGAATATATTCGGTCAATAGGTAGATTTGATATCTTTTAATCGTCAAGCTTTGGTGTACCAATACAATCATAAGTTGCACAACCAACCCTTAACCATCTTTAGTTATATCATTGTTGTGTTCGTTTCAGCCATGAACATCGCCTGGTTTTGTAAATGCGTAGAGAAACGACCATACAAAGTTCTCCTTGAAGCGGCTAACACTTCACACTTACATAGGTGGTTCCTAAATGTGTCTTCCCGTAGACACTATTTGATATACTCCATATAAAATTTAAATATCTTTGGTATTGAACATTTTCTCATCTCGAGAATGGACCGAAATAAAAAAAAAAAATTTATCTCCTTGAACCTAGATCTTGGGATCTCCAGTTTTCTAGGTAGAGTTATCGCCAGAATGACTTGTTCTCGGCCGTATTCTCATTCTCCTTGATGATTTCTCAGCTACCTCTCTAGTTAGGCCTTTTGTACGTTTATCCGATACATTATCTCTTGACTTTACATAGTCAATCGTGATAATTCCTCTAGAGAGTAATTGCCTAATATTTTTATGTCTTTGTCGTATATGATGAGATTTACCGTTATACATAACGCTCCCAGCCTTCCAATTGTCGTTTGTCTATCGTAATGTATGCACATTGGTGTCAACAGTTTGGGCCAAAATGGAATGTCTTCCAAAAATTTTCGGAGGCATTCAACTTCTTCATCGACGTTATCTAAGGTTATGAATTCAGCCTCCATTGTAGAGCGGGCAATACATTTTATTTGGATGACTTCCAAGATATTTCTCATCTAACAATTGTGAATACCTATCCACTTGTGGACTTAGAACCAGTTGAACCGGTGATCCAATTTGCATTTATCATAGTTTCCCTCAATCACTGCAAGATATTTACTGTAATGCAAAGCAAAGCACTGGGTATGTTCTAAATATTTCAAAACTCGTTTCATTGCATCCAATGAGATTGACCAAGATTGATCGTATATCGACTCATTTTACTTATAGTACAAGATATATCTGGTCGTGTACAATTCATGATGTACATTAATCATCCCAACACAGAAGCATAATTCAATTGTGATATGCTTTGGCTTTTGTTCTTTGCTGATGCAAGATTCACTTTGATTGAAGTCTTTGCAACTTTAAACCCTAAGTGCTTGAATTTTTCAAGTAATGTCTTAATATAATGAGACTATGACAATGCTACACCTTGAGGAGTCTTATGGATCTTGATCCCCAGATTAAATCAGCAACTCCCAAGTCCTTCATATCAAACTTCATAGTTAGCATACACTAAGTAGCATTTACGTTGGAAATGTCATTACTCATTATCAACATATCGTTCATATACAAGCAAACAGTGACTATATGATTTGGAAACATTTTAATATACATACATTTATCACATTCATTTATCTTAAAATCATTTGACAACATTGTTTGATCAAATTTTGCATATCATTGTTTAGGTGATTGTTTTAGTCCGTAAAGAGACTTAACAAGTCTACATATCTTATTTTCTTTACCTAGAAGCACAAACCCTTCAGATTGTTCCATGTCAATTTCTTCATGCAAATCTCCATTCAAGAAGTCCATCTTCACATCCATTGGATGAATTTCAAGACCATACACTGTAGCTAATGCTACTAATATTCATATGGAAGTAATTCTTGTAGCTGGAGAGTAAGTATCAAAGTAGTCAAGACTCTCTCGTTGTGTATACCTTTTGACTACAAGTCAGCTAAGTATCAAAGTAGTCAAGACTCTCTCGTTGTGTATACCTTTTGACTACAAGTCTGTCCTTAAATTTATTAATAGTGCCATCATATTTTATTTTCCTCTTAATGATACATTTAGAACCCAAAAGTTTATTTCCAGGAGGAAGATCAATGGATTCCCATGTATGGTTTTTGATATGAATTCTATTTTACTATTGACTGCATTTTTCCAAAATAATGATTCCGAAGAAGGTATATCTTATTTAAATGTTTGATGCTCATTTTCCAACAAGAAAGTCATAAAATCTGGTCCAAATGAAGTAGACGTTCTTTGAAGTTTATCACGTCTTGGATCCTTCTGATTTAATGTACTTTCTTTTGTTTCTTTTCGAGGTTGTTTAGATCATTCACCAATCGACTTACATTCTTTTTTTATACGGATAGATATTTTTAAAGAACTCAGCATGATCTGGTTCTATAACCGTATTATTATGAATGTCGAGATTTTTAGATTTATGAACCAGAAATCGATATGCTTTACTATTGATCGCATATCCTAGAAAACACAATCAGTGGTTTTCAGTCCTATTTTCACCCTTTTGGATTTAAGAACTTGCACTTTTTCCAAACAACCCCACAATTTAAAATAATTCAAGTTGAGCTTCCTTCCAATCCATTTTTCATATGGAATGAATTGTGTTTTGCTATAGCGTGCACTCGATTAGTATTCGGTTAGCCATAAGAATGGCTTCCCCTACCAAGTTCTATGACAAAACAGAACTTATCAATAATGAGTTCATCATCTCCTTAATGAATGATTCTTTCTTTCTGCAACACCATTGGATTGGGGTGTATAAGGGGCTGTTGGTTGATGAATAATTCTATATTCTAATCATATTTGTTCAAAAGGAGATTCATATTTACCACCCCTATCACTTTTTATCATTTTAATTTTCTTGTTAAGTTGCGTTTCAACTTCATTTTTGTATTTACTAAATGTGTCTATTGCTTCATATTTACTATTAAGTAAGTAAAATAGCAATATCAAGTACTATCGTCAATCAAATATGAAATACTTCTTTTCACTGCGAGATGATATTAACTTTATATTACAAATATTTGTGTAAATTAAGTCTAAAGGATCTGAATTCCTTTCAACTGACATATAAGGATGTTTAACATACTTAGATTCTACTCATATTTGACATTTTGACTTATCACATTCAAATTTAGGCGATAGTTCTAAGTTAATCATATTCTGCAAGGTTTTATAATTGACATGCCATAATTAATTTGACTCAAGTAAGTAAGACGAAGCTAAAATTTTATAATTATTCTCAGCAACCATTACATTCAACTTGAAAAGGCCCTCAGTGAGGTAACCTTTTCCTTCAAATATTTCGTTCTTACTTATTACAACCTAATCGAAAATAAAAACACACTTAAAACCATTCTTAACAAGAAGTCCAGAATAGACTAAAGTCTTCCTAATCTTGGGAACATGAAGGACGTTGTTCAAAGTCACCACCTTGCTAGAAGTCATCTTAAGAAAGATCTTCCCACATCCTTCAATCTTGGCGGTTGCAGTATTTCCGATAAAAAGAGTCTCTTTCAGTCCAATAGGAGAATATATTGCAAAGGCTTCCCTAACAGCACAAACATGGGGGAGTGGCTCCTGAATAAATCCACCACTATTAGGATTTCCCACCAAGTTGCATTTAGAAAGCATGACACACAAGTCATCAACATCTTTATGCTTTTCAATCATGTTTGCTTGACCTTTCTTTTGTCTATCTTCGGAGCACGCCACTCCATAGATTTGTGCCTAGCTTTTCAACAGTTGTAGCAATTTCCGTTGAACCGCTTCCTGCTTGGGTTGTTTTTCGGTCCAGAAGCGTGCTTCATCTTTCTCTTATTTTGAGAAGTATCATCAACAATGTTTGCTCCCATTATTGTTGAGTTTCCATAGCCTCTCTTTTTAGTAGCTTTGTTGTCCACTTCGATTCTCAACCGAACAATAAGATCTTCAAGGGACATCTCCTTACTTTTGTGTTTCAAGTAGATTTTGAAATCCTTCCACAAAGGAAGCAACTTCTCAATCATCGCTGCTACTTGGAATGGTTCATTGATAACAATACCTTCAACGAAAATTCTGTTACTAAAAATAATAAAATTACTAGTTTCAACATCAGTATTAATTTGATTTATGCCTTCACCAAGGAGGTCATGAATAATCACTTGCAATTCCTGGACTTGGGTAATAACATACTTGCTATCTACCATTTGTAGTCCAAAAACGTGGCGGCAATGAATTTCTTCAACCCGTCATCTTCAGTTTTGTATTTCTTTTCAAGCGCAGTACATAATTCATTTGACACATCTACGCTATTGTAGACATTATACAAATCGTCATCCAGTCCACTAAGAAAATAATTACTGCGCATAAAACCAGAATGCTTCCACGTCTCAATCACGGCAAAACGTTCATTATCCGGAGTTTCATCGGGCAGAACAGGAACATCTACCTTGATTAGCTTCTGTAGACTTAAAGTAGTCAACTAGAAGAACATCTTCTGCTGCCACTTCTTGAAATCTAAATCGGAAAATTTTCTGAATTTTTATGTCTGTGCCAACAACGATGTTCGACTTGTTGATGCATTGGCAATCACCATTGAACAACCCGGTTCCCATTAGCACTGGTCATTTTTGTAAATGAATGACATAAACAAACGTTAAAATCACATAAATTTTAATCTTCAACAGATAAAACACTACAAAGGTCTTAAACTCCAAAACAGTAAATATAATATAATATAGAATATAAATTAAATTTTTTAAGCATGTTAGTTATATGTATTTGTATAGTACTTGTGAAAAAAAATAGAATTACACATAAAACACAAAATGTAAAGAAGCAAGAGTTAATCCGAGTCCATTGAATTCACTGTATTTGCTTAAGGAATTTGTCTCCTCCTAGTACCCAAGGTTATGGATTATTCCTTTCAAGATAGAATGAATTACACACTAGTATAGTAGTACTCCAATCCCCAGTGTTTCAGCGAACATAAAGTTCGTTAGAAACTTACACTTACTGTTTTTTTCTTTGAAGTTAAAACAATGCAGAAGAAAGATGAGAAACTCAGAAAATTGTATAGAAATTCTGATAGAATTGACTTGTATCTATAGCCAAGATTGGGGTGAAAACTGAAGAGGTGAAACTCTTCAGAATGACAGCTTATGCAAAATGGCCATAACATAAACGACTAATTTATGCAATAATAAACCGAAAATTGAAGAGGTTCAGTTACATAACTGAAAAATGAAGAACGGATAACGGTTGGATTTCATATTAATATTAATATTCTGATACTAAAATAGATTTTTAATAACATTTCTGTTAATATTCACTATTAACAGATGAATTTTGTACAAAATAATGATCAATCAACATTTTGACTAAATCTGAATCCGAATCCGAAGCTGTAGTACAAATGCCATAACATAAATTGCTAATTTACTCAATAATAAACCGGAAATTGAAGAGGTTCAGTTACATGACTGAAAAATGGAAAACGAATGAAGGTTGGATTTCATATTAGTATTAATATTAATATTAATATTCTGTTATTAAACAGAGTTTTAATACCATTTCTGTTAATATTTACTATTAACAAATAAATTAGTGTAAAAGATTAATCAATTAGTTGATCGAAGCCGAACGAGCGATGACGACGCGAGGCTTGCATTCTTCTCAACTCTTTAAGAGGTAGAAGAAGAATATTTGTTTATATAACTATTAAAAACCTCTTCGTTTTCTAATATGGGACGATGTTCCTTTATTAAGGAGCGAAACGTAAAATTTCACTTAAAAATTTTATTTTCCGATATTTATTTTCTATTCACTCTCTTTTAAATCATATTAATACTTAAAAAACCCAACAACAAGGACGTGACAAACTGATTAAAAAACTCAACTTTTACAAAACGGACCAATCTTCCGTATCACACCCCTTACTCTCTCTCTATAAACAAGCGGACAGAAAGCGCGGAGAGCTAAGTCACTAATGTCGTGGCAAAAGTTAGACGCTTAAAGTTAGCAAAGCTGAAGTTTCGTGTCTGTTATATCATTTTTGATTGAACGAGTAGTTATTGGGAATATTTTCATGTTACTTTATTCTCAAAGCTCGTATTCAAATTTGATTGAAGGTAAAATGAATTTCATACATTCCGCACGGTTCTACTATAGTTGTTCCAGAGTTACTGTCTAAACACATTTAGCATTATAGTTGTTTATCGGGAGGGCTATTTATTTGTTTATCATGTGTTTGGCATGAAAAAGATAAAACTAGATTTTAAGATATTCCACCTGACTTTATTTGAATTTGATGTTAGGATTATGATTCCTACTAAAGATAACAACCTTCATATTGAATAATCCGGAATTACAACTACATGAGCGGAAGCTAACCTGAATCCATATGTGTGGAATTTTATGAACCAGCTTTGATAATTGTCCTTGATTCCTTTTGAACCTCTTGATCCTTTCTTCAAGTTTCTTGAAGTTTGTATGTTACCACAAGAATGAATCCACAAGATTTAACAATATGAGAATTGTTACACAATAACAATAATATGACAATGATCTAATTTGGCTTATGGTTTTCCACCCTATTTGCAAGACAATGGACAATATGGTTCTTGATTCAATGGGAAGAAGAAGAACTTGTCTTGCACTAGAATGGGAACCATAACCCCACTTTATAACTCTAGGAGTTACATAACCCAAGAGACAAGAGTTATATGTCTTGAGTTATGTCTTGCAAGAGTTACAAAACTCAAGAGTCACAAGCATTCATGTAACCATAGTTACATTTGTAACCTTAGTTAGCCCATCATAAACTAAGGTTACCCTTTTGGGTAGCTACACATTAGTCCTACACTTTAGTATGACAACACATTGGCCCCCTTAACATAATGTCCATAAGACCACATAATTAGGCCAAACCAAAAGATAGCACATAACATATAATTATCCATATATTGTTCATATGTGTGTAGATATAAGTCCATATATCTAGATATAAATTCATATATCTTACAATCTCCCACTTGGACGAGATATACAAACATATGTACAAACCTTAATATTATATGTTACAAACCTTAGGTGCACAAAATTCCTATCACAATAAAATTGTCATGAACAATCCGGTCCATCAATCATACCAACATAGGACCTAAGAGCTCGTCGTTACTCATTCGTAACTAGAACCAATCATAGATCACGTATATCAATATAACCAACGACATGGATCAAGTGTAGGTATGTAGCATGGAAATAACATAAAGTGTGGTCAATAGAATGTCTATTTCCAACTGGTTCTCTTTATTGGGATCATACTTAAACTGTAAGAGTACAAAACTTTAAAACTGAATATCTGCGCAGATATAACTGAATTACTGAATTTCTGAATATAATGAACAATACATAAATGTGCAATACAAACTCCCACTAAAATACATAATCCTTATCTGATTTGACACCCATACAAGCAATATGCTCAAGAAATACTTTTGGTGTCAATCCCTTAGTGAGCGGATCCGCAAGCATGGAGTTTGTACTTATGTACTTAATGCACAATTGTCCATTTTGTACTCTTTCTTTAACAACCCGAAATTTGACGTCCTTATATTTCGCTTTCGTCAAAATACTGTTGTTATTAACATATGCAACCATGGTTACATATGTTATTAGCATAAATGGCAAAATCGGAGTCGGTATACCTGATGATCTCAAACTGGTCCGAACTCCGATATGTAAGCATGTAATCCTTTGTTCTATGTATGTTCCTCATGACCCTTTTGGCTGCCTACCAATGGTCCATACCCGGATTGCTTAGATATCTGCCTAACATCCCAACAATGTATGCTATATCAGGTCGTGTACATACCTGAGCATACATCAGACTACCTACCGCCGAAGCATAAGGTGTCTTCTACATTTCCGAAATTTCATAAGAATTGTTTGGGCACTGTTTGAGACTAAATTTGTCTCCCTTAGCAACAGGGGTGTCGCCTGGTTTACAATCCTGCATGCCAAATCTTTTCAGAACCTTATCGATATAGCCCTTTTGTGACAGACCGAGAACACCTTTGGAGCGATCTCTTAGAATCTGAATTCCTAATACAAAAGAAGCTTCACCAAGATCTTTCATTTCAAATTTCTTTGAAAGAAATTTCTTAGTTTCAAGTAATAATGCTATATCGTTACAGGCAAGCAGTATGTCATCGACATATAAAACCAGAAAAATATACTTACTCCCACTGAACTTATGGTATATACAGTCATCAGCAATATTCGGTTCAAAACCAAAAGATGTAATGACTGCATGAAACTTATAATACCATTGATGAGAAGCTTGCTTGAGCCTATAGATGGATTTCTTTAATTTGCAAACCTTCTTCTCTGATTCATCCGAAACAAAGTTTTCAGGTTGCACCATATAAATTGTTTCCTCAATGTCACCATTGAGAAAAACAGTCTTAACATCCATTTGATGAAGCTCAAGATCAAAATGTGCTACTAATGCCATTATAGTCCTGAAAGAGTCTTTCGATGAAACTGGAGAGAAAGTCTCTTTATAATCAATGCCTTCTTTCTGAGTGTAGCCTTTTTGCGACAAGACGAGCTTTGTACTTAATAACATTGCCCCCTGAATCCCTTTTGGTTTTAAAAATCCATTTACAACCAATAGGTTTTGTACCTTCGGGCAACGTAACAAGCTCCCAAACATCATTATCGCTCATAGACTTCAACTCATCATTCGTGGCATCAATCCACTTTTGAGAGTTAGAACACTTAATGACTTGACGGAAGTTGATTGGATCATCTTCCTCAAGTCCAATATCACTTTCTTGTTCTTGGAGAAATACATAATAATCATCCGAAATTGCATTTCTCCTCTCTCTAGTGGATCTCCTTAATGGCATTTCAGTTTCTTGAGGTTGTTGAGTTTGATTTTCATTAGTTATATCAGGGTCCTGATGGGGGAGATTTTCGAGATTGTCTTGAACCGGAGTTGCATCAACAACTTGAGGGAAAGACACATGTTCTTCCTCAAAGACAAAATCTCTAACAACTTTATTTATCTCCCCACCCCCCAAACTCAATATCCTCAAAGAAACCTAGCATTTCCCGTCTCAAAAATAGTTCGTGATGTGGGATCATAAAGCTTAAAACCCCTGGATTTTCAGAGTATCCAACAAAATAGCTAATAACCGTCTTAGCGTCCAGTTTCTTTTCATTTGGCCTATAAGGCCTTGCCTCAGCTGGACAACCCCAAATGTGAAATCGCCGAATATCGGGTTTATGCCCAGTCCAAAGTTCATAAGGGGTTTTTATTGTAGCTGCAGTTGGAACTCTATTAAGAATATAAGCTACGGTTTTTAATATGGATTGGGACTTTTCATGAATAAGATATAGGTACCCATAACGAGAGTAATCGTCTATGAATGTGATAAAGTATTGTTGACCATTCCGACAAGGAGTAGAAATGGCCCACAAATATCCGTATGTATCAATTCTAAGACGTCCTAATCTCTTTGCACCTAATCTAGTCTTGTTTGTTTGTTTTTCCTTGATACACTCAGTACAAATTTCCGAATTTGAGGTATCAAGAGAATCAAGAATTCCATCTGACACGAGTTTCTGAATTCTTTGAATGGATATGAGACCCAAACGTTTATGCCAGAGTGAAATAGAATTCTCATTAGTTAACTTTTGGTACCATTAAACTTGTATGCAAAGTTTCTTTATTTGAAGTTATTGTATCAACCAAATATAAGCTATCAAATGTTGATAAAACACCAGTACCAATAAGATTTGAATTCCGAAAGAGACTAACTTTATTGTCCCCAAATGTACATTTATAACCGGATATGTCCAATTGGGAATTGAAATTAAATTCCGTCTAAAAGACGGTACAACAAAAGTCTCATTCAAATCTAAATGAAAACCGGTCTTAAACAACAGCCTAAATTTGCCAATAGCTTCAACTGGCACCTTCTTGCCGTCACCCTCATAGATGTATCTTTCACCATCTGGTTTTCGGCAGTTCAGGCAACCCTGCATAGTTATACTTATGTGAGTAGTAGCATCAGAATCTACCCACAAAGTATCCTTAGGTACCGAAATTAAATTAACTTCAGAACAAACAAGAGAAAGAAATGTACCTTTTTTTCCGCACGCCAGGCATGGTACTTGGTACAATCTCTCTTTACATGATCAGTCCCATTACAGAGAAAGCAACCTAATCCAGTAATTTCAACCTTAGGTTCCTTATGTTGCTTAATCTTGGGCCTTACAACCGCAACTTCCTTATTTTTTCCTCTTCTTAGTTTCCTTAGAAGATGATGCCAAATGAGCACTTTCAGTCTTATCTTGCTTAATCCTTTCCTCTTCTTGCACACAATGTGAAATAAGCTCATTAAGATTCCATTTCTCCTTCAGGCAGTTATAACTGACCTTAAACTGATTAAAGTGTGTCGGAAGAGATATCAAAACAAAGTACACAAGTAGTTCCGCAGGTAATACTAGCTTGAGTAACTTAAGTTTCGAAGCAAGATGAGACATTTCCAAAATGTACTCCCTAATGTTTTCCTTGCCCTTATACCTCATAGAAACAAGTTTACTCAATAGTGCACTTGTTTCCGCCTTTTCGTTTTGCATAAAATGTTGTTCGAGGTTTTCAAGGAAAACTTTGGCAACAGGTTCATCATTCATAGTGCCCCTGAATGATTCTGGAATTGCACGCTTCATGATCATTAGACTCATGCGATTCGAGCGTTCCCACTTCTCCATCGCTCTCTTTTCATTAGGAGAGGATGTATCCTCAAGAGGAGTAGGTTGCTCGGTCCGAAGTGCTAAGTCAAGATCCATGCAACCGAGAACGATCATTACATTCTCTTTCCATTCCTTAAAATTTGTGCCGTTAAGCACAGGGATGCTATTGATATTGGCAGAGATCGTAGAAGCAGAAGAATTTACTGAAAATAGAACAAAAGGATTACTAAATACATGCTTACAAATACTTGAACTTTAACTTTATAGATTCAAAATTAGGCATTTCCTATTATAAGATACCTAGCACAACATTGTTTTTAGTCTTTGGACAGAAAAACAACTTGTAAGTGGTACTCTTGGTGTAGTGATCAAACATAGACAATAAACTCCTGTCAAATATTAAACCTTCCTTTGGGCCGATTTAATATTCACATGGAAAACCAAATAATCGTCTCATATTTACCACCACAAGAATGTTCGAATTCCTGCCAAATAACACCTTCCTTTGGGCCGATGTTAAACGCATGGAAGACTAACATCCACAGTCATCTTATATTTTAAAATTAATCAATCTACACAATAGAGGTTACTTTGGCAACATAATGCTTCAATTGAAAAACTAAAATATTAGATGCTATAAACTTTAGTTCCTTAAGCCATTTTATGAATCTCAACTTAATGTGTTACAAGTTTTGATGTGCAACACTTGAATATTAATCGTTGTTTACTGAATTGGACAATTCTATATACAGTACAAGAATTGATGGACTTTAAAACAATTAATATTCACTGAAACTTAAGAGTGTTGAAACGTTTTTAACCTTACTGGACCAAGACAATCGATTGTCAAAACCAGACAATCGATTGTTTGGTTTTCTGAAAAAAATTTACTGGACCATCCACAATCGATTGTCAAAGCCAAACAATCGATTGTTTGGTTCTATGAATTTTTTGTTACTGGACCATCCACAATCGATTGTCAAAGCCAGACAATCGATTGTTTGGTTTTATGAAAAATTTTAAGTTGCTGGACCATCCACAATCGATTGTCAAAGCCAGACAATCGATTGTTTGGTTTTATGAAAAATTTCAGTTACTGGAAAAGTTTCAACTCACTGGACCTTGAACAATCGATTGTCAGAACCTGACAATCGATTGTCTGGTGTTCCAAAAAACTGCCAGAATACTAAAAGTCACAGACAATGGATTGTGTAAGGCAACAATCCATTGTCTGAAGACAGTGACCAAAATTTTTTCTGAATAACACATGATTTTCAACATGAATCTTAAACATAAAAAACATGTTGTTAACCTACTAAAATCATGCTATTTACAATGTTTTAACATCATATTAAAACATCAAATCAAAACATAACATTCATAAGATCATGCTATTTCATGGTAGAATTTCATAAACAAAATTCTTATAAAACTAAAACATGAATCCTAACATAACATGATTCTTATGAACATCCAAATTATCCAAAATGAAGGGTGGCTCTGATACCAATTGTTAGGATTATGATTCCTACTAAAGACAACAACCTTCATATTGAATAATTCGGATATATAAACTACATGAGCGGAAGCTAACCTGAATCCATATGTGTGGAATTTTATGAACCACCTTTGATAATTGTCCTTGATTCCTTTTGAACCTCTTGATCCTTTCTTCAAGTTTCTTGAAGTTTGTATGTTACCACAAGAATGAATCCACAAGATTTAACAATATGAGAATTGTTACACAATAACAATAATATGACAATGATCAAATTTGGCTTATGGTTTTTCACCCTATTTGCAAGACAATGGACAATATGGTTCTTGATTCAATGGGAAGAAGAAGAACTTGTCTTGCACTAGAATGGGAACCATAACCCCACTTTATAACTCTAGGAGTTACATAACCCAAGAGACAAGAGTTATATGTATTGAGTTATGTCTTGAGTTATGTCTTGCAAGAGTTACAAAACTCAAGAGTCACAAGCATTCATGTAACCATAGTTACATTTGTAACCTTAGTTAGCCCATCATAAACTAAGGTTACCCTTTTGGGTAGCTACACATTAGTCCTACACTTTAGTATGACAACACATTGGCCCCCTTAACATAATGTCCATAAGACCACATAATTAGGCCAAACCAAAAGATAGCACATAACATATAATTATCCATAGATTGTTCATATGTGTATAGATATAAGTCCTTATATCTAGATATAAATCCATATATCTAACATTTGATGCTAAGTGCTTTCACATCAACAATATTTTGGCAAATTTTTCTATACGGAAATCTTGAAAATCTTTATACTATGCGCCAATCACAGGACGACAAGACACTTTGGATGAATTGAGGTGCAATTATGGTCAAGTAGAACGGTGGGAGAAGGAAAAATTTTATTTTGTGCCTCACACGTGGTTTCTTTTTTATTTTATAATTGTGTGAGTTTTAGAATTTTGTTAATTCAAATATATAAAATATAAATTTATAAATATATGAGATCAAAAAAGATTTTACATAATTAATATAAATTGTATAAAACACAAAATAAAATCATTCTCGAAAAAGGGTACCTACGAGTACGTAATATATTGAGTACAGTTGATAAAAATACAGAATGGAATAATTAAAACATGTGCAAGTGTTTTTCGTAAATAAATGTACTCCAACTCCTCGTTTTTCATTTATTCGTTTTTAAAGCGCAGAGGATGGATACATCATACCCCCCATTCGCTCTTAAGAAATTATTAATTTATGGGTACGCATATCGCATGTGTACTTCATATTAATAATTATAAAATAATAAAATATTATATAAATATTAACTTAAAATTCCATTAGCTGTAAAATAAAAAATATAAGAAAAAGTACAAAAATCTAAAATTGATCAACAATGATCCTATTTAGCTAACTAAATAAAGAAAAATAATCTCTAGCTATATTGGTTGCAACAGCATTTCAATCCTTTCATGACCTTTGTACTTTTTATGAGGAAATGACTTGAAAGGGAAGTTTGAATGTCGCAAGCCTATACACTCTTAAATAATAAAATAACGATATCTTTAAGAATTTTTAATATTGTTTTTGTAAGCATCGTTTATATAATGGGTGAGAAAACCTTCTTAAAGCAGCTTTGAAAGTGACGGCTCAATCAAATTTGGTGAAAAATGTATAGGTAGTCATTATTTAAAATTGTATTTATTTTTATTTAATATTTTTAATGCCAAGCAAAAATAATTATTAATTTATTAAAATTAATATAAAAGGACGTTGTTACCTTTTCCTTCTTAAATAGAAATACAGTGATATCACAAGTTGGATCGTTACGATATTTTCAGATTTTCTTTCTGGACTATTCTCTCGGTATATTCTTCTTCCATTCCCCACCTTCATATTCTTTCTTTTTCTTTATCGTCTTCTTCCTGTATATTTTTGCTTTGTTTTTGCCGTAGAAAAGTGGCTCATTTTTTATAATCTCAAAAAAGCTATGCCAGAGTATGTAGTTAATGGAAAATGAAAGATTGAGGCAAAGGGAAATACAAGGCCTACTCCTTAAAGGCTGGAAATGTCGCGGTTCCGAATCGGAACTGGACCGGAACCGTGGTTCTGCCGGTTTTGGTGGCCCGGTTCCGGCGGTTCCGGTTCTACCGGTTCCAGGAACCATGGCGGGTTCTACCCGTTGGAACCGCTAGAACCGGAACCGCCAGAACCGGAACCGACTCGCGGTTCTGGACCGGTTCTGGCGGTTCCAAACTGTTCTGCCGGTTCCCAACGGGCATTTTTTAAAAAAAATATTTTTTTTAAAATTATTTCAGCAACGGCTCTTTGCAAAAAGTAGCCGTTTGGAAGTTTAAAAAATAGACATTTGGCCCCCAAACTTTAATTTAACCCCAAACTTTATATAATTACACTATTTCTCATTACTCAACTATAATACCCCCTCATTCTTTCATTTTTATTCACCAATTCATCAATATCTCTCAATCTCTCTCAAGCTCTCTTTCAATCTTTCTAGTGCAAGTGCTTAATTTATTGTTGCAAATTCGTGAAAAATTGTGAAGTTGTTGAATTGAAGTTTTCAAGTATTCAAGTTCAACGATTTTCAATTTTCAAGAAGTTGTTCGTCAATCCGGTAAACTCGTTTCAACTCTTACGTGCTAATAGTAATTTTTTGGGTTTTTAGTTTGCTTAATTCTAATTATTATGGCATTTTCGTTGAAAAGAATGTTCGGTAAAGGAAAAGCTAAAACCGGTGAAAGTAGTGGCCAAAGTACTACCCCTTCCCCCGGCTCCCCGACCTAGAAAAGATAAGCAAGTTGAAAGTAGTAGCCAACCTAGATGTACTAATGAACCCTTCGGAATCCTTAATAGTGATCACCCTTGTTTTCAATTTAGCGATATTTATTTTCTACATGATGTAGCAGTAGGTGATAGAATAGACGATAATATTATGAATGGTCTTTATCCTAATGCACCTATCTTAGAGGGAAATGATGATGATGGTGATGATGATCAAACCCAAGCTCCAGTAGATTTAGATGATACACCTACTAGTCCTGCTCATAACTTAGGTGATGAACCGGCACACCCACCTGTACAAACTCCCACTTTTAGTAGACAACCTCCTAAACGTACAGAAACATTATTAGTTTGGCAATTTTTTAGTCAACTAAGAGAACAAAATAAGTCTAAGTGTAAATCTTGTGGGAAATTACTTCTTCATAGGTATACTGGAGATCGTAGCGGCACGGGTAGTTTAGTTAAGCATATAAAATTACACCCTAGCGATAAGGCTAGATATTTGCAATTGAAAGCGCAACAAGAGGGGAGGACAAGTGTTGATTCTACAGTTAACCCAAGTACTGGTTCTAATCTAGTTTTGTAAGCAGTCATATAAGACCATAGAGCGTCATCCAACTTCTTTGACCAATCAGTCCTATTTGCATTGACCGCCTTTGACAATGTGCTTTTGATTTCTGGATTGGAAACTTCATCTTGTCCACTTGCTTGAGGATGATAGAGGGTAGAAACTTTATGATTGACACCATACTTTGAAAGCGATATGTCAAAACCTCTATTGCAAAAATGAGACCTCCCATCACTTATGATTTCTCTAGGAGTACCAAACCTTGTAAAAATACTCTCTTGAGAAATGCAACAATACTCGGGGCCTCATTGTTGGCAAAAGCTACGATTTCAGTCCACTTTGAAATATAATCCACTGCCACAAGAATGTAAGTGTTCCCACAAGAGCTAACGAATGGGACCATGAAATCAATGCCCCATACATCAAAAATCTCAACCTCACTGATGGTATTGAGACGAATCTCATCTTTCTTCGAAATTTCACCCGCACTTTGGCACTCATCGCATCTCTTCACAAAATCACCTGTACCCTTGAAAAAAGTTGGCCAATAAAACCCACAACTAAGAACTTTAGAAGCAATCCTCACCCCGCCATGATGGCCACCATAGGGAGAGGAATGACAATCCTCCAAAATACTCAATTGCTCTTCCTTCGGGACACACCTTCGGACCACACCATTCATGCAAATCTTGAATAAGTACGGCTCATCCCAATAGAAATACAAACTATCCCGCTTGAGCTTCTTCCTTTGGTTAGAAGAGAGCTCACACGGGATTATTTCAGTCACAAGGTAATTAGCAACATCGGCAAACCATGGTGTATCATTCACCAAACCAAAAGGATTTGCTCGTCGGGAAATGAGTCAATTGATCTCTAGGCCATCATAAGGCCTCCCATCCTCCTTCAACCGGGACAGGGGTCCTGCCACTTGGTTCTCATTGTCCTTCCGGTCCAAATTTTCTAAATCTAATTCTTGAAGTAGCAACACCCATCGCATCAATCTTGCTTTGGAGTATTTCATTTTGATTAAGTACCTAAAGGTGGCATGATAAGTGTGCATTATGAGCTTGGACCCCATAAGACACGGCCAAAACATTTCCATCGCAAACACTATGGCCAACAACTCTTTCTCGTTAACCGTGTAGTTTCTTTGATCCTCATTCATGGTCTTTCTTGCGTAGTACACCAAGTGAAATATTTTTTTAACCTTTTGACCTAATACAGCCCCAACCCCAATGTCACTTGTGTCACACATAAGCTCGAAATGCAAGCTACAATTTGGTGCGGTAGTGATAGGGGTAGTGGTCAACTTAAGCTTGAGAAGCTCAACTGCTTGCATACACCCCTCATCAAATACAAACTTGGCATCCTTTTCTAGTAGCTTGCACAAGGGGTTTACTACCTTCGAAAAATCTTTTGTAAACCTCTGGTAAAACCCCGAGTGCCCAAGAAAAATCCACACCCCCTTGACAAAAGTGGGGGGAGGAAGCCTTGAAATCACCTCTATCTTGTCTTTTTCAACTTCAATCCCATGCTTTAAAATTTTGTGGCGCAACACTATTCCCTCCTCAACCATGAAATTGCATTTTTCCCAATTAAGTACGAGATTTGTGTCTTCACATCTTCCAAAAAGATGTTCAAATTTCCCAAACACTCTTCATATGGATCACCAACCACACTAAAATAGTTCATGAAGACCTCCAAAATATCTTCCACCATGTCGGTGAAAATAGCTATCATGCATCGTTGGAATGTCGCTGTAGCATTGAACAACCCGAATGACATCCGAGATAAAGCAAAGGTGCCATATGAACAAGTATATGTGGTCTTCTCCTGGTCCTCCGGGCGATGAAGATTTTATTATATCCCGAATATCCATCCACAAAGCAATAAAAGGCTCGCCCTGCAAGGCGATCAGGAACTTGGTCAATGAATGGCAATGGGAAGTGATCCTTCGAGTCACTTTGTTCAGTTGCTAGTAGTCCATGCATACCCTCCATCTGGTAACTGTCTGAGTGGGAATAAGTTCATTGTTGTTATTTGTCACAACAGTCATACCACCTTTCTTCGACACACATTGCACCGAAAAAGTCCATGAGCTATCAAAAAAAGGCCACATAACCCCGGCGTCTAACCACTTTATCACTTCTTTCTTTACCACTTGTTGCATTTCTTCATTAATCCTCCTTTAATTTTCCCGATGAGGGTTTTGCTTCATCCTCCAAAATGATCTTGTGCATACAAAACACGGGTCTTATTCCCTGAATGTTGGCCAAAGTGTATCCAATTGCCCTTTACCGCTTTTGAAGCACCACCAATGTGGCACAACCTACGTGTTAGTAAGACAAGAAGAAAGAATAACTGGTAAAGTAGAATATTAGCTTAAGAATGCATACCTGAGGTGTGGAGGAAGTGGTTTCAACTCCAACAATGGAGGTTCCTCAATTGAATGTTTGCTTGGTGGAGTCTTTCTATTCTCGAGATCAAAAAGTAATTTCCTAGGCTCATAATAGTAAGAGCCCATCCCATATAAAGAATTCACATACTCCACTTGGCTTGCATCTTCATTGACATCAAGATTCAACAATATGTCCTCTAACGTGTCCTCCACATTGATCATGGCACTGGTGTCATCAATTATCGCACCTATGACGAGGTCAACCAAAGAGCACACATCGGTATTGTTGGGCTGCTTCATAGACTTGCACACATGAAAGACATCATTTTCATCACACATCCTAAAGGTGAGTTCCCCTGCTTCCACATCTACCAATGCCTTCCCCGTAGCTAGGAATTGTCTTCCCAGGATAATAGGATCTTCGTAGTCCGCCTCACAATCCAATAATACAAATTCATCTAGCAAGATAAATGCTTCCAGCCGGAGAAGCACATCATCAATAATATCCAAACGTCTCTTCATCGATCTATCCGCCATTTGTAACCTAATGGAAGGTGGTCTAGGTTTCCCAATACCCAAAATTTTGAAAACTAAGGCATCAAATTGATATTATATCCCAAATAAAATAAAGCATTGGCAAAATTTGCACTGCAAATGGTGCAAGGAATGGTGAATGCACCGGGATCCTCAAGCTTCGGCGGTCATTGAATGCACTATATCACTAACATGGCTAGTCATCTTTATAGTTTCACAATTTATAGAATGCTTGTTCGTGACCAAGTCTTTCACGAACTTTGCATAGCCCGTCATTTGTTCAAAAGCCTCCACCAAAGGCACATTAATGGACAAGCCCTTCATCATATCAAAGGAATTTTTCAAGAGATTATCATTTCTCAGCTTTGCGATCCTTTAAAGATAAGGTGGAGGTGGTCTAGGCAAGGGTGACTCTACTTTTGGCACAACCGGCTCCGACATCTCAATTATATGTTCCCTAGACGGGTTCACGTCATTTTGAGTTTCTACCTTGACATCTTGAATATCATTCTTCACTTCATTGTTCACATTTTCATCAACCATATCTTCAACTACCAAAGGAATTTCATCTTCCTGCAACTCAACATCATCATCCACAACTTGCTTTTGTTTCAAGGCATTCACATCACCGCCTCTCCCACTTCTTCTTGTAACTGCTATGACATGATTGTTCCCACCCTTTGGGTTCACTACCGTATCACTTGGTAGAGCTCCTTTAGAGTGAGTATTCAATGAATGAGAGATTTGGCCTAATTGAACCTCCAAGTTTCTGATAGAGGTATTGTGGGAAGCAAACTGCTCATCCAAATTCTCCTTCATCTTCATCATCTGTTCGAACATCATTTTTATTCTACTCATATCATTGTTGGAAGAACTAGGACCTTGAGAAGGAAATGGTGGTGGATTGTTCGATTGTTGCTACACCGGGGGCCTTTGAAGCCTTGCCCCCGGTTTCCTTGGTTCCCATTGTTCCATCCACCTTGATTGTTATTGCTTCCCATACTGTTATTATTACAGTTCCAATTCCCTCGGTTGATTTGATTGTTGTTCTGATTGCCCTAGTTGTTGTTCCCTCAATTACCACTCTGTTGTTGTTGATTTCCCCAATTTTCCTGAGGTCGCCAATATTGTTGGTTGGAAGAGTTGCCCCGATGGCCTTGATAGTTGTTTACATATTGAACCTCTTCACATTGGTCATCATAACCATCATTTGGAAACCCATCACATGCATCCTCAAATTGCTCAGAATTCCCTTGGTTTTGTTGCCTTCTTTACCTTCTCTTCTTGACAAGCATATTAGCACCCTCCATGGAATTCACTTGGCGAGGATTTTGGACTTGTTGCAACTGTGCCTTAGCCAATTCGTTCTTGGTAGTCGTCAACTCTGCTATAGCTTGCCCATGCTCATGTAATTCCTTATGCAAATGAATAATCGTAGGGTCACCTTGAGGAACATTGGATCTACTTTGCCATGTATAAGAAGTGTAAAGTCCAAAATAACCATACAAAACTACTGACATCATCCAAAACTCATCCCAAAGTCGTTTACTCAAAAGTCAAATTTTGGTAAATTCTCACTGTGTAATCTTTCAAAACTAGATTCCTTCTTCCAATTTGACTCTGAACCATCCAAAACTAAATTCAATCATGCACGCTGTCACACCTCCTTTTTTACACACTACACCCCGCAAAGGGCGTAGGTAAGGGAGTTTTCCAATAATAGGACAATTGAAACGGGATTTATATTTAATGATTTCATAGTCGCCACTTAGGATAATTAATTGAGTCCCACGTCACCGGTTTAAATCTCAAGTCGAGGAAGGTTTGAACCTGTATATAGTCTACGAGCCAGAAATCCTGGTAAGGAATTCTATTAATCTGGAAAACGGTGTTAGGCATTCCCGAGTTCCATGGTTCTAGCACGGTCGCTCAATTATTGTATTCAGCTTAATTATCTGATTTTAATATATTTTGGTATCTATGTGCAAATTTTATCTATTAAACCGCTTTTATTTAATTTTAAGAAGATTGCAACGTTGTTAAAACACATCTTCAACCACGTCATATAAATGCACCCGTAGCCCGAAACACATTTTACCTAACGTTGTGATTTGGATTTGGATTACATAAATGCGCACCCGAGTTTACAAAAAGTAAATTATTAACTAGCGCGCCTAAGGTAATTGCACACTTTTGATTTGTGAGGGCCATGAAAATATGCTAATGGCATACCTCGATCTCTAAGGATCAAAACAGAATCAATTAAATGAGGGCAATGCAATTGTTACTTTTGTTTGGAACAGCGCACCTCAGTTATTCGACTAAAAAAGTTTTATACTAATTAACGTCTCTCTAAATGGCTTGAAAGAGATTTATTAATTATTAAAAAAATGGATTTAGTTCAAACCCAAAATTGGCAATCCAATTAGAAATAGGTTACCCATTTAGGGCCGAATGTAAATCCACCCACTTGCTGAACTCCAAATGCTGATGGACTTAAAATGAAATCTGAATGAATGGTGCTGGGACTCAAGATCGAGTCCTTGCAAGAGCAGGAGACATCACATAAATAGTTAACAATAATACTAGAGCGCGTGTACATGTCTAATCGGCCTTCCGGCCAAATAGCTCCTTAGGATTAAGCATATATCAAATGATCATACTACACTCAAATTTGAAACCATCTTTAAAACAAATAATTGAAGACTAATTGGGGACATCTAAATTGCGTTTTTAAGCTAAATGGGCATCGTCAATCCTCATATCTCATAATACAAATTAATATAATTCCACCAACCATTACTTAGAACTTAACAAAACAAAATGACACTTTCATAAAATCAAAATTAAGTAACCTCCATTTATCCTCCCTTATTCCTGGAAAACTTATGATACTGTACCAAAACACATCCAGATTAAACCATAAAACTGCACAGGCTCAAATTCAACATGCTTTTGGATGGTAGATCCATTAAATCATAACTAGAGACAAGTGTATATGAAATGCAATCATCCACAATCCGATTATTATAGATATTGGGATGCCTAGATTATGTAATTCTCAAACTCCAATGGAGCCTAAATCCAGCATCCAAAACAAAATATCATAAAAATCTATATCATAAAGCAAAATTACATGATGATCAACAGAAATCAATTTTCATGTTTGCGAATTTTCATACTTAGTCAAGCCACCTTCCATTCCATTACAAATTCAAGGAGAGTACCTGGAAATTAAAACAGAGTTGAAAGGTGAAGGATCAGCAGAGTAACAACACTCAGCACCCAAAAATGAACCAACCAATTAGTTTTGAAACCAAATATGAGATGCAACAGTCCAAACACAAATAATCAACAGAACCCAAACCAAACTTGAATTGAACCAAACTTCAAGCCATTTTCACTCCAACTGAAGTAGCCATTTATTAAAAAAAAAATAAAACTCTCGAGACTTAGGCAAAATTCTAATGGAGCAGTAAACTTACAATCCTTTTTTTAGCCATTTGAGTTTTTTGAGTTTTTTATCACTGAAGTCTGCCTTCTAAGGCAAGAAAAGCTGCCTTTATAGTCAAGGCAAGTAGGGCAACCCTTAGGTATTTTTTATTTCACTTTAATTCCTTGCTTTTATAGCTTGCTTGCCAAGTTATATTTGAAGTTTGCTAGAGACCCACTACTAGAAGCTTCTTATTGCTATTACTGAAAGATTCCCTAGAGTTCTTTTTCCCAAACTACCCCTTAGTCAACCTAGAATCACCATTTACCCTCAAAGATGGCTTGGGGATTAACCGTTTTACAGACTTGGGCTCAAAATGACTCAAACCCCAATCTTACAAGTGGGAAACATAACAACTTAACCAATTAATGCTAAACATTAACTAAATAACCCATTGGTCTAACCAATATGAACATGAAATGCATCAAGAAGGATAAAATCAACAGGTAAACCTGGGAAAGGATAAGTTTTAACCAGGCCTGACACTGTGATAAAGGAAAAATAAGAAAAAGAGGTGAATAGACTAACCAATCTAATGACAGTAGATTAACTTAATCGTGGACCTATTTTTACTGTCTAGGTAATTATACTGATAATAACATGAAAACATACTAATTAAGCTGTCAAAACATGATCAAGGGATGAAATAATAAATACCATAGACCACGCATTTCGGAAAGGACAAGAAGAAAAAAAGGAAAAGCTAATAAGGCTAGTAACGAAACAAGCTTAGGTTCTACTGAATATGAAAGCAAATAACAAATAAAGAGGAGCAAACAAAGTTACTGGATGAATATTTGAAATTAGGGAAATTCGAACCTCATATTTTGTCCTCCAATAAAACTAGTTGTTTGTTCTTAGTACAACAAACAAATAGCGTTATTATAGGGAAAAATCGAACCAATTCTTGAAAAATATCGAGACAATACTCCGTGAGAAGCATTTTTAAAAGCTTGACTGCACCCTGCTTCGTAGGTTGCAAGCTCTGATCTCACTGTTGCTGCTACTACTGCTACTGCTTGTTACATCCCCTTATTACACCGTGTAAAAATAAAAAGAAGCTAAACTAAACTATGACCTATGGATTACAAGAAAAACCTATCTATGTCTTCCAACTTGCTTTGGATCCTTTTTGCCTTGTTGACATGCGTATCTTCCTATGAAAATTCCTTGTTGCCTTGTTGAATTGTAAACTGATATGTTTTTTCCTTGTTCTCCAGGTGGGCGCTTGATTTCCAAATTTTGAATTGAATTCCCTTGTTCTCCAGGTGAGCACCTGATTATTAAAATTTGAAATGTATTCCCTTGTTCTCCAGGTGGGCGCCTGATTACCAAAAACTTGAAATGTATTTCCTTATTATCCAGGTGGATGCCTGATTACCAAAACTTGAATAAAATTCAAATGTATACCCTTGTTCTTCATGTGGGTGCCTGATTACAAAAACTTGAAATGTATTCCCTTGTTATCCAGGTGCGCACCTGATTGTAAAAACTTAAAATTTATTCACTTGTTCTCCGGGTGGGTGCCTAAATACCAAAAAAATTGAAATTTATTCCCTTGTTATCCAGGTGCGCTTTATCACTAAAACTTGAATAAAAATTGAAATGTTTTCCCTTGTTCTCCAGGTGGGAGCTTGATCACCAAAATTAAAATGTATTCCCTTGTTATCCAGGTGCGCGCCTGATTGCAAAAACTTGAAATGTATTCCCTTGTTATCTAAGTGAGCGCGTGATTACCAAAACTTGAATAAAAATTGAAATGTATTCCCTTGTTCTCCAGGTGGGCGCCAGATTACCAAAAGTTGAAATGTATTCCCTTGTTATACAGGTGGGCGCTTGATTATCAAAAGTTGAAATGTATTCCCTTGTTATCCAAGTTGGAGCCTGATTACCAAAACTTGAAATGTATTCCATTGATATCCAGGTGGGTGCCTGATTACTAAAAACTGAAATTTATTCTCTCGTTATCCGGGTAGGCGCCTGATTACCAACACTTGAAATGTATTCACGTGTTATCCAGGTGGCGCTTGATTACCAAAACCAAAACTTGAAATATATTCACTTGTTCTCCCGATGGGAGCCTAATTACCAAAACAAAAAAAACTTGAAATATATTCCCATGTTATCTAGGTGAGCGCTTGATTACCAAAGCTTGAATAAAAATTGAAATGTATTCTCTTATTCTCCAAGTGGGTACTTGATTACCAAAACTTGAAACGTATTCCCTTAGACTGTTTCCTTTATACCTGATTACAACAAAATAAACAAAAGACATCTGTGAGTGTTAATCAAATCCCGTTACCAAATATCTCGAAAATTTGAATGCTAAATCCCATTATCCAGGAGGGTCCTGAAAACTCTTAACTAATGATAAAATTAAGATTAGCTTATGTTCTCCAAAGGCATTACTTCCACTATGTGTTGTTACATAAGTTATATCTGATGGGGACCAGTAATTAAAGCTACATCCCATTATCCATGAGGGTCCTAAAAACTTTTTAAACTGAAATCCTATTATCCAGGAGGGTCCTGAGAATTTCAAATTAAATGCCAATTTTAACTCTCGGTTGTCTCTGCTGGGGATGGCCAATTAAAGTTACATCCCATTATCCAGGAGGATCCTAACGACTCTTATTGGCGAATATTTGTGCCAGATAATGTTACCCATGACTGTTTGAGTTTTAAACTGAGTCCCATTTTCTAAGAGGGTCCTCACAACTTTTAACTGAATCATATTTCAACATGCAATTCACTTTATGTTATTTGCTATTCTTGATTATCTCCAACCTTCAAATAGGTCCCCTTTTCCTAGGAGGGTCCTGGGAATTTGGAATTAAATGCCAATTTTAACTCTCGGTTGTCTCTACTGGGGATTGCTAGTTAAAGATACGTCCCATTATCCAAGAGGGTCCTGAGAATTTAGAACTAAATCCCATTGTCCATGAGGGTCCTAACAACTCCTAGCTGAATCCTCGAAAACTCTTAGGTCCGTTTATGCTCCTTTGTCATTCCCGATTATCTCAAGCTTTAACTAAGTTGCATTTTCCAGGAGGGTCATGAGGTTCACCGTCATACCTTCCAAGTGCTTGCTTTTAAATGGAGGACTTCCCCGAAGCATCTGAAATTTCATGCCCTTGTTTCAATCAATGAAAATATAGTCAGTTTGAAATGTGGTTGTTAGCTTGCGGCATTCTTGGTGAAAATGGTTGTCTCGCTATCATGCTCGATTGTGTCCAACTTTCCCGCACTGACTACGAGTCGCGTGATTTGTTTGGCTTACCATATGGCTTTTAGATTAACCGAATTCTATGTTTACCAATCATTGTATTACATTCCTAACCCTCTTGCCAGAATCTTTGCATCCTTCCGTGATTCTTTATATTGCTATTTTAACTTCCGCTGCCTTCGCTATGTTTTAGCTGCAATGTGCTTTGCTATTTGGGAATTGGTAGTAAGCTTTGAAATTTTGTCCTACTTGCTTAAACAAAATTGATTATCAAAACATCTTAGAAGAATTGGAAAATGAAAAAATGAAATGCAATGAATCTGAGTTGTTTTGTTTTTGAATAAAAGAATTCTGAATTTGGCAACTACTGAAGGGAAAATAGGAGAAACTTATCTATGCAGGAACAGCTGGTTCCAATGATCATGACATCCACTGCGGCTTACTCAACCCAATCTGTCAAAACGATCGGCCTTCAATTGCCATGCTTTGTTGTTGTAACCTTCCTTAACCGAATTTCTTTAACCAAGCCTTGACCTTGCTTATCTTGCGGTGTTCTGAACAGATTTCCACCAACAAACTTTTTTCCATTGTTCATTTTTCGATTTTCCTTTGCCTTAAGGTGCCCATGAGGGTTTTCACCAATAAGACTCTCTCATTTGACTCTCACTCAGCTCATGTTGCCCTACAGTGCCTCTGAGAGTATTTAACGAAAAGACTCTCTTTTTCATTTCTCTCAGCTCTTATTGCCTTATGGTACCTGTGAGGGTTTTCACCGATAAGACTCTCTCATTTTCATCTTTCTTGCTTGAACTAGAGTGTTGCCCCAGGTATGAACCACTTCTCCTTGCTTGACTTAGCATTTCTTAAAGACTAATCAGAATGTCTTTCTTTGGACAGTGTTGCAGGCTTTTGGACGGGTTAGAATTAAAGGGTATTAAAGGCTCAAAACAATTCAAATGGGTTTAAAATTACAACTTTTGGAATCAAATATTTTACAACAACCATAACTTTTATCCTATTTTCTTTGCTTGGAGACTTTTGGATTTTATTTTAATGAGACCGAACCGTAAGGCTACTTACGTTTCCTTAAAAGGAATCAGGTCGAATATAGTTCATGTCATAGGAATTGCTTTGTATGTTGTGCTCTTTCATTTCATTTCATTACTCTTCTTTCCTCCTTTTTTCTTTTTTGTTGTTGTTTTTCTTTTCTTTTTCTTTTGTTTTTCTCTTTTTTTTCTTTCTCTTTTTCATTCTTTTCTTTTCTCTCCTTTCCTAAACTTTTCTTTCACGCTTGTGTTTCTGATCTTTGCTACTGATTCCAAAAGAGGGATATGAAAGAAAATGAATAAGTCTCAAAAAGGTAACAAATGATTAAGTGTTTAGATAGCTGAACAAAATGCCTTCGTCATTCTAACCTTCAAAATATGCCTAGTAAAAATAACCAAACTATAGAAAACTTTCATAACATCTTTTGATTGTACCATACTTCATAACCATATCGACGCATTCGCCTTCTACATCTGCTAACTAAAGCACCATTGAATAACAGCCTCATTCTCATTACTACGAACGGCCCCTATCAGTTTGGGGCAAACTTGCCATTAGTTTCAACTCGATGAAGCATGGTGTATTTCAATAGTGTTTCTCTATGCTTTATCTGCCCCAGTTTTACACAATTCAGTCTTGTAGATATCTCAACATCTCTTTTCTTATTTCCTTCAAACGTCCATACCATCTTCCAAATTACTTCATGAATAAATGAACTTTTTTAAAACCAGGCTGAGCATTACGCGCGCATGTCGTGTCACTAGAGTCAACAGGAAAAGGACTATAAAAGGAAAAGAGAGCTAAACAAAATGACTAAAGATTTATAAAAAACAGAAAATTACATTAAACAGATGGTGAGCGGGATTGGACGACAAAACAAGCAAACTAAACTAGTTTTACAAACCTAGAATGAACCTAGACAACAGAGAACGAGCTATTGCAACTAAACAAACTAGGCAAAATGAAAGGATAGAAGGGTTTGAGTCAAAAGAAAATATCCGGATTACAACCCTCCAATAACCCAGACAATAAAAATGACAAAACAATGAACCACCAAAAACTTCACTATGGGTGATCAAGAAATGGAGCGTCTTCCCAATTACCAAGCACTTCATTTAGCCATTGAGTTTAGCAACAATATTGCTAACACTATTATCAACATTAACCAGAAAGTTCTCGAGAGGATTCGCACGCTCCTTGTCGCTATCATTGACCACAACTAACCCTTCTTGAATAATTCTTTCTATTTCCCTTTTCAAAGAGTGACAGTCTTCAATGCTATGCCCTTGGACATTAGAGTGGTACATGCATCGAACAGTAGGATAAAATCCTTTCACATATAGGTCTGGAGTATAGCCAAAAAGTGGCTTAATCAACACGACATGCTTTAACTTTTCGAACAAGCTTGTATGGGATTCTCCGATGGGTTTGAAAGCATTTTCATTTTTCAGTAGTCTTTTAATTTTATACTCTGGCCTTGGTTGGAATCTTTTGTGAGTAGGTGGATGATATTCCTGAGATGCATGGTAAGACATTTAGGGAAGTAGTGTGGGCTATCGCGGGCCTCGTGGGTGTGGAGCATATGGTGGTGCATTGCAGACAGGGTACTAGGAAAGTGAAGCACAACTTTGAGGGTTCTTTGGAGAAAAGTAGTATTGGGTAGGGTCATCTGGTGCACAAGGATATCCATGGGGCCGCTGTCGAGGCAGAACGAGTTTAGCAAGAACGACCACTGGACCTTGTCGTCAGTGGAGCTCAGCAATATCTTTTCTATCCATGGGATGACTATCCCGAGCAACTTGTTCGTTCCACCTGAGCCAAAGATCCCTAAAGCTATCCTTGGATTTCTTTTCCATATGAGGTGGGGAGAAGCGGTCCGGTACAATGTATACGTCGTGCTGAAACTATCGCACAAAATCTTGAGCCATATCGTCCCAAATATTCCACTTACCCACATCTTGACGATTATTCCATCCTAGAGCTACCCCAATCAAGCTCTTACTGAAATATGCAATCAAAAAGTCATCTCTCTCACCAACACTTCTCATTTCATAGCAATAACCCTTCAAGTGGGCTACCGGATCTCCATACCCATCATACAAGTTAAATTGTTTGCACTTTAAATCTTGCAGGTAGACGAACGATAGGGGACACCGATAGTTCTTTATAATTCATGCTATCCTGGTCTCCTGTCCTTTGCATGTTCTTTAATGATTGTTCTGTGCTTTTCAGCTTCTCGGATATCTTATCTCGCTCTTCTTTTCCTGTAACCTTTTCATTTTCAGCCTGAAGTTTATCTTGAGGGTTCCCCTTGTGGGAAACCTTCGAGGGTAATATTGGGCATCATGAGCTTTTAATATGTATTCATTATGATGAGTGATGGAGGTACTAGGGTGATGGGGAAGTGCCAAAGTGTGGGTAAATGGAGCATCTAAGAAGCCAGGTGGTGGTGGGGGTGGTGCTATCCCAATTATCCAAGCCTGATACATATCCCCCATGTGTTGTCTTAACATGTTTACATCTTCAACCAACCCATTGTCCCGATCAACCAACTGCTTTAGGGCACCGGTATCAACCAACTCAGTTCTGTTGTTGTTTCCATTGTCTTTACTTTATGTTGTAGAGAAGAGTAACCACTTCAAAAGCCACAAACAACCACCCTTCTGCTATGAATAAAACAAAATGAAGCAATCACGTTAGCTTTAGGGAATTTAACATATGATAATTTTGCTTTATGTGCAATGCACCTAGCAACAGTTATCGGTTTATATTATGCACTAAATTGGCTGCTTGCATCATCCCAGCTTTTATCTTATGCCCCTTTCCTTTTCTCTCTTGTTTTCTTTTTCTTCTTCCCAACTCTTTTGCTCATCTTCTTTTTGCTTAGCTTCTTTGTTTTATTACTCTCTTCCTTATTTTACCATTGTTTCTCACATGATTGTCTTTTCTTTTCCTTCTTTTCTCTTATTTTGGTTGGGGTCGAATCCTATGGAGATTTCCTATATTTCATGATCCCGCATGAATCAGATGGAGCGTAGTTCTGGAAAATAAGTACATAATATTTTTGGAAATTTTGTATTTTCATAAAGTAATAAAATTTGATTGAAACTACTATCAGACTTTAAGAAAAGAAATCAACAGACATTGACTCAAACGAAATCAACAGACTCTGACAGAAAAACAAAAAAACCTTACTTGACAATCTTTTATAGACTCAAAAAATACAATAAAATAAAGACTTCGCGAATGGACTAAGACTTGAGTGAAAATCATGAATACATTAAAGGCTTTAATGCTCCTGGGGTCTATGGGACATCATTCGGTCTTGTTGCAAGCTTGTGTGCTAAATCCCCTTAGAGGTGGTGGAGGTCTTCCATCATTTGACAAACAAAGGTCATTGCGGTGGCAAAAAACATGGAGGCTAGGGCATACAAGATCCATGTTTTTTGCACCCTTTCACTTATATCACTCTTTTCTTGGAACAATCACCCAATCTGCTATGCCCTAGCCTCCAAAGTTGTTCGGCTACACGATTCAGTTCTTTGAATTATTGCAAATCTCTTTTCAACCGTGCTATTGATGTGTAACAATGCTCTCTCTCATCCTTGAAGTATTTTTCCTTCTTAACCATTTTGTTTTTGGCTATGATGACCCTCTTCTTCAACTTTGCAACCTCGTTTCATACCTCTCTTTCAGTTGTTCGATCATGCGTGCTCGTTCCTCTACATTTTTGGACAATTGTTTTTGGACCCTGGCTAGCTTGTCCTCTGCTTTGTCCAAGCCAAAACCATATTCTCCTACTTTCCGCCTTAGATTGTCTATGAGCTTTTCATCCTTCACACTTCAGGTAGGATTCTCTGTGGCTATTTTCATTTTCTGAATTTGGGCTCGCAAAGCTTCATTTTCTTTGTATAGGCCTTTTCTTTTCCCCCTCGTCTGCCGCATCTTGCAAATCATACTCGAATTGAAGGTCTTTGGCTTGTTTTTCCAATTTCCCTATTGTAGCCTTGTATTCGTTTTCCTTGGTCAAACAATTTCCGGATTTTGACATGACATGCCTTATTTATTTCTCACGAACAAATTTTATTTTTGAGGCTATTTTTACAAAAATAAAGTTGGGCCAATGGGGGTTGCCTACGTATCTCACGTCCTGTGAGAATCAAACTGGCGTAGTTAAGGCAACTCTGACAAAATTAAAAACCAGCTTCTTTTTTTTCGAAAATATTCCCTTCTTTGTTTTTTTTTTCTATTTTCGAAAACAAACTCTTTTTTTTAAATGTTTGCAGAATTTTAGTATCGATTTTGACACATGTAAATCCCTTCATCATTCCTCACAATGCTATTTGCTTTGTCAACTCCTCTCTTTTTTTCTTCTACTTCTTTTTATTTTTTTTCAAAAGCGGGTCGGCTTGCAAATTCGGAGTAAATGCACAAGTAGCAAGCAAGATGCATCATGATATTGGGATGCCTAGATTATGTAATTCCCACCATTTAACCTCTATTTAACCTCCCTTATTCCTTGAAAACTTATGATACTTTACCAAAACACATCCAGACTAAACCATAAACTATGCAGGGTCAAATTCAACATGCTTTTGGACGCTAGATCCAAAAAATCATAACTAGAGAAGTGTATATGAAATTCAATCATCCTCAGTCCGACTATTACAGATATTGGGATGCCTAGATTATGTAATTCCCACACTCCAATGGAGCCTAAATCCAACATCCAAAACAAAATATACTTTCATAAAAATCAATATCAAACTAACTAAGCATGAACAATATAAAGCAATATTACATGGTGATCAACAAATTTCGATTTTCATGTTTGCGAATCCTCATACACATTCAAGCAAGCTTCCATTCCATTACAAATTCAAGGAGAATACCTGGAAATTAGAACAGAAATGAATGGTGAAGGATCAGTAGAGTAACAACACTCAGCTCCCAAAAATGAACCAACCAACTAGTTTTGCAACCAAAGACGAGATGCAACAGTCCAAACACTAATTTCAGATTCAATAAATCAACATACCCCAAACCCAACATGAATTGAACCAAACTTCAAGCCGTTTTCACTCCAAATGATGTAGTAAATTTTTTGAAAAAATCAAACTCTCAAGACTTAGGCAAAATTCTAATGGAACAGTAAATTTGCAATCCTTATTTTTAGCCATTTGAGTTTTTTCTGAGTTTTTTTATCAATGAAGTATGCCTTCTAAGGCAAGAAAGGGTGCCTTTATAGGCAAGGCAAGTAGGGCAACCTTTAGGTTTTTTTATTTCACTTTAAGTCCCTGCTGTTATAGCTTGCTTGCCAAGTTATATTTGAAGTTTGCTAGAGACCCCCTACTACTAGCTTCTTATTGTTGTTACTGAAGATTCCATAGAGTTATTTTTCCCATGTTACACCGTAGTCAACCTAGAATCACCCTTTAGCCTCAAAGATGGTCCAACGTTTAACCGCTTTACAAACATTGGCTCAAAATGACTTAAAGGCCAATCTTACAAGTGGACAACTTAACAACTGAACCAATTAATGCCAAACATGAACTAAATAACTCATTGGTCTAACCAATATGAACATGAAATGCATCAAGCAGGACAAAATCAACAGGTAAACATGGGAAAGGAATAGTTTTAACCAGGCCCGACACTGTGATAAAGAATAGAAGAGGAAAAAGAGGTGAATGGACCAACCAGACTGATGATAGTAGATTAACTTAATCATGGACCTATTTTTGTTGGCTAGGCGATTACACTGATAATAACATGAAAACATACTAATTAAGCTCTCAAAATAGGATCAAGGGATGAAATAATAAATACCAAAGACCACGCATTTTTGAAAGGACAAGAAGCAAAAAAGGAAAAGCTAATAAGGCTAGTAACGAAACAATCTGAGGTTCCACTGATTATGGAAAAAAAAAGAACACACAAAGAGGAGGAAACATACTTACCGAATCAATACCGAAAATTAGGGCAATTCGAACCTCTGATTTTGTCTTCCAATAAAACTAGTTGTTTGTTCTTAGTACAATAAAAAAAATGGCGCTATTAGAGTGCAGAACAAACCAATACTTGAAAACTATCGAGACAAAACCACAACAAATATCTTCATGCACGGGTCAGATCTTCAAACTAAGACTCGAGCCATTTGAGGGGTATTCAAAGAAAATTATTTGTGGATTTTTCATGAGGGAGATGAATGGGTCATTTGGTATTAATTTTGGATCGATTGGTGGCGGCGCCACCGGACACGTCGGCAGAGTTAGAACTTCAAATCAATATTCGAGGAGTTGGGATAGGCTTTGAGTGAAGGCGATGGTGGATTTGGCTAAAGGATAGGGAGGAGAAGCGGTGGTGTTAAATTGGCGGCCGTCGGAGCTCCGCCGCCGGTGGAGGCGATTTTCGGCCGGTAGTTCATGGCGGTGGGTACCGGCGATGGTGGCATTCTCTAGGGTTACGGGGTGGGAGAGGAGAGACGGGTTTGGGGGGTGCGGCGGCGTTTGGACACTTATGTATTAAAATATCGACTTAATCCAAACGACATCATTTGGTTATTAGGGGGCTGAACTGGGTCTGGGACGGATATTGGACCGGGTTAGGGTGGATTTTGGATGGATTTTAACATAAATTGGCCCAAATGTTTTTGTTTTTCTTCTTTATTTTTTTACTTTTTCAGATTTTCTTTTCTTTTTTTTCTTTTTCATTTCAAAAATTAACTAAAATCTAAATTAAATTATAAATCCCAAATTAACCTAAAAATTGCTAATTAATCCTACATAACCATTAACACAAATAATTAAAATAAAATTAAAAGAAAAATCAACTAAAACGAAAATTAAAATTAAAAGTGCAAACTAAGCTATTTTTTTATTTTTCCTTTTTTATAAAATGACTGATTGCTAATTAATTCTTGCAAAATGTCAAATCAACTTCTAAATGCATATGCAACACACACATTTTTTGTATTTTTTACTAATTAAAATGCACAAATAAAAATGCAAATAATTAACAAGAAATCCCATAAAAATTCACAAAATTAAAAATAAATAAAAGAAATTATTTTGTTTGAACTTATTGGAGTAATTCATGTAGGGAAAAAATCACATGCTCACACAAGCCAGTCGATACACCTAATATAAAGCTGCTTATGACCTTAAACTACCGAAACTGGACGCAATTTCTCAAGACGAGCAGTCGGATCGTTACATCCTCCTCTACTTAAAAATACGTTCGTCCTCGAACGTGTCCGGAGTCATTCCAAAGACGTTAACCACATCATGAGCCCACAATACATACATCGGGGAGTGATTCGCCATTACCCAAATCTATGGAGGACTCTGACAATGCAACACAACTGAAGGTCTCACCTTATCCTTAGTCAACAAACTTAGGACAGAACCCAAACCTCAACATTTGAAATTCATCATAAGACCTGAATCCCACATCATCAAATTGTATGAACCTGAACAAGCTGAATCGAGCCGAAAATTCCAATTCAGAATATAATCACATGATGTTCCACACAGCTCAACTGCCCGAAATAATTCCCTCTGACCACCATAGCTGCTCAAATAACATCGTGGACGCGGAAATTCATATCCCCCCCCCCCCCCCCCGTGAAGTCAACAAGTCAAGAAGCTCTATCGTACGCCAAGGGCCATTAATTAGCAGAAATACCATCATACTTCCAAACACTTCTCACCCCCAATACCATAGTACTAATCTCAGGTGTAAGAACCTCATCTCAGCTAATACAAGTAGACCAACTAAAAACTCATCATGGAACCACGAGATTCTCACACAACACAGTTCGTACACTAACCAGCAATAACTGAATTATACAGCAGAAATTAAGGGAAAGAAAGGTTGAAGAATTATCTAAAAAGTGCAACAATGCAACAACGAAAGTATAGTTGTCATCAAATCGTCCTAGAGGGGGAAAAAAAATATAAAATAAACATAAAGAAAAGGTATCCCACATAACATCCGCTATGGCGTACAGCCCACTCAAAAATACTCATCAAGCCAAAATGTTCCACTGATCAAATAAATACTGATATTAAGCAAATCAGAGTGCACAAGTATAAATATTGAAAAATTAATAGAAATGAATAAGCAAGCATGGAAGAAAGCAAGTACGACTAAGGTGCAATAAGAAAATCACATCACGATGGCTATCTCGCCCACACCGCCATCCGCTATGGCGTACAGCCCACTCAAAAATACTCATCAAGCCAAAATGTTCCACTGATCAAATAAATACTGATATTAAGCAAATCAGAGTGCACAAGTATAAATATTAAAAAATTAATAGAAATGAATAAGCAAGCATGGAAGAAAGCAAGTACGACTAAGGTGCAATAAGAAAATCACATCACGAAGGCTATCTCGCCCACACCGCCATAAGGCATGAACGGAATTACAACATGCGTGAAGAATAATCATGCAACCTCACAGCTCATCAAAACATAAGAGAGTATCACATAACATATGATAGGGACACAAATAGTATCCATCTTACCCGATAACATATCCGTGGTAACAATCTCACAAGAGCACCCAAACTTGACCTGATACAAAGTGCATATTCTCGTTGAGCTTCCGAATATCCCCCAACCTATCAATAATACATGCTATTAATTATCTCATTCTCAACATTTATTCACAATCTACTAATAGGAAATATCCCACATATGGGGACATCTTTCCCCAAAACCTCATGAACACTAAAATTTACATACTCGAACTCAACTATGCAAATCAAATGGTTGATACATCACTTCAATCCCATCATCCTGTCTAAGCACCTATATAGAATTTCTGGCCGCGTAACAAAACATGAATCTCGAAAGCCTAAAAACCCAGTAATCACCATGCCACTAGCCACGCACCCGCAAACCGCAACTGAAGGTCCTTTCCAAAAATACATACTCTTTGCATATGATATCCAACAATGCTAACACTCTTAATTTTTGATACTTATTTAAGAGAAAACCACAATGTACAACATATTCCATACACCCATAGCAACCAGCCCACTTAAGCCGTTGCTAAAACCATCGAGAACTCCTCGAAATTTGCCCGCGCATAACTAAGCCATAAGGACCGCATCTCTCCAACTTAATCCCGTCAACCATCTAATTCAAGAGTACTGCCACAAATACCGGTAGAGAATCCCCGTTAAAATGAACAATTATTTTCTTTTCTATGCTTTCCAAACAACACAAAGCGGACCCATTTCTTCGGATAGTCGATATGCAATAACCCCAAGATAAGCCCCAAATACAGATGATCCAAACACTAACCACATATCCTAGAAGCTCATAAACCATTGCTTTCCTATTAAGCACCCCGTTATTCCGCAACTGCGACGCCTACGCTGAATAGACTTTTAGTGAATCTGAAGTGGTTTCTCCGACTCACATTCAAACTGAAATGTAGATTCATTAACGACCAAGAAACACTGTAAGACCCAACATCATCTCGTGCATGATCTCAGACCTTAATCATACATAAAATCTGGGAACCTACTAATACCACATATACACATACCTCGGGCTAAAACTTGTGTACATCTGACTCTACAATATGGATGTCGCTAGTGGACTCCTCCACTTGGCATGAAGCCATAGAAAATATCATTTGATGATCCCCAAAAATAACATTCATAGCTCGTACAACACAAATCACAAGGTACTCCAATACCACCAACTATCCTCAATAAACATCTATCCTGTGACCCACCATAGTCTCGATAACTAACCAACCAATTAAACCTTCTCAAGCTCGTACCCATCAACCAGATGTTGGGACCCGCTGCATTCCTATATGAACAATTGATTAATCTCTCAATACCTATGTATCTTTAGTCTGGACGACACGTCTAGACAATGATTGAGCATCCCTGCCTCCCTCGTAGCTCGTCTGTAGCATCATGAACCACAAGCGAATAGCAGACACTGAGAGTGCAATATAATACACGAGTGGATGTTAAGGAACATAAGTTATATGCTTCGAGTTGAATCAATATTGCATGATATGAAATGAAAGAAGTGAGATTATACTAATAATTTTGTAGCCCATCGAAGATAAGTACTACGGCTACATAGCGATCTGCAAGACTCATAAAAACATGCTTATGACTCGTAGCACCTTTGAACCTAGAGCTCTGATACCAACTTGTCACTACCTAATATTCACCCGAAAGAATCGTGATGGCACCTACACTCTAAATTAGGTAATCTTAGCAATAACATAAATAACATTGATATTCACTAGCTTCAAATTTGATAACTTTGAACATTTACAATTCTCAAAACTGATAGTATAAGGCATAAGCCTTTTTTAGGAGTAGTTATACATGATAAATACATCAGTCTTCCAGAACGAAAAGAACCAATGGAAATAAGTACAAATGAAGGTGACTCTGAGGCCTCCGAGCATAACAGCAGGTTTACCTTGACTCTCTGTCGTGACGATCCGCACAGCTACTATTGATCATAATCTTGATTTGTACAAAAATATACAGAAGTGTAATATGATCACACAACAGAGGTGTGAAGTTATTATCAAAACTAACCTCGGTGGAGTAGTGATGAGGAACAACCAAGACACATATTGGTCAAATAAATTGAACAGGATATGATAATAAAACATCATGATAACGATGGCGTAGTACTATCAAAATCAAGAAGAAGTCAAACTACAACAGTAGAGACAATAAAGGACAATAGTGATGGAATCAAAAGATAACCAAATAAACTAGCACCAACATAGCTGGGACACAGATAAGTAAAAATGTGCTCAAATAAGAATAGCAATGTTAATTCAATCAATCACATTATTCCTATTACACAAACTCCAACCATCTCAAACCCCGAGTCTCATATCATAATCAAAACTCCCAAACCTTTAACAAACTCGGCAACATATGCATACATATTTCCATTTCTCTTTGCACAACAAAATTCACGTGCTATCAGTACATAATGTTCGTAACCAATGCAATTAAGATGTTCAAAGGTCTTATTTATATAATTTGAAATAAATTACGTTTCTAAACTAATTAGGAAATCAGTGACAAAAGATGAAGTTATTTTTAGAAATAAATTGAATGAAGAAAATACAATTTTCAAATAAAATAAAACATCGAATAAATTATTGGCTTTAATATAAGAGTTGTTAAATTAAAACTTAATAGAAGTTTCCTTTTAAGTATAATTTGATCTAAAACGGTTAAGGATATTTAGTTGGGAAAATAACTATGTAAAATATAACAATTATTGGAATTTGAAGTATTGAAATTTGTATATATATGTCAAGTTCAAATTCAAAAGTCAAATGAAGCAGCTTAATACAAATTTCATTACTTTAAATAACTATGTTACTAACAAATTTGCTGGACGGGAGGAAATAATTCAACGTAATAAATTTACTTCAAAAATTGGTAACTTTTAGAAATAAATACATGACTCAAGGGTCTTATCAATATCCAGCTATAACCAATCCCTAAGTGAGAGGTAAAACTACCGAATAGTTTACATAGTTAGAGAGGAGTACATAAACACATATATTGATGCAGCACGCATCCCGATCCACCAATCCTCCCTTTTTCCCCCGTAATAATTTCAAAAAAAAAATAATATACATATTTTGCAGCATGCAACCCAATCCCACAATATCAGTATTACAACATGATCATTCACTCTTATTAATCTTTGTTGTGGCATGCAACCCGATCTTACAAGTCCACCCTTATTACTCCTAATTATATCACATTTATTCCTCATGTTGCAGCGTGTAACCCGATCCCACACGTCCACCCATATTACTCCATGTTGCAGCGTGCAACCCGATCCCACCAGACAATATCAATTCTCTCTTATTTCTACTCAACATATCAATAACCAGACATAGTTTAGATAAATAAAAATAATTCAACAACCCAATTACAATAATTTCTAGCACAAAGAATATGATTACACGGTAACAAGAGAATCCCGGAAAAATCAAGATGCACAACAACCCTTACAAAAATAACAAGATATATAACACACGTGATAACTACACATGCAACCACAAAAATTTGGACACGTAGCATATATGCGCGAGGTGATAGAGGAATCACGATTAAGTAATAACAGAAATATTATGTAGGACAATAACTTCAATTAAGGAAAATAAGGGCCAAGTAACAAGTAAGAGTTAGAGGAAAACTAGCAGCGTCGTATAGAGCATGTAGAGGTAAAACTAGTAATTAGGAAATTCTATCATATCGGAAAACTTCCCACTTAATGAACATAAGGACCTAAGAATCGTAAAGGCAAATTTTCCACAAATAAGAACAAGCACGCACTAATCACCTCGCATGTATGGACTATTATTAGCATAGAAGACTCAAATCCTATGGGGAAGTCCTAACACAATGTTAGGCAAGATACTTACCTCAGTCTGGTCAATTCAATACTTAATTTTTATTTTACTTTACCAACTCATCAACGCGCAGCTAAATCTAGACAAAAATGATAAAATACATCAAACAAAGCAAGAGAAAATAATTTTAATTAACAAGGCTATGATTCTTATACAATTAGCAAAATGTCAATTAAAGTAAATTCTCCCATCACGCACCTTCAACCCAACAAAATTTAGTAAAAAACCAAATACCTATTCCGGCATGAGTTCACCTATACAAAAATTAACAAATTCCAATACTATTTGGTGAATCAAATAATCATTTTACCAAAATCCTATTAATAGATAGGAACACAGCCCAACATATTCTCAAAAAATATAAATTTGTACATTTTTGAAAGATTTATGATTTCTCCCAATTTTCCTTCAAATTCACTTAAATTTGATGTTAAATTAAGATATCATTACCAAATATAGTTAGAAGTTGATTAAAGATACTTATTCAATGTTTTAATATGAAAATACCCTCTCAAAATTGCCTCACCTCAAAGCTAAGGTTTAAAAATATGAATAATGAAGCAAAAATTCAGAATTCTCAACACTTAAAAGGTTACAGATGTCGCATTTGCGAAAACGCATCCGAAACTGCACTAAACCCATCGCAATTGCGAAGATGGAAATTCCCTTGTTAAGGTTGCATTTGCAACAAAACTTTGAAAATGTGAAGGTCGGCTTTCGCAAATGCGTCATCCTTATTGCAAATGCGAAAATTGCCCAGCCGCATAGGCAACGTACGATGGTCGCATTTGTGACTAGACATCGCAGATACGGAAAAATAAGAACGAGAAAAACTAAAATTCTTGAAAGCCATTTTGAAACCCCTCCGAAACTCGCTCGAGCTCTCGGGGCTCCAAAGCAAGAGCCCATACAAGTTTGAAAACATAACACGAACTCGTTCGTGCGATCCAAACATCGAAATAACCTCTAGAACCACGAATTAGAGGCCAAAACGCATGAAAATCATTGTGAAGTTCAAGAACTTCTAGAATTGCATCCAAGCGTCTGAACAATATCAAATCAACTCCAAACGATATCAAATTTTGCAAGCAAATCCCAAATTAACGTAACATGACTTTTCTATCTTTTGGAATCGTTTTCCGACGTCGATAATAAAAAGTCCACTATGAGTCAAATTTCTCCATTTTCCAAACATCAATTTTCAACTTTTGCCGAAATGCCTTAAATTACTCTAAGGGCATCCAAATCCGAAATGGCGGTTTTCCAAATGCCTTAAATTACTCTAAGAGCATCCAAAATCCGAAACCAGACGCATGCTTAAGTCCAAAATACAAAGTTACTGACATCATCCAAAACTCATTCCGGAGTTGCTCAAAAGTCAAATTCTGATAAAATTCTCACTGCTTATGCTTTCAAAAGTAGATTCCTTCTTCCAATTCGACTCCGAATTATCCAAAAACTGAATTCAACAGTGCACTTAAGTCGATGCCAAACCGGACACAATTGTTCAAAACGACCAGCCGGGTCGTTATAGTTGCAGTTTCTTGTGTAAGTTGTAGCATCTAGTGTCATTCACTTTGTTAAAACGCTCTTACAAGTGTGTGCATTGGTAGCATATGAAATTCCACCGATCAAAGTACATGCTACAACATTCATTAGTCATGGTAAACTATTTTATTGCACCATTCTTATTGATAGTAATATTTATATCGAAATTTCTCCTTCTTCTACATTCCGTCTACGTTACCGAGCTTATTTTGACCTAGAATAGCAGTTATCATAGATCGATACCAGATTGTGAAGTTATCTTTTCCTATTAATTAAAATAAAATTAGAGAGATTACATTTGCATTAGTAGGTGGCAAATACGGAGGATGAGTGACTGCAACTGAAATTCCTTCTTCAAATTAATCCTATGATGATACTTATGGAGTTTCAGTCATAGTTGCAGTTGTTTCCTACTTATAGTTGCCGACCGCCATTGTTGGCGATTTAGAGCTTCATAATTGAGATTTGAATAAGAGAATCGAACAAGGAAGAAAATTAGAAAAATGATTACAGAGTCGAATCAATCTGTGAGCTTCAATTTATACCTCGAAGCTCTGATACCATATTAGATTTTAGAGAATCACTGAGCTAAAGAATCCTAGAAATGAGAAGCACATATGCAAAGAGAAAGACTTGAAGAAGAAGAAATGAGATATGTGTTTTTCTGTGTATCCAATGTAACAATACATTGGTATTTATACATGAAAAATTAATTATCAACTCCTTAGTTAACTGATGGACCTTACAGTACTTCCGGGAACTGAGTGTATGCTGACTAACTAACTAACATTAATTGCTATTATGTTACTCCTCTTATTTCTATCTACCCGAGAAAAATAAAATGAAAAGAAGTTTTCGATGTATAATATATATGCAGTGAGAAATCTGGACGTGCAATTTTAGATTATTTCCAAGTATAAGCAAAATCTTTTAATGGGCATTTACTGGATTTTCTCAAACTTGAATGAAAAAAATATCATAAATACTTGAGAAAGACTTACTAACCATCAATACTATTTTAGCCTACGATGTTTATCGAAAATTTCGATTCATTAAAATGATTAATTAAAGACTATTCATCTTCTTTTTTTAACTTTTTGAACACGAAATGTGAAAACTAAGAAAAGCTTCAAATATCTAGTTTAAACACTTTAAATTCATGAAAATGATTCACGACCAAAGAAACCGATAATGAACCTTACCTACTACATTAATGCTCCTTTAAGGGTTAAATTAATGTAATGCATTTTAAGGGTCCCAAATATTTGATAGTATACTTGAATTTATTAACATATATAGTCTTGAATGATGATTTGATTTTATATTAAAAGTATAATTTTAATAATCGTTTTTCATTTTCTTCCATTATTATTTCTTTAATACAATCTCTTACATATTCTTACTCATTGTTCACTTATTTTATGAAAAAGAGGTCAATTTATAAAAGACGAACGTTTAAAGTGTTGGCAATAGTTCACACACTCAATGGTAATTTTTGACCACACGTAACTGTTGAGCTACAAGATTATCTAGCTTCAAATCCTATACACATACATTGATTTTATGATGTATATTTAATGTATAGTATATCATGTATATCGTGTAGTTGGGCTAGAACATATATTTGAGCCCATTTTTCTTTTGGCTTTAGGTCTGGCCCGAGTTGGCCCACATGTAATATATACACACTGACCCCTTTGTATTAGGGTCAGTCGGATATTTTCAATAGAAGATGTCTTTCTCTTTCTCTGAAACTCTCTCTAGAAGGTTCTACCAAACCGACTCATCTTCATCTTCTTCTTCAATCTTCGTCTCGATTCCATAATGTTTTCATGGTATCAGAGCGGGACGATGATCTGACGATACTCTGTTGTATTTTTTTATGCCAGTCAAAATCTCGTTGGAAAATTTTCGGGTGTTTCTGAGATATTTGGTCAGTGATGATTTCGATCAAAATCGGGTGTTGATCTGAGACCTTTATCATGATAACTGGTTGCATCTTCACTACTGGGAAGTTTTGGGTTTGTTTTCCGACGTTCTCGAGTCGATTCCAGCAAGGCTTCAGATTTTAGGGTTTCTGCTGTTCGGAACTGGCATTTTTCTGTTAATCGAAGGCCGATCTTCTCCGGTCGCGAAAAAGCAGGGTAAATCTGTTCCTAATTTAGGTGCTATAATATTTGCATGATGTTTTTGATACAACTTTAGTTTTTGCAGAGATTATCTTTTGACTTTAAACTCATTGTTCTTCATGGATGCTAATATGAGTACTAATACAACTCCTGTTGATCCTACCAGTCCCTTATTTGTTTACTCCTCTGATGTTTCTGGTGTTTCTCTTGTGTCCACTCCCTTCTCGGGTAGTGGTTATGGGGGTTGGAGAAGGAAAATGATTGTAGTGTTTTCTGCTAAAAATAAAATTGACTTTGTTGATGGTACATGTCCCAGACCAGACACTAATGTGGCTGAACAAAAGTTATGGGACAGATGTAATAATATGGTAATATCCTGGTTGACTGCTTCCTTATCCCCTCAGATAGCTGAGAGTGTGCAGTATTCTGATACTGCACAGAGCATATGGGCACAACTCGCAGCTAGGTATGGTACTGCTAACAGAACCAATATTTTTGAACCAAAAAGAGAACTCTCTCATATCTCAAGGATCTTTAGGTGTAGCCTCATATTTTAACAAACTTAAAGGACTGTGGGATGAATTAGGAAAAATGTGTGCAAACCATGGACAAAGATGCATTTGTCCTGCCAGAAATGGCATCATACAGGAAGATGATGAGAATAAGGTGTTTTCAGTTCCTCATGGGCCTTAATGAAGCATACATGGGGGTAAGGAGTAACCTACTGATATGCAGCCTCCTCCTACCCTTGACAGTGTCCACAATATGGTCCTCAATGATGAGAAACAGAGACAAGTCACCTCACTCAGTTTAATCCAGACTCTATGTCTTTCATTGTCCACACAAACAAACATTCAGCTGGATTCAATAAGGCCATAGTGCCTAATTCTTCTCATTTCAGACAAAGAGATAACTTTGACCAAGCTAGAGAATCTTTATTCTGTAGATACTATAATAAATCTGGGCACTTAATTGATAAATGTTAAAAGATTCATGGGTATCCACAAAGTACAACATTTAACAAGGGGAGGAGACCTACTGCTGCTCATCTAACTGCTAGTGTGGATTTCCCTTCTTCCGAAAGAAATATGTCTGTTCCTCATGGAAATCCTCTTGAAAGTCATCAACCTGTTCCAAATATGGCTAGAGTTCTGTGATACCTGGGTTGAGCAGACAACATTATGAACAATTGATGACCCTGCTGCAACAAACTCAGTTAGGGGACTCCACTGCCCAGTCTCCTCCTCCCATGTATGCTGCCAATTTTGCTGGTACAATGCTAACTGAGAGACCTGTTTGTGATTCCAAATTTTGCATTCTAACTCACATTAATCCTGCCACCTGGATAATAGACTCAGGGGTATCTAACCATATGACCTTTAATAAAGATTTACTCTTCAATCTCACACCTTTAACTTTACCCTATATTGTAACTCTTCCTAATGGATATAAAGTGAAAGTGACATGCACATGATCTTTTGCATTAAATCCATTCATCACTCTTCATGATGTCTTACTTGTTCCTTCTTTCAAACATAACTTGATTTCTATCCACAAGTTAGTAAAACAATTGCATTGCATAGTCTTGTTCACTGCAACTTCATGTTTCCTCCACATGTTACATGCCCCTTCTATGAGGATGCCTCTGGATCTTGGTAAAGAGGAGGCTGGTCTGTACAAGCTTGCTTGGGTACCGCCTTCCTCTTCTTCTAATTGTTGTTCTTCTGTTTCTGTATGTTCTTCTTCCTCTAAAAGCAATGCTTTCTGCATGCTTAAGTCTTTTCTCTGTATGGTTAAGACCCAGTTTAATGCTGTTGTTCAAACTATTAGGAGTGACAATGCTTTTGAATTGGGATCTAGAATTGCTGGTGCATCCTTTTTAGTCAACATGGCATTATTCACCAAACCACTTGCCCATATACTCCTCAACAGAATGGTGTTGTTGAGAGGAAATATAGGACTCTTCTTGAAACTTGTAGAGCTTTACTCTTCCAATCTGGTTTACCCATCTCTTTCTGGGGAGATTGCCTATTGACTGCTACCTACCTTATTAGCAGAATACCCTCCAGGCTTCTTCATGGCAAATCCCCTTATCAAATCTTGCATGGAAAGGCACCCACTTACTCCCATTTAAAGGCTTTTGGCTGTCTTGCCTATGCTACTGTCCCAATTCCTCAAAGGGACAAGTTGAAACCTAGGGCCTTTCATGTGTTTTCCTGGGGTATCCTTTTGCTAAAAAGGGTTATAGACTGTATGATCTCAGTTCTAGAAAGTGCTTTGTGTCCAAGGATGTTATCTTTCATAAAACTTCTTTTCCTTTTAAATCTGTTTCTTCTGTTACCTCTACTCATTCTGTTTCTTCTTCTTCTTTTCATTTTGTTGTTCCTCTTGAGCATTCCCTTTCTGAGCCAGATTTCTCTATTCACATCTATTCCTCTCCACCTTCACCTTTTGTTTCAGATTCTCCTTCTTCCTATCCAATTTCCAGTCCTCCTTTCAACCCTGACATTTCCCCTCATACTTTGCCTTCTTCCACATCAGCTGCTGTTCCCAGGAAATCTGGAAGACAGCACAATCCTCCTTTTTACCTTTAGGATTATGTCTGTCATCTTCCTGCTTTCTCTGGGTCTTCTTCTTCTCCTCTGGAGACTGAACCTCTTTATTACTCTCAAGCTGCATCAGTTCCAGTATGGCAGGATGCCTTGAGAAAGGAGTTTGATGCTTTGGATGCCAACTGTACCTGGGATCCTGTTCCCCTTCCTTCTGGTAAGAAACCCATAGGCTGCAAATGGGTTTATAAGATCAATATAAGGCTGATGGTAGTATTGAAAGATACAAAGCTAGACTTGTTATTAGAGGGAATACTCAAATTGAAGGGGTTCAGTGACACTTTTTCTCCTGTGGTTAATATGTCCACTGTGAAGTGTTTTATTGCAGTGGCTGCTAAGAAGCATTGGAAACTTTTCCAACTTGATGTTAACAATGATTTTTTGCATGGTGATTTGGATGAGGAGGTCTATGTGAAGCTCCCTCCAGATTTATCTGTTTCTGTCTCTTCTTCTGATTCTGTTTCCTCTGCATCTCCTCCTCTTGTCTGTAAGTTGAAAAAATCTCTCTATGGGTTGAAGTAGGCATCCAGACAATGGTATGCTAAGCTGTCTTCTGCCCTCTACTCCAGAGGTTATACTCATTCTCTAAATGACTATTCTCTGTTTGTCAAAGGCCACCCTGGTTGTCAGGTTGTTGTGGTAGTCTATGTGGATGACATTATTATTACTGGGGATGACGATGATGAGCTTTCTGCCGTGAAGCTGTTTCTGGATGATCAGATCAGGATAAAAAACCTTGGGTCTTTGCATTATTTTTTGGGCATTGAGATGTCTGTTGTTCCTGGTGGGATGCTTCTTAATCAGCATAAATATGTTTCTGACCTATAGCATCAGTTTGACTGTATGAATGTTTCTCCTGTTGTTTGCCATTTGAATCTTAATGTATAACTCCATGATGATTCTGGAGACATCCTCTCCTCCCCTGATCAATATAGGAGCATTGTTGGTAAGCTCTTATTTTTGACTCACACCAAGCCTGACATCTGCTTTGCTGTTCAGCATCTGAGTAAATATTTGAAGTGTCTTAGAGTCCCTCATATGACTGCTGCTTTACATGTCCTCAGATATCTTAGGGGGACTATGCATTTGGGTCTCTTCTATTTTGACAGTTCTTATTTCTCTGTACATGCTTATTCTGACAGTGATTGGGCTGCTTGTCCAGATACTCGCAGGTCTGTGACTGGTTTTTGTGTTCTTTTGGGTGGCTGCTTGGTTAGTTGGAAGTCTAAGAAACAACATGTAGTTTCTTTATCATCTGCTGAAGCTCAGTATAGGGCTCTCAGTAATGTAGTTGCTGAACTGTTTTGGCTTTCCCGTTTGCTCACTAACGTTGGTGTTTCTGTTTCTCTCCCTTTTTCTGTTTTCTGTGACAATCACGCTGCTATCCATATTGCCAAAAATCCTGTTTTTCATGAGCGAACCACGCATATCAAAGTGGATTGTCATTTTGTGCGTGATCTGTTAGCTCCTTGGCTTATTGCTCTCTCCCATGTCTCTACTTCTCGTCAGTTGGCTGACCTTCTCACCAAGCCATTCCCTGGCACTATTCTGCAGCCTTTGCTGGTCAAGTTGAAGGTGGTTTCCCCCTCAAACTTGAGGGGGGTGTTGAGCTACAAGATTATCTAGCTTCAAATCATATACACATACATTGATTTTATGATGTATATTTAATCTGTGTTGCTTGAATATCATATATATCTTGTAGTTGGGCTAGAACATATAATTGAGCCCATTTTTCTTTTGGCTTTAGGTCTGGCCTGAGTTGACCCACATGTAATATATACACACTGACCCCTTTGTATTAGGGTCAGTCGGATATTTTCAATAGAAGAATTCTTTCTCTTTCTCTGAAACTCTCTCTAGAAGGTTCTACCAAACCGATTCGTCTTCATCTTCTTCTACAATCTTCGTCTCGATTCCTTAATATTTTCGGTAACCATTTTTGGAAAGCTGACATAAATTTGAGACATTAAAAAAAGAAAAGTAACAGTGGCAAACGTACGGAATGGAAAGAGTAAAATTTATGTCGTATTCAAGATTCAACCACGTGGCAAAAGGCTTTGTATACAAATAGAGAAAATGCAATCCAACTTCGTGGGGGATATGGACAAAAACTATATTAAAGATCAGTTGGATTAAACAAATATGCTAGCCTTGTCATCAGTAGATTTCCAAAATCTAATTACGGGATATAATTATGGTGTCTAATAATTAAGTCCGCATAAAGATATTAATTAAGTTCTTAAATTTGTCTGGAAAAAATACAAGTTCCATTTGGACCCCACAAAATAAGTAATGCTTGTAATATGTACGACTTAGATAAACAAGAACTTAAATTGATTTCTTGAACGGATAATATTAAGCTTTTCCTTATAGTTTAATCCAAATAAGGAAATACCTGGTATGTGAATTTCTTGTAGGGGTCCAGATTTTCTTTTTTCCAGCTAGGCTTTAAATATAAATAGATTTATTAACTAAATGACAAAAGAAAAGAAAAGAAACTTTCCTGAATTGTTGAGTAAATAACAAATTCTAATTTATACGGTGACTCGTCTTGTGACACTAATTTATTTTAAGCATATCTGTTTTTGTAAATCCCTCATATTTCATATCCTTGATCCTATTGTGAACGCATAAAAATGTCACATGTCCAAAAGTTTTATTATTATATGAGATGTATCTGTCGTGTATCTATGTCATATTTCTTTTTTCTCGGGGATAGAGAGTTTTTAAATTAAAGTGACATTTGTCACACCTTCGTTTTGACTTATACGTAGTTAGTCCGAAAGATAACCTGTGAATAGGAGTTTTTTACAGTTAAAGTGACATTATTTGAGATGAGATTAATTATTTATTTCAAGAGTCGCCACTTGGGATATGTTTGACTTTTGGTGTCCCAAGTCAACGGTTTATTTAAAATTCCAAATCGAGGAAATTTCGACTGCCCAATTGGAGTCTGCGAACCAGAAATTTCTGAGTAAGGAATTCGGTTGACCCGAGGGAAGGTATTAGGCATCCTCAGATCTGATTTACTATACATGTTTAGACCTGTAATGCAATTTTAACTTATTAACCGCTTTTAATATTTCTTAGGAAATTTGCAATGTCATTAAAATACATCACGAATCACGTCACATAAATGCGCACGCAATTTAGACATATTCTAACTCCATTCATATTTGGACTTGGGTCACATAAATGCGTACCCGAATTTAGGAAGGTATTTTATTAATAACTTTGCGCCTATAGCAACTACGTCTCCAAAATTCATAGAAGGCCGTAAAATTCGCAAAACGGTATTTCCTATTTTTCTATATATTTTAATGACTTAAGGAGTCATCGCATGGTATTTGATTAGATTAACGAGACTCACTTTATTTTTTAAGGACATTCTAAGGCATATTAAATTCTCTATTATCAATGGTGTCTAATTGCCCTAATCATTTATATATGGGTGACATATTTTGGAAAATTATTACTTGCATCCATATCGGGCTTCAAATTTTAGGTCAACCCAGGAGCATACATTGTATATGGCAACTGCTGATCCTTTCAATTAGGCCTAGGGATAATTTGGATGGATGAGTTCGTTATGAGTAAATCTCAATAATGTTTCTTTAGGTTTGAGATTATACACAAGACTAACTATTAAACATATCAATAACATTCACAAGGAAGATACTAATGATTATTTTGTATTAGTTTTCAATCATAAATCTAAACTAAACGAACATAACTCATCAGTCAGAGTATACGAATTCAGCTTCAAAGTTTCAATTATAATTCTGGTTACAATATATTAGATAAATCTGAAATGAATCATTGCTAATGTATTAATACTTAAATGAATTAAAACGCCAAAAAATGTTTTGACCTTTGAATAATTACCAAGCTAACATTTCCTAAATCCCATATTTCTAAGCAAACAGGAAACAAACACTCGAAACATGCCATACCACTAGCTAACCTTATTATTAATTATACATATTTAAAATAACAGTCCAAATGTCCAGATATTACAAGGTAAATCAATCCCAATGATTAGTTATTACAAAATGAACCAATCCAGACGTCTAATTACTACAAGGTAATTATCTTGTCAGCAAATATATTAAAACTGAAGAAGGGGAAAACAGGATGAGGATTCGAAAGAAAATAATAGATGCAGATTTTCACATTTTAGGAATATATTCTACTTGAGCTTCATACATCAAGGGGCATCCAAATGTACATGGAATTTAGCAAAGAACAAAAGACTATGAATAAATGAGATTAATCAGCAAGCAAACAACAACCAATCAAACAGTACACCTAGAATTTCAACAGCCTTTTGAGAGAATCAAAATTCCAAAGGAACAAGAACAACACTGATAATTTTTGAGGAATATATGGGAAACTAGTATGTATCTCTTAACTCACTCAAACTTCAAAAGAATAGTAAACTCGAAGATGTATTCAAAAAGGTCAAAAATCTCTTTAAAGTTTCAAAAAAGGATCCCCTCAAAAATGTTTAGATTGTCTCTTTTTATAGTGGAGCCTTAGGGCACCACTTTTTCTTTGTTTTTCCTTTTAGTCCCTGACTTAGATTTCAGTTTCTCCATAAATGGTCCTTAGTTTTCTGACTTGTGCCTCAAGTTTGAGACTAAATTATGCCTAAGTCTCTCACTAGAATGTTCTAGGGGTTATCACCAGATTCTTTTAAGGCTTGAATCCCCCTTATACCCCTACTTCTTTTCTTAATTAACTAACCTGAAGTTTTTACCATAGCTATTCACTGACCCTGGTCAATTGTGTTTGAGTTATGGGTTAAGGTCTGGTCTGGATTAACAGGTCCATTGGATCAATACAACTAAATGTCCTAATATGGATTGGTCAATCAATTATTACAAGTTTGGGATCTTATAAATATTCATGTATCTTTGTGTCAAAACCAATGGATCAATATCGACTAGAAGAGAAGACCAATCTAGATTATGGAAATAACCTAACTAAAACACTCAATAAAAACTTGAAAGTGGGCAATGAGTAACAGGGATTGAACTTTAGTATATACAAAAAAAGGAAACTAAAGGCTGATATCAACAAATAAAATTTCAGCAAAAACAAATTAGCCTAATATATGCAAATATTGAAGATTAAAGGTACTATGACATTCTAATATGAAAACAACTACTCAGAAACATGATGCAAACCGGTAGGGTCCAAAAATAAGCATCTACCAAAGACGATTAGTATCTCAGAGTGAAAATGAAAATCAGGTGATGAGGATCAACAAATATTACTGAATAATGAAAAATCCAGGACATCAGAATCAGGAGGCTAAAACCAACATGATATCAAACCACTCAAAACCCAAAGGAAATATAGCAAATAGAGATGAATATTTAACCTATTTCAAGATGAAATTATGGAAAACAACTAATCGTTCAAAAGAAACAAAGCAGCTAGCAATTAAAGGAAACAAAGCAATTATACAGGCAGTGATAGTTATTCAAAGACATGATACTTATCTTTTATACATGAAAATCTAACTGAGGATCATTCCATGTGTTTCTGACCTCATATATAGAAGTTTCTAACCTTCTAAGGCAACTGGCATTTTGGATAACTGGTTCAGGGGTTTAGGAATGAGATTTGTGATTCTTGGACCAAGCAACTTCTTAGATCTGGTCTTCCGTGGTGGTCAGTGGAATTTGGGGCTGTGGGTGACATGGTTGATGAGAGGGTTAGAAAGGTACTATCAGAGATGAGTTTGGCAAAAATCCGATAGGGTTTGAGTTTTAGAGTTAGCCTTCCGAGCAATATTCGAGACGTTTCTAATGGATTCGAAGGGTGTAACATACACAGTTGGAAAGCGGAGGATGAGATGCTTCAGGGGTGTAATTTTGGAAGGGGTTTAGAGTTGGGTTGCCAGAGATGGTGGTTCCGGCGGTCTTTATTATGAAGATTTGAGACGATAGGGTTTTTTTTTGAAGGGAATGGATTGCAGGACGGGGAAGAGGAGGTCCTGGTGGTCCTACGGTGTAAAGTTGGGGTGGTTTGGAACAGGGTCGTCGGAGGAGGTGGTTCTGGCGATTCTCATTTTGAATATATTCGAGAAGCTGGAGGGTTGTTCGAAGGAAACCAACCACAGGACGAGAAAGAGGGGGTTGCAGTGGTTTGATGGTGTAAACTTGAAACCGTTTTGTGACTGGCCGCCGCCGTGAGGCGATTTATAGCGACGGCGTAAGGGTGGTTGATGGGTGGTCAACGACGGTCATGTGACGGAGAGGGTTGTTGTTGCAGCGGAGGTAGATTGTACGAGGAAGAAGAGAAGTTTGTCTATGATTTTATAGATACTTTTGGACATATATATCCAAAATAGGGCAAGGTTTCAGGGTCGTTGGATGGCCTGAGATCAACGGCTGGGGTACCTAGTTTCTAAACGGTGTCGTTTTGGGGGTGTATGGTGTGGACTAGGTCGGAGATTCATTTTTGGGCTGGGCATGGGTGTGTTTCAGGGTAAAAAGATTTGGGCCACCCATGTCTGGCCCAATTGTGGCCAGCCTAGTTGGTTATTTATTTTGTTTTGTTTCTCTTTTTTTATTATTAGTTAATTCCTAATTGTATTTTAAATACTCCTAATTAACTTAAGTCAAACTAATAATTGTCTATGTATGCAACAAAAATTAAAAAAAATGCAACAAATTAAAAGACAAAAAAGCGACACAATTAAATTGTCGGAAACGCTAATCAAAATTTTTTTTGATTTTTGTATTTGCAAAATAAACCTAATTACCAATTAATCTAGCAAAAAATATGAAAATTAAATCCTAAATGCCTATGCATTTTTTGTGTATTTTGTGATTTATGCATGAATTAATGAAAACACACTCACATGCGCAATTAAATCCTAAAAATAAATATTTAAAGAAAATCCTAAACTTTGAGAGTCTTGGAGGAGCCGTCTCAACAAGGTGAAAATCATATGCTCACAGCTACCCCTGTTTGCACTGGAACACGAAGAATTTTCATGCAAAGACAAGTGAGCAAATATAAGCAATTTTCGTCCGACTGAATACTCCATGTGAAGCATTTTTAAAATTTTCTGACTGAACCTTGCTTCAAAGGTTGCCTACATATCCTTGGCTATAAAGGAATCGGGTCAGTGTAGTTATGAAAGTTTTGGTAGCAGGGACTACCGAGAGCTATGATTTTACTACTATTGCTGCTGTTTTTGCTTGTTGAGCTCCTTATTACACCAAAAGAAAATCAAAAGCTAAGCTAGCTAGGCCTATCAACTACGAGGTACAAGATTCCTATCTATGAGTCTCTTGAAGCTTGATCTTGGGTCTTGGCTGGATCTTGTAGCAGACTCTGATCTAAATCTTGATGCTCGTTAGCTACAATCGCTGGTTTACTCTTCAGTTTTGGAATAAAGCAGGACAGGCGGAGCTTGTGACTTCAATTAAATTTTGAGCAGTCCGTGTCTTTGTCCGTTTCATCATTTTGAATTTACTTCTTTTGTCCTTTTATTCTTTTCTTCTAATCTGAAATGAGACTCATTCTTCCAGTCATTTCAAATCTTGTTCCTTAAGGTGAAACCTGCTAGGACACCAACACAAAATAAATGAACAAAATTTTCTGCCCAGTTTTCACTGGAAAGTTTTGTGAGTTATTTGCAAAACACATCTAAGCTATTCTTTATTGAAAATAATAAAAACCAGGATTGTGTATCCCTTAGAAAGATCGCCAGGTTATGCTGGGAAGGAGAGAGGGTCCTTATTGAGGATAAGAGGATGATCCGCGGGTTATGCCGGGATAAAAATGAAAAAGTCCCAACTTGGTGGGAGGAAGATCTGCGGGTTATGTCGGGATAGAAAAGTTCCTGCTGGGGATGGAAGAAAGGTCATGGGTTATAAAGAAATTTCTGGGTTATGCCAGGAGATCCGCGGGTTATGCCGTAATGAATGAAAAACTCCTGGGTTATGCCAAGGGAAGCCCACTGGTTACGTCGGGGTTTAAAAGAGAAATCCCGGGTTATGCCAGGAAGATCCGCGGGTTATGCCGGTATTAATGGAAAATTCCTAGGTTATGCTTGGGAGATCCACAGGTTATGGCGCGATGAATGAAAACTCCTAGGTTATACTAGGGAAATCCACGGGTTATGCCTGGATGAAAAATCCTTGGTTATAATAGGGATATCCACGGGTTACGGCGAGATGAATGAAAGATCCTAGGTTATGCTAGGGAGATCCACGGGTTATGCCGGGATGAATGAAAGATCCAAGTTTATGCTAGGGAGATCCACGGGTTATCCGGGATGAAAAATCCTATGTTATGCTAGGGAGATCCACGGGTTATGTCGGGATGAAAGAAAGATCCTAGGTTAATCTAGGGAGATCCACGGGTTATGCCGGGATGAAAAATCCTAGGTTATGCTAGGGAGATCCACGGGTTATGCCTGGATGAATGAAAGATCCTAGGTTATGCTAGGGATATCCACGGATTATGCCGGGATGAATAATGATCCTAGGTTATGCTAGGGAGCAGAAAGTGTAGGAAAGGAATCCTCAGGTTATGCTGGGGATGTGAAGAGGAAATTCCCGGGTTATGCTGGAGGAGGTGGAATTCAATCCTTGGGTCATGCCTAGGAAATCCACAAGCTGCACAAAGGGAAATTAAGGATTTGAATCCCGTGCTATCATGCTTATTTATCAATTCACAAGAAAAATAAAAAGAAAATTTCCCTTTTATTATTGATGCAACATCATCATTGGTCCTTGTTCTTATCCTTTAGTTGTTTTTGCCCTATGTTCCTTCTGCTTTTCTAGGTTGCACCTGCGTCTATTTTAGTTCAAAAACAAAACAAACTTTTCGTTTGAACAGTGATTGGTTTTACGGCTTTGTCACGCTTGATTGCAACTTCCTTTGTGTTCAAAAGTGAACCCTTGACTTTCAATCCTTGCTTTGTTGATTGGCGAAGGGTCCTCATTTTGGATGGTTCTTTGTTTCCCAGGCCCTGGGTTGTGAGTTTTGTCCCGACTTTGATTTTAGGCTTATTTTGGGACATCCCGTTTGGCTTAAAACCCTCCGATTTTGCTTCAATTGTATGGACCTTTGACTATAAATTTCCTTTCTTTTATTTTCCTACTTTTGAGGCATTAACCATCAGGATCAACCGGGATTGGCTAAGCGCATTTCACGATGTCGAGCATTCCCTTAGTTCTTGCCAGGAGGAACCCGCGAGACCGGCCCTGCTGCCTTTCTTAAGGAATTGTCAAGATATCAATTAAAGTGGAAAGTAGCGAAGCATGAATTTAGAGAGGTATGTTCTTTTGAGGCAAAAGAGGGAACTTATCTTGTAAAACAAGTCGACTTTAAATGGCAACGACATGCTTCTTAGATTGGATACCCGGCCCAGATCCATTTCTGATTTCTGACTTCAACTTTTCCAAAACTAAAGAAACTTATTCATGCATGGGCAGCAATATTTCCTTTTTTCGGCCGACGGAGCCCTTTTCGGGTTTTCGCTAATCGGCCTCTCTCATTTCTTTTCTCCCGTCGCCCGATAGCGCTCTTTGCGAGTTTTTGCTAAATGGACTCTCTCATTTATTTTTTCTCTGCTCGCCGTCACCTTATGGTGCCCGGAGGTTTTCACCAATAAGACTCTCCATAACGGTATTGTTGGTTCTGAATCCCAACAATAGTATTTTTACATCCCCGGGGATCTATTACTTTATAACCATTCGGACGGATTTGCAATCGAACCAATACATTTCTGCCCCAATTTTGATTCTCTTGGGTAAATGGGTTTTTATTTTGATATTATTGAACATCGGGGAGAGGCTGCCTACGTATCCTTTCGGAATTAAGTCAGACGTAGTTCAGGAAGTTTGCTAAACTAATTTTGTTTGTATTCTTCTTCTTTTTTCATTTTACTTTTCTTTCCTTCTTTCTCTTTTTTTTTCTTAAACTAATTTTGTTTCTATTCTTCTTCTTTTTTTCTCTTTTCTTCTCTTCTTTCTCTTTTTTTTTAAAATAGCATTTCTTGGTTACAAGGAGGGTGGGGGTAGCGGGAAAGAAAAGCCTTCGTCATTTCAATCCATCAGGGTTATTGCTGCAGGGGGTTAAACATAATACCTCTTTACTACGTCTGCATTTACTGCTGCCTCGGGCTCGTCTCCTTCAGCGTCACGCAGGTACAATGCTCCTCTAGGCAATATCTTTCTGATGATGTATGGGCCTTTCCAGTTTGGAGTGAGTTTTCCTTTGGCTTCTTGATGATATGGCAGTATCCGTCTCAATACTAGTTGCCCAACATCAAAATTCTTGGGGCGGACTTTCTTTGTTTGTATGGTTATTACTTTATAACCATTCGGACGGATTTGCAATCGAACCAATACATTTCTGCCCCAATTTTGATTCTCTTGGGTAAATGGGTTTTTATTTTGATATTATTGAACATCGGAGAGAGGCTGCCTACGTATCCTTTCGGAATTAAGTCAGACGTAGTTCAGGAAGTTTGCTAAACTAATTTTGTTTGTATTCTTCTTCTTTTTTCATTTTACTTTTTTTTCCTTCTTTCTCTTTTTTTTTCTTAAACTAATTTTGTTTCTATTCTTCTTCTTTTTTTCTCCTTTCTTCTCTTCTTTCTCTTTTTTTTAAAATAGCATTTCTGGGTTACAGGGAGGGTGGGGGTAGCGGGAAAGAAAAGCCTTCGTCATTTCAATCCATCAGGGTTATTGCTGCAGGGGGTTAAACATAATACCTCTTTACTACGTCTGCATTTACTGCTGCCTCGGGCTCGTCTCCTTCAACGTCACGCAGGTACAATGCTCCTCTAGGCAATATCTTTCTGATGATGTATGGGCCTTTCCAGTTTGGAGTGAGTTTTCCTTTGGCTTCTTGATGATATGGCAGTATCCGTCTCAATACTAGTTGCCCAACTTCAAAATTCTTGGGGCGGACTTTCTTGTTGTATGGACGGGACATTCTTTGTTTGTACAACTGCCCGTGGCATACCGCGACCATTCGTTTTTCATCGATTAATACCAGCCGTTCCAACCAGGTTTTGACCCATTCACTATCTTCAACTTCTTCTTCGACAATCACTCGGAGCGAAGGAATTTCCACCTCGGCGGGTATGATATCCTCAGTCCCATACACCAGCAAGTAGGGGGTTTCCCCTAACGATGTACGTATGATTGTACGATAACCCGTCAGTGCGAAAGGTAGCTTTTCATGCCATTGCCTCGAGTTTTGAATCATCTTCATCAAGATCTTCATGATGTTCTTGTGGGTTTCTTCAACCGCACCATTAGCTTTGGACCGGTAGGGAGTGGAGTTTCTATGTATTATCTTGAATTGTTCACATATTTCACCATCAGCCGGATGTTCAGATTAGCTGCATTGTCTGTAATGATAGTTGCAGGAATCCTGAAGTGGCAAATGATATTAGAATGCGCAAAATCCACTACCGCTTTCTTGGTAACTAACTTAAGGGTGATGGCCTCAACCCATTTGTGAAATAATCAATGGAGACCAATATAAATATGTGTCCGTTTGAGGCTTTTGGTTCAATCGACCCGATGACATCGATGCCCCAGGCGGCAAATGGCCAGGGTGCTGACATAGGATGCAGTTCATTTGGTGGTGCATGAATCAAATCACCGTGCACCAGGCATTGATGACATTTTTGAACAAAGCTGAAGTAGTCTTTCTCCATGGTCATCCAATAATAGCCACTTGGAGTATCTTCTTTGCCAGTATATAGCCATTCATATGGGGTCCATACACTCCCGCATGTACTTCGTGCATGATTTTCCCGGCTTCCTCGACATCCACACATCTCAATAAATTAAGATCTGGAGTCATTTTATACAAAGTGTCACCGCTCAAGAAGAAATTTCTTGCATGATGTCGAATGGTTTTCTTTTGTTCTCCAGTGGCTTGATCATGGTATTCCTACGTTTTTAGGAATTTAAAGATATCGTAGTACCAAGGTTGTGTGTCGGGCTCTGCTTCGGTTGCATTGCAATACCCATGCCTTTCTTTAATTTGGAATTGTAAAGGATCAACATAGGCGTTCCCAGGAAATGGTAACTTGGAGGCCAAGGTTCCGAGTGCATATGCTAAGTCATTGTGGCAACACGGAATATATGAATTGTACCGACCTGAACCTTTTGCTGAAGTCTTCCACATGTTGTCTGTATGGTTGGAGATTAGTGTCCCTTGTCTCCAATTCCCATCGAGACTGTCGGATGATCTGATCGGAATCTCCCATGATTAGCAATTCTTTGAAGTCTCAGTTAATAGCCATGTTTATGCCCGTTGATGCATGCCTCGCATTCGGCTCGATTATTGGTGTAGAAGAACCGGAGTCTGGCTATGGGTGGATAATGCTGACCTCTGGGTGAGATTAAAATTGCCCCAATCCATACGCCTTTTACGTTTGCTGCTATGTCGAAGAACATTTTCCAGATGGGGGTGTCTTCGGCTGCTACTTCAAACGAATTCACTTCTTCGTCAGGAAAGTAAGTGATTAGAGGATGATATTCATCATCAACGGGGTTCTCCGCCAGATGATATGCCAATGCTTGAGCTTTCATTGCAGTACGAGTGATATGAACAATGTCGAACTCGGTGAGCAAGATCTGCCATTTGGCCAGTCGTCTTGTGGGCATTGGTTTTTGGAATATGTACCTTAGTGGATCCAGGCTGGTTATGGTATGAGCTTGCAGATAATGCCTTAACTTCTGAGCTACCCATGTCAAGGCGCAACACGTTCTTTCTAACAATGTGTACTTGGCCTCGTAACTAGTAAACTTTTTGCTCAAATAATAAATTGCCTGCTCTTTCTTTCCCGTAGCGTCATGCTACCCGAGAATACAGCCGAAAGAACCTTCCAATACTGTTAAATAGAGAAATAATGACCTTCATGGTTCTGGCGAAACCAAAACTGGTGGATTGGACAAGTATTGATTGATTCTATCAAAAGCTTCCTGACACTCGACCGTCCACTTAACTGCCGCATCCGTTTTCAGTAGCTTAAATATGGACTCACATGTTGAAGTCAACTGGGTGATGAATCGACTGATGTAATTCACTATTCCCAATAGACTCATTACATCCTTTTTTGTCTTTTGCGGGGGAAGCTTCCGAATGGATTTGATCTTTGTTGGATCCAATTCAATACCTCTTCGGCTGGCGATGAAACCCAGAATTTTTCCCGACGGAAATCCAAATGTGCATTTTGCCGGATTTAGTTTCAAATCATATTTGCGGAGCCTTTCGAAGAACTTTCTCAGGTTCTTTACATGATCTCCCCGCGTTTTGGATTTGATAATCACGTCATCCACGTACACCTCTATTTCTCGATGCATCATATCATGGAAGATGGTGGTCATAGCCCTCATGTATGTTGACCCGGCATTTTTCAATCCAAAAGGCATAACTCTATAACAATAGGTTCCCCAAGGTGTGGCAAATGCAGTTTTCTCAACATCTTCCTCATCCATCAACACTTGGTGGTATCCTGCATAGCAATCTACAAATGATTGGATCTCATGCTTGGCACAGTTATCGACAAGGATGTGGATGTTGGGCAGAGGGAAGTTATCCTTGGGACTCGCGTTGTTCAAATCTCCTTAATCCACACACACTCGAGTTTTCCCGTCCTTCTTAGGCACCGGGACCATATTGGCCAGCCATGTCGTGTACTGAACTACCCGGATTACCCCCCCCCCCCCCTTTAATCTGTTTTATAGTCTCGTCTTTGATTTTATCACTGACATCAGGCTTGAACTTTCTTTATTTTTGTTGGAATGGAGGGCATTCAGGGTATGTAGGAAACTAATGAACCACCAAATCCATACTCAAACCAGGCATGTCGTTGTAGGACAACGCCAATACATCTTTGAATTCCAACAGGAGTTGAACCAATGAATCCCGTATTTCTTTATTCACGTGGATGCTTATTTTAGTTTATTTGATTTCATCGAGATTTACCAAGTTAACCGGTTCAGTATCATTTAAGTTAGGCTTAGGTTTGTTTTCAAAGTTTTCCAACTCTCGGTTGATTTCCCTAAAAGCTTCTTCTTCATCGTATTCTAGTTCTTGGTTCGTTATTTCACAGATGGGCATCAAGTTAGGGTCGTGGCATGAAGTCCGTGAGCATGTCGTTGTATTTAAAGCCACATTATTGGGACTGAAAGAAAAGATGAAAAATAAAGAAAGACAAAAGCAAAGAAAGGCAAAGAGGTTTGAATGACAAAATATTGATTTTATTTCTTTGAACTTATAAGGTAACATGGTTTACATATGAGATTTAAAGTTCTAAAAGGAAAACAATCAACATAGCTACACCCTAAAATAGCCCGTGATGTGGGAAGAGGTAGCAAGACGAGAATACCGGGTCTCCCGCCTGACCGTAAAAAGTGTGGCCTTCCAGTTTTGAAGTTTTGCATCTGGCCCATATAAAGCACTTCAGCGGCGCTTGAACCTTATCCCGGTTGGACCATGTTTACTTCGTAGAGCAACTCCCTCACAGCCCTGCAGATCTCGTCAATTTCTTCCGCTGTGAAGGTTTCTTCTTCCTCCTCCTCATTGTACTTTGGTTTTAGAAAGGTTTTGTACAAGTGGGGTAGGGGTCGTGGTAAGGCCCATCCCTAGCACTTTCTGGGATTGTCCCAGGTGATATCTTCTGAGGTTGGATGAATGCCTGGTCGAAAGAACTTTTCTACGACAGGCAAGGCAACCGGCTCAGATATGCCTTGTAGGGAGCTTCCGAGTCTGTTGCCTGGCTTGAAACCTTGGCGCGTCATTTCCCTTGCTACCATAATTGAATCATTTGAGAGGAAAGGCTGGGGGAGCAGCTTGCCCTCTTCATGCTAATCGGCTACTATGTCTTCAAAAGCCTGATAGACTATGTGTTCACTACTTTCCTTGGCTTCTAGACAGGGAACAAAGGGGTCCTGGTAAATCGATTTTTCATCCTCTCCATGAACAATCATCTCCTGGTTTTCATACTCAAATTTTAGCATTTGGTGCAGGGTAGAAGGCACTGCCCCTACTGCATGTGTCCACGGACTTCCTATGAGGTAGTTGTAGGAGGTGTCCATGTCCAACATCTGGAATGTCACTTCGAAGTCAACTGGACAAATAGTGAGCACCAAATCAATTTCACCTATGGCGTCCCTTTTGATTCCATCGAAGGCTCGGACACATACATTGTTACAACGGATCCTCCCTGTCCCCATCTCCATTCTCTACAAGGTAGACAGTGGGCATATGTCTACTCCGGAACCTCAGTAGACCATCATTATTTTGTCATAATATCCCTTACTCTTGACAGTGAGATGCAAAGCCTTGTTGTGAGCATCTCCCTCGGGGGGTAAGTCATTCTTACTCAATGAACCTGGTTAATAGAGAAGAATCTGTCTGCCATTTTCTCTAGTTGCTCAACGGAGGTCTCAGCTGGTACATAAGCTTCGTTCATAGTTTTGGTCAATGCCTGCTGATGCTCGGGAGATTTCATCAAGAGTGACAATAAAGAAATCTGCTCAAGGGATTTTCGGAGCTGATCCACTACTTCGTACTCCGACATTTTCATTTTCTGGAAGAAATCTTCTGCCTCCTCAGCATTCACTGGCTTCTTAAGCGGAAATCACCATTAGGTAGAGGCGTTCACCTCTTCCATGTCTGAGTATTTCTTTGTGGGACAACCTTTTTGGGCTTCTCCGAAGACTTCTTTGCTCTTTTATGCAACGATGGTTTCTTGATAATTCCAAGGGACGGCTGAAGGGTTGTTCATGGGCTTCTGAGGAGCGCGGCCGATAACCACAGGCTCATTCAGCACCGATGGTTTAATCGATCCCCGTAACACATTGGCTTTTTGGGCATATACATGGTTTTGTTCAGCTCGAACCTTTTTGGAGGGCTTAAAGTGGGCTGCTTTTCTTTACATCCTCGTGTGATGTAGAGTATTGTTTCCTTGGTAGGGGTCGTCTCAGCTTTGACCTCAGTCTTTTCTGCTTCAGGGCATTCGGCTTTTGGTTTTCTGTCTGCCTCGGCGATGGCTACGATAGCTTTCAGAGCCGGATCAAATTCTTTGTCCTCGCAGATCATCCCAATGACCTGCCTGTTATTGTGAACGAGTAACGGGTTATCAGTTACATTTGGGACCTCTCCATCTCTTAGTACTATCTTATTTTGATCTATCAAGTCTTTCACTACTCATTTGAAGGTCCAGCAATCTTCGATATCATGTCCCTTTGCCCAGAGTGGTAATCACAACGTACGCCCCTTCGGTAAGAAGGTGATTCGAGGTTCTGTCTATTTGGGGGTACAGGCTGGAGAAGACCCATGTGGACCAACTTTGGGAACAGGCTGGTGTAGGATTCTCCTATGGGAGTGAACTTCTGTCTCCTGGGTATCTCCCTAGGACGATAATTATTTTGTGGAGGGCGGGGATTGTAGTGATTCTGAGGAGGCTGATTTCTTGGGGCTTGGTTTCTATTGTTCTACTATTAAGGTCGAGTAAAGGGATGACCGTTCATAATTTCATAGGGTTGAGGGACATAGTGCATGTCTCTGTGAAGTTATTAATGTTGAGGTGCTCTTTCAGAGAATGCACGCATGTGAGTATGTTGTTTCCTCATCCCGGAGGCTTCTATGGTTGCTTCCTCTTTTTTCTTGTTCCTTGGGATTCCTCCCGCCCCTCCTTGTATGGCCTGAGGAGTGGCTCTTATGGCGGATTGACTCCGAAACCTCCCTGTTTTGAGGCCATTCTCTACCATCTCCCCAACCTTAATTGCCCATGCAAAAGGTTTACCCATGGCCGACATTATATTTTGAAAGTAATCTGCCTCTTGTGCTTGCAAAATGACAGTGACCATCTCCGTTTCGTCCATGGGGGGCTTTACTCTCGAGGCTTGCTCGTGCCATTTTACAGCATATTCTCTGAAGCTTTCAGCAGGTTTCTTTTTCAAGTTTGCTAGGGAATTCCTATCAGGGGCGATATCGATGTTGTACTGGAATTGCCTCACAAATTCCCTAGCAAGGTCATCCTAGATGTGCCATTGGATAATGTCCTGGTCTATATACCACTCAGATTCCATGCCGACTAAGCTCTTCCCAAAATACGCCATCAATAGTTCTACCTTCCCGCCGGCTCCACGTAGTTGATTGCAATACTTTTTCAAATGGGCGATGGGGTCGCCGTGGCCATCGTATTTTTTGAATTTCGGTATTTGGAACCCCAAATGAAGATGCATGTGGGGGAACATGCATAGGTCTGAGTAAGATACATATTTCTGTCCACTTAGCCTTGCATGTTCTATAGGCTTTGCTCAAGACTCTTCATTCTCCTTGTGATTTCATCTTGTTCGGTCGTTTTGGAAGTTTTGTCTTGCACATGGGTAAGTTCATATACTGGCTGAGGGTAGTTGTATGTAGGGTACATGGGAGGCTCATTTTGGTAGTTAAGAGTTTGGAATGTAAAGACTATGAGGTCAAACACGGGCCTCGGTACCGCATGCTGTGTGGTAACTGCGCACGGAGGGGCCGTAAAGATGTTGGAAACTGGCACGGATATAAACATCGGAGGGCGAGTTTCAGAAGGCGCCCCAACAAAATTAATTGATATAGTGGGCTGCCCCACGAGAATATTTTGGTGACTGATAGGGATGGTGGAGGTACCCCCAAACCTTGGAAAAAGCTCGGGAAATCTAGGGATAGCGACGGGAAGTTCTTTCCCATTGGTCCAGGCATCCCACATTTTCATGACTCGGAGCCGCAGGATCCTGTTCTCTTCAGTCGCTACAGATTCAGAGGCCGGTAGTCCTGTAATTGGGTTGTCTTCTGGAATAGGGACGGCTAGTAGAGTCATTTCGGTCGACATTTCTGTGCTTCCCTTTGACCTAGTAAAGTATCCGTGTGAAGCTAGCTTACCGCGAACCAATCACTGTTCATAAAACACATGAACTTGACACTGGAAAATGCAGTAAGTTCGGGGTAGATAACAAACAGGAAATCATATGTTTTGTAAGATGCACCTATGTAGATAACGAGGTTCTATATGCTTGCCAAGGTTGCATGTGTCATCCCGACATTTATTTCAATTTCCTTTTTGTTTCCTACCTCTTATTCATTTTTTTACTTTTTAAAGAATACGGTCGAATCCTAGAAATTGCCTACGTATTATGACTTTGCATGAATCAGACTGAGCGTAGTTCATGGAAACAAAAGGTTAATTACACATTAAAATATTTTTGGGCTTTTCAATTTTGATAAAGACATAAACTGTGATTACAAAGGCTAGTAGAACGCAAAACAACTATCAGACTGGGACTTAATAACCTTACAGACTTGAAAGAACATATAGACAGACTTTTTTTAATGAAAAAAAATACAAATTTATGAGTACATTAAAACATCAAATGTCTTTGGAGCTTGCAGGGCATCGTCCAGCCTTGCCACAGGTTTGCGCGCTAGACTTCCCTGGAGATAGTGGAGATCTACCATTACTTCACGGACAAATGTCATAGCAGCGGCGAAAAACATAGATTTTTTCATGTCCTGATAGTGATTGCACTTCGTAGTAATATATTCTGCGATCGCCCACACCTTTTCTCTGATAACCTCTTTTTCTTGTAGCAGACGCCTTATTTGCTCAGCCGGTGCTTCTAAAGTTCATTCAGCTGCTTGATTCAGCTTTTGAAACTGCCGCAAATCTCTTTCCAATCCCGCTATTACCGCTTAGCAATGCTCTCTCTCGACTTTGAAATCCCTGGCTTGTTTGGCCATTTTATTTTCAGCTATGATAACCCTCTGTTTTAAACCACCGCTTTCATTGCCATTTCTTTCTTTTAATTGCTCTAGTATGCAGGCTCTCTCCTCTGCACTTTTAATTAATTGCTTCCAAACTCTAGAAAGTTTACCCTCAGCCTTATTTAGGTCGAAATCGTATTCAGTTACTTTTCGACACAGGTTCTCTATGAGCTTTTAATCTTTTGTACTCCTCGGAGGATTTTCTGCGGCTGTCTTCATTTTCTGAATCTGGGCTCATAGAGATTCGTTTTCTTTAACCCATACCTTCTTTTCTCCATCGCTAGCTGCGTTTTGCAGACTGTTTTTGAATTGAAATTCTTGAATTTTCTTTTCCAGCCTTCCTACAGTAGCTCGGTATTCATTTTGTTTTGCTAACCGATCCCACTTCTCTTGTGATGTCTCAATAAATTCCTTGAGATGGGGTCTCTTTGGCGGCCTCCCAGGCTCTATATCCCTCTTGTACCAAGCAACATACCCCTGTGCAACCTCACCCTTAGATACGTCACGTAATCGAGTATCGGCTGTCAAGTATTGGCACTCGCTCCAAATTTAGCATACAACATCTTCGGGGAATTTACCATTCGGGCTTATCTCAACTACATGGCGGCTGATATCCCCATCTCTGGGAATCATTTGGCATCTACAATTGCCTGAGTACTCTATACGGCGCATACGGTTGGATGCTTCAGATGCCCATCAAAAGGAAATGAGGTCCGGTGGCAGGCATATACACAATTTCGCCCATAGAGAGCCAACCGAATGTCCATTCTATTTGATTTGCAATAATTACAGGGAAATGCGACACCCACTCTGCGACACCCTCTAGTAATTTAAACCCATTCACCCTATTCTCAAATTCTTCTATGCAATCTTTTGTTGGTAGCCCGTACTTCATGAACCGAGGCCTGTGACATAAATGCTCAATCATCCAGATTTGCAGCAGCAAGCTACAGCCTTCAAAGAAATCCCCTCCTGCTTCAAAGATGGTAAGAGCACGGAAGATGTCATACAAAATCATTAGGGCGAGAGTACTCTTAGCTTGGGTCATTAAAGTGCTAATGACTCCAGCTATCCCTATGTTGATGTTCCCATCCTTTCACGGGAATACTAAAAGACATAAGAAAGACACTATGAACGCGAAGAATCGATGCTCCTCCCACTTGAACAGATTACCCTTGCTACAAATAAGGTTTTCAGGGTTGTAGAATCCTCCAATGTGGCCATGTCTTTGGTATATACATTGCAAGGTACAAAAGCCCGCCGATAAGTCAGTATTGTGAACTTTTCTGCTGATTTTAAAAGAATCCAAGAATTTATGCACATCGAGGGCTCCAGGTGCAATCAAGTATTGATGTCTCAAAGGGATTGTATGGGTCCCGATATATCCACTCATTTCTTCTAAAGTTGGGGTTATCTCAAAGTCCAAAAAGTGGAAGACGTTGTGGGCCGCGTCCCAGAAAGTGATTAAGGCCTTTATGATGTATCCCCTGGGGTTAATTTTCAATAAATCAGTAAGGCCTCCTAGGTGTGCATTGATCCTTTTCTGTCCTGCTTCCCCGAGATCATTCCATCGTAGTCGCAACTCCAAGGGAATTTTGCTCATTATTGTACTCATTCTGCACATTTATTAGGCAAATTAGTCTCAAAACATTAAAGCTGACATGAAATTGATTTTAAAAATAGGGATCGGCTTGGCAAATAAGGTCTTTCAACACTTCCTTGAAGGTTTTTTAGGCTGTGCTTGCATACCAGTCAAAAAGCTAGAGGTGGCCGTTTGTGCCATATCAGCCTTCCGGCGACCCTTGCGTAATATTTGGCTATTACCGGCAGTAATTGAATTACCTGACTTATTTCAAAACAAGTGAATAAACTCGGACATTTGTTTGTTTCTTTTGTTGAAAAGGGGGTTGGACTTGGCCAAAACAATTTATCAAAACCCGAAAATATTATTGAAAAACTCCCAAATTCTTGTCTTTTTGGAAAAATCCGGCAGCGTTTCGGTGCTATTTCAAGTATCAGTTTTACAATTGATAGCCCTACCACTGTTATTTTCTCATTTTATTCTATTTGTTTACAAGCCGGTCAACATGCGAATTCAAGGCAAAGAAAATCGCAAGTAGAACGTAAAAATGCATCAGTATGGTCTTTTATTTTAGGGCACATGTCCTAGACAGACCCAACCGCTATGTTGAGTCCCCTAAGTCAAAAATGCATGATGCAAATAAATGTTACTACTAGGGATCTGGCATGAGGTTTTGTTATACTACATTTAGAACCTCGGTACAGGGTCTAGAGACTGTGTACCTGAGCGGACAATTCGAGTCGAGGAGGGGCTACGTACCGGAAGCCAAAAGGCCATCCGGCTTAGTAACTTGTCCGGTCTCTTTGTTATTTCAGGGTAGGACACTAATAGAATAGGGAGTCTCAACCAGTAAGCACATCCCGGAGGTGAGAAGTGAAGGTTTTCGTAGCAGTTTATATGTACAGTTCAGGTAATATCAAAGCGGTAAAACATGTGGCATTTAGCACAGAACATGAAAGCAAATCAGAAGAATCCAAATATAACACTTACTGTAAGCTCGAATTTTTGAACCCTGAAAGAGATTCTGGGTCCTTTTCCCCAGCAGAGTCGCCAGAGCTGTTCACCTCCTTTTTCACTTACACGTGGTTATCCCGAAAGACGACACGTGTGTATGAGTTTTTCCAATTAAAGTAACATTATTCGATATGGGATTAATTATTTATTTCAAAAGAGTCTCCACTTGTGATAGGTTTGGCTTTTGGTGTCCAAAGTCACCGGTTTATTTAAAATCCCAAATTGAGGAAATTTCGACTGCCCAATTGGAGTCTGCGAACAAGAAATTTCTGAGTAAGGAATTATGTTGACCCAAGAGAAGGTATTAGGCACACTCGAATCTCGTGGTTCTAGCACGGTCGCTTAAACTCATTATAAGTGGCTAGATATCTGATATACTATACTTGTTTAGACCAATAATGCAATTTTAACTTATTAACCGCTTTTAATATTTTTTAGGAAGTTTGCAATGTCATTAAAATACATCACGAATCACGTCACATAAATGCACACGTAATTTTAGACATACTCTAAATCCATTAAGATTTGGACTTGGGCCACATAAATGCCCACCCGAATTTAGGAAGTTATTTTATCAATAACTTTGCGCCTATAGCAACTACATCTTCAAAATTCATAGAAGCCCGTGAAATTTGCTAAATATCACTTCCTTTTTTCTATGTATTTTACTGAATTAAGGAGCCATCGCATGGTATTTGATTAGATTAACGAGACTCACTTTATTTTTTAAGGAAGTCCTAAGGCATATTAAATTCTCTATCATCATTGTTGTCTAAATGCCCTAATCATTTATATATGGGTGACATATTAAAGAAAATTAGTACTTGCATTTCAGCCTCACTCATGGCTGATTATACATATCGGGCTTCAAATTTTAGGCCAGCCCAGGAAGATATATTGTATCTGGCTACTGCTAGGCCTTTGAATTAGGCAAGAGTTAATTTGGATGGATGAGTCCGTTATGAACAAATCTCAGTAATGTTTCTTTTGGTTTGAGATTATGTACAAGACTAACAATTAAACATATCAACAATGTTCACAAGGAAGATACAAATGATTATTTTGTATCCGTTTTCAATCTTAAATCTAAACAAAACGATTCATAATACTCATCAGTCGGAGAATATGAATTTTTCTTCCAAGCTTCAATTATAATTCTGGTTACAATATATTAGATAAATCTGAAACGAATCATGTCTAATGTATTATAAGTTAAATGAATTAATACGCCACACAATGTTTTGATCTTTGAATAATTACGAAGCTAACATTTCCTAAATCCCATATTTCTAAGCAAACAGGAAACAAACACTCGAAACTTGCCATGCCACTAGCTAACCTTACTATTAATTATACATATTTAATATAATAGTCTAAATGTTCAAATATTACAAGGTAAATCAAGCCCAATGTTCAGTTATTACAAAATGAACCAATCCAAACGTCTAATTACTATAATTTAGTTATATTGTCATAAGATATATTAAAATTGAAGAAGGGGAAAACAGGATAAGGATTCGAAAGAAAATAATAGATGCAGATCTTCACATTTTAGAATTATATTCTACTTGAGCTTCATACATCAAGGGGTATCAAAATGTACGTGGAATTCAGTAATGTACAAAAGCTATGAGTAAATGAGATTAATCATCAAGTAAACTGCAGCCAATCGAACAGTACACCCAGAATTTCAACAGGCTTTTGAGAGAATCAATATTCCAAAGGAAACAGAAAAACAGTAATAATTTGTTAGGAATATAGGGGAAACTAGTATGTATCTCTTAACTCACTCAAACGTCAGAAGAAAAGTAAACTCGAAGATGTATTAAAAAAGGTCAAAAATCTCTCTAAAGTTTCAAAAAAGGATCCCCTAAAAAATGTTCAGATTGTCTCTTTTTATAGTGGAGCCTTAGGGCACCGCTTTTTCCTTGTTTTTCCTTTTAGTCCCTAATTCAGATTTAAGTTTTTCCCTAAATGGTCCTTAGTTTCCTGACTTGTGCCTCAAGTTTGAGACAAAAATTATGCCTAAGTCCCTCACTAGAATGTTCTACAGGTTACCACCAGATTCTTTTAAGGCTCAAATCCCCCTTAGTTATTCACTGACCCTGGTCAATTGCGTTTGAGTTATGGGCTAAGGTCTGGTCTGGATTAACAGGTCCATTGGATCAATACAACTAAATGTCCTAATATGGATTGGTCAATCAATTATTATAACTTTAGGATCATATAAATATTCATGTATCTTTGTGTCAAAATCAATGGATCAATATCGACCAGAGGAGAAGACCAATCAACATTATGGAAATAGCCTAATTAAAACACTCAATAAAAACTTGAAAGTAGGCAATGAGTAACGGGATTGAACACTTAGTATATACATTAAAATAGGAAACTAAAGGCTGATATTAACAAATAAAAGTTCAGCAAAAACAAATTAGCCTAATATATGAAAATATTGAAGATTAAAGGTACTATTAGATTCTAAGATGAAAACAACTAATCAGAAACATGACGCAACACCGATAGGGTCCAAAAATAAGCATCTACCAAAACTGATTAGGATCTCAGGGTGAAATTAAAATTAGGAGATGAATATCAACAAACATTACTGAAGAATGAAAAAGCCAGGACTTCAGAATCAGGAGGCTAAAACCAACATGATATCAAACCACTTAAAACCCAGAGGAAATATAGCAAATAGAGATGAGTATTTAACCTATTTCAAGATGAATTTATGGAAAACAACTAATCATTCAAAACAAACAAAGCAGCTAGCAATTAACGAAAATAAAGCAATTATACAGGCAGTGATAGTGATTCAAAGACAGGGTACTTAGCTTTTATACATGCAAATCTAACTAAGGATCATTCCATTGGTTTCTGACCTCTTCTGTAGAAGTTTCTAACCTTCTAAGGCAACTGGTTTTGTGGATAACATGTTCAGGGGTTCAGGAATGAGATTTGTGATTCTGGGACTAAGCAAGTTCTCAGATCTGGTGTTCCGTGGTACTCAGTGGTATTTGGGGGCTGTGGGTGACATAGTTGAGGAGAGGTTTAGAAAGGAACTATCAGAGATGAGTTTGGCCAAAATCCCATAGGGTTCGAGTTTTAGGGTTAGCCAATCGATCAATATTCGAGACGTTTCGAATGGATTCGAAGGGTGTAACATACAGTGTTGGAAAGAAGAGGATGAGATGCTTCAGTTGTGTAATTTTGGAAGGGGTTTGGAGTTGGGTCGCCGGAGATGGTGGTTCTGCGATCTTTCATTTGAAGATTCAAGACGATGGGGGGTTGTTTGACGGGAATGGATTGTAGGACGGGGAAGTGGAGGTCCTGTTGTTCTTATGGTGTAAGTTTGGGGTCGTTTGGAACATGGTCGCCGGAGGTGGTGGTTCCGGTGAATCTCATTTGAATATTCGAGAAGCTGGAGGGTTGTTCGAAGGAAACAAACCACAAGACAGGAAAGAGGGGGTTGTGGTGGTTTGGTGGTGTAAACTTGAAACGGTTTGGTGACTGGCCGTCATCGTAAGGCGATTCCGGCAACGGCATTAGGGTTGTTGATGGGTGGTTAATGGAGGTCATGTGACGAAGAGGCGTGGTGTTACAACGGAGGTAGATTGTACGAGTAAGAAGCGAAGTTTGTCTCTGATTCTATAGAGACGTTTGGACATATATATCCAAAATTGGGCAAGGTTTCAGGGCCGTTGGATGACCTGAGATCAACAGCTGGGATGCCTTGTCTCTAAACGGTGTCGTTTTGGGGGTGTATGGTGTGGACTAGGTCGGAGATTCATTTTTTGGCAGGGCATGGGTGTGTTTGCAGGGTAAAAAGATTTGGGCCACCCAGGTCTGGCCCAATTGTGGCGAGCCTGGGTGGTTATTTATTTTGTTTTATTTCTCTTTTTTTTATTATTAATTAATTTCTAATTGTATTTTAAAAACTCCTAATTAACTTAAGTTAAACTAATAATTATCTATTTATGCAACGAAAAAAAAAATGCAACAAATTAAAACACAAAAAATGCGACAGAATTGAAATGTGGGGAACACTAATCAATTTTTTTTTGACTTTTGTATTTACTAAAATAAACGTAATTACCAATTAATCTAACAAAAAATATGAAAATTAAATTCTAAATGCCTATGCAATTTTTGTGTATTTTGTGATTCTATGCATGCATTAATGAAAACACACTGACATGCGCAATTAAATCCTAAAAATAAATATTTAAAGAAAATCCTAAACTTTGAGAGTCTTGTGGGGGCCGTCTCAACATATGCTCACCACGTTAATCGAATGAGATTATTTATTAGATTTAGAGTCATCATTTGGAATGATTTTTAATGTCCCAAATCACTAGTTTATATTAAATTCCAAATCAAGGAAATTTAACTCCGTTTTAAATTTGCGAAATCTAGAAGAACAAGTAAGGAATTCTGTTAACCCGAGTGAAGGTGTTAGGCATTCCTGGGTTACGCGGTTTTAACACTGCCGCTTAACTATTAATATTGACCTAATTATTTGATTTATCACATGTTTAAAACCTATTTTGCATTTTTACTTTCTAACAACTTTAAATAGAATTAAATGCTTTTAATATTTATGGAATTTATGTAAACAAGTCGCGATGTCTTTTTAAAAACATTATGAATTGCACCACGTGAAATGCATCAACAATTTACAATATGTTCAATTAATTAATATTTAAAGTTATGGATGAGTTGCATGAAACATGCACTCAAATTGAGATTTATATTTTATGACTATGCTTCGATAACCGTACTGTAATGACGCGATAGATTATCTTATGTTTTAAAACCAATTTTTGTGTTTCAACGCCTTAAAATTGATAAAAATAAAAATTTTGCCTTAAAATTTAAATTAAGTTGATTTCGGTCAACGTTTGAGTAAATACACTCGGATCTGTATTTTGCACATAAATAAATTCCTAATATGTTCAGTATTCTTAATTTATGTTGGTCGAACTTTTTAAAAATATTGTCGAATGTAATTTAAATTTTCTAAAAGTAATACTTCTTTTTTTAAAAATTCAATACGAATATAATAATATTTATTAAGAGTCTGTATAATATAGCTAATAAGGTTACTGCACATAAAGATGAGAACCGGGACATAGGAAACAACAACAATAACAACAACTACCCAGTATAGTTTCGCAAAGTGGGGTCTGGGGAGGGTAATATGTAGACAGGCCTTATTCCTATCCGAAATGGAAGAGAGGCTGTTTCTAATCGACCCTCGGCTCAGTGAAGAAAAGAAAAAATAAAAAAGTATTAGTAACTTTAGCAAAAATAATGTAAATATTTATTTAAACATAAGAAGAATCAAGGCGTAAGAAATTTATAATATTTCAACGAAGACAGACTCTGGGATCCTTTCTGCTTAATAGTGGTAAATGTCTAATTTGATTCTTCTTCCTAGGTAAGCAATCTTGTGATCCATTTAAATATTGTTATTTTTGTCTCTTCTTGGGCCCATACATGTTGTAACTAGCACAGTGTATATATGGTAAATTGCCATTTTTTTTTTGGAAAAAAAGAAAAAGAAAAGAAGGCCAACAAGTTTATGCTTGTAAATGAAAGGAGTTTTGATATATGTCCATGAATTGAAAGGTTCGAAAAAATAACACTGATGTTATAGGACGATTATGATACCTTACATTATATTCTTGACCCTAAAAATACTCGGAACTAAAAGTTTAGAAAAAAAAAAGAGAAGATTGAAGGGGTGTTTGATACGAAGGAAAATATTTTTCTATTTTCAGAAGTCCACAGAAAAATTATTGCTAATTGACCAAAGTGAGAAGCAAAAATATTCTGATAAAGACGTTCCTCGGTAATATCATCATGACTCTCGAAGTCATGTGCGGTAGCAATACCAAACCAAATACGACGAGTATTTTTATATTTGGGTGGCTTAAATATTTTGGAAAACATCTTCCTTATGAACTTATTTTTCTCTTATCGGAGAAAAATATTTTTCTTAGCAAGAAAAGGGAAACATTTTCCAAAACTCCTTCTCAACCTTCCCCACTCCCACCAACCCCACCCAACCACTTATTCCAAAAAAGGTTTTGTTACTTCAAATTTTAATTTTTCACGTTACCATCTACCCTACCACCCCTCCACCCCACCCCACCTCCAACCACTCCCCCCTACAAAAAAAAATATTTTTTTACCTTTTTTTTTTTTAATTTTAAATTTCTATTTTTTCGTTTTCTAGACCACACAACCCTACCCCACCTCCCTCACCTTCCCCCCCACACCCACATAAAAAAAATTACTTTTTTTTTTATAATTTCGAATTTCTATATTTTTTGGTTTTTCTGCCACTCTTCCCCTCCCCCCCCCCCCCCCAAAAAAAAATATTTTTAAATATATTTTTTAGTTTTAGTTTTTTATTTATTGGTTTAAAGGTTCTAAAATTTTACAAGTTCTAAAGTTATGAGTTCGGAGGTTTATGTGTTCTGAAGTTTACGTGTATAAAAGTTATAAGGTTTACGGGTTTCCGCGATTTCAAAAGTTTAGCGGTTTGAAAGTTTATGAAATTTATGGGTTCAAAAGGTTGATGGTCTGAAAGTTTATGGCTTCATATTTATTATTTGTGAATATTCTTGAGAAGTTATTTTACTTAATTTACGTACCAAACACCAAACAATAAATAAAATTACTACCTGTTTTCCAGAAAAATATTTTCTTATAAAATATTTTCTACATAAAATATTTTCAGTTATACCAAACACACTCTAAGCCGAGACACCTCAGATTGAATAATGTGAAGACTCCTTTGATTAATTTTGGAGGAGATACAACTAATAACAAGCAGCCCTTCTTCCATAAGAACCCTATACACTTTGGAAAGAGCCAACACTCCTCCCAAATTATTGATCACTGAAAATTCAACTCATTCCTTACATTTTTTCACTATTATTATATCCTGATTATCATCACTTTGATCATAGAAGAAGATGGTGCAACCAAGTGAGAGTTTTAATCAGAGCTACAAATATCTCTCATTTAATTCAATCTTTCTTTCTTACTTTCCAGCTCCTCTATGTTCTTCCGCATGTCTTTTATGTAATCCAAAATCTCTTTTAAATGATCAAATATTAATTTTTCCCTATATGTCATCATAAAACATTTTCAGAATTATGGTTTCTGTCTTTCTTTCTGAATAGGAACATTACATGTATAATATTGTTCATAATAATATTGTTGATACTGTTGAAAATAGTAATTATAATTAGATTAAATTTTGTGGTTCTAGAAATATGTGATCTATTTTTATGCTAGTTATTAGGCAATGAATGCTAAGTGAAAAACTAATAAATAATAGAAGAGTTTGTAGATAATGTAATAACCAAACCAAATGGTCGGAAATCAGGGCCTCGATTTAACGTATACGGGGCCTCGAGGTAGAGTCGGATGCCAGACTTACGACAATCTAGGGAGGACTAACATTTATGATAACTGCGATGGCGACTCTTTATAATCAATAACGAGCAATAAATTAAGAGTAATAAATAGAACACGATGAATATAAGCAATAAATGTAAGTAATAAAATCAAGAGAATATGTTGTATTAGAAGGAGACAAAATGTTCTTGTATATTCAATGTTGTATGTTAGATGCCCTAAAAAATGACAATGAACCTCTTTATATATGAGGGCAAATCCCAACAAAGTACTAATACATTTATTACAAAGATGTTGGGCGGGTACAACCACTTAATACCATGATACGGGTTTGGGCTAACCTGCTACACTCAGTCAGCTCTATTCACGCACTTTGGAACTTGTCCACTTTTTCACTATGACTATATGGATCTGCACTATCTCGAGGTTGGAACTTGATAACTCCTTGACTGCGAATCTCGAACATAGCCTCGAATCTTCGGAAACATGCTTATGAGGCGTCGCAATATCCGAAAATTGGACCCTCCGATTTTACCGTATATAGATAGCCCTTGTATTTCTTACATAAAAATGATAAGAAATGGCTCTGATACCGATCTCCTCGAGCCTCTTGTAATGATGAGTATATGAAATCGGCTTTTGCGATAACTAAGATGTCCCATCGAGGCGTCTTTCCTAGGAATATTCATTATACTGTCACATTATTTTTTCAATGCAACAACACCACCACCTATCTGTCTCCCAAAAGTGTTAGTTTTGCCTGTCAATACGTTTTCCAAAGAGTATTGATTGACCCTGTTGGATACACTACCCTCCCTCTATAAATGGAAACTTTCTTCCACCAAAACATTGCTCAGTCATTCTTCACCATTTTCCAACTCCTTTTCTTCTCATCGTCCTCACCCAATTTTATTTCTCATTTTGAAAGCCTATGGGCGTAAGGTCATACGGCAGCGCTCTCGCGGTTATGCTATGGCTCTTTCTTAAATCCCTCTTCCTCCAAGTGGGATTGCACCAGTTTCTTCTTGTTGTAGTTTTTATTGTTGTTGTTGTATCGAGACGATGAGATTGGAGCGTCGATTTCTTCCTACTCAAGAAAGATATTTGAACTTTACATCGCTGCTCACCTCCCTACTTCGCCATGGTGTGGCACTTTATCCCTTTTGTTTTTTGTGGGGTGAAGCGGCACTACCGACCACTAGCTTACATGGCACAATGTCCCAAGAAGTGGACTTAGAGTAGCCGTGTAGGTAAGGCCTGCGCTCGCCAAATCTTCTATCAGGCTATACTTTTTCTACCCGGTAAAAGCTTTTGCTCTTTCGCGGGGTACGACTTTTTCCTCATCATTTTCTGCTTCTTCTACATCGTTCTCTGTTCCTTCATTGTCCTTGAAGATTCCGTTGGGAGGCCAAGATAAGGCTTCGAAGGAATGATTCTCGAAGGCATTGCTCCCGAGGATGTACCCCTGAGAGTAGAATAGACTTTTAGCTGCTACTTTTGCTTCTTAGTTTCTATGTAAGGACCCTTTGTAGGCTTTAGTAATCATGTGTAAGGTCCATTTATAGGATATCTGTAATAATCATATTTTAATGCAAGGAAGTTTCTTCAATTTGTCTCTAATTTATGCTGGATTTCCCTTTTTTGCGTTAATGAAGAATTTGAATGCATGACTCTACCTATTGGTCCGCATACTGAGCCCGAATTGACCTGATAAAAACTTGGATTGCTGGGACCAACGACTTCAAATTCAGTAAGGGCAAGGCCTTGATTTTTAATACATGGGACTTTTAGACCCTGTTGATGATCCTTGGGGGATAATTCACTTGGGCTTCTGAGAATAAAAATAGCCTTTAGGCTTCTGTTGACAGTCCCCGGGTGGGAGCTTCTTCGAGCAGGGATGACCTCAAAACTTGTTTTGCACTTAGAGTGAAGATAGCCTCAAGGCATTATAGATTGACCCCATATGAGGGTACACCTACACTCGCCCCTAGTTTAATGTAACCGAGACAATGTTTAACTTGATCCAAAGGCGCAAAATAGTCCTACGGCTTTATTGGTAGTTTCTGAGTGGAAGTTGGCTCGGGATTAGGTAGCTCGAGGGCCGAAGGATCGGGTAAATGACCCACACTTGCAACAACAATAATCCTCTAGGTAGGGTACCACCTCGAGGTCAAGCCCGTATGAGTAGATTTTTAGAGGTTATATTTTTTTGATAGACGTCTTCGAGATCGGGTACCATCTCGAGGCTCTTGATAGAGGTCCTCGAGATCGGGTACAATCTCAAGGCATGTAATGATATTAATGGCTCCGTAGAATCTATCTTCTTCTTGACTGAGGTCTCCGAGATTGGGTACAATGTCGAGACTCGTTAATATCAATGGATCATTAGAGCTTGTCTTCTTCTTGACAGATGTTCTCGAGATCAGGTACCGTGTTGAGGCTCGTTGATACTAATGGCTCATTATAGCATATCTTCTTCTTGATAGAGGTCCTCAAGATCAAGTATTATCTTGAGGCTCGTTTGTTTTAATGGACCATTAAAGCCAATCTTCTTTTTGAAAGAGGTCCACGATATCTGGTACCGTCTCAAGGCTTGTTGATACAGGAGTTTTTGATCCTCGAAATGTCGTATGGCAGCATTAATTGTATGACATGGTTATGAAACGACCAAGGCGATCACACCGGTACATCTTCCCAAAGTGATGATGACTTAGTTAGTATTTCTAATTAGCCTTTGAGGCAGGCGGACATTCACCGCTTTCTATATATATATAGATTTGTCTTCCCTTTGAGGATCCCTTTATTTTGAGTAGCTATCCTCCTTCACAGAGTTCTTCCTTCCCACATTAGGTCCTTCACCATTTTAACTTTGAAGCCTTCACTCAAATTCCTGCTCGGATCTTTGATTTTATCACAATTATGGATGCCATGCCAGGATCCATTTGGCACGGATGAGGAAGTTCCGCATCTGGTTCTCGCCTGGTTGATGGAGCATCGCTGATGCCAGATGAGCCAACCTCGGGATATTTTTCTTCGAGGGGGGTCTCTTTTTCTAGAAAATTTTCCTGATATTCAGGGTAATCGGGAGTATGCCTCGAAGTTTATTTCTTTAATAGGAGAGGGACAACATGAGTCGGTGAGGAAAGATTATGGATCGGGGGGGGGGGGGTAGTTCTACAGGTACCTTTCCCGGAAGAGAGCATCATGAATCACACCAAGAGGTTTTTGAATGTGTACATGTACCCCTTTATGTTAGGTCCCCTTGATAGGGTTTTGCTTGACTTCTTCCAAAAATATCGGGCTACCTTGGCATAGGTTCATCCGTCATTTTGGAGGAAAATGTTGATGATGCAATTTTTTACGGAGAAAGCCAGGCTCGAGTTTACCCTTAGTCATCTCATCATACTGTACCGACCTTTTCACCACAGAGGCATGCTAACCATTCGATGCCAAACCACCAGGCCCTTTGTTGTCGATGATGAAGAGGATACATATTGGGTATAGATGACCCGATTTTTCCGAGTATGGAATGTTGACATCAGCCCTGTTGATTTTCTTCCATTCCCTAGGGAATGTAATTTTACATGTAAGTGGTACACTTGTGCCTTTTTTGTTTTGCTTACAGTGGAGGCAGGCTCCGTAAATGTATTTTTCCTTCCCTTTCTGCAGTAATTTCATGGACGCCATATGAGGTCCCCATCATGATGGATTAAGATCGAAAGTTGGCGATCTATTCATCTAACGATGGTCATAAGTGGCGAGATTTGTCTTAGGGCAGATGTGAGGCAAGACACCATAGTACGTGCTATGCAATTGTTCTCTTTTTCGGAGAGCACATTCCTTTTAAGCGTATTGATTCCATCTTTGTAGCCATTGGGGGTTCTCTACAGTGAGATTGTGCCTTCATGAGGAAGGAGAATAATCATTAGCTTTTGGGTCGAATAACAATAATAAGTGAAAAAAGCCTTCACTGGGTGGCGATGTGTATAGCAGGATGAGTCTAGCCTAGAGTCTTAGAGAGAATGCATCAACCAAGTCTGCAGCACCCGAGATCTCTGCTCTTGGAAAAATGGTCCTTCCTCCGATGCGATGTTTTTTTCCCATCGGAGGTACCTTGAGGAGCGTGGGTTATTTTCCGCCGACTATTTCTCCCATCGAAGGTACTTCGAGGAATTTTCGAGGCCAGGGGCTGCATATATCGAGCGACTGGGTCCAACCGAGAGCGGTTATACTAGGGTTAATAGAACCAAACTAGTAGATGTGTGATCTCCTTTGTGGAAGCTCAGTGGCTCTACTTTGTGGTGAGTTTTGGCTGATTGTATCTACTATTTAGTCTTTGCAGCTTCTTCTCTCTTATCGAGTTTCTCCTTTGTAGGATTTTAACAATCTCAAGTTTGAGTTGCTTTGTCGCCAGGCCATGCTGCGAAAAGTCATGAATCGGGAAAGTCCCTCAGGATTTTTTATGATGAGAGAGAAGACGAGTTGGTGCACTTGCGATATGACACGAGTCGAAGCCTCAACTAAGAAAGCTACCTCGAGAAATAGGTAATTTTTGTTCTAGAGGGGGCGCATGTTCCCTTTTCTATCCCTGATATTGTTGTTTCATTTATTTTAGTTCCAGAAGAAGATAGAGGACCTGGAACTCCTTAGGAGTGAATTTGGCCAAGCCAAGCGGGAGCGTGATAACTTAAAGGCTGGGGAAGATGTTCAGGCTACAGTTGAGAAAGCTACTTTGTCTGAAGCTTCTACCTTCGAGGTTCAACTTTTCTTAGCTTGTGAGAATAGCTTGGTCTGAACGGATATGATCACAAGGCCCGAGTCTATGCTTTTGAAGATGAAGGATGAAGTTGTGGACGCCCGGGTCGAAGCTGTAATGAGCCGAACTAAGGCTGACAAGAGAGTGGCGGTCTATTTGAAAGGCACAGTCGATGCTCGAGCTGAGCTGAGCTGAGATGGGCTCTTGACCGTGAGAGCAGAAGCAAGGAATATGCTCGGTACAAATCTCGAAGGGAAACCCTCGAAGTGATCCATGCTAGGGGATTTGACCTCTCGAATGAGGTGAAATAGGAAAAGGTGGATGAACATGATGCTACGTCCGTTTGGTCCGATGCCGAGGGTAGCAAGAAAGAGGCCGACGGGCCATAGTCCCGGAGGGGGGCATATATTAGGCCTTCCTTTTCCTATTGTGTATAGTGTTTCAAAGAACATTATAAATATAGCTTGTATTTTTATGCATATATGTATAAAAGGAAGCCTTGTGGTTTCAATTTTCATGCATTTCCCTTTGCTTTGATATTTGTCAGCTATTAGCCAGACAAACTAGTCTTTGACTTAAAATAACCTTTAGGTTTATAATACGACACTAGGGCTTGTTGGGCTGGATCGTAGGCTCTTACCATTTGGCTGGTATGACCTCTTAGTATAAGCCGGCGTTTACGCTCTTATGGTTTTGCTCTTAGAAATATTTAGTTAACTATTTCAGGCTTAGTCTCTGAGTTGGGTTTTGAACCAAGCCCATTGGCCTTTATGTTTTTGTATTTAAAATTGGCCCTTGGGCTGTTACGCATTTGATTGGTACGACCTTTTATATTGGCTAGTGGAAGTACCTCTTACGCATTAGGTGGGTATGATGTTTTATATGGGTCGGCGACAGTGGCTCTTATGCATTGGGTCGGTACGACCTCTTATATTGGCTGGCGACAGTGACTCTTAAACATTAGGTCAGTATGACCTTTTATATGGGCTGGCGACAGTGGCTCTTGTGCATTGACTCGATACAACCTCCTATATGTGCTAGCAAAAGTGACTATTACGTATTGGGTCGGTACGACACCTAATGTAGGATTTATTTTTCTTCGATAAGGAATTCTTAGAATTGTGTTTTGCCTTACTCTTCGGCGGCTCGATGAAAACCTCGATTGTGAGTCGTCATATGGCGATGAATGTGCAACTTGGGAGGTGTTGGCTTGGTGGCGGAGTATCTCGAAGCATGTAATTTGAAGCTGACATGGTCAAAGCTCTTTTGCCTATGTCAATGGTAGCCTGTTTAACTGGTTCTTTTCGAAGTAATTGAAGGCCTTTAATTTTTTAGTGATAGTTGAGCATTCCCGAGTCGCGTTAGTTTGGCTAGTATAGCCTGGTGACCATAGCCATTGTGTGTGGACAGAACCTTTCAGCCCCGAGTGAAGTAGTTTTAGCGTTTATATCTAGGGTATGCCTTTTTAGGGGTCTTATAAGTTCGATATATGGCCTTAACTTTACGATCATGATTATGCCTTTTGTAAGTTCTTATAACTTTACATGCGTTTTAAGGTCTTATTGTTTTGGTTACTTGGTACAAGTATGGTTCATGCCTTGCTTGAGGTCCTACAAATATTGTTGTTGCCTTATGAAGGTCTTACGTGCTCGATGTTGCCCGTATGGGGCCTTATAGCCTCAGGTTTTTGACAGATCTATAGGGGCGGCAGTCCCTGAGTCATCCAAAGTTTATTGGATCGGGAGCCATTCCTTGTAAACTTTGTATTGCCTTTTAAAAGGGCTTACGAGTTCAGGCTTTTCTAACACGGAGGTCACGTGGCCTTGATTTTTTAATACTAGTTCCCGAGTGTTCGGGACGTTTTTGGCTTTTGGAGCCATTTTTGTAACTTTAATGTTGCCTCATTGAGGGCTTACCTTCGAGTTTTTGACACCAATCCCCGAGTGTTGGGGACATTTTTTGGGCTCTGGAGTTGTTTTTGCAAAATATACCGAGCTTCTTTGGAAACAAAATACGTTGATGGAGGGGAAAGTATTCATTGATTAATTGGTACAAGTATACATGTTTTCTTTGTCAAGTGCTTGGTTATTATATATGGACACGGTTAATTTCACCGTTTGGTCCGGTATATCATTTTCCTATCGAGACCACGTTCAACGCATCTTCTTCTCCGAGGAGGTGACCTTCCGTGGGGATGACCCTCAGTATTTGACGTTAATTGAAAAGAAGCTTGGAATACTTGTTGAGACTTCCTTAGGTAGCATATAGATGCTGCCTCATTAAAAATATTGCCGGTAAAACCATTCATGGGATAAGAAACCCGGTCAAAGGAAAAGAGTACAACGTACAATTTTGGAACCTATGGCCTTCGAGTTGGAGAGTACTTCATCCACTTTAATCGGATATCTAAATTAAGGTTTGTACAAAATGTATATGAAATTGGGAGATGATCATACCTTAGTACTGACGGTATCGCGTGCCTTGATAATATTTAATCGTTTATTAAGAGGTCGCGTTGCGGTCTTGTGCTTGTTTAGTGGGGCGTAGTCGAGAAAGTAGCTTGTTATTGCTATTTTACTATTTCTTATCCATTGGAACCTTCGATTGTGGAGGTATTGGAGTTTCTGACACATCGTGCACCGCAAATTTCTCTTTCGCTGCATGTTGTTCCCCGTAGATGGTTTTTATCCCATCCTTTATCCGAAATTTCATCAATTGCTAGATAGTGGATGGTATTGCTCTCATGCAGTGTATCTATGGTTTCCCAAAAAGGCATTGTACCTAATATCACCTCCGATGACATGGAATTTGGCCTTTTGGTTTGTGCGACCATGTTGAGTGGAAGGGTGATTTCCCCATTTGTTGTTTCTCTCGCCATATTGAACCTGTTGAGGACTCGAGAGGCGGTACGATTTAGTCAAGCAGTCTGAGTTGCTCTATTACCCTTGACCTGATAATATTGGCCGAGCTACCTAAATCTATAAGTACACGTTTGATTTGAAATGTATTCACAAGAAAAAAGATTACCAATGCGTCATTGTGAGGCTGAGACAAGGTCTCGATGTCCTCATCGCTAAATGTGAGAGCATCCTCAAGTATGTAACCTCGAGTTCACTTTTCTCTAGTGATTGATGTATTTTTTTCTGATCATGGGTTCTTGTGGAGCATCGATGCCTCCTAATATCATGTGGATGACATGCGGTGGCTCATTTGATTCATTCTTATTGGTCGCCTCTCTTTCTCGGAACTGATTTTTTTCCCGGTCACTGAGGAATTCTTGGAGGTGACCTTTGCTGAGAAATCGTTAAACCATTCCTAGAGTTGTCGGCAATCTTCGATCCCGTGACCATGTGTGTTTTGAAATTCACACACTAAGTTACGGTTCCTTTGTGAAGGATCTGATTGTATAGGCGTTGGCTACCTGGTGTCTCTGATTTTACCAAGGGCAAATACTATATCTTAAATATCCATGTTGAAGTTGTATTCTGACAAGCTTTGTCCGAACGAATATGATCATAAGGCACGAGTCTAAGCTTTTGAAGATGAAGGCTGAAGTTGTGGACGCCCGGGTCGAAGCTGTAATGAGCCGAACTAAGGCTGATAAGAGAGTGGCTATCTATTTGAAAGACACTGTCGATGCTCGAGCTGAGCTGAGCTGAGAAGGGCTCTTGACCATGAGAGCAGAAGCAAGGAATATGCTCGGTACAAATCTCGAATGGAAACCCTCGAAAAGATCCATGCTAGGGGATTTGACCTCTCGAATGATGTGAAATAGGCAAAGGTGGATGAACATGATGCTACGTCCCATATGTCCGATGCCGAGAGTAGCAAGAAAGAGGTCGACGGGCCATAGTCCCGGAAGGGGGCGTAGATTAGGCCTTCCTTTTCTGTTTCTGTGTGTAGTGTTTCAAAGAACATTATAAATGCAGCTTGTAATTTTATGCATATATGTATAAAAGGAAGCCTTGTGGATTCATTTTTCATGCATTTCCCTTTGCTTCGATATTTGTTAGCTATAAGCCAAAAGAACTAGTCTTTGAGTTAATAAACCCCTTAGGTTTTTAATACGACACTAGGGCTTGTTGGGATGGATCGTAGGCTCTTATGCATTTGGATGGTACGACCTTTTAGTATAAGCCGGCGTTTAAGCTCTTATGGTTTTGCTCTTAGACATGTTTAGTTAACTATTTCAGGTTCAGTCTATGAGTTGGGTTTTGCCTCGAGCCCATTGGCCTTTAAGTTTTTGTATTTAAAGTTGGCCCTTAGGCTATTACGCGTTTGGTTGGTACGACCTTTTATATAGGCTGGTGGCAGTGGCTCTTACGCATTGGGTGGGTATGATGTTTTATTTGGGTCGGCGACAGTGGCTCTTATGTATTGGGCTTGTACGACCTCTTATATGGGCTGGCGACAATGCCTCTTACACGTTAGGTCGGTATCACCTTTTATATGGGCTAGCGACAGTGGCTCTTATGCATTGGGTCGATACAACCTCTTATGTGGGCTAGCAAGAGTAACTATTACGTATTGGGTCGGTACGACACCTAATGTGGGCATTATTTTTCCTCGATAAGGTATTTTTAGAATTGTGTTTTACCTTACTCTTCGACGGTTCGATGAAAACCTCGATTGTGAGTCGTAATATGGTGATGAATGAGCAAATTGGGAGGTTTTGGCTTGGTGGCTGAGTATGTCGAAGCCTGTAATTTGAAGCTGACATAGTCAAAGCTTTTTGCCTATGTCAATGGTAGCCTATTTAACTGGTTCTTTTCGAAGTAATTGAAGGCCTTTGACTTAATAGTGACGGTTGAGCATCCCCAAGCCGCGTTTGTTTGTCTGGTATAGCCTTGTGAACATAGTCATTGTGTGTGGAGAGAGCCTTTCTGCCCCCGAGTTAAGTAGTTTTAGCATCTATATCGAGGGTATGCCTTTTTAGGGGTCTTACAAGTTGGATATATGGCCTTAACTTTACGATCATGATTATGCCATTTGTAAGTTGTTATTACTTTTACATGCATTTTGAGGTCTTATTGTTTTGGTTACTTGGTACAATTATGTTTCATGCTTGCTTGAGGTCCTACAAATATTGTTGTTTCCTTATGAAGGTCTTACGTGCTCGATGTTGCCCGTGTGGGGCCTTATAGCCTCGGATTTTTGACAGATCTATACGGGCGGCAGTCCCCAAGTCATCCAAAGTTTCTCGGATCGGGATCCATTCCATGTAAACTTGGTATTGCCTCATAAAAGGCTTACGAGTTCAGGCTTTTCCAACCCAGAGGTCATGTGGCCTTGAGCTTTTAATACCAGTTCCCGGGTGTTCGGGACGTATTTTTCTTTTGGAGCCATTTTTGTAACCTTAATGTTGCCTCATTGAGGCCTTAGCTTCGAGTTTTTGACACCAATCCCCGAGTGTTCGGGACATTTTTTGGGCATTGGAGTTGTTTTTACAAAAAAGACCGAGCTTTTTTGGAAGAAAAATGCGTTGATGGAGGGGAAATTATTCTTTGATTACCTGGTACAAGTATACATGTTTTCGTTGTCAAGGGCTTGGTTATTCTATATGGACAAGGTTCATTTCACCGTTTGGTCCAGTATATCATTTTCCTATCGAGACCCCGTTCAACGCATCTTCTTCTCCGAGGAGGTAAAAACATTCTCGGTAAATCCCTTCATGGGATAAAAACCCGGTCGAAGGAAAAGAGTACAACATACACTTTTGGAACCTAAAGCCTTCGAGTTGGAGAGTGCTTCATCCACTTCGGTCTGATATCTACATTCGGGTTTGTACAAAATGTATATGAAAAAGGGAGATGATCATACCTTAGTACTGACGGTATCGCGTGCCTTGATATGATTTAATCATTTTTTAAAAGGTCGCGTTGCGGTCTTGTGCTTATTTAGTGGGGCGTAATCGTGAAAGTAGCTTGTTATTGCTATTTTACTGTTTGCTTATCCTTTGGATCCTTCGATGGTGTAGGTATTGGTGTTGGTGACACATCGGGCACTGCAAACATCTCTTTTGCTGCATGTTGTTCCCCGTAGATGGGTTTTATCCCATCCTTTATCTGAAATTTCATCAATTGATAGACATTGGATGGTATTGCTCTCATGCAGTGTATCCATGGCCTCCCAAAAAGGCATTGTACCTCATATCTCCTCCAATGACATGGAATTTGGCATTTTGGGTTGTGCCGACAATAATGAGTGGGAGGGTGATTTCCCCAATTGTTGTTTCTCTCGCCATATTGAACCTGTTAAGAACTCGAGAGGCGGGCACAATTTAGTCAAGCAGTCTGAGTTGCTCTATTACCCTAGACCTAATAATATTGGCCGAGCTACCTAGATCTATAAGTTCACGTTTCATTTGAAATGTATTCACAAGAAAAGAGATTACCAATGCATCATTGTGAGCTAAGACAAGGTCTCGATGTCCTCGTCGCTGAATGTGAGAGCATCCTCAAGTATGTAACCTCGAGTTCACTTTTCTCTAGTTATTGATGTATTTTTTATTCTAATCATGGATTCTCGTGGAGCATAGATGCCTCCTAAGATCATGTGGATGACATGTGGTGGCTCATTTGATTCATTTTTCTTGGTCGCCTCTCTTTCTCGGAACTAATTTTTTGCCCGGTTGCTGAGGAATTCTTGGAGGTGACCTTTGCTGAGCAATTTGGAAACTTTTCCTAGAGTTGTCGGCAATCTTCGATCCTGTGACCATTTGTGTTTTGAAATTCACACACTAAGTTATAGTTCCTTTGTGAAGGATCTCATTGTACAGGCTTTGGCTACCTGGTGTCTCTGATTTTACCAATGGCGAATACGATATCTAAAATGTCGATGTTGAAGTTGTTTTCGACAAGCCGGGTACCTTCATTAGCCCTGTATGCCTATCAAATCATGCTCTGCTAAAAAGTCCCCGAGTATTCTAGCCTTGATCCATCCTTAGGTCATTGCGGGGTATATTGCGCCTTGGGGTGTTTCCTCTATCTTTAGTGTATAGTTGATATCTTTCTTTGTTTGGCTTTAATTCCTTTTCCGGAAACTAGTTAGTATATACTGATCCCAATGGGACTTCTAGTTGGTCGTCTTTGACCCAAATCTTTGATTGGTATCGGTTGTGGACATCCGGCTAAGTCACGGCGGGATACTCGACTAAGTTCTGCTTCAACTATTCTGAAGCTACCGAGCTCCGCTCATTCAAACCTTGACTGAAGTCATGTGCTACCCAGTCATTGAAGATTGATAATAGTTCCATTCGTTCCATTTGAAATTGAGATGTGAACTCTCGCAACTTCTCATTCTCTATTTGCTTGATTTTAAAGACGTTTGATTTCCTTGTAGCTACTTTGATGGCACCAGCATTTGCCTTTCTAAAAGAATCTGTCAACATGGCAAATAAATCTATAGAGTTAGGAGATAGGTTGTGATACAACATCATGTCCCATTTCGAGAGTGTTTCTCTGAACTTCTTCAGTAGGACGTATTCGATCTCATCGTCCCTCAGATCGTTGCCTTTCACCGCACAAGTGTAAGTGGTAACGTGCTCGTTAGGGTCCGAGGTTCTGTTATACTTCACAAAGTCGATCATTCTGAACTTCATTGGAATGGGTTTTGTGGCCACTCCCTACGAGAATGACTTTCGTACAAACTTCTTTGAATCTACACCTTTCAGGATCGGGGTTGCCCCCGGAATTTGATCAACCCTAGAGTTATAGCTCTCTACCCTCTTGTCGTTTGCTTCTATCATCTTCTCGCTTGACTTGATCCTTTTTGTGAGGTCCTCGAGTTTCTTTATGATGGCAGGGTTAGCTTCCGACCCAATGTTGCTTGATCTTTCTAGTGCCTGTTCGGCTCGAGGAGCCTTTTCTGGTGCTACCATGCTGGGAGTTTTCTAGTTACTTTGCAGCTGAGCAATCACCAGCCGTTGTGCTTGTAACATTTCAAAAGTAACATGAAGGCTAACTTCTTGTTCTTCCCTAGTTGGGGTTTTTTTTGAGTTTCTTGTTGATCTCCTCAGTGTATGCTCTTGTTGGTGTAGGAGCTTATTTCGACATGTTGAGCGTTGCGCGAGACCATGTCTACGGGGATTTGTTCTAGTGGATTCAAAGGGTTTCATGGTAGTACACTAATACTTGGAACATCCAAACCATTCTCTACATGGTCCTCAGGATTGTTGTTTTCACGTATATTTACTGAGTTAGATATTTTGATCTGAAACCAAAGATCTTGGACAAGAAAAAGCGTGAAAGAGAACTTGCATTATGGAGTGAACCGGCAAGAAAATAATCACTATTATTTTTAGCCCCATGGTGGGCGCCAAACTGTTTACTTTGAAAATAGTAATTACAATTAGATTTAATTTTGTGATTCTAAAAATATGTGATCTATTTTTATGCTAGTTGTTAGGCAATAAATGCTAAGTGAAAGACTGGAAAATAATATATGAGTTTGTAGATAATGTAATAACCAAATTGAATGATCGGAAATTGGGTACTCGAGCTGACGTATACGGGGCCTTGAATTCGAGTCGGATTCCCTGCTTTGGGTATTCGAGGGAGGATTAACATGTATGATAACTGCGATGGCGGCTCTCTATAATCAATAACGAGCAATAACTGAAGAACAATAAATAGAACACGATGAATATAAGCAATAAACGTATGTAATGAAATCAGGAGAATATATTAAATTAGAAAGAAGAGAGAATGTTCTTGTATATTCATGTTTTTTGTTGTATGCCCTAAAAAATGACAAGGATTACCACTATATATGAGGGGGAATCCCAACAATGTACAAATGTATTTATTACAAAGATATAAGACTGATACAACCTCTTAATTCCATGATACGGGTTTGGGCTAGCCTACTAGACTCTGTCAGCTCTAGTTATGCGCCTTGGGAATTTCCCACTTTTTAACCATGTTGAGGTTGGATGTCGATACCTCTCGGATGCGAATCTCGAACATCGCCTCGAACTTTGGAAACGTCCTTATGAGGCATCATAATAACAGAGGACCCTCTGATTTTACCGTATAGAAAAACATGTTTGAATCTTCTTCTAATTGCTAGTTAATATTGTCCAACTTTTGGGGTTAGATTCTCAACATATAAAAAGACATCTTAACTCCCCATTTCTTCCCGAGCTGTCCTTTTTTTCTGTCTCCTGCAAAGACCCGAGCTATCCTCTTGACAAAAGAATGTAGCAGGTGGCTTTTCCAAGTTAAGTAGTTTAGAATAGAATGGGAACCTCAAGAGTGTGGTCTAATGGTCAGTCAAGTAGGTTTAGAAACCATGAGGTTTGATGTTTATATTCTACTGAAAGCAAAAATACTAGGTGATATCTTCTAATTATGTCCAAGCTTTAGGGGATAGAGTTACTCGATACCTGTGATGGTATAAGATAGTAGGTACACCACAAAATTTGTCAAAGTACGCGCAAGCAGGTCCGAACGCCATAATTAATATGTGTATATATATAATGGGATGGAACAATTGCCTCTTCTGTCTTAGGCATAATGAGAATTTGGGCATGTTGCTTGAAGCATGTGTGCCGAGCCTTCCGTTGGTTATTTCTTGGAGGAATTGTGCTGAAAAACATTTTGACCATCCAGCATTAGGATGATTACCAAAATCTTATAATTTTTCAAGCAGGCCTTAACGATTTGAACATATTACATTCAATAATTCATTTTGACAAGTCTCAAAGGAAATATATATCTAAGTTAGATATGTGTGGGTTCAAATTTGACCGATCATGACCGAAAGTGAGTACAACAAACGGTGTAGTCTCCATGACTCAACGTCGTGTGGGAAATGACCATAAGGTAAACAAAAGACTATACGACCCCTGTAATAGTATAGGCCCGTTTGTGGATGTTAGGAATATTCCTTATAACTTGTTTTCCTTTTACAACTTCAAAGGATTTCGCTCCTTATATACATAGAGAGCAGCAACTTTGTAATGAGGAGAATGGATTCATAATATACACTGTGAACCTATTTAAAAGAACAAGGGGGAAAAAGATTTATTATGGGAAGTTAATCTATCTAGAAAGAAAAAGAAGTCTTATTATCTGTATCCCTCTTACCCATCTTTCGTTCTAGAGAAAATTATACTCTTCATTTTATTTGATTGATTTGTTCAAGAGGTTGCGATATCTTCTGAATCAAACAGTTTTGCGCCGTCTCTGGGAATTTCTATAGTTGAGATCTTAGTTTCATCTAGATTCTTGAAAGAAACAAGCATGTTTTTTATAAATCTCACAAAGGCCAACAATGGTGAGAAATAAAGAAGATGTCACAAACAACCTTTTGAATTCCCTCAATGAAGTCGGTGGGGATGACAATGAAAATGCAACGCCAAATGCTATGCCTGAGGGAGAAGTCTCACCCCCCCAGGACAAAGGCTTGACTACCTTGCGCGAAAGGGAGACCTCAACATCCACAGTAGGAGAAGCTCCCCCAGCGATGAAAAGGATATTAGAGGAATGGTTGACAAACAACCTGAGCAACATGCTCAAAAAGCCCACTTAGAAGGGCATCAAAGGAACAATACTCGCAGAACCGCTGTTGTCACTGATAAGCCGAAAATGACACAAACAGGTAAAAACTAACACTATCACAGATACATATAGTGATGCACTTACAGACATTTTAAAGAATATGTAAGAAATGGAGAATGAGAACAAGATGCTTCGCGACTAGATGAAGGAGCATCAGGAAAGAGTCGATGAAATACAAGGCGATCTGATGTTACGGCAAAGCGCGATATGGGTTGATTCATCGAATAGCAATATAGCGGAGGGGAGGCTCCCCATCCTATTCCAAAACCTTAAAATGCTGATATATTTGAAAATATATGATGGTACCACGGACCCAGAGGATCACCTAATCCATTACGTTACTGCGGTAAAAGGTAACGATCTATTGAAATAATAAATGCCATCAGTACTGTTGAAAAAGTTCGGCGAAACCCTGATAGGGGGAGCGTTGACATGGTATTCCCAACTACAAGCACGATCAATATCGATGTTCGAAGAAATGCCAGAAAAGTTCTTCACCGCCCATGCAGGAGCGAAAAAGGCAGAGGCCAGGGTAAAGATATCTTCACCATCAGTAAAACGATAGGCGAGGGACTTCAGGACTTCCTAGCCCGATTCAACAAGGTAAGGATAAGTCTACCAAATGTGTCAGAAGGGATGGTAGTAGCAACCTTCCAAAATGGTTTAAGCAGAAACGGGTCAAAAGCAACAAAATTTCTACTAAGTAGACTCATGAAGCATCCCCCACCACGTGGGATGAAATCCACAATAGCTATTGCGCTATGGTAAAGGATGACCAAAATGAATAGATGCAGTGGATAACATCGATTAAAACCAAAGCAATGAGAGATTGCCGAAATGAAGGTCAAGGGGACCAACCACTCTGTTTCAATCGAGAAAGGCACTAGCCCTATATCCGGACATCCAATCCATCTCCTCCGCGACATGTGGATATCGCACCTCGCCAAACTTTACTACCCTGCAATGGAAGAGGTATGCCTCCATTATTATCTGCTCATAACTTTTGTGTTTCTCATTCAGAAATAGTGTACGCATTAGAAATGCTCGACACGAAGGCGCAATGGCCACAAAAGATGATGTCACATCCGAGCACCAAAAGATCTAACATTTTGAGTGAATTTCAGCAAGAAAGAGGACACAAGACTGCATTAGTTTACGACAGGAAGTGGTTAGAATGTTAAACCAGGGACACCTGAAAAAACTATTGAGCGACCAAGGACGGGCCAACTACACTTGTGGATATGATAAACCACAGGGACCTCCAAAACCACAATCACCATCTCTCACCATACAGATAATCATTGGCGATGGTGACAACTCCATAAACAACCATGTGAAATTCACCACCACACACAAACTCAAGACAATCACCCATGAACAGTATGACGACCTCGAAGATAGTATCATCTTTGATTTGTTGGATACTAACGATTTGTATTTACCTCACCATGATGCTTTAATTATATCTTTATGCATCGTAGATACCAACATAAAGATAATGATGGTGGATGATGGAAGCGGCGTGTGTATTATTCACTCAAGAGTTCTCATGCAGATAAGGCTTAAGGATAAATAATACCGCATTGCATAACACTAACAGGTTTTAACAATGCAGTGGAGTGAACTCTAGAGAGATAGGACCACCTATTCTGGCAGGAGGGGTCATCCTGAAGATAACGTTCCACGTCATGAACCAAGAAAAAAACATACAATGCCATCATAGGGCGTCTATGGATAAACGCCATGCGAGCTATCCCGTCGAGTTTCTACCAAGTAATCAAATTTCCTTCCCCATGGGAGATATTATGCATCCAAGGTGAGCAACGTACCACCCAATAATTCTGCCGGATCGCCCAAGATTGCCCATACACAAAACAACTAAAAGGGGCAAGTGCAGAATCATAGCAATCAGCCATGTCGGAAACCAAACCCGATATGCGTATAAAGGCCATCAACGATCCGGATGTCTTAGAAGCTTCAAAGGAAACTGTGGAAGATCTCAACCCCATCCAGCTGGACAACACTTATTGCACAAAAAGGCCTATATCGGACACAACCTCTCAGAACCAGGTAAATATTGTGAATTTTTAACTAACAATGCTGGTATGTTGCCTTTTTCCATTTAGATATGCCAGGAATCCCAAGGGATATTGCAATACACAGGTTGAATGTTGATCCTCTTTACTCCCCAGTACGGCAGGTAAGGAGAAAGTTCAATGTCGTCATCAATTAGGCGGTCGGCTAATAGGCAGATCGCACAAAGCTGGCTCCTAGGTATGCTCCTCCTATTTGGGGAGATCTCCTCGTTAAAATGGCGTCGACCATAAATATTGGTGCAAGTGCCATTTGCGATGCGCTGCTTCTATTGGCATCCATGACCACGCTTTTCACAAGTTTGATTCTTCTCTTTTTTCTAGGCAACGGGTCGTCCTCGTTGGAAGATTCGTGGAGTCTTTACTTAAGAAGCCTCCTCCCTCATGAACATGGCTTGAGAAGGACCTTCCACTTTTATCGGTCGAGGATGACCCTTTTGAACAAACCCATACAAAGTAAACTACATTCCCGCGGTAGCGATAGCCTGTCGGAACACCGAGACTGGCACCATCCACCTGGAAGCTCCTCAACCTATCATCACAAAGAAGTCGTATTAGTGGAAGAGGATATATAACCGACAAAGTGGTAAGGGAAAACACTTACCAAATAATTCTTTAGGGCCGCAACGCTTTAGTAAGGAAGGAGAATCTCGGGTTTCCGCCACCGGGTTTAACAAACATGCTACCCAATCCCTTTGAAGAGAGAAGTTCATCGTATCAATTGACCAGAAATATAAAATGAATCCCCTCCCTGTAATATAATGCACTTTGAAAACTCGAACTTATTCCTTTGCCAGTTGTGCAGCAAGCATCATTGCCATCTTTTACTTGCTTGGTAAATCAAATGATTCTTTGCTTATTTTCAAATCACCCCCGCCCTACTATTAGGCTTGTTATGTTCTAAATTGTATACTTTCTTGTACATTAAACCTTACTAGTAAACCATATCCGGATAAGTGAGATATTTAAAAAATATTTCATCTTTAATTAGAGGTTGCACTCAGGCTAAAACTTTAAGAATGGAGAAAATCCTAATAGGGAGTGTTTCTCCCCTCTAATTGGCCTTAATACGTGGCACAAATAGGGATTAGTCGAGCCAGAGAATTCCAACCGCCGGATGATTACACACTAAAAAACAAAGAACCTTATGAATAACCATGAAAATGTTTTTAATATGAAAAAATATTTTTAATGAAAGTGGAAGCTAACATACATTATAACGAATATAGGCAAAGGAAGGATATAATGAGTGGTGACTCTTACTAGTCTCATTCTATCGCTCTGGGAATATAGCAGAGTCAGAAATGATATGCTCAGTTTTGATAAAGAAATATTTGTGCCAAAACTTGCAACTTATTGGGTCGTTTGTCCCGACCACCAACCCATTCATTCCACGGTGCCTCAAGTGCACCATGGAACCCCTGTGGAAGCTAGGCGAGAAAGGTGAAAAAGGTGGTGGACAGAAATATCACATTCTGCTAAATCCAAATACTTGGTCAACAAGAGAAGTATTTTAAGAGTATACGGTGAAAGTTGTGCCGGGCAAACTTGGTAGAACTGACAGAACTCTTCTGATAAAGGAAAGAGAGAAAATGCATAGCCAATCATGAAAGGCTGCTCATAGAAAGAACAGTACCCAGGTCTGTGAACCTCTACAAGATCCCTCCCTGTCGAAACAATGTCAGTGTGAGCAAGAATGTTATACTTAATATGAAGAGTTTCAATGTGAACTTGCTCAGTTTCAGAGAGTGCAAAGACAAGAGTAGGAGGGGGATATTTGAGGAAGTCACTTCGAGACATAGGGTGTCTCGACAATAACTCCTTCACCGTAGGAAGACCGTCACCCTCCTCTACCATCATGTCTCCACCGCCCGAAGGAGGTGCCATAGACAATGGGGTGATCTCAGGTACTTCTTCGCGAGAATGATATGATCTTGGCATGCTTTCATTCAAAGAAATATTGACACCACGAAAAAGGGGAAATGAAGAACTGGGAATGAAGAATGCAAGAAGAAGAAGCAGAAGGTTATCAAGGCAAACTCTTAGAAATAAGGGGAGGTAATCAGGAATGAGATGGCCAAGAACTTTCAAAAGAACAAACCCTTACCCTATTTATAGGTTTGGAGGGAACCAAAATTGAAGTGGAAGCTTACACAAATGGCGTCAGAATCAAAGCAACAAGCCATCAATTCTTGTCTCGAAAACATGCGCAATAATGATGCACGTGATGATGACATCATCTCCTGTGAAATGTACTACCCGATGTCTTGCTAAGAATGTGTACTGCTCACCATTGGCCTTTCGTTATGCCTCAAAGGATAAAAATTCTATACAGGAACATATAATGTCCGCTCGTCAAGGATGCACCTAGTTGCAACCTTGACAAGCGCAGGGACTATCCATATGGGTCCAAATTTGACCGATCAGGACTGAAGGTGAGTACGACGAATGATGAGGTCTCCATGACTGAACGTCCTTTGGGGAATGACCTTTAGGAAAAAAAAGAGTGTACGACCAGTGTAATAGTAGGGCCGTTAAGGGACGTTAGGAATATTCCTTATAACTTGTTTTCTTTTTACAGCTTAGAAGGATTTCGCTCCTTATATATAAAGAGAGCAACAACTTTGTAAAGAGGAGATTGGATTCATAATATACACTGTGAACCTATTTACAAGAACAATGGAAAATAGATTTATTGTGGTAAGTGTATCTATCTAGAAAGAAAAAGAGGTCTTATTATCTGTATCCCCTGTACCAATCTTTCGCTCTAGGGGAAATTATACTCAGCTAAGATTTACCTCTTCATTTCCTTCGGTTGATTTGTTCAAGAGGTTGTGAAATCCTTTGAGTCAAACAAGATACTCTATATTAAAGTGAATCATTTTCAAACATGAATGTGCATTGATGCTATAAAATATCAAATCGATAAGAGTAATTAGTATTCCATGTCATGATTTATCTCTGTACGTTTTTACCCTAAAATTGATAGTTATTCAATTTACATGTGGTTTAAAGACACGCGGATTAATTTTAGACAAATGATAAATGGCATTAGCTTAAATAGATAAAAGTCACAATAAGTTGTCAAACCAATAAGTCGAGTAATTGCTTAACTCAGTAACGGCTTAATGAAATGCCTACTTTTGGTCCCGAGCGCAGACTAATGAAGAACTGATGAACAAAAATAAGAATTCTGAATAACAACGAGAATAAGAGTATATTGCCCAGATAAACGTGATACAGTATGTCATGAATAATAATAATCTTTCCCCTTTATATAGTAGGGTAGTTTTATCCCAAGTATAATTCCAAAAAATGTAAAATCTTACGTTTTGCTAATCATTGATTCTCTGTTGATACAGATCGGGATTCACTTTGTGATATCCGGTCTGGCTCGGACATTATGGGTCTTTGTTAATCGTGTTCAGTGGTTTTGTATTGTTCTTCGAAACCTCAATCCTCAAATTAGACCCGGAGGCTGTGGCGTTGATATCCCCGAGGGCAGGTGTTTTGCCTGACTCTAATCCACTATGGTCATGTTCCTTCTTCGGGTGCCTCACCGGGAAGTAGAGTCATATAATGGGCTTGGTTTTACTCGCATATAGATAGTCGCCTCGTTTCTGAGAGAGCAGGCTTGCCGAAGCAATGAGAAATGACAGACATCTTTGGTTCCTTCCTTCGTATGTTACAACAGAGATCCAAATATTCCATCAATTGCATTGTTATAACGTACACATGTCTGTCATCGATAGATTGCCTCAAAATGTGAAGCATCGGCTGTTTCAATATAAAAGCCTCACTCCTTTGTCCTTTTGCTGCTTTTCGATCAAAAACCTATCTTCGAGCTTTCCAACATTATCAAAATCTTCTTCAAATCTTCATATCTTTATCCCTCTTCCTCAATCTTCAAAGAAATCTCCAGATTTCCACCCAAAATTTCTTCATATTTTCATACAATGTTTTTCATATTCAAAACCTGCTTTTCTAATATTTGGTGTTTATTGCTCAAAATTTCAAACATCCCCCAGTGATAATGGAAAAAACATTGAAAACCGCTTCTCAACAAGTTGCCTCTTCATCTTCTCAACCGGCCGCTGGTACTGAAGCGGTTAACTATGATGCGGTTTCCCTCATAGTGGCTTCCCCTGCTATGACTGTTAACCAACCAACAATCAAGCCTCCTTTGTCAGCATGTATCCCTAGGGGATGCTCGATTACAAATGACTAAAGTCAAGAAACCTTCGCACAAACAGGATTGGGGAGAAGGATTCTCAAAATACATATGTTCTTTGATCGAAGATGTACTTCCCATAGTTTTTAAGGACTGCCATTGAGAAGGCAATGGTGTAGTAGTCCCTGGGCCTGAGGACGTTGTTACTACCCATGTGAAGGGGTACTTATCTGATTATACTTATCACTTCACATTGGTCCCAATGGATCAAATCAATCTAGATTTTTGCAACAGGTAGAAGGTATGCCGCAGGAAAATCTGTTACGCCCCAAACTTAGGGAGCACGACCGACTCTCAACCAAGTGAACCCGGTCAAACAAGCTTGTTAGATACTCTCTATCCAACTTACCCAAGATTAAAAGAAGACATATTTTCATTAATCAGACCGTAGGGAGATCATTTATACAATACCAAATCATTCTATAAGTTATTTTTCCCAAAGTATCAAAATACACACATTTCCATAGTCTAAATTAGAGCAGTGATTTAAAACATAACATGGTTTATTTGGCTCTCCCCAGCACTGACAAGCAACCAACATTATATTTACAAAGACTCTATCAATTACAAGGAGTACAATAGTAATACCGGCAATGAGGCTCCGTTCATATCTCGAAAGCTGATAAGAAATTGAACAAAACATACATGGCCACTGATAAAGTGAGGCTCACCAAGTTTACTATTAAGAGGATGCATGACTAGCTTATATCTATTTAAAGATGCAGCGACCATGGAAAAAAGGATGTTAATGCTGTCGAATTGTACTAGTATATATGACTAAACACCATCTCAAAACAACGAACAATAATACAAGTAAGGACAATCCTAATATCGATTAAAGCATTGAACATTTACCAAACATCAAATATGGGATAAGATAAATTTTCAATTAAATTTCGATATTTTAGGTTGGGGAAAGTCTTTAGTACCAATAGGCAACTGTTCACCTCAATTTCCAATATAGTCACCAACATGTATAAGGAACAACATCCGATCACGGCCTGATCAGCTAGACTATCTCATGTGAGACAGCAACCACAATCACGATTTTAATTACAATTTTCCAATTGAGCCGACACCATATGTATGACATGGCGTTCGATCACGACCCGATTGGCTAGGCCATTTCATGAGAGACATCAACCACAATCACAAGTTCAATTAATATTTCCAATTTAGTCAGCACCATGTGTACGACATGGTGTTCGATCACGACCCGATCGACTAGGAATCTCATGAGAGACATCAACCATGATTTTATTATTTCACTTCGCACGTTGGTTGTGTCTCATATTTCATGTTCCATATTTCACTTTTAGTAATTCTCGCTTTTTTCTCATATTTCGTATTTCATGCATAATTTTTGCTTTCATTATTCATCATAGATTTCCAATAGTAAGGCATTTCTATTCATGACATTGAAGCACCCATATGAACAAATAAGAGTCTCAGGCACATTGAGATTTCTTACACAATTGCCATTAGTTTTTCATTTGAAGCACAACTTCATGTCAAGGCATTTGGACATGAAACCCATACTTTGAGCTCAATCTTCCGGTAGGAGCGCAACATAACAAGAGCATTTATATCACACATTGAACATAGATATCTTTTAACACAGGCTTATTCAGAATGTTCAATTCATAGTGAGAAACTTGGGACTTACATGGATATTGTGGGGGTTCAATAATGCAAGAAGAGTTTAGCCATACATACCTCAATTGAGATCCTTAATCTCTAAAACTTTCCAAAAATTCATAGAACTTTGATCTAGTTTAGAAATGTAATAAATTGAACTAAAATTAGGAAGATGATCATCGTTCTAGCTCACTCGAGCAGTTTATGAAATACTAGGTGTACATTAAGTTTTCAAGACCATTTCTATAGAGGATTCTATCATCTCATAATCCACTCTTTACCATTTGTAACTCACATACTTCCTACACCCTTTATTAACAAATGCATGCAAGATGAACAACTCCTATGCCCAAGAATTAACTTGCTAATTACCCTTTTCTAGTTAAGTTACAAAATTAAGAGTTATGGTGTAGAATATTACCTCTAAGATGAAGACCTGGTGAGTTCTACTTTTAAATCTCCAAAGATTTGAGCAAGAATTATAAAACAAATTATTGAGGAACTCTCTCTCTCTCTATGGCACTTTCTCACTCGTAAAAATATCAGATTTTTGTAAGAAAATGGTCCATAATACCTATATAACGAGATTGGTGGGTTATAAAAAATAGATAAATAGGAGCCCCGACACAAATCTAGGGTCAATTATGCTTTTGCGGTCCACAAAAGTAAGCTGCATAATTGGCCCTACGGAACTAACATTTTTTTCTTCATTCTACGAGTGCAGCCGCATAATTCGCCACAAAAAATCCCTCCAAAAATTTTTATGTGGGGTTTCTGATGGATTATGTGGCCTGCAAAATAATTATGCGACCGTATAATAGAACACGTATTGGTCCAAAATTTAGCTCATATTTCTGTTTCACACTACGGCAGATCTACAGTCCACAGATGAGTTCTGCAGTCGCAGAAGTGGCTGCATAAAATCCCCTGCACCTTACGCATAAGCCTATATTGGAACCACAAAATGTTGGTTTTTAGGTAAAATATTACGGGGCCTTACCAAATTCACCAATTATTATGGAGTATCTTGACCATCCTATGCCACTTCATGAACAAGATCGAATTTGTGATATATGAAATAAAGAAATGGAATGAGGTAGTACCTTAGTAGTAATATTGTTTCAAGTGAGTAATGTTCCTGTTGTTTGGTAGTTGTGCATCGTTTCCTACTTTCAGTTTATATGAACCTTTATAAGTAATTCCTATGACTCGATAAGGACCATCACAGTTCGATCCTAGCTTCCCTTAGTTTGGGTTATGAGTGTATTGTGTTACTATTCTTAACACTAAGTCAAGGATGTTGAAGTTTCGGAGGTTGGCTCTTCGGTAAGGATATCTTTTAATCTGTTGCATTTGGCCGGCTAGTCGGACAAGAGCAGCCTCGCGCTTCTCATCTTGTAGTTCTAGGATCGTGCTCATGGCTCGCCGTTTGTTTCTTCGGTTGCCAATAGAAAGTTAAGGCTCTGTTCTCCCACCTCAATTGGTATTAATTCTTTTGCACCATACACAAACGAAAACAGGGTGGCCCTTGAACTAGATTTTTAGGTCGTGCAGTATGCCCACAAGACTTTGGCCAAAATTTCCTTCAATTTTCAGCATTGGTCAACCTTTTCTTAAGGTTTTGAAGGACTATTTTGTTCATCTACTCGTCCTGTCTGTTCCCACTAGGGTGATAGGGTGTTGAAAAGATCTTTTTGATCCTATGGCCCTCAAAATCTTTGCTTACCTTGCTACCGATGAACTACTTCCCATTATCACACACTATCTCGGTCGATATATCGAACCGGCCTATTATGTAGTCCCGAATGAAGTCTATGACTTTTTTCCCCAGACCTTTTAAAACACTTGAGCTTCAAGCCATTAAGAGAAATAGCCAGTCATAAATAGTACAAATTAAGCCTTACCGGGAGCCCATGGTATGGGACAGACGATGTCTATTCCCCATTTCATGAATGGCTATGGCGAAAAGAATGAGTGTAGCAACTCTTTGGGTTGGTGGATCATTGGTTCGTGCCTCTAATAGTGGTCATATTTTCGCACAAAGTCCTTCACATATTTCCCCATGTCGATCCAATAATAGCCAATCTGAGTATCTGATGAACCAATGATTCTTCCCTTGAATGGTTTCTGTGGGTGCCCTAAAGAACTTCCCTCAAAACATATTCGATGTCTCCTAACCCCAAGTATATGGAGAGTGGGACACCAAACATTCTTCTGATTAGAGTTTCTTCAGATAGGCTAAATCTTCCCACCTTCGTGCATAGAGATCTCGATTATTTAGGATCCGAGGGTAACTTCCGAGTCTTTAAATAGTCTATATACTTATTTCTCTAGTCCATAGTTAAACTTATTGAGTTTATCTTGGCATGGCCTTCTTCCAATACTGATTTCATGAGTTGTACAACCATTCTCTAACCGAATTCATCTTCATCAACCGATGACTCCAAGTTAGCCAGAGCATCGGCTTCGCTAATTTGATTCTGGGGCACATGTTGTAAGGTGCATTCCTTGAATCAATGTAGCGTTACGTGTAGTTTACCCAAGTATCTTCGCATTTATTATTTTTTCACCTTTAATATCTAATTGACTTTATTTACCATAAGGATGAAATCGCATATAGCTTCGATCACTCGACCACTAAGCTTTTAGCCAATTCGAGAGCACCAATCATGTCCTCATTGTTGGTAAATTGTTATAATAGATTGCCTAACTACGTTACCCATACACAGCTTCAACACAATGCCGAGTTTGGACACCTTTGTATTCGAGGCACCGTCCGTAAAGACGGTCTAGATTACCAAGAAGGTGCTCGAGGTTAACAACAATTTCTTTTTAACTTTGGGTATTAAGGCATGCGTAAAGTCGGCTACTAAGTCTGCAAAAGTTTGAGGTTTGATGGCGGTTCGGGGTTGATATTTGATATAGTACCGACTAATTTTCATAGACCATTTGGTCAATCGTCCCGAGAGCTTGGGTTTGTGCATTATAAGATGGCATTAAAAATATTGCTTTAACTTCCTGGAGGCTCTTAGCAAAGCGAGCACCAATTTCTCCAAGTGAGGATACCTTATTTAAGCCTAGCATAGTGTCCTGCTAACATAATATATAGGAAATTGCATATCTTCCTCTTTCGGGACTAAGACTCCACTTACCGCTATCTTTAATATTGCTAAGTACATAAACAACTGCCAATCTACCTTTAGAGTATGAAGCAAAGGTGGATTCTAATGGTACAATGTGAGTTCTTCCAAAAGATTGCTAGCACTCTGGGGTCCACGAAAAGTTATTCTTCTTCTTCAATAATGAGAAAAACCAATGGCTCTTTTTGGTGGATCTTGATATGAACAAACCCAGGGCAGCAATACGCCTGGTATCACGGCCTTAGTTCATCATCTGTGAACACGTCATGATGGCACCCAGTATTCAAGGACTAGGTAAGCCTAACAGTGCGGAAATAACAACATTTATGATGATAATAACTTAAAAACTAACTTCAAGAAATGTATATATAATCTGCCGCTTGGCACATACCCTTAACCCTACAATTATGTAACAGAATCCCATTAGCCAGAATCTCACAGGCAACACAGGCTATAGAAAGTATATAGTATGGCTCTAACTCCGGAAATGTATACATCAATGAAAAACAGGAACAAACTAGCTAACTACATGATGGAATAGGAAGAAAACTCTTCAGTCTGCATACACTGCAGATATACCTCGAGCCTCCGCTAGATCTCTCTACCTCGGTGATAGTGCGCTTGAGAGGAGGTACCTGGATCTGCACATGGAAAACATGCACAGAAGAGGTATGAGTACACCACAGCGGTACTCAGTAAGTGCCAAGCCTAACCTCGGTTGCGTAGTGATGAAGAAGGTCAAGACCCTACTGAGATAAATATAATATATAATGAGATAAAGAAAAGCAGTATAGGTATATATTAGAGCAAAAAGCTAACATGTCAAGTAAGGGAAGCAACAATAGAAAAAAAACAAAACAAAACAATACAAGGAACACTACTCACAACAGGAAATAATAACCGGGGATCTCTTGGTATCCTCATTATATCCGCTAGAGATCTCTTGGTATCCCAAGTATCTCTTGGTATCCTCATCATATTCACTAGGGATATCTTGTTATCCTCATTATATTCACTAGGGATCTTTTGGTATCTCGAGGATCTCTTGGTATCCTCATTATATCACTAGGGATCTCTCGGTATCCCGAGGATCTCTTGGTATCCTCATTATATTAATTAGGGATCAATTGGTATCCTCATTATATTCACTAGGGATCTCTTGGTATACCGAGGATCTCTTTGTATCCTCAATATTCACTAGGGATCTCTTGGTATCCCGCACCTCAGTCCAGAACATATCAAGTGCAGGGAGATCTTCCGGGAGGCCAACTCGTAGTCCCAATTTAAAAACACACAATAACATTCCAAACATTAGGAAAGATACCTAACTTAGGACAAGAAATAGGAAACACTAGACAAGCATACTACCAAAGTACAAATGAGACAGTTTAAACACCTTGGCAGGCAAGTTAACTGGACATGTCTCTCTAACTAGCATAGAATAGACTCACAAATTCAAATGAACAGGTAAGCAAGAAATTTCAATTTAAATACTTCAAGTAAAAATGGATTTTCCAACAATTTGCTCAAGTACGCGCTCGTCACCTTACTTACTAGGCATTCAATTAACAAGCATCATCTCTTTAGCCACCATAATTGATGCATTGGAAAGGAAGGCTTGGGGGAAGCGTTTTCCCTCTTCATACTGGTCAGCCACCACAACTTCAAAGGCCTGATAAACTATGTTCTCGCTACCTTCTCTAGCTTCGAGGCAAGGAACAGAGGGATCCCGATAAATTGATTGCTCATCCTCCCCGTGGACCATGCTTTCTTGATCCTCGTGTTCAAATTTTACCATTTGATGGAGAGTAGAGAGTAAACTCCTGCTGCATGTATCCAAGGCCTTTCCAAAAGAAAATTATAGGACATGTCCATGTCCAGCACTTGGAAGGTTACCTCAATGTCCACCAGGTCAATAGTCAGAATCGGATCAATTTTTCCAATTATGTCCCTTTTGATACCACTGAAAGCTCGCACACGTACATTGTTGGGATGAATCCTTCCAGTCCCAATTTCCATACGCTGGAGTGTACATAGTGGAAACTGTCTACCCCATAACCTCTATCTATAATGAACCTCTTCACATAATATCCCTCAAATTTGACAGTTATGTGCAAAGCTTTGTTGTGAGCAACCCCTTCCGGGGCTAAGTCATTTTTCCTGAATGAAATTTGATTGATAGCAAAGAATCTTTCCGCCATTCTTTCTAATTGCCCCACCGAAGTTTCAGATGGCACATAGGATTCATTCAAGGTCTTCATTAAAACCTTCTGGTGTTCAGGAGAATTCATTAGCAATTACAGCAAAGACATATGTTCAGGATACTGTCGTAGTTGATCAACCAATTCATAGTCCGCCATCTTCATTTTCTGAAAGAAAGCTTCTGCCTCTTCGGGACTTATAGGTTTCTTAGATGGGAAACGCTTCGTAGTGGCATTGTTTACTTTTTCCACATTGCACTATTTCTCAATAGGACGGTTTTCATGAAACTCCCCCGAGATCTCTTTGACCTTGTACATAACCTTTATTATATGATAATTCCATGGTACTGCAGTAGGGTCTGTCATGGGCCTCTATGGCGCGCGGCCAATAACCACGGGCTCAGTCGCCTTGGTGGATTATTTGGCCCCTACACCACATAAGCTCCCTTGGGCACATAGATTTGGGTTGCTCTCTTCAGTTCAAGCCTCTTTGGAGGGCTCAACGTCAGCTGTTTTTCTTTACGGCCTCGTGGGACATAGAAAATCCCATCTTTGGGAGGCATTACCTCTGTTCCTATTTCAACTTTGTTTTCTGGTTCTATCTTGGTGACTTTGTTCTTCTTTTCCCCTTTATCTTTCTTGGGGGAACCTTTTGGCTCTCTCTTTGCATCCGCGATGGCAATTATTGCCTTTATTGTTGGATCAAATTCTTAATCTTCACAAATCATCCCAATCACTGGCCCGTTATTATAGGCTGGCAATGGATTATTAGTCACATTAGGGATATCCTAATACCTTAGCATTATTTTGCCTTGCTTTATAAAGTTCTCCATCACTTTTTTTGAGGTCCAACAATCATTTGTATCGTGCCCTTCTGCTCCTGAAATATAGACACGTCTAACACCGGCTCTGTAAGCGGGCGATGTTGGGTTTTGTTTAGTTTAAAGAAATGGTTGCAGCATACCCATTTAGACAAGTTTTGGAAATATATTAGAGTAAGACTCACCAATTGGAGTAAAAGTTTATCTCGTGGGTGGCGCACGAGGAGGAAAATTATTCTGTTGTGGACGGGGATTATAGTGATTTTGTGGATTAGGTAATTTATTGGAAATGGATCTTGGTTTCTATTGGCGTGCTGTTGCAGTCGTACAAAAGGTTGAGCATTCATGACCGCATACGGTTGAGAAGCATAGGCCATGTCTTGATGAGGGTAATAATGTTGAGGGGATCTTTCTGAGAACATGGGTCTAGGAGCGCAGTGTCTCCTTGCACTTCACATCGCCATGGTTGTTTCTTCTTTCTTCTTATCCTTAGACACTCCTTCAGACCCGCCTTGGATGGCTTGGGAGGTTGCTCTAATAGCTGATTGACTTAGAATTCTTCCTGTTTTCAATCCATTCTCCACCATTTCACCAGTTTTCATAGCCTCTACGAATGGTTTGCCATATCTAACATAATATTCTGGAAATAATCTGTCTCTCGAGCTTGAAGAAATATTGTGACCATTTCAACTTCTTCCATTGGAGGTTTTACCCTTGACGCCTGTTCACGCCATTTTATCGCGTACTCCCGAAACTTTCTAAGGACTTCTTCTTTAGATTTGCCAGCGAGTTCTGGTCTGGAGCAATGTTATATTGTACTGGAACTGTCGAAAAAATATCTTGCAAGATCGTCCCAGATATGCTATCGAGAAATATCCTGATCTATGTACCACTCGGAGGCGATACCCACAAAACTTTTCCCAAAGTAAGCCATAAGCAATTCTTCTTTTCCTCCAGCTCCGCGCAATTTATTGCATTATTTCTTTAGGTGGCCAATAGGATCACCGTTCCCATCGTACTTTTCAAACTTCGGAGTTTTGAATCCCATAGGCAAATGCATGTAAGGGAACATGCACAAATCAGTATATGACAAACGTTTCTTCCCACTCAGTCCCTGCATATTTTTGAGGTTTTGTTCCAAGCTTCTCATCCTCTTTGCCATTTCTTTCTGTTCCGATGTTTTGGGATTCTTTTCCTGTCCCATTATGAACTCAAATGGAGGTGGTTGGGAATAAGTATTGGTGGGGTACTAAAGAGACTCCATTTGGGGGTGAGTGTTTTGAATGTAAAGGTTCAAGGATCAAAAGTGGGCTTCTGCAATGCAGGTTGTGTTGTAGTTGAGCATGGAAGAGCAGTAATGATGTTTGGGACTACATTAGATATGACCATCTGGGGGCAAACCTCTGAAGGTGTTCCCACAAAAGGAGCTGAGATGGTTGGGTGTCCTAATGGGATACTGGGATGACTGATTGGGACAGTGGAAGTTCTACCCATTATGGGAAAATGCTCAGCAAATCCGGGAATTGCACTAGGCGGCTCTATTCCATTTGAGCAAGCGTCCCACATCTCCATCATGCAGAAATGTAATAGCATGTTTTCCCCGGCGATAGCTGATTCTAATGCCAGGATGCCCGAGATTAGGCTCTCATCCGTTATAGGAATTGCTGGCAGAGTTATTTCTGATGACACTCCAATGCTTCCTTTCAATCTGATGAAGTATGGATGTGAAGACAGGTTGCCACAAAAACCGACAACCGTCTATAAAAACCCTAGACTGGAATTACAAGCAGCATACCGTTAGTTTGAGACAGATAACAGATGGGTGATCGCACATTAGGGTATGATGCACCTATACAGTTAAAAGAGTATCTACATGTCTTGCAATGGTTGCATGCTTCATCCCGGTTTCTTTCTGGTCCCTTCCTATTTTCCTTCAATTTGTTTTCCACTCTCTATTCATATTTCTTTTCCCTCTCTTTTCTTTTCTTGCCTTTGCTTATGCCATGTTTGTCTCTTGGTTTTCTTATTTTCCCTTTTTTTCTATTCCCCTCTTCTTCTTTTTTTTTACTTTTCTTTCTTTTATTTTAAGGATACATTCAAATCTTATAGAGATTGCCTACGTATCACGACCTCGCATGAATCAGAACAACCGTAGTTCTTTGAAAAACAAGTTCCAAAACACAGGAAACAATTTTTGAGGATTTTAAAATTTCATTAATAAAACTTCTATTACAAAGATTCTAAATTAATCAGTTTCTTGGAAATAAACTAGAGACTCGAAATGAAACAAAATACAGACTCAATGCTTGAAAAGTCAAGAATACATTAAAGCCTTTGTTACTGGGGCTCGCGGGGCATCATTTGGCCTTGCCGCGGGCTTATGTGCGAGACCCCCTTGTAGTTGCTCCAAATCAATAATTACTTGACGGACGAAAATCACCACTGCAACAAAAAAGGTGGTTCAAGTCATATCCTCTCAGTCTTGGCATTTCATGGTAATGTAAACAGCGATGGTTCTGATCCTCTCTCTAATCTCTCCCTTTTCTTAATGTAATCGCCCTATGTGCTGGTTTTGCCCTTCCAACACTTGGGGGTCATGAAAGTGCTGATTTTGCGATTGCTGCATGTCTTTCTCCATTTGGGACATCAGCTTATAACAATGTTACATATTAGCCTTAAAATCTTTAGCCCGTTTGGTTGCTTCATCCTCAAAGATTAATCACTTTTCTTCTTAGGTTGTGATAGTCCTTTCATAGTTTGTTTTCATTTGTTGAACAAAACGTGCCCGCTCTTCCGCTTTCTTTGTCCACTATTCCTGTAGATTTGCCTGACTAGATTCGGACTTTTCCAAGTCCTCTTAGTATTCGGAATTTCTTTCTTATCCCACTTATAAGCCTTTCATCGGCCCAACTTCTTTTTCGGTTGTCGACGACTATTTTCATCTTTCTGATCTGAGCTTTAGGTGCCTCATTTTCCTGGGCTAGTTTCTTCTTTTCTTCTTCTTCTGCTGCGGCTTGAACACCATTTTCAAATTGAAGCTCCGTGACTTGCCTTTCCAATTTACCTATTTTGGCCTTGTATTCATTTTCTTTAGTCAGCCAGTCCCATTTTGGTAGGGCCTCAACAATGAATTGTTGGACATGTGGTCTTTTCGCGGGTATTTCACAAACTTGATATCTATTGCTGAACCATTAAACATAATTGGGGTCCACTTCACCTCTGGCTCGGTCTCTCACTATGGTCTTGGGTTCCAGAAATCTACATTCATTTCACATTTGGCAAATTTTTCCCTCTGAAAACACAGCTTTTGGCCCCAACTCAATGGCATGCTGACTTCGATCTTCGTTATTGTGGACGGTTTGGAATCTTCCTAATTGACGCAAAACCCTGTAGGGAGCACACGATTGGATGCTCCGAACGGCCAGTAAGAGGATATAAGATGTTTTAGTTGTTGTGTATATTTCTTCGGTGGCAGGGAGCCATCCAAATGCCCATTCACTTTTATGAGCAGTCAAGGCCCTCGGATATGCAACCCAAGTTTCCATACTTGTACGGAATTCAATCCCCGCTACTCGGTTTCCAAATTCTTCAATACAGTTTAGACAGGTCAAACCACAATTCATGTATCTAACTCGGTGACAGAGGTGTTCTTGCATCCATAACTGGAGTAACAGATTACAACCTAAAAATCTTCCTTCCCGACAAATGGTTAGGACTCGGTAGATTCCCGACACGATTAAAGGAACCATAATGATGTTGACCTTTCTGATTGACACATTGATTATCCCCACAAGACCTATATCTATATTACCGTCCCTCTGTGGGCAAACCATAACACCCATAAGGGCCACTATGAAAGCTAGACTCTGTCTTTCCTCCCACTTATCTTTCTTTCCAGCAAGGATTAGACCGGTGTTCGGTTCTTCAAGACCTCGTGGGTTACCATATCTAAGATACAGAAACTGAAGTGTGTAGTACCCTTCGGCTAGATTTTTGTCTTGGACATCTCGACTAATACTTAGCAAGTCAATCAATCTGTTAGGGGATACCAGTCTCGGTGATGGAGGATATCGACTTCTGAGATTTCCATTTAGACCCAGATAACATTTATTCTAGGTGATTTAGAGACTTATTCCTAAGGAGAGACAACAATGCTTTTTTTACTTTAAAAGACAAAAATCCTAGTATTGCAGATGCGGCCTTTTAGCACTTCCGGAGAGAAGATTTTTAGGTTGTGCCCGCCCACCGCTAGAAATGAATTTAGATGGTTGTTCTTGCAGAAACAGGCTTTCAGCGCCATTTTGGGGACATTCGGCTTATTTTAAACAAGAATGTCATCACCCTACTTATTTGTGACTAAAATAAAAAAAGGTTTTTTTGGTTAGTTTTACAAAAGGGGAGTTGGACCCGATGGGGGTTGCCTACGTATCTCGCGTCCGGTGATCAAATTGGCATAGTTTGGGTGAATTTGTCAAAACCAAAATTTGAAAAGCAAACTTTTCCTTTTTTTTTATATTTTTCATAAATCCAGCAGAGTTTCAGCACTATTTTGAGTATCGATTTTTCAAAGTAGGTGATTACCCTTATCCATTGATATTTCCTTTCAACTTTCTCCAATTATTTACAAACTGGTCAACATGCAGATCCGAAGCAAATAAATGCACAAGTAGCAAGTAAGATGCATCAGGATGGTCTTTTTCATTTCAGGTTGCCTGTCCTAAAAGGACCTAACCTCTGTGTTGAGCCCCCTAAATCAAATGCACGCGATGCAAATAAATGCTCCTACTATGGAATGAGGTTTTGTTATACTAGGTTTGAAACCTTGGTTTATTGTTCTAGATCTGGCTTACCCGAGCGGACAACTCGAGCCGAATGGGGGATGGGCAGCGTACCTAGGATGCAGAAGCTCCGTCAGCTTAGCAACTTTCCCGAACCTCGTACTAAATTTGGATAAGACTCTAAACAGAAGGGAAGTCATACGAAGTGCACCCCTTCTCCATGATTTAGAAGGGTTTCACAATAGTTTATATATACATTCCACCAAATATCAAAGCGGTAAAGCATTTAGCATATTAGGCGTGAAACATGTAGGAAAATCAGATAAAGCCAAATATAATAGCTACTCTAAGATCGAATTCTTAAAACCTGAACTAGAGAATCTGCGTTTTTATTCACAGCTGAGTCGCCAGAGCTGTCACACCACCTTTTTTACACACATACCCCAAAGGATAATATATAAGGGAGTTTTTCCAATTTAAGTGACATTTTTCAAAATGGGATTATTTATTTATCAGAGTCACCACTTGCAATAGGTTTGGCTTTTAGTGTCCTAAGTCACTGATTTATATTGAATCCCAAATCGAGGACATTTTCGACTTTTCAAATGAAATTTGCGAACCAGAAATTCTGACTAAGGAATTCTATTGACCGGAGGGAAGGTGTTAGCCCCCTCCCCCCTGATCCCATGGTTCTAGCACTGTCTCTCAACTACTATAATTGGCCTAATATCTGATTTTAAAACATGCTTATCATATACCGCAATTTTAAAATTATTTACCGCTTTTAATTTATTTTTAAGGAATGTTGAATGTCGTTTAAATCGTGCCTTTAGATTGCATCACATGAAATGCACCCGGATCCGTAGCACATCAACATACCGGGGATACAGAAGCTCCGTCGACTTAGCAGCTTGTCCGAACCTCGTACTAAATGGGGATAAGGATCTAAACAGAAGAGAAGTCACACGAAGTGCACCCTTCTCCATGATTTAGAAGACTCAGAGAGAGGAAGGGTTTCGTAGTAGTTTATATATACATTCCACCATATATCAAAGTGGTAAAGAATTTAGCACATTAGGCATCAAACATGTAGGAAAATCATATAAAGCCAAATATAATAGCTACTATAAGCTCGAATTCTTAAACCCTTAACCATAGATTCTGGGTTTTGATCCCCAGCAAAGCCGCCAGAGCTGTCACACATCCTTTATTACACACCTACCCAAAGGATAATGTATAAGAGAATTTTTCCAATTTAAGTGACATTATTTGAAATGGGATTATTTATTTATTAGAGTCAGCACTTTGGATAGGTTTGGCTTTTGGTGTCCCAAGTCACCGATTTATCTTGAATCCCAAATCGAGGACATTTTCGACTTTCTAAATGAAGTTTGCAAACCAGAAATTATGAAAAAGGAATTATGTTGACCCGAGAGAAGGTGTTAGCCCCCCTCCCCCTGGATCCCGTGGTTCTAGCACGGTCGCTTCAACTACTATTATTGGCCTAATATTTGATTTTGAAAAATGTTTATCCTATAGCGCAATTTTAAAATTATTTACTGCTTTTAATTGATTTTAAGCAATGTTGAATGTCGTTTAAATCGTGCATTTGCAGTGCGTCACATGAAATGCACCCGGTCCGTAGCACATTTATTCAATGTTTGGGGATTTGGATTTGGATCACATGAAATGCACAACCGAGTTTAGGAAGGTAAATTTATTAAATAACATGCCTAAAGCAACTTACGCGTTGTTAACTATGCAAGAGGCCATGAAAATTTGCTAAATGGCACGTCCCGTGTTTTGAGGATTTTAAAAGATATAATTAAAGAGGGCCACGCGGTTTATGATTTTTGTTTGGCACGGTGCACCTCAATTTGTTTTTTAAAGGACATCCTAAAGGTGAACTATTATTATCTAATAAGGATTGTCTCTAAGAAAACTTGATTAATTAGCATTATTAATCAGCTATCATTAAAAGCATTCAAGAAAATTGGGCTTCAAGATTACGCCCAAACTCAAACAAGAGGATCTTCATTATTGAAGACCCCCTTAATTCAACGTTGCTACCTAACTTGAAAGGCCAAAGCCTATAATTCAATTTTGAATCATCAAATCCCGTAATGAATTAAAGGTCCCAGTCGTGATCAGGTATGACCAGAATTATGGTCCCTATATTCAACTTGATTACACTATTAAATGAGGCCATAGGCTCCTGCTTAAGCCAGGCTCGGAAATACATTCACAAGGTGACAATAACTAAATTGGGACTTCACTAAACCTGGCCTTTGTGATTTATCTAGCCTAGCGTCCAAAATACAATAGCAGCCCATAAAATTACATAAAACATGGAGGCTGATTAGCGTACCTAAATTATGATTTAAAGTATGTTATCCAATTTAACTACGTAGAACCAATTTAGTTAAGCAGGCGTCTTTAATTCAAACCAGTTATGGTTAAGTAGCGCATACTAATGGGTTGATGAAATATGAAGAAAACTGTTAAACATGAGCAATGATTGAATATTCCAATCTGTGAAAATGCTAACCATTTCTCTTTATATTTTTTTTTTGAATTACCTAGATGTCATATAACCTGTGCATCTCAACGTGGAATTCACTAATAATATTAGAACACAAAAATCTGCAATTAAACTATGAATTCATTAAACGAATTATAGCTCATCAACAACATTCATGTCTCATAGACACTCTAATTTAGAGTATGAGATGAGTAATTTCAATAAACATTAGTTCTAAAATTATCTATTAGCTGCAGGAAATTAAACTACTCCAAAATTTAAATTAATGAAACAAAATGAAGCAAAATACAGGCAACTCCAGTTTGAACAGTTTGATTATTACAATACTAGAAGGTCTAAATCATTGGATTTTCACACTCAAGAAAAAAGAAATCTATTAATTAAACAAACTTTCATGAAAACAACAGGGGCAATGTGTTATTTCTTCAATAACTCAAACATACATCTGCTGATTCAGCTTGACATACATCATTAGAGGCAAACGAGTACCTATAAATTAGAACAAAATGAAGGGAGCTGAAGGTCAGCAAAGCAACAACAAACAGTAGGTTTAAGACTAATTTTAAACCAAGGAAATGATATCCAAACAACCCAAGAATTGATTTCAGGCAGACAGCACCAGTAACCAACCAAATCTAAGCTCAAATGAACCCATTTAAACTCGAAATTACCCCAGGAGCCTTTGAAACTTCAACTACCATAACACGAGGAAAATTCAAGCCATTTTATCCTTAGATAAGCTGGAGTTTTTTATTCAAAACTTGGAACTGAAGATCATCCAAAAAAAAATCAGTAAAATAGTGATTTTCTAAAGTTTTTGGTCTCCTCCAGTTTTGCAGAGCTTTTCAGTGTTTTTTAATACTTCCAAAATCTGCTTTGAACCCCAAGTAACAATGCCTTTATATGCAAGTTACTAGGGAAAACTTCAGACCTAAGTTTTTTAGCCTTTAGTTCTTTTTGTTTTCTATTTTTGGCTAATTAGTCCCTCAACTTCTGACTTGTGGACCAAGCTAAACAACTAAAAATCATGAATTTTAACCAACAATCCCCACTAGAAACTTTTGATTTTAGTTGTGCAAAGAATCTTTGTTTGCATTGCCCTGAATACCCCTAAAACTTTGTTAATTGACTACGCTCTTCAAACAGATCTTGGGTCTAAATGACTCCAGCACATAGGTCTGCACAGACCCAAATTGAATTTTGGATTGGGCCTTACCCTTTGAAGCCCATATTGTGGTTCAAACGAACACTAGTCACAATGGGTAAACCTAAAGTTCAGGCATCCAAGGAGACTAATCAATAGACCAATTCAATTTCACCTATTGGCAATTATAACCCAAATGAATTCAAACCGAACAACTCAAAGGACTACTTAACAATATTAGTATTGATTAACAAAACAACAAAATTAAATAGAAGCAAAGATAGCATGGAGAAGAAGCAAACTTTAGACAGGCATGGTCAAACAAATTAACATTTCGAACTTAATAACGAATATTCAATGATCAGGCTTATTAGGATGAAACAAAATAAAAATGAACATTAGGAAGAAAAGAACAGGAATACCTCAACCTGAGCACTAATTTGAAATTTCCCTAGAAACCTTGATTTGGACTAAAAGGAGAAGAATCAAAGTGAAAAAAAAAATAGGAAGGGACTTACCGGTGTTAAAATGAACTCAAACAAACCTGAAAATTCTGAAAGTGGCCTTGCATGCACAGGTTCAGTCCTTAAATTCCATATTCGAGGAGCTCAAAGGGTATTCGAGGGAATAGGATGATGGATACGGGATGTAGGAGCTCAGTGGTGTAATTTTGAGATCGGTTGGCGTCGGCACCGCCGTGTACAATGGAGGCGGTGGGTATGGTTTCGTTTATTCGAACACATTGGGTAGGATTTGGAGGAAACAGAGGTCGGATTTTGAAAGTGGAATTGAAGAAGAAGCGGTGGTGAATTTTTGGTGGCCATCAGAGACTCGATGTCGGCGGAGGCGATTTCCAGGCAGTGGCGGAAGACGGTGACGTTAGGTTTTGGTCTCTGAGGTGTTAGAGACGGTGAGATGGGGGTAGAGTATTTTTGGACAATTATATATTAGGATATGGGGGCTTCAGGAAAGTTAGATTAGATTAACTCGACGGTGCTCATTAAAAGCTACTAAACGGCGTCGTTTTGATGGTTTAGGGGCTGGACCGGGTTAGGGGTTTGGATTTGGACTGGGTTTGGCAAAATTGGGATGGTTCCAGACGGGTTTATGACTGGGTCGGCCCAAAACTGGGTCTTTTATTAATACCCTTATTTTCTTTTAGTTTCCTTTCATTTTCTCTCCTTTTTCTCATTTTTTTACTTTTGTTAAATACAAAATTAAAAATAATAAGACCTGATTTAACTCAAAAATTTAACTAACTAATTTTCAAAAATTAACTAACACCTAATTAAAAGTAAACTAAAGAAAGAGAAAATAAATCAAAAATTAAAAGTAAAAATGCAAAAGAACTATTTTTGTTATTTTCTTTCATTTTGCAATGTTAATTAACTAGTAAACCTTAAAAAATATTAAAATAAGGTCCTAAATGCAAATGTATTTTTTTGTATTTTTTATGAATTATATCAATTAAAAATGCACACAATAATGCAAATAAACACAAATTCATACAATTAATTCCCTAAAATTAAATAATTAGAAGAAAAATCATAATTTTATGAGTTCTATAGGAGTAATTCAAGCGATGCAAAAATCCCATGCTCACAAGTGTGATTTTCTACCAAACTTTGTGTTCGCGAAAACAGTGGGTTTGAAGTACCGCTACGCCAGTATGTAATTCATTCTTTCTTGGGAGAAAATAATCCATAACGATGGGTGCTACAAGGGGATTAAATTTCTTAAGGAAACACTGTGAATTCAGTGGGCTCGCATTAACTTTTGTTTCGTTTACGTTTTCTATTTATATATTATTTTATCTTTTTCAGAATTAATTTACAAATACAGTTTACTAACTTTTATAAGAGTTTATTTTACTAAATTATCTTTATTAAACTAGTAAGTTCAATAAATTTGAGAAGTGTGAGTACATAATATTAAGGGTAGTATTAAAAAGAAATAATTTTTTTTATTTGTTAAAATGGACAGGTAAAAAAGAAAATTTATATTGTGTGTAAAGGACTAGAAAGAGGATAGAGGAAAGATAAAATTTGTGAGGGTAGAGAGAGAAACTCTGACGAAAAGGTAAGCAAGCCGCTGCTCATCGCCGGATGCCATCGCGACCAAATACAACCATCCTCCCACTGATATATGACGCGATTAATCATCCCAGAAAATGGAATCCCACAGGAGCTGACCCCAATTCCCCTTTTATACTGATTTCCAGGTATGGGAGTGCTCCTAAAATCATACAACTCCCACCGGAGAATTATGAAACAGAAGCAACACCGACGTCTAGGAAACTTACATACTCCAGCGGAACGCAGAAACAAACATCGGTTGAGGTAGTCAAAGAAAATAAAGTTCAAAAACAGGGCATGCAGCTCAAGTTTTACCATCCGATGGATAAAGATGGAGTAAAAATAGCAAAATTGAACCCGCAGGAGTTAGAGATTCAGTCCCAGAAATGGAGAAATGCTTCGATAGGATATGTCATCGGAGGTAACCCTTCTTTTAAGGAAATGCTAAACTTTGTTTATGGAGTGTGGAAGAATGTCACAACACCTACATTGTTATTGCATGATGATGGCAATTTTATCATTAAGTTTGAATCTATGGAAGATAAGAGCCTAATTATGCAGCAAGGGTCATATACTTTTAATGGCAAACCTATGGTATTGAAAGACTGGGACCCTAATTTCCAGATTAAAAATGAGTTGATGAGGATTATTCCCATCTGGATTACCTTCCCTGGGTTTCCAATTCAATGTTGGGCAGCAGAGAATTTAAGCATAATATCTAGCTTGATAGGCAGACCTCTATGTACTGACAGATTAACTGCTATGTGCAAAAGAATCTCCTATGCTAGAATCCTAGTGGAAGTAGATGTAACACATCCCCTGCCTGAGAATGTCTATATAGAGATACCAGATGGTCGAAGCTGGCTACAAAATGTGGAATTTGAATGGAAGCCCAATTTCTGTTTGGGTTGTAACTCATTTGGGCACAAAAGGGAGACTGCCAGAAAGAGGAGCATCACAATGAAGAGGTACAAAAACAGAGAAAGAGGAAGAAGAAGCACACAAAAATGCAGTGGCAGCCCAAAGATGTAACTGAGGAAAATATGCCTGAACACCAGAATGAAAAACCAGCAGAGATACCTCAGTGGAATTACAAAGAAATGATAAAGGCAAACAGATTGCAATTATCCAAGATCCAAATGACCAAACAAAGCACAATGAAATCCAATATGATGAATTGGCTAGGAGGAATACATATGAAATATTAGCTACCAAGGAGCCCCCTCATGACAACCAGCAGAAGGGAGATTGCAAGTCAGAATCAGGTGCAATGCAGCCAGGAGGCACCTCAACCACTACTTCCTCATGATCATAGTATCATGGAAAATTAGAGGACTAAACAAGTCCTACAAATAGAGGGAGTTAGTAAAATATCTGAAAACAAATCAAGTAGATTTAATAGCTTGCCTAGAAACAAGAGTCAAGCAACACAACTCACAGGCAATCTATAAGAAACTGGGAACAGAATGGCAAATAAAAAATAACTATGCATATGCTCCTAATGGAAGGATATGGATACTATGGAAAAAACTCAATGTCCAGGTTGATATTCTGGAAAGCACTGACCAGATGATCCAGTGTCAGGTAACTGACAAAAATTCAACATTTGCTAGTTACATCACATTTGTATATGGCCTAAACACTGCACAACAAAGAGCCCCACTCTGGAAGACCTTGAGAATGTGAACCACAATGGCTCTTTGCTTATAATGGGATCTTCAATAGTGTGCTGTGTGTGGAGGACATAATAAATGGACAGCCAGTACATCCATCTGAAATAGCTGATTTCCAGAAATGTATTGATGACATTGAAGTAGAGCAGATCACCAAAAGAGGGAACAATTTCTCATGGAGCAACAAAAGAGAAGCTGAAGCTAGAGTCTATAGCCATATAGACTGGGCATTTGGTAATGCAGAATGGTTTAATTTATACACTGGAGTGGAAGCAATCTACATGCTACCTGGATGTTCAGACCACACTCCCATACTGATTGACACTGAAACCACTAGACTCAAAGTGAAAAGACCATTCAGGATACCCTCAACAGTTATGCACCAACCAGAATATAAGGAAGCAGTCCAGAGCATATGGAATCAACATATCAAGGCTACACCATCTACTCTATTTGGTGCAAACTAAAGAAAATTTAACAAGCTACCAGAACCATACATCAGGATCACTCATCTGTTGACAATAAACTGCAGCAACTGCGGGAAGAGTTGAAGGAAATACAAGGAAAGTTGAATGAAGACTATTTCAACACAAAGGTTATTGAGGAAGGAAAGACAATACTAGAGAATATTGAAATGTGGGAAGCAAATCAAGAACAAATAATGAGACAAAAGTAAAGAGCCACTTGGATCCAACTGGGAGATAACAATACAAAATACTTCCATGCCTACATGAAATCCAGACAAGCTAGAAACAGGGTGAGAAATATTTTCAGTGACAACCAAATAAAGATCACTGACCCACAACAGATCCATACAGAATTCACTCACTTCTTTCAACAACTACTGGGCACAGCAGCTGATCAACTCCTCGGCATAGATATAAATGTGGCAAGAGATGGACCCTGTCTATCCCTACAACAATAGCAGCATCTACTCAGTCCAGTCACAAAGGCAGAGATTAACCAAGTTGTGGCACAACTACCAAATGACAATGTGCCTGGCATAGATGGTTATCCAGCAGAATTCTTCAAAGAGTACTGGCCAACTGTGGGGAAAGAAGTCATACAAGCAGTACAGCAATTCTTTCAAACTGGTAAACTACTGAAGGAGATTAACTGTACAACTATCACACAGATTCCAAAACTGAAAAATCCGACATATGTCAAAGAGTTCAGATCAATTGCCTGCTGCTCAACTTTATGCAAAATCATTGCCAAGTTACTTACAAACAGACTCAAGATGGTTGTGGACTATTTGGTAGGGCAATCACAATCTGCTTTCATTGAGAGAAGAAACATACTAGACAATGTAATCATGGCGTACGAACTGGTAAAAGCATATACCCAAAAATCAGTTTCTCCCTGATGCCTCATCAAAGTAGACATCAGGAAAGACTATGATTCTGTTAAGTGGGAGTTCTTGAAGGCAGTAATGCTGGAATTTGGCATACCTTACAAGCTGGTAACTCTTATCATGGAATGTATAACCACAGCAAGCTACTCTATCCTAATCAATGGAGGATTGACCACTAAATTTGCAGCAAGGAAGGGACTAAGACAGGGAGACCCAATATCCCCCTATATGTTTGTCCTCATTATGGAATACCTCAATAGATCTCTCAAGAAGCTTAACAGGAATCCAGACTTCAACTTCCATCCCAAATGCTCAAAACTACAACTCACTCACATATGTTTTGCAGATGATCTATTAGTGTGCTGTAGAGCTGATGCAATCTCAATAAAGCTAATACTGAAAGAATTTGAACAATTCTCAAAGATGTTTGGCCTCCAAGAAAACTTGGACAAGAGCTCATTGTATATAGAAGGTGTTACAAGGGAAGTAATTGAGAAAATGCTGGCAGAATTCCAACTGACTGAAGGGCAATTCCCCTTCAAATATCTGGGAGTACCCCTCTCAACCAGAAAACTCACCATCATACAATGCATGCGACTAGTTGACAGAATAGTGGATAGAATTAGATGCTGGTCATCCAAAGTCCTATCCTATGCAGGCAGACTTCAACTCATCTAAAGTGTACTCTTTGAAATGCAAACCTACTGGGCCCAGGTATTTCTCATTCCCAAAAAAGTCATCAAACTGGTGGATGCAATCTGCAGAAACTACCTATGGACTGGCAGTCATGAAACAAGCCACAGAAATCCAATTGCATGGGAAACAGTATGCAGACCACACGCAGCTGGAGGATTGAACATTATCTGTTATGAAAGATGGAATAAAGCAGCTTTGACTAAGCAACTATGGGCTTTAATGATGAAACAAGATAGACTTTGGATTAAATGGATCCACTGCCACTACATTAAGAAGAAGGACATCCATACCATGGAAATACCAAAACAAGCTAGCTGGTTAGTCAGAAAGCTATTTGGAGCAAGGGAATGGTGGACAACTCACAATACAACAATGCAAACTTGCACACAGAATGGCACATATAGCATTAGGAAGGCATATATACAATCTACTCCGAAATATCCCAAGGTTACGTGAAAAAAACTACCGATGGTATCTGGGTTGCTGCCAAAACAGAAATTCATACTTTGGATGGCACTGCATAGAAGACTGGCCATAGTTGACAGGCTAGCAAAATGGGGTTTCCACACTGATCAGTCCTGCGTACTTTGTGGAAGAGACATTGTAGAGACATATGACCATTTATACTTTGAATGTTCTTACTCCCGGAAGCTATGGCAAGGAATACTATTGGCTGAACTTTACCAGAATGATAGAAAGATAGGATGTAGAAGTGCAATGGGTTACTAGCAGGGTAAACAACAGGAACCCAAGAAAAATGATATTGGGAGTGGCGTTCGCAGCAGTTGTATACAATGTTTGGATGGAAAGGAATGCCAGAAAGTTTCGACAGATGAAAACCGAAGCCTCAAACAGAGCAAGGCAGATTGTAATTCAAATACACATCACAGGACTCAAGAAGCGAAAATGGATATCTACCTTACAGCATTTGAATAGCTATCCTCAATGTACCCCTTGAAAATCCTTGTACATTAGGAATTTAGTGTTATCATTACTAGAAGACAAAAATATGAGAACTGTTCTATAGTCCAAAAGAACAGCGGATGTATATCGAAAACATGTTGAAATTTATAGAAAACATTTTTTTTTTTTTAAAAAAAGAAAGAGGATAGAGGAAATAGTATTTGCCATTAAATTGTCAACGACTCAACACACCGTGTAATCAGTGATTTTAAGTTTGGAAAGCTTGAAAATAATAAGAGCAGCGCAATAGCAAACTGAAAGTTCTTTGCTGTTTAAACCAAGTTAGTCTAACTGCGAACACCTCAAACATCTCTGATTTCATGCTTTTGTTTAACAGGAAGAGCTATAATAAAGGTACGGGTCCACGCCCCCATCACCTAAAGACAGATTTATTTATTAAAAACTTAAATTGAATAGCTACGACACATATGAAAATGACAAGTCCTTTCCACTCAAAAGTAATAAATGAAACAACGAAGGAATCATTAAGGAGGAAAACAATCATAATTTATAAGATAAACTCATCAAGTTGAACTGTAGCCTTGCTAGATCAATATCTCCTCTTGAATTCACCTGCACATAAATAAGTTCCAAACATTATCAGTACTTTCAATCTGTTGTACGCGTTTCAAATTCTCTAATAATAATAAATGTTTAGAGAATCCGACAGGGATGCAATAATATTCTTGAGGTTTATGAGAATTCCGGACTTGAGAAATTGATAATGTTTCAATCTGTTGTACGCATTTCAAATTCTCTAATAGTAATAAATGTTTTAGAGAATCCGACAGGGATGCAATAATATTCTTGAGGTTTATGAGAACTCCGGACTTGAGAAATTGATAATGTTTCAACAAAGACAAACTCTTGGATCCTTTCTCCTTATTAGTGGTAATGTTTAATTTAATTCTTCCTATTAGGTAAGCAATCTTGTGATTTTCTATTTAAAATTTGTTAATTTTGTCTTTTCTTGGATTCATACTCTCTGTGACTAGCACAGTATACATTGGGCAACTTGCCACGTTTTTTTTTTAAACAAAAAAACAAAATAAAGTAAGGCCAATAAGTTTATCGGTTAAATAAAACAATACATTAAGTTCTTGACCCTAAAAATACTCGCAATTAAAAGTTTAACGAAAGAATGAAGATTAAGCTCACATACCTCAGATTGAATAACGTGAAGATTCCTCTGATTAATTTTGGAGGAAACACAGCTAATAACAAGCAGCCCTTCTTCCATAAGAACCCTAAGTACTTTGGAAAGAGCCAACACTCCTTTCAAATTACTGATCACTGAAATTTCAACTCCTTCCTTACATTTTTTCACTATTATTCTATCCTGATCATCATCAATGTTCATAGAGGAAGATGGTGCTGCCAAGTGAGAGTTATGATCAGAGCTACAAATATTTCTCATTTCTTTCAATCTTTCTCTCTTACTTTCCAACTCCTCTATGTTCTTCCGCATGTCTTTTATGTAATCCACAATTTCTTCTAAATGATCAGATATTGATCTCTTTCCCTATATATCATCATAAAAAAATATCAGAATTATGGTTTCTGAATAGGAACATTACATGTTTGATTGACATATATAGCATGATTTTCATTCACTAATGAAGAAAAATATTGTTGTATACTGACCATGAGATATTTAGAAGGAATAAGAAGGCGTAAACGCTGGTAAAGGCGAGCCATATCGCGCCTTCTTTGTCTTTCAATATCTCTGCGAACCACTTTCTTCTCAGTATTCTCTTTTTCTTTAGGGGGTTTGCCTTTGCCAGTATCTTGATCAATATTGGCGATTGCAGCTTTCCTTTTAGGTACAGGAGTATTGACAAGATTACAGCTTTGTGTTTGTAACGGAACTGATGAATTCGTCGTCAGAGGAGGAGAAGAAGAAAGTAAATGTAAGAAATGTTCTACTTGAGCATAATCAAATTGATCAGAATCATCCATAATGTTAACTCAAGACGGACTATTGTTTTCCTTCAAATTTACACTATCTCTCTTGGCCTTTTTGTTGTTTTATTTATAATGTGATGAACGAGTCGAGGTTTCATAAGATTTCTTGGTTTTCGGCATTTGGAAGGGCCATACCAAGTTTTTAAAAGAATTAATTGTTTCAACTTTAAACATGGAGCTAGAGAAAATAAAATTATGAAACAAAACAGCACAAGGAAAGTAAAATAGTAAGGAAGACAAGATAAATTAATTTCACATGTAATCCATGATCAATATGCCATAATGAACTGACGTTGTATAAAATATACACACTATATTGCGATGGCGAGAGACGATTGGCACTTGCCCTAATAATATAATCCAATGCAAAGCTTTTTGTCCATATCTTATACTCCTACTTAATTTGTAACTTTTAGTCCCTCACTTATATGATCTTGCATATTTAACCTTTATTTTACAATAGTTTGCAAATTTGTCCAAGAATGGACAGAACTGTAGTTATTTATAACAGCTAGATCTATTTATTTCTTGAAAAAACAAAAATTACTCCATTTACCCACAACTACAAGTTCTTGAACTTGCCTTTTATATAGTATGTTTTTTTAGGTTTTAATACAGAAAGAAACTACTGGTAATTAATTTTCTGGAGGAGCATGCATGGATAAGAAATTTTAAATTACTGAGAAATATTATTTTCTTTTTAGAAGTGCACTCTAAAAATGAACATCTTCTATGGACTATGGTAAGCACTGCCATGTGACTTATATTAACTGCAGCGAATCTGCAGAATCTAATAACTTGAAGGTTGATAACTTGATATGTAAAATATTCTAATAATAGGGAAAATTGTAAAGAAAAATGTCAAAAGGACCAAAACTACTCTTTTTTCTAAATACAAAATTGTTACGTGTACGTCGTTTAGTTTATATTGTTGAAGGATCAAATCTTGAAACGCAAGAAGTGACGCAATTAGCCGACAGACCTTATTGCAGTAAGCTATAAATAATTAATCAACCAATAATGGTTCAGACAAATACAATTAATATTGTTTACTGTAAGCAAATACCGCATATGCAAAACTACTCCCTCATCACCCCGAAAAATAAGAAAAGGAAGTATTCGACCTATGCATGCAGTGAGAAAATCTGTACGTGCAATTTTAGATTACTTCTAAGTAGAAGCAAAATCTAATTATAGGCATGCTCTAGATTTTCTCCAAAATTTTATTGAAATTTACAATACAATAACAACTTGGGAAAGACTCCCTGACCATCAGCTCGTAAATTTTAATACTTTTTTAGCCTACGATATTCATAAAAATTGCTGATTCATGAAAATGATTAACTAATGCCTACTCGTCTATTTTTAATTTTATTTTTACTTCATGAACATGAAATGTGAACACTAACAAAAGCTTCAAATATCTAATTTAAACACATTAAATTCATGAACATGATTCATGACAGTAGAAACAAAGAACGAACCTTACCTACTAGATTAATGCTCCTTTAAGGGTTACATTAATGTAATGCATCTGAAGGGCCCTAAAATATTTTATAGTATACTTGAATTTATTAACATATATAAACTTAAATGATAATTTTGTATTGGGTAAAATATGCTAGCATATGTGTTAATCTAAAGTAGGACACGTGGAACTCAAGACGGGGATGGCCAGAGACCGAACGCATCTATTCCGCTTGTCACCGGAAGGAACAAAGTTCATAAATGTTCTGCGCCAGGCAGCATTTAATAAAGAATATTATATGGCATGAAGAGTGACGGTCCGTTACATGGAATTTGGCATTTATTTTCACCGTTACATCTCCATCAATGACCCTCATAATTGACATTAAAGGAGGGTACGATCCTCAGACCTCATTCCCTAGACGTAGCTATAAATTGTGAACTTATACTATATTCTATACAATGCTTAAAATAGTCTTACTTTTCTCTTTTTGATTTTACTAATGTTGAGCCCGAAAGCCTTGTTCCCGAAACTATTACTTCTGTTGTTTCGTCTACATTTCAAGGCTAAGCATTGCATAATTCTTCGATTATCTTATTATTTCAAGATCAAATTAATTCATTTATTTAGAAATCACATATAAATTCAATTATACCGTTTTATGAGTTAACAGTTAGGCGGCCACCGTAGAGCCTAGACAGTCGTGCAATTAAATTGATCATTGCCATTTTTACTAACGCGCTTTGATTATTTTGTCTTAGAGAAAATTATAAAAAAATGGCAGATAACATTGTTAACAACACGCACATCCCTAAGATTTGAGGAGAATAGCCTAATTTCGAGGACTCAATCAGTGACACCCACAATTGGGGGAATGAAGCCACACCGCTACATGACATATAGTATCCTCGATAGGTTTGGGATATAACTCCCAATGATGCTGATGAGGAGAATGTCGTTGACGCATTAAGGGTCTTGAAAGAGCAACATGCGATCATTTTAATCTCATACGACAAGATAAGGTTATGACAGAGTTGAAGCAGGGACTGTCGGGGGCTTGGAATAATGCAAACAGACGAGATCCAATTCCTCCCGGTGTTCCTGCAAACCAAAATATACAGACGGTCGACAACAACACTCCCAGGGGTGAAGCTGGCTCCGATGGGGCTGGGGGAGCGGATTTTGTCTCAATAACTAGAACGACCGTTTCAAGAATGAAATTTTATAGTTTACGAGGGAAGTAAATGCCCCAATAGACCAAATCCCTAGCGCACCACCTGTACTGAATAGCTCAGGACTTAAATAAGTATACTCAATTGCCATAAAAGCCAAGTGCGGCACCAGAAATAATCGCAAAGCATTTCAAAATGCCTAAAGTGCCAAAGTATGACAGAACGTCAGACCATCAGGAACATGTTACTAGCTACACAACGGTGGTAAAGATAAATTATTTAGCTCATCATGAAATTGAATGTATGTTGTTAAAGAAAATTGGAGAAACTCTCACGAGCGCAGCTCGGGCGTGGTTTTCATTGTTAGCCGAGCATTCTATAGATTCCTTTGAAATATTTGTGGACTCTTTAATCAAGGCCCATGTCGGGGCCAGAATAATACAAGCCCGGAAGGCCGATATATTCAAGATTGCATAGGGAGAGTCAGAGTTGCTATGAGAAAGCATTAATTGATTCTAGAAGGAATGGATATTGCTCCCGGCTGTGTTGGATAAATGGGCAGCTGAAGCATTCACCAAGAGATTAAATTCGAGATGTTCAAACGCATCCCAAAAGTTGAAGGAAGGCCTGCTTGAGTTTTAAACAACAACTAGGGCAGATGCCCACAACTTATACGAGTCAAAAATAAGGATCAAAGATGATCTGGTTGGCTTTCCATCATCGACAAAAAGACGGGAGAAGAATAGACAAAAATCAAAATATGACTACGATACGGACAAACAAACTTCGAGGGGCAGTTTTTGCCCTAAGAGTAGATCGAAGGCCGTAACAGAGGCTTGCAGGCAACATACAAGTTCACCATTGACAGAAGAACTGATTGTGGTCAAAAAAATTGATCACTGCAGGATAAAGAAACTTCTGGGTCACAGGATCCTTTTTACTGCAAGTTGTCGGAATGCAACTTCAATATCAATATAATAGAATTAGTGTCAGCTATGAGAAACACCAAAAAGGAATAATTCCCGAGACTAATAAGATCTGATCCCATCCAGAAGGATCCCAACTTATAGTGTTAATACCATGGGACAAATGGACACCGGATAGGGGACTACCGACACCTTCAGGAGGAAGTGGCAACATTATTGAAGAATGGTCGAATCAAAGAGTTCTTATGTGACTGATCTAAGAACAATTATAGTCGTAAAAGAGATAACACGGAACTATCAAAAGCAAGAGAAGAACCCCCATACCAAACAATCAATATCATCTTCGGAGGGAATGGGATTAACCGGTCACCTTCTTGGCAATAAAGACGAAGAAATTATCAGTAACTCATAGTAAAAGGCTCCGGGAAGACGATATCACTTTTACGGAGGAGGGCACAAATGGATTGCTTCTATCACACACCAATGCACTTGTAATTTTTTTAAATGTGTTAGATTTTACGATTAAATGTGTTCTAGTGGGTCTAGAAAGTTCGGCTAATAACATACAATGAAGAGTACTAGAGCAAGCTAAACTCCCCAGAGCGTTATTCCAGTCATAAAGCTCCTCTCGGGCGTGACAACCCGGGGAGAGATTTTGTTGCTCTTGAATGGTGAAAGAGTAATGAAAACAACTCTATTCGAAGTAGTAGATGGTCATATGGGATACAATATCATCCTGGGAAAGCCATGGTTATACGAGATGAAAGTTGTACCCTCAACATATCACCAATTGTTGAAGTTTCCAATTCCCAAAGGAATCAAGCATATTAGGGGTGATCCACCAAAAATAAGGGAGATGAATTTAATTTCTATCTCCAGTAGAAAAGGAAAGGAACACATGGTACAGAAATTACATGATTCGAAACCTACTCCCAAGCTAGAAAAAGTTAGCCCGGGGACAGAGCGTCGAAACATTATCAGGTGTAGAGATATTTCCGAGTTCTAGAAGAGACGGATGCAATGAAATCCACGGCAGAGGAACTGGAGCGAGTTGCATTGTTAAAATAATTCCTAGAAAAGAAATTCCACTTAGTGACAGGACTGCACCCAGAGCTCAGGTTTGGTTTTATTAAATTCCTTCAATTTAATGATGATTGTTTTGCATGGTCGCATGAGGATATGACCGGTATCCTGGCGAAGGTAGCCATGTATAAGTAAAGCTTGGATCCCAACATACCTCCGATAAGACAAAAGAAACACCCTATTTCCGAAGCTAGAAATAAATTTGTTAAACAAGAAGTAACCCGCTTGCTTAATATTGTTCGATCCAGAGGTAAGATATCCAAACTAGTTGGCTAACGTAGTATTAATTCCTAAGAAGAACAATAAATTTTGCATGAGTGTAGATTATAAAGATTTTAATAAGGCCTGACTGAAAGACTTGTTCCCCTTGCCAAATATCAATCAAATGATTGATGCCATGATCGAGCACGAGTTAATGAGTTTTTTCGATGCTTTTTCTGGGTACAACAAAATCTATATGAACCTGAAAGATCAGAAAAAGTCTTTTTTTATAATGATTTTCGATAGATATTGTTATAATGTGATGCCCTTCATGTTGAAGAACGCCAGAGCCACTAATCAAAGGCTCGTGAACAAGATACTTGAAAATCAAATAGGAATAATGATGAAAGTTTATATAGATGATGCTTGTTAAGTCTTTTAATGCGGGTGACTACCTTAAACATCTGCAAGAAACTTTCGACATCCCGATCAAATCCAAACCATAGAAGACATCCCAGATCAACTATTGAATGTAAAGGATGTCCTAAGGCTCACGGGACGGTTGGCATCTTTAAGCAGGTTCATTTCCCGATCGTCAGAAAAATGTCATCACTTCTTCGCACTACTCAAAAAGTAAATTAATTATGAATGGATACTAGAGTTCCAGCAGGATTTGAGGGATTTAAAGAAGTACTTAACAAGCTTTCCATTGCTCTTCAAACCAAAAGAAGGTGAAATGTTGCTAGTTTACCTCGCGGTCTCAGAAGTTTCTGTAAGCGCGATTTTAGTTCGAGAGGACCAAGGAATGTAATTCTCCATTTATTATTTTATCAAACTTTCAATGGTAGCACAAACTCACCACCACATTTGAAAAAATTGGCCTTAGCTCTCTTAGCTGCAGCTCGGAAGCTGAGGCCCTACTTCTAATGCATCTTATAGCCGTGGTGACTACTTTCCCCTTGCAAAAAATTCTCCACAAACCCAAGCTCTCGGGAAGATTGGCCAAATGGGACGTCAAAATGAGTGAACTGAACATAGAATATAAACTGAGGATTGTAATTAAGCTATAAGTCCTGGCCGATTTCAGTTTGGGGTTGTTGCCTCTAGCAACCAAAGAGGTGGTAATGGTGTCGGAATCAACATCGGGGTTTTGGACCTTATTTATGGACGAGCTTCCAATGTAAAAGGGTCCAGGCTCGGAATAGTATTAATCACGCCTTCGGGGGAAACCTTAAGGCAAGCTATCAGAACAATTCCTTTAACTAACAATGAAGCAAAGTGTGAAGCTTTGATCATACTACTTGAATTGGCCCAGGGACATCACTCCAAGGTCATCGAAATCAAATATGACTCAGAGCTTTTGATAAATCAGGTCTAGGGGATCTTTGTCACCAAAGAGGGAAGCATGAAACAATACGTGATAAAGGTGTAAGCTTCGTTGGAGTGATTCTGGGAGTGGTAAATAACTCATATCCCAAGGGAGGATAGCACAGAAGCAGATACATTGGCAAACATAGGATTATCGATGAAAATAAAGGGATTGAAATCTAGGATGGTAGTACAACTGATGAACTCAACCCTGGATACGGACGGTTAATATAAGGTAAATTTGAGTAATTTGGTCTGGTATTATAGAAATAAAATCATCAACTATCTCGAGCACTGCAAGTTTCTTGAAGACCCCAAAGCAACACAAGAATTACACATCAAAGAAGCACAGTTTAGCTTCAAGAGAGGCTAATGTATAGAAAATCTTTCCAAATCTTACTGGCCCGGTGATTAGGGGCATCCGAAGCTAATTATGTCATGAGAGAGGTCCACAAAAGGATATATGACAACTACTCAGGCGCAAATTCCTTGGTGCTGAAGTTTGTATGGGAAGGATATTACTGACCCCGTATGGAACACGACACCAAAGACTTTGTACCAAAATGTGATAAGTGGCAATGCTAAATACCGCTAGTGCATTAACCGGTAGAACCCTTACATTTAGTTTTGTCCCCGTGGTCATTCATGAAATGGGGATAGACATCATCAGACCACTGGCACTAGCTCTATGAAAGGTAAGATTTCTATTAATTTTGACTAACTATTTTTTTAAATGGGTGGAAGCGGGTTCTTATCAGAACATCGGAGAACGCAAAGTGGTCGATTTCTTGTGGGAAAATATAATTTGTAGGTTCAGAATACCAAAAGAGATAGCATGCAACAGTGGGCCACAATTTGTCGGGGCAAAAGTTACAAATGTCATCGATGATTTGAAAATAAAAAGGAACACATATTCACCTTATCATCCAAGCGCAAACGGTCAAGCGGAGTCAACGAACAAATTGATTATCAAAACCTTATGAAATTGTCGGAAGCGAAAAAAGGCAATGGGCCCGAATAATTGCCCGGAGCTCTATGGGCCTAATGAACAACAACCAAGTCGAGCACAAGAGAAAATCCTTTTTCCTTGTGTACGGCGCAGAAGCTCTAATCATGGTCAAAGTAGGTGAACCAACTTTGAGATATTTCAAGGCAAATGAAGAATGGAACAACAAATCAATGTTAATCAACTTGGAGCTGCTCGAGGAATGCAGGAACTTAGCACATGTAAGAATGGAAACTCAAAGGGAGAAAATGGACCGATATTATAATCGAAGAGCCAACCTCTGTTATTTCAAAGTAGGAGATTTCGTTCTAAGGAAAGTAACTCAACATACCAAAGAGCTCAATGCGGGGAAGCTGGGTCCAATGTGTGAAGGTTCTTACAGGATTTTAGCTACCACCAGGAAAGGTTCATACGAGTTTGAGAACTAGAATGGAGAAAATTTTCCCAGCAATTAGAATGTGGCGTGCCTCAAAAGATATAATTGTTGATGGACATTATTCATTCAAAAAATATGTGTTGCATATTTTTTTCCTTCGTTCAATTTTTTTTTCAGTTGGGTTTTCCTAGCAATATTTTTAACGAGGCAGCGATAGAAAGCATACTACGAAGATAGAAGCAATAAGACCTTTTAATATCAAGGCAAACAAGAAACTAACCACTCAGGGACGGTTAGATAATCTTTTGCTCTATAGCAAATTCCCATTGTGAAATTAAGTTTTCTATTGAGCAAAGGTTACCCTACTTTCAACCATCACGAACCACTAGAGGGTTTTTATATAGTCTTTTGATCGATATTATAGATTCCTGAGGGGCAGTAAAATTTGTAGCCAACTTAAGGAATATCTAGCAATTCATTAATGGAACCTCTGAAAGTACAAGACTTTTAATGTTCCAATCCGCATACTTCGCATGCGAACACTGGGGGAATGGTATGAGGATATGGCAACAACGACATCCATATTAACCGGGAAACGAAAAACCAGAAACATAATTACATCATCGAGATCAGGGACTGCGCGGCTAACCCCCTAGGAACAAATTGCACAAGTATTGGGAATTTCTTTTTAGTATAGTAATGGTTTGTGTACTTTTGAAAGTAGAAGGAATTAAATAAAATGAAATCCTTTTGTTTTTATCTTTTTTTTCTCTGAACGATGAATTAACTCTGTCATTTGAAAGTTAAACAAGTACTTCAAATGCTAGTGCCGTAATAAATAGGAGACGTCCTCTTCAAGAGCACCATAAACATAAGAGGGACCTCTTTTATGAAACCACTCACGTTAAAAGGGTTGGTTTCGGAAGAATTTATGTCCGGATTCAAAATGCCTTTGGGAAAAGTACACCTGAAGACGTACACGAAAGACATAAAAAGTAAACTTGCGCAAATACTTATAGAAACCCTCACGTAAAAGAGATGTCTGAAACAAAAGTGCCTCGGGGAAAATGCATCTGAGGCTGCACATAATAAAACACAAATAGAAAAAGATGCACAATGTTCTTAAGCAAACACAAAAGTTAAATACTTTCAGAGATATTCAAAAGAAAGTAAGACTCAAACAATACTTGAGTAAAAATTACGTCTTTATTTACTAATACATGCAAAAAAAGCAAAGGTACAAGAATTGGAAAAAGAAAAGAAAATTTAAACTGCAGTATCTCTAGAAGAAGAAGGAAGAGAAGTGTCTGCATCCCCGGGATAAATAGATGGTTTCACCGAAGGCTCGATATTTTACTAGTTTGGCCTTCAGCATCATCTTCCTCCAATTCCTCTTTAGTTGCCGAGGACTCAAAACCGGAACCAGAAGGGGCAGGAGCATCTGACTGCGCTGGGAATCCATTTTTAGCAGCTAACTCAAGCTCACGGGCCTTAGTAATTTCAGAATCAAAATCAATGATACCTACTTTTGCCTCTTCCAAGGTTTTTCTCCTCATGTTGTACATGGTGTAGGTTTTCTCAACAATGAGGGAAGCCGCTTGGAGCTTAAGTTCTTCTTTAAGTTAGGTTACCTCGGCAGAAAGGCTTTTCCGAGCAGAACTAACAGATCTGAGGTTAACATCAAGGCCACGGACAGTTGAACTAAAGAGCCTATTATGCACGATAGTTTTCTATACTTCTCTTCCAACTAAGCGTGTTTCGCCCCCGTGGCAGCAAGCTCTTCAATATTGGAGTTCAAGACTGGCTGTAAGTTAGTCACTCTTTCAACGGTGGTTATCACCTCGTGCTAGCTTTGCTACAAACAAGCTTCTAACGCAACGGCCTCAATGGCCTTATCTTCCAGTTCCAAGAGGCGAGCAGCACTTTCCTCCTGCTCTACCAAAAATTATCCCAAGTAGATGTAATTTCGTCCTTATCAAAAATCAACCTCTGAAGGCCCTTAGAAACAATAAAGTTGTCCTACAAAACAAGAAAGGTAAAACTCATAATACATTCATACAAAAGTAGAAGAAATAACAAAGGAAGAAAGAAACGTACCGCTGAGACATTGTCTCTAAAGACAAATGCTTCAGATAATTAGGAAGCTACACATGCCCGGATAGCAGTTTGCATCTGGAAGAGACTGAAAGAGTAACATTCCTCCTCATACGCAGATCTTCAGAAGGGGTACCATAATGCTTCCCCAAATTCCCGTGAATTTGGGACTGGGGAACAAGAACATGTCTAATTCGTGATCAGATGTGGCTGGTGGAGTTGATGTAGAATTTTCTAGTGGAAGAGTGGATGAAGATAAAAATAATGTAGCCATTGTTATTGTTAGTGAGGAAAAGGATGAAGCTGATGGAGTTGAAGGGTGTGAAGCAGCTGCATTGAGTGCAGCGCTCTTCGTTGGGTACTCGCCAACCAAAGACGGTAAGGAACCGGTACTCAGGCCTGCAGCACAAGGCATGACTATAGGGGTCTAATAATAGGAGTTGACATTTTCCACCAAATAAAACATCCTCCAAAGCGCTAATGCATCGTCCTTGGTTGGCACAATTAACTCAACAGATTATGTATTCTATTAAGTTGATGATCAACGTCACCTGCTATGTAAAGAACCCCATCATTACTAGCTTTTCCGTCCTCGTTGATCATTATAGTGTCTATGATCGGCCCGGGAGGAGGGCTAGTGATATCAACTTTCGAAGACGACTTAGGGGCAATAGTCTTCGCCCTCTTATTCTTTTCCCTGGCTGCAGAGAAGTGCCTTATTTTTTGTTGTTTGTCCTCTTCTCTAGGATCCCTTAAAGAATCATTTGTTCCCAAAACAAGCCTAGATATGCGTGTTCGAGTAAGCACCTCCTGAAGCAGCCTCGCTACATCAGAAGGATTAGCCAAGATGTGCTTCTCGAGGATAGCAATAGTGCCTGTGGGTAGACCTAATTTCATAGACAAGTCATAAGAGATCAACCAAGTTCTTCCTATGAAGAAAGTAAATAAGTTATGTTTGAATTACCATGATTTTTTACCTTCCACTAGTATTTAGCGGCCAATTCTTTCCACAAGTGAGTTTCAGACGTCATAATGTCTAAGATCTTCTAAACCCACCAGTCTTAACCTTTTACCACCGGTGGGATCCATCGAGTTGTTGAAACATACAAAGGATGAAGGATCAATACAACAATAGAAGAATATTTAGTAAAAGAAAATATTAAATAAATATCTAACAAGTGCAGTTCCAAGCGGTCGAAAAGGATCAAGCCGTTGTCGGAATGATATCGTTAATGGCAATTGCAACGAACCGTTTTATCCACCCACGATTTTTATCATTATCCATGCTAGTCAACAAAGCATAGTGGCCTCATTTAGAGAGGTTTATCATTCCCCCACGAAAGATCTTGAGAGAGTAGAGAGTTTATTATATGAGCTAAGATTAGCTCTTCTCTGGTCTCCTGGCAGAATCACTGAAGGCAAGCAAAAGGTCCTCCATACAAAAGGACTTATTTGTGCCAAACACACTTGGTAGAGGAGTCAAAACTCCGCAATAATGGAATAAAGCTCTCCACTCAAAGAAAATGCACCCAAAGTAAAGGATACGCGTAAAAATATATAAAAACCCTCCTTGGGAAGGGTCACACATTATGATAGATCAGAAGCAATAATATCCAGCTCATGGCAGCGACAGTCTTTTTTCACAACAAGAATGCTGGAAGGACGGATGGAAGAAGGGTACCTACAGACAGCCCGTGTACGAGATTTAGCAGTAGGGAATTTCTCTTCGATGTCTTTTGTGGTAATAAGTCCTCTAGGGATGATGGAACCCACCGTTGGAGGAACAGAATCCTAGGATTTGTTCTTATTTTTTGAAGAACCGATGCGCTTTGAAGAAGAAACCATTATATGAAAGAAGGAAAGGGTTTTTATTCGAAGAGAATTAGAGAAAAGATAGAAAATAAAGGTGCAAATCAGAATCTTGGAAAATTATGAAGTGCAGGGAAGAAGCATGATGCGTATATACAAAATTTTAGCGGCTAAATTCATGACAATGATTACCTTGATAATCAGCAAAAGTTGTGCTGAACCGTGGGATGACGCATGTTCTAGACATTAAATGTGGAGATACGTGTGTTTAATACACCGTCAGAAGCCTTCAGAGAGAGTTATAGTAATTCCCACCAAAAGAGTATTTCTACCAACTTCCCAGTAATACAAAGTTATATCGCCAAAAAGTAGAAAAACTATCCGTATAGAGTAAAATATGCTATGACACGTGGTCATCGAAAGGAAGGACACGTAGAACCCAACACGAGGATAGCAAAGACCGAATACAGCTATTCTGCTTGTTACTAGAAGGAACAATGTTCATAATGGTGTACTAAATGCTCTACACTCCTTAGCATTTAATAAAGTATAGTCTATGCATTAAGATGGACGTGCCGTTACAAGAAATTTTGTATATATGTTCACCGTTACATCTTCATCAGTGACCCTCACAATTGACATTGAAGGAGGGCACGATCCTAGAACCTCATTATCCTAGGACCTCATTCCTTAGACGTACCTATAAATAGTAAACTTATACTATATTCTATACAAAGCTTAAAACGATCTTACTTTCTCGCTTTTTGATTTCACTATTGTCGTGCTCATAAACATTGTTCTAGGAACTGTTACTTCTGTTGTTTCGTCTATATTTTAAGGCTAAGTATTGCATAATTCTTCAATTATCTTATTAATTTAGGATTAAATTATATAGTTCACTTGTCTAGAAATCACGTATAAATTCAGTTATATCGTTTTACGGGTAAATAATTATTTCAGGATGAAATTAGTTCACTTGTCTAGAAACCACGTATAAATTCAACTGTACCGTTTTACAACAAGATCAAATTAGTTCTCTTGTTTAGAAACAACATATAAATTCAATTGTATAAAAAGATTCGACTTTAGGTCAAAGTATAAACTAAATTATCATTTATCATTTTTTTTCATTATTACTTCTTTAACAATCTGACATATTATAACTTTGAGTTGACTTAAAAGGGGTAGCTATGCAAAACAGGACAATCTAGAAAATACGAACGTTTAAAGTGTTGGTAATAACTCACATAATTGTAATTTTGGACCACAGGAAACTATTTCTGAAAGATAATATAAGCTTGAGAATGAGACATTAAAAGAATAAAAAAGAGACAAACGGAACAGAAAGAGAGTAAAATTCAAATAGTATTCAAGTATTCTACCATGAGGCAAAAGGCTCTGTAAACAAGTAGAGAAAATGCAATCCAACTTTGTGGGGATATGGAAAAACCCTATATTAAATATCATGTTGGATTAAAGAAATATGCTAGCGTTGTCTTCGGTAGATTTCCAAATCTAATTATGGGATTTAATTATGGTATCCGGCGAAACCAGAAATTTTTAAGTGTTCAAACTTAAAATAAATGAAAAAAATCCTCCGTAAAGAGGATTTTATATATATTATATGCCTTTAAAACTTCATATTCAATTTATATATATAATATAATTTTCTCGTAAAGATGATCCGTAGATCATTCTTAAAATAGTGTAACTTCGCCCTTCGTATCCAATAATTAAGTCGGCATCAGTATATTATTTAAGTTCTTAAATATTGTCGAGGAAAAAATATAAGCTTCTGTTGGACCATATAAAATAATAATTAGATATGTACTATGTACGACTTAAATAAGAACCTAGCTTGATTCCTTAAACGGGTAACACTAAATTTTTCTTCATATTGTAATCCAAATAATGAGATGCCCGATACGTAAATTTCTTCTAAGGTCCCAGAAATTATTTTCCAACTAGGCTTTATATATTAAATAGATTTGTTAACTAAATGACAAAAAGAAAAGAAAAGAAAATTTTCTGAATTATTGAGTGCATAATGAATTATAATTTACAGGCTGACTCGCCTTGTAGCACAAATTATCTTCAAGCATATCTTTTTTGTAGAGGCATCTCTCATTTTTCATATCCTTGATGCTGTTTCGGAATGCATAAAAAAATGTCACATATTCGAAGATTTTACTTATATTTGAAAGGTAAAATACATATATTTATCCATTGATCTTGCGACAAAATCCTTGTTATATACGTATCGTTTATAGAAAATTCTTTTATACACTTAAATTTTCAAAAGTTTATTTTTTATACACTACTTTAATGCTGGACTAATTTTTCAGATAACATGAAAGTAACAACCTACAAGGGTCATGACACGTTTCATTGACTTTGAAAAAAAAAAGATTAGAAATTACAATTAAATCCTGTGTTCTTCGTCTTTTCATTTTCTATCTAGAGCATCATTGTTGCTGTCACTATAATTGTTTGTGAGAAAATTTTCAGCAACATAAGAATTCAGCCACACTATTGAAACAACTAGTCACAAAAAATGAGCAACAAATTGAATTCAACAACCCAATAGTACAATCAACAAAAGCAATTGAATTTTCAAGTTTTTTCAATACCTCTATAGTGATAAATTCTAGATTTTTTTTCACAAACCTTTAATGCTATTGTTAAAACTTCTGAATCTATCACAACTAAGTGGCTTTCACTGTATTTAGACACTAAACCAACAAAAATGCTTAATTTTAGATCTGAAATTTTATGTTCTTCCAAAAATTTTATGTGGGGAAGAAGATGAGAGGAAGAAGACCACGAGGAGAGGAAGAAGATCAGGGGAGGGGATATTCCTGTGCGGAGGGGAGTCAAAATATGAGATCTTTTACGTGCATTATTTTGTGTGTAAACACGCGAGTGCTATTTGGTCAATATTAGTGTGTCTTAAACCTATTTTTAAAAAGTTAAGTGTGTAAAATTTTTCCGTAAACAAAAAATGTATGCAAGAATTTCACTGCAAAGTTAGTGGGTAAAGTATATATTATACATATTTACAGCGCATCTGCTATTTATATTTGCAATATACGAAGATACAATTCTTTGAGTGAGTATTTCAGGAAGAGAAATATCGGACCATATACTAAACCTTTCAGATTTATCAAATAGTATAAAAAGAAAATACAAAAAATAAAACACAAAGGTGACAGAGGATATAATTGATGGAGGGAAAGTTATTATTACTTCACTGTTATAATACTTAGTTTAAACTAATAATATAAAACAACAAGATAGATAATAATATAGAGAGAAAGAGATGAGAATCTATTTCTTTCATGTATTCAAATGTATACAATGTGATGTCCAAACCCTCTATTTATAGGATGATATTAAAGTATACAAAGAGATATCATAAACATGGTATTAACTATTGAGATTATGGGGAGGTTATGAAGGTGTGAGAGTAACAACTATAATGGTGAAAAGTAGTGGGAGTTATATATTTAATGGAGAAGAGTAGTGTGAGTAACTTCTTTAGGAGTTATAAACATCTACTACAAAGTAATATTTCATAACACTCCTCTTTGGATGTCAATAGATAATGTGCCTCGCTAAAATCTTAATAAGAAAAAACCCTGTGGGTAAAAATCTTAGTGAAGGAAAGATTATTCACATATCTGTAATACGCGTTATTTGTTGCCTCGTTAAAAACCTTACCAGTAAAACCTAGTGGGATAAAACCTAGGCTAAGGGAAAAAGTGTACAACGCGTATGTTACTCCCCCTCATGAAAACATCACTTTATTCTTCAGAGACGACGAATTCCAAGCTTGTATAACAACTTCTATAATATTGAGATCCATAATGTCTTGTGAAGAAGTTTGTCAAATTATCACTTAAAAAAATTTGTTGAAGAACTTTGGTGAATGTATTTATTTTGTCTCCTTCAAAAGTCCTTCTTTCAATTGATATAAGCAAACAACATTATCTTCAGTATTATTGGAATCTTCTCTTCAAAGTCAAGTCACACGTCTATTGTGTTTTCAGTCCCTTGCTTTATTAGTTGCTTATCTTGGCATGACTTGAATAAGTATCAACAATTTACTTCCTTATAAAATGATAATGTGGCAGTACTCTCATATGCAAATAGAATGTTTGAAAAATGAAATTCAGGAAAATGCATGCATTTGCACAACCAACAAAATCTTGGAAATATTTATTAGAATAAACAAATCTACGTCAAGTATTTATTTTGAGATATTATACTAATCATATTTCAATATATCCATATAATCTTTATACTTTCAGTTGTTGGGACTATTCGTCCAACTTCATATTTTTCAAATGAAGTCAATTTTCATTTGGCCAATCATATATCTGTCCAAATTCTATAACAAATGGGAGCTGAAAATCCTTGTCAATATTAATAATATTGAGCGCTACATTATATTAACAACATTGTCGACGTTCATTTTACATCAGTTCCATTATTGCATAATAAAGACATAAGTTATCGAGGTCGTTCAGGTACCTGAATCTCTCTCATGAGGTCTTATAAAATGTTATGTCATGGTGCTCTTATAAAGCACTTTCCTCCCTATTATGATAATCTTGAACATTTTCTCTCTCCTTCTTCAAGGAGTTTTATCTTTGGAACCGATTAGACTAATACGCTTCATGCATCCCATAGACTATATCATGGACTTTATTCTATTTGGAGCATTAACAGCCGAAATAGGACGTTTAGCTTTGGGTCAACAAATGCGCCTGGCAATATTTTGAAAATAATTATCACCTGAACTTCAAACTCACATTTTCTTGTACGAGGATCTAAAAGTATTCATAATAATTTATTGTACGTATCACTATTTCAGATACCGATTTTCTCCCCCTAATAGAAGCCAACACATTTATCAACCTTCTTTGGGAACCCATCTTTGTGCATTGTGGTGTCACAATTAAATCATATAGCACATTCATATTTTAAGATGGAAATTATTTTGTTCTTGACCCTGAACCAATTGTGACGGGAAAAATTTATAATGACTTGACTAGATGCGTACAAGTACTGCTCTATATTAAATAATACATCTTATACCAAATTTTTTTTATGGTAATTTATTCTCATAACTAATGATTTAGATATAATTGGAGGCATACAATTTCTGCTAAGCCAACTTTGATTTAAACCAGCATTATCAAATAAATTATCTTAATGTATATTCTGGAACTGTGCTCTAATAACTTGAGCAATCAATCTTGCAAAATATAAATTGCAAGTTGATAACAAACACACTTGTGAGCATACAATAGATTGATAACAAACACACTTGTGAGCATACAATAAATTGAATATATACATATATATATATATATATATATATATATATATATATATATATATTCAAAAAATTAGGGAATACTATCCCAATTCTAGCTGGTATAGTAATCAATTTATCATGAGAACAAGTCGTACATGAGAATTTTTGAAGAATCTCCGAATTCTTTAATAAATGCCAATGTGAATTTCTTAATTATTTTTCGCGTCATAATTGAACCGGGATGGCCAATCGGTCATGCCAATTAATATTTATTCCAATAAATATTTAATTTACCATGACATGAAATTTCATCGCCATGCTTATACATTTGTAGTACGAATAGAAGAAGCATCGGATAAGCATTCATATATACCCGGTATGATTATAGTAATATGAAGATATTTAATCGTCCCTTCATCTATCTCAATATGCCAACCAATTTGGCTAATATATTTTAAACTCAAAAAATTTCTTTTTTGGGACTTACTACCACCAATGCCATGAATAATTTTATTTATTCGGACAGTAACAAGTTCGCTCTTCCGGAACTCTAAATAATTTTGTACTACAAGATCTTTTGTTACACCATCCATATGGTGAATGTCTCATTCACGGAGAAAATTATATCATAATAATTGTCATGGTCAAAATCATCATAAGTAAAATCATTTCTTGCTTTAATTTTGCGTTTAATAATTTTTTATAAGACATGGCAAAATATTTTTTGGTGTATCATATGCACACGACCAATGACATATATATGTGACCACATTGTGATATTCTATATCTTTATCTCTCTTAAATCTCCCTTAAAGGTGAGTTGTGGTATTTATCCAATTTTGCATAAGCACATTCTTATGCATAATTTGAATCACATATATATTTCAACATTCACTTTCAAGAATGAGTTTGCATTTACAATACATATCACAAGTCACATTCTCTTCAAAGAATAGAACATAATTATCGCGACGTGCTTTATAAGTTTTCCATACCAATTTGATGGTAAATATTTCCTTCACCTTTTGAAGGACTATTTTGAAAATCCTTATTGTCTCCTTTTTACAATTACTAGATTAATGGCTATTATTATTTTGGTCTTTGGCACATCCACTTTCATTGAACAACCACTGTCTTCATTTAGACCTATTATGCACCGCTATCACATCCACTTCAAGAATGGAGCAAATCAAGTGGGACATTTCATGAAATATATCATTTTTTAGTCATCATGAGATCATCAATATGGTACACTAGGACTCAAACCCAATGCCTTACCAATATAGATGCACGTTAGGCCAAAATGAGTTGGGATTCAAACCCACCTCTTATCATCATAGAGCACCAAGATTCAAAATCTGATGTCTTGCCCTCATCGTGCATTGAAATTTGAACTCAACATATAATATTTGTCATAATTTGTCTATTCCCTTCAAAAATAGAACATAATTTTACATAGCCATAAATTTAAATTTTGATAAATTCGACATAGTAAAATTATTATTAAAAATATGAAGTATTTCTACTACACAAGTATGAAGGAAAAGAAAAACTCCAAATAAGCAATAGTTACAAAATTACAAAACGGAAACTTATAGCTTCTATGATTTTCACTAATACTTTAATTTTGGTTTAGAAGACAACTGTGTTAAGTAACTAATAGATAGGAGTAAAACTTTTTCCATAAAAATTTAATATGAGGTCTAATTTCTTAGGATTAAAGAACATAAACTATATTTTTCTTTTTGCACTAGTATTATTGTATAAACTCTTACCATTACCTGCACGCCAAAATGTTACGAAAAGAGTCGAAGTTAAAGAGCATCTACCACGACATCTTGACGTAGAAGAATATGAAATGAATAATTCACGCTGATAACATAATATAAAACTTAGCTCAAAGTAATAAACATAAAACAAGAAGATAGATAACAATGTAGAGAGAAAGAGAGGAGAATCTATTTCTTCCATGTATTCAAGTGTATAGGATGTGATGTCCAAACCCTCTATTTTTAGGGTGACATTGAAGTATACAAAGGGATATCATAAACATGGTATTAACTATTGAGATCATGAGGAAAGATCATGGAGAGGTTATGGAGGTGTGGGAGTTACAACTATAATGGTGAAAAGTAGCGAGAATTATTTACTTAACGGAGAAGAGTAGTGGAAATAACTTCTTTAGGAGTTATAGACATCCACTACAAAATAATATTTCATAACACACACATATAAATATATATATATATATATATATATATATATATATATATATATATATATATGTGTGTGTGTGTGTGTGTGTGTGTGTGTGTGTGTGTGTAAAACACCATTAGTTTCATTTAGGTCTGAATTTTAAATTTTGTACTAAAGAATAAATATTTAATTAAGTCGATGTTAAGTGTTGTAATTTGACTGAGAAGACCTCACACTAAAGCACATATTAGTACTTAATTTATTAGTTAGATTAATTTCAAAACTTTAAAATAAGTGAAAAACTATATTATTAGTAGAACTATTAAAATTGGATAATCTTAATGTCCTCGCACTTGGTTAATTGATTAATTGGTTACCTATGTTAGGTTTTGGAGGTATTTAATTAATATATTGAATACTTGAAAGAGTGTAAATGGGAAATGGAGGGAAATAAAAATTTTGAGTTAATTTTTATGTTTCTCTTTGTAAATGGACATTGTCCCATATTGGAAGAGGAAGAGGTTTTTTATGGGTATATAAGCAATTGCTCTTCTTCTAGCTCTTAAAGTGTTAAGAAGAAGGCAAACATCGCGCTGTCGTCGGCTCCGGCTCCGGCTTCGGTCAAATGATCAATTGAATAATAAATATTGATATATATTATATAAATAAATATTAATCTTAAATTTATTTCAGTTATCCAAATTTCAGTTTTCTGTTTTTGTAACAGAAAATTAACTACCCATCTATTTTTCCTCTTTATTTTCCCTCTTTAATGTTGAGTAAATAGCCATTTATGTAATAGAACTTATATTGTGGCCCCTTTGTAAAAATAGTCATTCTGAAGAATTGCACCACTTCAGATTTTAGCCCAACTTTGGCTATACATACAACACTATTCTGCTCAGAATTTTACTACATTTTTCTGAGTTTTTTCTCCTTCTTCTGCATGCTTTTAGCATCAAACAAAGCAAAAAGTAAGTGTGATTTGCTACCGAACTTTATGTTCGCAAAAATAATGGGGTTTTAAGTACCACTATACTAGTGTGTCATTTGTTCTATCCTGGGAGGAAATAATCCATAACCCTGGGTACTAGGAGGGGATTAAATTCCTTAAGAAAAAACTGTGAATTCAGTGGGCTCGAATTGGTTTTCTATCATTTCTGTTTATTTTTATTTCTATTTATATTTATTTATATTTCCATAATTATATTACACATATAGTATACTATCAAGCTTAAGAAATTTAAAAAATCTTTTCTGTATTTGTACTCACTGTTTCTGGAAGAGTAAACCTTTGTGGTTTTGTACTCTATTAAAATCTACGAGATTTTAATATTTGTATCATTCTTTTACAGAAATGACTAATTAGAATGAGAACCAAGTTGTTCCAATGGTGACTGCCAATGCCTCAACAAACCAAACGACACCGGCAGTATTGGCACTGGCGGAGAAACCCGAAAAATTTTTCGGGATTGACTTCAAGCGCTGGCAGCAAAAGATGTATTTGACTACTCTAAATCTCTAGAAGTTCATCAAGGTAGATGTTCCTGTGCAGCCCGATGAAACTCCAGAAACTAAAAGCTTTTCGTGATTGAGGCGTGGAAGCATTCAGATTTTTTATACAAGAATTATATTCTAAGCTGGCTGGAGGATGCTTTGTATAAGGTCTACAGTGGCATGAAAATATCAAAGGAACTGTGGACTGCGCTTGAAAAAAAATACAAAACCGAAGATGTCAGGTTGAAAAAGGTTATACTGTAAAGCTTTTGGACAACAAAATGGTAGATAGCAAGTCTGTTATTACCTAAGTCTAGGAATTGCAAGTGCTTATTCACGATCTCCTTGCTGAAGGTCTTGTCATCAATAAAGCATTTCAAGTAGCACCGATGATTGAGAAATTGCCTCCTTTGTGGAAGGACTTCAAAAATTACTTGAAACACAAATGCAAGGAGATGTCCCTTGAATATCTCATTGTTCAGTTTAAAATTGAAGAGGACAACAAATCTACTTAAAAGAGAGACCGTGAAAAATCAATAATAATAGGAGCAAATATTGTTGAAGAGAACAAAAAGAGGAAGAAGGCTTCTGTACCGAAATACAACCCAAGCAAGAAGTGGTTAAGTAGAAACTGCTATAAATATGGAAAAATCAGACACAAATCTATGGAGTATCGTGCTACGAAGAAAGACAAGAAGAAGGGTCAAGCAAACATTGTTGAAAAGCATAATGATGTAGATGATTTATTCACCATGATTTCCGAATGCACCTTGGTGGGCAATCATAAAGAGTGGTAGATTGATTCTGGAGCGACTCGATATGTTTGTGCTGTTAGAGAAGCTTTTGCTTCTTATGCTCCTGTTGGACCCAATGAGACAATTTCTAAGGTAAATGCTTCAAAGGTGAAGATCAAAGGATGTGGGAAGATATTTCTCAAAATGACTTACGGCAATGTGGTGACGTTGAACAATGTCCTTCATGTTTCCGAGATTAGGAAGAATTTAGTCTCTACTGGACTTCTTACTAAGAATAGTTCTAAATGTGTTTTTATTTTCGATAAGGTTGTATTAAGTAAGAATGAAATGTTTTGTAAGAAAAGGTATCACACTAAGGGCCTTTTCAAGCTGAATGTAATGGTTGTTGAAAATAATAATAAAATTTTAGCTTAGTCTTACTTACATGAGTCAAATAAATTATGACATATATGTTTGGGTCATGTCGATTATAAAACCTTACAGAAAATGATTAATTTTAAGTATTGCCCAAGTTTGAATGTGACAAATCAAAATATAAAGTACGTGTAGAATCCAAGTATTTTGAACATCCTTATAAGTCGGTTGAAAAGAACTCAAATCTTTTAGACCTAATTCACACAGATATTTGTGACATGAAGTCAATACCATATCGCGGTGAAAAGAAGTATTTCATGACTTTTATTGACGATAATACTCGACATTGATATGTTACTTACTTAATAGTAATGATGAAGCAATAGACATTTTCAAGCAATACAAAAATAAAGTTGAAACGCAACTTAATAAGAAAATCAAAATGATAAGAAGTGATAGGGATGGTGAATATGAATCTCCTTTTGAACAAATCTGTTTAGAATATGGAATTATTCATCAAACAACGACCCCTTACACACCCTAATCTAACGGGATTGCAGAAAGAAAGAATCGTTCATTAAAGGAGATGATGACCGCATTATTGATAAGTTCTGGTTTGCCACAGAACTTGTGGGGGGAAGTCGTTCTTATGGCTAGCTGAATACTAAATCAAGTACCCGATAGAATGGCACAAGCCATTCCATATGAAAAATGAAAAGGAATGGAGCCCAACTTGAATTATTTCAAGATGTGGGGGTCTTTGGCAAAGGTGCAAGCCCCTATACCCAAAAGGGTAAAAATAGGATCGAAAACCGTTGATTGTGTTCTCGTAGGACATGCGACTACTAATAAAACATATCGATTACTTGTTCAATAATCAAAAAATCTCGACATTCATAATAATACGGTTATAGAATCAGATAATGTTGAGTTTTTTGAAAATATATATCCGCATAAAAAGGATTGTGAGTCGATTGGTGAAGGATCTAAACGACCTCGAGAAGAAACAAAAGAAAGTACACTTAACCAGGAGGATCCAAAATGTCGTCAACGTCAAAGAACGTCTACTTCATTTGGACCAGCTTGTTTGACTTTCTTATTGGAAAATGAGCCTCAAACATTTAAAGAAGCTATGTCTTCTTCGGAATCATTGTTATAGAAACAGGTAGCCAATAATGAAATAGAATCCATACTGAACAACCATACTGGGAATTGGTTGATCTTCCTCCGGGAAATAAACGTTGAGTACTAAATGGATATTTAAGAGGAAAATGAAAGATGATGGTACTATTGACAAGTAGAAGGCAAGACTTGCGGTCAAAGGATATAGACAACAAGAAGGCTTTGACTATTTTGATACATACTCTCCAGTTATAAGAATTACATCCATACGAACGTTATGAGGGTTAGATGTAGATTATGGTCTTGAAATTCATCAAATGGATGTTAAGAAGACCTTCTTAAATGGAGAGTTAGAGGAAGAAATCTACATGAAACAACCTGAAGAGTTTGTGGTTCCAGGTAAAGAAAAGAAGGTTTGTAGACTTGTTAAGTCCCTTTACAGATTAAAACAAACACCCAAACAATGGCATGCTAAATTTGACAAAACAATATGTCAAATGGATTTAAGATAAATGAATTTGATAAATGTGTGTACATTAAAAATGTTCAAAATTACATTGTCATTGTTTGCTTATATGTGGATGATATGCTCATAATGAGTAATGGCATTGCCAACATAAATTCTACTAAGCGTATGTTAACTAGCAGTTTGATATGAAAAAATTTGGAAGTTGCAGATTTAATTCTGGGAATTAAGATTCATAAGACTTCTCAAGGTCTAGACATTGTCATAATCTCATTATATTAAGACAGTACTTGAAAAATTCAAGCACTTGAGCTTTAAAGTTGCAAAGACTCCAATTGATGTGAATCTTGCATTAGCAAAGAACAAAGGCCAGAGCATATCACAATTGAAATATGCTCGTGTGTTGGGTTGCTTAATATACATCATGAATTGTACACGACCAGATATAACTTATGCTATAAGTAAATTGAGTCGATATACGAGCAATCCAGGCCAATCTCATTGGATGTCCATGAAACGAGTTTTCTGGTATTTAGTACATACCCAGGACTTTACTTTGCACTACAGTAAATATACTGCGGTCATTGAGGGATACTGTGATGCAAATTGGATCACCGTATCAACTGATTCCAAGTCCACAAATAGATATGTATTCACTATTGGTGGAGGAGCGCTATCTTGGAAGTCATCCAAACAAACTTGTATTGCTCACTCTACAATGGAGGGTGAGTTAATAGCCTTGGATAATGCCGGTGAAGAAGCTAAATGGCTCCGGAATTTCTTAGAAGATATTCCATTTTAGCCCAAACTGTTGGCACCAATATGAATACATTGTGATAGTCAAGTGGTAATTGGAAGGGCTAGGAGCATTATGTATAACAGTAAGTCTCATCATATACAACAAAGATATAAAACCGTTAGACAATTACTCTCTAGAGGTGTTATCACGGTTGACTATGTAAATCCAAGTGATAATGTACGGATCTACTTATAAAAGGCCTAACTAGAGAGGTAGTTGAGAAGTCATCAAGGGGAATGGGACTGTGGCCGAGAACAAGTCATAGTGGCGGTAACTCTACCTAGAAGACTGGAGAGCCCAAGGTCTAGGTTCAAGGAGATCAAACAAAGTCATTTATGACGATTCAACATTGTCAATTAAACTTTTGGTCCATTCTCGTGATGAGACAATATTCAGTACCACGGATAAAGCATTAAGACTTTTTAATGATTTCTAAATTTGTACGGTGTATATCAAATAGTGTATCTACGGGATGACACATTTAGGAATCACCTATGTAAGTGTAAAGTGTTAGCTGTTTCAAGTAGAACATTGTAAGGCTAGTTCTCTAGCACTTATTGAACCAAGTGGTGTTCATGGTTGAAACGAACACAACAATGAGAATAAAAAACAGTTAATGACTAGTTGTGTGACTTGTGATTGTCTAGGTATATATTAAAGTTCGACGGTCAAAGATATCACCTCTAATGATTGATCGAGTATATCCGACATAAGTTCCAAAAAGAAAGTTCAAAGAGAAACCTACTTATTCAGATGCAATTAATCATTACTTGTGAATCACACAATTTTTCTTGCATATTTCTGTGATATAGTCATTCCCCATTCACATGGGGGATTGTTGGATTTTGAATGTATTTAATTAATATATTAAATACTTAAAAGAAGGTTAATTTGAAATGGATGAAAATAAAATTTTTGAGTGAAATGTTAAGTTCTCCCCCCTCCTCCCTCCCGGATAAATGGATATTGTCTCATATTGGTAGAGGAAGAGATTTTTTATGGGTATATAAGAAATTGCTCTTCTTCTAGCTCTGAAAGAGTTGAGAAGAAGGCAAGCCTCACGCCGTCTTCACTCGCTCGCTCGGCTCGGCTTCAGATTTGGATTCTGATTCAGATTCAGATTTCGATTTTGTCAAATAATCGATTGATTGATTAATTTTTTGGACCAAATTTATTTGTTAATAGTAAAATATTAACAAAAATATTATTAAATATTTATTTTAATAATAAAATATTAATATTAAATAAATAGTAATATTAAATCCATTTCAGCTATCCAAATTTCAGTTTTCTATTTTTTAACAGAAAATTAACTATCCATCAATTTTTCCTCTTTATCATAATGTTGAGTAAATATCTATTCATGTAATGGCATTTATGCTATAGCCATTTTGCAAAAACAATTATTCTGAAGAGTTGCACCTCTTCAGATTTCAACTCAACATTGACTATAAATACAACATTATTCTACTAAGAATTTTATTACAATTTTCTGAGTTTCTTCTCCTTCTTCTGCATACTTTTAGCATCAAACAAAGAAAAAAGTAAGTGTGATTTGCTACCGAACTTTGTGTTCGCTAAATTACTGGGGTTTGAAATACCACTACACCAGTGTGTAATTCGTTCTATTCTGAAAGAAAATAATCCATGACCTTGGGTACTAGGAGAGGATTAAATTCTTTAAGGAAACACTGTAAATTCAATATGCTCGAATTAATTTTTTTTGTCATTTCTGTTTATGTTTATTTTTATTTATATTCATTTATATTTTTAATATTATTTTACAAATACAATATACTAACAACCTATGCTGAAATCATAAATCCTAGACCAAAGCTTTTATATGTTTGACAAGCAACTCTTATCAACTACCCGTTAGGGACTAGGAATTATATTAGCACGTACCTAAAATAATAAATTACAAATATATTTTAAAAAGAAGAGGCAAAAGTTTTTGATTGCAACATCTCACATGATACCTAATTCCATTAGAAATAATATATTAAAAATAAAAATTTACTTTTCAACATAAATATGACTTGTATTATATTATTTTCTTATTTGTTTTTATATAGGATGGACATTTATGTAATAGATCGTAAAGTATGTACTTACAATGTGAAGGAGAAAATAGCCTTATTGTATTATTAGTGCTAAGGTGGAAATCCAAGACTAGAAAATAACTCGTCAAATATTTCATATAAGGCTATGCTAATCTATTCAATGCCTACTATGCTAAACAATGAAGCTATACTAATTATTAATCTAATTATGACATCTACTGTTAATACCTAAGGCCTATTATGTTATGACCTATGAGGCTATGATAATTTTTAATTTCTTCCTCAATTCAATATTTTTTTATTATTTGATATTTTTTATGATTTTAGCTATAACTTAAATTACGCAATACCTATTATATAGTTTATTAAAATTATAAGTACAATAAATAATTACAGTCAATTAAAATTACCTTATTTTTATGACTGTTATTTTAATATAACTCATATTAAATATATATTTTCTTAGCGACGGAGCTAGAAATTCATATAAGAGGGTTGAAAAGTGAGATTTTTACGTTCCTATATACTATATGAAACTATATTACCATCCCTACTCAAGTTTTACTGTAATTATATTTTATATACCCAATTACTATTTATGTACATTTTAAGGGAATTACTGGTAATAATTAGTGTCCTAAATTACTCTAACATGTCTTTCATTCCCCCACGTTTCTCTCTCCACATGTTATCCCCCTCCCCTATGTATCTTTCACCGACCCACATTGATTTTATGCTGGGATGGTCGACTACTGAGGCCATACACACTGTGAGGAGATTGGTAGAGCGACATAGGGCGGTGAAGAAAGATTTGCATATTGTATTTATTGGCCTGGAGAAAGCCTATGGCAAAGTACCGAGAGAAGTTCTATGGAGATGTTTGAAGGCAAGAGGTCTGCTTGTAGCATATATTAGAGTGATCCAGGACATGTATGATGGGACTAAGACACAAGTAAAGATAGCATGAAGAGACTCAACTACTTTTTGGTTGAGATGGGGTTGCATCAGAATCAACACACAACCAGTTTTATTTTTTCTGGCGATGGATTCTTCGACGCATCACATCCAAGGGGAGGTACCTTGGTCCTTGTTATTTACGGATGACATAGTCCTGATTGATGAGACGCGGGGTGGCCTTAAGAACAGCAGGAGCAGCTATAGGGGAGAAAGAGAGTATTTGGAAAGAAAATAGGAGAGAGGAGTGGAAAAAAGAAAAATGGTGTAACTAAATACCTTGATTGAAGGCACAAATAATGGATTGGAAGTGTTTTAAGATGGATTGTATATATTTCGTAAATAAAACTAGTTTATGCTGGATAATTAACTAAACATAAACATTAAGGATAATATAGTTTCAAATAGCGTATAGGAATAAAAAAATCCCTTGAAAAATACCCCATTTTTTTTAATTTTGAATTGAACTTCTGAGCTAGGATAACTTGGGGTATTTTTCAATCCTCTTATATGAAAAACTCGGATTGGACTTGTGAGCTAAGAAATTAATGAACTCTATTCTCTTAGCTCACAAATTTTAATTCCTTAGCTCACAAGTTCAATTAGAATTTTTCGTATAAGAGAATTAAAAAACACCCCAAGTTATCTTAGCTCGCAAGTTCTATCCGAAATAAAAAAATTGGGGTGTTTTTCAATCCTCTTATATGAATTTCTAGCTCCGTCGCTAAGAAAATATAACTTAAATATATATATTTAATATGCATTACATAAATGATAATCATAAAGATAAGGTAATTTTAATTGACTCTGATGACTTATTCTCTTATTATTTTAATGAACTCCAGTTATAATTTATAATAGATATTACATAATTTAAGTAATAGCTAAAATCGTAAAAAAATATATCATATAATAAAAATATATTGATTGAGGAGAAAATTAAAAATTCAAAAACAAAAAATATATTGTATAGAATAAAGAGGTGAGAATAATTATTGTTTAAATTTAAAAAGAGAGTTTAATTTTTAATACAAAGATGAGGGGGTAAATAATTTTCACCCTTTAGGAAAGCCTTAATGGCTTAAACAATTTATTTCTCTCTCCCTCTCTCACTATATAGATACAGACACACACACATACCTTTGTGTTCATTTGAGAGTGTGCAAAAGTGAAAAAAAAAGTGAAAAAAAAAAAGTAAGAAAAATTCTTCTCATATTTTTTTCTTGTGCTAAAATTTCTTTTAATTAATTTTTGTTGTTTCTACTTTTAATTCATACTAGAAAAGCTAATTGAATCATGAGAGATATGCTTAATCTTATTTAATATTGTATGGACAAATTATCTTAAGGATAGTACCATTGACGTGCCTCAAGCTAATTCTTATTTTATTATCAATTTTTCCAATAGTTGCTAATCTGTCTTACTTTTCCAGATTAATAATCTCAATTTTATGAATAATTATCTATTATTAATTTTTAGGTGACTTGATAGTACGAAAATCCTTTTTGATCAGTGTATTGAAGTTACACTTTAATTACCGGATTTTACTAGTACTTGATTTTAGACCCTGCCCTCAATTAGGTTAGTAATAATATGGAAGTTCATTGATTGACAGGAGATTGTGGAGGTCGAGCATTAAAGTTGTAAGTTAGGGGGAAGTTGGAAATATTTCTACAACATAATACCGTGAGATTAGACAGTTTGGAGTTAGGCTTACGATGCCACTAATCAGTAGCTACTGATGCAGGGCTTTACATTTTAGATATTAGTATAATTTTCTGTTTTTCGTATTTCCTATATTCCTTATATTGTTGTTATTTTGTTATTTTATATTATTTTATGTTGTGTTGTGTATTTTATGTTCTTTATTATGAGTCTATTGCTAGTACTAATATCGTTACTTGTTTTTGTCACTTGTTTATTTCTTGAGCCGAGGATTTCCTGCAAACAACCTCTTTGCCTCTCGGGGTAGAGGTAAGATCTGCGTATATATTACCTTTCAGAGACCCCACTTGTAGGAATATAGTGAGTTGTTGTTATTGATTGAAAAGTCTCAAAAAGACCTTAATTAGTTGCTGAAAAGCTACACAAAAAAACAAATTTTGGTACTCATATATAGTAGGTGGGGCGAGAAGACTGGGAGAGGAAGGGGACACCTTTGTCGCTACTAGTATATGTTTTTAATTAGGTGTATTTAATTTGGCTAGGGACCCCCAGTTATATTTCTAATATAGCTTCTTCATAAGGGTCCTAAAACTTCATTTTACATGTTTAAAATAGACTTGACGATTAGCAATCCAGCACAATGATCCTTAGGATTGAAACATCTTTCGGCCTTTCAAATATAGTGGTAATTAATTCAAAATCAAGCCCTATATTAAACCATGTAAAATAAAAATATAAGGAGAAGAAAAGGACAAAGTTTACTTGTAATTAAGTTGTGACACTCGAATATATATTCGACATGAGTGGAGTTCTGAGTTTGAATAGATTCGACATGAGTGGAGGCTAATTGGAGGGGCAAATGCATAGCGGGCTTGAGATTTGACCAGATTGAGGTGAGTAATGATTGTAAATGATGTCCTGAGGGTGTGAAATCCCGGATTGCGCATCGTTGTGCTATATTGAGGTGACGCACACGCTTGACGATGAGCGTGGGATCGTGCACTGTTAAGGATTGTGACTTAGTCCTCCGAATGCCTATTTTACCGTATATTTGACTGAGATCTAATTGTTATCATCATGATTTTGGCCGAATGCCATATTTAGGCCTTGTGCTAGCTATTTGAACCCTTCGGGGATTTGTATTACTATTTCCTCACTGTTTTGACTTTATACTTGAACTCAGTCATGCTAAATTTTACTAATTTATAACTCAGCCATGTTTACTCTGTTATAGAACTTAAATAAACTTTTATATTATATTTGGGCTGAGAATCATATTTTAATATTGCCCGAGTGGCTTGTGTGGATTTGACTGAGTAAGGTCGAGGGCCTATGCTGTAAGGAAGCATTGATTATGATTATGAGGCTGAAGGCCTGAGATTTATACACCACGAGATTGCTTGATATTGCGCTTGGGCCGTAAGGGGACCCTCAAGGAGTTTGCACATCCCCAGTGAGCAAGCGTACCCATTGTGATGTGAGATATAGCCCGAGGGCTGGTACTCTTTCTGAGAAAGTGTCTGAAGGGCGGATTTGTTGACATTGTGTCCGAGGGACAAACCTTTATGTGTTTATCTTTCTTATTTGTCTATTACTTATCTGTCAGTTATTGAAAAGGCATTTCATGAAGTTTAAACTGAACATAAATTATTTTTACCTATCCTTACTGATTCACTATTTTTATTGCTTCATTATAGCTTGTATGTGCCTTGTGTGTTTTCATATTTCTCATTCGTTTATTTATGATTATTACTCACTGAGTTGGAGTATTCACTTGCTCCCTACATCCCGTATGCAAATTCAAGCATTGCTGATCCAGCTAGCGAGAGTTGAGAGCTTGCGGCAGACTTAAGAGTTCACGAGGTAGCTGCTTGGCGTCCGTGGTCCCGTGTTACTCCCCTTTATCTCATTTCTTGTCCCTGAGTAGTGACTTTGTAATAGCTTGTAAACTTTTCAGACTTGAGTTAGAATTAATAGATTCTCATGACTGGTGACACTCTGATGACGGGCTGTGTTGGCTTTATTTCCTCAAATTGTACTATTCTCTGCTTATTTTGGGATTATTTATCATGTTTTAGACTTAATTCGTATTGTTTAATTGCTTAAAACTAAATGGAAATATGTTGGTTAGCCTTGTCTTCACGAGAGGCACCATCACAACTGGGTCCGGGTTTAAGGCCATGACAATTTGACATTAGAGCCTAGGTTACATAGGTTTCATGAGTCATGAGTAGGTTTAGTAGAGTCTCGCGGATCAGTACAAAGACATCTGTATTTATCCTCAAGAGGCTGCAGAACCTTTAGAAAAACATCATATTCTTTAAATTCTTGTCGTGCGAATTTGTTGATTAAAGTACTAAACTTCTATTATTCCATTCTCTCACAGATGGTGAGGACACAAGCTACCGGTCAAGATGGACGACCACCATTACCACCAGTTGCGACAACTAGAGATCGAGGATTTAGTCGTGGTCGTGATAAGGGCAGGGGTGTGGCCTGCACAGCTGCTAGGATAGCACCTGCAGATCCACCAGCTGCTACGGTTCAGGATCAGGTCCCAGTTGTGGATACTCCAGTAGCACCAGCTCAGGCACAAGCTGTGCCCATTGTGATTCTGGGTCTCAAGAGGCTTTGGCTCAAATTCTATCAGTTTACACTAGCCTAGCTCAGGCGATTTCAGTTACTACAGCTGCATCTACTTCTCAGGCCGTGGGACGCAATTAGACACCCGCCGCTCGCACACCTGAGTAGGTCGTGTAGGGACTTCAGACATTGGGGGCACATCCAACCCATCCGGTTGAAACTTAATAGGACTATTTAGCTCCTGCCATGCCAGAGGACAAGCAGCGCAAGTTGGAGAGGTTTGGTATACTTCAGCCTCGACTTTCAGCAATGTAGAGGGAGAGGATGCCTAGGGTTTTTTAGATGGGTGTCAATATATTCTTCTGGAGAGCGGGATTGCTTTCACTACTTTTTAGTTTTCTAGAGCTGTCTTCACTTGGTATGAGGCATTTGAGAGGCGTAGGCATGCTGGTGCAACACCCCTTACCTAGCAGCAGTTCTCTATTCTCTTTCTTAGAAGTATGTGTCGTAGTCTCGTAGAGAGGAGCTGTGCATGCAGTTTGAGTGGTAGCGTCAGGGAGAGATGACTGTGATGCAGTATGAGATAAGGTTTTCAAAATTAGCTCATCATGCTAGTTGGTTGGTTCTGACAGATAGAGAGAGGATTAGGAGGTTTATGATGGCGTAACTTATCAGCTTCGTATCCTCATAACTAGGGAGAGGGCGTTTGGTGCTACTTTTGAGGAGGTTTTAGACATTACACTAGAGATTAGGTCAGTCCGTTTGCCTGGAGCGAGAGAAGAGGGAGGCTAAGAGACCTCGGGGATCTAGCAGTTATAGTGGTGCTCCTTCGAGAGGTCAATTTCAGCACAGTAGAGGCCGTCCATATAGGCATGCTCAGCCAGCTCGCCCAAGTTATCATGGGCTGTTATCTAGTCATAGTTCTCACAGTTCTCAACAAGGCCAGTCATGACTTAGTTTCCTTCCAGCTTAGAGTTCCTCCCTTGCTGCATGAGTTCAGGGTTTCTCTATATCAGGTGCATCTGCTAGTCACTCCGGTGCTAGGGGTTCCGTTCATTCCCATTCTCCAGCATATGAGAGTTGTTATGAGTTTGGAGAGATGCGTCATATGTGGAGGCAATGTCCTCGTCGCCTTACAGGTTCATCCCAGTTGAGGGGTCAATCATCGGCCTCAGCATCAGTTGCTTCATCACCTCCCATCCAGCGAGCTAGGAGTGGAGGCCAGTAATCTAGGTATCACCCTAGAGGGGGAGGTTGATCAGGTGGAAGTCAGGCCTATTTTTATGCACTCCCAGCTAGACCTATGTTATTGCTTCTGATGCTATTATTACAGGTATTGTTTCAATTGGCCACAGAGATGCCTCTGTGTTATTTGATCATGGTTCCACCTTTTCTAATGTTTCATCATACTTTGCTCGTTATTTAGGTATGCCCTGTCAGCCTCTTGTTTCTCCTGTTCATATATCTGCTTCGGTAGGCGATACTGTTGTTGTAGACCGTGTGTGTCGATCATGTGTGGTGACTATTGGAGATCTGGAGACCCGAGTGGATCTTTTATTATTTTGTATGGTGGATATTGATATTATTTTGGGCATGGATTACTTATCTCGTGTGTCATTCAATTCTGGAATATCATGCCAAGACAGTCACATTGGCTATATTTGGTGTGCCACAGATTGAGTGGCAAGGTTTGACTGATTATGTTCCTAGTATGGTGATTTCTTTCTTGAAGACCTAGCGTATGGTTGGGAAGGGTTTTCTTTTGTACTATCCTTTGTGAGAGATGTAAGTACAGAGACTCCCAGTATCGATTCTGTTACAGTTGTGACGGATTTTCCTGATGTATTTCCTGCAGACTTTCCGCGCATGCCACCGGACAGGATATTTATTTTGGTATTAATCTGGTGTTGGGCACTCAGCACATTTCTACTCCTCCATATCGTATGGCACCAACGGAGTTAAAGGAGTTAAATGAGCAGCTTCAGAAACTCCTTGAGAAAGGGTTCATTCAGCATAGTGTGTCGCCTTGGGAAGGGCCGGTTCTATTTGTGAAAAAGAAGGATGGCCCTATGAGAATGTGCATTAATTATAAGCAATTGAATAACCTAACAGTTAGAAACAAGTATCATTTGCCCTCACATTGATGATCTATTCGACTAGCTTCATGGAGCAAAAGTGTTCTCCAAGATTGATCTTTGTGTAGGTTATCACCAGTTGAAGATGAGGGACTCAGATATTCATAAGACAGCTTTCAGGACCAGATATGGTCATTATTAGTTCTTGGTGAGGTCTTTTGGGTTGACCAATATCCCAGCAGCGCTCATGCATTTTATGAACAACATGATCTGGCATTATCTTGACTCGCTTTCCATAGTCTTAATTGATGATACTCTAGTGTATTAGCATAGTCAGGAAGAGCACGTAGAGCATTTGAGAGTTATGTTGCAAAGATTGAGAGAGGGAAGCTTTATGCAAAATTCTCGAAGTGTGAGACTTGTTTTCGTGGCATTCTTCAGACATTTGCAGTCCAGTGAGGGTATTCAGGTTGATCCAAAGAAGATAAAGGCGGTTCAGAGTTAGCCCAGACCATCTGCAGCCACAGAGATTCGTATATTTCTTAGCTTGGCAGGTTATTATCGTCGGTCTGTTTAGGGATTCTCATCTATCATATCGCGCTTGTCAGAAGGGTGCTTTATTTGTATAGTCGGATGAGTGTGAGAAGAGCTTTCAGAAGCTCAAGGCAGCCTTGACCACAACTCCAATGTTGATTTCGCGATCAACTTTAGGTTTATATACCTTGTATTGTGATGCTTTGAGAGTTGATATTGGTTGTGGATTAATGCAGGAGGGTAGAGTTATTGCTTATGCTTTTTGTCAGTTGAAGCCTCATGAGAAGAATCATCATGTTCATGATTTGGAGTTGACTGCTATTGTACATGCACTGAAGATTTGGAGGCATTACTTGTATGTTGTGTCTTGTGAGGTCGTAGCCTCCAGCACTTGTTCAAACAGAAGGATATCAATTTGAGGCAGTGGAGATGGTTAGAGTTACTAAAGGATTATGATATCACTATATTGTACCATTCGGGAAAAGCCAATGTGGCAGCTGACGCTTTGAGCCGAAAGGCGGTGCGTATGGGGAGTTTGGCATATATTGCAGTTGGGGAGAGACCTCTTGCAGTTGATATTTAGGCCTTGTCCAATCGGTTTGTGAGGTTAGATATTTCGGAGATTTGGCTTATGTTATTTCTCAATCTTCTCTATACGATCGCAGCAGAGAGTGCCAGTATGATGATCCTTATTTTCTTGTCCTTATAGACAGATTTCAGCACGATGATGCTAGAGATGTGACCATTGGTTATGATAGGATGTTGAGGATGCATGGCTGGGTATGTGTGCCTAATGCAGATGGGCTTCGGAGTTTATTATGGAGGAGGCCCATAGCTTGCGGTATTCTATTCATCCGGGTGTCGCGAATATGTATTAGGATCTGAGATAGCATTATTGGTAGAGGATAATGAAGAAAAATTTTGTGGGATTTGTAGCTTGGTGTCTCAATTTTCAGCAGGTAAAATATGAGCATCAAAGACCGGGTGGCTTGCTTCAGCGGATAGATATTCCAGAGTGAAAGTGGGAGCGGATCACCATGTACTTTGTAGTTAGGCTCTCACGGACTTTGAAGAAGTTCGATGCTATTTGGGTGATTGTGGGTCGACTGACTAGGTCCACACACTTCATTCCTGTGTGTACTACCTATTATTCAGAGCGTTTGGCTGAGATCTATATCCGGGAAATTGTTCATTTGCATTGTGTCCCAGTTTCCATTAGTTAAAATAGGGGCACCCAGTTTACTTCATAGTTTTGGAGGTCTGTGCTGCGAAAGTTGGGTACTTAGGATTAGTTGAACACAACTTTTCTCCCTCAGACAGACGAGCAGCCCAAACGCACTATTCAGATATTGGAGGACGTAATGCGCTCTGTGTCATTGATTTCGGAGGTTTCTAGGATCGATTTCTACCTCTCGCAGAGTTTGCTTATAACAACAGTTACCAATCGAGTATTCAGATGGCTCCAAATAAGGCTCTGCATGGGAGGCGATGTAGATCTCCAATTGGTTAGTTTGAGCCGGGTGAGGCTAGCTATTCGGGACAAACTTGGTGCAGGATGCTTTTGACAAGGTGAAGGTGATTCAGAAGAGTCTTCGTACAACGTAGCCGAGACAAAAGAGTTATTATGCTAGGAAGGTTTAGGATGTGTCATACATGGTTGGTGAGACGGTTCTGTTTACGGTTTCACCCATGAAAGGTGTTATGAGATTTGGGAAGAAGAGTAAACTATGTCCTCGGTTCATTTGGCCTTTTGATGTACTTCAGAGTATTGGGGAGGTTGCTTTTGAGACCCATCTTATGGAGTGTGCATCCAACATTTCTTGTTTCTATGGTCCAAAAGTATATTGGGGATTCGTCTTATGTTCTGGATTTCAGCATGGTTCAGTTCGATGGTGATTTGACTTATGATGTGGAGCCAACATCTATATTAGAGCATCAGGTTTGAATGTTGAGATCAAAGGATATAGCTTCAATGAAAGTGCAGTGGAGAGGTCCGCACATGGAGGAGGCTACTTAGGAGACCAAGCGGGAGACGCGGAGCAGATATTCTCACCTGTTTTAGGCTTCAGGTATGTTTCTTGACCCATTCGAGGATGAACATTTGCTTAAGTTGGGAAGGACATGATGACCCGGCCAGCCGCCTCATGAGTCACCACTCTATTTTCCCTATTTCTGCTTCTTATTGCTTTATTTATTGGTTCTATGTGTGATCGAGTTGGTTGGCTCGGGTTCGAAAAGGAATTGGTAAGGTTTGAGACACTTAGTCTTTTTTGAGGAAGCTTAAGTTAGATAAGTCAACCGGATGTTGATTTATGTATTAGAGATCTCGAATGTGGCTTCTGATGATTCGAATAGCTTCGTTATATGATTTGGGACTTAGGAGCGTGATCGAAATGTGTTTTGGAGGTCCAGAGTAGAATTAGGCTTGAATTGGAGAAATTGAGTTTTTGGCGTTTTTCGATTGATATGTGAGATTTTGATATTGGGGTAGGAATAGAATTCCGAGAGTTGCTGTAGTTCCTAGGTGTCATTTGGGATGTGTATGCAAAATTTCAGGTCATTCGGACGCGGTTTGGTTGGGTTTTTGATCAAAAGCGTAATTTAGAAGATTTTGGAATTCTTAGGCTTGAATCCGATGCGAATTGGGTGTTTTGATGGTATTTTGAGCGTCCGGAGGTTGGAATAAGCTTGAATAAGGTTATGGGATATGTTGGCATGTTTAGTTGAGGTCCCGGGTGCATCGGGTTACTTTCGGGTGGTCAATCAGACCATTTCATGTTGTTTGGATTCCGAAAAAACTGGTGAAGTGTTTAAGAGAATTTGACCTTCGCATTCGCGAGTAGGTCCTCGCGTTCGCAAAAGGTTAGCTTGCGAAGGCTGAGAGTAGCCTTCGCATTCGCGAGGAAGGCTCCTCGTTCTCAACGGGCTAAGTGATTGGGCATTGTGTTGGCGTGAAGTGGACCATGTTCGCGTAGATGAATTGGGAAGTTGAGCTTCAGGGTATTTTATTTATCGCATTCGCGAGTGAGATAATGCTATCATGAAGGGTTAAGAGGAGGATCCATCGTGTTCGCGAGTGGCTGGTCGCGATCACAAAAGAGGAAAAGCGGTCAACGTGAATTTGTGCTTCGCGAACGCGAGGCTTTGACCGCGTTCGTGATTAATGAATATTTATAGCTGGGCAAAATATTTAAAACCTGTTCCGCGCTAACTTCCACCATTTTTGATCATTTTTGGAGCTTTTTGAACAGGATTTAAGAGGGATTCAAGGGGAATCATTTGGAGGTAAGATTTATGGACCTAAAATTCGATTTTAATATGAGTAAAATTGAAGAACTAGGGCTTGAAACTGGAGACTTTGAATTTGGGATTTGAGGGGTCGTTTGTGGATGGATTTGATGCTTTTGGTATGAATGAACTTGGGGAGATATAAGGAATCTATTTATGTGAATTATTTCAGAATCCGATACGTGGGCTCGGGGGTTGGGTTTTCGTAATTTCATGATTTTTGTGGTAAATTGAATATTTTTGCGTAGGCTTTATTCCCTTAGCATATTTTCATACCGTAATTCTTATTTTGGATATATTCGACACGAGTGGAGGCCAATTCAAGGGGCAAAGGCATCGCGGGCTAAAGATTTGACCGGATTGATGTGAGTAATGGTTATAAATGATGTCTTGAGGGCATGAAACCTTGGATTGCACATCGTTGTGCTATATTGAGGTGAAGCACACGCTTGACGACGAGCGTAGGGTCGAGAACTATTGAGGATTGTGACTTAGTCCATTCCGAATGACTATTTTACCCTGTATTTGACTGAAATCTAATTACTATCATCATGATTTGGGTTGAATGCCATATTTGGGCCTTGTGCCAACTATTTGAACCCTTAGGGTATTTTTATTGCTATTTCCTCACTGTTTTGACTTTATACTTGAACTCACTCATGTTACATTTCACTGTTTTGTAAGTCAGCCATGTTTACTCTATTTTAGCACTTAAGTGATCTTTTAGAAGGTATTTGGCTAGAGAATCATGTTTTACTATTGCCCGAGGGGCTTGTAAGGATTTTGACTGAGTAAAGCCGAGGGACTATGTTGTGAGGAAACACAAATTATGATTAAGAGGCCGAGAGCCTGAGATATGTACGCCACGAGGTGGCTTGTTGATTATGAGGCTGAGGGTCTGAGATATATACGCTACGAGATGGCTTGATGTTGTGCTTAGGCCGTACGGGGCCCCTCAAGGAGTCTGCACACCTTTAGTACTCACTTTACTCCTTGCACCATGTGTGCAAATTCAGGCGTTGCTAATTATGCTAGTGAGAGTTGATAGCTCTCGGCAGACTTCGGAGTTCACGAGGTAGCTGCTTGACATCCACAGTTTCGTGTTACTCCCCATTATCTCATTTCTTGCCCATTAGTAGTTACTTTGTAATAGGTTGTAGACTTTTTAGACTTGTGTTAGAATTAATAGATGCTCATGACTGGTGATACCCCAATGTCGTGCTGTGTTGGCTTTAATTCTGCAAATTGTACTGTTCTCTGCTTATTTTTGGATTATTTATCATGTTTTAGACTTAATTCATATTGTTTAATTGCTTAAAACTGAATGGAAATATGTTAGCTGGCCTTGTCTTCATGAGAGGCGCCATCACGACCATGTCCAGCTTTTGGGTCATAACATACACTACATATAAAATTGAATACATAGCGTCAGCACATTGAATTAAAATAAGGAAAACAAACTTCATTGAAGAAACTTTATATATAAAGGTACTGTATGTTGAAGATACTAATTATACTGCTGAAAACAAATTGAATACAGTGTGTAGAATTAGATACATACTGTTGAATACATGCCACGATCCGGATTTTCCATCCTCGGGAGTAGTGATGGCGCCTACTAATGAGAGCTAGGCAAGCCAACCCTTAACTAACTTTTTCATTAACAAATTACTTCTTTTTAACAAATACCAGTGATAACATAAAAACAACGGAAATGTAAATACTTAAGCGGAAGGTAACGATGGAATATCTAAAAGTAGCGTTTATTACAATTTTTCAAATTCTCTAATACCCAAAATCTGGTGTCACAGTATCATAGACTGTCTAAGATTACTACATACAGGGTCTGAAGAAATAACAACACATTGCCTCTGAATAACGATAGAGAAAACAGGAAATAGAGATAGAGGGAGATGTCAGGACTTGGGGACGCCTGCAAGTCTACCTTGGGTCTCCGGGTGGACTGAAGGAAGCCCTCCAACTACTAATGTTGTTCAGTACCTGGATCTGTGCAAAAGAGAACAGAGTGTAGTATCAACACAACTGAACCCATGTACTAATAAGTGTCTAGCCTAACCTCGGCGAAGTAGTGACGAGACTAGGACCAGACTACTAACAAAACCTGTGCAGTATATATATATATATATATATATATATATATATATATATATATATATATATATATATATATATATATATAAAGAGAGAGATAGAGAGAGAGAGAAGAAAGGAAATACATGAATTAACCAATTAATATGGGAGGGGAGCACAGCTGTGGGGAAGATAACAACTCCAAATAAAAATCATCAAATAACGAAGAAAGCAACATAACTGAGGCATCAATAGAGATCAGGAATCAATTAGAGTACGGCATCATCCTTCGTGCTTTAACTCTCTTTCCTGACCAAACAATTATATGATAAAAATGTGCATGGCATCACCTTTCGTGCTTTTACTCTTGAATCGGCACGGAATAGTACATCGTGCGACACAATGTCACCCTTTTCTTTCAAATTCGGCTCCAAATCAATCGTATCCATACATAAATGACTTCATAACATCAAATAATGCTAAACAATTCGAATCCAATTCCTAATTATAGCTTTTCAATCATTCTTCTCAAAAGTTCAAAAATTGACCCCGGGCCCGCTTGGTCAAAACATGAGGTTCGGAAAAAAATCAAATCACCCATTCACCCACAAGCCCGAATATATAATTTGTTTCCAAATTCAACCCTAAAACGGGGTCTAAATCAAGAACAATCAAAAAGCCCTAACTTTATCCAAACCCCCAATTTTCTACCCTTAATCATATGTTTTAGGCCAAGAAATTCATTAGATGTTGGAGAAAATGGAAGAAAACGAGTTGGAGATTACTTACCCAAGGAGTTTTGGTTAAATAATGCATCAAGGATCGTACTGGAGCTTTGGAGAAGAAGAAGTTTTGTAAAATTTTTGGGAAATCCCGTTTGCATTCTGTTTTTGAAGCTCTAAAATAACTAGCCGTTTTAATACGCGTTCGCGATAGACCTCTCACATTCGAGATGGGCAAGCTTTTTGACCTTCACGTTTGATCCCTTGTGTTTGCGTCCTTTGGGTCGCGTTCGCATAAGGTGTTCTACCTTTCCCCTTGCCCAGGCCACTTGGTCTTCGCGTTCACGTGGCTAAAAATGCGTTCACAAAAGGTATAAGCCTCTCGCTGCTTCGCGTTCGCGACTTGGTTTTCGCGTTCGCGTAGAAGGAAGTTTCCTTCAGCAAATTTATTCATCGCGTAACTGAGGGTCCTCTCGCGAACACGAAGAATGCCATGCCAGAACAGGAAAACCTGCAACTTTTAATAGCCTAAAACCACTCCGAAACACTCCCGAGCCCTCGGGGCTCCTAACCAAACATATGCACTAACTCAACATCATCATACGAACTTATCAGTGCAATCAAATCGCCTAAATAAACTAAAAAAACAATGAATCAAACCTCAAAATCAAGGATTTTTCCAAAAACTTCATCAAGTTTAAATATTTAGAACTTTACGTCTGAATCACGTCAAACGACATTCGTTTTTAACCAAATTTTACAGGAAGGACTTAAAACATATATAAGACTTTTATCAAGCGCATGAACTAAAATACGCACCCGATGCCATCACTTTCTAATCAGATTTAATTTCAATTCTCCTTAAATATTTACAGAAAATAATTTTATAGAAATATTCATTTCTCGGGCTTGGGACCTCGGAATTCGATTTCGGGCATACGACCATGTCCCATATTTTTCTACGGACCCTCCGGTACCGTAAAATCACGGGCATAGGTCCATTTGCATATAATTTTGACCAAAATTAAATTTATTTATTTTAACATCAAAACTTAGCATTTTTCACAAAATTTCATATTTAAGCTTGCCAGCTACACGCCGGGACTGCACATGCAATTTGAGGCGACAAGAATGAAATGCGCTTACTTGGTCAACATATCAATAATCCCAAACTGCGTCGAACTTCTTCCGAGACTGTGGAAGCCCAGTAACAAAGTCCATAGTGATTCGCTCCCATTTCTACTCGGGAAGCTCAACCCTCTGAAACAATCCGCCAGGCCTCCGATTCTGATAGTTAACTTGCTGATAATTCAAACACTAAGCCACATATGCAATAATATCCTTCTTCATTCTACGCCACTAGTAATATTGCTGCAAATCCCGATACATCTTCGTGGTGCCCAAATGAATAGAATACCGAGAGCTATGGGCCTCCTCTATAATCACCTCTCGAAGCCCATTCACATTGGGCATACAAACTCGAACCTGCAATCTCAAAAGCCCATCAGTATCTAAGGTAACCTACTTGGCACCTCCACGCTGCATCGTGTCTCTAAGGACACACAAATGGGATCATCAAAGTGTCGATCACGGATACACTCCAATCATAAAGAATGAGTGACAGTTCAAGCTAATACTCAGCCAGGCTCAGAAATATACAACCTCACAAATAGATTGGCCAAAGCCTGAAATTCCAAAGCAAGCGGCCTCTAACCACCCAGAATGTAAGCATGACTGCCCATACTGGTTGACTTTCTAATCAAAGCATTGGCCACCACATTGGCCTTCCCTGGGTGATATAAGATGGTGATATCATAATCTTTCAGAAACTCCAACCATCTTTTGTGCCTCAAATTCAACTCCTTTTTCCTGATCAAGTACTGAAGAATCTTCTGATCAGTGAACACCTCACATGCCACGCCATATAGATAATGCCTCCAAATCTGTAATGTGTGAGCAATGGCTACCAACTCTAAGTCATGCACCAGATAGTTTTTCTCATGAATTGTCAGCTACCTCGAAGCATAGGCAATGACCTTGCCATCCTGCATCAACACTGCGCCAAGCCTAACACATGAAGCATCACAATAAACTGTATAAGGTCCTGAATCTTTAAGCAAATCAGCACCGGTGCCGTAGTCAACACTGTCTTGAGCTTCTAAAACCTCGCCTCACACTCAGCCGACCACCTGAACTGGGCACCATTCTGGGTCAATCTGGTCATCAGGGCTGCAATAGATGAATACCCCTCCACGAACCGTCGATAGTAGCCTGCCAACCCCAAGATACTCCGAATCTCTATAGCTGATGCTAGTCTAGGCCAGTTCTTGACTGCCTCAATCTTCTTTAATTCGGCTTGAATACCCTCTGCTGATACGACATGACCCAGGAATGCAACTGAACTCAATCAGAACTCATACTTCAAAAATTTAGCATATAGTTGACTATCCCTCAAAGTTTGAAAAACCACCCTGAGATGCTGCTCATGCTCCTCCCGGCTACGAGAATATATCAAAATGTGATCAATAAAGACTATTATGAACGAATCCATATAAGGCATGAACACCCGGTTCATCAAATCCATAAAAGCTGCTAGGGTATTTGTCAACCCAAATGACATAACCAAGAACTCATAATGCTCGTACCGAGTGTAGAGAGCTGTCTTTGGGACATCGGATGCCCTAATCCTCAACTAATAGTAGCTAGATCTCAAGTCAATCTTTGAAAATACCTTGGCACCCTGAAGCTGATCGAACAAATCATCAATCCTTTGTAGCGGATATTTAATGTTTATTGTTACATTGTTCAACTATCGGTAATCAGTGCACATTCTCATTGAACCGTCATCTTTTATTAACGAACAACATCGACGCACCCCAAGGCGATACACTAGGTCTAATTAAACCCTTCTCAAGCAAGTCCTGCAATTGTTCTTTTAACTCTTTCAACTCAGGCGGGGCGATATGATATGGCGGGATAGAAATGGGCTGGGTGTTCGGAGCCACATCAATGCGAAAATCAATATCCCTGTCCGTGGGCATACCTGATAGGTTTGAAGGAAGAACATCAGGGAACTCACGAACAACGGGCACAAAATCAATAGGAAGGACCTTAGTACTAAAATCACGAACATAAGCCAAATAGGGCAAACACCTCTTCTCGACCATACGCGGAGAGCCTTCGCATACAAGATAACTCTATGGGAAAAATGACCAGGAATTCCTCTCTACTCTAAACTAAGCATACCCAGTAAAGCTAAGGTCACATTATTGGCATGGCAAGCCATGATAACGTAGTAATGTGATAACCAGTCCATCCCCAATATAATATTGAAGTCAACCATGTCTAAAAGTAACAAATCAACACGAGTCTCAAGATCCCCAATCACCACAATAGAATCACCCACTGGTGTAGACACATTAACAAGAACACCCAATGCATCACTTGGCAAGACCAAGTACGGGGCAAAGTAAGATGACACATACGAATACATAGACTCAGATAAAACAACACTGACACACCTCTATCACAAACCAAAATCGTACTTGTAATAACTGCATCCAAAAACTCAGTCTCGGGCTTGGCCTAAAGAGCGTATCATCGAGCTGGGCCCACCACTCTGATCTACCTCTCTAGGACGGCTGAAGCTGGCTAACCTCCACCTCTAGTGGCCTGATCTCCACCTCTAGGACCTCTACCTCTACCTCTAGCACCTATACCCCCACCTTTAGCTGGCTAGGCGGGCTATGGAACATCTGGTGCCTGTACCATGGCATGAGAACCATGATGTTGCAAGCTACTCGGTGCTTGAGGGAAAAACCTAGCAATGTGACCGGGATCACCACAAGTGTAATAAGCCCCCGGCTGCTGAGATTACTAGCCCTGTCGACCTGAATGACCACCTCAGAAACTTTGAAGCTGTGGTGCACTGAAGAACTACTGATCAGGATACTGCCGGCAAACCATGGCCAACTGAAGCAACGTGAGAAACCTGGAGTGCTTACTGGAAGGGCCTCGGAGGATGACCCCTATCATACAAATCTCTGCCTCCAGACGAGGCACCACTGAATTTGCCTGACAAAGGGGGTCCCTTGTCTGCTCTGTTACCACCTCCTTGTGATAATACCATCTAAACCCTACGGGCAACATTGGCCACCTCCTGGAAAGATATCTCACACCTAGCCTTTCTGGCCATCTGAAGACAAATCGGCTAGATGAGTCCATCAATAAATCGTCTCACTCTCTCCCTCTCAGTGGGGAGTATAAAAAGATCATGGCGAGCCAAATCAATGAACCTGGTCTCGTACTGGGTGACTATCATGGAACCCTACTAGAGGCACTCAAACTGCCTCTGATAGGCCTCTCGCTGAGTAACTAGGACAAGCTTCTCCAGAAACAACACTGTAAATCGCTCCCATGTCAAGACTGGCGATCCTGCTAGTCTAGCTAAGCAATAATCCCTCTCCCAAGTCTTGGCGGATCAAGACAAGCAAAATGTAGCAAAATCAACCCCATAAGTCTCAATAATAACCATGTTCTGAAGAAGACAACTATCCAATTCATCTTGGGGATCCTCAGTAGATGCACCGTTGAAAGTAGAAGTGAAGAGCTTGGTGAACCTGTCCAGCCTCCATAAGGCATCAGCGGACATAGCCTCTCCATAGCTGGTCTGAGCTACCACACCCGGCTGTACTTCCCCAACTGGCTAAACCGTTGGAGTCTGAATCTGAAGAGCTACCTGCTCTGGAGTTCGAGTAGCAGGAGTTTAAGCCCCTGCTCCAGCTGAGAAGTGGTCGGTGCTATAGGAAGTAAACCTACTTAGGTAACACTCTCTATTAGTCCTACAAATTGGACCAGAGCGCCCTGAAGAATCGGGGTAGCCATAAACTCCTCTAGGACCTAAGCTGGGCCCACCAGAACTACTAGGGCCGGAACCTCCTCCTCAAAATTAATCTCAGGCTGCGCCACTGGTGCTGCTGCTCGGGGCTGAGCTCTGACCCTACCTCAGCCTCTAGAACGGCCTCGACCTCACCCTCTGTCCCTAGTGGAAGATGCTATTGGGGGCTCGAGTTGCCGAGCAATAGATGAGGAAGTGCGTGTTCTTTCCATTTGTGAAAGAATAGAGTAGAAATTCAATTAGCATTGAGAAATCAAACCACACGACAAGAAAAAACAAATGCAAAGTTTTTCCTACTCTGTAGCCATTACGGGATAACTACACACCTCTCAGTACCGATACCTCAGACTCTACTAAGCCACTCTGTGAACTGCAAGACCCATGTAACCTAGAGCTCTGATACCAACTTTTCATTACCCGAATTTCCCACCCTCGGGAGTCGTGATGGCGCCTGCTAATGAGAGCTAGGCAAGCCAACCCTAAACTAAATTTTTCATTAACAAATTAATTCTTTTTAACAAATACCAGTGATAACATAAAAACATGGAAGTGTAAATACTTAAGCGGAAGGTAACAATCGAATATCTAAAAGAAACATCAATTACAACTTTTCAAATCCTGTAATACCCAAAATATGGTGTCACTGTATCACAGACTGTCTATGATTACTACATACATGGTCTGAAGAAATAACAATACACTGTCTCTGAATAAAGATAGAGAAAATAAGAAATAAAATAGGGGAGATGCTAGGGCATGCAGATACCTACATGTTTACCTTGGGTCTCCGGGTGGACTGAAGGAAGCCCTCCAACTACTGTTGTTGTCTCGTACCTGGATCTGTGCAAAAGAGCACAGAGTGTAGTATTAGTAGAACCGACCCTATATGCTGGTAAGTATCTAGCCAAACCTCGACGAATTAGGGACGAGGCTGGGACCAGACTACCAACAAAAGATTTGCATTCAAATATTTATATACAGAGGAAGGAAATACATGAATTAACCAATCAATATGGGAGGGGGAGCATGCTACGGGAAAGATAACAACTCTGAATAAAAGTCATCAAATAACGAAGAAAGCAACATAACTTAGGCATCAATACAGAATCAGGAATAATTAGTGCACGACATCATCCTTCGTGCTTTTACTCGCATCCTCACCAAGAAATGATATAATAAAAATGTGCACGACATCACCCTTCTTGCTTTTACTCTCTTTCCTCACCAAAACAATTATATGATAAAAATGTGTACGGCATCACCCTTCATGCTTTTACTCTATTTCCTCACATATAATCAATAGAATCAGCACGGAATGGTATATGGCGCGGCACGACATCATCCTTCGTGCTTTAACACTCTTTCCTCACAATAACAAACAATGCACGGTATCACCCGTATTTCTTTAACACTCTTCCTCACCCAAACAACAATCACAAACAAGGGGCAAGGGAGTAAACGAATAATAATAGAAATCCCGGCAAGGGAACACAATTTGATAGTCAAATCATGGAAAACGAACAATATCAAAAATCTCAGCATCCTGACTAGGGAGATAATCAACAAGAAACAAACATTTCGGCAAGAGAACAATTTAATAACTCTTTCTCTTTCTTTCACTTTTACTTCACAACTCAGTTTACCACTTGAGCTAATGCTCCAAAAGGTTCAATCATCTCATATACTTAGCTTAATTATAGCTTTCCAATCATTCTTTCCAAAAGCCCAAAAATTGACCCCGAGTCCGCTTGGTCAAAACACAAGGTTTGGACCAAAATCAAATCATCTATTTACCCACGAGCCCAAATATATAATTTGTTTTCAAATTCGACTAGAAAACGAGATCTAAATCAAGAACAATCAAAAAGCCCTAACTCTACCTAAATCCCTAATATTCTACCCTTAATCATATATTTTAGGCCTAGAAATTCGGTAGGTGTTGGTAAAAATAGAAGTAAACGAGTTGGAGATTACTTACCCAAGGAGTTTTGGTAAAAAAGTGCTTCAAGGATCGTCTTGGAGATTTGGAGAAGAAGAAGTTTTGTAAAACTTTTGAGAAATGCCGTTTGCATTCGATTTTTGAAGCTTTAAAATAACTGGGTGTTTTAATGCTATGCGTTCACGACAGACCTCTCGCGTAAGTGATGGGTCAGACCTTTTGGCCTTCGCGTTCTCGTACAGGGGCTCGTGTTCATGAAGCCATAGCTCTTCGAGTCCTCGCATTCACGTCCTTAGGGTCGCGTTCGCATAATGTATTCTACACTTCTCCCTGCCCAGGCCACTTGGCCTTTGCGCTTGCGTGGCCAGCAACGCGTTTGCGAATGTATAGCTCCCCGCGACCTGGTCTATGCATTCACGTAGAAGGAAATTTCCTTCAGCATATTTTTTATTCATCGCGTTCGCGAGGCCCTCCCGTGAACGCGACGAAGGCCATGTCAGAACTAGAAAACCTGCAACTTTTAATTGCCTAAAACCACTCCAAAACTCAATATCATCATACAAACTTATCCGTGCGATTAAATAAACTAAATAACCTCAAAATCAATGAATCAAACATCAAAATCAAGGATTGTTCCAAAAACTTCATCAAGTTTAAAATTTAGAACTTTAAGTTCGAATCACGTCAAACGACATTCGTTTTTAACTAAATTTTACATGAAGGACTTAAAACATATATAAGACCTGTGCCGGGCGCTGAAACAAAAATTCGGGCCCGATACCTTTGCTTTCTAATAAGATTTCATTTCAATTCTCCTTAAATATTTTTAGAAAATAGTTTTACAGAAAAATTCATTTCTCTGGCTTGCAACCTCGAAATTCGATTTCGGGCATACGCCCATGTCCCATATTTTTCGACGAATCCTCCGGGACCGTCAAATCAGGGGTCCGAGTCTGTTTGCCCAAATGTTGACAAAAGTCAAACTATTTATTTTAACATCAAAACTTAGTATTTTTTTACAGAATTTTATATTTAAGCTTTTCGGCTACGCACCCGAACTACGCATACAAATTGAGGTAACTCTAAATGGGGTTTTCAAGGCCTCAGAGATACATAATTTAATTAAAATTAGGTAATGACCCCTTTGGGTCTTCACAATACATTTAAGTATCACTTTGCATACACTTAAATCCATACTAATAAATAAACAAGTGCTCTCAATAAGGCATATAGTTAAATACCTAATGAAGAATACAAACTGCTTTTAACATATTGATAGATAAAATGGTGAAACAAATTGAAATCTGAGTACATATAAATACACTAAATACACAGAAATTCATTGAATTCAAAGAGCAACAGATGAAATAGTCACATACAGTGAATATAGTGTTTAACTGTATTTCTGATAATGTAGAAGTACGTCTGAATACACCGTGTCCATAAATATGAATATAATGAATACATAATTTGTATGTCAATAAAAAAATTGTGAATAAAATTAGACAAAAAAATTAGAGAAATATGAATTAAACTAATTGTACAAGGGTTGTATCTTACATCGTGATTTCATAATTTACGTCAAATGAGAGAAGGTAAAATTAATTTTTTGAAGTGACTTCATCAATTCCAAGATCCAATGTTATATGCATTGTTGACTTGTTTTTGTCTTCCTTATCCTTTCTAAAAGGAATTGGAAAAAATATTACTTCTACATAATAATTGATAAAACTATACATTATACATCAGAAAAAAAAAACTTGCTTTTGATCATGTTTAGCAAGAAGACCATTACGAATCTATTTCTTGTATTTATGAGTGACTAGTGTAGGATGTGACCCCTGTATTAAATTATCTTCAAAGGGATATTTTTTGTCAAATATGGAAGTCAACTTTACTCAGGTACATGTGGTTCATCGAAGTCATTAATAGCCACATTGAATTATACTTATTATGGGAAAATATATCATAACTTTATAATACATTTTTTTGTATAATAATTTACTAACCGGCGGAGTAGAAATTTGAATCGTAAGGTGAAGAATACCATCGACTTGGATACCGATTCCTATGAGGGGGTAAAGGGGTTGAATAACAAGTTTTGCTGTTTGATGTATCACAATACTAGTTTTTTGAATTTGATTTGGAAGGAACTCATCAGCCAACTCAAATTGTGATACATGTATTTCTTTGGTTACATCCTCGCAAGTTTTAGGTGGTATGATACACGACACCTACGATGTAGTAGGCCCTTCTTTTCTTACTTCACCATAAATAGGATAACCTCTGTATATGCATTTAAAGTGTCTCCAGTTAAAATAGCATGTGGGAGTTCATCGTCATGAATGTCGATGTTCAACTTCCTTTCCATTGTCTAATAATACACCTAATAGAATATATTAATATAGCACATATTTTACAGACATGTATATCTGTTAATGTATACAAATGTATATGTGTGTATTCTGAACCATGTATGTTGTTATGTATATGATTAAATTGAAGAATAATTAAGGCTGTTTTAGAATATGTATTTAAAAAGTCATAAATACAGATACAACAATGTGTTTACATGTAGATAAGTATATTATGGAACATGTATGTTACTGTATATATGATTAAACTGAAGAATAATAAAAGCTGTTTTAAATATGGATTTAGAAAATCCTGAACAATTGTATTAACATGTATATAATTGTATTCTGTAACATGTATGTTGTTGTATACATGATTAAACTGAATAATAGCAAAACCTAACTTACAACATATATTCAGAATATAGTTATATAAACATAGACATACACTAATTACACATGGATCGCTATACTCCATATATACTAAAGAGTTTGAAAAGTTTTAACCTCTTAGTTCTCCCCAACAGCTATATCACTTTGTGTTTGCCATTTGGGATTATCGTACAAGTTGTCCTCGGATGACATTTGAATACCACCATCATGTCTTCGGTGTATTTCTTTCTTTAGTATACCCTTTCTATATTCTGATTGGCTTCAATGTGTTCAGAAAGCTTTTTGAAATTTTTATTGATCAATGTTCGTAGAGAAGTGAACTTGCCCGTCACCTAATCAATACACATACAATTAGAGAGGAGTTAGAAACATAAAAGAAAGTTAATATATAAACTGTAAAGTTAAATATGTTTTAACAGTACTCACATAATCCTTGAATGAATTTAGATCCTTCCTCAAAGAAGATAAATCATCTGATTTGGAATCTGCTGGCTTCTTAACATACAATATAGTTTCCTTGAATTCAGTATTACCAATAGAAGGGAACTTGGTTTGAGGTATTGCGGACATATGTGGAATTGGACTCTCTACAATTAAGGGATCAATTAGTTGTTGTTTGCGCTTTTGTGACACGGTGATGAATGTGGACCAACATTGCTTCATGTTTCTTCCTACGATTAAGAGGCCGTATAGAAATGAAGTAATCCGACTCATTTTCATTGTTGTCTGAATGAATAGGACTTCTGTCTACATCAATGCCTTCCGGAAAAAGCTGAATAACAACAAGCTCTGAATAGTTTGGTGGAATGCTGTTGTATACCATTTAAAAATAAAAATACACCCAAAGTAAATGATACTTGATGTATGATTACAAATGTAATACGATGGGAATTATATAAATGTATATATTCAGTTTTGTTGTACACAAAATCATGCAAATTGAATTAAATGTGTATTTGTAAAGTGTTTTATGTAGTCTAATGTATCCTAATTAATTTGGAAAACAATGACTGCATGCTACTATTTTATGTATGTTGTATACAACTGTATTTAATTTTTAGTTCTAACACTTTATTATGTATTCGACATAATTTTGCAACAGGGACATTGATGTATGATGCGTTGAACTGTATTCAATGCTAATTTCAACAATGATCTCAATAACATGAATATATTCTAAAATAAATATATTAGCCAATTAACGAATAGTAAATTATCATATTTCATGGTTGTTGAACCTGTCGTTCATCAAGTAAGCATAAGTTGGATGCTTGACAATGGATATCTAATTTAGTATTCTGGAAATTTGGTTATCAACTTGCAGTGCAATTTTAGGGTCAGCCTTTGAACAACACTTGTAAAATCATAGTTGCATAACAATAGACATTCCATCTATCCTATAATACTTCTTTTGAGAATCCATCTTCTTGATAATGGATTAAATAAGGTGTTCGAATGCATACTTACCCCATGGATAATCAGAATATTTCCCGCTCTCGACCAACTAAAAATATAGTCTTGGAATGGTAAAAGAGTTCTTCTCGGTGGATAATATGAAAGTGCGAATGAAATATAACACAGCTATTTTGATGGCATCCCCATAGTTGTCATAACAACAATTCTTGTCGTCAGAGCATTTCAAAAATCTTTATTCTTGACATTCTTTGCACCGCCAAAGTATGTATTCACAATCCTTTTAGGCATCTTTGTGTTAAACTGAAAATCATTAGCTTCATTAACATAATTGAGACCAGTAACCAACGCAAACTCCCTGATTAAAATAATATTTTACTATTTCCATATATTGAAAATGAATCATCATTACTTCCTTCCAACTGCAGAACCATGAAGCACCTGAACAATTGATGTACCTAGAAAATCACGAAAACTAATCTTAAAACGTAAGAACTAAGGCTAGAGAAATTAGACTTTTGATTTGAGATTCGAATGACCATTTGAGGTCGGATTTGTGAACTTTTGGTATGTATAAACTCGTACGGAGACGAGGAATCCATTGATGTAAAAGTTTCTGAATTTGGAGAAGTAGGACCGGGGGTCGAGTTTTGGTAATTTTGGGATTTGTGCCCTTTATTGATTGTTTTTGCTTAGGCTTTGTTCCTTAGCATATTTTGATGCCCTCGTTCTAATTTTGGATAGATTTGATGCATGTGGAGGTCGATTTATGGGGCAAGGGCATTGCGAGCTAGAGAACTAGCAGGTTCAAGGTAAATAATGATTGTAAATTATGTTTTGAGGGTTTGAAACCCTGGATTGCACATCGTAGTGCTATATTGAGTTGAGGCACATGCTGTTTGATGAGCGTGGGGTCGTACACTATTGGGGATTTTGACTCGATTCGTCTTGACTGATAATTTAAAATGCATTTGATTGAAAATTATTTGCTACCATCATTTTTGGGCTGAATGCCATATATGGGCTTCGTCAACTATTTGAACCCTTCGGGGCTTTTATTTGATATTTCCTCACTCTTTAATTTATTACTTCAACTCAATCATGTTATTTTTTAATGTTTTATTACTAAGCTATTTTTACTTAGTTTTGAGACTTAAATAATATTTTAAATGGTGTTTGGGGCTGAGAAACACTGTTTACTATCTCCCGAGGGGCTTGTGATAATTTTTGACTGAGTAAGGCTGAGGGCATGTATTGTAAGGAAATATTGATACCGGTTTGAGGCCAAGGACCTGAGGTATGTACGCCTCTTGATTGATATGAGTCAGAGGGCCTAGATGTGATGCCACGAGGTGGATTTTTATCACTCTTGGATCGTAAGGGGTCCCTCCAGGAGTCTGCACACCCCCCAGTGAGCGCGACTACCCATTGTGATGTGAGATTGAGCCCGAGAGGCTGGTACTGATCTGGGTTGTTGCTCGAGGGGTGGCTTTGTTGATATTTTGCCCGAGGGAAAATTTTCTAATTGTTTAATTTATCCTAATTATCTTTCAATTACCTGTTTACTGGTTGAAAAGAGGATTTTACTTGATTTTTACTGGTTTTCCTATTTTTAAGCGATTTCATTGCTTCATTATAGAATGCCTTGTGCCTTTTGTGTTTTCTTACTTTCAGCCATTATATATATTCTTTACTCATTGAGTTGGAGTACTCACTTTACGCCCTACACCATGTGTGCAAATTCAGGTGTAGCTATTTTCGCTCCGGAGTGATGATTTCCTCCAGTTCCAAGCGGGCCTTTAGTGATTACGAGGTATCTGTTGATGTCTGCAGCCCTGTGTCTCTACTCCTCTATTATTTATATTCCTTTTCAAACATTTGTAGTAGTTTATGTAGATGCTCGTGCCTTGTCACACCCCGGTTAGGCCCGTGTCAGGTTGGATTTTTCCGCGTGGTTATCGATTTTTTCTGTTGTTCAGTGTATTTAAATTATTTTTAGATTATTCTTATGTTTGTCAATTGCTTGGAAAGATGAATTGGGTTGAACTGGCTGGCCTTGTCTTCACGAGAGGCGCCATCACGACCGGGTTCGGGGTTTTGGTCATGACATTTATATTATGAGGAAAGTCCATCAGAATAGGACGTTTTATCGTAGGAGGGAAAATGTAATGATCAATGAAAAGATTTTATGCACAATAGCAAGACAAATAAAAGCAAATATTTGATAAACTTCCCTTTGAAGTAAAAGATTTGATAAACTTCCCTTTGAAGTCTCTTCTCTTCTTTTCTTTCCCTTCTCTTTTTTTTTTTTTTGTTTTTTTTCTTGTTCCTTTTTTTTCTTTTTTCTTAACCTCTTTTCTTGCACTGCTTTATTCCTGATTCACACAAAGAAACATTTGTCATTTTTGAAAATGGTGGCCGGTTTTTGGCCTTGAGTCTCGGACAGCTTGGCTTCTACTCAATCAGTTTGAGTCGGTCTCAAAAGACTTATGTTCTGCACAACCTCTGATTATTTCTCACCCAGTACCATTTTTATTTGCAGCTCAATCGGCCTTATCCCAACTAGAGATCTTTACTTAGGTGAACTTTACCCGATATCTTGAACGACTTCTTACTTTTTGAGTAATTTTTCTAGTAGAGAGAATCACCAGTTATATTTCTTGCACCAAGTAAGCTGAAAAAGCTCTTTTTTGGGGAGCCTCTCTATGAATCCTAATGTTATAATGACAGTAACAACTGAGTGCTGGCTAAATTTATTTTTATGCAACTGAAAAGCTGGTAGCATATTTTGAAATCATTTCTTACTTCTTTTGATAAGGATGACTCAGATTGAAGGACGAAATGATGCAATACACAAATATTACAATAAATGGCCCTGTCAGAAGGACAAAAGGAAGATTTCTTTTTTCTTTTTTTTTCAATAACTAGCCTTAATGATCATGACATGCATTTTAAACTTAACAACCGATGTATCAAACAGACTAAATCTTCCTTTTTACTATTCTTATGACTTTGAAGTCAGGCTTGTTCATGCTAACCCTTTGCATTAGCTTCATGACTCACTTTCGACTAGTGGTGCTCCGGAGTATCTTCACCAGCAAGTCTCTCTGATTTATTGATTTGTGCTTACGATCGTCTTACAGTACCCGTCAGGGTTTTCGCTAATAAGACTCTCTCATTTTACTTTTTTTTTCTTTCCCTCTTTTATTAGCAACCCGATGGTGTTATATGTCGTGTGGCAACTATTGCTCATTGCATGCATCTCTTGCCATTCTTGAAGGCATATCAGGAGGTCTTTATTTAGAAGATTTTTGGATAGGGTTGGAAAGGAAGGTCGGCATGAAGGCTAAAAGTAAACTCAAAATGAGGGGTTGCAGACTTAGAACTCTTGGAATCAACTCTTCCAAAAAAAAAAAATCTTTTCCCCCGTTTCAGATATTGGGGATTTTTGGATTTTTCTTTTTCTTTTTTCTTCTAAATTCTTATTTGGTTGGACCAAAATCTGAGGCTACCTACGTATCCTTATTTTTTATGGAACCAGATCGAACGTAGTTCAAATATCTGACCTAAATTATTTTTCATCTTTCTTTCTTTTTTTTCCTTTCTTTTTTTTTTTTTTTTTTGGTTTTCTTTCTTTCTTTCGTTTCCCTTTTTTTTCTTTTTTCTTCTTTTTGTTTTCACCAGCTTCTATCTTCTGAGGGCATGGACCTTCGACAATTTTTTTCCACTAGAACTTTCAAGGAGCTGCCCTAGTTTGTACTCTTGGGACCTGGACCTTTATTGTTTTTATTTCATTTTTTTTTGACTTCTGACTCTAAACTTGATTCCAAAAGAGGGTGGCCAAAGCTTGACCTTTATTATTTTCAATTGCTAAGCTTGACATTTAGCCACAAGTTTGCTCATTAGAATCACCATGGCCTTCTTCAATTTTAGTCAGCGAATTCCCGAGAGAATTCTCATATTCCATGTTACCCCGCATCATCCCCGCAAAGTGTTCATCATCATGTGTAGGCAAAGTACTCTACGCGATACTCTGGGTGTCGCTGTCCTGGATCACAATCAGTTTTTCCTAGATTATCCTTTCTATTTCTCTTTTCAAATCCTGACAACTTTAAACTTTGTGCCCCTGGGCATTGGAACGGTATTCACACCCTTTAGATAGGTCAAAGCTTCTTGCACGTATGTCCATATGATTTGGAGGAATGGGTGCAATCATGTCATGAGGCTTTAACTTCTCAAATAAGCTTACATAGGACTCACCTATTGGTATAAAATTATCTTTCAACTTTTGTTCCCCTTTATACCCCAGGCTTGGATGTGGGTTATAGGGAACCTACAAATTTTGTGGAGGTTGTGGATATTTTGTGATGCTCGTGCTTGCCTTCTGGGGTGCTTTGGTGGCTGGACAACATACTGAGGTGCAACAATAGAGTATTGAGGGTTATGAGGTGGATAATAGTACTCAGGGGAGTCATGGAAAACTTGATGAGGTTGCTCATACATTCGAGATATTCTCCTGGAACCTCTTCTCAACCCTGATGTTATGATCATTTCTTCAACCTTCTCATTCGTGTCACTAAATTATCAAGTTTAATATGGACAATCTGAGTTGCGGCTTTGAGAACTACTTGAATTATAATTCTGCCTTTCTTAAGACCATACTCAACCATTTCCCCCATTTTGATTGCTTCTGAGAAGTATTTAACCACTAGGGACATCATGTATTGAAAATAATCTAGCTTTTGAGCCTGAAGAAACACAGTGATTAGCTTGTGGTCATCGATGGGTGGCTTAACTCTAGCTGCTCGTTCTCTCAATTTTAATGGCATATTCCCTGAGACTTTCAGCTAGTTTGTTCTTCAAGATTGAAAGGGAATTGTAGTCTGGGAAAATGTTAATGTTGTATTGGAAATGTTTGGCAAGGCCCGTGCCATGTCATCCGAGACGTACCAGTGAGATGTGTCTCGATCCATAAACCATTTGGATGCTACTTCTGTAAGGCTTTCCCCAAAATAAGGTATTAGCAATTCTACACTTCTTCTTGCACCTCTTAGCTGATTGTAATACCTTTTCAAGTGGGCTATGGGGTCTCCATGTCCATCATAATTTTCAATTTGGGGATCTTGAAACTAAGTGGCAAGTGGGCATTGGAAAACCAACATAAATCCTTGAAGGCAATACTCTTCTGATGTGATGACCCGAAAGGTCATCACCTGTGTTCTTACTTATTCTATAACTCCGAGGCATTGAAAACCTTATTTAGGATTGCATCAATATGCGTGCGCAGTCCGGGTGCATTGCGAAAAGCTTAAATATGAATTCTGTGAGAAAAATGATGAATTTTGATATTAATATGATTAATATTGACTTCGGTCAACATTTTGGGTAAACGGGCCTAGACCTGTAATTTTACGGTCTCAGAGGATCCGTAAGAAAATATGGGACTTGGGAGTATGCCCGGAGTCGGATTTCGAGGTCCCAAGTCGGAGAAATAAAATTTTATGTGAAATTGTTTCCTGAAAATAACTAAAGAAATTGGAAAATGAAATTGATTAAAAGACTATGGTATCAGGCTCGTGTTTTGGTTTCGATGCCTGGTAAGTTATATTTTGGGGGTTTTGGACCTCAATTCGAGGTTCGATTCCAAAATAAATTATATATTTGAGTTCATAGCAGAATGGGTAATCGGGTTTTGGTTATTTTTGACCTTTTGGGGAATGATGATGAGAAAGCTATAAGTTGACGTAGGGTTTGATTTGTTTAGCATATATTGATACTACAAAGTCATTATTGCATAGATTTGGTTGATTTGAGCCAAATTTGAGAGGAAAAGCGATTGTTCAGGATTTAATTGGTCGTGGAAGTTTGAGGTAAGTGTTTGGTCTAACCTTAGCTTGAGGAAATAGGAGTTGAGTCTTGTTTGCTACTTTCTATTTGATCGAGTACGGAGTATAGGCACGGTGATGAGTTTCTATACATTGCTATATAGCATGACCATGAGTCCTTATGTTGCGGATATTTTGTTTTGGTAATAACTTCCATGTTTGATCGATGACTTCTATATGCTGTAAAGGGTATGAGAATGGAAATTGTGATATTTAATTTCGTGGAGCGTTGGCTTGAGTTGAAATACAAATTGTGAGTTACATGAGATAAGTAAATCCTTGGAGCACTGGCTCAAGCGATAAAATAAATTTTAAGATGAAAGTGAAAGAAGAGAATGATTTACTAAGTTGCTCCCTTGCCGAGATTTATTGTTTAACTGTGAACCCGCTGACCCCGAGTCTCTTGAGCACTTGTAATAGCTTCGATGTAAGTTATCATTTTTTCTTGGATCTTGTGAATTATGGATGTGTTGTCGGCTTATCACAAGCCGACCACCTCCAAGTTTCTTCAAATTCAAAACAAACAATATATTAGAATGGACTGAGTCGGTCCTTATTATTATCATCATATTTTTTTTCTTTTTCATCTTTTTCATTTTTCTGGTTGATCGAACCTGATGTTGGTTTCCTATATATCATGTAGGAACATGAATCAGATGTTGCGTAGTTCGGAAATATAAGGAATAAGCAAATGAACTAACTCTTTTTTGGATTTTGGACTTTTTCGAAAGAAATACTTAAAAAGAAAAAACAATAATATTTTTGGATTTCGATTTGTTTGTTTGTTTTTCTAATATTGAAAAGAAAGACTTCTAAAGAAGAAATATTTTTTTTGAGTTTCGACTTTTTTTTCCTTCCTTTTTTTCAAATTTCAAAAAAAAACTTTTAAAGAAGAAAAGAAATATTTTTGGATTTTTTTGGAATTTTATTTTGAATTTATGAAAGAAATTCTTCTAAAGAAAAAGGAAATATTTTTGAATCTCAAATTTTTTTTTTAATTTTTGAAAGAAGAATGAAAATATTTTTGGATTTTGAGAAAAAATTAAAAGAAAATATTTTATTTTTTCAAAAATTGAGGTCTAAAAGAAAGACTCTATAAAGAAGAACAAAAATAATTTTTTGGATTTTTTTATTTTTATTATTTTTGGATTTTTGGGAAAAAGACTTCTAAAAAAAGTAGAAAAATGTTTTTTGGATTTTGATTTGATTTTCTCTTCGAATAAAAGGCTTCTAAAATGAAAGAAAATATTTTAGAGATTTAAAAATTAGGGGCGGAACAGATGAGACTTTTGTGCGTATCTCACATCCGGTGAGAATCAGACACGTGTCCCGTGTAGTTCGGCCAGTTTTGACACAATTGGAAAACATGATGTTGACTCCCTTTAATTTTGGGATTATACCTTAGATTTAACTCCTAAATTCATGAGAATCTAAAGGAAAATTTGGGAAATATTTTAAAATCTTCTATTATATAAAATGATGATGTGAAGGACGAATTAGTATAGGAATTTGATAATTTTGTTATGGTTGAACTCGTATCGAAATGGGTATTCGGGTTTTATAAATTTTATCAGGTTCTGAGGTGCGATCTCGGGGAGATGACTTTCGTTGACTTTTTGCAATTTGTGTAAGGATCATAGCTTTGGTAATTGGAATTGTTTTATCTTTCATTGTTTGAAGTATTTACATCGTCTTTTGCTAGATTGAGCCAACAGTTGGTAAAGGAATAGATAAATTGAGTATAGAGTTTGCCGATTTGAGGGTTTGAGCATAATCTTGAACCAGAAAGTAGGCTTTGAGGCGAATTAAGTCTCCTTTCTAACCTTGGAAGAGAGAATTAACCTCGTAGGTAAAATAATTTGATATGTGTTCTTTATTGTGGGGGCTACATATGCACGGATTGACGAGAGTCCGCGCATAGCTACTATTATATTTGAGTTCGGTTAGTCTGAACCCAAATCATGCTATACTTGCTATGTCTGCAACCATCTTGTTAATTTGATTGCTTAAATCACATTGAACTTGGTATAGGAATTTTAAAAGGATCAAATTCATTTTCTTGACCGTTAAATAAGAATTTGCATTTCCTTGAATAAAACCTTGTTGATTTTTTTATTTGAATGTGCTTATCTTTTTGTGGAGCGAGCCGAATGCCTCAACGTATTTAATAGATGCATAGAGGTTCGAGTCGTCCTACCCTCAGTAGTGTAGATTTTTATTTATGTGTTGGATTAGGTCGTACGACCTTTGCATGATTTGTAATTGTATTGATTGCTTTGGAATTTATAATAATTGATACCGCTTCATTGTCCTAAGATACACGTTGATGAATGATGAAACATAAATTTGGAGAACTCTTATTAATAAAAGAATTGGTTACTTATTTCATGATATTGAGGTTACAACCATTCTATACAACTCATGTTTAAATTATATCATTGGAATTTTACTTATACCCCATAGTAAGTATCGGAGTCGACCTCTTATCACTACTTCTTCGAGGTTAGACTGGATATTTACTGGGTACACGTTATTTCCGTGCTCATATTACACTTGTTCTACATTTTGTTGCACATACACTTGTATGTCTAATCGCCTTGTGGGCACATCAGCTTGGTTGATACGTGGACTTAGGTGAACTGCATCTTATGCTATAATCTACAACCACTAGAGTTTCCTTCAAAGTATATATTTCTCTCTCCTGTTTGTCACATTTGATATTTTCCAAAAGGGGATAGAGAGTTTTTCTAATTTAAGTGACATTAATCAAGATGAGATTATTTATTCAATTTCAGAATCGCCCCTTGGAATAATCATATGATGTTCAAGTCTGGGGTTTATTTTAAATTCCCAAATCAAGAAAATTGACTCTTATTTATGGTCTGCGAACACAGAAGACCGGAAAAGCAATTCTGTTAACCCGGGAGAAGGTGTGTGACACTCCTAAGTTATGTAATTTTTGCACGGTCGCTTAACTATTAACAATTGACCTACTTATCTTATTTATTACATGTTTTACACCTAATTTGCATTTTTAACTTTATAAACGCCTTTATTTACTTATGGAATTATTTCTGGAACAAGTCATGATATCATATACTTGTCATTTGGTACACATTGCAAAGCGTGCCACATGAAATGCACCAACGATTTACAACATATTTAATTTTATTATTATTCGAAGTTATGGTCGGGTCACATGAAATGCACACTCTATTGAATATTTATATATCATGATCACGCCAAGGTAACCGTACCCATAGCCACAATTATTTTTTTAATCGCACATACTCTGAACTTAATCTTGAAGCTTGTTAGCTACAAGTCCTGGTTCATTCTTCTTTAGTTTTTCGGATCAACACAGGACATGCAAAAATTGTAACTTCAATCATGTCTTGAGATGTCCACATCGTTTCTCCGCTTCTGCACTTTGAATTTACTTCTTTTTCTTTTATTCTGTATTGAGACATTCTTCTTTTGGTCATCTCGAACCCTGTATCATTAGGTATAACCAACTCAGACACCAAAACAAACAAACGAACGGAATTTTTCTTCCACAATTTTCACTAGGAAAATTTCATGAGTTATTTATAACCAAAACTCTATACTACTTCATTATTGAAAGCAATAAAAAGGATTGTATATCCTTGGAAAAAAGAGATTAGGAAGTTGAGACCCTATAACTAAACAAATTAAATCAACTAGTTAGTGGAGACTCCATGTTGGAAAAGCGACTAGGAAGTGGAGACCTTATGTCTAAAATTAAAATCAACTAGGATTGAAGACCTATGTTGAAATATCATCAATTAGGGAGTGGCGACCCTATGTTGGCCTCAACTAGGGAGTGGTGACCCCATGTTGGCATCAAGATATGTTGAAATCAACTAGGTAATAGGGACCCTATGTTGGCATCAACTAAGGAGTACTGACCCCATGTTGGCATCAAGTTGTGTAGGAATTAACCAGGGAGTGGGGACCCTATATTTGCATGAACTAGAGAGTGGTGACCCTATTTTTGCATCACGTTATGTTGGCATCAACTAGGGAGTGGGGACCCTGTGTTGTCATCAAGTTATGTCGGCATCAACTAGGAAATGAGGACCCTATTTTGGAATCAACTAGGGAATTGAGACCCATGTTGGAAAAGCGATTATGGAGTGGAAACTCTATTTCTAAAAGAAAATCAACTAGGGATTGGAGACCTTATGTTATAAAATCATCATCTAGGGAGGGGAGACCCTTTGCTAGCATCAACTAGGGAGTGGTAACCCTATGTTTGCATCAAGTTATGCTGGAATCAACAAGGGAGTGATGACCCTATGTTGGCATCAACTAGGGAGTGGAGACCCTATGTTGGCATCAACTTGGGAGTGGTGACCGTATGTTGGTATCAAGTTATATTGGCATCAACTAGGGAGTAGTGACCCTATGTTGGAAAAGCGACTAGGGAGTGGAGACGCTATATATAAAATAAAATCAACTAGGGATTGGAGACCCTATATTAGAAAATCATCAACTAGGGATTTGAGACCCTATACTGGTATCAAGTAGGGAATGGTGAACCTATGTTAGCATTAAGTTATGTTGTATCAACTAAAGAGTGGGGACCCTATGTTGGCATCAAGTAGGGAGTGGTAACCCTATGTTGATATGTCTGAATCAACTAGGAATTGGAGACACTATGTTGGCATCAACTAGGGAATGGTGACCCTATGTTTTCATCAAACTATGTTGGAATCAACTAGGGAGTGAAGACCATGTGTTAGCATCACCTTTGGAGTGTTGACCCTATGTTAGTATCAAGTTATGTTAGTATCAAGTTATGTTAGCATCAACTAGGGAGTAGAGACCCTATGTTGGCATCAACTAGGGAGTGGTGATCCTATGTTGTCATCAAGTTATGTTGGAATCAACTAGGGAGTAGAGACACTATGTTGGTATCAACTAGGGAGTGGCAGACTTATGTTGGCATCAAGTTATGTTGGAAACAACTAAGAAGTAGAGACCCTATATTGGCATCGACTAGGTAGTGGTGACCCTATGTTTGAAAAACGACTAGAGATTGGAGACCCTATATCTAAAATAAAATCAACTAGGGATTGTAGACCTATATTAGAAATTATAAACTAGGGAGTGGAGACCTTATGCTAGCATCAACTAAAGTGTGATGACCCTATGTTGGCATTAGCTATGGGGAGCGGAGACCCCATGTTGGCATCAACTAGGAAGTGGAGACCCTATTTTGTCATCAACTAGGGAGTGGTGAGCCTATGTTGTTATCAACTAGAGAGTGGAGACCCTATGTTGGCATTAACTAGGGAGTGGTTACCCTATGTTGGCCTAAAGTTATGTTGGCATCATCTAGGGTGTGGAGAGCCTATGTTGGCAACAATTAAGGAGCTGTGACCCTATGTTGACATCAAGTTAGGTTGGCATCAACTAGGGAGTGGTGACCCTATGTTAGTATCAAATAGGGAGTGGAGACCCTATGTTGGCACCAACTAGGAGTGATGATCATATGTTGGTATCAACATATGTGTCATCAACTATGGAGTGAAGACCCTATGTTGGCATCAAATAGGGAGTGAAGACCCTAGGTTGGAAAGGTGACTAGGGAGTGGCGACTCTATGTCTAAAATAAAATCAACTAGAAATTGGAGACCCTATGTTGGAAAAGCGCAGCTAGAGATTGGAAACCCTATGCTACCATGAATTTGTTTTCTTTCTCTTTTTTTTGTTATTTTGTTTTATCTTGTTTGTTTTCATCATTTTCATCATCATTTCTTATTCTTTTTTTATATTTTATTGAATGAGTAAATGCGGAAAATAATTTTGGAGAAGACTTACCTTTTTGAGTCGTTGCTGCAAAATTGTTTCTAGCCCTTGCGCAATTTATTTTGGTGCTGCACATGCTTCTTGCAAGGTTTCTTTTAATTACACATGTTTCCTATTTTTCAAACAAAGAATAATTTGTCAGTTTAAACAATGGTTGGTTTCATGGCCTTTGGCGTTTCACTCATATGATCTCGGCTCTTTCATCTGGAACTGCTTGTTTCGTGAATACTGATTGCATTTCTGACTACGGAGAATCTCTGGCCTCTCTAGACTTTGCCATGACTATTGATCGCGTGGGATTGAACTTTTGACTTTATTTTGCCTTTGTAGGCCTTTCACTTCTGCCTTGTTTTGTTTCGTTTTTTTTCTTTTTTTTTATTTTTTTTAAAAAATTTTAACTTCGGAGCATTAGGAAATATTTGGTTCCTCAAACTTTGCTGAAACAGCTAATCGCATGGGACTTAACATTTTCCAACTTTATCTCGCCTTCATAGGCCTTTCATTTCTGGCTTCTTTCTTCAAACATTAACTTCAGAGCAATTGGGGTACCTTGGCTTTTTAATCCTTCCCATGATAGTTAGCCACGTGGGGTTCAACCTTTTCAACTTCATTTACCCTTGTAGGCACTTCGATTTGTTTTTCTCCTTCCAGGAGTTTTGATTTTGAAGCATCGACCACCATGACCAGTCGAGGTCAACTTGATGCCCCTAACGAGGCTGGGTACCTTTTTTCACATTAGCTCGTGTCAAACGAAAGCCCTGTAAATCAGTATTGCCATCCTTTATTTGTCTTAGTTTTGGAATAGAGTTAGACTGAAAGGGATTCAAATAAAAACAAATAATGGAATGGATAATGAATTTAGACAAGAGGCATCCCTTTCGAGGAAAGGAAAGGAAAGAAGGACTTATCTGGAGTACATGCGGACTTCAATGAACATGATATTCCATTTAGACTAGATTACTGATATGTGTAAACCGTCCGACTCTCATAAATTCATCACAACGTTTGCCTCAAAATGCGAGAAACCTTGTCAGGACTCTGTCGATGCTGATTGCTGTGAGGATCCTCTTTTCTATCAGGGGTGCCCTTTGTGGGTTTTCAGCAGCTGACCTAACTCATATTTTTCTTACCATCACCTTATAGTGCTCTTTGTGAGTTTTCACTAGCAAAACTCTCTTATTTTTATTTCTCTATGCTTATTATCGCCTTACGGTGCCCGTGAGGGTTTTCACCACTACGACTCTTTCATTTCATTTCCCTTATTTTGGTCGACTCCAATCATATGATTGCATCTTCCAATTCTTGAACATTCTCATTGATTTATCGGAAGTACTTTGAAAAAGGGTTTGGCTGAAAACGATTTGGATAGAATTACAACTTTGGAACCCTTCAGGAGAAACCATCACTAAACCAATATAACTTCTGCCCCAGTTTCAGCTTTTGAGGAATTTGGATTGTTATTTGGGGGTGACTACATCCCAGAGAGGGGGAGCCTACGTATCTTTTCAAATAAATTCGAACGTAGTTCAAGGAACTTTATTTTTTATTTTCTTTAGTTTTTATTTTTTTTGGTTTTCTGTTTATTTTTCCTTCCATTTTTCCTCTTTTTTTTGTTTTTATCTAATTTTCGTTGTATTTTCTTCCTTTTTTGTATCTTTCTTTTTCTTCTCTTTTTTTCATTTTTTTCATTCTTCATTTCCTTTTTAAAATTCTCTTCCAATAACACTTTCAATTTCCAAAGATGGTAATCAAAGAAAAGTAACCAGCTCAAAGGGTTTGAAAAGGGTTGATAGTGTTTGGGTAGCAAGAATAAGTCTTCTTCATTCCAATTGAAGAACATTAATATTAATAAAGGATCCAAAATAGTACAATTTGACTGCACCTGCGAGAGTTGTTTCAGGAGCATTTCCTTCGATGTTTCCCATGTACGATGCTCTCTTTTGGTAGTACTCGTGTTACAATGTATGGACCATTTCAATGTAGAGACAATTTTCCTTTAGCTGTTTCGATTCTTTGTTTTATTTTCTTAAACTTATCTTAATTGCATTCTTATTCTTGACGTATTATTTCGAAGTCTGACAGCATTTTAGGATCTGAGCATAAATTCTGCAAGCATGTCATGTTATTGAAATCTGCAGTTCATATAACTGAAAAGAAAATAAAAAAGTGACAAGATTAAGAAAAGAAACATCCCTAAACAATGAAATTCATTCCTAGACAATGAAATATTAATTTCATTCTTTTTTATTTTGATATTTGATTTTTTAATTTTAAAGACATAAGGGTTTACATCGAAAAGTAAGACAATAAAGTAAAACATTCGTATCACACCCTAAGATAATCCGGGCACAAAAAGTATAGCAAGACTGGCTACTGAGACTCACGTCTGATGGGGAACTTTAAGGATTGGTGATCGTTTTTAGCTTCTCTTCTATCTCGGAAAGGGATGCAATGGCCTTCAGTGCCGGATCAAATTCCTCATCTTCACAAACCATTTCGACTATTGGCCCAGTATTGTGAGCAAGCAATGGCTTGTTCATCATATTAGGAGCTTCTTCATCCTGAAAACAATTCTTCCAGCATTAATCAAATCTACAACTACCCTTTTGAGGGTCCAACAAACCTCAGTACTGTGTTGCACTACTCCAGAATGGTATTCACATGTAGCATAAGCTCGGTATGAGGGGGACTCGGGGTTCGGCTAATTCGGGGCCAATGTCTGCAATAGATCTAGAACTTATTCTTTCTGAAAGGCTCTCTTGAGTGAGGATTGTACTGCAGAACATTTCGTTGGGGATTATATATAGCATTGTAAGGATGGGCATTTCTGAGAGGTGGAGCTCATTTTTTGGTACGATGTTGTGGCCGCGTGTAAGATTGCACGTATATCACTGTATAAGGAGGTGGTGCCATAGAATAAGCAGCATTTTGATGGTGATAAAAGTTTTAAGTCTATATTTTTGTTGGATTGGAGGGCATCAGGGTAAGTAGGCAACTTATAAACCACCAAATCAACACTTAGCCCTGGTATATCATCGTATGACCAAGCAAACATATCTTTGAATTCAAAAGGGAGTTGGATCAATGCGTCCCGGGTTTTTTCACTAGCATGGATGCTTATTTTGGTTTCCTTGATTTCATTTGGACCACCCAAGTTAACCGGCTGGTATCATTTACATTTGGCTTAGCTTTATTATTGAATGTTCCAATTCTTGATTAATTTCCTTGAAGCCTCTTCTTCTTCGTACTACGTTCTTAGTTCATTATTTCATAATTAGGCGGCATGTTTAGACCGGTCTACGAAGTCCATGAGAATGTCATGTTATTTAAAGCCGCATTATAAGAACTGAAAGAAATGAATAAAAGGAAAACGGCAAGAATCAGAAAGAATACAGGAACATAGACGATGAAATATTGATTTCATCTCTTTGGAATTGTAAGATAAAAGGGCTTACATTTTGAAAACTAAAAGGAAAAAACACTAAAGGAAAAACACCCGAGTTACACCCTGGAATAACTCGTGATGCAGAAAAGATAGCAAGACAGGACTACCGGGCCTCCCGCCTGATTGGAAATGGTATAGCCTTCCAATTTTGCAACTTGGTGCTTTGTCCCATGTATAGCACCACAGCGCTGCTCGAGCCTTCTCCCAACTGAACCATGTGGATTTCATATAATAGTTTTCTCATTACCCCACATATTTCCTCGATTTTTTCAGCTGTGAAGGCCTCATCTTCTTCCTTCTCACTATACTTTGGCTTCACGAATGTTTCATACAAGTGTGGAAGAGGTTGAGGTAGAGTCCATCCATCACACTTTCTACGATTTGCCCATGTTATATCCTCTGGTGTCGGGTGGAAGCCTAGCCTGAAGAACTTTTCTGTAGTAGGCAAGGAAATTGGCTCAGAAATCCCTTGTAAAGACCTTCCGAGTCGTTTCCCCGGTTTGAATTTTGAATCCCTATTGTATCATCTCTCTAGCCACCATGATTGAGGCATTGGAAAGGAAAAAGTTGGGGACAGGGTTTGCCCTCTTTGTGCTGATCAGCCACCATAATTTCGAAGGCCTGATAAACTATATGCTCACTACCTTCTTTAGCTTTGAGGCAGGGGACAGAGGGATCGTGATAAATTGACTGCTCATCTTCACCATGGACCACGATTTCTTAGTCCTCACATTCAAATTTTATCATCTGATGCAGAGTAGAAAGCACAGCTCCCGCTGCGTGAATCGATGGCCTTCCTAGGAGGTAATTTTAAGACGTGTCCATATCTAACACTTGAAAGGTTACCTCAAAATAAACTGGGCCAATGGTCAAGACCAGATCAATCTCTCCGATTGTGTCCCTTTTAATTCCATCGAAAGATCAAACTTATACATTGTTGAGACGAATCCTCTCTGTCCCGATTTCCATTTGTTGTAATGTTCAAAGTGGACATATGTCTACCCCAGAACCTCCGTTCACCATTACCCTTTTGACATAATAACCTTCACATTTGACCGTTAAATACAGGGCTTTGTTATGGGTGGCTCCTTCTGGGGCAAATCATTTTTGCTGAATGTGATTCGATTGACAGCGAAGAATCATTCTACCATCCTTTCCAATTGTTCCACATAGGTTTGAGCTGGCACGTAGGCCTCATTGAGAGTTTTGGCTAATACCTTCTGGTGATCTGGAGATTTCATCAGCAAGCATAGCATGGAGACTTGTTCAGGGGACTGTCAAAGGTTGTCCACTACTTCATAGTCTGCCCCTTTCATATTTCAAAAAAAGGCTTCTGCCTCTTCCGCACTCACTGGCTTCTTGGGTGGGAATTGCCTCTTGGTGGTATTGTTCACTTCTTCTAAGTCAGAGTAATTCTTCACCGAGTAACTTTCTTGAGTTTCTCCATCCTTTATATGTCACCACTATTTCATGATAATTCCAATGGACTGCAGTAGGGTCTATCATAGGCCTCTGAGGTGCAGGCCAACCACCACGGTCTCAGACAGATATGGAGATTAGTTGGATCCCGCACCACATAGGTTTCTTTGGGCACGTACATATGAGTAGTCCTGTTCAACTCAAATCTCTTTGAGGGACTAAGAGTCAACTACTTTTCTCGACGACCTCGTGGGACATAAAGGACAGCTTCTTTGGCGAGTGTCGCCTCAATTTTAACCTCAACTTTCTTTTCAATTTTAGGGTGTGTGGTCTTTTTCTTCTTTTCCTCTTCAGCTTTCTTGGAGGCAACTCTTGACTTTTTATCCGCGTCAACAATAGAAATTATGGCTTTCAAAGCCAGGTTGAATTCTTTGTCCTTGCAGATCATCCCAATTACCGGTCCATTGTTGTGGGTTGTTAGTCATTTTAGGGACATCCTCATACCACAACATTATTTTCCTTTTCTCTATTAGATCTTCCACAGCTTGCTTCAGAGTCCAACAATTCTCTGTGTCGTGCCTTTTAGCCCCTGAATGATAAGCACACAGGGCACCCCGTTGGTAGGAAGGCGATTCAGGGTTTTGTCTGTTAGGAGGTACAGGCTGCAATAGACCCAATTGTACAAGTTTTGGGAATAGACTGGAATAGGACTCCCCGATTGGCCTAAACTTTTTCCTTCTAGGTGGATCACAGAGACGGAAGTTATTTTTAGGAGGGGTGAGGGTTATAGCGGTTTTGATGGGGAGGCTGATTTATCGGAGCTTGGTTCCTATTAGCCTGCTACTGCGGTCGTGCAAAATGGTTGAGTGTTCATAACCGTATATGGATGATGAGCATAAGGCATGTCTTGGTGAGGATAATAGTGTTTAGGGGTTCTTCCCGAGAACATGGGCCTAGGAGCATGATGTCTTCTCATACCCAATGCTGCCATCGAGGTCTTTTCTTTCTTTCTGCCCCTTGTGACTCCTCCCGCCTCACCTTGGATGGCCTGGGAGGTTGCTCTGATGGCCGGCTGACTCAAAATCCTTTCCATTTTTATATTGTTTTCTACCATTTCGCCAATCTTGATTGCTTATGCAAAAGGATTGCCCATGGTCGATATCATGTTTTGAAAGTAATCTGCTTCCTGGGCCTGGAGAAAAACAATAACCATTTCTATTTCATCCATGGGAGGCTTTACCTTCGATGCCTGTTTGCGCCAATTAATAGCATATTCTCTGAATCTCTCTGAAGGCATCTTTTTCAAATTTGCCAAGGAATTCCTGTCTGGCGCAATGTCGATGTTGTATTGAAACTGCCATACAAAATCTCTGACAAGATCATCCCAAATCTGCCGTCGTGAGACTTCTTGGTCTATATACCACTCTGAAGCAATTCCCACTAAGCTTTCTTCGTAGTACGCCATCAACAACTATTCTTTTCCGCCCGCTTTGGTTACAATACTTCTTTAGGTGAGCAATGGGGTCGCCATGACCATCATACTTTTCGAACTTTGGCATTTTTAATCCCATAGGTAGGTGAACATGTGGGAAAATGCACATATCAGTATAAGAAACACTCTTTTGCCCACTCAAGCCTTGCATATTCTTTAAATTCTGCTCGAGGCTCCTCATTCTTTTCGCCATCTCATCTTGTTCAGGAGCTTTGGGAGTTTTATCTTTTACTGGTGTAAGCTCATATGGGGGTTGATAATAAGTGTAGGTAGGGTATGAAGGAGGCTCAGTTTGGTAAGTGGGTGTTTGAAATGTGAAGGCCGATGGGTCAAACATGGGTCTATGTAAGGCAGGCTGTGTAATGGCCGCACATGGGGGAGCCGTAAAGATATTGGGGACTGTGCCAGATGTGAACACCTGAGGGCGGACTACAGAAGTCGCTCCAACAAAATTGGCCGGTATGGTGGGCTATCCCAATAGGACGTTTGGATGACTAATCGGGATAGTGGAGTTACCCCCGGACCTAAGAAAGAGCTCGAAAAATCCAAGGATGGCGCTCGGATGCTCTTTTCCATTCGTCCATGCATCCCACATCTCTGGTTTTTCTATTATTTTCTTCTCTCATTTGGTTTTTCTTAGGGCTCTCCTTTTCTTTTCTTTTTCTCTTTTCCTTTTTCTTTCTTTTTTCGTCTTTAGGGTTACGGTCGAATACTAATATTATGTCCCGCATGAATCAAATCGAGTGTAGTTCATGAAAATGTATGCAAAAATAAGGAAACAATTTTTGGATTTTCAAATTTTCATTAATAAAACTCCGATTACAAAGGTGATAGACTATTTGTTTTTCTTAAAAAGAAAAGAACAACCCAATCTCTAAATGACAAAATACAGACTTGATGACTAAAACTAGGTCAAGAGTACATTAAAGGTTCAAATCCTAGGGCGCGCAGGGCGTCATTCGGCATCACCGCGGGCCTACGTGCAAGACCCCTTTGTAACTGCTCCAAGTCATTCATAACTTGACGACAAATATCATCACTGTAGCAAAGAAAGTGGTACGACCCATTCGTTCACCAACCTGACATTTCATGACAATATAATCTGCAATGGCGTTGATTCTTTCCCTGATTCGGCCCTTTTCTTGGATTAGTCGGCATATCTTTTGGTTACGGGCTTCTAGCACATGAGATTCATGGAAGTGATGGTCTCGCAACAGTTTTATTGCCTTCTCTATTTTGGCGATTAGCCCATAGCGTTGTTTCCTCTCAGCCTGAAACTCCTTGTCCGCTGCCTTATCCTCAAAGGTGGTCATTTTTCTCTTCATATTAGCAATGGTTCCCTCATAATTCCTTTTCATTTGTTATACAAACTGGGCTCTTTCCTCTGTCTTCTTTGCCCATTGTGCCCAAAGCTTTGCCATGTTCCTTTCAGATTTCTCGAATTCTTCCTGGCATTCTATGACTTGCTTCTTCAACCCTTTTATTAGTCTCTCGTCGGACCGGCTTCTTTCGTTATTTTTAGCATTTATTTTCATTTGTTGGATTTGGGCCTTGAGGTCTTCATTCTCTTGGGCCATTTTCTTTTTATCACCTTCATCAGATGTGGCTTGCACACTCTTTTCAAATTGAAGATCTCGCACCTGTTGCTCCAACTTCCCTATTCTCCTTCGGTATTCCTTTTCTTTTGCTAGCCACTCCCACTGCACATGGGCCCCGTCTGTGGATTGTTGTACATGTGGTCTTTTGGCAGGTCTCTCGGGGATTTGAAATCGTTTGCTGAACCAGGTCAAGTATTTGGGATCCACTTCGCCTTTAAAAAAGTCATGTACCATATTCTTAGGCTCGAGTATCTGCACTCATTACATCTTTGTATGATCTTTCCTTCTAGGAATGCAGCTTTTGGACCTAACTCAATGAATTATCCGCTCAGGTCTTCGTCACCGTAGACGGTTTGGAATCTTCCAAGTTACCGCAGAACTCGATAAGGGGCGTAGAGTTGGATGCTCTGAATGCCCATCAAAAGAATATAAGGCACTTTTGCTGATGTGTACACAACCTCGGTAGCAGAAGCCATCCGAAAGCCCATCAGATTTTATCTGCAGTCAAAGATCCTAAGCATGACAACCAAGCCTCAGTGCCCTCAGGGAACTCAATACCTATTACCCGGGTCTTAAATTCTTAATGCAACTTAACCGAGTCAATCCATAGTTCATGTACCCAGTTCGATGGCAAAGGTGCTCTTGCATCCACAATTATAGCAATAGATTGAAACCCTGAAAGAATTTTATACCCTCTCGGCACATGGTTATGTCTCGATACATTTCCGCAACAATCAAAGGAACCACTGTGCTAGTAGTTTTCTTTATGGCAACATCAAACATTCTTATAAGGCCAATGTCTATGTGACCGTCTTTTCTCGGAGAAATCATGATTCCCAAAAAAGCTACCATGAACGCCAATCCCCACCAAGCCTCCCATTTATATTTGTACCCAGTATGTGTCAAACCGGTATTGGGCTCCTCAAAACCTTTCGGGTTTCCATATCGGGGGTATAAGAAATAAAATGTGCAACACCCTTCTGATAGATACTTATCTTGAATGTCCCAACGAATACTCAACATGTCCAAGAATCTGTGGATGGTTACTGGTCTCGGTGCCAATGGATATCTACTCCCGAGGTTCTCGTATATCCCACAATTTCCTCTAGTGTGGGTATAAGCTCAAAGTCCGAGAACCGGAATACATTACGAGTTGGACCCCAGAATGGTATCAGTGATTCAATATATCTGTTCTTGGTTTGATGTTTAACAATCTGACGAGACCACCAAAAATCTTGACCACGGTTTCTCTGCTACCTTTTCCCAAGTCATTCCACCACATGTGGAGCTGCAAAGGGATCTCACTCAGGACTAGGAAGGGTTCGATGTCAGTTGTATTCATCCTGTACATTTATTTAAAGGGGATTTATTGATTTATTTTGACCTAAAAGAGAAAATGGTTTTTTTTTTTGTAAAACTTTCTTTTATGAAAACAAGGACTTGGTTTTGCCGATAAGGCCTTTCAGCACTTCTGGAATGAAGATTTGAAGGTTGTGCCTACAATCCATTTAAAAATGACTCTGGGTGGCTATTCTTGCAAAAACAGCCTTCCGGTATCCTTTTGGGGACATTCAGTTTGTTTTAACAAGAACGCAATCACCCGATTTATTTAGGACAACAATTAAAACTTTGACATTTTTGGCTATTTTTGCAAAAGGGAGGTTGTACCCGAGAAGGGGTTGCCTACATATCTCACACCCGGTGAGAATAAAACCAGTGTAGTTCAGGCAACATGTTTTGTCAAAACTAAATTTGTTAAAAAAAACTTCTTTTTCTTATTTGTTTGTTTTTCCCTTTTGTTTTACAAAAATTCGGCAGCGTTTCGGTACTATTTGAACATTGATTTTCCGAAACAAGTGGTTACTCTCATTTAGCCCTAACACTGATGTTTTCTCAATTTTATCTCCTTATTGATAAGCCAGTCAACATGCAAATTCAAAACAAATAAATTCACAAGTAGCACATAAGATGCATCAGGATGGTCTTTCGTTTTAGGTCACATGTCCTAGACGGACCCAACCCCTATGTTGAGTCCCCTAAGCTAAATGCACGTGATGCAAACAAACGTTCCTACTAGGGATCCGGCATGAGGTTTTGGTATACTAGGGTTAAAACCTGGGTTTATTGTTCTAGACCTGGCTTACCCAAGTAGACGACTTGAGCTGGGGGAGGGGGCAGCGTACCGGGGATACAGAAGCTATGTAGGCTTAGCAGCTTATCCGAACCTCGTTCTAAATGGGAAAAGACTCTAAACAAGAGAGAATCTATGCGAAGTTTACCCTTCTCCATGATGTAGAAGACTCAGAGAGAGGAAGGGATTCGTAACAGTTTATATATACGATTCATCCAATATCAAAGTGGTAAATCATTTAGCACATATAGCATGGAACATGTAATAAAATTAGAAAAGCCAAATAACACAGTTAGTCTAAGCTCGAATTCTTGAACCCTGAACAAGAGATTTGGGGTTTTCCTTTTATCCCTAGCAGAGTCGCCAGAGCTGTCACACCTCCTTTTTACACAGTTACCCCGAAGGATAAATGTATAAGGGAGTTCTTCCATATAAAGCGATATTATTCGAAATGGTATTATTTATTTATTTAGAGTCGCCACTTGGGATAGGCTTGGCTTTTGGTGTCCCAAGTCACAGGTTTTTTTTGAAATCCCAAATCAAGGAAATTTTCGACTGCCCAAATGGAGTCTGCGAACCAAAAATTCAAAGTAAGAAATTCTGTTGACACGAGGGAAGGTGTTAGGCACCCTCGGATCCCGTGGTTCTAGCACGGTCGCTTAAACCATTATAATTTGCTAAAATGTGATTTCAATACATCCCATCCTATAGTGCAATTTTTTTAGAATTATTTACCGCTTTTAATTAAATTTTTAGGAATGTGAATGTCATTTAAAACATGTCGTTAAATCGCGTCACATGAAATGCACCCGGATCCAAAAAACATTTTCGCAAACATTTTGGGATTTATATTTGGGTAACATGAAATGCAAACCCGTATTTTAGGAAGGTAAAATTATTAAAAGACGCGCCTAAAGCGACTAACGTATTATCATCTTTGTGGGAAGCCGTGAAGTTCGCTAAACGGCATGTCCCGAGTTTCTAAGTATTTTAATATAAGCATTTAAAGAGGGAAACACAATTTATGGGTTCTATTTGGCGCGCCGCACCTCGTTTTATTGTTATAAGGCCAACCTAGAGCAAACTATTATTTTCTATTGAATTTGTCTCTAATAAGACCTAATTAATTAACAATGTAAAATTTGGGCCTCAAGTTTAAGTCCAGGTTCAAACAAAAGGGAAGAACCTCTTAATTTGAACCCGCTACCTAACTCGAAATGCCCAAATTTAAATTATGTTATATTGTAAACAAGGAATTTTAGTAGAGTTTGGATGAATGTTATCAAGTCATGGGCCTGCTCATGGGCCTAAGTCGAGAATGAACTGGACTTGAGGAGCCTATAATAGATCCTCATCTTGGACTGGTCCGTTGAAACTCAAAGTGATAAAGCCAAACACCCAAACATTATGATCCAAATCAAATTATGCAAACGAATTCAACTCAATGGATATTTTTAATTCAAATCCGTTTCAGGTAGGTATTATAACATCTGATTTTACTGCAGTAGGTATGAATGAAAAATTACTTAATCGTGCTTAGACTCGTAAACTTCAACACATATAACAATTAAACGAGTCCACCCAAAACAATGCCAAACAGCTCACGACTTGGTTTTACGCTTATGAACATGTAGGAAATGCACATAACTATTTGAATATTGAATTGGTAACCACAAGTGAAAATCCCAAACTCAACTTCTATATTTATGATTTCTTTGATATCGATAGTAAACTAACTAACAAATACAATTGTTAGGCTAATGAATATAAACAGTCCAATACAAAATAATAGTCCAACAGTACAGTTTATAAGCTGATACAAGATAATTACATACTAACTAACATCTATTTAATTATAAAGACAGTAAAATCCCAAATGAACACAAATTTGATACATGCTTTTCATTTCACTCCAATTCGAAGCTACATCATGGCAAATTCAAAGGTGTGTACCTGGAATTATAATGAAACAAAGGAGAAGAGAGATCAGCAATGTCACATAGGTGTAGCACAGCAATCAGGGGCTCACAGACTCAGAAAACAGTATCAATCACCCAGAATCAATTTCCACCAACAAACAACCAAAAACCAGTTCAAATTCACCCAAAAATGACTCGAATTGGAATCCAAGCAATTTCTGAAGTATCAGCAGCAAAAGGTCGAGCCAAGGGATAAGACTCAATGGCTAGAATTCAAAATTACCCTAGAGACTTTAATATAACAGTATTTCAATAATAAGTGTTCAGATTTTTGTCTTCGTTAAATTTGAAATTCAAATTTTGCTAATAGAACTTGCATAAACAAAAACTGGAAATTTTGGGAATTTTTAGGGTTTTTCAAAACATATAACAGTTTTTGGTTTTTTGTTTTGAATTTGAATTGAAGAAATAGGATTAGGAGTGTTTTTGGGGAAATCTTAGAGCTGGAACTATTTTGGAATTTTTTCAAGGTCTTAAAACTTTTGGGAATTTTCAGTGTTCAAAAAACGTGTAAAAGAAGGCAATGGTATGCCTTTTAATAGGCAAAGATTAGGGCAACCTTTCCTATTTTGTTTTACCTTTAGTCCCTCTAATATTTTTTCAGTTTTACTCAATTAGTCCTTTTATTCCTGACATGTTACTCAAGTTACTGCATTATAGTCTTAAAATATCGATTGGAGCCCCATCTAAAATGCTCTAGGGGTTTTCAAATCAGATACATGGAAGATTCCTCTTATGTAAAGCCTATTCTACCCCTTTATTCAACTGAAATTATCAAACTTACCAAACTAACCCTCAAAAACTAGCTAACCTTAATTTAAACTAACCAAGGCTATTCAGCTATATCCAAACAAACGAGCACTAATTTAAACCAACTAACAGTAAAATAAGGAATTACTCAAATAATAAAAATTAAAATCAATGAAACACGTATATAAAAAGATTTGAAACCAAATTAAACTAACATTAAAAATCGCAAAAACCAAATTAATCAAAATCAGAACATAACTAAACTAGAAAAATCATAAGCAATCATAGAATCAATTATGAACAAATATAAAGATTAACTGAAAACAAAGAAATAATCAAATTGAGAGGAAGGACTTACTAATTTCAAATGAACAATCTGAAACTTAAATTAAAACCTAGAATAGTGAGTATCTCAAGTATGCTAGCCAAATCATGCAAACATGGATTTAATTATTTTTAAAAAAAATAAAGAATGGATAAACAAAGAAAATTTAAAACCTAGGGCAAAGGAAGAGTACCTTACATTTTTGGACCAGAAATGACGATGACCCTTCAAATTGGATCTTGGGTCACTCATGCATAACCTCAGAATGAACCCAGAATTTCAACGAGCATCCCAATTGGAAAGATCCGGAACCAAGGTTGAACTTGACTCGAGATTTGGGGACTTCTAGGGTGATTTGAGGGAAGCTGATTAGGGTTTTAGTAAGAGGAGGATAAGGAGGGTCTGTGGTATGATTTTAGTATGACTTGGGGGTGGTGCCGCCACCAGAGAACAAAGGCGGCGGCTAGGGTTCATAAATTCAGAGGAAGATTCAAGGAGTTTGGAGGAGTTTTGAGAAGAACTAAGCATGGATTGGTAATGGGGAGGCTGAGAGGAAACGATAGTGTATTTTTAGGGGTGATCGGAGTGGTTTGTGTCGTTTCTGCTGGCGGGTTTGACAGAGGATATTAGGGTGGCTGGCTTCTCTAAGGTTTGGGAAGGGGGTCTGAGGGAGACAACGAAGGGGGTAGGGTAGGGGGTTCCGACATTTAAATAGTAAAGGACCCCAAGTTCTTTTTTTGGTCCGCTGGATCAGCAAAACATAGACAGTTAGGATTTGTTTGAATCCAACCGGTGTCGTTTCGATAGCTGAGGAGCTGCACCGGGTCTAACGTTTGAGCCTTGGCGGGTATGGACGGGTTTGGGAGTTTGGGCTTCGAAATTTTTGTCCAAAGCATGGTTCTTTTATTAAGGAGACCAAATTTTTAACTTCTTCTTTTATTAATTTATTTATTTGTTTTGATTTATTTATTTATTGAAATTTTGGATTTTATGAGAATGCAAAATTAAAAATAGCCAAAAACTAGTCTAATTCTAAAATGAGGCTAATTAAATTTCCTAAAATTAACTAGATCCTAATTTTAAAAGGAAAATTAAACAAAAGTGAAATTAAAGGAACAAAAATGCAAAATGATATTTTTGTCATGTTCTTTTTTCTCTTATTTTCAATAATATCAATTAATCAAAAATCTAGAATTAGGTCCTAAATGCAAGTATGCTATTTTTTATGAGATTTTCATTTTCTATGATGCCTAAAAATACACACAAAAATGCAAGCAAAATATAAAATCATGTAATTAATTCCTAAAATTCAAATAATAAAAAAATTCTAATTTTCAAAATTCTATAGGAATATTTTAAGCGAGGCAAAAATCATGTGCTCATATTGAGCTGAGCTTTATATTTCAGAATAAAGGAGAAGAGAAAGTGTGTTGTTGCATTGCCTAACTACTCACATATATACACATCACATTTCTATCTAACTTTCCAACTCTCACGCGTAACACATACATATATACTATTTAACAAATGTAATAATAATATTCTACTCATATACTACTTTTATACACTAATATTGATATCTTATGTAATGCCTATTTTATTAATAAGTATATGGGTTTTGGCTCGAGTTGGGTGGAATCAATTCTCTTTTGATTGAGTTAATATTTATTAGATCGAAAAACAAAATATAAAATATGAAGTTAAAAAGTTACTACAGAAAGTTAGATTGTCCAACAATTATGACTTTTGTACTGAGCAAGTGAAAGTTTTGTGATTTTTATATTAGAAAATATAGCTATATGAATTTGATAGAGAAAAAAATGATATTTATATTCCCAAAATAAAATTTACCTTGCTACTAAATTAGATCTTTCCGCTTTTCTATGAAAAAAGAAGAGAAGAGAGAGAAAAAATCAGAAACTGTGATATGAAATATTGATCATTTTGGATCACGTACAAATATCCTTATTAGATGTAGTTTTTGATTACTATTCCATATTGTAAGTATTAAATTGTAAACAACCTATAACAGTACGGTATAGGCAGAGATTCACCATGTCTTTGAAATCATATTGAATTGGGTGAGTTATCTCATTTAAAGTGGACTGGAAAGATTTACCATTCATGTAAAAAGATTGAAAAAAAGAAACTGTACCATATTTTCAATTATGTGACCGCATATATAGCCATTGCGTTGTGCTTTTGTAACCTTAATTATTTTCTGTAAATATTTTATATTAATTTTTTTCTTGCTAAATTTTAATGCAAGGTGCATGTTCGCTTCTCCCGGTTTTCTGAGGCAATAATGGATTCCCATCCAGCCAAAAATACAAAAGAAACTTGAGATGAGGAGAGTAAATTTTTTTTTTTGGAATGTTGCCAGCGCCACAAAAGGTCTGACGCTATATTCTACCTAGATAAGTAATAGTAATTTTTAAATTTGTTTCCTTTTTAGTTCGTATAAAAAAGAACTTCCTCCTTTATTTGAAAATAATTTACCTTTATATAATGACTTACAATCACACAAAATATTTGTATCTTATTTTATACCATAAGTTCAAAGTCTTTTCCTTTTTCTTAAACTTTGTGCTCATTCAAAAGAATTTACCTAAATTAAAATGGTGTCATTGATTGTAGTTGGGTGGACTCATCCATCCTTAATCAAAGTTTGATTCTTGAGAATGGAGAAATTTTTAGTGGAAATGACACAAGGTAGTCATATTTAAGCATGTTATTTAAAACTTCCAATTCACAATATATTTAAAAATTAACCAATTTCGCTTATACTTCAGGACACATTGTCCTAGAGTTTAAACTCAAAATTCAAATTTGAAAATATTGTGTCCTAAAGTTCGAAAATTCATGAAGTCTGAATCTTATGTTTAAAATTAACCAATTTCTGCTATATTTTTTGAAAAAGGTTAATGACAAAACTAATTAATCCAGGACAAAAAAACTGTAGCTTATTTAGGGCAATGACAAATAAATACTTTAGCAAATAGAGAACAAAACTTTAGCTACTATGTTTAAGTTCAGCAATTACAAACAAAAACTTCAGCAAATAAAAAACAAAACTTCAGCTACTATGCTTAAGTTCAGCAATTACAAACAAAAACTTCAACACATTTGGTTCAACACACTTGCTACTTCAGGCCCGTCTACTAGAATGCTGAAGTTTTGCATAATTGTCTTTGTTACTTCAACCCCTTATATTCAAGTTATGCGAAAAAATTGGTACGCTTGTAATTTTTTTTATAAATATGATACAAATTAAAACGTGACACAACTGATACTGGATGATCAAACCAAAAAAATATTACTCTTTTTAATATATTACGAAGCTGGTATTAAAAAATTAACCAATTAGAAGTTCCATGAATTCTCTAATTTATGTGTTCTTTTTTCACTGTTGTCTCGTTTTCCCCCTTTAAGCGGGCATGTCGATATGTGTGTGGTCACACTGCAGCATAAGTTATCCTGAAGCAGTGACAGTGAAAGTTGAGCTGAGAATTCCAGTCATAGAGGGCTATGTACCAAATCTATTTTATTGTGCCATTGGCTAATGCAACTAGCAAATCTACCAATGTGAACCCTCCATTTGTTTAGCATTCGAAGAAAATAAAAAAAAAATTACTCCATTTGTTTAGCATTCCAAGAAAATAAGAAAAAATTACTCCATTTCTTTTCTTATAAAATAGGCCTCTTGCCATCAGTAATAATTTTCACAGGGGAGTCCCTCTCTTTTTAATTAATCTTCCCCATTACATCCATGGATGAACAAGCAATGATATGTGAAAATGCTGTTGGCATTGATAGTAATTTTGTTGGATTCAGTTGCAAAGATCACAAAAAATCACCAGACTTTCTATTGAATTGGATGAAGTATTCTTTGCTTGTTGGAGCTGAAAAGGTTTTAATGGTTCGAAAATCTCAAGAAGCATTTTCATGCTCCAGCTTAAGTTCATGGACAGACGAAGAAACTGCTCGTGAAAAAAGGAGAAACAAAGGCAAATCACCTCTTCAGGATAATAAACCATGTGCAATTGAGTCATGTAACGAGCATTTTGCTATGCCAAAAGTGGTTAACTCTTATCCTTCAGGAAATTATAATACTGAATTATCGTTCGATTTTACTGCATTTTTTACAGTAATGATGCTCAAAGTAGTTGGATTTCAAATGAATCTATTGGTAAGACTCTTCACATTTCCCACTACTTTGATGAACTATTGGATAATGATCTTGACCTTACCATTTCAAACACTAACCTTTGCCAAAGAGCAAATAAAGAAGCAGCTCATGAATCTTGGCACGAAATCTTGGTTATGTTTGATGTCATTTGTATTCAGTCAGATTAAGGCACAAAAATCTGTGTTGAAATTGACGGTAAGGTTTTGTTGGGCTTTGTTCTGGGCAGTCTATGTTTGTTTTTTGTTGGTTGGTTTGTTGGTAATGGGATTTGTGATAAGTGGAGTTACAATGAGACGTTTGGTGGAAGAACCAATTGAGACAACAAAGACATTGAATTTTGATTACACAAAAACTAGCCCTGTTGCTTTTGTACCACTTGCATCATCTGTTGGTCTCTCTACTCCATTGATTTCCAAACCAAATATTGTAGACCGGCCCATACCTTATAATCACAAGTTGCAGCTTATTGTTTCATTAACCATGCCTGAATCTGAGTACAACAGGAAGCTTGGGATTTTCCAGGTACTCTTGCTTCTTCTTTTTTTCTGGTTTTCTATTTTTAGGGTATTGTTTGGTATGACAGGAAATATCTTTCAAAAGATCTTCTAGTGTTTGGTTGCCAGAAAATATTTTTCGAAAAATTGCTTCTGCCATACCAAACACTCTCACTAGCATTGTCTATTTTTATAGAAAGAGATGCTTACATCCTGTTTTGGTTGGTGCATGCAATAAGAGATTCAATCTCCACATTAAACTCAATCCCTACATTATAATCCATGTATAATTTAACCTCTAGCTTTTGTCCCTGAAGGTAAGGGTGGACTGCTTGTCAGCAGATGGCAAAGTGACAGCAACCTCAAGCTATCCAAGCATGTTAAAATTCAAAAGCCAACCAATCCGAATTGTCGAAACTGCGATAAAAAGCATCCCTCTTGTCACTGGTTTCCAATCAGAAGTCCAGAATTTGAAACTTGTCATCAACGACTTCACCGAAGGTTTCGAACCAACGGCATGTTTTAAAGTCGTTCTTGAAAAAAGAGCTGAGTATCAACCTGAAGGCGCAGGTATACCAGAAATATATGCAGCAGCCTTACATGTAGAATCAGAGCTTCCTCAAATAAAGAGAATTATATGGCTTTGGAGAAGAACTGTTTTTGTTTGGATTGGTATTATGCTATTCTTAACTCAGCTAAGTTTCGCTTTGATATTTTGTCGGCCTGTGCTTTTACCAGGGAGAAGGCTAATGACAGTTCTTGGAACTAAAAGGAATGCCCAAAAGAACAAAATTTCGTGGTAATGGATTCAGAGTAACAGATGAGAGATTAGGAGATATCGATATAATTTATCTTATGTTCAAGAACTAATGCGTCTTCTATTGAATTAGCATCTTCCTTTTAATTTGGTAGGCTTATTGTTACCTCTCCTTGTATTTCTTATTGTCAAGAATAAATGACAATGAGTAATAAAAGTATCACGACTTTAATGGTATAAAGATGTGTGAAATTTACACAAAACCAGAATCGGTAGAGATTTTAGTATATTATATTGGAGTTCCATAATATACTGAAACTCCAGTATAATATATCGGTCTAGCAATATATATTGTAGATTGGAGCATCTCCAATATATTGTACTGAAACTTTCTGTATGTTGGAGTTCTAGCATAATATGCTGGAAGTTCATACACAGGTGCACCGATTTTCAGTATTTTATGTTGGAACGTTTTGTGTTATAGTAAAATAGTGCCATTTTTTCAATGACTTTACAAACACTAGCTATTTTGAATGACCAATCCGAAAACTGGCTAGCCCGTGCTATTTTTACCTTCTAATATTGGCTGGCCTAGCCCAGCCCAGTTCCACGTGAGCAGCGGGCCCCCATAAGGCCGGCCCACTATTTTTAAAAATATATTCTTAAATTTAAGTCCTAACATAAAAATACAAATAAATAAATATTTACACATCAAAAAATATATTTTTGCACATAAAACTTATGTATAACTTCATAAATTTTGACATTGTTCCATTAGATTACAAATTTCATAAGTGTTAACGTTATTTCAATAGATTGCAATAAAACAAACAAAATAATTCATTCATTAAAGGTCAAAATAAACTACTCACAGAAACTCTCATGTTACTAATTGTATATTCAACACTAACACCTTATTTTCATCGAGCACATTTGATTTCGCTTGTGACAAGGAAAAAGCACTACTTCTTTTTTGAATTTAGGAAATTTAGGATTTTATTATTTACTTATTCATAATTTGATAAAATTTAACGTACGTTCAAACTTTAAACTTTAAGACTTTGACCTTTTAAAATGATGGACTTTTGGACTTGGGTTGGGTTACACTCTTTGGAGGGATTTGTATTTATACATGCTTTTTTTGTCACAGAATCCGTTTTGCAAAAAAAAAAAAAAAAATACAAGCGTATTCACTTTTCGGGTAAACTTCAGGTATACGGTCCTAAAGTAGCAAAGGCAATCACGTAAACTGCAGCATAGGGCTGATCATATATCGTGTAAAATCGATAACTCGAACCATTAATTTTGTATTGGGTTATCGCTATCGGGTTAGTGGGTAAACAGTTTGATAAAGGTTTAAATTTTTTTACTATTTGGTTATCGGTTCGGACCTCGGTTTGCCAATTTAGTTAACATGTTAACCAATAACCCAAAAAGAATTAATAACATTAGGATTTTACCCTTAAGTATATACATATGCTAAGACTTCAGTTTATTCTCTCCTGTTTTTTCTCAACCGCACTCTTCAGTTGCTTCATGTTCATTGTTCATAAATTTACTAGTTACTCCTAGCGTAAGTCTTTCGACTTATACATTTGACTTTTAGTTTCAAATTCATGATTCTTTATTTTTTGTTATGATCAATTACTAGTTACTTCATAATTCTTTATTTTTTATTTTCGTTTCATAATTTTGTAAGGTCACGTTGTGTATTCTATAACTACTACTAATTTCTCTTAGCACTTATCAATTCTCAATCGACAATCTTCATCAGTTTCGAGTATATTTTTGGACATTATTCTTCTGTAGAGTACGTTGAGCTTTGACATCATGACAATATTTTCTTGCCTTCTAGAAGTTTTTCATTTCGTTATGTGTTAGTATTGCCATGTACATATGAAGGTTTTGCTCAATGATTTTTTTTCAGGTTAGGCATTTAACAAACAACATCCAAATTTATCTTGGACTATTAGTGCTATATGTTTGGACTTGTAATTGAAATTGCTACTATTTTGTTTTTTTATTAATGTATTTGGACTACTGTTGTTGAAGAATAAGTACTATTCCAGTTGTGGCCACTCGACAAAATGCAAAAATGGGTAGTATCTATATGTGAATTCTTTTTTCTTCTTAACTATAGATTGAGTTATCTTATCGGGTAAACCTACAAACGAACCTATAATGATCGATAATTGATTAATCGATAATGGAAAATCGATATCTTATCGCTTCGTTATCGGTTAATCAAATTTATAAACCAATAATCGATATACTAAACCGATATTATTCATAACCGAACCGAACCGACCGATGCCCACCCCTACTTCAGCATTCTAGTAGATGGGCCTGAAGTTGTTTGTAATTGCTGAACTTAAGCATTCTACCAACTGAAGTTTTGTTCTCTATTTGTTGAACTTCAGCATGTTTTAGCTGAAGTTTTGTCCTGGATTCATTAGTTTTGTCATTAAGCTTTTTCAAAAGTTTCAGTAGAAGATTCTGAAGTTGTTTAGTCCATTTGTAAAAACTTTAGCGCTAAATAAGCTGAAGTTTTCTGGATTTATTAGTTTTGTCATAAATCCTTTTCAAAAACTTCACCAGAAGATGCTAAAGTTATTTAGTTCATTTATAAAAACTTCAGCACTAAATAAACTGAAATTTTATTGTCCTGGATTAATTAGTTCTGTCATAAAGCTTTTTTAAAGCTTCAGCAGAAGATACTGAAGTTATTTAGTTCATTTGTAAAAACTTCAGCACTATATAAGCTGAAATTTTTGAAAAAGCTTTCTAACATACTGGATAAATAATCGCCTTATTTTTCGTAATATTATTACTATAAAATAATTAAATTTCCAACAATATATAAATCATAAGATTTGAAAATAATAAACATGAAAAGCACAGAGAAAAGCAGTTCACCCCAAGCATTATGATGTACGCATCTACACAAATACAATGATGAACTGAAGTATCACATTATTAAAAACAAGATGTTCTAAAAGATTAATAATGAAATGAGGAAGAAAGGAGGGCATAAGCAGCAGGAAGAATGAGGAGTATGAAGTTATAAAAATTAGGGTATAAGTTAAGTAATTTTAAAAATGCGGATATAGGTTAAATGGTGTGACCAAATTGGGCGCCCCATGCAATTTTTACTCTTGTATTTTTTACTTTTAAATTTTCTTTTACTTTTTATATTTTTAGTTTAATACTTTTATTAGGCTCACGGGGCGTACTATACGGGGCGTACTACGCCCAATCTTAGTCAAGCCTCACGAAACTTAGTTTTTAAATTTCATTTTAAATTAAGAAAATCTTATTTTATACCTATTAATCCTAAACTATTTACCCTTTAATGTGCAGGCATAAATTATTTACTATTCCTACCCGTGAAACCCAAACTATTTTCCCGGTTTTTTCTTTTATTATTTTCTTTTTCTTCTTCACGGAGGTATCTGAAACACAGTGAAACAAAAAAACCAATAAATAGCAAAGAAAAAGGTAGCAATGGATGCGAAAGAAGGAACACAACAATTCCAGCTAGTTCCTGCACATAAACTCTTCCTTTTGACACACCCAGATGTCAATGACTTGGATAAATTTGCCTGTGTGAAGAAGACTTGGAAAAAATCTTCCATTTCCTTTATATCCTTCTTCAAAAAGAAATTAGATATGATTATCTGAGAAGTTGACCTCTGGCTAGTTTCAATTCCGCTCCACTTTTTATTTATGTTCTTTCCCTAGCTCTTGCTCTTGACTTGGCCCTTAAATTTAAAATATTCAAAGTGGGTGTTGTTAAATATTGCTTATATTAACTCCTGAAAATTCATGTTGAAATTAGATAGCACTTGGAGCTGATTTGAGGTGATTGTGATTGAGATTTTCAGTTGAAAATTGATGAAGAACACAACTACAATATAGTGCTACGGTATATAATATGTTGTAGAAATATACAACTATACTGCAACAGTATACTATTATAGTTTACAATATACTGCAACAATATGTTGTAATAATCGAAGGAGAACAGAGTTACCTAATAGTATACCGCTGCGCTATACAATATACTACAGTAGTATATAGTTATACTATAACAGTATACTATTATATTATACAATATATTATTATAGTATACTGTAATAATATACAATGTACTATAATAGTATACTTATTACACGTACATTCACTTGCATTTTCCCTTTAAATTTGCTTTAAGCTTTTACCCAGTGTGAGGGGCAAATGGAAAATATAAAAAAAAAATGTTATAGTATGATATATAATGTAACGATATACTCTTACAATTAGATCCTTTTGGACTTTTTAAAATTTTTTATTGACAACTAATATTATTTTAATTTAATAATTGAACTAATTTTTTTAACTCTTTGCGTACAATTGTATACCCTATTTGTATAACTATATACTATACTCATATGTTAGTTAATATTTTTTTGGTTGTATTAGCTACATTTAATTGGTATACAATTTAATTTTTCTTCAGTAATAATATAAAAAAATATAATAAAAGATAGTGAAAACAATAAATGAAATTAGATTATGAAGAGAAAAGAAATATAAAAAAGGAAATTAAAAGAAATTAGAAAAGGAAAAAAAGAAAAAAATAAGAAGAAAACGAAAAAAAGGAAAAGGAAAAAAAGAAGAAGAAAAAAGACAAGAAAAGAAGCATAGAAATAAAAAAGAATGGGAGAATAAAGAAAAAAATTTCACAAAATTTACTATTGTAAAAAATATAAATTAGTTTATAGGTAAATAAAATTAAATAACTTTATTTTTATGAATAATTGTGTCAAAACTCCTTTTAAAATAGGCTCCAAAATACTTAATCAAGCCAGATCGACCCAGCCTATATTGACGGCTCTCCGGCTAAGACGCCCTTTTGTAAATCTCTTATTTTCTATAGTAAGTCTGCTTTCCAATTTTTAAAAAAAAATTACCATGTATATAATGCCGTCGATCAAGTGTCGGTTTCCTCTAATTACCAGGTTTAATTTTGGATTCTCCTAGTCCTCTCAGAATTATAAGACAGCACAAACTAATACTAGTAATGGCTGTCCTAAATTAAGTTTCTTAAACCTAACAGGATTTTAAATTAAATTTTCCTAGTACTCTTCGAATTATAAAACAACACAAACTACTAAATGTTGCCAACTCACGTGAATTATAAATACACCCCATGCACAGAACTCCATGAATAATCCTCTCTTCCCCTTAATAAATCTTCTAGTCATGTCTCAATTGCCTTGCACCTCGCAAATAATTATGCACAACATTGAAAACGAAGAAAAAGAGTTGTGCATTGAAAATTCTGCACATACGGAGGGATTTAGATTTCACCCTACAGATGCAGAATTGGTGAAATATCTTTTACAGTATGTATTAAAGGGACGTTTACCTGAATTAGTTCCAATTGTAGAAGAAGATCTTTATTCTAATAAAGAACCATGGGTTGTATTTAAAGATAGAAAAGAAAGGACTTCATATTTTTTCACGAAGTTGAAGAAAAAAAGATAGAAAATTCAAGGTTTATTAGAAGTGTAGGTAAAGGTTCTTGGAAATCTCAAGACAAAGGGAAACCTGTGTGTAATTTTAAGGTACCAGAATCAGGTTCACCTCAAGATGGGCAATGGCTTATGAAAGAATATTTCCTTACTGATGAGGTCAAGAAGATGTTACATCAACGTTCTCGAGTAAGTTCACATTCATAATTTCTTGATTGCGCGTTTTTGGCTTATTCCATCTGCCCCGATTTATGTGATATCATTCAAATTTTTTTTGCAATAATTTTTTAAATTGTCAATTATTATGACTTATAGTATTTTTAATATAATTTTCACTTATGTAATTTTTATGTCAACAAATTTAAATTTTATGTTAAAATTTATGATCAATATTAAGAAGTTTGATTTTCAAATTCGAAAAGTATCACCTAAGTTGAGACATATGAAGTTAATTTGTTCTATATATGGTGCTGTTTTAATTTAATGTATGTTTTGCTTGAATGGGAAATAATATTTGGTTTTGGAAGAAGTGACAGTAGTATTGTTCAATTATAATCCAGGTTTTATTTAACCCAAATATTTTGGAGTTAAATTTTGCTAGGTGGGGAATATGTCAGAGCTTGCAATCACAATTTTGAGCTTTTGCTTTGTTTAACCAGATTTTTGCAACAAAAAAAGGAGAATCTTTTATAGTCTCTCCAATACTTATTTGCATTTTTTAAAATACTGAAGTGTCATGTCATTAGTTTATTCACGCTTCTCTCCTAATTTTTGAAGACCAAAATGTTAAATTTTTTTTCAACTGACCTGTTGCACCAAAAAACCATCTCCTCCTCTTAAACCCAACCAAAATCGATTCTTTTCTTCAAAACCAAAATCAATTTTATCTCAAAAAGAATCCTTTTCTCCAAGTATTCCATAAGTGAACCCAACTTTGTCACCCTCCAAAATCCTAACTCCATCTAAATCAAAACATTTTGATGGGAGTTTAACTGAAAAAGAACAGGGTAGATCTAATATTCTAGAGTATAAGGCTAAAGTTATTGATGGGTTTGTTGAAGTCTTGAATAATAGAGGAAGTGGTAAATGTGATGGAAAATGGGGAACTTAAGAAGGGACTTGATCCTTCTAGGCCGTCTCAGGATATTAATTCTGATGATGACCTTTTTTGAGTTATGTGTTTAAACAAACTTTCGATCCAGTAAAAATGATTAATGAAAAATAGGTTGATTGATGATAAAGTGGTGTGACTTGTTGATGTGGTAATTCTAGAAGATAGAATGAAGTGGAAAAATCTTCACTGTGAAAAAAATAGATAAAGGAAAGTTGGCTGAGAAATACGTAGTAGATGATAAGGGTTAACAGATTGAGAAAAAGAAGAGGAAGACATGTCCACTCAGGAAAAGAAAGGGTAGTGTGAGTGAAGAACTTGGTTCCTTACAGAAGAAAAAGATTGAGTTATCGGGTTTGGAGAGGTAGAAGACTCTGAAGTCTCAAAACGTGTTGTTAGGCAGAGTGTAGTTTTTTATATTGCCACGAAATGGAGGAACTTCTTGACATTGTTGAGTTCCAAAAATAGAATCACTTTTTGTTCCTCCAAGTCCCAACGTTTATGAACAATAAGTTAAAATTAGGACTGAGTTTTTTCTTGATAAGGACAAGCTTGGGGAGATTCTTGGTGATTTGATTGATGGTTGAGCCTGCTCGGATAGGTAGAGAACAAGGTTACCCGTGAACTCTTGGCAGAATAGAATGATCAATGGAAGGGTGAGGATGAAAGATTGAAGAAACATGTGGAGGACCTGAGAGAGAAGATGGTCATTGATTAAAGGATTGTCAATGAACGAATGGACATGCTCATCAAGGCCTAGCCCCTTACTTTTCTTCCTGCCTAGTGATGAATGTCTTTCACTCGTTACAAATTGCCTTGAATTCCTATCTTCTTTTGATCGTTATATTTGATGACATTGGTACTTAGTTTTTTAAATTGTAATATTATGTATTGTTGAAACTACTATTATTTTGTTATAACTACTCTACTATGGGCAATCACTCTATTTTGTGTAATGATATTCACTTGTTGTTCTTGTTGTTGTTTATGTTGTGTTGCCCAAGTGGCATGAGTTGATGTTGCCAAACTTCTTTTTGGTTGTGCTTCTTATGTTATTCTTTACAATGATACCAAAAAGGAGAAGTTACGGAAGTGTCAATAGGGGGAGAAAAAGAATCGAGTTGATATGTTGTGTTGTGCATGACAGATAGCTCTGCTTCACTGGGAAAATTTTGTTGATAACATGTTCATTATAGATCTGATCCGCAGGGAACATGTGAGGAATCTGGTTTTTAAGGGAACATCAATTTTGGGTTTGCCATCATCAATAATTGGGAAATTACTCTAAGTTACGATGTTTCATGTTTTAATGATTTTCCAAACGTTCTTAAGGAACCAGGTATAAACCAGATGTGATCAATACATGTAATGTCACACCCCAACCTCGGGAGACGCGACCGGCGCTCAATCGAGTGAACACACCTGAGCCAGCCTTATCATACCTTTCCTACCCGACTCTATTTGAATAAGGAAACCATACTTTTGCCGTTCTTTTAGACGAGGAAAGATAGCACATTCTACATTGATAGTTCATTTTAAAACTAAGCATGTATTCTAGGCCAGGCCCGGGCTTTGGCGGGCTCGGTCTTTGGCGGTCCTGGACCAAATAGTCCAGTCTTCATGGTCCAAATGGGTGGAACCAACCCGTCATGGGCCTAAGCCCACATGGTCTCGGGCTTAATGGGGCGGGCCCATAGGCCTAACTGGCATTTTCGTTTCGGGCTATTTTTTTTAATTTTTTTTCTAATGCAATTTATTGTAAATTATATATACTAATATAAATTGCTTATATATAGTTGTATAAATATATAATATTTTTAGTATGTATAGTATGTATATATAAAGGTGTATTGTGTTAATATAATTATATATTACATTATATAAAATATATATATATATATATATATATATATATATATATATATATAGTTTATATGTATTAGAGATATATATATGTATATATTTGTGTGTGTGTGTGTGTATATATTGTTTATATATATTAGAGATATATATGTATATATATGTGTGTATGTGTGTGTGTGTATATATATATATATATATATATATATATATATATATATATATATATATATATATATATTAGAGATATATATATATATATGTATATATGTGGCATGAATTAATTATTCTATTTGCAATAATGCGCTTTTGCATTATCCACTCCTCATTTATCCGATCACTTGTAGCAGTTAGATAATCACAATCATTGCCATTTTTACCAATATCAGTAGTAATAGCAACGCAACAATCTATATGAGTAAATAAATAGCAAATATTGTTCATATTCAAGTTTATATTTGTAAATATTACTCTTTACAGTTGCGCGAGGCCATCCTTTATAAGTAGGATTAAAAACTCTTCTAATATAATGCACAAAATGAGGATTAGAAGGAAAACTATAGGGTAAGCACATAACAGTAACTATTTTTGCAAATTCTTCACGATCTTTATTTGGATCATAATATGAAATGCCACCGGTAACAGTATTAATTCCCGGTTGAACTATATTTGAACTTGCACTAGAGTTAACTGTAGTATCTACACTTCTCCCTTTTTGCGTAACTTTCATTTGAAGAAATTTAGCTTTATCTCTATGGTGTTCCTTTATGTGTCTAGTCAAAATACCTGTACCGCTATGGTCTCCAGTAAATTTATGAGCCAACAATGCCCCACAAGTTTTACACTTAGCCTTATTTTGTTATTTTTGTTATGTAAAAAAGTGTCAAACAAGAGATGTTTCAGGCCATTTAGAAGGTTTTCTATTAAAAGTAGGGGTTACTACAGAAGGTTCAGGTGGAGCATCGGTTGGGTTATTAACAGGAGTAGTATGTGCATCATCTAAATCCGGTTGCATTTCATCTAAATCATCATTTTCCTCAACATTTTCAACGATAGTTTCATTAGGATAAAGAGCATTCATAACTTCTTCATTTAGTTGTTAACCTGGTGCAACATCATGACAAAATTGACTATCAGAAAATTAAAAACAAGGGTTATCACTATCAAGAATAACAACTGGAGGAGGACAGGTAACAGGTCTGGGTCGGGGTGTCGGGGAAGAGTTGTATCTTGGCGACTAGATTTACCAATTTTAGATTTCCCCATACCACCAAATATTTGTTTCAAAGAAAATGTCGTATTAATTATAATTATACAAGCTAAAACAAAAAAAATATAATATTCAACTTAAGAGTTGGAACGAGTTTACCGAATTGACAAACAACTTTTTCAAAATTGAATATCGTTGAAGACTTAAATATTTCAATTTCCAACTTCACAATTTTTCACGAAATTGCAATAATAAAGTAAGTAATTGTAGAAGAAAATTAGAGAGAGATTGAGGGAGATTGAGAGAGACTGATAAATTTGTGAGTAAAAATAAAAGAATGAGGGAGTATTTATAGTTGAGAGTTGGAAAAAAATATAGTTATAAAATGTTTGGGGTAAAAAAAAAGTTTGAGGGCCAAATGACTATTTTTAAAACTCCCTAACGGTTGAAATTGAAGGCCAATGGCTAGATTTTAAAAATATGACTATTGATCAATTTTTAAAAAAATTAAAAAAATTGTCGATAGGGACCGTTGGGCCCGTTGGGCCCGGTTAAACCGGCTCAGGCTCGCTTGTCGGTCCCGGTCTAAACGGTCCAGGGCTCGCGGGCTATTTGGGTAGCACTGGCCCATCATAGGCCTTTGCACCATGTGAGACTGGGCCCACATGAGACCGGCCTGTTTGGCCCGTGGTCTCGGGCTAGTCCCGGGCACAGCCCGGCCACAATACACCCTTATTTAAAACACAACATTAAACCGTAGATAAGATAGTTTCCAAGATTCGCATAGAGGTATAATTTATAGGAAACACGAGTTTAGAATTGCAACATAGTTCATAGAGTCCTCAAATACCCGTACAAAACCCACACATGTGTCTACGAAGCCTCTAAGGATACAAAAGATAAGTATCACAATGCCAGCAACAAGGCCCCAACTAAACCTCAAAAGTGGAAGTCCACAACAACAAAAGATATACAATACAACCCCCTTGAAGGAGAAAGGGGATCACCAAGACTTTGAGAAGAAGGTAATCCGCTACGAGCGATCGGTACTATCCGGATTGAGATTCTAGCTTGTTTGAACATATTATCAAAAACTAAAGGTGCATTGTGATCTTAGGTCCTTTTTGAGAGAAACTTCTATTATTCTATACTCCAATTGCTTTCTTGTTAGTTCACTACCTTCCAATACTCCATGGTTTGATATGCATGCAAGAAATCCATTTTTATACCCATGCATTACCTCCTTAAAGACCTCTTACTGCTAAGTATAAAATTAAGAGCTGAGGTGATGAAGTCTTACCTCTCGGGATGAAGATTTAGGTACCTTCACTTGATTACCTTCAATATTTTAACAAGGTTTTGGAGTAATTTTGATGAGAAGCACTTTCCCTCTCTTAGACCCCTCCCTCTTACTCTAGAAGAATCAGGAAATATGCTCAAAATTAGTTATTTTACCGGATATAACAATAAGGGGTGGGGTAAAATTTAGAAAATTGGAGCCCCGAGTCAGATCTGTGATGGCATTTTCAATAGCAAAGTTGACATGCGGCCTGCAGAATGGACCGCAAACATGCTCCCAAAACCTGAACAATTTGCCTAGGTATGCGACAGAAATGCGATCTGCATACCAATTCTGTGGTCGCATAATGCACCGCAGAACCGCCCTTTATAAAATCCCAAAGGAGATATACGGCGACTATGCAGTCTGCATATCGGTTATGCGATCGCATAATTGACTGCAAATTGACCTCAAATTTGACAAACACACTGACTCGCTTTGCGGTGACTATGTGGTCCGCATACTTGATATGCGATTGCATTCTCGAGTGCAGAATCACACTTTTCTGGAAAATATTATTTCTTGACTTCTTAATGCAGTGATCAACTCAAAAGGTCCGAACCGCGGCAAGCTTTTTTTATGAATTTCTAGCACCTGACCCTAACTTGGCACTACGAGACTCGGGTTCTGAGTGGAAATTTTCACGGGTCCTCACATCATCCCCCACTTAAGATCATTCGTCCTCGAATGAGGGTTAAGGCTCAATTATTAGGAACGTTTATGCAACTTCAAGTTTTCACAACACAAAACATATCCACGACCCTAAATTTGGTTAACTCTCAAAATTTTCAGAAATTTTGTCATAGTCTCCTTTGTATCTAGGCCTTATCCACCTGTTAGAGAGCCCATGAAACATATCCTTGTTGGAAACACGTTCTCAATGCGATATACTAAACGTGTATTCTTTTGTAGGTTTTGATGAATGACAAACAAAGCACAAATTGATATATGACGGAGTTCAAGTACAAGAGCACAAATGTTGAGATTGAAGCTCAAGACGTTGTTTTTAATTGTTATTATTGAGTTATTCTTAAATGTTATCTTGATCCTATAACTTGACTCCATAACATGGCTTCTCTCATAAAACTATTTTCCAAAATCATGCATACTTATTTCTGTATCAAATGATTTCAAATGATGCATATTTACATTAGACAAAATGTTTTCTAAACATACCTCAGAAATCTGGGCTAAGAATAATCGATTATGTACTTATGATAATCGATTGTTTATAAGCCAAGACTGCATGACAATCGATTATGAACTAATGATAATCGATTGTGAATAAGACAGTTAACATCAGGTTTTTCCAAATCTGCAAGATAATCGATTGTGAACTAATGACAATCGATTATTGATGAGGTAAAGTTTTCCAATACTCAGAATAATCGATTATGAACTAATGGTAATCGATTATGTTGAGTTGATGTCTCCCAGTGATTTTAAAATTACTTAAGTAATCGATTAGTAACTAATAGTAATCGATTATGTTGAGTTAACTGGGTTTAACAATCGATTGTCTATGTCCAACAATCGATTGTCAAAGTTTATACTTAGTCGCAAAAACTTTGGCTTGAAATAGTGTGATTTGAGATTTTCAGAAAATGACAAGTAATCGATTGTTGCAAGGGACAATCGATTGTTGAAGCTGACCGTTGTAAATGATTTTCAAATACCTCAAAGTAATCGATTATTGGTTTTCTGTAATCGATGTTTTGCTCAAAATCCGGAAATAATTTTTAAAACGTTAATGAGGTAATCGATTATTGATTTGCTATAATCGATGTTTTTGATTAAAATCTGTAAATGATTTTTGGAACGTTGCTGAAGTAATCGATTATGGATTTGGTATAATCGATTATCTGAATTTGAATTTTGCCAGTAATCGATTATGGATTGTAAGTAATCGATTATAAAGCGTAAAATCTGGGATTGATTTTTGATCTGACTGGCAGATAATCGATTGTTTGGTCTTGACAATCGATTGTCACTAAGTAAATTCAGCAATTCTTAATTGGCAATTAGACAACGGTAAGACCAAGTTTTGCACCTATAAATACAGCTTCAACTCAGTGTTTTAAAAACAACAACATACACTAACTGATCATTACATTGCTTTAAGCTTTCATTCAATTGTTCATCATTTTCTACTCATTTCATAAAGCTTTTGAGAGCCATATTATTGTTCAAAGTTGTTGTGATCTTGAGCGTATTATTTTACTCATATCTACTCATCAAGGAGTACCTTTGTTAAGTGAGTGTTCAAGTATTTCAAATACTTGTAAGAGAATTTTGATTCTCTTGTGTTGAGGAACTTGTGCTTCCTCTGTTGAAGTCTTTGGGATTGTATCCCCGAGCAAGTGAAGTCTTTGGGATTGTATCCCCGAGCAAGTGAAGTCTTTGGGATTGTATCCCCGAGCAAGTGAAGTCTTTGGGATTGTATCCCCGAGCAAGTGAAGTCTTTGAGGTGAGGAACCTCCGAGCAAGTGAAGTCTTTGAGATTGTATCTCCGAGCAACTGTAAAGGTTTGTTAAGCACCCGTAAGCTTAACAAGTTAGTAGAAAATCTCGAGAGAGTCTCTCGGGGACTGGACTAACCACTGTTGTGGCCAACCAGGATATATCCTTGTGTAAGTTATTTTTATTGCACTTATTTACTTCCTGTAAAATTTAAATTCCGCAAGAAAACGCTAAATTTCATTAAAACGCTATTCACCCCCCCTCTAGCGTTAAGCGTAGTTTCTAACAATTGGTATCAGAGCCCAACTCTCTGAAAAACTTAACAGTTTGAGAGAACCATCCATGGCTTCTACTCTAGATTCTTTTGCAGGAATTGAAGAAGGACAATGCCCTACACGACCTCCTCTATTCAATGGCACAAATTACTCATACTGGAAGGAGAGGATGGAAATCTTCATTCGGTCAAATTGTCCCTACCTTTGGAAGGTGTACACAAAGGGAAGTGAAATTCCAGTCAAGAAAGTGGAAGGCGAATGGATTCCCAAATCCGAAGAGGAGTACACCACAGAGGACAATAGAATGATTCAAAATAATTATAAAGCTGTAAATTTATTGTATTGTGCTATTAATGCTAACGATTACAGGAAACTTTCATGTTGCAAAACAGCAAAAGAAATGTGGGACAAATTAGAAGTCACTTACGAAGGGACTGACCAGGTAAGAGAAGCAAAAGTTGATTTTCTTACTCATGCTTACGAATTGTTTCATATGAAGGAAGGAGAAAAAGTAGATGAGATGTTTGAGCGCTTTTCAACAATAGTAAATGATCTACACGTCCTCAAGAAGACGTTCACGGATAGAGAACTTGTTCGAAAAGTTCTTAGAAGCCTCACACCGGCATGGCGATCCAAAGCCGATGCTATCCAAGAATCAATTGGAGTCTCAAACGTCACCATCGACGCACTAAGAGGTAATCTTAAAACCTATGAATCTACTATTCTTAACCCGTTTGTTGATGATCAAAGAAGGCAAAAGATTTCTCTAAAAGCAAGCACAAGCCAACCAAAGATTGAAGAGGAAGAAGACAACGAGTTTGGATTAGTCATTAAAAGATTCCAAAAGTTTATGCGCAAGGAATATGAGCGCAAAGGGAAAAAACAAGGTGAGCAAATAAAATGCTATGAATGTGGAGAAACTGGACACATCAAAACAAATTGCCCAAACATCAAAAAGGAGAAGAAATCCTTTAAAAAGCAACGGGCATATATCTCGTGGGGAGGCGACTCCGGAGATGAATCAAGTGAAGAAGAAAACGACGAAGCTGCAAACCTTTGTCTCATGGCACAAGAAGACAACCAAAATGAGGTACGTCAAATTTCGTCTGAAAACTTTTCACTTGATGAAATGCGTAATGCTTTTGATGAGTTATATACTGAATTTTCAAAGGCTTCAAAAACTGTCACTAGCTTAAAAGAAAACGCTTCTCTAAAAGAAACGGATTTTCAAAAACAGATTTCTTTAAAAGAAAAGGAATTAGAAAATCTGGTTTTGGAAAATGAGAAGCTACACGAACAAAACAAGTTTTATGGAAAGAGAAGTGCCGACAAACCTGAAAGTTCTACTAAAGGTTGTGTTTCTTGTGTGAACCTTAAGAATGAAGTAGGTAGACTTAAAGGAACACTAGATAAGTTTAATTTCTCGCATAAAAACTTGAATGTTGTTCTTGATAACCTAAAATCAACTAAGCACGGAATAGGTTTTAAAAATGAAGAAAAGGTTGATGCTAAACCTCAAAAACCTAGAGCTCAACCTAGGAACAACAACAAAAATGTGTATCCTAGAAATAGCTATCCTAGAACAAATTTGCATGCTAGACCAAGAAATGACCCTCCGCCTAGAAATAGTCACCATAGACATGATGCATATTTTAGGCAAAATTGTGAACCTCCTAGAAGACCCCAAAATGGTCCTCAACCTAGATATCATCACTCTAGAAACACTACCCATCCTAGAGATCAAAGTAGGAGAAATGATAGCGTTCAAAATAAGGTAAGCAACCTTCATTCATCTAGCTACTATGAACCTAGACGAATGCATAATCCGAATGTGACATGTCATTATTGTAGACGCATTGGTCATATTGCTCCCGCATGTTTTACTCGTCATAGACATGCTACTCAAACATATTATTACAATATGCCTAACCCTCAAGGACCCAAGATGGCATGGGTACCCAAAGAAAATTAATTTGTTTTGTAGGTGTGCTTGAAGGGATCAAGCGTACTATGGTACCTTGATAGTGGATGCTCCAAACACATGACGGGAGATGAATCCAAATCCCTTCAACTAGAGCACAAAGAAGGAGGAAGCGTCATATTTGGAAACAATCATATTCAGATCGGTTGATATTTTAAGCAATTTGAAAAACAAAATACAAGAAAAGGCATCGAAGGAAATCAATGATGAAATTGTGGAACAATCAACGGAAGAAGCTCCACATTTGGGGAGTGAAACAAAAGAACAAAATGAATGGAGGACGATCAAAGATCACCCTCTTGATCAGGTAATTGGCGACGTCGGAGGAAAGGTAAGTACCCGAAACTCTCTTAAGAACACTCTAGGACACAATTCTTAAGAGTTCACGATATCACTTGATAACACTAGTGTAATTTATTCACGTCACTATAAATTACTGACTTGAGCGTCTGAGACGTTTAATTCCATTTTGCAGGTACTTCCCCAAAGGTAAGATAAATTATGAAGTCTTAGCACACCGCAATCGATTATCCCAAGAAAATAATCGATTATCTACTGTGCAGTACATCGATTATCAGTATCAATAATCGATTGTTTCGACTGATTAGTTTTATTATGCAAATGTGTGTAATTTGTTAACTCCTTATATTGCATAATCGATTTCTGTCTCAGTCATTCAGCAATACTTTTCCAGACAATCGATTATTTCTTCCTATAATCGATTAGTTGTCATATTCAGAAATTCTCCGAGTTCTCTGTATCAAACATATTTCAATAATAATCGATTACCAAAATTGACAATCGATTATTTCTTGTTTAAACTTTGTTACCGTTTGGCTTCAACATCGATTGCTGTCAGGACATAAATGCTCCATAATCGATTATTTTGTGTTGATAATCGATTATCTCATTCAAATTTTTTTACCGTTTGTCTCTTAAATCGATTTGTCAGTTTCAAAATTCAATCCAACAGTAAATACAATCGATTATCTCTGCCAAATAATCGATTATCTAACGGTCAGTAAATTTATTTCTTACCGTTTTTGACTGTTCCAACTTTCAATTTTCAGCAGGTATCTTTAGTAAATGGCTGATCACTCCTTCTCCTATAAATAGCCCTCATATAGGATCATTCTCAAGCACCATTTCTAAAAATCAAAGGTCAATTCCTTGCATCTTAGTCTCAAAAATTCAGCAGTAAAAATTTTCCAATATGTCTGGACGCTCCTCCAAACGTTCTCGTTCCAGGCAAGGTGCCTCAGCCTCAACAGTCCCTCCTCCTCTAAACTTCCCATATGAAGACGGGTCCGTTTTGTTCTTCGAAACTCAAGCTGAACTTTCTAGGTTTCTCTCCAAGTTTGAGAAGCGATTTATTCTTCCTCCTCGCTTCACAACAAGCAAGCTCCTTGAACCTTTCGCCCCTGCCGCCAACATGCTCAAAGAGTGTCAACTCTATGATTTCTTGCTCCTTACCCATCCTCATATTAACACAACTTTAGTTGAAGCATTCTATTCAAATCTTCACAAAGATGAAGATGGTGAGGTGGTCACCTCCATCAATGGCATTCACATTCTCCTCTCTGACGAGAACCTTCACACCCTCGCCCGCATTCCAAACGATGGTGAAGATCTTATCCGGTATATTGATGAGGCCGGCTCTCTCTTTGATGAATCCATTCTTTTCCGCCAAGCCGGAATCTCTTATGATCAAGCTTCTTCTCGTCGTCCTACCATCTCGGGCATGGACCCAAATTATCGATTTCTCCTCTACTTCATCACCCGTGTCCTAAGACCTCGTAGGCACAATCATACCACCATATCCCAAGAGGACTCCAAGCTCTTACATGCCATTGTCACTGGAGCCAAGATCAATTGGTGTCGGCTCATTAAAATGCACATGCTCGATGCCGTCGCCGATAACATGCCCCTTCCTTATTCTCTCCTCATCATGAATTTTCTTGAAGCATCCGGATTTGTCACTGAAAATGGTCCTCTCAAAAGGAGTACCAAAATCTGGGAAATCTCGGAATCATCCTTCCATCATGATGGTGATCATGCTCCAGCTCCTCCTCCTACCCGTCCTGCCCGTCGTGCTCGTCCATCTCAGGAGCCCACTCTCCAAACTATATCCGACCAGCTCTCTCAGTTGACACACGAGATCCATGGTTATTTTGACCATGTCTATTATCCCTATGCGGGTCTCGTTCCCTTTGAAGCTGCGCCGGATGACGAGGCGGATCGTGACGGAGATAATTGATATTGTATTGTTTTTTTTTGTTTTTAATTGTATTGTTGGATGTCCCTCTGCTGTACCCCTTTAATTTTCAATAAATAAACCTTGTTTTATTTCGTCTTTGTGTATCTTTCCTTACTATTTTTTGCTAATGGCAAAAGGGGGAAGATAACGGGATAACGGGTATGCACCACCTCTACATTGCTAAATTGCTTATAAGCTAAAATTGAGGGGGAATTCTTTAATTGAGGGGGAACAAGAACAAATATGCATACTTGTTACTTGTCTTGAATCGTCAATATTATTTGTCAAAATTGCATATCCCGCTTAATGTTTGCCATTATCAAAAAGGGGGAAATTGTTGGAAACACGTTCTCAATGCGATATACTAAACGTGTATTCTTTTGTAGGTTTTGATGAATGACAAACAAAGCACAAATTGATATATGACGGAGTTCAAGTACAAGAGCACAAATGTTGAGATTGAAGCTCAAGACGTTGTTTTTAATTGTTATTATTGAGTTATTCTTAAATGTGATCTTGATCCTATAACTTGACTCCATAACATGGCTTCTCTCGTAAAACTATTTTCCAAAATCATGCATACTTATTTATGTATCAAATGATTTCAAATGATGCATATTTACATTAGACAAAATGTTTTCTAAACATACCTCAGAAATCTGGGCTAAGAATAATCGATTATGTACTTATGATAATCGATTGTTTATAAGCCAAGACTGCATGACAATCGATTATGAACTAATGATAATCGATTGTGAATAAGACAGTTAACATCAGGTTTTTCCAAATCTGCAAGATAATCGATTGTGAACTAATGACAATCGATTATTGATGAGGTAAAGTTTTCCAATACTCAGAATAATCGATTATGAACTAATGGTAATCGATTATGTTGAGTTGATGTCTCCCAGTGATTTTAAAATTACTTAAGTAATCGATTAGTAACTAATAGTAATCGATTATGTTGAGTTAACTGGGTTTAACAATCGATTGTCTATGTCCAACAATCGATTGTCAAAGTTTATACTTAGTCGCAAAAACTTTGGCTTGAAACAGTGTGATTTGAGATTTTCAGAAAATGACAAGTAATCGATTGTTGCAAGGGACAATCGATTGTTGAAGCTGACCGTTGTAAATGATTTTCAAATACCTCAAAGTAATCGATTATTGGTTTTCTGTAATCGATGTTTTGCTCAAAATCCGGAAATAATTTTTAAAACGTTAATGAGGTAATCGATTATTGATTTGCTATAATCGATGTTTTTGATTAAAATCTGTAAATGATTTTTGGAACGTTGCTGAAGTAATCGATTATGGATTTGGTATAATCGATTATCTGAATTTGAATTTTGCCAGTAATCGATTATGGATTGTAAGTAATCGATTATTAAGCGTAAAATCTGGGATTGATTTTTGATCTAACTGGTAGATAATCGATTGTTTGGTCTTGAAAATCGATTGTCACTGAGTAAATTCAGCAATTCTTAATTAGCAATTAGACAACGGTAAGACCAAGTTTTGCACCTATAAATACAGCTTCAACTCAGTGTTTTAAAAACAACAACATACACTAACTGATCATTACATTGCTTTAAGCTTTCATTCAATTGTTCATCATTTTCTACTCATTTCATAAAGCTTTTGAGAGCCATATTATTGTTCAAAGTTGTTGTGATCTTGAGCGTATTATTTTACTCATATCTACTCATCAAGGAGTACCTTTGTTAAGTGAGTGTTCAAGTATTTCAAATACTTGTAAGAGAATTTTGATTCTCTTGTGTTGAGGAACTTGTGCTTCCTCTGTTGAAGTCTTTGGGATTGTATCCCCGAGCAAGTGAAGTCTTTGGGATTGTATCCCCGAGCAAGTGAAGTCTTTGGGATTGTATCCCTGAGCAAGTGAAGTCTTTGGGATTGTATCCCCGAGCAAGTGAAGTCTTTGAGGTGAGGAACCTCCGAGCAAGTGAAGTCTTTGAGATTGTATCTCCGAGCAACTGTAAAGGTTTGTTAAGCACCCGTAAGCTTAACAAGTTAGTAGAAAATCTTGAGAGAGTCTCTCGGGGACTGGACTAACCACTGTTGTGGCCAACCAGGATATATCCTTGTGTAAGTTATTTTTATTGCACTTATTTACTTCCTGTAAAATTTAAATTCCGCAAGAAAACGCTAAATTTCATTAAAACGCTATTCACCCCCCCTCTAGCGTTAAGCGTAGTTTCTAACAATCCTAACAGCATAAACATATTTTATATGCATAATATAACTTGTACAATATCAACGATGGTTGTATAGGCAACATGTTACCAAAAGAGGACAGTTTTACATTGATCAAGCCAAAAGATAATAGTTCATAGGAGCTAATTGCATAAAATCTATTGCATGACTATTCAAACTATTGTGGATACTTCTTTTTCATCTCATCCTCGGCTTCCCAATTGGCTTCCTCAGCTTGCTGGTTCTGCCATAACACTTTCACGGATGCAATTTCCATATTTTTCAATTTCCGAACTTGCCTATCAAGAATGGCAACTGGAACTTCTTCATACAATAGCTCTTCATTAACCTCAATAGTCTCAACTGGTACAACAGTGGACGGATCTCCCACTACCTTTCTCAACATAGACACATGAAAGACCTGGAGTACCAATGACATCTTGGGTGGCAACTCGAGCTTATAGGCCACCTGACCAATTATCTGAACGATTTTGTTTGTCTGAATGTCTCCGACTCAATTTCCGTTCCTTCCAAACCGCATGATACCCCTAATAGGGGAAACCTTCAAAAATACTGAATCATCTTCTTTGAACTCTAAATCTCTGCGACGAACATCCAAGTAAGACATTTGGCGACTCTGAACAGTTTTCAACCTCTCTTTAATAGTCTTGACTTTCACCATGTTCTGATGCACGAGGTCCAGACCTATAAATTACGCTTCTCCAACCTCGAACCACCCAATGCGAGACCTACATATCATATCATACAATGCCTCGAATGGTGCTATCTAGATACTAGCATGGAAGCTGTTGTTGTAAGAAAATTCTATGAGTGGCAAATGTATATCCCAACTACCCCTGAAATCAAGAGTGCAAGCATGGAACATGTCCTTTAGCATCTGAATTGTCCGCTCTTCTTGCCTATCGGTTTGAGGATGAAAAGTTGTTCTAATATTTACTTGCATACCAAAACTCTACTGAAACTTCTTCCAAAAGTTGGATGTGAACTGAGCCTATCGATCTGAAATTATTGAGACTGGAGTGCCATGCAACCTGACTATTTCCTTGATATACAACTGAGCATACTTGCTCCGCTGTGTCAGTAGATTTAACTGGCAAGAAATATGCTAATTTTGGGAGTCGGTCCACGATCACCCAAATTGAGTCGAACTTGTATGGAGTGTGTGGTAACCGTACCACAAAATCCATGTTAATCATCTCCTATATCCACATTGGGATTTCTATGCTTTGAGACAATCCACCGGGCCTTTGATGTTCGGCCTTCACTTGCTGGCAATTCAGACATTTTGCCACAAAGTCTGCTATGTCATTCTTCATGTTGTTCCACCAATAAATTTCCTTGAGATCATGATACATTTTTGTAGAGCCTGGGTGCGCAGAATACCTGGAACTGTGAGCTTTTACCATGATCCTTTCTCGAAAACCATCAATATCAGAAACATATAGGCGGTCTTGGTATCGTAGGGTACCATCATTCATGCCAAGGAAAAAGCTATGATCTTGTGCTTATGAATCCCCTCCTTCAGCAATGCTAACAACGGATCGTTGAATTTCTTCTCTTTCACATCCACCACAAGTAATGATTCAGCCCTATTTTCCACAATTACACTGCCTTCAATAGAGTTCGCGAGGCGAACTCCCAAACTAGCCAACCGGTGAACCTCCCTGGCCAACGACCTCTAATAGGCTTCCAGATGAGCCATACTTCCCATGGATTTTTTACTAAGTGCATCTGCCAGGACATTAGCCTTTCCCGAGTGATAGAGAATATCAATGTCATAGTCCTTGAGTAACTCTAGCCATTTTCTTTGCCTTTGATTCAACTCTGTCATGACCTGGATTTCCCCACACTTCGGAGTCGTGATGGCGCCTAATAATGAGGGCTAGGCAAGCCAATCCTTATCTACTTACTTCATTAACACATTGCTTCTCTTTTAACAAATACAAGTCAATAATATGAAAATAGCAAAACTTTGAATAATTAAGCGGAAGATAACAATCTTTTTTAATCTGAACATGAATTTCTAATACAACCATTTGAAATTCAACTACCCAGAACTGGTGTCACAATATCACAGACACTCTAAGAATACTACATATAAAGGTCAGAAAGAAATAAATCAGTTTGTCTCGAATACAATGAGATAACAGTCTAAAGTAAGGATAGAGGAGACGCCAGGGCCTGCGAACGCCTGAAGGGCTACCTCGGCTCGCCCGATGAATAAGATCCAACAATCTCACTGTGGTCTGAATTCTGCAACACTGGGGTCTGCACAAAAAAGTGCAGAGTGTGATATCAGCATAATCGACCTCATGTGCTGGTAAGTGCCTAGCCTAACCCCGCTGAAGTTGTGACGAGGTTAGACTGAACTACCACATAAACTTGTGCAGTAATATATATATATATATATATATATATATATATATATATATATATATATATATATATATATATATATATATATCTACAGCAGGAAAATAACAAGAATAACCATTTTAAATAGGAAGGGAACATGCTTCAAGGATAACAGATAATACATAAATTCAAGATAATAATAAGGAACATCAATAAATTATCTCTAACACGGATAAGGAAAATAAAAGCAGATTTCACTGTTTGTGCACTCTCGTTGCAGGCGTGCAACCCAATCCCATTTCTCAATATTTCCGTGGTAGGCGTACCACCCGCTCCCATTTCATTATATCAGCAGTTCTTCCAAGTTAAATCTACTCTAATAACATAACAATTAATACGAATTCATAAGATAACAAGTACATAATAATTATGATTCAGTGAGAAAAAACAAATAATGACAAGATTATGGGCTTTAAGGAGCACTTAGAAAATTTAGTATTTAATGTGTCAAATGTCAAGTAGCAATTAAGTCACATAATCATGTGGCAATTATGGCATAAATTCAACACATGATTATGCACAAGGATACCTTGAAACAATAATAACAAGTAACACAATAAAGAGAGATATCAACACAAAGAATCACAGTCATAGTGGAATAAGCCAATTAAATGCACTTGAATTGATAACAATAAGAAATCATAACAAACGGCAATAGGTGCACGGCATTACTCTTCGTGCTTTCACTCTCATCCTCACCAATTAATAATATAATAAAATGTGCACGGCATCTCCCTTCGTTCTTTTACTCTCTTTCCTTACATATAATCAATAGAATCGGCACGGAATGGTACATCGTGCGTCACAGCATCACCCTTCGTGCTTTACACTCCTTCCTCACAATAAAAAAACAATGCACGATATCACCCTTCATGCTTTAACATTCTTTCTCACCCAATAAAAAATCACAAACAAGGGCAAGGGAATAATAAAACAATAATGGAAATCCCGACAAGGGAACACAAAAAAACAATTAAAACTCGGCAATGGTACAACATCAATAATCTCAACGTACCGGCAAGGGAAAATATGCAATAACAAACAATGTCCTGGCAAGGGAATAGATCAATAACTCTTTCTCTTTCTTTCACTTTCATCTCATAGTTCACATTATCACTTGAGACAATGCTCCAAAGATTTACTTATCTCATATACCTTCTCAATTTGTATTTCAACTTGAGCCAATACTCCACGAAGTTTAAAGATCAGAATTCCTTTCACATACTCTTTACAACATATAGAAGTCAATAATTAAGCATGAACTATTTGCAAAATAAGGACATCACGGTCATGCTAGACACCAATGTATAGATACTCGTCACCATCCATATACATCATACTCGACAATTCGCAAGTATAAAATAAGACTCAACGCTTATTCCCTCAAGCTAAGATTAGACCAAACACTTACTTCGATGCTTTGAACTCAACTCAAGCCTCAACTATAGCTTTACCCCGTGATTCCACCTCCACTCCGCTCGAATCAAGTCACAAGTCACTTAATTACTTTAATAAACACTAAATGAATCAATTTGAATGCGTAAAAATAAATTTCTCAAAGTTTTGCCCAAAAATTACAAAATTGTCCCCGAGCCCACGTGGTCAAAACCCGAGGTTCGAACTAAACCCCGGCTACCTTTTCCCCCACGAACACAAATATGTAATTTGTTTTGAAATCGAACCTCAAATTGAGGTCTAAATCCCCAATTTTTGAAAAACCTAGGTTCTACCCAAAACACTCAATTTTCCCATGAAAATCATTGATTTGAAGTTGAAATCATGTTATGTTAACAACTGAAGGAAGTTAGTTAAAAATGACTTACAATTTATTTGGATAAGAAGAAATCCTTGAAAAATCGCCTAAGTGTGTTTAGTTTTTGAGAGAATATGAAAAATGAGTTTTAAATCATCTAAGTATAAAAGTTGCAAATCTCTGATATGGGAATTACGAACAGTGGTTCGCAATTGTGAACCAACCTCTGATGGCTTGGGAATTGCGAAAAAAGTTTGGGAATTGCTAACCTAGGAATTGCGAAAAAAATTAGGAAAATACGAACAAGCCTGGGAATTGCGAAAAAAGTTTGGGAATTGCGAACATGTTAATTGCGAATAAATCTTGGGAAATGCAAACATGCCTGGTGATTGCGAAAAATATTTGAAAAATGCGAAACCTGGGAAGTGCAAAGAAAGTTTGAAAAATGCGAATAATACTGGTAATTGCGAAAAATGTTTGGGAAATGCGAAAACTGCAGGCCTGCAATTCCTTAAGTCCAAAATTTCACCCTTGCGGCCTATCAAAAACTCACCCGAGGCCTCGGGGCTCCAAACCAAATATACACACAACCTCAAAAATATCTTACGGACTTACTCGTGCGATCACATCGCCAAAATAGCTTCATATATATCGAATTAAGCCTCAAAACTCATGATTACTTCCAAATTGTCATAAAACATCAATTTTTCATTTTATGTTGGAAACACGTCAAACGACGTCCGTTTTTAACCAAACTTTACCGAAATCACTTAAATCATATATAAGACTTGCACCAGGTACCGAAACCAAAATACTGGCCCGATATCATAATTTTCTAATCAAATTTCATTTCCAATTTCCTTAACAATTTTCAAAAAATAATTTCTTTTAAAAATATATTTTTCGGGCCCGAGACCTCGGATTTCGTTCAAAGCATATGCTTAAGTCCCATATTTTCCTACGGACACTTCGGGACCGTAAAATTACAGGTCCGGGCCCGTTTATCCCAAATGTTGACTAAAGTCAAATTTATTCAATTTAATATCAAAATTTAGCATTTTTCTCACAAAATTCATATTTAAGCTTTCCAGCTACGTGCCCGGACTGCGCATGCAAATCAAGGCAATCCTAAATAAGGTTTTCAAGGCCTCGGAAGCACAAAATAAGTAAGGAAATAAGTGACGATCCTTTGGGTCGACACAAACTTCTGCTTGAAAATATATTGAACGCTCTTATGATCTGTGAATACATCCACACTGACTCCATACAAATAGTGTCACCAAATCTTTAGCGCAAATACCACTGCCGACATCTCTAAGTCATAGGTTGGATAGTTCTTCTCATGATTTATGCATTGCCTAGAAGCATAGGCTATAACCTTGCCATGTTGCATTAACACACACCCAAGCCCGATTCTCGAAGCATCGCAATACACCAGAAGTCCCGCTATACCCTCTGGAAGGGCTAGCACTGGTGCTATTGTCAACCTTGATTTCAATTCTTGGAAACTCTTTTCACAAGCATCAGACCATTGGAATTTAACTATTTTTAGCGTCAATTTAGTCAATGGAGATGCAAGAGTAGAGAACCCCTCCATAAACCTCCTGTAGTACCCAACCAAACCAAAGAAACTGCGAATCTCCATTGGAGTGGTAGGTCTAGGCCACTTCTTCACTGCTGCAATCTTTTGAGGACCAACCGTAATTCCTTCTCTGGAAATAACATGACCCAAGAACGCAACAGATTCAAGCCGAAATTTACATTTTTAAAATTTTGTGTACAATTGGTGTTGCTGAACAGTCTGCAGAACTGCCCTGAGATGCCTAGCATGGTCCTCCCCACTTCGGGAAAACACAAAAATATCATCAATGAACACTATCACAAAGAAGTCTAGAAAAGGTTTGAAGACTCGATTCATAAGATCCATGAAGGCCGCCGGGGCATTTGTTAGCGCAAAAGACATCATCTTAAATTCAAATTGCACATACCGAGTTCTGAAGGCTGGTTTTGAAATATCCTACACGCTTACCTTCAATTTATGATACCCGGACCGCAAGTCAATCTTTGAGAAACACGCAGCACTTTGTAATTGATCAAACAAGTCATCTATCCTTGGTAGAGGGTATTTGTTTTTCATTGTGACTTTGTTGAGTTTCCGATAGTGAATACACATCCGCGGCAATCCATCTTTATTTATTTTTATTGTTTTTAAACCCTTCCCAAATTAGGAGGATCTATAGTGCTTCCACACTTCCCCTCCCTGGTGACTCGAACCCAGGACCTAACGGTCGTAGGTGGAGGTGCTTTACCGACTGAGCAAGCCTCACTTGTCCATCTTTCTTTATAGAAATAAGACTGGTGCGCCTCATGGCTGTCATACCTCTTTTTTACACCACGAAGGTATGTAAGGGTGTTTTTCCAATTTAAGTGACATTATTCCAAATGGGATTATTTATTTATTTTTTATAGTCGCTATTTGGGATAGTTTATTTAGTGTCCCAAGTCGCCGGTTTATTTTAAAATCCTAAATCGAGAAAAATCTAACTTTCCTTTTGAAGTATGCGAAACAGAAATTCTGAAAAAGGAATTTCGTTAACATGCGGGAAGGTGTTAGGCACCCCTGATTCCGTGGTTCTAGCACGATCGCTTAAACTATTATAATTTGCCTATTATCTGATTTTAATACATATTTTAGCATATGGTATAATTTTAAATTATTAACCGCTTTTAATTATTTTTAAGAAGATTTCAACGTCATTTAAAATGCGTCTTTTGACCACGCCACATGAAATCCACCTGCAGTCTAAGACACATTTTAGTTAATGTTGTGGGATTTAGATTTGGGTCACATAAAATGCACACCCGAGTTGAAGAATGTAATTTAAAATTACACGTCTAAAGCAACTACATATTTTCAACCTTGCGAGGGTCATGGAAAATTCACTAAATGGCACTTCTCGAATTCTAAGGATTTTAAAATACTAGTTAAATGAGTGTCGTACATTTAAGGTTTTATTCGACATGACGCATCTTAATTCCAATTTTATTTCAACGGATTTTATTGTTCGAAGTTGTTATAATCGGGTCACATAAAATGCACCCCCAAATTTTTAAAATTAGGTATCATAAATATGTCATGAGAACCGTCCCATAATCACAATTTAATTAAGAGGGTGATTAAAGCCTGATTGAATTATCAGTTGCATTTCGCGTGTCATGCCATCCACCTGCATAATCATTGTTTTGACACTAGCAAATTGGCCTCTTTTAGGAAAAAATGAAACTTACACAGTACTCCTTGCTATTTGTCCTTTTGGAAAAACTCGTATCATTTCCCTCCGGATAGGACAAAATCTTACCTTTCTTAAAAAAAATAAAGCAAAGCCTAAAAACATAATTAGGAAATAAAAAAGTCAGTAGCCATCACTAACATGCAGCACATTTAGAAGTATTCTTAATCCTCTATTCATTTGCACGTAAACTTCACAGTAGAAATTGCCAAGAAAACTTAAATCTAACGGCATTTTTGATTCATCAACTCAACAAATTTGGTTAAAAATTAGTATCAAAATATCATAAAACTCACTACGATGGATAATATTATGAACTTAAAAGTAAACACACATGAAAAGTGAAATAATAAAGCATCATTCACATGGATCTAAAATATTTGAATCATAGAAAAATAAATAGTGAAAGAAAGAAGGAATCAGAACTTGAGCAATGAAATATTTTTCCAATATATTGAGAAGAAATCCCAAATAAACCAACCAGTACAGTTATAAATCTCAAAACCCAAGGCAAAACCCGAGAAACATATGTGAAGCTAACGGACACGGAACTTAGACGACCTCGAGCACAGAGCTTCACGGGATTAATGGAGGATTTTAGATCTATTTTCTCGGCAGCAAGGGCAGCGACTTGAGCTTAAATTATTTAACTGTCATGAGTTTTCTTTGGAGGAAGAAAATCAGCAGCAACTGTTTCCTTCTTTTTCTCAAGCAGCTGTGTTTTTCCTTTTTCTAATAACACTGCTGCGCAGCTTTTCTTCTTTCAGCTATAGGGTTCTTTTTTTGTTTGTTTGTGAGTGTGTGTCAATTTTAATTTTGGGAGAGTATGGAGAAAGAAGGCTCAAATGGAGGAGTAGAGGACATTTTCTTTGTTTTCTTCCGTTCCGAGGAAGGAGAGCCCTCTTTTGTGTATTATTAGGACTTCTTTTATAAGCAGTAGGAATTAGGTAAGCTAAAAAAGGAATGGTGTATGAGCTTGAGCTATTTTAAATTGGGCCTTTTCTATTAAGACCAAATAAAACAAGCCCCAAATTTTATATTCTTTATTCTGAAACAAGACCAAAGATACTACATCATTTATTAATTAATCCTACTTAAATAAAAATCATACTAAAAGATTAAAACAAATTGAAAAATCACTGTAAAATTAAAATAATATTACTAAAATTAAAGTGAAACTATGTTTTTATATTTTTATTTAAACTTTATGTAAAGTAGATAAATTAAAAGCAACTAGATTAGCTAAAAAAAGAAAATATTTTTATAATTTTTATTTTTGTGATAAAATAAAGTAAAAGGGTCAAAACTAGCTAAAATATCGATATTAATCCTAAATTAAATATTTATATGCTAAAATATGTAAAATCTTGGGGAGGGTCAAAAATCACATGTCTACAGCTGTCCCTCTTTGACTGGAAACGCGAAGAGTTTTCAGACAAAGAATGACTAGACAGGTTTTTGACCCGACCCTTATTTGGAGAGACTAAAACTAAGAGAAAAGGGGAATGTGACCGAGCCCCGGTATCTGAGCTGCCTACATATCCTTGGGTATAAAGGAATCAGGGCACGTGTAGTTTAGAAGTGAATTAGGTGGTGGAGTACCGAGGTTGAGGGCCGATCGAGGTGCCGTTCCGTCGAGGTTCTGGTTCGCGGTCCTGTTATTACATCAAAATCAAAAAAATTGAAAAATTAACTAAACCTATCAGCTACAAGTTACAAGATTCCTATCTATGAGTCTTCTGAAACTTGATCTTGAGTCTTGGTTTGTTTTTCATGTGGACTTTGATCTGAATCTTGATGCTTGTTAGTTGTAGGTGCTGGTTCTTTCATCTTCAGCTTTTCGGATCAAGGCGGGACATGCGAAGCTTGTGAATTCAATCATATCTTGAGCAGTCTGCATCTTTCTCCGCTTTTGCATTTTGAGTTTACTTCTTTTTGTTCTTTTCTCGGAGACTCATTCTTTTGGTCATCTCGAACCCTGTGCCTCGAGGCCAAACCTGCTCAGACGCCAAAACAAACAAACGAACAAAATTTTTCGGCCCCAGTTTTCACTAGGAAAATTTCGTGAGTTATTTTAACAAAATATTTTTTTTAAAGCAATAAAATAAGGATTGTGTGTCTTTAGGAGGAAAAAGCGACTTGAATGGAGGCCCTATATCTAAAATCTCAACTAGAGATTGGAGCCCTATGTTGGCAAAAAGCGACCAGAGAATGGAGGCCCTATGTTAAAAATCTCAACTAGGGATTGGAGCCCTATGTTGACAAAAAGCGACTAGGGAATGGAGGCCTTATATCTAAAAATCTCAACTTAGGGATTGGAGGCCTAATGTTGGCAAAATATACAACTAGTGAATGGAGGCCCTATGTCTAAAATTTCAACTCATTTATTGGAGCCCTAATGTTGGTAAAAAATGCGAATAGGGAATGGAGACCCTATGTTTAAAATCACAACTCAGGGATTAGAGCCCTAATGTTGGTAAAAAAAAGCCACTAGAAAATGGAGGCCCTATGTCTAAAAATCTCAACTTAGGGATTGGAGCCGTAATATTGGCAAAAAAGGCAACTAGGAAATGGAGGCCCTATGTCTAAAATATCAACTCAGGGATTGGAGCCCTAATATTGGTGAAAAACCGACTAGGGAGAGTATGGAGAAAAAAGGCTCAAATGGAGGAGTAGAGGACATTTTCTTTGTTTTCTTCCGTTCCGAGGAAGGAGAGCCCTCTTTTGTGTATTATTAGGAATTCTTTTATAAGCAGTAGGAATTAGGTTAGCTAAAAAAGGAATGGTGTATGAGCTTGAGCTATTTTAAATTGGGCCTTTTCAATTAAGACCAAATAAAACTAGGGATTTTTACCTATACATCCCATATAACAAACCTTACTGCCATTATTGTGCATTGTTTGTTTATTACCCTCATATCCCATGTTTTTGTTACACAATATGTACCAAACGGAATCTTTCCAGATGTTGCCTCCTAAAATAACGCCTTAAAGCTCAAATCTATGTTAAATGAATTGTATCCTAAAATAACTCATGTATTTATGGCTCCTAATTAATCTTTGATTTTATACCAAATAAATACTAAATCAGTTAAGGTAAAATCTTAAATGCTGTAACTTTCCTATCGAACTGTTACTCCTAATTCAATTGTTGATATGTGCAAAGGAGAACTGTTACTCCTAATTCAATTGTTGATATTTACCTTATCTGATTGTAATAGTAAGGCCTGCCATTGCAATTGTTGCTCAAAGAATAAGAACCACGTCTTTGGCAGATATGTCAAATTGACGGAAAAAACCCTTCTCCCTTTGTCTTCTTTTCTCCTTTGCTATCGAACTAATGATAATATATACTTTGAGCATCTACTCTCTTCTGCTCTCATCTCATGTGAATTCTTATGATTGCGCAGGGTCCTCTATCATCATCATTTCCCATTGAAAACAGGAATATTCCTGTGAGCATGAGAGCATTAAAAGATCATTTCAATCGAACAAAGAGTCTCTCTTTTGTGAAGCGAATCTCAGATTTCCATTTACTGTTGCTGCTGGCCAAATTTTTGGACATCAATGCAGATGTTCCAGCGTTTAATTACAAAAAAAGTAGTAGTTGTTGAACTTGTTTGCAGTGAGTTTTTAAAATGTAGTCAACTGTAGTTAAATGTAGTTAAGATTATATGAAGTGTTTCCAGTGAATTTTTAAAATGTAGTCAAATATAGGTAAATGTAATTAAGGTTATATGCAGTGTTTCCAGTGAGTTTTGATAATGTAGTCAAATGTAGTCAAATGTAGTTAAATGTAGTTAAGGTTATATAAAGTGTTTCCAGTGTGTTTTTAAAATGTAGTCAAATGTGAGTAAATGTAGTTAACGTTTATATGCAGTTTGTTTGTAGCTGATTTGTAAAAATTACTTTACAAATTACAAATCAACTAGACTGTAACTACATATATATCATGACGATACATTAAACCTTATAAATAAAAAGTTAACTACATTTTACCTACATTAAACTACATTAAACTACAAAAACTATAATTAACTACATTAAACTACAAAAACTATAATTAACTACAAATTTGAGTCAACAGTCACAGTTCCAAAAAAAAAGTACATTAAATTACAAACACTACAATTAACTACAAATTTGATTAAACAGTACATTTTGCCAATTAACTACAAATTAACTCCAAAAAACTACAATTAACTACAATTTGTATTTTTGATGAAACAATTTTCAAAAAGTATTTTTGATGAAAAGTTATTTGTGTTTAATTAATTAATTTAAATATACTTTTGAGCAACAATCAGTATTTGGCCAAACTTTTAAAAATTATTTCTAAATGTATTTTTCATACAAAATAAAATTTTTAAAAATTAAGTTTTTCTGCTCTAAAAAATTATTTTTATTTCTATTCAAAATCAGTTTTTCCCTTCTAAATGTTTTGGCCAAATATTATAATGTTAAGAAAAATAATGAAAAAAATGCATTCCACAAAGAATGCATTTTTGAAACCCGATGTTGAACTTTGAGTATCTAAACTCCATCTTCAAAAATTCAAAATCTTATTTCGACTTTTTTTTTTTGAATTATTAAAATCAATGTTTTCTATTTTACTTTCTAAAATTATTTAAAAACATTATTGTGAATAACTGTAAACGTGTAAAAAAAGATCTTGTAAAAAAAATATATGAAAAGATCTTGTTCCACAAATCAAGCCTCTAATATTTCCACAAATCAAGCCTCTAATTAATAGTTGATCCTTAAAACTTAAAGATAAATTTTGGTATATAAATTGAAAGGTGGTATACTTAAATGTAATAAACACTAACCTTGAACATGAGTGGTTATAAGGTTTGCTATATGGGATGTATATGTAAAAATCCCATAAAACTAGCCCCAAATTTTATATTCTTTATTCTGAAACAAGACAAAAAATACTACATCATTTATTAATTAATCCTACTTAAATAAAAATCATACTAAAAGATTAAAAAAAATTGAAAAATCACTGTAAAATTAAAATAATATTACTAAAATTAAAGTGAAACTATGTTTTTATATTTTTATTTAAATTTAATGTAAAGTAGATAAATTAAAAGCAACTAGATTAGCCAAAAAATGAAAATATTTTTATAATTTTTATTTTTGTGATAAAATAAAGTAAAAGGGTCAAAACTAGCTAAAATATCGACATTAACCCTAAATTAAATATTTATATGCTAAAATATGTAAAATCTTGGGGAGGGTCAAAAATCACATGTCTACAGCTGTCCCTCTTTGACTGGAAACGCAAAGAGTTTTCAGACAAAGAATGACTAGACAGGTTTTTGACCCGACCCTTATTTGGAGAGACTAAAACTAAGAGAAAAGGGGAATGTGACCGATCCCCGGTATCTGAGCTGCCTACATATCCTTGGGTATAAAGGAATCAGGGCACGTGTAGTTTAGAAGTGAATTAGGTGGTGGAGTACCGAGGTTGAGGGCCGATCGAGGTGCCGTTCCGTCGAGGTTCTGGTTCGCGGTCCTGTTATTACATCAAAATCAAAAAATTGAAAAATTAACTAAACCTATCAGCTACAAGTTACAAGATTCCTATCTATGAGTCTTCTGAAACTTGATCTTGAGTCTTGGTTTGTTTTTCATGTGGACTTTGATCTGAATCTTGATGCTTGTTAGTTGTAGGTGCTGGTTCTTTCATCTTCAGCTTTTCGGATCAAGGCGGGACATGCGAAGCTTGTGAATTCAATCATATCTTGAGCAGTCTGCATCTTTCTCCGCTTTTGCATTTTGAGTTTACTTCTTTTTGTTCTTTTCTCGGAGACTCATTCTTTTGGTCATCTCGAACCCTGTGCCTCGAGGCCAAACCTGCTCAGACGCCAAAACAAACAAACGAACAAAATTTTTCGGCCCCAGTTTTCACTAGGAAAATTTCGTGAGTTATTTTAGCAAAATATTTTTTTAAAGCAATAAAATAAGGATTGTGTGTCTTTAGGAGGAAAAAGCGACTTGAATGGAGGCCCTATATCTGAAATCTCAACTAGAGATTGGAGCCCTATGTTGGCAAAAAGCGACCAGAGAATGGAGGCCCTATGTTAAAAATCTCGACTAGGGATTGGAGCCCTATGTTGGCAAAAAGCGACTAGGGAATGGAGGCCTTATATCTAGAAATCTCAACTTAGGGATTGGAGGCCTAATGTTGGCAAAATACACAACTAGTGAATGGAGGCCCTATGTCTAAAATTTCAACTCATTTATTGGAGCCCTAATGTTGGTAAAAAATGCGACTAGGGAATGGAGACCCTATGTTTAAAATCACAACTCAGGGATTAGAGCCCTAATGTTGGTAAAAAAAGCCACTAGGAAATGGAGGCCCTATGTCTAAAAATCTCAACTTAGGGATTGGAGCCGTAATATTGGCGAAAAAGGCGACTAGGAAATGGAGGCCCTATGTCTAAAATATCAACTCAGGGATTGGAGCCCTAATATTGGTGAAAAACCGACTAGGGAATAGAGGCCCTATGTCTAAAATCTCAACTCAGGGAATGAGTGCCTTATGTCTAAAAATCTCAACTAGAGAATGGAGGCCTTATGTTGGAAAGTGAGACTACTGACTTGTGTACTATGTTAAAAATGAACCCAGAAGGATTTTTTTTCTTTTTTTTCAGAAAAATCAATAGTTTTTTTTTTTGAGAAAATCATTCTTTTAAATAAATTGCCCTAACACTTCTTTTTTTTTTTTTAAATTGATACATCCTTTTTTTAATTATCCTAGGAGAAAATTCGTCAGACTAGGTTTTCTATCTTAGGAGAGATTCATCAGACTAAGATTTTGATCCTCGGAGAAATTTCATCAAACTAGGTCTCTTTTCTTATCTTAGAAGAAAGATTCATCAAACTAAGATTTTAATCCTAGGAGAAAGTTCATCAGACTAGGTTTCCTATCTTAGGAGAAAAATTCATCAGACTAAGATTTCGATCCTATGAGAAAGTTCATCATACTAGGTTTCCTATCTTAGAAGAAAAATTCACCAGACTAAGATTTTGATCCTAGGAGAAAGTTCATCAGACTAGGTCTTCTATCTTAGGAGAAAGTTCATCAGACTATGTTTTCTATCTTAGGAGAAAGATTCATTAGACTAAGATTTTGATCCTAGGAGAAAGTTAATCAGACTAGGTCTTTTATCTTAGGAGAAAAATTCATTAGACTAAGATTTTGATCATAGGAGAAATTTCATCAGACTAGGTCATTTTTTTTGGTATCTTAGGAGAAAGGTTCATCAGACTAAGATTTGTATCCTAGGAGAAAATTCATCAGACTAGGTTTCCCAATTTAGGAGAAAGATTCATCATACTAAGATTTTGATCCTAGAAGAAAGTTCATCAAACTAGGTCTCTTTTCTAATCTTAGCAGAAAAATTCATCTGACTAAGATTTCTATCATAGGAGAAAATTCATCAGACTAGGTCCTCTATCTTAAGAGAAAGATTCATCAGACTAAGATTTTGATCCTAGTAGAAAATTCATCAGAGTAGGTCCCCTTTTTGTTATCTTAGGAGAAAGATTCATCAGACTAAGATTTTGATTAGGAAGAAAATCTATCTGACTAGGACTTTTTATACTAGGAGGAAAAAATGTGAAGATCAATGGCAAGATTTTATGCACAATAGCAAGACAAATAAAGGTGAAGATTTGAGAAACTTTCCTTTGTCGGCTCCTCTTCTTTTCTTTTTCTTTTCTTTTTTTTTTGTTGTTTTTTTTTTTCCTTTTCCCTTGTTTTTTTTCCTTTCTAGAACTACCTTCCTTGCATTGCTTTGTTCCTTTTTCAAAAGAACAAAACTTTGTTAGTCTTAAAAATTGGTGGTCGTTTGTGGCCTTGAGTCTTGAGCAGCTTGGCTTTTGCTCGATCAGCCTAAGTCGGTCTCAAGAGACTTTTATTCTGCACCAACTTTGATTTTTTCACACCTAGTACCGTTTTTATTTGCAGCTCACACAGCTTTATCCCAACCGGAGACCTTTTCTTAGGTGACCTTTTCTGATATCTTGAATGGCTTCCTGCTTTTTGAGCAATTTGTTTGTCAAAGAGTATCACCAGTCATCTTCGTTTATCCCAAGTAGGCTGACAAGAGTCTTTTGAGGAAGCCTTTGCATGAATCATCAAGGCACGTTGACAGTAACAACTGAGTGTGCTGGCCAAATTCACATTACGCAACTACAAAGTAAGTAGCAGATTTTGAAATCTTTTCTTGCTTATTTTGACAAGGACTGGCTCAAAGTGGAGGACGCAATAATGCAAAGAAACAAATATTAACAAGAAATGACTCTGTCAGAAGGATAAAAGGAAGAGTATTTTTTCTCTTTTTTTAATAACTAACTTTAATGATCATGACATGCATTTTGGACTTAATGGTCGATCTATCAAATTGACCATTCTGTCCCTTTTACCATTCTTATGACTTTGAAGTCGGTCTTGTTCGTGCCAATCTTTTGCATCAACTTCATGACTCACTTTCGACTAGTGGTGCCCCGAGGGATTTTCACCAACAAGTCTCCCTGATTTATTAATCTCTTCTTACTGTTGCCTTACAGTGCACGTGAAGGTTTTCACTAGTAAGATTCTCATTTTCTTTTATTCTTATTTTGCTTTTGCTTTCTTGTGTGAGCAACCTGACAGTGGTCTATGTCGTATGACAACTATTGCTCATTGTATGAATCTCTTAGCATTCTTGAAGGTTGATCAGGAGGTCTTTATTTGGAAGTCTTATGGACATGGGTAGGTAGAAAAGCCAACAAGGGGCTCAAAATAGACTAAAGATGACGGGGTTGTATATTTGCAACTTTTGGAATCGAAACTTTTAAAAATGAAATAAAGTCTTTGCCCCAGTTTCAGCTATTGGGGATTTTTATTTTGATTTTTATTTTTATTTTTTTTTCTTTGAATTCTTATTTGGTTGGAACGAACCGTGAGGTTGCCTACGTATTCTTTTTTAAGGAATCAGGTCTAACGTAGTTCAAACATCTGACGTAAACTATTCTTCATCTTTATTTTTTGTCTTTTTCCCCTTTTTTCTCTTTTATGTTTGCCCCAACTTCTATTTTTAAGGGCATGGACCTTTGACAATTCTTTTCTTCTTCATTTTTCATTTGAACTTTCTAAGAATTGCCCTAGTTTTTACTCTTGGGACATGGACTTTTTTTCTTTTTCTTTTTCCTTTTTTTCATTTTCATTTTTATTTTTTTCCGACTTTTGACTCTAAACTTGATTCCAAAAGAGGGTAGTTAAAGAAAATAACATGGGCGTAAAGGGGTAACAAAGGGTATAAAGTGTTTAGGTAGCAGAAAAAGGGCCTCCCATCCTCGAGAACGCCAATTATAGTATCTTGTCCCGATCACATCATTGATGAAGATGTATGTTTTCTTGGTTTTTTGTGGTCACAAGACACTTTTCATCCCTTAATGTCAGACTTCACAAACTTCAATTGATTGAACATCCTCAAGCCCGACATTCACAATGATTTGAAAGTGAATTTTACTTGACCTTAATTCTAATGTATTTCAACTCTTTATTCATCCTCAATAGGTTTTTTTAGTCTAATTCCAGATTAAATCAATTGCTAAAATCTGGCCAAAATTTCTGCATGCATGTCATGTCATTAGAACTAGCGAGAAAATAACTAAGAATCGAATGACACAAAAGTACAAGTTGTATTTTATTGAGTAAAGTATGAAAGGGTTTGATAACAAGACAAAAAAACCTAAGATCCGAGTTACGAACCTAAAATAACACGGATAATGAAAATAGCAACAAAACAGACAGGAATGACTCACCCAAACAGGATAGAAGGGTTTGACTCAATAAAATAAATAAAATCTGGATCACAATCCTGAAATTACCCAAATAACATATAAAACAACAAAATAAGCTACCAAGATTCCTTCCTAGTGAGGAGTGAATGACATTTCAATTGCTAAGATTTACATTTAGCCTCAAAATTACTAATCAGAATCATCATGGCCTTCTCCAATTTTAGTCGGCAAGTTCCCGATAGGATTCTTATACTCCATGTCACCAGGCATCATCACCACACAGTGTGCATCATCATATGCAAGTAAAGGATTCTGCATGATATTCTGGGTGTCACTGTCTCGGATCACAATCAGGTTTCCTGGATCATCCTTTCTATTTCTCTTTCCAAATCCCGACAGCTTTTAATATTGTGCCCCTAGGAATTAGAATGGTATTCACACATTTTAGAAGGGTCAAAGCTTCTTGCACGGGGTCCACATGATTTGGAGGAATGGGTGAAATCATGTTATACTGCTTTAATTTCTCAAACAAGCTTGCATAGGACTCTCCTATTAGTGTATATTTATCTTTCAGCCTTTGTTCCCTTCTATACCCCTGTCTTGGATGTGGGTTATAGGGTAATTGAAAATTTCGTGAAGGCTGGTGGAGATTTTGCGATGCCGGTGCGCGCTTTCTTGGGGTTTTGGTGGTCGGGCAACATACTTAGGCGCAGCAACAGAGTATTGAGGGTTCTGAAGTGGATATAGTATTCAGGGGAATCATAGGAAACATGATGAGGTTGCTCATACCATGGAGATGCTCTCCTAGGACCTCTTCTTGACCCTGATGTCCTCATGATTTCTTTGTCCTTCTCATTCGTGTCACAACAATTATTGGATTCAATCAGGACATCCTGAGTTGCGGCTTTGAGAATTGCTTGACTTATAATTTTGCCTGTCTTAAGACCGTTCCCAATCATTTCCCCCATTTTGATTGCTTCATAGAAAGATTTTCCCACTGCGGACATCATGTTTTGAAAATAATATAGCTCTTGATCCTGAAGAAAGAAAGTGATTAGCTCGTGGTCATCCATGGGTGGCTTGACTCTAGATGCTTGTTCTCTCCATTTAATGGCATATTCCTGAAACATTCAATTTGTTTCTTCTTCAAGTTTGAAAGGGAATTGCGGTCTGAGGCAATGTCAATATTGTATTGGAACTATTTGAAAAAGACCTATGCCATGTCATCCCATACATACCAGCGAGATGTGTCTTGATCTATAAACCATTCGGAGGCTACTCCTGTAAAGCTTTCCCCAAAATAAGCCATCAGCAATTCTTCATTTCTTCTCGCACCTCTCAATTGATTGCAATACCTTTTCAGGTGGGTTATGGGGTCTCCATGTCCATCATACTTTTCAAATTTAGGAGTCTTGAAACCAGACGGCAAGTGGACATTTGGGAACATACATAGATCTTTGAAGGCAACGCTCTTTTGTCCTGCCAACCCTTGCATGTTTTTCAACCGTTGCTCTAAGCTTTTCACTCTTTGGGTCATTTCTTCCTGTGCCATCTTGGGTGGTTGGGTCATATGAGAAACTCAAGAGGGTACTTGGGTGAACAAATCCGGTGCCAAATCACTGGTTCACAAAGTCATCAGAGTGGGATACTACTGGGTTGAAATGGAAAAAGATACTAAGAAGTTCGTTCGAAAATGCAACAAGTGCCAATGATATGCACCGATTATCCACCATCCTAGAGAACAACTTCATTCACTCTATCCCCATGGTCGTTCATGAAATGGGGAATAGATATCTACGTCCCTCTTCCATCGGCCACAGGTAAAGCTATTTATTTTATTTATGTCTGACTATTTCTCTAATCAGGTTGAAGCACCAACTTTTGAGAAAGTCAGAGAAAAATAAGGTATAGACTTTATCTGGGATCACATCATATGTCAATTCGGGATACCCACCGAGATAGTATGCGAAAATAAAAAATAATCTATCGGCAGCAAAATAACAAAGTTCCCCAAGGATCACAAAATAAAAAGGATATTATCCATGCTGTATAATCCTAGTAAGAATGGACGAACGAATCAACAAACAAGACCATCATTCAGAATCTAAAGAAAAGGTTGAACGACACTAATGGAAAATGGACAAAACATTTTCCCGAAGTCCTTTGGGCGTATCAAACAACGTCAAAATCTAGTACGGGGCAACATTGTTCTCCTCAGTATATGGTGCCGAAGCTCAGATCCCGATCGAGGTCGGTGAACCTAGCATCAGGTTTTTATACACAATGGAATAGTCAAATCACGAGGCTACGAACACAAGACTTGAACTATTAGATGAAAAACTGAGGCCTCCCTCATTAGAATGACAGGACTAAAGCAGCGCATCAAAAGATACTACATACGAAGAACCAATCTTCACCACTTTCGAACCAGGGACTTAGTTTTGAGAAAAATCACCCTCAACATTTGAGACCCAAACGAAGGGAAGCTCGGCCCAAATTGGGAAGGACCATATCCTCGCTGTCATTAGAAAGGGATTATATAAAGTTTGAAGGATGAACGGCGAACAATTGCCAAACAATTGGAACATATTACTCCTCAAACTATATTATTGCTAAGGCATGACTTTATCCCTTTTCATTTGTATTTGATGCTAACTTATTGCAGGTGTTCGATCAAAACATCGAGATTATTCAACATAAAGACCTTAGGTTTTAAATCCCGTGTTGCACTCTTTTTCCTTCTCATCGGTTTTTTTCCCAAATGGGTTTTCCGACGAGGTTTTTAACGAGGCAAAAATTATTTGTGCTACCTGGGGACAATTCGATAGTATCCGAGGACTCTTTGCAATCAACCACGAATACTAGTGGGCATCACCCTCGGATGTTATGTTCTCAAGGTAAATACTTCGTATCACAAGGTCTCGATAGGTAAATTTTGTAAAGGGTCAAACAATCAAATGAACCGTGTCCATGTAGATTACTCAACCCCAATGGCAAAACATGTATGCATGATCAATTGAAAGTAGTATTCATTTTCCTTCCTAGATGTTCCATGCCTTAATGAAATGTCTAGTTTACAATTTCTACTTTACTTATGATCTATTGAAAAAATTGGATCAAGCGCCAATCGCGGCTAAAGCTCGAGCAATCAACCCCGAACTCGGGGACTACCGTCCAAAAATTGACTTGTTTGAAATACCAAATTTCGAGATCATAAGACCTTGAAATGGAAACCCTCGGTTTTATAGGCCACGCCCATACCACTCGTGGACTGACAGTTAGAACAAGTTCAAAGCATAATTGACAAACAAGCCCAAAGGGAAAATCTCAAGTTAAAGGCTACGGCCAAACGAACACGGTGCAGAGACATCCGAATTCCATAGCACAATAGGCCTTTTAATATCTTTACAGAACTGGTTAAAATAGGATACCCTCGGCAAAATTACAAAGGGTTTCTATAACATCAACCCTCAAAAACCTTAAAGGGTATCAAATTGTTCAAAATATCGAATAAGCTTATGCTAAGGCATAACAAAGTAAAAGGTTTTTGATAACACTGAATCTTGGTGAGTACAGATTTATCTCGTACTAAGGCGTAACAAATTTTTATATGATTAAACTTTTTAAGCTAAAAAGGGATAAAGCCACTCTTTTGAGGCCATATCACCCAATTCAAGAGCCTAAGGGCCATTATATTTAGTTCAAGAGCCTACCCTCCCTCAACTGAAGCCTAAGGTTTTTTCTACTTCGAGTTTGAGCAAGTAATCACTCGATTATAGAAACTATACTAATCTGGCTTCGACAAAATTTTCGCAAGGCAATGAAGTGAGTCAAAATTCTCACAAGATATAAAGTATATCATAATTATCATAAGGCGAAGAGCAAAAAATAACTTTTCAAAAAAAAAAATTGGAAATGAGTGAGAAAGAAAAGAGATCTTTCGTATATGCAAATATTTTACAAAGACCACTCAGGGTCTTGCACAAAAAATCTAGAAAAGAAAAAAATTCAAAGTGCCTAATCTTCCTCAAGAGCATCATCTTTATCTTCATATTCGCTACTCTCGGATCCAACTGCGCTCTTGGAGTCATCATCAGAAGAAGAACATAGCGTATTAGCTTCGGCCTCGAGTATTTTTGTGTTCTAGATATCGACATCAAGGTCGAAGCCACAAGCATGGATCTCCTTGAGAGTCTATCTTTGAGACTAGTACTTGGCATGCTTGATAGCCCAGCATGATCAAGTATGAGGGGTGCCAACCACGTCTCTCGCTCGGGCTTGAGAAACTTCAGCATCAACTCGGTAGACGTCCACAATCGCCTCCGCTTCAGCCTTTAAACTTTCTATCATAGATGAGGCCTTTGCTAGATTGGAAGCCAACCTATCCTCGAGCTCTTCAATTTTATTGGCCCAGGCCAAGCTTTCCTCTTTCATGCTTTGGAGTTGGCGTTCGACCGATGATAGTTAGGCTCAAGCTGTATCCTTCTCCGAGGAAAGGAGGTCCATATTTTGCTTCCACCCTAAAGTCTCTGCCTTCATCATGCTGACCTCCTCATGGAGTTGCTCGATCTTTTCAGCCTTCTATTGAACTTTCAATGTCAAAGTATTTGTCACCATTCCCTAATTGATACATCAAACTTCTTAGAAAACTCTTCATTACTTGCTCAATCAAGTCGGTCTGCTCTTTGTGAGCTTTGGCCAATTCAGCTCAGACATCCTTGATCTCCTCTTCTTTTTGCCAACAAAAGAGTTTGAAGGCATCTCTCTCCTCTGTGAGACTTTTCAAATCGGCCTCACACTGGTTTAGCTTGGCCTGTGATTTAGAAAACACTTCCCGATGAAGTGTTATGTCCTATGGAGCAAAAAAGAAATTAGACAAGAGGAAATAAAGGCAAAGGTAATAGTAATAACGCGATATGAATTTTACCTGGCTCAAGAGACGCTGAGCCTCATCAAAGATACTCGATATATCACCCAGATCGAAAGCATCTTTGACTCTCGTGAAGAAATCGTGGAAAAGGTCCTCTCCCTCGCGGGCCATTCCCACTTTGGGAGTCTCCATGGTATGGGATTGCTCAATTTTCCCCTCGAAAAATGTTGGGAGGGGCAGCAAATCGTCAATATTTATTGCCCTCAGAAACTCACTAGGGGCATTTTCTTCATTCTGAAGGGCCTCGAAACCGGCCCCTTCTGGCTCATCCCTCGATTGCTCATCACGGAAGGAGGCATCTTCAGCCTCCAAGGACTTGGGGACTTTGTTCAGGCCACCTTTTGAGATCCTCTCGGTCCGAGGCCGAACCTCTTCGATCGTCACCGGCTCAGTGGCCTTTAGAACCTCGGTGCCCCTCTTTCGAGCCACTATTTCTTAGTCAACATCTTTGTTTTCCTCTTCTTTATCTCGTATTCACTTAGCTACATTGGCAAGTAGGGTGGTGTGTCATTCCTTAACTTACGATCCTTGATCTTTTTAGGATTTGGAGTCTCAAAGGGCGAGACCTTTTTCTTTTCTTCTCTTTCGACGGCTTTGGGACCGGGCAGAACATCCTTATCCCCAGATGGGGGCCTACAACATATTTCTCAAGGCCTATATGAAAGGAAATAATGTAAGCATAAGAGTGGAAACATTTTAAGGCCATCAGATATGTGAAGAAAAGGCTTACCATGATTTTTGGCCTCCCATCCGCCCCTTGCTAAATTGCGCAGTGAGCGCTCAGCATAAGAGAAGGTCAAAGCTAGGATCTGAACCCAGCTCTCGAGGTTCGGGATTGTACTAGGCATCCAAGAGACCAATACATCATAGAGAAGGTTTCGGTGAAAAGAAGTAAAGGAAATAAAACAGTACATAAAAGCTAAAGGAAGGATCAAACTCACATTCCATTTTCCACTTCTCGGGAAATGGCATCTTCTCAGCCGGAATTAGGTCAGAAGTTTTCACTCAAACGAACCAAACCGTCCACCCTCGATCATTGTCCTTGTCTATGCTCGATAACAACACCTTGGTGGCCTAGTGCTGAAGCTATATCAACCCACCTCGAAAAGCACAGGGCCTATACAGCATGATGAGGTGGTCGAGGGTGAAAGAGTTCCTTCTTTCTCGCAAAAACCGAAGCAAGATGACAATCTGCCAAAAGAAAGGGCGGATCTGGCCTAGGTTAATTTGGTATTGGTGGAAAATTCAATGATAACGGGATCGACATAGTGTGAAAGGATAAGTGTAAACACTTAGAAAGCCTTCCACGTGGGTAGTAGTATCTTACTCAGGAGCTAGAATAACCACCTCTTTCTTCTCCCAATAGTAGTCCTCCTTGACCTCAAACTTGAGGTCTCTCTTAGTTATTAAGACATGTACCTAGAAATTGGCTCACACCAACTGGGGACAAAAGAATTTTTCTCGACTTTGAACTTGGAAGAAAGATCACACCCCATCTCGGGAACGTATTCCTCAGGGCGCAACTCCACCGGTGTTTTGTCGCCGGCCTGCTGCGTTGAAGAGACTTTTTCCTTCTGAGGAAATACTTTTGATGTCTTCACCATTTTTGTGTATAAAAAAAGAAGACGATAAGGTTGGGTATTTGAGAAAGGATTGGTAATGAATTAGACCAGAGTACAAAGATGCTCCATCGAGTCTAAAAATCAAGCTGTTTGTCAAGATTGAGGCCAGAAACTGTTTGACTCAAAAGGTAATAAAACTTTTTGAACAAATCAATCAAAGATGAATGGGAAATCTTAGCTGAATATAATAAACTTTGGAAGAAGTAATTGATAAAGAGATTATGGTCAATAAGTTTCTATTTGTTCTCAAAAAGTTATTTTCCTAGAGTCTCCCCCCCCACCCCGTTTACGAGGTTACTGTCCCCTTTATACTAGAGAGAAACTCTTCTAAATTGTAATAAACAAAATGCAAGGAATATTCAACGGAATATTCCTAATGTCCCCTAATGGGCTTACACTATTACAAGGGTCGTACAGTCTCTTATTTTGCCCTAAGGTTGTCTGTCTCAAAATGTCAACTCGAGGATACCTGGTCATTTGTCGTATTTTGTCGCAGTTCATGATCAGTGAGATTCGGACCCATACAGTTAGTCCCTCCATTTGGCGGGGTTGCGACTGAATGCATCCTCGATGAGCGTACTTCATGCTTTCTTATGGAGAAATTTGATCCGTTGAAACGTTACGATGCGGCCAATGAAAGATGGTCAACGTGTTCAGCAACACACCGAGTGATACACTTTAACGGGAAGTGATCTTAGCTTCACGTGCATCATCATTATGTAGGTTTATGAGGAAGTGATTGACAACTTGATGCCTTGATTCTGGTGCTATTCAGCCCTATAAATAGGTGAAGTGTTTGTATTTCCGAAAACCTTTAGCCATTTCACTTTTGATAACTTCTTTCAACCCTCCTCTTTTGCTCTCATATCCTTCTATTTTTTCTTACGTTCCTCATTTGAAGCTTCTTCTTCCTTCTTCATTCTGTGTTGATATCCCTTTGAACGACACTATTATCTATGGCGCCTCCTCCTGGCGGTGATGACATGATGGTAGAGGAGGGTGACAACCATCCTACGGTGGAGGACCTGCCGCCGAGGAATCCATTGTCTTGAAGTGACTTCCTTAAAGATCCCCATCCTACTACATCCCTAGTATACTCTTAGATGGTGCATATTCATATCGACATTCTTTATGTGAAGTACGACATTCCTGGTCATGTAGAGATTGTCCCGGCAGGGAGAGACTACGTAGATGTCCATAGACCCCGGTACTGTGCCTTCTATGTGCACCCTTTCATGATAGCTTATACTTTTCCTCTTTTCCCTTTGGCAGAGGAATTTTGTAGATTTTACCAAATTTTTCCGGCGTAACTTTCACTGTATATGATCAAGGTGCTTCTGCTACTGACCAAGTATGCATAATTGGCAGAGTGTGATGTTCTTGTCCACCGTCTTTTGCATTTTTGCATGCCTCGAATTAATAGAGGTACCATGGTGCACTTGAGGCTTCATGGTACGAAGAGGTTGGTGGTCAGGACTGATGATCGGCGAGTCACAAGTTTTGGCACAAGTATTTCTTTGTCAAAATTGAACATGTTGTTTCTGACGCCGCCAGGTTTATGGAATGATAGAATGGAGCTCGTAATTAATTCCACTGATTTCACTCTCCCTACCTCTACATTTATTATAAGGTTTGTTCGCTTCCCATTTGTAGCTATGGGACATCTCCCTCGCTTTATTGCAGATATCAAGGATTGGGTGGCCCGTCTATTGCGTCATGCAGCAGAGACTCAAGATTGGCCCGCCTTCGTGAAGTGATACGGCCCTAGAGTCCCCTCTGGTAAATGTTTCCCTTACTATTTCGTTGGTCAAACGACCTTATTTACTGATATGATTTTTATGATGAAAGGTCGGGGAGCTTCCAGGCAAAGGGCAGCAATCCCTGCATTTCGACAAGTTATTGTCATTGCAAACGTAGTTTGTCTTGAGTGAATCTATTCTAAAGGGTCGCCCTCAGTCTATCCAATTAGTAGGTCTCTCGAGCTTCGTGAGAGAGAAATCTTCTTCGATATCATCCTCACACCCTTTAGATGAATCTTCTAACGGAGACGAGCCATTATCGAGAAAAATGAGGAAGCTGGAGCTTGGGAAGGATGTGGCCATGGGCGCTGATAGAAGCGGGGTGTCGCAGACGGCCCCAGTGCCTATATTTATAGCCGATGCCATTTTATTGGGGATATTTCCCGAAGTGAAAGGAGTTTACCCCGGAGTTGGATCGGTGTCTCTGCCGAAGGTGGCGCATCGTCCAATATTAGAGGACGTCATGTTGAGGGTGACAGCTCGGGTTCGGATGTCAACTCAGAGAATGTAAATGATTTCATGGGTTGCCATAATCATATAGAGGTTACAAAGGAAGAGTCCGATCATCTCATAGTCGTCCTTGGGGACTTCAAGCTACTGTTGAACAACGAGCAAGTGGCGTCTACCCTAGCTTCTCTATGTGCCGCTCCCGAAAACAAGATGCTTAGGGAAATGAGTGACGTGGAATTTTCTTATAAGTTCATTGATTTGGACCTATAGGTAGATTTGTTTTTCTTCTTTTTTACTTATTGGGTTTGAGTGGTGATCATCATTCTTTATTTTGTTTCTAACTTCTCCATGCTTCACTTTTTTTACCAGACCCTTATTATGGAGTTTGAGCAGGAGCATCGAGATAGGAGACGGATGGGCCTTTATGAGAAGATGTCGTCCAAATATCATCAGTATCGTGCTAAGCACCGAGAAATGGCCGACATTTATCATCAGGACCCTGAGTTTCAGGTATTTTGCGAGGAGCTTATGCAGTGGAAAAACCAATTGGATCGCAAGGTTGAAGAGTTGAGGGAGAGGGACGAGGAGCTCGTGAGGGTTAATGCCTGTAGTAGTGAGTTGGAGGCCTCTCTTAAGGCGAAGGAGGATGAGCTTGAGTTGAACAAGGGGCTGATGGCTGAGAATGTCGATTTGTAAGTGAAGGTGGCCGACTTGACCACTTAGTTGAGTGCTAAGACAGCAGAGATTGAGGGTCTTAAGGGTGAGTTGGACGTTAGTGCTAATGAGCTGGCAGCAGCTATTTCTGAATCGGTGTCCTTAAAAGATTACCTCAGTATTTCTAGGTCACAGTTGATTGGGGAGAGGGAGGCCTCTAAACTTAAAGTTTCGGGGCTCGAAGGGCGTGTCAAAGCATTGGATGTCGAGCTATATGCACTGAATAGGCAGGTGGCCTCGTTGACGGCAGAGGATGCAACCCTACGTTCCAAGACAGCCTTCTATATCTTGTGCCTCAGTCGATCCAGTCGTGCCTCGTTGCTTATATGAGCTATGAGTCCATGTTGAGACTTGGCTAGATGTGTATAGGGATTTTCACGCTGAGGGTAGGGTGACTGATGTGGAGCTTCAGGCCATGCATACCGCAGCTTGTGCGGCTTGTGAGGCTTGCGGGTATGACCCCCTTACACCAGGCTGGGGCGATATCATATCCGATGACATAAACCATATAGCCTCGAACTCGTGGTAAAGAGATGTTTACCCTACCGGGGAGGATGTATAGCCTTTACTTGTACTTGCTTTTATTTTCAAATTTTTTCAGAGGGCGTACTTGAGTGTGTGTGAATATTGTAAATAATATTTTGATGCAATATAAATGTCGATTTTCTCTTATTTGCCCTATTTATGATATTGAGGTTTACTCATCGATGGTCTAGGCCATTGGGATGTTGCTTTGAGCTATCATCGAAGTAGGATCCTATCATAATTCTGGCGAGGTCGAACTCGCTTTTTTTAATGGCCTTAGCCATGGGGATGTTGCTTCAAACTGTCGTCGAAGTAGGATCCCAGTGTAATTCAGATGAGGCTGAACTTATTTTCTTGTTGAATGCGTTCGCCATGGGGATTTTGCTTCGAATTGTCGTCGAAGTAGGATCTCATCATAATTTGGATGAGGCCGAACTCATTTTTTTATTGAATGGCCTTGGTCATGGGGATGTTGCTTCGCATTGTCGTCGAAGTAGTATCCCGTCCTAATTTGGACGAGGCCAAACTAGTTTTTTTTTCGAATGGCCTTGGCCATGAGGATGTTGCTTCGAACTGTCGTCGAAGTGGGATCCCATCAGAATTCGGACGAGGTCGAACTTATTTTTTGTCGAATGGTCGTTTCCATAGGGATGTTGCTATGAACTGTCGCCGAAGTAGGATCCCGTCAAAATTCAGATGAAGTCTAACTCATATTTTGTCTAATAGCCTTGGCCAGGGGATGTTGCTTCGAACTGTCATCGTAGTAGGATCTCATCGAAATCGAATAAAGTCGAACTTGTTTCATGCGAATAGCCTTGGCCGTGGGGTGTTGCTTCAAACTGTCACCGAAGTAGGATCCTGTCGAAATTCAAATGAGGTCGAACTCGTTTTTTGTCGAATGGCCTTATCCTTGGCCATGGGAATGTTACTTCAAACTATCGTCCAAGTAGGATCCAATCGAACTAATTTTTTGTAGAATGGCCTTAGCCATGGGGAGGTTGCTTTTGAACTTTCGTCGAAGTAGGATCCCGTCAAAATTCGAATGAGTTCGAACTTATTTTTGTCGAATGGCCTTGGCCATGGGGATTTTTCATTAAACTGTCATCGAAGGAGGATCCCGTCGAAATTCAGACGAGGTCGAACTCATTTTTTCTAGAATGGCCTTGGCCATAGGGATGTTGCTTCGAACTATCGTCAAAGTAGGATCCCGTCAAAATTTGGATAAGGTCGAGCTCGTTTTTTGTCGAATGGCCTTGGCCATGGGGTTGGAGGTTTTATCATTTTCCCGTTGGAAGATATCTTGATTTGGTTCATGCAATGGATGTTTAATTGTATACTTGTAAGGATCACATGTTGACTAATGGAGATATGAATAGATACAATGGCGAATTTGATTCCGTACATACAAGGGAGATTTCATTCCATTCATACAATGGAGATTTGATTCTGTGCATACAATAGAAACGATTATTTATATCCAGTCCCTTTATTATTTTTCCCCAGAGACCATGTCGACGGAAGGTAATAAACAGAACTCTGATCCTCAAAGTTCCTCCCTTGTCGCCTCGTTAAAAATCTCCCCGGGAAACCTGATTGGGATGAAACCCGGGTGAGGGAAAAAGATTACGACTCAGGTGACGTCCTCTTTCAGGAGTGGAAATACTTGAGGTGAGCGACATTCTAGTTGTTTTGGAGTAGTTTTCCTCTATTGTTTCTAACTAGAATGCTCCTTTGTTTGTTGTGGTTGTGATTGTGTACGGTCTGTCCCAATTTGTTCCTAGTTTTCCTTTATTAAGGTCTTTTGTTGCTTGTGTTTTAGCCTTTAGGACGCAATCTCCAACTTTGAGTTGTCACACCTTGGCCCTCTTGTTGTAGTCCCTTTCTACTTATTGCTTCTGGACCACCATTTTTATGTGGGCCATGTCTCTCCATTCTTCGACTCCGTTTAGATATTGTAGCCTATTTTTATCGTTGATAGGTCCACTCTCATTGGAGTATCTCGAGCTGGGTTGCCCGGCCTCGACAAGTATAACTACGCTAGTCTCGTAGACCAGCGAATATGGCATTTCTTCTGTGATGGTTTTTGGTGTAGTACGGTGTCACATATCCCTTTTTCCTACGCCTCGGAAAGGCGAGATAAGGGAGTTTTTCCAAATTAAATTGACAATCGAAACGGGATTATTTATTTATTAAATTGAGAGTCTTCATTTGGGATAATTTATGGTGTCCCAAGTCACTGGTTTAAAATCTCGCATCGAGGAAATTTGACTCTTATTTACGGTCTGCGAATACAGAAATCCGGGTAAGAAATTTTGTTAACCTAGGAGAAGGTGTTAAGCACTCTCGAGTTCCGCAGTTCTAGCACGGTGGCTCTGATCATACTTTAGCTTATTAAATTATTTAATTACAGATTTGAGAACCTATGTGCTTTTGCTCCTTAAGAAATTACTTGAAACCGGTCACACGCATGTGTACCCATTTATTTGGCGCGTCAGAAATCATTTCACTAAAATGTGTCTACAATTAATAATGCTTTATTATTATTAAGAAAGTTTTTCCGAAGTTGTGCGACGCATACTCCGATTTTATTTTTAGAAATCGCTATCATATCATGCAAACGTGTCCACAACTATAATAATATGTTAAATGTGCCTAAAGAAAAACTACGATCATTTATATCTAAATTAAGAAATTAAAACGAGGGCCATGTATGATTATATTGTGGAGGGAACACCTTGGATTATATGAATTAAATTAATTAATAGCCTACGAAAATCCATTTTTATTATTCAAGACGGATTTAATCGAAGTTGCGCGAATGCATACTCCAAATTGATTTTTAAAATCATAATTATGTCACACAAATGTGTACACAATCATGATTTTATGTTAACCGTTCCTAAAGGCGTTCACGAACAATAATCATTAATGTCTAATTAGTATTTGTGAGGGCCATAAATCATTAGTTTGGTGAGCTGGCATTCCTCAATCTAGTTAAAAAGATATAATTGATTAACTAAGAGATTAAGTAAATTTAGAATTATTCTATGGCTAATGTTCAGATTAAATCTAAAGGTTTAGTATTAAAGAAATTAGCAATTTGGTTATTTGAAAAGCCTAATCTGGCAGCAGCCCAATTGCTATTGACAAGGAGGTCCACATCGAAGAACAGGGGACAATCGGGATCGCAAGAAGCCCAAACTTCATATTAGACCGGCGAAGGGTATTTTGCACAGTTGGGCCAATGCCCAAGGTCCAATTTTGTGATTCAATATAATTAGTTGAAATAAATTACACTACTTCCCAAAACCCCAAGAGTTGAAACAAACAAACACCAGCAAATTTTGCTAGTTCATACAGTTGCATAACGTATTTTTAAGCCCCAAATCAAATTCCATAATAAAGAGCAAAACCTTAATGTTATATGGCTCGAACACCGATTATTACGTCCTTTATCATAGCAGAATTTGGTTTTTAGTCAAACAAACTGACATGATTTCAAGAGAATATACCTACTAAAATGGATTTAAACTTGTCGAACTCCAGATTTAAAAAAAAAAAGAAATTAATTCTTTACTAATTTCATCTAAGAAAAATCAAGTAGAACCCAAAAACTAATTTAAGGTTCAACACTGATGCCTTTCAACATAATGTCTAACAGCAAAGGCTTCCAACTTTACTCCAACATTTACAAATCAATCAACAAACCTGAAGTCATTTGAAACTAAACTAGAACAAACAAACTCATAGAAATTGACTTAGAAAACAACACTACCATACAAGTTACATGTTGTTCACCTAAGTTATATCCATATCATAACAGTCCAAGATTAAATACAATGACAAGAGTTCAGCTATCAAAACAAAAATTCGGTTATGAGATACTTGATAGAAAAATTAAATTCACATGCTAAGCAAAGACCAAATACAGCCCCAAGAGAGCAATGTCAACAGCCCAGACCAATACAATGAATCAGAAAATAGAAGAATAATGTAGTGCAGAACATAAAGCTATATTATAAGCAAATGAGTTGATGTTATGCTCAAAACTCCATATATCAACTGCATACTTCAAATCGAGCCTCACATTCAATAGGATCCAGAAATGTGTACCTGGTTACAACAAAGAACAATAATGGAAATAAACTTGAAGTTGGAGAAAACCAGCAGCAAAGCATCAGCAATATTAAGACAGCTAAATAACAGCAAGGAACAGTCCATCCAAACTATTTTAAACCGAGAATGAACCAGAAAACTCTTGAAAGGTTTCAAACTTATGAAGATAAACAGCAAACCAAGCTAATTTCTACCAAAAATGTAAAGGATTTGCAGTACTCAACCATTTTTCAAGCTTTTTAGTATTGTAATTCTCTAAACATCTCCCTTGAAAATGAAGAAACATGCCTTTTATAGAGAAACTCTAGGGCAGCAGAAATGGGTTTCAGATTTTGCCTATTACTCCTTTTTTAATTTCATTTTTTGCTAGTTAGTCCTTAGTTTTAAATTCTATTTTTTAAACTAGCCCCACCCCACGTTCCAGGTAGCTTCCTAATCAGATATACCATATTCTCCTTAACTAAGATCGCTGAACTATCCTTTAAACTTCTTCCATTTACCCTTGGAACCAGATATTGGTCATGTCGACCCAATAATGGACCCAAAACACCTAGGCCTGCAAACCCTGATAGACCCTACCACCTTTTTGTGCTTCTGTTGACAAAGCCCAGGGAGAAATTAAAAAAACCAGCAGAAAAACCACGAGAACAGGCCAATCGGGGTCACATGAACTCCTGAGGCCAGGAATTTCAAAGGAACAAAAGAGGGGCGGACTTAAGCAAAATCAAACAAACAAAGTCAAATAAAATCAGAAAAATGCTGACTAAAAGGAAAATAACCTAAAATTAACAGGCATGAGTTGAAAATGGAAAAATAAAATAAATAAATAATAAAAAAGGGACAAAATGAGAATGAGATCAAAGCGGGAAACACATGACCTGAAATACCTGAAAGAGACAGATGTATAATGGGTTTGGACAGGCTATCCGGCAAAGATTTGAACCCAAAATGAGTGTTATTGAGGTTGTTCTTATGAGAAAAAACCATCTAACACTTGTTTCAGGTCGAAATCTCTTCAATGTCTTGGAGAACATCGAACCAGGCCTTTTGCATGAGGAATCAAAGACGGGAACGAATCAAGGTTCCATTCAAAATTTGAAATTAGAGGAAAATGGAGAGGATTTTGGAAATTGACGGTGGTTTAGTGTTTTAAGGTCTATGGAGAGTGTGTTGTGAATTTTGGGGTCGATTGGAGCTTTAGACAACCCTGTTTGCTTCTTTTTCCTTTCAATTTTCAATCAATTTTCTTTTCTCTTTTTTTTAATTAAATTAAATCCTAAACCAAATTAACTTACTATATTAAGCTAATTACTCACTAAAATATTTACAAAAATTAATTAAATACTAAATTTAAAGTAGATCTACAAATTCAAAATTAAAGAGTTAAAATGCAAAAAAGAGTTGTTTTTTTTGTGATTTTTCATTTTTTTAAAACAATTAATTTACTAATTAACCTAAAAATGTAAAACTAAATCCTAAGCGCAAATGCAGAGTATTTTATATTTTTCATGATTTAAATAAAAAATACGCACAGATAAATGCAAACAATTAACAAAAATGCTAAAATATCTACGAGATTGAAAACGATGGGAATAATTTATTTTCTTGAATTTATGGGATAATTCATATAGGGCAAAAATCATGTGCTCACAGTTGCCCCTTTTTACTCGAAAACACGAAAAGTTTTCGAGCAAAGATAAAGTAAGCGGATACGAGCGATTTTTTCCCGTTTGAATACTCCGTGGGAAGTATTTTGGAACGATTTGACCGCACCTGCTTCCGAGGTTACCTACATATCCTTGGCTATGAAGGAATCGGGTTCGTGTAATTCGGGAAGGCTTGGTAGCTAGGACTATCATGAAACTCTAATTTCACTGTTGCTGCTCCTGATACTATTGCTTATTGAACCCCTTATTACACCAAGATAAAATAAAAGGAAGTTAGACTAAACGATGATCTATGAATTACAAAAATCATACATATATCCTCAAACTTGCTCTTGTGGTTGTTGTTGCCTTGTTGACTTGCATTCTTCCGGTGAAATCCCTCTGTTGCCGAATGGAATTATAACCTGAATATTTTCTCTTTCTTCAGGTGGACACCTGATTGGTGAAATCAAATTGTACTTTGAGATGCTTTCCCTTTCTCTTGGTGGACGCCTGGCTGGTAAACTTCAAATGTATTCCCATGCTCTCCAGGTAGGCTCCTGACTACTAAACTTGAACTGTATTCCCGTGCTCTCCAGGTGGGCTTCTGACTGCTAAACTTGAATTATATTCCCATGCTCTTCAGATGGGTGCCTGACTGCTGAACTTGAACTATATTCTTCTGCTTTCCAGGTGGGCGCCTGATTGCTGAAACTTGAAATGTATTCCCGTGCTCTCTAGGTGGGAGTCAAACTACTGAACTTGAATTGTATTCACATGCTCTCCAGGTGGGCGCCTGATTGCTGAAACTTGAATTGTATTCCCTTGCTCTCTAGGTGGACGCCTGTTTGCAGAACTTGAAATGTATTCTCGTGTTCTCTAAGTAGGTGCCTAACTCCTGAACTTGAACAGTATTCTCGTGCTCTCCAGGTGGGAACCTAATTGCTGAAACTTGAATTGTACTCCCTTGCTCTCCATGTGGGTGCCTAATTGCTGAACTTGAACTGTATTGTCATACTTTCCAGGAGGGCGCTTGAATGCTGAAACTTGAAATGTATTCCCATGCTCTCCAAGTGGGTGCATGACTGTTGACCTTGAACTGTATTCCCTTGCTCTCCAAGTGGGCGCCTAATTACTGAAACTTGAATTGTATTCCCTTGCTCTCCAGGTGGGCACCTGTTTGCTGAACTTGAAATGTATTCCTGTGCTCTCCAAGTGGGTGCTTCACTGCTGATCTTGAATTATATTCCCGTGCTCCCCAGGTGGGCACCTGATTGCTAAAACTTGAAATATATTCCCGTGCACTCCAGCTGGATGCTTGACTGCTGAAGTTGAACTATATTCTCTTGTTCTCCAGGTGGGTGCCTGACTGGTGAACTTGAACGTATCCCTATGCTCTCCAGGTGGGTGCATGACTACTGAACTTGAAATGTATTCTCGTGCTCTCCAGGTGGGTGCCTAACTGGTGAACTTGAATTGAATTCCCTTGCTCTCCACGTGGGTGCCTGACTGTTTTACTTGAATGTATTCCCGTGCTCTCAAGTCGGTGCCTGATTGCTAAAACTTGAACTGTTTCTCCCTGTTCTCCAAATTGGTACCTGATTTCAACAAAGATAAACAAAACAAAGAAAATTTTTTGCCCCAGTTTGGTAGCTAGGCACATATGTGAGTGTTAAACTGAATCATGTTACCAAATATTCTAAGAATTTGAAAGCTAGATCCTATTATCCTGGAGGACCCTGACAACTCTTAATTAAATGACAATTTTAAAAGCTGAATAATGTTTTCTAAAGGTATGACTTCCACTAAATCTAGTTATCTAAGAGGTTCTTAAAACTACATCCCATTATCCAAGAGATTCCTAAGAAATCAAAATCAAGTCGTATCTTAAGAGTGACAATTCATTATGGTTGGATTATACTTCCTTACAACAGAACTTACGCTAACTCTTGTTATCTAATGGAAATCTTAAATCTAAGTCCAATTATTCATGAGGGTCCTGAAAACTCCTAACTGAATCATATCACAAACATGCAAACTTTGAAACCAACAAATATTCCTTAAGGTACATTTATGCTAGATTTTGCTACTTATGATTGTTTCGATTTTTAAACTAGTTCTCATTTTCCATGAGGGTCCTGAAAACTCCTTATTGAATCCTATTTTAAACATGCAAACTTTGAAGCCAACTTATATTCCTTCAGGGTACATTTATGCTAGATTATGCTACTCATGATTTTTTTAAATTTTAAACTAGGTCACATTTTCCAGGAGGGTCCTGAAAACACCTAATTGAATGTTATCTTAAACATGAAAACTTTGAAGCCAACTTATATTCCTTTGGAATACATTTTTTCTAGATTATGCTACTCATGATTGTTTCGAATTTTACACTATGTCCCATTTTCCAGGAGGGTCTTGAAAACTCCTAATTGAATCATATCTTAAAACTGCAAACTTTAAAGCCAACTTATATTCCTTTGGGGTACATTTATGGTAGATTATGCTACTCATGATTGTTTTGAATTTTAAATAAGGTCCTATTTTCCAGGAGGGTCCTGAGATTTTACGATCATACCTTTCTGGTGCTTGCCTTTCCCCTACAGAGGGTTTTTCTCTGAAACAAACGAAATTTTCCGCCCATATTTCAATCAAAGAAAAATCTTGTCAGTTTTTAAAAAAATGTGGTGGTTTCTTTGTGGCATTCTTGCTTAAGGTGTCTTCTCCACTGTCGTGCTTTTTTTTACTGGCTTACCTAAACTAGCCAAGAACCGCTTGACTTTCCGACTGACTTTTGACCCACATGGCCTTGGATGACCTAATTACTCTATACCCAATCCATTGTGTTACATATTCGACCCATCTGTTTCAACCTCTACATTTCCCACGAAGTTACTAAACTATTTGACTAATGGAGCTCCTGTGACCTTTATATTCCATTTCACATCATACTGTCTCTAGCAATGCCTTGGCCACCCTGCGACCTGTGCAGTTTTAGAAGTTGGTAGTAAGCTTCAAAATCCCTTCTTATTTGATTAAAAAATCGATACAAGAAACATCTTAATGAAATAAACCCAAAAGAAATGAGATGCAATGAATTTGAGAGTTAAGGATAAGAAAAATCCACAACTATAAAAAATTTTGAAAGTGAAAAGAAAAAAGACTTATCTGAGTGGAGCAGCTGGCGCCAATGATTATGACATGCATTTCGGATTAATCAGCCCAATCTGTCCAACCAATCAAATTTAAGTTGTCGTACTTTGTGCCCCGAGATCTTTAAAACCCAATATATTTACAAAACCTTGACCTTGTTCGGCATGTGGCGCCCTAAAGGATTTTCACCAACAAACCTCTCTTATTTGTTTATCTCTCAACTTACTGTCGCCTTAATGTTTCCATGAAGCTTTTAACCAATAAGACTCTCTCATTTTTTATTTCTCTCATCTTTCCATCGTCTTACTATGCCCGTGAGGGTTTTTACCAATAAGACTCTCTCATTTTTCATTTTCCTTGTCCGGACCGGAGTGCTAACCCTAATATAAATCACCTTTACCTACTTGACTTGGCATCTCTCGAAGACTAATTAGAAGGTCCTTGTTTGGACCGTAACGTGTGCATTTGGATAGGGTTAGAATGAAAGGGTAAAAGGCTCAAAACAATTCAAATGGGTTCAAGATTACAACTTTCGAAAACACGTTTCTTACAATTTGGGGAGAACTTGCCTTTTGCCTCAGCATGATGAGGGAGGATACGTTTCAATACTAACTGAACCACTTCAAACTTTTGTGGATGCACCTTCTTGTTATATGCTCTTGCCATTCTCTGTTGGTACAACTAGCCATGACACATAGCTACCAACCTTTTCTCGTCAATCAAACTCAATTGCTCCAGGCGGGTTTTGACCCACTCATCATCATCAATTTCGGCCTCAGCGACAATCCGAAGGGATGGGATTTCAATCTCTGCGGGTATCACTGCTTTAATGCCATACACCAACAAAAAAGGAGTTTCCCCTATTGAAGTACGAATAGTAGTGTGATAACCCAATAATGCAAAAGGATGCTTTTCATGCCATTGCTTGGAACCCTTCACTATTTTCTGAAGTATCTTCTTTATGTTGTTGTTGGCTGCCTCGATTGCTCCGTTCTCCTTGGGGTGGTATAGGGTGGAATTGTGATGTGTAATCTTGAATTGTTGTCATACCTCTTTCATCAAATGACTATTGATATTTGCACCATTATCTGTGATGATTACCTTCGGGATTCCGAACCGGCAAATGATATTTGAATGCACAAAATCGATCACCGCTTTCTTGGTCACAGATTTGAAAGTTTTAACTTCAGCCCACTTGGTGATACAATCAATGTTCACCAGAATAAACCTATGCTCGTTGGACGTTGCTGGCTCGATTAGCCAATAATAACCTACTCGGGGAATCTTCTTTGCTAGAACATAGCCACTCATATGCGGTCAACAAACTCCAATATGTACTTCGGTCATAATGGTCGTGGCATGTCTAGCATCTATGAATCTCGACAATCCAAGATCTGGAGTTCTTTTGTACAAAACGCCTCCGCTGAAGAAAAATCCACTTACCGTCAAATTGTTCTTTTTTAATCACATGTGGCTTGTATTGGATACTCCCCCATCTTGATATATTCGTTGAAATCGTGAAACCAAGGCTCACCATCAAGTTCTTCTTCAAACACAGTACAGTAAGCATGTTGATCATGGACTTGAATATGCAACAGGTTAACATAAGCCTTATCCGGATGATGTAACATTAACTCCAATGTAGCCAAAGAACCAAAACCCTCATTATGGATACTTGGAATATGCTTGAACTATACTAATAGAAATCGTTGATAGGGTTATGCAAACATTGCCGGTATGGCATGAGCTTCAAATCTCGTATTTTCCATTCCCCTTGAATTTGGTGCACCAGAAGGTCCGAGTCCCCCAAGACCAAGACTTCCTGGACACCCATGTCTGCAGCTAACCTCAAACCCAAAATACATTCCTCGTACTCATCCATGTTGTTAGTGCAGTAGAAATGAAGCTGAGCCATAACAGGGTAGCGATGTCCTGTTTTAGAAATCAGTACAGCTCCTATCCCAATGCCTTTCATGTTAGCAGCCCTATAAAGAAAAGTTTCCAGCTTGGCTCTCCAACTTGTTCCAACTGATAAACGTGTATTATCTCTTCATCACGGAAGTAAGTCTTCAAAGGCTCATATTCTTCATCCACTGGGTTCTCAATCAAATGGTCGGCCAATGCCTGGGCTTTCATTGCACTCCGGGTCACATAAATGATGTCAAATTCTGTGAGCAAAATCTACCACTTGACGAGCCTCCCTGTGGGCATAGGCTTCTGAAAGATGTATTTTAATGGATCCAGATGAGAGATAAGGTAAGTAGTGTAAGATGACAAATAGTGCTTCAACTTCTGTGCCACCCAAATTAGGGCATAACATGTCCTCTCAAGGTAAGTGTACTTAACCTCGTAAGATGTGAACTTCTTGCTGAGATAATAGATGGCATGCTCCTTCCTTCTGGTGATGCCATGCTAACCCAGAACACAACCAAACAAATTGTCAAAAATCATCAAATATAGAATCAAAGGTCTCCCTAGTTCTGGTGGCACCAACACAGGCGGGTTTGACAAGTACCCTTTTATCTAAGCAGATGCCTCGTGACATTCATCTGTCCACTTGACCGCACCATCCTTCTTTAAAATTTTGAAGGTAGGATCGCAAATTGTTGTAAGCTGAGCAATAAACCTACCAATGTAGTTCAACCTCCCAAATAAACTCATTACCTCGGCCTTGTTCCTCGGAGGTGGAAAACCTTGGATAGCTTTAATCTTTGACGTGTCCATCTCAATACCTTGATGGCTGACTATGAATCACAATAAGTTTCCAGACGGCATACCGAATGCCCATTTTGTAGGATTAACTTAAGATTGTACCTGCGAAGCCTTTAGAAGAATTTTCTAATATCTTTGACATGGTCAGACTGCTTTCTAGACTTCACAATCACATCATCCACATAAACCTCGATCTCTTTACGTATCATGTCATGGAATATGGTCGTTACCATCATGTAAGTTGCCCCAGTAGTTTTCAACCCGAAAGGCATGACCCTGTAGCAATATGTTCCCCATGGCGTGATGTATGTCGTCTTGTCTTCATCCTCCTCATACATTAGAATATAATGATAGCCCGCATAGCAATCTACAAAAGACTCAATCTCATGTTTGGAACAATTATCAATCAGAATCAGAATGTGGATATTTGGTAGTGGGAAGCTATCCTTTGGGCTTGCCTTGTTGAGATCGCGATAATCAACACATACCCTGGTATTACCATCCTTCTTTGGTATCGCAACAACATTGACGAACCAAGTGGCATACCACATGACTTGAATGACCTTTGCCTTGAACTGCTTTGTGACTTCCTCTTTAATCGTTACACTCATGTCAGTTTTAAACTTCTTTAACTCCTGTTTGAGGGGAGGATATGCCTGGTCAGTATTGTTGAAACACGTTCTAAAGTCGCTAAAACTAAACGTGTGTTCATTTCTGTAGGTTTTGATAAATGATAAACCGACGCGCATGGAACATAGACATATGCCGAAGTCCAAGAACATGAGAAACAAAGAGCAAGATCAAGAATAACAACAAAGTTATAAATGAGTCACTTTATAGTGTGATCTTGATCCGACAACTTATTCGAATCTTGGCTTCTCTCGTAAAATCATTTTCATACATCATTGAGTTAAACCAAAATGATTTTCAAACATTTTCATTTTAGCCAAAATGATTTTCAAACATGTTTTTCAAATCTGGACATAAATAATCGATTATGTATTTCTTATAATCGATTATGTTAAGACAGTGTTAACCGAAATTTTCAAGACAGCAATATAATCGATTATGTCTTACTTATAATCGATTATGTTAAGACAGTGTTAACCGAAATTTTTCAAGACAGCAATATAATCGATTATGTTTTACTCGTAATCGATTATGTTGAGACAGTGTATAACCGAATTTTCAAAGCAACAAAATAATCGATTACACGAGATAGCATAATCGATTATTCACTGACCGTTGCCAAAGTAGTTTTAAAACGCTGAAATATAATCGATTATACACAAGGCAGTAATCAATTATGCTTGCACAGAATCTGCATCCGATTTTTTAACGTTAACAGATAATCGATTATGCAACTTGAGTAATCGATTAGTCTGCTTAAAATCCGCAAACAATTTTTGAACGATCTGCAGATAATCGATTATGCAGATCATATAATCGATTATGCAAGCACAAAATCAGCAATCAGTGATTGGCAATTAAGCAACGGTCTTGGTGACTTTGGGCACTATAAATACACCTCTAATTCACGTTTTTAAATACAACAACTGATTATAATTCTTGCATAAAGCTTACATACTCTTCTCTCATCATTTCATATCTATTTCATAATTTTTGAGAGCCAAATTCTTGAATAAATTGTTGTGTTCTTGAGCGTATTGTTTTTACTCATATCTACTCTATAAAGAGAGTCTTGTCTTGAGTGCTAAGTGTTTGTACACACTTGAAGGGATAGTTTAATCCCTTGTTGTAAGAAGGAAAGGTAGTTCCTTGGTTTGAAGTCTTGAGGTGCGGTATCCTCGAGTAGGTTGAAGTCTTGTAGAGTGTATATCTACAAGAAAGTGTAACGGTTTGTTAGGCACCCGTAAGCTTAACAAAGTTAGTGTAAAACTCGAGAAAGTCTCTCGGGGACTGGACTAACCACACGTTGTGGTGAACCAGGATAAATTCGGTGTGTTCTCTCCTTACTATTTTAATTACTGCACTTACGTTATTCTTGCAATTTTAATTCAGCAAATTTACATTGTTTTTTATTATAACGCTATTCACCCCCCCCCCCCTCTAGCGTTAAGCGTATATTCTAACAATTGGTATCAGAGCCTAACTCTCTGAAAGACTTAACAGTTTGAGAGAAACAATCCATGGCTTCTACTCGTAACGTTTATGCAGGACTAGGTGAAGGACAATGCTTCACAAGGCCACCACTATTCGACGGCACAAACTATACTTATTGGAAGGAAAGGATGAGAATATTTATCCAATCAAATAATTTTCTACTGTGGAAAATTATCAAGAATGGAGAGAAAATTCCAACCAAAAAGGTAGAAAATGAAATGGTGCCAAAATCGAAAGATGAGTATGACGCAGACGATATTAGAAAGGTGGAGAACAACGCAAAAGCGATCAACATGATGTACTGTTCTGTAAATCCCGATGATTATCGAAAAATCTCATGTTGCACCACGGCTAAGCAAATGTGGGATAAATTGGAAATTACCTACGAAGGTACGGACCAGGTAAGAGAAGCTAAAAATAGATTTTCTAACCCATGAATATGGACTTTTTCATATGAAGGAAAACAAGAAGATAGATGATATGTTCGAACGATTTTCAAAAATCGTTAATGATCTTCATGCTCTTAAGAAGACCTTCACGGATAGGGAACTTGTTCGTAAAATTCTTCGAAGTCTCACTCCGGAATGGCGCTCCAAAGCCTACGCTATTCAAGAGTCAATCGGCATTACAAATGTCACAATCGACGGGCTTAGAGGTAATCTCAAAACCTATGAATCTACTATTCTTAACCCTCCTTTGGATGATCAAAGGAAACGAAGAATCGCCCTTAAAGGAAGCACGGCTCAACCTCAAAATAATGAGGATTCAAGCGACGAAGATAACGAGTTCGGACTCGTTATTAAGAAATTTCACAAGTTCATGCAAAAGAAGTATGAACGAAAAGGTAAGAAACAAGGAGACCAATTAAAGTGCTATGGATGCGGAGAAATCGGGCATATCAAATCAAATTGTCCAAATACCAAAAAGGAGAAGAAACCCGTCAAGAAACAAAGAGCATACATCTCTTGGGGAGGCGACTCCGGAGACGAATCAAGTGATGGAGAAGGAAACGAGACCGCAAACTTGTGTCTTATGGCAGACGAAGAATCTCAAAAATGAGGTATGTACCACTTCTAAGAACTATTTCACTTTAGAAGAAATGCAAGATGCATTTGATGAGTTGTATAAAGAGTTTATTAGCGCTTCTAAATCTATAAAGGATTTAAGAAAACAAATTTCTTCAAAAAAAAAGGATTTTGAAAAATTAACTCTTGAAAATGAGAAACTAAAAGAGGAAAACAAGTTTTATGGCAAAAGAAGCGCCGATAAACCCGAAAGCTCAAATAAGGATTGTACTTCTTGCAAATCTCTAAAGAAGTAGAAAGTCTTAGAAGCACTTTGCACGAATTCAATTCCTCACACAAAAATCTCAATGAAGTGCTTGTAAATTTGAAATCCACTAAGCACGGTATAGGCTTTAAACACGAGCCAAAAGAAAAAGTTGAGTCCATTCCTAAACCACCTAAGACTCAACTTAGGCAAAATAAAATAAATGTCAACACTCAACCTAGAAATTTTAATCCTAGAATTGCAACTCATCCTAGAACAAATGCTAGAAGAAATATCGGTATGTATAGACCACCTAGACAAGATTTTCGAAAACCACATCAAAACTATATTCCTAAAAATAGAGTGAATATTGGCATGTACAGATCACTTAGACAAGATTTTCGAAAACCACATCAAAACTATACTCCTAATAATAGAGTGAATAAATTTAGACCCCCAAATTATTATCATCCTAGAAGAATGCACAATCCGAATGTCATTTGTCATTATTGAAATAAAATTGGACATATTGCTCCCGCATGCTTCACTAGACATAGACATTTCACTGCAGGTCAATCACACCACCATTTTGCACCTAACACACAAGGACCCAAAATGGCTTGGGTACCAAAATCTCATTAATTTGTTTTGTAGGTGTGTTTAAAGGGATCAAGTGTACTTTGGTACCTTGATAGTGGATGCTCCAAACATATGACCGGAGATGCATCAAAATTCCTTCAACTAAAACCCACGGAAGGAGGAAATGTTATTTTTGGAGACAATAACAAAGGCAAGATTATCGGCATTGGATCGGTCGGTAAGGACGAATCCTCCTCCATTAAGCATATTTTGCTAGTTAAAGGTCTTAAACATAATCTCTTGAGCATAAGTCAATTATGTGACAAGGGAAATCTTGTATTGTTTGACTCCGAAGAATGCTTAGTTATCCGTCGTAGTGATTTTAAAATTATTCTTCGTGGTATTAGAATGGATAATATCTATATGGTTGATCTTGAAAATTCTTCATCAAGTTATGTGAATTGTCTTTTGAGTAAAGAAGACGACATGTGGTTATGGCATCGTAGAGTAGCTCATATAAATATGAATCTTTTAAACAAACTAGTTTCACAAGATTTAGTAATTGGCCTTCCAAACATGAAATTTGAAAAAGATTCTATTTGTGATTCATGTCAAAAAGGGAAACAAACAAAAGCCTCTTTTAAATCCAAAAATGTTGTTTCAACCACTAGACCTTTACAACTTCTTCACATGGACCTTTTTGGACCATCTCGTGTTGAAAGTCTTGGTGGAAATCTTTATGCTTTTGTAATTGTTGATGACTACTCTAGATTCACATGGACGTTATTTCTTGCTCATAAAAGTGATGCCTTTCATGCTTTTAAAAGTTTTCTTAAACGTGTTCAAAATGAAAAGAACACAACCATCACTTCCATAAGAAGTGATCATGGGGGAGAGTTCGATCATAATCTCTTCGCGGATTTTTGTGACGAACTCGGTATTGAACATACCTTTTCGGCTCCACGTACACCACAACTAAATGGAGTGGTGGAACGTAAAAATCTATGTCTCGAAAAGATGGCTAGAACCATGCTCGATGAGGCTAAGATTTCCAAAAAGTTTTGGGCAGATGCCGTGAGTACCGCAAGCTATGTTTTAAACAGAGCTGTCATAAGACCGATACTCATAAAAACTCCCTATGAACTCTATAAGGGAAGGAAACCAAATCTTTCCCATCTTAGAGTCTTCGGTTGTAAATGTTTTATTCACAACAACAGAAAAGATAACTTGGGAAAATTTGACGCGAAATCTGATGAAGGAATTTTTCTTGGTTACTCATCGCGTAGCAAAGCATATAGAGTTTTCAATAATCGAACCAAAACTGTTGAGGAATCTCCTCATGTAGTATTTTGTGAAAATGATGCTCGCTTGGCGAGAAAGGATTCTTGTGTTGATCTTGCAGATGCTTTAAAGAAAATCAATCTTCAAGACGAGGTACAAAAGGAGGATCCAAAAGAAGTTCAAGATGAAGTCATGGAACAACCTTCGGAAGAAGTACCGCCACAAGAAGAAGAATCGATGATGCCTAAGGCTTGGAGGACGTCTAAAGACCATCCTCTTGACAAGGTAATTGGCAACATCGAGAAAGGGGTAAGTACACGAAACCTTCTTAAAGACACTGTAGGACATATGGCTTTTGTTTCACAAATAGAACCAAAACCAATTTCTGAAGCAATTGAGGATGAGCATTGGACCTTGGCAATGCAAGAGGAGCTTAACCAATTCAAACGTAATGACGTTTGGGAATTGGTGCCAAGACCCGATAATCACACCATAATTGGTACGAAATGGGTTTTTCGAAATAAATTAGATGAAAATGGTATAATCACTAGAAATAAAGCTAGGCTTGCTGCTAAGGGCTATAACCAAGAAGAAGGAATTGATTATGAAGAAACCTATGCACCTGTAGCACGGCTAGAAGCCATTCGTTTATTACTTGCTTTTTCATCATCTATGAATTTCAAATTATTTCAAATGGATGTCAAAAGTGCCTTCCTCAATGGGTTTATTCAAGAGGAAGTGTACGTTGAACAACCCCCGGGATTTGAAGACTTTAAATCTCCCGATCATGTCTTCAAGCTTAAGAAAGCGCTATGTGGACTTAAACAAGCTCCTCGAGCTTGGTACGAGCGCTTAAGCAATTTTCTTTTGGACAATGAGTTCGAAAGGGGGAAAGTTGACACTACACTGTTTATCAAAAATAAAAAACAATGACATTCTACTAGTTCAAATTTATGTCGATGATATTATTTTTGGTGCTACTAATGATTCTTTATGCGAGGAATTCTCTAAGTTAATGACTAGAAAATTCGAAATGTCAATGATGGGTGAGCTAAACTTCTTCTTGGGGTTGCAAGTGAAACAAATGAAAGAAGGAACTTTCATTTGTCAATCTAAGTATTGCAAGGAGTAGCTAAATCGTTTTGAAATGAGCAACGCCAAAGCAATGGCCACTCCAATGAGCACATCCGACCATCTTGACAAGGATGAGAAAGGTAAAGAAGTAGACACCAAGAAATACCGAGGTATGATCGGATCCCTTCTTTATCTTACTGCAAGTAGACCGGACATCATGTTTAGCGTGTGTTTATGCGCTCGATATCAATCATGTCCGAAGGAGTCGCACCTAACTGCGGTAAAACGGATAATGAAGTATCTTGTTAGAACTATAAATGTGGGACTATGGTATACCAAAGGTTCTTCATGCCAACTTGTTGGCTATTCCGATTCCGATTTTGCAGGTTGCAAATTGGACCGCAAGAGCACTAGTGGCACTTGCCATTTGCTCGGTAGCTCTCTAGTTTCTTGGTTTAGCAAGAAACAAGTAAGTGTTGCGTTATCCACAACCGAGGCTGAATATGTAGCCGCGGGGAGTTGTTGTGCTCAAATCATTTGGATGAAACAACAACTCTCGGATTATGGTCTTAGTATTGATCATGTTCCTCTTCGATGTGACAATACTAGCGCCATAGGCTTGACGAAGAATCCTATTCTTCACTCAAGAACGAAACACATAGAAATTAGACATCACTTTATAAGAGACCACGTTCTCAAGGGCGATGTCGAAATTGAATTTGTTGAAACCAAAAATCAATTGGCCGACATCTTCACAAAGCCTTTAGAGAAAGAGTCCTTTTTCCGCATTCGTAGTGAACTCGAAATTCTTGACTCCACGATGATCTAATTCATGCATTGCATTTTTCTTTAAATAATTACTGACTTGAGCGTCGGAGGCGCCTAATTCTTTTTTGCAGGTATCGCCCCAAAGACAGGGGGAACTTTTGGGCACTGGTACCAAATAATCGATTATTGACTAAGAACAATCGATTATTTCTAACATCTCGGTTTGCAGGAATTTGGAAATAATCGATTATCATATATTACTAATCGATTAAGTTGAGATTCAATGTCATAGGTTTTATAATAACCGATTATTTAGTGCTGCATAATCGATTACCTTTTACCGTCTCGGCTTTTCGTCATATCACTGGACTGAAATAATCGATTATCATATTAACCAAAATCGATTATTCCCCGAGTCCGGACCCTCATAATACTTTCTGTCTTCAAATAATCGATTATCTCCTATCGCATAATCGATTTCTTCTTTGACTACAATTCAAAATATTGGCAATAATCGATTATTCAGCCTCCATAATCGATTAGCAACGGTCCGTGCTTTTAATTTTGTTACCGTTTTTGACTGTTTGGCTTATGAAATCTGCAGCTTTTTTGCTCCATAAATGCCTCACTTCTTCAATTCTATAAATAGGTATGTTCATCCTTCAAATTTCTCACTTCAAACTTCATTCTTAGCTTCAAAGAAATCTTCAAAAGCCCTCAAACTTTCTGTAACAACTCTCCTTCCTCCATAAAAATGACGGGCAAGAATTCCAAACGCTCTCGTTTCGGCAAACAAATTGCCTCCTCTTCCGCCGCTCCTCCACCCGTTTTCCACTATACAGACGGCTCTTATTTGCGTTTTGATACTCAACCCGAACTTCTTCGATTCATTGAAAAATTTGAGAATCGAGAAATCCTTCCGCCTCGTTTCTCAACTACTCGATATCTTCGAAATAGCGCGCCCCCATCAACAGAAAATATTCTTATACAAAGCCAACTCATTGACTTTCTATATCTTCAAACTCCTTACATTCACCCTGCTCTAATCCGTGCCTTCTATTCAAATCTACAGAAGGACGAAAATGGTGACCTTGTCTCTAGCATCAATGGAGTTCCAATTTTTGTAAATGAGGAAAACCTGCAACTCCTCACTAACCTTCCACGAAATGGTGAAGACATCTCTCTCTACACTAGAGAACAAGGTGCTTTATTTGATGAACAACTTCTTTTCCACCAAATTGGTAATGGCGACTGTCCGGAGAATCGTCGCCCAACCATTACACACATGCTCCCAGAATATCGTCTAATATTTTATTTCATCATCCGAGTTATCAAACCCCACAAATTCAATCATACCACCCTCTCTCATGAGGATTCAAAACTCTTGCATGCAATTATCACCGGGGCTCGCATCAATTGGTGCCAGTTCGTAATGACTCACATGTATGATGCAATTGGGGACGATAAGCCACTCCCATATGCTTTTGTCATAATGGCTATTTTTAAAGCCTCCGGTATCGACACCTCCGTCGGTCCTCACAGAAAAGCAACAAAGCATTGGGAAATTCAAGAATCTTCATTTCCCAATATTGGTGAACATCCTCCTCCTCCTCCTACTCAAATACGTCGTCCTCAAGCTCCTACTCTTCAAACAATTTCGGACCAAATTGCTTCTTTGTCAACCTCAGTGACTCGTATTGATCAAAACATCACTCGCTTGACTTATGAGCTTCATGGGTACTTTGATCATGTCAACTATCCATATGCCCAAATTGTTCTTCCGGATGGTGTGCCGGATGCCTAGCCGGATGTTAATGATGACAATGCATAATAAATTTTTTTGTATCGTTTTGTTTTTACTAATATCTACTCTATAAAGAGAGTCTTGTCTTGAGTGCTAAGTGTTTGTACACACTTGAAGGGATAGTCTAATCCCTTGTTGTAAGAAGGAAAAGTAGTTCCTTGGTTTGAAGTCTTGAGGTGCGGTATCCTCGAGCAGGTTGAAGTCTTGTAGAGTGTATATCTACGAGCAAGTGTAGCGGTTTGTTAGGCACCCGTAAGCTTAACAAAGTTTGTGTAAAACTCGAGAGTCTCTCGGGGACTGGACTAACTACACGTTGTGGTGAACCAGGATAAATTCGGTGTGTTCTCTCCTTACTATTTTAATTACTGCACTTACGTTATTCTTGCAATTTTAATTCAGCAAATTTACATTGTTTTTTATTATAACGCTATTCACCCCCCCCCCCTCTAGCGTTAAGCGTATCTTCTAACAAGTATGCAATTTGTGAACCACCAGATCAGTTCTTAGACCCAGTATGTCGTCATATAACCATGCAAAAATATTTTTGTATTCAAATAATGCTTTGATTATCTATTCCTTGAGCTGCGGTTCAAGATGGACACTTATTTTAGTTTCTCTGATATTATCTGGGTCCCCTAAATTGATTGTTTCTGTATCACTCAGATTTCTTATGGGTGTTTTTTCAAAATGGATTAATTCTTTACTAATTTCTTCAAAGGCCTCATCCTAATCATACTCGGATTCATCATCACATTCTATTTTTTGAATTATTATTTTAGAATTAGATTGGCTTTCAAGATTGGGCCGAAGATTCCTCATGCATGTCATGTCATTGAAACCAGCATAATAAGAACTATACAAAAAGGAAAATAAAACCAAAAATAAAACTATCAGAAATAATGAAAAGGGAAATTGCATTTCATTAAAATTAAAAGACGACAAGGTTTATACATCCAAATAGAAAGAACATAGAAACTGAATTACAATCCTAGAATAATCCAGATAAACTGAAAGAAAATCAAAGTAAACTTTAAAAACATTTTTTTGGTGGGGAGAGGAGTAGCTTCCCAATTGTTAATCATTTCACTGGGCCAACCGAATTGCATATCCGCCTTGCTAGAACCCTCGCCAGCTTCCACCATATTTATTTCTGTGAACAATTTCTCAAACCTTTCAAGCAATTCCTTATCATGACCGACCACAGAACTGTAACTTGTTGTTGCTGGGCGTTTCTTGGTGTCGAGCCTGACAAATGATCTGAAGAAACATGCGACAAGCTTTGGGAGGACCCATGCCCTCTGTTTCATCCTTCTGCCTCTTTTCACATATGCAATTGTGGGCTTGAATCCCAAACCAAATGTGTCCATATTTTTGGGGAGAGGCACCGGGTGTACGATACCTTGTTGATATACGCCCAAACCCTTGCCCGAGACAAAACCATTTCTCAACATTTCAACGGCTACCATGACAGATGCAGCAGCTACCTTCAAAACTGGAACACACTCCCCCTCAAAAAATTTCTCTATTGATACCGTGTCAAGAACTTCGTAGACTCAGGGCCCTTTGTCATTCTCAGCTTCAATGAATGGTACAACGGCATCACTATGGGCATACAAATTATCCTCCCCGTGTACAACTATTTCCTGTCTGTCCCATTCAAACTTTACCATCTTATATAGAGTAGAGGGGACTACTTTAGCGGCATGAATACAAGGTCGACCCAATAACAGATTGTAAAAGAAATCCATATCTAACACTAGGAATTCCATGGTAAAATCAACTGGTTCAGTTGTCAGCTCGAACACTGTGTCACCGACCGAATCTTTCCCTCTACTGTCGAACTGTCGCACGTAAATATTGTTCTTGTAAATTCATTTTTCATCCACTTTCAGCTTGTTCAGAGTGTATAGAGGGCAAGTTTTCACACTATAACCATTATTGACTAGTACCTAGGTAACCACGAAATCTTTGTACTTCACCGTAAGATAAAGGGCTCTATTGTGCTCAGTAACCTCTACGGGCAATTCATCATCAGAAAAAGTGACTCGGTTTACCTCAAAATTCTTGTTGGCTATCTTTTCCAAGTGGTTTACTAAGATTAACGTGGGCCTCGTTCAAGATCTTCATCAGTGCCCGACGGTGCTCGTCCGAATGAATCAACAATGACAACAGTGAGATATGTGAAGGCGTCTTCCTCAATTACTCCACAATAGAATAGTCTTGCACCTTCATCTTTCATAATAATTCTTTTGCCTCTTCATTGGTCACAGCTTTCTTCATCAGCATCGGATTATCTTTTGAGGTTTTAGATTTTCTAAACTCCTCGGGGGCAAAGCATCTCCTTGACCGGGTCAATCCATCGGTATTGCAGACTTCTTCTTTAACCTCTTTCCCTTTGTAAGTCACTGTAACTCGCTTATAATTCCAAGGGACGGCCTTGTTGTTGACAATTGATAGCTGAGTTACGGGTTTGATAATGATGGGCTTTGTGCGAGCACCTTCCATAACCACAACAGGCTTGTTTGCCACCCCTGGTACCACCACTTTTGCTTTTTCTTGTATCACTACACTATCACTTGAGAAATCCTTCTTGATCACTACAGATGGTTCACTATTTGCTCCCTTCAACTTGATCACTGACTTCTCCTTTGTTGACTTTTCCACTGGCCTAACTTTGCTAGATAGAATCATCATAAGGGTCTGCAAAGGCTTTTTAGGCTCCCCTCCTCTATGCACTATCTCAATTATATTTGCCTCATGATGAGCCGGCAATGGGTTTTGGTTGATATTAGCCGTCTCCGGAGCTTGGACTTCCATCCGATTGGTATCAATAAGTTCTTGAATAGTCATTTTCAATTGCCAACATTTCTCTGTGTCATGCCCCGGAGCACCAAAACAATATTCATAACTCACAGAATACTCAAGATTTCCCGGGGGAGGATTTGGTAGTTTTGGCTCGATCGGCCTCAGCATACCCAATTGTCACAACCTGTGGAACAAACTAGTATAGAATTCTCCCAATGGAGTAAAAAATTTCTTCTTCTGCAACCTCTCATTCTTGAAGGCTTGATTGGACCTGAAACTTATTCCAGGGGGATTTCGGTAGGCTCTTGGGGATTGATAGGCATCTTGTAGAGCTGGGTAGGTATTCTGTGGGGTTGGCACACGCCATTGTGTGTGGGCAAGAGGTTAAGTGTATGTTTGTGCGTGATGGACAGAAAAACAAGGATCCGGCGGTGGGTAGTAGTGTTGTGGTGGGCTATATGGAGTGTGGGGGTAGGTTTGGTGGTGGGGTCGAGGCTGGTTGTAATAATGTGATGGGCCCTTGGATCCGAACCAAGCTCCCGATTCAACTGCTACAACATACTCTTTCTTTTTGTTTCCAATTGCTCCCCATTTCCGCTTTGGATGGCCTGGGTGATTGCCTCGATCGCTTAATAGGTCATGATTTTGTTAGACTTGAGCCCTTCTTCTACCATGCTTCCAATTTTTACCACTTCATTGAAAGACTTGCCTATAGTTGATACCAAATGATCGAAATAAGTGGGCTCTAAGGCCTATAGGAAAGAATCCACCATTTCACTTTCTTTCATCGGAGGGTCAACCCTCGCTTCTTGCTCTCTCCAACGGAAGCCATATTCCCTAAAATTTTCATTGTGCCTTTTCTTAAGTTTCGCCAAGGACAGACGATCTAGAATAATCTCAAGATTGTCCTGGAAGTGGCAAGAAAATGCCTGGGCTAGATCATCCCATGTATACTACCTTCCATGGTCTTGTGGGTTACACCATTCCAATGCTGTAGCACTCAGAATTTGACTGAAATATGCCATTAACAAATCGTATTTCCCTCTGGCTCCCCTCATTCTGCTACAAAACCCTCTCAAGTGTGCAAGTGGATCACCGTGCCCATCATACAAATCAAACTTGACTATCTTAACCCGGCCAGGAATTGCACATCTAGAAACAAACATAGATCTTTTTAAGCTACACTTACTTGACCTCCCAACCCCTGCATGTCTCTGAATGATTGTTCTAAGCTTTTAACTTTCCTGAACATCTCCTCCTGTTCAGGGTTTTTGGATGGTTTCTCAGCGTCCATAGGGAGATCAAAATGGGGAGTGTATGAATAAGGTTCCGGGGCTTTAAAAGTGGGCTCCGGAAAATAATACTAGTTATCATGGGCTTGGAACAAAGGTTCACTAGAAGATCTGTGGAGTGTAGCGAATGGTGGTGCCATGAAGATAGGGGTGACTGGTGTAGGAGGGTATGGAATTGGTTTGGGTGGTGGAGATGGTGGTTTTTGGGAGGTGGTGCACTAGTAGTATTGGTGGATAGGAAAGCTCGGGGACGAATCGGTGGCAGGATGATCCAGCGACTTAGCCAATGGCAGGGTCGGCGGGGTAAACTGGTGGTGGTTGCACTTTTGCCCATGCTTGGTACATTTTAGCCATTTGTTGTTTCAGTTTATACATCTCTTCATCTATCACATTAACATCCAACACTTTCACCTCTCTTGAGGAATCGATGATACTCGCATCAGGCTCCTGGTTGGCCATGGTCAACCTGTTTTTGGGCCGGGTGTTGTACGAGTGGGTTGCCAAAATGCCACAAAACTAACCATCTGCCTGCTACTGGATGACAACAACAAAATTGTTAGTCATCAGGGTTTAATAGATAGGCAACGGCACATTTGGGGAATGAGTGCACCTGAGCAGTTACTGGTTTCTATTATGCATTTGATCAGCTACTTGCGTCATCCTGGCTTTTCCCTATTTCATTTACAACTTTTCTTTTTCTCTCTTTCTTTTCTTTTTTTCATTCTTTCCTTTCTTGTCCTGACTTTTCTTTGTTTTTATTCTCTCATTTCCCTCTCTTATTTTGCCATTGTTTCTTCTCACAGATTCTTATTTTCTCTCTTTTCCTTTTCTTTTCTCTATTATTTTCCTTCCTTTTCTTTTCCCTTTTTTATCACTCTTTTTTCTTTCTTTTGGTTATGGTTGAATCCTATGGAGATTGCCTACGTATCATGACCCCGCATAAATCAGACTGAGCGTAATTCTGGGGAATAAGTATAAAAATAAGTAGTAATATATAATTTTCATAAATAGAAATGCTTTAATTACGATGAACAAAACTACAGATTCAAAAGCAACTAACACACTCTGATGAAGAAATGAAAATACATACTCAAAAACAAACTCACAGACTCCAACAGAAGACGGAAATATAGACCTTAGAAAAGATTAACAGACTCAAATGAAGATCACAAATACATCAATGCCTCTACTAATCTTGGGTCCTGTGGGATATCATTCGGTCTCGCCACGGGTCTACGTGCAAAATCCCCTTGGAGGTGGTGGAGATCATCCATTACCTAGCGGACAAAGGTCATTGCAGTGGCAAAGAAAATTGTTCTAGTCATATCTTCACAACTACTGCATTTCATCGCGATGTAACCGGCGATCCTTCTGACTCTCTCTCTTATGACACCTTTTTATGCAACAAATGCCCAATCTGCTAGGCCCTGGCTTCCAAAGTTTGTTCTGCTACTTGATTATGTTCTTGAAATTGTTGCAAATCTTTTTCTAGTTGTGTCGTTGCTGTATAACAGTGTTCTTTTTCAGCCTTAAAGTCTCTACTTGACCATTTTGTTTTCAATAATGATGACCCTTTTTTCAATCTCGCAACCTCGTTGTCGTACTTTTCTTTCAATTGTTTAATCAGGCGTGCCCGTTCCTCTACATTTTTAGCCAATTGCTTTCGATCCCTGGCTAGTTCATCTTCTGCTTTGTTTAGATCAAAACCATACTAACTCACCTTTTGCCTAAGGTTGTGTATCAGCTTTTCATCTTTTACACTTCTGGCGGGATTTTCAACTGCCATTTTCATTTTCAAAATCTGGGCCCGAAGGGCATCATTTTTTTGACCAACTTTTTCTTTTTGCCTTCGGCTTCTTGTGCTTGGAGATTATTGTTGAATTCTATGTTTCTCAGCTACTCTTTCAAGGTGCGAATCTCGGCTTGATATGTTTTTTCTTTTTCTCCCCATGCCAACCTGTGAGCATGTGATTTTTTCTTAGCTTAAACTACTCCTATAAATTCTTAAAATTAGGGTTTTTCTTTATCTGTATGATTTTTAGAATTTAATTGCATAATTGCGTGTTTTCTGGCACGTTGAGTGCATTTAATTCATAAAAATACAAAAATAGCATTTTTAGATTAAGGATACCAGTTTTAACATTTTTTAGGTTTAGTGATTAGTTAATAGAATGGAAAAACAAAAATATTAATAAAATCGGTTCTTTTTGCATTTTTACTTTAGAAGTTTGAAATTGTTTAATTTCCTTTTAAATTAGGATTTAGTTAATTTGGAATTTAATTAGCTTAATTTTAGATTTAAATCAAGTCTTTGTTATTTTGAATGTTAATTGGGTATTTAATAAAATCAAATTAGTAATTAAAATAAATAACAAAAAGAAAGAATTTGAAAATTGTGGTTTTGTTTAAAAGACCCAATTTGGGCAAGATATGATTAAAACCCATCCCAAAAATCACTCAAACAAGGCACAAAATCACCTCAATCCGGTCCAGTCCCCCTCCCCTATGAAACGACGTTGTTTTGCTTCCAATTTTTTACTTTAGAAGTTTCAAATTGTTTAATTTCCTTTTAAATTAGGATTTAGTTAATTTTGAATTTAATTAGCTTAATTTTAGATTTAAATCGAGTCTTTGCTATTTTGAATGTTAATTAGGTATTTAATAAAATCAAATTAGTAATTAAAATAAATAAGAAAAAGAAAGAATTTGAAAATTGTGGTTTTGTTTAAAAGACCCAATTTGGGCCAGATATGATTAAAAAACCAGCCCAAAAACTCAAACAAGGCACAAAATCACCCCAGTCCGGTCCAGTCCCCATCCCCTATGAAACGACGTCGTTTTGCTTCCAATTAATCACAGTTGTCTATTCCCATGGATCTAACGGTGTTAAAGCTGGGGTGTAACGCATTATAATTTTTTCAAATCCCCCTACCCCAAAATCAAACCTCGTACCCTGTCCAAATTGTCAAACCCTAATACCACCACCCTCCGTCGTCCGTCGTCCTCCGTCCGCAGGAAATCGCCTTCGCCGGCGGCGATGCACCAATGGCCTTCTAAAAAACACCATCCCACCTCCTAAGCCTCCTCTTTCCATTCCTACTATTACTGTTCCTTAAATGTCGGCCGAACTCGTCGAATTTTGATTTGAAATCATGGCTGCTCTGCCGCTCACGGCGACGCTGATGCCAATAACTTCCCAATTAACACCCTACATCCCCCTAGCCTCCCTCACCCCGGATCTGTAAGTTCCCTGCCTCAAATCAATACTATACTCCTCGAATATTAGTTTGAAAATCTGGCCAAAACTCACCCCTCCCCCCCTCCCCCCCCCCTCCCCCTCTCCCCCCTTCAAATCCAACCAAAATCATACCCCGTGGCCTTTTTCGACCTCCCCTTCCCAAACCCAAAACCAAAACCCTTCAAATCCAGTTCGAACTTGTTGACTTTTTAAATCTAGGGTTCAGGAAAGGTCGGAGTTGCAGATTCAAGGGTTTGCCAACTTTCAAAATGGTTCCAAAATTATATTATATGACGGTTTTGTTAAGAAACGGACATATAATATCATTTGGGGGTTATATTTGAAGTTAGTCAAGTAAAAGCCAATACGAGTTGTGACCAAATCAGTGGGTCCCTTTCTTTCTTTATTTCGTTTTTCCTTTCTATTTGTATGTTTCTTTTGTTTCATTTCTTACATGTTTTATTTGTTTTGTTTGATTTAGAATTTTTGAGTTAGTGTTATTTAGGGTCATGTCTATTTGTTTAATTTTACTTCTAAGATTGCTACTGATTATATCGGATATTAGTTTATTTTTCTATTTTTATTGTGGTTCAGTTTGAATTACTTGCTTTTGTTAGTTTACTGTTTCAGTAGCTCAGTAATACAATTAGTCATAAGAGGTGTATTAATTAGAGGTCAAAATAAATTAGGAGTCTGTTAGTTTGGAAGATTTTGTTATATTTGAAATTATTCCAATTCCCTGGACAATTCACTAGGGTCACTAGACCAAGGTAAAAAGGGGTTGGGGTAAGGGTTAACTAGGGTTAGTAATGCAGGTTGGATTCAGGGGTAACTAAGGTATTTCAGAATAAGTAGTAATGCGGTACTTGAAACTGGAACCTCCTAGAATCTGCTAGAAGGAGGTTCTAGTTAGAGTTTCAGTAACTTGGTAGTATAACTTGGAAAACAAGGCAAGATTTTAGGGACCAAATAATAACTAATTGAGGTACCTAGGCTAAAATAAAATCTCAAAGGGTTGCCCAAAGTTTTGCCTATAAAAAGGCATATTCCTGCCTTGTATTAGAGGTTTTGAAGCCTGGAGAAAAAAATCTGAAAAGAAAATTCAAAGAGAGCAAAATACAAAAAATAGATACTAAGTTTTTAGGAGAGCTGAGTAGGAAAAAAATGTCCGAAAATTGAGGCGGCTAGAACTGGGTAAAACCCACCGTTTTATCAAAAATCCTTGCAACTCTTGAGACAGTATTCTAGAATAATTCATCGGCAGCTAAAGCTTAAGAATGGTTTGAATTTTTATGGTGTTCGAGTGTGTTGGGTCCTTCGGATTGGATTTTTAATTGCTGAATCTCATTTGATACTTCTGATGGTTTGAGACTACTTCAAAGATATTCATTCTTCTTTTGATCCTGGGTTAATATTTTACTGCACTACTGTTGCTGGGTCATTGACTTTTGCTGTATTTTCCTCACATTTTTAGGTATGTCTTGATTCCAGAAGTAGCATATAAGGTGCAAAGGTAATTATATTGGAGGAATGATAAATGATAACTTTGGTTGTCGGGTGATTGCTCGAGTTCATACTCTGTCCAAATGCTTGCATTTTAGCCCAATCGTACTGTGTAGATTTTGTGCATGATGTTGTGTTTTATTTTTTAGTTGGTGTTGAAAATCATTTGAATACTATTTTTCCTGGTGATAACCTCGAGTTTTGATGAAATGTATAAGTGGATAACCACTACTTCTCTTATTTAATTTGGTCAATATTGCTGGTTCTTGTATGTAAGTTGGACTGTTGGTTCACAATCATGTTTAAGTCTGGAACAACAAGTGACAATGGACTGTCCTGAATTTACCTTGTTTCCTGATCTTCATGAAACAATTCTGTACATAGTTTGCTAAGTGTATTTATAGCTTTGGTACGTTAGTAATTGAGTTGTTTTGATATGAAAGGCTGTGAGGTTTCGAATGGTTTGGTTAGTAATCTATGTTGGTGTGAATTCAAACTCACATAACATTCCTTTGATTCTGGGCATGAATATATAGGGATTTTTTAATGTGAAATAGTCCTAGCTCTCGTACTTTGCTTGTTCAGCTTTACTCATGTGTGAATAGATCATGGGTTACTGAATTTCTTTTCTGGTGACAAGTTAACTTGGTTGCCTATTTCCACACTTGGTTGTCTTTCCAGAAAACTTAAGGTTGTGTTCATAGCTATTGATTATTTATGCCTTTTCAATTTGCTTAAGTTTTAAAACATGAAATATGATAGATCAAATTTGGGTGGCGACCTGAGGAACTCAACCTAGGGACCTAGATTAAGCATGTCTTTCGTTTTGAATTTTTGGGCTCAAGCTTGTTAGTTTGTTTGAACACGACTTGGGGCTACAATTTCGAACCTTGAAATACCCAGTTGTCTCGGTTTTGGACTTCACCTAGAAGGACCATTTGTGGTTCTTGATTTTCAAATAAATGGCCCTTAGGAACCCATATCCACATTTACCATTAACTCTTTTAGTCGGCTGATTGGGCTAAAGGTGAGCCACAATAGATAATGTGAGATAGATTATGGCCCTCCGAGTTAGTGGAACTAATCCTTTTAATTTAGAATTAGGTGTGCCAACAGATAAAAAGTTTGAATAAATGGCATGGACCTAGATTAATTTTCGAAATCCTTAGAAATCAAGGTGTTCTGTGTAATCAAATTCCATGGCCTCCTGAAAAGTAACAACTCGTTCTTTAAATAATGTACTTTCAAAATGTGGATGCACATTTATGTGACCCAAATCCAAATCCCAACAATATTAAAATATGTCAAAAACCAAGGGTGAATTTTGTGACGTGGTTCGAGAAGTGTTTTGATAACATTGCAATTCTCTTGAAAATATAATAATAAAAGCTGCTAAAAGTTAAAATCTGCATGTAAGCGCAAAATGCAGTAAAATCAAATAAGCAAGCCAAATATAACAGTCGAGCGACCGTGCTAGAACCACGGAATTTGGGAGTGCCTAACACCTTCTCCCGGGTTAACAGAATTCCTTACCCTGATTTCTGGCTCGCATACTGTATACAAAGTCAAATCTTCCCCGATTCAGGACTTAAATCGGTAACTTGGGACACCATTAATTATTCTAAGTGGCAACTCTAAAATCTCTTAAATAATTAGATCCCATTTAGATTGTCCTTAAATTGGAAAAACTCTCTTTCTATGCCTTTCGCGGGGTGTAGTTGTTAAAAAGGAGGTGTAACACAACCTTTCTTGGATTTTGTCGTCAAAAGCTTGAATATGAGTCTTTTTGTCAAGCCTCTCAAGCTCGGGCTTCAGTTCGTTGTTTGCCCAAGACCTTTTCTCAAACCAAGCAACATAATTTGGATCTACTTCCCCCTTTGCCAAATCGGATACCTGAGTGTCATTTTTTAGATACCAGTAGTTATTCCAATCCTACTAAACTAAAGCCTCGTGCAATCCAGCTTCAGGATCAGCTCTACGACCTGGGTGCTTGGATTTTCATCTTCGGGCACAATCTGATATCTTCCTAATTGCCTCAAGACCCTTTGCGGAACACATTGCTGGATATCTTTTACCCCTAGTATCCTTAAGTAGCCCTTGGTAGCTGTCATGTATATGGCTTCTGTCCTAGGAAGCCATCCTATTGTCCACTCGACCTTCCCTGCTTTGAGAGCTTTCAAGTGGAAGACCCATGCTTCAAACCCTTCTGGCATGTGTAATCCTTTACCCTCTCCTCGTAGTTGATGATAAAGATACCTAGGCCCAAACCATAACTCATAAATCTGCGGTGATGGCGAAGATGCTCGATCAACCACATATGAAGAAGGATATTCCAACTTTCAAAGAATCAAGCCCCAGCTTTACAGAATGTCAATGCTCGATAAATATATGCCAGCACCAATGGGACAAGTGTGTGATCTTCCTTTATAGTGAGGACTTGTGCAATTCTAACTATATGAACATCCACTGTCTTTTCTTCATTTGGAAAAACCATCATCCCTAAGAATGCCAAAATATACGCAAACAACGATGAATTTGCCAAATGCCCTTATCTTTTTTATTGCTCAAACCCTTTTTATGTATTTCGAACTCGGCTGAGTGACCGAACCTGAAGTACAAGAAATGGAAAGAACAACATCATTTGCTTACGTGGGCTTTCTTCATCTATTTACTGATATTTAATAGGTTAAAGAACTTGTGCACTGGCTGAGCCCTTGGATATATAAGTTGTTGGCCTCAAATCCCTGCCAAACTCAATGTACCCGGCCATCTCCTCCACGGTAGGGATGATCTAAAAATCCGAGAAACAAAAAACATTATGGATAGGGTCCCAGAATGATACCAGAGCCCTGATTAGATCTTCCTATGGTATAATCTCAAAAATGTCTATGAGGCCACCCAGCTTCTTTTTACACATTTCTGACCGTCTTTGCCTAGATCATTCCACCATATACGCAGGTGCAATCGAGCCTGTTTCCTGACCACTTCTGGCAGACCCCGAATAACATTCATTTGTTCCTATGGAAGGTTAAAGTTAGGGTTGACTCCAGCGAACCTGTTTGTAAAATAAATTTCCAATTCTACATGGAAAATAAAAGAACCAATGATTCCTTCCCTTATATGCCAATTTTAACCAGACGACCATTTTTGCAAATGTGGCCCCCTCCCAATTCTACATGAATTTTGAGGTTGGGGAGGACTATTTCGTGATACTTCACAAACCTGTCCATTCTTTTACGAAAATAGCCCTTCGACAACTGTAAATACTCTAGCGCAATCTTGGCAAGAACGGTTTAAAACATTGCCGAAGCTAGCTCGGCTCGTTTTGACCAAAACTGCAAACCACATTCACTTGCAATGATACTCTTTTCTTGTTTGTCCTTTTCCCAAAATAAGGCTGAACCTTATATAGGTTGCCTAAGTATCCCACATCCGGTGAGAATCAGACCTGCGTAGTTCGGTCAACTTTGATATATTTGAAAAGGACACAGTGTTTGACTCTTTTGGAATGATTGTTTTTTTTGAAAAATTTTGGAAGAGTTCTGGGATGTTTTCAAATACCGGGTTTTTTTAGAACCGGACTTTATTCCCTTTCCTTCATCACTCTTGGTTTTTATTTTTGCTTTATTTTCCCTAGTCGGTCACAATACAAGCCGAAAAAAATAAATGTTATACAGCTCATAGAATGTACAAGGATGGTCTGTTATTTTTGGCACACATGTCCTAGATGGACCCAACTCTGTGTTGAGTCCCCTAAGTCAAATGCACATGATGCAAACAAGCGTTCCTACTAGGGATCCGGCATGAAGTTGTGTTTTTCTAGGTTTAAATCCTGGGGTTTTGGTCTAGACTTGTGGTACCCGAGCGGACAACTGGGGACGAAGAGGGGGCGATGTACCGGGAGCACTGAAGTCTACCCGGCCTTGTCGCTTGCCCAGCCTCATTTATTTGTTGCGACTTCTAACAGAAAGTGGGACATGCATACGTGTGCACCAATTTTAGAAGACTCGGATGGGTGGCGTAGGAAGACAGTTATGTACAATTCAAACAATATTAAAGCGATAACAAAAATCATTTAGCACAAAAATGTCACATAATACAGTAATATTAACAATAAACAAAGCCAAGTAAAAATCATTAAAAGCTTGAATTCTTGAACCCTGAACCAGAATATCAGAGTTCTTGTTCCCCAGCAGAGTCACCAGAGCTGTCACACCTCCTTTTTCCTACCCCCCGGAAAGGGAGATAAGGGAGTTTATTCAAACTTAAAATGACAATCGAAATGGTATTATTTATTTATTAAATTTAGAGTCGCCACTTGTTATAATTTATGGTGTCCCAATTCACCGGTTTAAAATCCCAAACCGAGCAAATTTGACTCTTATTTACTGTCTGCGAACACAAAAATACGGGTAAGGAATTATGTTAACCCGGTGAAAGTGTTAGGCACTCCCGAGTTTTGTGGTTCTAGCACGGTCACTCTGATCATACTTGGATTATTAAATTATTTAATTACATATTTGAGAACCTATGTGCTTTTGCTCGTTAAGAAATTAACTTGAAACCGGTCACGCGCACGTGTACCTATTTGTTTAGAGTCAGAAATCATGTCATGCGAACGTGTCCATAATTAATAACACTTTATTATTATTAAGAAAGTTTTGCCGAAGTTGAGCAAACTCATACTCTGATTTTATTTTGAGAAATCGCAATTATGTCACGCGAGCATGTCCACAACCATAATAGTATGTTAAACGTGCCTAAAGCAAAACTACGATCATTTATATCTAAATTAAAAATTAATATGAGGTCCATGTATGATTAAATTTTAGAGGGCACACCTCGGACTATATGAACTAAATTAATTAATAGCCTACGAAAACCCATTTTTATTATCAAGATGGATTTGATTGAAGTTGCGCGAACGCATACTCCAAATTGATTTTTAGAATCGTAATTTTGTTACACAAATATGTACACAATCACGATTATATTTTCACCGTTCCTAAAGGCTTTTCCACGAACAATTATAATTAATGTCATATTAGTATTTATAAGGGCCATAAATCATGGATTTTTGGTGAGATGGCACACCTAAATCTAATTCAAAACATCTAATTGATTAACTAAGAGACCAAGAAAATTTAGAATTATTCTAAGGCTAATTCTCAGATTAAATCTAAAGTCTTAGTGTTAAAAATAAATTTGCAATTTGGTTATTTGAAAAGCCTAATCTGGCAGCGGCCCAATTGCTATTGACAAAGAGGTCCACATCAAAGAACAAGGGACAACCAGGCTCCCAAGAAGCCCAGACTGCATATTGGACTGGCGAAGGGTATTTTTGCACAATTAGGCTAATGCCCAAGGTCCAATTTCATGATTCAGTACAATTAGTTAAAAAAAATTATACTACTTCACAAAATCCCAAGATTGAAACAAACAAAAACCAGCAAATCTTACTAGTTCATACAGTTGCATAACGTATTTTTAAGCCCTAAATCACGTTCATAATAAAGTGCAAAACCTTAATGTTATATGGCTCAAACACCCATTATTATGTCCTTTATTATAGCAGAATTTGATTTTCAATCAAACAAACTAACATGATTTCAAGAGAATGCACCTTCTAACATGGATTTAAACATGTCCAACTCAAGATCTTAAAAAAGAAATTAATGCTTTACTGATTTCATCAAAAAAAAACCAAGTAGAACCCAAAAAATAATTTAAGGTTCAACACGGATGCCTTTTAACAAAATGTCGAACAACAAAGGCTTCCAACTTTACTCCGACATTTACAAATCAATCAATAAACCTGAAGTCATTTTAAACTAAACTAGAACAAACAAAGTCATAAAAATTGACTTAGAACACAACACTATCATAAAACTTACATGTTATTCACCAAGGTTATGTCCATATCATAACAGTCCAAGATTAAATACAATGACAAGAGTTCAGCTATCAAAACCAAAATCCGGCTATATGATACTTGAAAGAAAAATTAAATTCACATGCTAAGAAAAGACAAAATACATCCCCAAGAGAGTACTGTCAATTGCCCAGACCAATACAATTAATCAGACAATAGAAGAATAATGTAATGCAGAATATAAAGCTAAATTATGAGCAAATGAGTTGATGCTATTCTCAAAACTCCATATTTCAACTGCATACTTCAAATCGAGCCTCACATTCAATAGGATCCAGAAATGTGTACCTGGTTACACCAAAGAACCACAATGGAAATAAACTTGAAGTTCGAGAAAACCAGCAACAAAGTATCAACAGTATTAACACAGCCAATAACAGCAACAAACAGTCCTTCCAAACTATTTTGAACCCAGAATGAACCAGAAAACTCTTGAAAGGTTTCAAACTTATGAAGATAAACAGCAAACCAATCTAATTCCTACCAAAAATGCAAAGGATTTGCAGTACTCAGCCGTTTTTTAAGCTTTTAAGTATTGTAATTCTCTAAAAATCTCTCTTAAAAATGAAAAAACATGCCTTTTATAGAGAAACTTTAGGGCAACAGAAATGGGTTTCAGATTTTGCCTATTACTCCTTTTTTTTAATTTTCATTTTTGCTAGCTATTCCTCAGTTATAAATTTTGTTTTCTAAAATGGCCCCAACCCCACCTTCCAGGTAGCTTCCTAATCAGATATACCAGATTCTCCTTAACTGAAATCCCTAAACTAGCCTTTAAACTTCTGCCATTTACCCTTGGAACCAGATATGGGTCAAGTCGATCGACCCAAAACCCCTAGTCCTGCAAACCGGGATAGACACTTCCACCTTTTTGGGCTTCAGTTGACAGAGCCCATGGAGCAATTAAAAAAAGCAGTAGGAGAATCAAGAGAACGGGCCAATCTGAGTCATATGAACTCCTAAGGTCAGGAATTCTAAAGGAAACAAAAGAGGGAGGGACTTAAGCAAAATCAAACAAAAAAGTCAATTAAAATCAGAAAAGATACTGACTAAAAGGAAAATAACCTAAAATTAATAGGTATGATTTGAAAATGGAAAAATAAAAAAATAAAAAAATAAAAAAAATGGACGAAAATGAGAATGAGATCAAAAATGGAAACACATGACCTGAAATATTTGAAAGAAACAGATGTATAATGGGTTTGGATAGACTATCCAGCAAATCGATTTGAACCCACAATGAGTGTTATTCAGGTTGTTCTTGTGAGAACAAACCATCTAATACTTGTTTCAGGTCAAAATCTCTTCAACACTTTGGAGAACATCGAACCAGGCCCTTTGCACGAGGAATCAAAGACGGAAACGAATCTAGGGTTCCATTTAAGATTTGAAATTAGAGAAACATGGAGAGGATTTCAGAAAATTGACGGTGGTTTAGTGTTTGAGGGCCTATGAGGAGTGTGTGGTGAATATTTGGGGTTGATTGGAGCTTCAGAACCGGTGAGAATAGCGGATTTTGGAGGCTGCATTAGAGTCTGATCGAATGAGATAAGAGATAGATAGAAGAGGGTATTTGAACTGGGTTATCCTTAGGGCTTTCGGACAGTTATAAGCAAATGTGGGTGAAGTGGTCTTGACCGTTGGATGCAATCAAATGGATGGCTAGGATTTAATTAAACCTTGAACTCTAAACGGCGTCGTTTGGTTAAGCTATGAAGACTAGACCTGGTAAAGGCGTGATTGGTTCGGGTCTTGAAAGGTTTCTTAGGCAAAAATCATTTAGGCTGTGGAAAAAGGCCCAAAAACCAGACAACCTTGTTTACTTCTTTTTCCTTTCAATTTTCAATCAGTTTTCTTTTCTCTTTTTTTAAATTAAATTAAATCCTAAATTAACTATTAAAATAAATTAACTTACTATATTAAGCTAATTACTCACTATAGTATTTACAAAAATTAATTAAATCCTAATTTCAAAGAAGAACTACAAAATTCAAAATTAAAGAGTTAAAATGCAAAATGAGTTGTTTTTTGTGATATTTTATTTTTGTAAAAATCGTAATTCACTAATTAATCTAAAAGTGTAAAATTAAATCCTAAACGCAAATGCAGAGTATTTTATATTTTTTTCATGATTTAAATAAAATAAATGTGCACAGACAAATACAAACAATTAACAAAAATGCTAAAAAGTCTACGAGATTGTAAATAATGGAAAATTTTATTTTCTTGAATTTATGGGAGTAACTCATATAGGGCAAAAATCACGTGCTCACATGTGGTATGCCCATAATACTTCCGGTAGCAGTTTAGGCCATAGTCCTTTAGCATCCTCAAGCTTCTTTTTCAATATGTTTAGTATTACTTTATTGGAGGATTCGGCTTGACCATCGACAGCAGGGTGAAATGGCGTGTAAAGTATCGTTTGATGTTCCATTTTTTGAAAAACTCAATCACTCTCTTTTCGATGAATTGAGGTCCGTTATCAAAGCTAATTTCTTTAGGTATACCAAAACGGCATATTATGTTTTTCCATATGAATGTGATGACCCCCGCTCATGTATCTGAGTGTATGCACCTGCTTCCACCCATTTAGAAAAGTAATCAGTTAAAACCAAAAGGAAGTGTACCTTACCTCGTCCTGCAGTGAGGGGGCTAACTATGTCCATTCCCACTTTATGAATGGCCATGGTGAAGTGACGGAATGAAGAAGTTCCCCTGCTAGATGTATCTTAGGGGCGTACCTCTAACATTGTTCATTTCTCCTGACATAGTCGGCGGCTTCTTTTTTCATAGTGGGCCAGTAGTACCCGGTGCGAATGAGGCATCAGATTAGGGAACGGTTCCATGCATGGGTGCCGCAACGCCCTTCGTGTACTTCTTCTGGTACTCGCTTCGTTTGATTTGGCCAAAGACATTTAGCTAGGTGGCTGCCGAATGTTCTTTTGTAGAGATCACCATTTACGAGGCCGTATCGGGCTGCTTGTACCCAGAGTTTTTTGGCTTCTTTTTATATTAATAGAGCACTCCATTCTGCAAATAGGCTACAAGGTAGTTACGCTAGTCCCAAGTTAAGTTTATAGAATTTACCTCGGCGTGGTCGATTTCAGAATGAAGGAGAGTGACCACATTTTCTTTGTTGATATTTTTGGTGGCAGCAGCTAGTTTAGCGAGGCCATCTGCTTCGATATTCTGCGCCCTGGGTTTTTGGTCGAGGTGGCATTCGTCGAATTCTGGTATTAGTTTGTGGATTTTTGACTGGTATCTTTGTAGTCTATGTTATTTGATTTGGAAAGTCCCGGTAACTTGGTTCACCACGAGTTGAGAGTCACAGTGGAGGACGAGTTGTCGAGCCCCGTATTTGAGGGCTAACTTTTAACCTGAAATCACAGCTTCATACTCGACCCAGTTATTAGTCATCTCCGGGAATCATATGGACTGGAAAATTACTTTGCTTGTAGAGACCTTAAGGATGAGTCCCAATCCCGATGCCGAGGCATTAGACGCACTGTCAGTGTAAAGGACCCAGAGGTTGGTATATGTGCAAGTGCGGAGTGCCTCCTGTTCTACATCGGGCAATACTTTCGTGCTAAAGTCAGAAACGAAGTCGGCGAGCACCTGCGACTTAAGCAGTTCGTGGAGGGTACGTTATGTCGTGCTCACTTAGTTCTATAACCCACTTGGCTAGTCTACCCGATAGTTCGGGTTTGTGTAGGATACCTATTAGGGGGAAGGTTGTCACCGCCTTTATAGGATGACATTAAAAGTACGGTCTAAGCTTCCGTAAGGATACAACCAATGCCAGAGCTAGTTTTCAAGGTGAGGGTACCTTGTTTCGGCATCAATTAAAGTTTTGCTGATATAGTAAATCGGAGATTGTGTACCTCTATTTTCACGGACCAAGACTGCACTTACCGCAACTTTAGAGACTGCTAGATACACCAGTAGACATTCACCCGGGTTCACTTTGACAAGTAGTAGTGGTGAGGATAGATACATTTTCAGTTGTCTCAGGGAATTAACGCATTCTTCGTTCCATTGCAGCCCGTGGTCTTTCTTTGGCACATTGAAGAATTTGTGGCATCTATCTGAGGATCATGAAATGAACCTTTATATGGCGTCTATTTGTCTTGTTAATTTTTGCACCTGCTTTTTGAGGGTCAGTATCTCCAGTATTGCATCGATGGCCCTTATTTGATCCAGGTTGACCTCGATTCCTTTTGTGACACTAGGAAATCAAGGAACTTTCCTGAAGTTACGTTGAATGTGCACTTTTCGGGATTTAATTTCATCCCGTACTTCCTTACTATCTCGAAGGCTCCTTCAAGTGACCAATGTGATCCTCTTTAGTTGTCAACTTCACTAGCATGTCATCGATGTAAACCTCCATTGTCTTACCGAGTTGTTCTTTGAACATTTTGGTGACTAACCTTTGATACGTGGCCCATGCATTTATAAGCCTGAATGGCATCACCTTATAGTAGTACGTTCCTCGATGGGTGATGAAAGTGGTCTTTTCTTGATCTTCTTCAGCCATTAGGATTTAGTTATAACTTGAGTAGGTGTCCAAGAAGCTCAGCAGTTTGGGCCATACTGTTGCATCGATAAGTTCATCGATGTGAGGTAGCGGCAAAGAATCCTTTGGGAAAGCTTTGTTTAGATCGGTAAAGTCGACACACATTCGCCATTTTCCGTTCTTTTTTACAATGACTACATTGGCGACCCACTAGAGTATTTCAATTCTCTTGTGGAACCATTGGCGAGTAATTTATCAACCTCATCGCTGAGTGCCGCATTGATCGAGACATTGAACTTCTTTCTCATTTTTCATATTGGCGGATAAAGTGGATCGACATTCAGCCTGTGTGTGGCGATATACCTTGGGATTTCTAGCATATCTGAGTGGGAAAAAGCAAACAAATCAGCATTGTTAGTCAAAAACTCATGATACTTACTTGGCTCCGAGAGGTTGTGTCCAACATAAGTCTTTTTTGTGCTATCAGCGTCATCCAATTGGATGGGATCGAGATCTTCTATGGTTGCCTTGCAAGCTTCTATGATGTCCGGGTCTTTGATGGCCTCTATTTGTGCGTTGGGTTTGGTTCTCGTCATGGTTGATTGCTATGTTTCCGTACTTTCCCTTTTAGTTGTTTGGTATGCGTGCAATATTGGGCGATCTGGTAGCATTCTTGGCAGTATATGGCTCACCTCAGATAATGAACATCCCCCATAAGGTGGGAAATTTGATCATTTGAAGAAGCTTGAAGGGACGGCTCGCATGGCATGTATCCATGGTCGTCCTATGATGGCATTGTAGGTCGTTTCCTGGTTCATGACGTGGAATTCGTTTCCAGGGTAATCCTTCCTGCCAGGACAGGTAGCACTATTTCTCCAGATGTTTGTTCTACTGCATTATTAAAACCCATTAGTGTTATGCAACGCGGTATTATTTTATCCTCGATCCTCATTTGCATGAGAACTCGTGGGTGAATAATACACACGCTGCTTCCGGCATCCACCATTATTCTTTTTACATTAGTATTTGTGATGCGTAAAGTTATAACCAAAGAATCATTGTAAGGGAAAGACAAATCGTCGGTATCTGAATTATCAAAGACGATACTATCTTCGAGGTGGTCGTACCATTCGTGGGCGAATTTCCATTAAAGCTTATGTTTGGTGGTGAACTTCACATGGTTAGTTACTGCTTCATCGCCTCTACCAATGATCATTTGTATGGTACGAGATGGTGATGGTGGCTTTGCAGGTCCTTGAGGTTGATCGCACCCTCGAGCAAAGTTGGCTCGTCCTCTGTCGCTCAGCAGTTCTTTCAGGTGTCTCTTATTTAACATCCTTACTACTTCCCACCACAGACCTATGTAGTCATCGGTCTTGTGTCCCCTTTCCTGGTGGAACTCGTACAAGACGTTTGACCTCCGTGTGCTTGGGTCCAATTTGATCTTTTGCAGCCATTGCACCTTCATGCTGAGCTTCTCTAGTTCGTACACTATTTCTAAGGGGAAAACACAAAAATCATGAGCAGATATTAATGGAGGCATACCTTTTTTGTTTTAGGAGTGTGCGATATGCCAAGGCGCAGCGTCTGTATGTCGAGGAGGTGGAGGATTGGATGCTCAGATATAGAGTTGATGCCTTTCTCGATTGAATCATGGTAATTGATCTCTTCGCCCATAGTTTCATCAATATTTACATGTTTCGGTATGGACCATCGTTAATCGCTGAAGCAGTCCATTCAGATCATCCTCATCTGCCCTCACTTCGGCGCAATAGGTGTTGTCGATTTCTTCCCATATGGTGAGGGATACTTCATGAGTCTATTGAGTATTTTTTTGGTTGCCTTTAATCTTTTCCTCTTTAATCCATTTTTAAAGGTTGCTACTGCCGTCCCTTCTGACAAGTTCGGTAGGCTCATCCTTACTCTATTGAATCATGCTAGGAAATTCTGAAGTCCCTCGCCTGTCGTTTGCCTGATGGCGATGATATCATTAACCCTAGCCTCAGCCTTCTTCGCTCCCGTGGGATAGGTAGAGAATTTATCCACCATCTCCTCGAACGTCAATATCGATCGTGATGGTAGTTGGGAATACCATGTCAACGCTCCCCAAAATGTTTCAACAGCACAGACAGTACTTGTTCTTTCGATAGATCATTACCCTTCACTGCGGTAACGTAATAGATTAAGTGGTCCTCCAGGTCCGTGGTCCCGTCATATATTTTCAAGTATGGCAGAATTTTGAAGGTTTAAGGAATAGAATGGGGAGCTGCCTCTTTGTTGTACGGCTGCTCGATGAATCAGCCCACATCACATTTTGGTAACAGCTTCGGAGCGCCTAGTATTTTATCGACCATTTTCTGATGTTCCTTCATCTGGTGGCGGAGTATTTTGTTCTCATTTTCCATCTCTTCCATTTTCTTTAAGATGGCCATGAGTGTGTCGTCATCTACATCAGTAATAGTGTGGGTATTACCTATTCGTGTAGCATTTGGCTCATCGACAGCAATTGCGATTTCTATGGGTGGCGCGTTTTCAATGCCTCCCTGAATAGGTTTCTCGAGAATTTTTCTCGAGGCACTCGTTAACCATTATTCCAGTAGCCTTTTGACTGCTGGTGGCGCTTCTCTTCTGGTGGAGGTTGAGATTTCCCTCTCGCGCAAGTTCGTCAGATCCCCTTAAGGGGGAGGTGAGATCTCCCCCTCCGATGTAACACTTGTTGTTGCATTCTCATTGTCTTCTGCTTTTCTTCATTGAGGAATTAGGAGGTTGTTCATGACATCCACTACTAAATTTAGTCTCGCTTCTCCCTTTCCCTTCATTGCTGGTTGTTATGAAACTGAAGAAAAAAGCTATTATTACTTTCAAGAATCTAGACGGAAACTATGATTTGGGCAATAAAAATTCCCACAAATGGCGCTTAATTGTTTGACTCAAAAGGTATTAAAACGTTTTGAAGAAATCAGTCAAAATAAAGGGGTAAATCTTAGCTGAATATAATAAACTCTAGAAGAAGTAACAGATAAAGAGATGATCATCAATAAGTTTTTTTCGTTCTCAAATAGTGATTTTCCAGAGTCTCCCCCCGTTATAACGTTACTGCCCCATTTTATACTAGAGAGAAACTCTTCTAAATTGTAAGAAACAAAATGCAAGGAATATTTGACGGAAAATTCCTAAAGTATCCTAATGGGCTTATACTATTACAAGGGTCGTACAGTATCTTTTTTTGCCCTAAGGTCGTCTTCCTCAAAACATCGACTCGAGGATACCCAATCGTTTGTCGTACTTCATTGCAAGTCGTGGTCGGTCAAATTTGGACCTATATAGCAACGACCAACCAAATATGATAAACTTTGAGCAAGGCGTAATAACGGAAAAGTGAAATATCTATGACTGACCGGAGATCATGGCGTAAATCTCGGAACATATCAAATCAAGGGCAGTCATCTAGTTAATCATGGGATTTACTTCCATTGTTAGAATTGTACCTTAAATAGGATTCCTCTACTATATAAAGAGGATCCTAATCATCTTGTAGACATCTTGCATTCACACAGATCAAAGGAATACAATATCCACTCTTTAATTTATTGTATCTTGTTTATCAGCTTCTTACGATTTAATTGTCATTGAACAACTAGCTCGAGGGCTCTGTCCAAATATTGGCTTGCTTTACATTATTATCAATTTCCATCACTTATCTTTACGTTTATCAATTGGTGTTAGGTGACATCACGTATCCTTAAAATCACATTATAAGTTTAATTGTTATACATTTTTTAGGGTAAACAAATATCTTTAAGGACTATTGTAGTGTGTATGAAAAAAGTGAAATTGGGATAGTGAAAAAGAGAGTTAAGAGAAGGAAAAAAATCTAAATTTTCAACTTATTATCTACCAAAAAGTATTTTGTTGAAGGAAGGTATTCATTTTGGTAGAGCTTTGGATTCAACAACTTGTCCAGAGTATGTTCTAGTCATACGACATTATTATCGGCTGTTGACAAGTTAAGAGTATTACTGCTGATCAGTGACGATCCTACCGCTATAGGCTTGAATCTCCCGAAGAGAGAAATATATTTGCACTTCAACCTAAAAAATATTAATTTATTTTTCAACCGTAATTAATTGTATTTTGGCTAAATTCACCGCAAAATATAAGAGACCATTTTTGTTGTTTTCTCAGTGACTTAGTCCTGATTCTCGACGGCAAATCCCACAAATTAAAATAACGATAATGTGGGACGGACATATAGGAATTGCACCAACTACCCGCTTTGAGAACCCCTTATTTAAGCCGAGCCAGTTAGCCTGAAGAGAGGAACTAATAAAAGAACCGCCGCTTTCTTCTTCTTCCTCTTTTATCCTTCTTTGCGGCTATCAATTAGTAAAACATAGGCAACCTACATAGTCAGAAAACTAGAAGATTACTGCAGAAGCAATTTCATGCATCAGGTGCTAATATAAGTTGCAAAAATTTGTTTTGCTGCTTGATTCTACCTTGAGTCAGCACCTGTAAGTCTTAGTTCCTTTCCTGGTTGACTAATCCAGAAACATAAAAGGAGAGTTTACCGGGCACAGCAAGAAAGAGAAGTCCGAAAATTTTGGGACAAATTGTCCTTACTTAAAAGTTGAATCTTAACAAACTTTGCAACGGTAGCATTGCCTTTTTGTCAAATAAACGCTACTATTTGCCAATTTTAACATTTGAATCTTAAGCTAGGTAAACTTTAATCAAAGCTCCTAATTTTCATGCGCTAGCTAAGCTTGTAGTTATTGTAGCTCCCTAGAAGCTCATCTAATCCCAAGGTAGTGATCGTGATTTAATCTATTATAACTATAGGATACTCCCCTTTCACGATTACTTATCTGAGTGATCCACAAATGGCGAAAATCCCTCTTTTTCCTATCCTTATCCTGATGAGCCGAAACTAAAGCTCTTCGATTTCATACTCAACCAATTGACCATAGATATGCTGAAAGAAAGAATTATTTCCAGTTTCCAAAGAAAATCTTTTTCTTTTTCTGTTTCATTTCTATTTCTGTGAATCGAAATAATACAATTGAATTTACTTTTGAAAGTTCTTTTTTAGCTGCGTACTACCAGTATATATGCTAATTAACTTCAAACATCTCGGTCCAAAGTCAGTATGTGTTTGGTACAACGAAAAATGCTTTGCACATAAAATTAATGCTTTTATTACTTATTTATTCTTGTTTGGTTGGGGAGCGAAATCGGAAAATATTTTCTAGTGTTTGGTTATAGTATATAAAATATTTTTAGAAAAATATTTTTTTATGATACTCTCCCTAACCCACCTTCTCCAAAATTCACATATTTTTGTATCCCCCCCACCCACCCCACCCCACCCCCACACCCCCTTTTCCGGAATTTATTTGTTTTCAAGAATTTAATTATTCTTTTCAAAATTCACACAAATCAAAAGGAATTAATATGCTACTTTACTTTTTAATACAAAAACAACGTTAAAATTAGAGATTGTTATTTTGTTGAAAAAGAAAATATTTCTACAACATGAAAAAAATTACTCATTTTATTAAATGAAAAATAATTTTTCTGCATCATGAAAAGAAAATACTCAATTTGTTGAAATAAAAGAAAATACTTTTTCTACATCATCAAAAGAAAGTACTGACTTTGTTAAAATGAAAGAAAATATTTTTACTACATCAGAAAAAGAAAACACATAGTTTGTTAAAATAAAATAAAATACTTTTTCTATTTCACGAAAAAAAAATACTTAGTTTGTTGAAATGAAAGAAATTATTTTTTCTATTTCATAAAAAAGAACATACGCATTTTGTTGAAATGAAAGAAAATATTTTTTTACATTATGATGCGCTAAATATTTTCCTCCAATTAGAAAAAAATGAGTTCATGAGAAAAAAAATTCAAAATATATAAGTTAACCAAACATGGAATCAAAAAATATTTCTTTATACCAAAAACACACGGTCTCATTACAAAAAAACACAAGTGAGTAATCATTAGTTCATACTAAATTCATATTCAATTTAATGCCTATATTATCGTGAAGGTGACAACAACAACAACAATAACAACGGCCTAGTATAATCTCACTAGTGGGGTATGGGAAGGATAATATGCACGCAAACTTCCTACCCTGAGGGGCAGAGAGGTTGTTTCCAGGAGACCCTCGACTCAAGAAGGAGACGAGAGACGATATATTAGTACCGTCAATAGAATCATAACAAAATAACAGCAATATAGGAAATACGAAATAGATGAAAAGTACAATAATATCCAGTAAAGCGATGCATCAATAGATAACCATTAGTATCCTAAAACTAAATCATAACTGTCTTGTCCTACACGGAGATGCCGTAGAAATATTTGCAACTTCCTTCTAACCTACAACCTTAATGCTCAACCTCCACAATACCCTGTCAAGGGCCATGTCCTCAGTAATCCTATGTCGCGCTATGTCCTACCTGATCACTTCTCCTCAATACTTCTCGGGCCGCCCTCTACCTCTCCTCGTGCCCACCACAGCCATTCGCTGTCACCTCCTCACTGGTGCATCAGTGCTCCTCCTCTGAATATGCCCGAACCATGTGGTCTTGCTTCCGCATCTTGCCCTCCATGGGAGCCACCGCCACCTTCTCCGAATATCTTCATTCCTGATCAGATCCATCTTAGTGTGCTCGCACATCCACCTCGACATTCTCATCTCTGCCAATTTCGTCTTCTGGATGTGTGATTTCTTAACCAGCCAACACTAAGTCACGTAAACAAGGCAAGCCTAACCACTGCTCTATAGAACTTACCTTTTAGTAACGTTGGCACTTTCTTTTCATACAAGACACCCGACACTAACCTCCACCTCATCTATTATATCCCAATACGATATATGACATCCTCATCGATCTCTCCCATCTCCTGAATAACTGACCAAGGTACTAGAAACTACCCCTCTTGGGAATAACTTGAGAGTCAAGCCTCATGTCCACTCCCGCTTCCGTCGGCTCGATGCTTAACTTGTGCTCTAGGTATTCCGTGTTAGTCATGCTCAACTAGAAACCATTCGACTCAAGGGCCTGTCTCTAGACCTCCAGCCTCTCGTTGACACCGCCTCGTGTCTCATCAATTAGAATTATGTCATCAGCAAAAAACATACACCATGGCTCCTCCCTTTAAATATGATGAGTGAGTGTGTCCATCACCAGGGCAAATAGGAATGGACTGAGGGCAGACCCTTAGTGCAACCCAATATCAACCAGAAAGTGCTCTGAGTCGCCTCATACCGTCCTAACTCTTGTCTTAGCTCCATCATACATATCTTTAATCATCCTAATGTAGGCAACCGGAACCATTTTCGCCTCCAAGCAGCTCCATAGAAGCTCTTTAGGAACCTTATCGTACGCTTTCTCCAAATCAATAAACACCATGTGGAGGTTCTTCTTCCTATCCCAGTACTGTTCCACCATCCTCCTAATTAGGTGGATAGCTTCTATGGTAGAACACCCCGGCATGAACCCAAACTGGTTGTCTAAAATAGACATCATCCTTCGCACTTTCATTTCTACCACTTCCTCCCAAACTTTCATGGTATGGCTTAGTAATTTGATAACCCTATAATTGTTACAACTTTGGATATCATCTTTGCTTTTGTAAAGCGGAACAATTGTACCCCACCTCTACTCCTCAGGCATCCTATTCATCTTGAATATAACATTAAACAACTCAGTCAGCCATTCCGAACCTGCTCTACCCACACCTCCAAATTTCAACCGAAATTGCTCTACTTAGCTTACGCATTGTCTCCATGACCTCCTCGACCTCAATGTGCCTACAAATGCTAACGTCATTGAGGTTGTCGGCATTCCTCAGTTCACCTAGAACAATAACACAATCCCTTTATTCATTTAGATGTTTATAAAAGTAGATGTATCACCTCCTCTTAATCTGATCATCCCCCATCAAAATTTTGCAGTCATTATTTTTTATGCACCTCACTTGGTCCAAATCCCTAACCCTCCTCCTCTCTCGCCTGAATTCTCTACAAATTCATCTAACTTTATCACCATTTAACGCCTGATTTAATTTAAACATTTACCATTACTTTTAAGATTTAAACACTTTAATGTTTTAAATAGAAGCAAATCTGAAAACAAAACAAAAAAATGAACTCCAGCATATTTTTTAAGAATCGAAGAACAAAACAATAAGGAAACATTTCATTTTACACAATTTCATTAAAACCTACAACAACAACAACCCAGTATAATCCCACTTAGTGGAATCTGGGAAGGGTAGTGTGTACGCAGACCTTACCCGTACCCTTGGGTAGAGAGGTTGTTTCCAAAAAAGACCCTCAACATCCTTCCCTCCAAGAAATTCCCACCTTGCTCTTGGGGAGACTCGAACTCACAACCTCTCGGTTGGAAATGGGGGTTGCTTACCATCAGAGCAACCCCTCTTGTCAATTTCATTAAAACCTGAAAAATAAAAATAAAAAACTAGTTAATTTGGATCAAAAAGGAGTCAACCAGTTAAATTGTACCATAAAGGGTCCAATTTCTACCACATCCCTCCCTCTTGCACAAAATTGGCAAGACGAACAAAATTTGAAAAGAAATAAAACAGGCACTATGTTATTAACGATCAAATTCCCCTTTTTGCCATTAAAGCATAATAACATCACCAGAGAGACATAAGCTTTAAAGGAACTATACATAGAACAATCCTTCATTGCCAAACTGAAGGGTATAAGCTATTTACAGTTGATTGCAGTATTATGTGTCTTTCGCGCGTGAGGGGGGTCTATTGGTGCATGGAAAGGATTAGAACTCGATCCCGCTGTTCAACTGAACGGATAAGGAAGGGCGGACAGTGTTGCCAAGAGGGGTTTCAACCTTGAAAACCAACCCTGAGCTCCCAACATTTCCATTCCACTTTGATCGGCCAAGCTGCATTTGCGAAAGAAAAAGGCAATATGTCAAAATAAAAGACTATAATTAACTTAAATTCGGCCAATCAAAAGGCAATGAGAGCAAAGCAAGAGACGGTGTCTGCAACCCCCACCCCCCCCCCCCCCAAAAAAAAAAGGGAAAAGAAAAGAAAAAAAGATGAGAAGTGACTCACAGCTAACGATGCATAGGCAGAAGAATATCTTGCAACTGTGCATCCACAGATGACACTTAATTCCTCCTTTAGAGAATGTGTGATTTCTGCCTGCAAACCAGGGCTGCTCCCACCAAATGTCGGGCATACACTGATACCATAGCCAAAAAGAAGTAATTTGATGGCGGTTGATACTAACAAAAACTAGTTATCAACATGAAAGAAGGAAGAGATGAAGAATACTTCATCAAAAAGGAAGAGAGATGAAGACAACTATAACTTACTGTACATGTAAGCACAATGCAAGTGCTATGAACACATTTAACACGCACAAGCAAGTCACATATAATGGAGAAGAGACCAGGAAATTGCTATGACAATTGTAAGTGGAAGCCTTATATAAAAATATAGAGAACTTCTAATGAAAAAACTCCGCAATTGTGGAGTAAATGTCTCCATATTGCTAGTGCCACTTCACCATGGATGCTGGTGCCAACACCATGAACAGCAAACCACACTAGCATAAATGCTCAGTGCTTAATAAATATGAATCAACCAGTATTACCTTAATTGAATGGCTGGCCTATACATGAGACCAGATCTCTTCCAAGCTAAAGCCTGGGTGACCCCAAAGCTAAATGATTTGTCAGGCAAATGCATCATTGGCATAATGCACGTTCCATATTTATTCTGCATAAAATAAGAGAAGTATATTAATCTTAAATAAAACAGTTGATGAAGTGGCTGAAAAAAGTACAGAAGTCCTCAAATGTCAAATACTTCCTTGCATCATACACCTCACCTTGCAAGAGAAACTGAACTTGAGCTCCCCTGGGTATTGACCCTGGGCTTGGAGCAGACCTCCGCATAGAGGTAAAAAGGCACTGGTGGATACGCCCTCCCCAGCCACATAAGTTATTTGACCATTTGGAAATTGCAAATCCATAAACGACTGCAAAAATAAAGAGAGTAAGTTGCTAGGCAACAAAATACATTGAGTAATTAAGCTTCCAAATCCGCAAAAGCAGCAGAGAAGAAAAGCATCTGAGTTTAAATCGGCGGGCCCATACCCACCAAGTTTGAAATTGGAAAAAACAGATTACTTGGTTATCCAAAGAAAAAAAACTAAAATTTTCTGCAAAAGAGAAATTTCCGTGCTCACTTATGTTACATGTTCTTGCTTCTGTTAAACTTAGCATGACCAACAACAGATGAAGATTAATACTTAAACACCCCATCCTGAATAAAATATCAGGGTTCCAAAGTTTACTCCAATCACCAAGTCTCTCACATGCATGTGCTAAATCCAAAGCAGCATCAGAAATTTAGCACTGGGAAATCATCAAGGTTCAGAAAGTATCTTGAGACAATAACTGTTTTTCCCAGGCCTTCAAATATTTAAGACAGTTAAACATAGCTAGGAGGGTACAGAGTTAATAATTAAATTCTTAGATCAAGTCGAAGAAAATTCCACACAAACTCAAGGGAAAATTCTATAGAGCCGTGGTTAGACCCGCGATGTTGTATGGGGCGGAGTGCTGGCCCGTGAAGAACTCTCATGTTCAGAGAATGAAGGTTGCGGAGATGAGGATGCTTAGGTGGATGTGCGGTCACACCAGGCTAGATAAGATTAAGAATGAAGCTATTCGAGGGAAGGTGGGGGTGGCCCCGGTGGATGAGAAGATGCGAGAAGCGAGGCTGAGGTGGTTCGGGCATATGCGGAGGAGAAGTCCCGATGCCCCAGTGAGGAGCTTCGAGCGGCTGGAGATTGTTGGCGGTCGGCGAGGCAGAGGGAGGCCTAAGAAGTATTAGGGAGAGGTGATTAGGCATGACATGACTAGAATGCAGGTTTCCGAGGACATGACCCGCGATAGGAAAGTCTGGAGGTCTAGAATCAGGGTTGTAGGATAGGGGTTCCTAGAGTTTTTCGTACGCCTCATCCGGGATTGGGTGTGGGTCAGAAGGGTTACTTATAGATGATTTGTGTTTTAGCTTATGTACCCCCTGTGGCTGTTAGTTATGGTAGTTACTGTATGATATTATTGCATGAGATTGTATCTATGTTTCGTATGTTTAGATAATTATTTACGCTATTTACGCTATTTCTGCTGGAGTTACTAATGCTCTATTGTTTTTGTTTTTTGTTTTTGTCTTTGTTTTTGTTTTACTGCTGTTTTTCCTTTTATCCTATGAGCCGGGGGTCGATTGGAAACAGCCTCTCTGCCCTTTCGGGTAGGGGTAAGGCTTGTCTACATATTACCCTCCCCAGACCCCACCTGGTGGGAGTATACTGGGTAGTTGTTGTTGTTGTTAGATCAAGTCGAAGCTACTCCAGTAGAATATCTATTGAATGAACTTACAGAAAAAAAAAAAGGAATATTCGTTGAAGGATCCACAAATGGCTAATACTAATTGAAATGTACAATTGCACTGTCGCATTTTTGAAGTCATTGATGAACTCCAATCTTCTTCGTTCTTTTCTAATGAGCATTCCTCATTTTGATGGCACAAGAGGTGCAAAAAGAAATGCTCAATTAGCGACTTGGGGATATTGGAAAAGTACAATCTCTCAGTAAACACTTAGAGAAGTGGCATTATTGGCTTTATAGGTGCTTTTTATAGAGAACCATGTACTGGTGCAGGTTCTCTACTTTGCATAAACAGCCTGCATACGAGGACTTCCCCACCTACCAATGAAGTTTATCGGGAAAAAAAGTACACTCAGGCCTAAAGAATGTGGAGTATCTCCTATTAGGCAAATGAAAACACAATGCAATATTAGTATGCACTTCAAACATAAACAATGTGTATAGTGTTGTTTGGGGGGTTTGGGGGGGGGGGGGGGGGTAGGGGAGCCAAAAGGAGAGATGCCTAAGCAGCAAGACTCATGCACAATAAGCAAATTGATAAGTAAAAAGAGAAAACAGTCAACTGCACCTTATAACCTTCTGTTAAGGGTCAAATATATCCTTGTTCTATTCAAAATAGGCCATATTTATCCTTCGTTTGAATACTTTAACAAATATGTCCCCACCGTTATACATTAGGGCCATATATATCCCTCAGCCGTTAAAACTTGTTTCCAGATTTTTTTTTTAACACGTGGCATGTTCTGATTGGACCAGATGACCCACCCATTCGATTAATTGAACCCGCCCGACCCAGTGTATTAAACCCGCCCCGACCTCAGCATCGATTGCAGTTAAAGCAATTGCATTTTTGTTTCCGATTGGACCGATATTTATCGGTCTCGCCTTCTTCAATGAAACTCTGTACCATTTTAGCCAAACAAACGGAGCTCGGCTCGAACTCTTCGGACGCAACGTCCTTCTTATTACAAATCAACTCTTCGCCGGCAACCAGCTTATCCGGTGGCGCCGACAATCTCAGAAGTCCTGAAAATTGCCTCTCAAATAGCCGCTTGAACCGTGACTTCTGAACCGGTTTAAACGAGTCATATCGACTCGGTTCTTCCACAGTATTGAAATCAACAGGTTGAATCTTCATAGGAAAAGGCATAACTACAATTCTGACTCTAGAATTTCAAGTTCACACTCTACAATCGATCACGAAAATTTCAAATGATTCACAAGAATTCGGGGAGAAACTGATGAACTGCGAGAACAAAATGCAGAAGAGGTTTAAGCTAAAACTGCTAACTTTTTATCCAGTGGAAAATCCATATTTGGAGTAGAAAAAGTCTTCTAGTGGCTTAGTCGACAAAGCATGGAATAACTTGGAAACTCTCCTAAGCTAAAAAGTCTGTAGCGTTTGCTTAAGGTTCAACATACACGAGACGGCTAAAAATCGCCAATTTTGCGACGGCTACACGAGATGACGTCATCACAATAATACTCCATAACAAAACCGATGGCCGGAAATATCATTCCCGGCGATAAACTCAGTTGTACGCATAGACTAGGTCAAATATTGCGTCTATAGTTCTTATAATTTCGCTGGGGTCGGGGCGGGTTTAATACACTGGGTCGGGGCGGGTTTAATACACTGGGTCGGGCGGGTTCAATTAATCGAATGGGTGGGTCATCTGGTCCAATCAGAACATGCCACGTGTTAAAAAAAATCTGGAGACAAGTTTTAACGGCCGAGGGATATATATGGCCCTAATGTATAACGGTGGGGACATATTTGTTAAAGAATTCAAACGGAGGATAAATATGGCCTATTTTGAATAGTACAAGGATATATTTGACCCTTAACCGTATAACCTTTAACAGAACCCTTAAACATATAACAAGAATAAACAAGAGTTATAGCTCTCAGAACCCAAACATATTCACAATAGAGTCGTGGGTCGCAACCCTGTAATCAACACGCAGAGAACAGAAGAGCACCTCAATGGTCATCCTGTGAACGCCATGTGTACTACAATAAGGTAGACTCCAAGGGATACACAGTAGGAAAAAAGGACTAAGAGACTGTTTGAATTGGCTTTTAAGCATTTTTTTAGTTTGTGTGGTGTTGGGCAATGAGAAAAAGTGCTCAAAAGCACTTACTTTTAGGCATAAAAAGTACAAAAATAAGCCAAAAGTTGGGTATTACCAACCTATGGCTTTTAGCTTAAAAGCTACTTTTTATAAGCCAATCCAAACACCCTCTAAAAGCACCCTGACTAAGATTACACCAAAGCTTCAGCCCCTGGTTAAGAACTGCACAAGTTTTCCAGTTTCCAAACCTCTCTGTGCTTCATGGAAGGAAAAGCCGAAAAGGAAGGATAAGAGACGGCAGAGATAGTGGACGTCTGATTTGTATTGGTTTGATTTCATCTTTAGACCATATCTCAGTTGACACAATTAAAGACCTAATAAAGCATGGCCATCAGAGGAACATTACCTGCTATGACTGCAGCTAGCATACGGTTAAAGAAAAGTAAAATTCTCTAATACAGAATCCCCAAAATAAAATATTCCGTAATAAAGAAAAAGCTCTGGAAAACATGGTAGACAAACTTAGAAGAAAGGTAGAACAGCGGCAAATCCAACCAAATTAGCAGAAATGCCAGTAGTATACATGAATATAAAGTTCCACTTACACAGGCCAAAGGTTTAAGACAGATCATTGACATAAGCAGCCACCTTCGATGCTTTGACCACACAGCTGGACAAAGAGAATGCATCCCACGCTGTCCATTGATCAATAGAGACATAAGTATATTAAGTAATTACTGTGCACACAAAAAAAGTTAAAATGAGTCTAGTTTCGGGGGAGGAAGAAATCATTCTATTTAATAAGAGACTAGAATCATCCTGAGAATTGACCTCTACAACATCAACACTACAGACAATCTAAAATTTTACTGTTAATGTCTGCATCACTAGTATGAGAAATTTCTAAGTGGATTAGACTATAAAGACATTACCCATCCCAACTCCAAATGCGCCTTCATTTTCACGCTGCAACACTAAATAACTTTATGTTCTCTTCAATGCGAAAGGAGGAGCAGTGACAAAACAGTAACCAAATGTAAAAGTACTTCAAAGGAAGTTTCAAGTTGAGTATGAATTTCAAATGAATGATCAATTCATTTACAACCGTGTGATTATTAGAGAGGCTATATTAATATTGCTACCTTACTGCTTCCCAGCCAATCAATTGAGACATCGGATTCAACAATTACACACAACACAAGCTACAGTATCATGAATAACTAATTTGTGTCTGTCTAGCAAAACAAGCTACAATACAACCAGTATGATCACCCGCTTTCCCTCAGGTTCCCAAAAAGTATTGAAAGACTTCTAATGCAAACAATCTTCAAAAGATGCAGTTTGCATACCTTCCTATCATAGCCATACCAAAGAAGGTGTTGCTTAGACAAGTGAACTGGCAGAAGTAATGTTGAATCACGGACAAAAAGCACTGGTCCAAGCTGGACAAGGAACAGGGAAGAATTTTCATTTCCTGATGTAGAACTTCCCTGTGATGCCTCAACTCTCCATAAATCTCCTCTGGCAACCACAGAACTTTCTACATTTCTGGTCCTACTTTCATATGTTGATGAAACATTGATCGTACCCTGCACTTGGAGATCAAGGTAGTAAGATCTCAAAACTCATAATAAAAGAACATAAATCACAACATCTTTCCCCATCACATGTGAACCTACACAAGCTTAGAGCAAGTATCCTCCCCAACTGGCCTCAAAGCCCCAATCTTATAGAAGGGGAAGGAATGGCGAAAAAGGAGGGTATACATGAAATGCTACTTATTTAAGAAAAGGAATTTAGCGATTTAATAAACTAGTAACTGAAACTGAATAAGAAACTTAAGACTGCATTTTTTCATCTCAATCAAAATTTTAAATTGGTTTTTGAACTCAAGCGCTTCTTACTTCAACTATTTCACTTAATTATAGTATTTCAATGAACATTCACATAATTTTTCTTTTTAACTATAGCTTTTAACTATTTCATTGAGCCCGTTCTTTAATTATGCTTTGAGCATATCTTACCAGATCGACAATAGTGAAAATTTTCTTGGGAGGGGAGTGCGTAAATGAATGACTATTATCTATATATCTATGTTATTATAAAAGCATGAATAAAATTTCGGTTTACAAAATTACCTTATAATATTAAGCATCATAACTCATAATAGAATAACATAACTGGAATTCTAGATATTAACATTATAAATCCTATTAGTTTTAGGACATAATACTAACTTAGGAATCCTACTTGATTCCTAACTTAATTGGATAATTCAACTCATATAAATCTTGTAAACAACTCCAACATTAAATCCAGCACCTAGTTCAAAGATAAGAGGAAAGCCACATAATTAGTGATGAAAGTCTTGAAGTAAGCCAAACAAAGGTTTAATAATATAAATTTCATTATCGTCCGTATTTGCAATACATTATCTTTCCATAATGTCCAATACCAACAAAAGAAATAATATTAAATGAACTGCATAAAGATCTAAAAGTGAAATGTCATATTAATTTTTTACTCTTTGAAAATAAAATTTATGGTGGATAAAATTATAATTAAGATCAAATATTCAAAACAAGAGATGAACTAATATTAATATCTAAATCAACATAGTATAAATTATTCTTTATGTTAAAAAAAAATAATTAAATCTTTTAATTAATTATTTAGCAAGAGAATCCAATTCAATTATTTTTTAAATTTATCATATGAGTAAAATTTTTATTCAAGTTCAAAAAAAATCTTTGGGTACATAAATTTATTCCATAAAAAGAGCTTTACAACACAAAGTAAAAAAAGGTTAATGTATTATTAAGAATCAAAATGCTATACAAGTGTCTAGGGAAGCACAATCAAATCTAAATCATAAACAAGAACAAGCTTTCAAGACTATATTATAAAGAGTCGACTCTGCTATAACAAGATTATTCTTTGTAGATGCCTCCGGTAGAGTCGAAATAATATTTCTATGTCATGCATTACTTGAAAATATCACATCAAGAGGCATGACACTATTAGCAACTGTTAGATTATGTAATAGTAGAACCCTAATCCAATGTGTATTAGGAGTAGCCTAATCCAATATTTATTAGGAGTAGGATAGGTTATGTGTATATATATAGGGCTCATTGTATCATGTTTAATTTCAGTTATATTTTTCTCCTGTGCTTTCTCACATGGTACCAGAGCTACAGTGAGAATATTATAGTTGTGCGTCATTCCAGCTACTTCCGGGAAGAAAGACCTCGTCGCCGTGCAATTTTCCGGCGACTTAAGAGGCTGTCCGTAACTAAACTACCTTTTTTGTTGGTGTTGTGCAAAATTCGAGACCACCAAGAGGTTCGGAAAAGAAGTCCGACCAACCCCAGAAAAAATCACCGGAAACAAACCTCCCACGCGCCCGCCGGAGTTCTGCCGCCGGCGGCGCGTCTGTCCCACGCGCCGGCGCGTGAGCACTGTTCCGGTGAGATTTTGACGAAGGTCCTTCAGGGCAGTTAGATCGCCCTCAAATTCCGAACCTACCCATATTTTTACTTTTCAATTCCGACCACTTTGAAGTTTTTCCGGCATCTACAGTGATTTTTCCGGCATCTACAGTGATTTTCCTGCAAAAACAGTATTTCCTTCATCTATTTCAGCAAGTTTTCAAAGATGTCTTTGGCACTCGATGCTTTCGGGTCTAGAAACCCGGGTTCAATGTTAAACTACATATGTAACAAGCTCGGTACATATGATTTATATGCACCAGCTTGAGGGGGAGTGTTAGAATATGTAATAGTAGAACCCTAATCCAATGTGTATTAGGAGTAGCCTAATCCAATATTTATTAGGAGTAGGATAGGTTATGTGTGTATATATAGGGCTCATTGTATCATATTTAATCTCAGTTATATTTTTCTCCCGTGCTTTCTCACAGCAATAATAGCAAGTGATGTACCAACAAAGATTTTATTGTGAGGCCACCCAGTTTACATTTGATATACCTCTTCAAACAACTTAAATAAACATCATAAATATATCAAAGAAGAGCAATGGTGTTAAATTTATAAGGAAAACAAAATTGATAATATGGGGTGAAAAGCTTATGGCTAAGTGTCAAACGGAATTCTAGAGATACATTGGATATTAATGAACCATTTGGTGAAATTAATGGTTTGGGAGGTAATTTATGTCAAGTAATACCATTTGTTCCAAAATCGACAAAAGCAGAGACTGTAAAAGCTAGCTTGCCAAAGTTATACGTGTGGCCTCAAATGAAAAAGATTCAACTGACAAGAAATATAAAGTAAGAACATATTCAGTGTCTTCTTGCTTCGGATCGAAAACGAATAAGAGCATCCAATAAAAGATGGTTTGGTTCTTCCTGGACACTTGGTTATAAATCCTAATGGTAATCATATGCATTTAATAAGAGAATATTTCTATCATTAAATTAAAACACAAGTTGTGCAAATCGCATGATACAATTAGAAAAACATCTTAGCTGGCAGAAATGAATACGTTGATCAACTAAATAAAAGGTTGATTGCAAAATTTTATAGCAAAAAGATATATTTTTCTGTTTTTGACTCAGCAAAAAATGATACCGATATATCAAGAAGAATATTTAAATACTTTAATACCAAAAGGCCTTCTACCATACATGTTTGTTGTCAAGTTCATTATATCTTACATATGTTAATGTAACTGTATATATAATAGACTAAGTTGATCTTGCATAGTATATAGGTCGATTTTGAAGAAAAATATGCTCGTCATGCTACTGAAAAACTTAAATATGCCGAATAACTTATGTAATAGCACACAGATGGTATATAGAAGTTTTTACAATAATGTCATACACGTAAAATTATGATACTGGTTAATGTGCTTCTAAGTATATTCTTATTCCCGAATTCAACTTTCGTCTTCTGAAGCTAAGGAATATTCTTTTAAATTTGTGTGAAATTTTGTTTAGTAAGTATATGTTTTGTAAATATAAAAAATAAAGCACAACAACAAACATGGACTATATTTACGATAATATATTTTTTTTCACGAACAACTGTATGTTGCACTTTCAAGAAGGATATCAAGATCGACAACAAAAATTCTGGTTAAGGCAGAGCAACCAAAACATTAGGAGGAAATATACAAAAAAAAAAAATATTTTCCAAAAAGAAGTTTTTGTTGAGATACCATCACATTAAATACTTTTAAATTATAATACATAATTATCTAACTAACCTGACAAAATTGATCATTTGTGTAAGTTTTGATGTCCTTTATTTCAAGTTCATGTATTATGCTAAATTGCTATGTAATAATATATTTCGGCATTTCGATGATTGTTGTATTATTGTACATAAAATTTCTCTAATCAAATTTTATTGTTCCTTCATATAAATAAATGTTTAAGTCATCATATGTTATTATTAACGTGCAATGCATGTTCATAGATACTAGTTATTATAAAAGCATGAATATAATGTTGGAAGACCAAAATAGCCCTAAAATATTAATTGAATTTTATAATATTATGTACAAAAACGTAAAATTAGTTTATGAGTTGTAACATCCAAATCAAATATGGAATCCAAGTCCAAGTCAGTTACAATCTTTAGCATACAGATACATACAAGTAAAATAAATTTCTGCATTCAATTTTTTTTAAGTTAACACTAACAGAGAGCCAACCATATGTTTTTCTCATTTATCGCAATAGAAAAAAATTGGGTTATTATATAAGAGTAAAAAGAATTATGTTTGGTTTTTCAAGTACAAAACAAGACTTGTGGTTTTTCTGATATTCTAAAAATATACTTTACACTAATTATTTTTTAAACTTCTTTCTTTTTTCGTTTATTGAGTAACTTTATTCTAAGAGTAGTGTACAATATATTTTAATGGATAGCTCTATTTGGATAGTACATAGCCTTAATGTAGTAAATACTTTAAAATTAAAATAAATACTAGAAAATATTTATTATATATTTAATTAAATTATCTACTCCTATTTTCTCTCCCTTGAAAATTACAATCAGTTATTAACAACTCTAACTGAATTGACTACTTATATACTCTCTCCCTTGAAAGATAATTAGCGCGGCTTATACCCTAGGCCTATTTTATCTTTGTTAAAATTTCAATCAGGCATTAATTACAACTTTGGTTAAATTCCTCTTACTTTACTCACTTGTCCTACTTATTCTATATCTTTTGAAACTATGTTACTCTTACATAGACAATGGTGACCCCTAAAATAGATTTACAAAAAAAAGAACTTGAGGAAAATCTTTGTTCAAGAAACATTCTAAAGTACACAACTAAACTGGTGATCTTTTTTAACTTGCTTAAAATTAAGAAAATTGCCTCTCTGCCCTATCGAGGTAGGGGTAAGGTCTTCGTACACATTACACTCCCCAGACTCCACTTTGTGGGATTTTACTAGGTAGTTGTAATTGTTAAAATTAAGAAAATTCATCAATTAATAAACCTTGTTTAATCGCTCTTTTTTCTCGCAGTTTTGGTTAATATTATATTGTATACTTCAATTTATAAGCGATATCCTCTTAATTTGCATGGAAGACAAAGATATGTTCAATTTTAATTCAAAAGCATTGAAGAGGAAGAAAGTCAGTGTGGGCCAAGAATATATGTGCGAATTACCAAGGTATGAATTTTCCCAAAAACTTCTCTTGCCCCAGAACCGCTCCTGAATTCTTAAAAAAAAGGTGCAAATTCATAGATACAGGCAAAAGTCCCTCCCGTCCAGTTTATGGATTCACTTGATTTCGAAATAGTTTTTCAAACCAGAAAATACTTTTCACACTAAAATAAAAATATAAAATAACACTCGACATCCGTCAGAAGTTATGGTGGCATGACTAATATCCTTTTATCATTAACTAGAGATCTCAGGTTGACCTTATGGAATGAAACTGTGTTTGACCAGGTGTTTTACCCCTTAAAGTGGGACATTCCTGAGCACATCTGAATTAGCTCGGACCGAAAACAAGTATTAAATACCGAACAAAAAATCAAAAAATTAACATTCAACCGTTAAGATAATCATATATTATGTAGACTGAATTTTATGCTCTTCAAAAGCTAAATTATATTCCCTCCGTTCCAGTTTATGTGAATCTATTTCCTTTTTTGTCCGTTCCAAAAAAAATGACCCTTCTAAGTTTGGAAACAATATAGCTTAAACTTTCAATTATGCCCTTAATGAGAAACTTTTATAACCACACAAATACTCTGGACGCTTTTTGACTTGTTTAGGACCACAAATTCAAAAAATCTTCATTTTTTCATAAACTCCGTGTCTAGTCAAACAGGTTCACATAAATTGGAACAGAGGGAGTATATTTCTTCAAAAAGATAATTTTATGTTTGGTGAATCATAATATTTAAAACTTTATCAACTCAGATCTTGAACAAACACTAATAAATGTTATGATAAAATAGATTACAAGTAAACAAAATGCTAGGATACACTCCAAGTAATGAACAACCACGGCTATTTTAAGGGGAAAAAAAAAAGAAAAATGAATGCATATAGGTATATGCGTGATGATCGATATTTAGACACATAAAACTATTTCATGCACGAACAAGCATACTCGTGGAAGAACAGAGGATTGGAGTTGAACTAATTAGAATTGGAGTTGAATCAAGAGATTAGAATAACGATTAGATGACTTTTTATGTTTATTTTCTTTGTTATTAATGAATTTTAATCTAACGAAATATAACTTTAATGTACTCGGATCATTGAGGCTTCACTAAATTAAAGCATGTAATCCCACTTTAATCGAATAATTATGTGATTCTTGAATGCTTAGTTCTATTTTGTTTTTTAATGGAATCAAAATATTATTAATGAGTTGGTTTGAATTATATATTAAAATTTTAAGAAATTGATTATTGAATTTTACACATTACTTTTGAAACGTGTTTGGTATTTGACATAAAATATTCGTACACCACACGGACGTAAAGACTAGTTATAAGAAAAGCAGTCAAAATTATATTCAAAAAAAACCAAGCCATATGAGTAAAGGCAAGTGACAATAAATCTTTTTAGACTCACAAGACTGGTATGGAAGGTAGTGTTTCAGAAGATTGAAATATGAGTTTTTCTTCTTGGAATATAAAAGCAGTATAATGTGAAAGTATAAAAATATTAAATAAAAACCTAAGACGTCAACCTTTAGTTGCTAATGAAGGAAACATCTACAGCCAATATATTTTAAAAAATAAGCAATACACAAGAAATGACACTTTAGCAACCCAACTATGGAATGTTTTGTATTTTATACCTCATTATCTAGTTTCTCACATTTTGTGTCTGCGGACTTGTAGACATTTATAAATTTTGTTCAATAAAACTTTCGGCTAATATGGGGATAACACATGAGTCATTGGCCACATGAGACAAACTTCCAGCCGTGAGGCGCAAGCAAACCAATAAAAATGTAAAAGAGTAATAGAGGCCACAAACGCAAATTAGCTGAAATTATAGTTCACTAGTTCATAAGCTCTAGTTCCACATTCTTACATATATCTCCATATGACTCATGCAAGTATCAGTAATGCAGAAAAGAACACTAACAATGAAACATTGTATGCTAAGTTACATTCTATTTACAATGTTGAACTTTTATCTGGAGATTATGTTTTCCACTTAACTTCCAACCAAACATCACCTAAGGTTTTGAATTTCGTTTTATCTGTTCTAGATAACCTCTCGATGATAGGTTTAAAATCATTGTAGCATTTATTTAAACTATTTTTGTCCCTTTAAAGTGTTTCTTGATTTACAAGGATTCCTCATTTGGTTAGGACTAGAGCTCCTTAATCCCTTTTTTTTTCCAAATAGAATTGGGACCATCAATATGTAACTATCCACTGTTATTCTCCATAATATCTTACCATTGGTTTCATGTTCTTTTTACAGAACTTGCAGGTTTGCTCTTAGCTCCTTTCAAAGGATTTTCCCTCGGAGAAACATAAAACCCCTTCTATAGGTCCCGTGCCTTATCATATTCGCTATTAGCATTAACCTATATGTTCAAAGAGGACATTTTGGAAAATTGAAAGCCTAACTATGTGTAAGACACCTTACATTTCCTAATGCTTGTATTCAAAGTATGAAAATCCCGAGATCTTCATTTTCCCACACCATTATAGCTTAAGTATCTTCAGAGTGCATAACCTATGTTATATTTACTAAGGCCTTAACCAATGAACAAACGTATGGAAACTTATATTTTTTAAATACTGCAGCAAAAATAGCTTCTAAGTGCAAAAGTCTTTGTTAGGTAAGCATCAACCAAATGTTTATAATTGCAAAGCAAGAATTCATATACATGACTGGACACGAACATAAACCTTTTGTGTTTCAATAAAATTTACCTGTGATCTGCCAAAATTTTTAAATGCCTTCAAATTAACACCAAAAAACTCTTCTTTGCCCGGCCTATCATCAGCTGAATCCTTTTCAGCATTCCCATATCCCCTAAATCTTTCAGCCAACGACCCCAAATCCTCCTGCAATGTAATACCCAGATCAGCTCTATGGCTATCTGTCCCCGCCATCATAGATACCCCTAACTTCTCATCTTGCCGAAAAGGCACTGGCAACTTCCTGACGAACTGCTGAACCATTCCATTTAAGCAAGCGCCGAAGTCTGCTCCAGCCTGTCCTATTCTGTTCCCGATATCAAATATTGATGAAACCCCTGTAATTGCAGAGTTGTCAACACCGATCCCAAAATCCCTTGGAATGAAATTCTGACTTGGCAACTCCACATCAAAAAGCTTGGTAGCCTGCCCTAATCTGTTCCCAATATCAAAAATCGCGGAAACCCCTGAAATTGCAGTGTTATCCACAGCTATCCCAAAATCCCTCGGAATGAAACTTTGACTAATCAACTCTACATCAAAAAGCTTGGAACTTTGTGGATCAGGCCACGAAAACGACGGAGGACTAATATGTGACTGAATCAAACCAGTGACTCCTTGAGCAAGCTTATCCGCTAAGTCTTGCCCATGTCTTTGCACCTCTTCCCATGCTTCAAATGATCTCTCCACAGACATCATTTCCCAAAATAAACCTTAAATTTCTTCTGAATATTCAAATTAGCCCTTAAAACTTCACTCTATAGGAAATCAGTAAATCAAACGGTAGTACTACAGTAACAAGCACCAAGTACAACTTAAACAATCACGTTGTTCGCCTGAGCCTGCTTACTCATCAAATTCATAAGTAGTAACTTAGATTCCATAAGTGACAGTAAATCTCAGGTTTTACCAACTATCAATAGAAGATTAAAACTAAGTTACCAGGAACAACGACGGTTCTAAAACTCAGCTTTAGCTCATGAGCTCAAATTGAACCGTTTCAACCGCGAGATGCTCCCAAATAGTGAAATTTGCAAATTAGGATCCACAAATGAGTAATTTAGGGATTCGTAATTTTGAGATTGAAGATAAGGGTACAGGATAGAAGTTGCTAGGGTTTGTAGGAGACAGTTGAAAAACGTAAAGATGAGAAGTATGAGCTCATCAAAGACGTGTGAAAACTGAAAACTGATGTTCTTTGAGCTTTGAAGAGCGTAAAATTTAAAAGGCCGTGGCCAGTGGGAAGATATGTTTTTGGGGGGTTTTGGACTTTGAGTGCACACACCCTTCGCTGTTTAATGCCACGTCGGTGGCGATAACGCCTTGTGGTTCTCAAGATAGAAATTTCCTTTCGAGGTGGGCCTTCTGGGCCCCAAATGTCGTCATCCGGCCTTCTACACTTTTCTGTTGGGCTATTAGTCAAAAACCGTGCATGGGTAATCCTTTGTATACACACGGCATAGGGATTTTTTTTTTGGGTCTTTGCACAAATAACCATTTCTATTTGCTGTTTATTTTTTCTAGCCACATATGTATAGATTATATATTCATTATACAATATAAACATTTATATTTGCGTTAACTCTTCATTTTTTCTTAGGCTTTTTTCACTTTTAGCCCACGCTAATTATTTACATTCGATAGCCAAAAAGTGCATCAAATTTATATAATATTTGTATATTGCATATAGAATGTGTATGTGTGTATGTATGTATATACGTATTTATATATGTATATATAGAGAGAAAGATAATTTCTCGATGCGTGCGTTGTATGTGTATTCCAAATTATATATTACATGATTTTGTTTTCTGATCTTATGTTAGGAAACATATCTTTTCAATAATATACTTATCTGTATCAGATTTGTAGGTAGAGAAAGCAGAAATAAGTTCCAAGAGACTGTCCAAATAACAACGGTGAACCCTACTCCATTTCAATCAATAATTCCTTAACGTCACAATTGTATCCTTCAATTTCTCGGCAATGAGATACTCAACTCTATCCCCCAACATTAGAACAAAGCCGATCTTTGTTAGAGGAAACTCTCTATGTTTTGAAAGTACTACATATGGGTTGTCCGTGTTGAGCACGGGCCCAGTATATGATCCGATATGTTTTTTATTAAGATATTAGCTTTAAAGCAATAAAATTAAAAAAGATACATTCGGGCTATTAGTTTGCACATGCTATAGATAACTACTACTATAACAACAACAACTACTCAGTATAATCCCACAAAATGGGGTCTGGGGAGGGTAATATGTAGACGAGCCTTACCCCTACCCGAAAGGGCAGAGAGGCTGTTTCCAATCGACCCTCGGCTCAGTGAAGGAAAGGAAAAACAAAAACAAAAATAAAAGAGCATTAGTAAGTCCAGCAGAAATAGCGTAAATAATTATCTAAACATAAGAACCATAAATAAAATAGCATGCAATAATATCATACAGTAACTACCATAAATAACTACCATAAGGGAGACACAATCCAAAACACAAATCATCTATGGATAGCCCTACCAAGCCTCACCCAACCCCGGGTGAGTAGTACGAAAAACACTAGGGGCCCCTATCCTACAACCCTGATACTAGACCTCCAGACTTTCCTATCAAGGGTCATGTCCTCGGAAACCCGCATTCTAGTCATGCCATGCCTAATCACCTCCCCCCAATACCTCTTAGGCCTCCCTCTGCCTCGCCGAACGCCGACCATCGTCAGCCGTTCATAACTCTTCACCGGTGCATCAGGACTTCTCCTCCGCACATGCCCGAACCACCGCAGCCTCGTTTCTCGCATCTTCTCATCCACCGGGGCCACCCCCACCTTCTCTCGAATAACTTCATTCTTAATCTTATCTAATCTGGTGAGCCCACACATCCACCTGAGCATTCTCATCTCCGCAACCTTCATTCTCTGAACATGAGAGTTCTTCACTGGCCAGCACTCCGTCCCATACAACATTGCAGGTCTAACCACAGCTCTATAAAATTTCCCCTTGAGTTTTTGTGGAACTTTCTTGTCACACAGGACTCCTGATGCAAGCCTCCACTTTGACCACCCTGCTCCTATACGATGAGTGACGTCCCCGTCAATCTCTCCGTCCCCCTGAATCACTACTCAAGATATCTGACATTGTCCCTCTTGGCGATGACCTGAGATCCAATCATCACGACCCTGCCTACTTCGCTCGGCTCGGCGCTAAACTTGCACTCCAGGTATTCTGTCTTAGATCTGCTTATTTTGAAACCCTTAGATTCGAGAGTCTGTCTACATACCTCTAACCTCTTAATAACACCGACCCTTTCTCGTCAATCAAGATTATATCATCAGCAAATAGCATACACCAAGGCACATTCCTTTGAATATGTCGGGTTAGAGCATCCATCACCAGGGCAAATAAGAGAGGGCTAAGCGCAGATCCTTGATGGAGCCCCATAAGCACTGGAAAATGTTCTGAGTCGTCACCCACCGTCCTAACCCTAGTCTTAGCTCCATCGTACATGTCCTTGATTACTCTGATGTAGGCTTTTGGCACGCTCTTTGCATCCAAGCACCTCCATAACACCTCCCTTGGGACCTTGTCATACGCCTTCTCCAAGTCGATAAGCACCATGTACACGTCTTTTTTCTTATCCCTGAACTGCTCCACCAGCCTCCTGACAAGGTGGATAGCTTCTGTAGTGGAGCAACCCGGCATGAAACCGAACTGGTTCGTAGATATAGATGTCATCTCCCTCACCCTCTCCTCGATCACCCGCTCCCAGACCTTCATGGTGTGGCTTATTAATTTGATACCCTTATAGTTGTTGCAGCACTGGATGTCCCCTTTGTTCTTGTACAAGGGCGCCACTGTACTACACCTCCACTCATCCGGCATCCTTTTGGTCCTGAAGATCATATTGAACAACCTGGAGAGCCACTCCACTCCTGACCTACCCATGCATTTCCAGAACTTCACCAGGATCTCGTCAGGTCCGGTCACTCGACCCCTACTCATCTTAAGCAAAGCCCCTATGACCTCCTCCGCCCTAATGCGCCTGCAATACCCAAGGTCTCTATGTTGCTCTGAATGCCCCAACTCCCCTAGCTCTATGTTACGATCACCCTCCTCGTTAAGTAAGTCTCGAAAGTATGCCTGCCACCTCTGCTTGACTTGAGACTCCCGCATCAGAACTCTACCATCCTCGCCCTTGATGCATCTAGCTTGGTCAAGATCACGCACCTTCCTTTCCCTTGCTTTAGCTAACCGGAATAATTTCTTGTCCCCGCCTCTCTTCCCTAGTTCCTCGTCCATGCGACCAAACGCTGCATTTTTAGCTTCCGTAACCGCCAGCTTTGCTTCTTTCCTCGCCACCTTGTAGATCTCCCTATTCGCTCTGCGTTCTTCCTCGCTTGTGCTCCCTGCCAACTTAGCAAATGCCGCCTTCTTCACCTCCACTTTTCCTTCGACTACATCGTTCCACCACCAGTCACCCTGATGTCTGCATGAATAGCCCTTGGCTATCCCGAGCACGTCCCGTGCTACCTCCCTAACCAAGTTCGCCGTCTCAGACCACATAGCGTCCGCTTCCCCAAGACTTCTCCAAGCTCCGCCCTCAGCTAACCTCCTCTCCAACTCCTGTGCTTTCTCCTTAGTCAAAACACCCTATCTAATCTGCGGTTGTCCCCGGACACCCCTCATCTTCCTCTTCACCCCGAGACCGACATCCATCACTAGGAGTCTATGAAGATTCGAAAGGGACTCTCCCGGAATAACCTTGCAGTCCTTGCACATACCCCTATCACTCCTTCTGAGGAGGAGGTAATCAATCTGAGTCCTCGCCGGCGAACTCTTGAAGGTGACCAAATGCTCCTCCCTCTTCTGAAATGTCGAGTTCATAATGAGAAGCTCGGAAGCCCTGGCGAAATCAAGCAGAGACGTGCCTCCTCCGTTCCTAACCTCAAAACCGAAGCCACCGTGCACCTCACCATAACCACCAACATCAGCCCCAATATGACCATTAAAGTCCCCTCCAATAACTAACTTCTCAGATTGGGGAATACTACTCACCAGATCATCCAAGCCCTCCCAAAAGCACCTCTTAGCTTCCTCGTCTAAGCCCGTTTGCGGCGCGTAAGCGCTGACGACGTTGAGGACGCAACCCCCAATAACCAACTTAATGGACATTAACCTATCATTCACTCGCCTAACCTCAACCACGGACTCCCTTAGATCCCTATCCACCAAGATGCCCACTCCATTCTTACCTCTCATGACCCCAGAACACCACAGCTTAAACCCGTCAGATTGCCTATGTTCCACGACCCAATCCTTAATCTATGAGCGCCCGCTACCCTCTTCCCACCCATACCTCCCGCCCTACCCGCAAGACCACTCCCTGCCCCCTACTCACCCCCGCTACCACCCCCACCCCCACCCCCCGAGGACATGACCTTGCACTATCATCCCCCACCGCGGCCACTATCCCTCTAACCGACTATGGAGAATAGTGACGCACACACGCACTATAGCGCAATACGCAAAAAGAGGCAAACTAGATAGCACCAGAGTAAACCTCTCACGGAATGCTAGGTAAAATACGTAAAAAGGTGTACAAAGTAAATAAGAGAGCGATAGGTACCAACTCCCGGTGGAAAAACCTGAAAGTAGGCTTTGATGTGCCCAAGGTCAACTGCTACCGACTCTTTCACGTCCCGGCCGGTGTTGCTTTGCTCTTCACTCCCAAATGCCGCGAATTGGCCTCGCCGCCGTGACTAGTACCTGGGGTAAGTTTTCTTGATGCTTAGCGGAATGTGTAGTTCTGTTGCGTCCTACCAGGAGTCTGAACGGGAGTTATCGGAAGTACTGTTACTTGTCGGAAATCCTCGCCGGGAAAAATAAGGCACCTGTCCAAGAAAACAGAATACACCCACACACACCCACAAAAAGCAGAAGAGAGAATATGAAGAAAAGAGAAGAGCAGGGGTTGCCGGCTATCCTAAAATACTTCTTTTTTAAAACAAAACTCTTTGTATACCCAGTTCTTCAATAGCTTATTATTAATTTCAGCATTTTTATCCAAACACGTAAATGCTTATTTTTCAATTAGCTTCAACACTTAAAAGTGTTTTTCAGCACTTAATGTTTATCAACTACTCTAAATCAGTTAACCCAAATGGGCACTATGAGTGAAGCCATGTGATTGAGCATTGAGGAAAACATTTTTATGAATGAGCAAAATGTCAATTTGACCCTTGATCGACCACATTTTCCTTTTCTATATAATAAAAAAATATAAATATCCAATCCCAAAAAATACATAAACGCTTCATTATTAGTCTTTTAACATGAACCATACTGAAATCTTGGCACGCCCAATCCTAGCTGGTTCATTAATACTTCATCTTTCACAAAAGAAAGTAACATGCTAAAATGGTGCAGTACAAATGATACTTCCCCATTACCATGTTTGGATTAAAAGACTCACAAGCGGACATTGCCTATTAAGTTAAGCTTTTAGCTAATGATGCATCTAGAGTGTAGTAATATTATAAGCACTACCAAATAATAGATACATCTACTAAGTTTGATCTCAGAAATCAAGGGCGAATTTACCTGAAATGGGATGGGTTCACGTGAACCCATGCTCCCGTCTCTGGATTGTGTATATCACTATAATTTCTACTAGTAAAATAGTTATATATAGCTAGGTGAACCATGAAGAAGACACTACTTTGGTCTAGTGGTACTGTGCGCCCCTTCGAATCAATGCCCTCTAATTTTATCTCATTTATATTTCCTTGGATACTTTGTCTTTTCATTTTCTTTTTCTTGTCTTCTTTTTGTTCTTTGTTTTTCGTTCCACTTTTTATTTCTTTTGTTATTGTTTTTTCTTTTCTTTCTTTTATGTTTATTCTTATTTATCTTTAAAATTAGATAATAATTAAACTTATAATGTGCTTTTAAGCACATGTGATTTCACCTAATACCAATTGATAAATGTGAAAATTAGTAACAGAAATTAACAACAAAATAAAGCAAAGCATTGTTGAAACGGAAGCCCTCGAGTCAGAATGCCTTCGAACTAATTGATACCAACACAACTAAAAATAAGGCAAGCTGATGAACAAGAGAGTATAAGCTAAAATGAGTGTTATATTGCTTTGATATGCCAGAATGCAAGTGACTTATAAATGATTGGAACTCCTTTTTATATAGTAGATGAACTCTAATTATGGTGTAACTCTAATTACAGAAGAAAATCCCATTATTAGCTAATTAACCGTCCTAAATTTGATCCAATTTGAGATTTCTGGCATGATCTTTGACCAGTCACGAATATCTCGCCTTTCTATTATTATGTTATCTTCGATCTTGCTCGATGTTTGTCTCATTTGGTCTCAATTACTACCGGCCTCATTCTTGAACGGTACCTCAAATCTCGAACTCGATACCCTCTCATCATGCATCGGTCTGATCTATTATGGGTTCGATCTTTGATCCTTCACACTGATCTCGGCAAATCAGTAAAATTAAGTGGGTCCGATTTTAACCAAATACAGATAGTCCCCTTATTTTTGGAATGTAATGACAAAAAACGGATTGAGCCTTTGATCATCGATCTGCTATGATGTTATTCCCGTAAAGTAAGTGGTAGATGTAATCGAAACGTCCCGTCGATGTAGTTCCCCAAACATTTAATGCATGCCAGTTGATGATCTTCCACTAGTGGTTTCGAACCACCGTCGTGAAACCCATAAATAGGTCATTTTCTCATTGATTCAAACTTTACTTTCAATTTCTTCTAATCTCTAAAGCTTTTTACATCTTTTAAATTTTTCCATTCTGCAAAATCTTCCGGTTTTGTTGTCAACCCTCTCTCAAGACACCAAGTCTTATTTTCTTCTGCTTTCTTCAAACTCAAACCCAAAATGTCAAAATTGTCAAATAATGTGCCACAGAAAGAAAGCGCATATTCATCAAAACCCATCGGCGCTACCGCTGCGGAGGAACATCCTCTTGCGGACTTCATTTCGAGGAAGCGTGCCACTACTGCTAATTTCAATATGAGGAACACACCCTTGAGACCGGGCTGATGTGAACCCATTCGAGTTATATATATACACGATTATCGAATGCTTCATCGAGAAGGTAAAAGAGGAGTGCAAATGGGTAGGCAAGGACATCATGGTGCCTAGCCTCGAAGAATCCATCACTACTTACAATGAGGGGTATTTGACTGTCTACACCTACCCTTTCACAATAAGTCCCTTGGACCCTATCATCGTTGCCTTTTACAAGAGGTGCGATGTCACTCTAGCCAATCCACCCATCTTTTTGAAGGATTGTGCTCCTCCTCCTATTCTTTATCAGTAAGATCAAGGGGCATGCTTTTACCCTTGATCACACCATGCGCCTCTAAGGCCCTCGGCTTTATCGGGGAGGCATGATCAAACTTTACTGTCAAGCCACCAAACCCCCATTCTTAAGTATAGACGAGGCTCAAGATTGAGATTGGATGAGCAGGTTTGGCCGAATAAAGACTTCAAATCTAATTTTTCACAACCCAAATTCCATTATAAGTCCTGATGACGCCCAACACCGTTGTTAGAAAATCCAACCCTAATCAACTAGTGATTTCTCATTTATTTTGATAAACAATCCCAACATTTTCGAAACTTAAACTTAAAACAGTCGAACATTAACAAATTTGTAAGGCAACTGAATCGGGAAAGACTAAAGGGAGTCATAAATACAGCCCAAAAGTAGTCTACTAAGGTGTGTGTCAGGAACTAGTGTCAAAAGTATGAGGTCAACTAGCAGAATGTACAAAAGGAGAGACTCTGGCATGCTACTGCACGGCTCAGAAAGGGGGCAGCTCACCATGAGATTTTGATCAAGTATCAGGAATGCGCGCCAGATGGGTAGCTAGATGTACCTGCCTCAGATCCTGTATTGTTAAGTATAGAAGCGTAGTATGAGTACATAAACAACATGTACCCAGCAAGTATCCAGTCTAACCTCGAATAAGTAGTGATGAGGGGTCGAACCGAAGGCCACTACCAGAATCTCATAATGGCCATATCTAGTACGTAAAGTATTTTCGGAACATCTGAGTCCCGAATCTTCAGCTTATGATACCTTGATCTCAAGTCGAAATTATAGTGAACCCTGCAGCTGGTCGAACAAATCATCAATGCGTGGCAACGGGTACTATTCTTGATAATAGCCTTGTTCCGTTGGCGGTAGTCAATGCACATTTACATAGTCCCATCCTTCTTCTTCACAAACAACACTGGTGACCCTAAGGCGACATACTTGGTCTCACAAACCCCTTTGCTATCAACTCCTCAAGCTTCTCCTTCAACTCTTTCAGAGTCGTACGGTACGGTGGGATAGATATAGGTTGGGTATCTGGAGACAAATCAATACAGAAATCAATATCACGATCCGGTGCATGCCTCGACGGTCATAAGGGAACACATCGGCGAACTCCCAGACTACTGGAACTGAATCAATTATCGGAGACTCTACGGTGGTGTCCCGAACATAAGCTAGATAAGCCAAACAACCCTTCACGGCCATATGTCGAGCCTTTAGAAAAGAAATAATCCAACTACATATACCAACTGCACTCCAAGCTCGGCAACTCTGGCATCACTAAAGTAATAATCTTAGCATGGAAATCTAGGACGGCGTGATATGGGGATAACCAATCCATGCCTAGGAATCATATCAAGCAATATGAGACCTACTCTAGTCTCAAAACCACATAATGTGACCACACAAGACGAATAAATCTGATCCACAATCATAGCATCATCTATAAGAATGGACACATAAATAGGAGTACCCTAGGACACACTAGGAATATCCAGGAAATGAGCAAATAGAGATGATACATATGAATAGGTAGACCCTGGATCAAATAGTACTGAAGCATCTCTACCGCATACAAAAATAATACATGTGATAACGGCATCTGAGACCAATGTATCTGGTCTGGCCGGAAAAGCATAGATTCTGGCTGGAGCACTGCCTGCTTAGCCTCCACCTGACTGAATGGTAGTTGGTTGACATCCCTCTACCTAGCCTCCACCTCAAGGACGACCCTTACTAGTCTGCCCTCTGCCTCTGGGTAGCCGGATAGCGGATGTTGTAATCATGGGCTGCTCATTCTGATGCACTGCCTTGCCCCAAAGTTTGGGGTATTATCTTCTCATATGACCAAGATCTCTGCACTCGAAACAACCTATCGGTGTGATGACCTGCTAACTTGATATCTGACTCTGATGGCTTGTAAACCCACTAGAAGAAGCCTGAATAACTAGTGGGTGGTATGAAACTCTCTATTATAGCACTAAGGTAGGATTTGGAAGAACCTTGGGGACCTGAATACCCACTGGAAATCCCTGGATGGCTGGCAGGCGGTAAGAACTCTTTGGTATGGCGCTGAATTAGGGGCACGCTGGAGTACCTCGAGGAGGTGGTGTTGCTCAAATATGGGGGCCTTATGTGCTGACCCCTCCCAAAGTGACCTCTGTCCCTAGTCGAGGCACCTCTAAACTATCCGAAGAAAAGGCCCTTCTTATCGTGTTGTATCTGATCTCTATCCCTCTGATGGTAGCCCTCAATCCTCTGAGCAATCTCTACTACCAGCTGATAAGAAGTCCCCATCTCAAACTCTCGGGCCATGTTGGCCCTAATACTAGAGTGCAACCCTATAATAAACCTCCGCTCTCTCTTTGCATCAATAGGAAGTATCATCAGTACATGGCGAGACAACTCAAAAAATCTCACCTCATAGTCGGTCAATGACATTTGACCCTACTCAAGTTGCTCAAACTGATACCGCAACTTTTCTCTCTCAGAGGGTGGAATATACCTATCCAGAAAATTTGTGTGAACTGACCCCAAGTAATGGGGAAAAGCCTGCTGGCCTGCCAAGAACATAATACTGACACCATCTAGGAGCCCTGCCCTCCAGCTGGAAAGTAAGTAAACCCCGTAAGACTCCAATATCCTCATGTTGTGCAGTTTGTCCTTTCACCTGTTAATAAAATCCTGGGCGTCCTCATAGCATTTGCCTTAGAAGATAGGAGGTTGTAGTCTAGTCCATCTTTCCAATAACTTCTACGGATCGTCATCCACAGCTGATTTGGGCTTGTGTACCACTGCAGTAACTGGCTGGTCCGCATCTGCGGGTAGTGTGTCCAGAGTTTGATATACTGCGAGTGCCTGCCTAGGATCTTGATTAGTAGGGGTCTATACTCCCCCTGCTGCCTGAGATGTGGCTGGATCCGCTGGAAATAAACCATCCCCGGTCATAGAATCCATGAACCGCATCATATGACTCATGACCTCCTGGAAGCCCGGTGTTGTCATGAAGTTTGCTGGGGTAAGCTCTGTTGTGGGACACCTCACCCTGATTTTCAATAATAGGATCCCCCGCATGATCCACCGGTGGTGTAACTAGGGCAGCTCTATGCCGCCCTCATCCCCTACCTTGAGTTGGTGTCCTCCCCCGGCATATGCCTCGGTGTCTAACAATGTAGGGAGCAGCCTCTCCCGTCTATGGAACATCCACCATAAGAATCCTTACCATTTGTGAGAGAATAGAAGAAGAAATTTAGATTACCATCAACTGCACGATAGAAGATGAATAAAGAGTAGTTTCTTAACACCATATAGCCTCTCGAAGATAAGTACAGAAGTCTCTACATCACTCTATTACATCTGTTCATAACTTATGAGACCTACGTGAACCTAGTGCTCTATTACCATGTTATCATGATCCAAATTCCCTCATAGGACGTGATGGCGCCCGACACCATTGTCAAGCAAGCCGACCATAATTCAACTAATGGATTGTCATTATTTTATCAAAACAACCTCAACATTTTTCCTAGCAGTCAAGCTTTTAAACAGTCGATAATTAACAAGTTCATAATAATATAAATACTTCCTAAAATAATAGTCTGCAAGTGTGTGTCAGGAACTAGTGTCACAAGTACTAGGGCAACTAGTAGAATGTACCAAAATATCACTATCCTACTACCTGAAATAGAATAGACAGTACATAACAACAAGAATAGAATAGAACTCTGATATGTTGCTGAACGGCTGAGAAGGGATAGCTCACCGTGAGATCTTGATCAGGAATCAAGAACACGTGCTGGACGGGTAACTAGATGTACCTACATTAGATCTTGCACAGTTAAGTACAGAAGTATAGTATGAGTACATAAACAACATGTACCCAGCAAGTATCCAGTCTAACCTCGAAGAAATGGTAACGAGGGGTCGACTTGACACCTATTAGGGTCAATAATATTGCAGTTTAAGTGTTACGCTACGCATGAATAGTATGAATATAATGGCAGTCCAAGAACAAGGGGAAACAATATACTCTTTCTTAAAAACACATCTATTTCAGCCATATCTTGTAATAAGTTATTTTCAAAGAATTTAAGCAGTGTAAATCACTGGAAAGCTCCACATAAATAACATGCGCACATTGTGCCTAGGTCATACAACCCTATCCGATATAATATTAAAATGTGCACTGTCAGAGGGTCCAGTGGCGCGAACCATAGATGCATCTATTTACTACCAAGGCGCTTGGCCTGATCCCAAATAAAAATTTATTATCAAGTGAGTACACATTGTTCATTTATTGTCAAGTAATTCATACAAATTAAGTAAATGAGTATAGTTGTCTACATTTCTTTACCAATCTTCAGTATGACTTAAGCGATCTTAGTAGCAAGTAAGGATGCAATAATTTGCAAGTACATCATGATACATGTCCTAAACTACCTGGAAAATTATCATAATAGTAGCTACGTATGGACTCTCATCACCACGTACGTATGTAGCGCTCGGAAATAGTCACATACATTTATTTAATTTTGCCTACGGGGTTAGTTCCCTCTTACAAGGTTAGAAAGGAGACTTACCTTGCCCCAGATCTTACTTCCAAATTCAAGAATATGCTCAAATCCTCAAATCGGAGCCAAATTATCCAAAATTATTCAAATAGGATAAGAACTAATCAATATATGCTCAAGAGTTCATATTCTAACTATTAAAGTAATTTCCCAATCTTGAATGCAAGGTTCTTAAAATTCATCCCCAGGCTCACATGCCCGTATTCCAGAAATTTTCGAAGAAAGTCATTACCCATAACCTTAGGATCAAGAATATTTTGGTTAAATCCATAACAAATTTTTTGGTTAAATCTCATTTTTATCAGAACCTAAGGTTTTACTCTAAATCCGTAATTTTCACTAATTTACATATTGTAGTCTACCCATAAACTAGGTCTTATACTCACATTAAGTAGAAATAAGTTACCTCACAAAGCTATGTTGAAATCTCCCTTTTTGAAGCTCCCAAATCACCCAATAATGGAGTAAAATGTGTCAAAAATGACAAACTCCCATATCTCACCTCAGCGATTTCCGCATCTACGGTAAAGGGACCATATCTAAGGTCTAGTTTCTCTGGGAGATTGTTCGCTTCTACAAAATTGGGCTGGTCCAACTAGGGATGCATTTACGGTAGGATGACCACTTCTACGGTTCCGCTTCTACAGAAAAGGAGCCACATCTGCGAAACTTAGGCTCCTCCCTTTGGGTCGCTTTTGCAGGCTCACACCTGCAACTGGCCAGCTGCAGGTGCAGTTATCCTAGAATTCTAGAGCGTCAGCCCCTTCTTATATTTTCAGCCTAGCTCGAGCCTCGTCCGATTGATGCTCGAGGCCCCCAGGAACCCACCCGAACATACCGACAAGTTTGGAATCATAAAATAGATTCCCTCAAACCATCAGAGCGCCCAAAATAACATTAAAATTAAGACTCACACCCTAAAATTAATTGAATCAAACTTATGAACTTCAACTTCTTCAATCTACTTCCAATGTGCCAAAACGTACTTATATTACTCGAAATGATACCAAATTTTGCATGCAAGTCTTAAATGACATTATGGAACTATTGCTGGTATCAGAATTGCGTTTGGACCTTGATATCACAAAACCCCACTCCAAACTAAATTTAAAGAACTTTGAAATCCTTAAGTAATCAGCTTTCACTATTATGTGCCAAAATGCTCCCAAGTCATCCAAAATCCGATCCAGACATATGCCCAAATCCAAAATAATAATAAAAACCTGTTGGAATCTTCAAATATCTATTATGAGTTCGTTTACTCAAAAAATTTGACCGAAGTCAACTTGGCCTTTTAAGCCAACCTTAAGGAATCAAGTGTTCCGATTTCAATCTAAACTCTTCCAAATCCCGAACCAACCATCCCTGCATGTTATAAATTAGTAAAATTATGTACAATATTATTTAGGGAAACAAGGTTCTAGAAAGTAAAATAACCAATCGGGTCGTTACATAATCCACGTCGAAGATATGTTGTTCCTTGAAAGGTGGAACATGAAATGTAAGCATTGCTTGGCCTTTCCTAAACCTACTATATTAGTTTAAATTTCTTTTTTTTCCCCTCATCTAAGTTCTTGTGTTTCATCCAAGGCCGTTATGCTGGAAGTGATCCCCGACCTGAGGCAGTGGGCGAGGGATTGGTGTCACAAAAAACTTATTCCAAGAGTGTTGATACCCTTTTTTTCTATATTTTTTAATAAAAAAATACTTTCAAAATAGAATATACATGCATATATAATTATGCACAAGGTTTTTATAATTTTTCTATCATTTTAAAGATTTTAAATTGATTTATTTCCTCCCTTTTATACTCATAAAATCTCCAATAACCATCCCTCAAATTATTTTTGTGTTAATTTAGGCATCTAATATCTATATTTATGCTAAAATATTGTCAAAATATTTTTAGTGTATTTTTATAATTGTATTTGCATTTTTTACCTAATTTGGCACATAATTGCTATTTTAGCCCTATTAATGTTCAATTACACTTTATATGCACAAAATGATGTTCCATATTTTTAAAATGTTAAATATCTATTTTAAATCATTTTTAGTACATGAAAATATTTTTTGTAAGTCATCTATTATTTATTATAAATTATATAGGTTTAAATTGGCTATTTAAAACTTAGCCAAATTGCATTTCAGTTTAGCCTCAATTAAACCCAACACCCAGCCCAATTTCATATTAGACCACTCAAAGACCCTAATTACACCTACCCAACCCAAGGCCCTATTACATCCTGTCCGTTGATCGTTTAGATCAACGACCCTCGTTCTTTGCTTCCTTTTTTTAATCCCAAACAGCCCCTAACCCTAATCATTCTCTACATATCGCCGCCCTAAAATCCTCTCTACTCTCACTACACTCTCAACCTAACACTAGCCCTTCACTCGTCGACCTTCCATCTCTAGCCATCTCTGGTGGCCTCTTATCATTTCTTAAGCCTCTAATGGCTTCTCTCATGCCATGCTTGCCTTCTCTAAGGTCTTCAAGGGCCCAAGGACATGCTGAATTACATCTAGGGTTCATCACCCGCCTGCTCTTGGCTACTCTACTGTGATTTTAAGCAAAATCATGATGTGTTTGATACAATCCTTGGGTTTCTAGGCATGTTTCTTCATCTCTATGAGGGTTTCTTTGAAACCCTAATTTCTTTTCTATACCTTTAAGTTTGTTTCTTTAATTTTTTGCATCGCCCCTTAGATTCTTTATAAGAATCTTTGATTTTAAGTGTTTTTCGCCTTCTTCTAAAACTCGGGTTTCAGAACTATTTTTAAAACCTTGTTTATCTATTTTGTTGTGTTTAAACTTCTATTTTCTAGGACACTTTTACTAATTCTTTGGTTTTACTACATCTTTAACTCATCTATGTTGAAATCCCTAATTTTCTAGGCTTTTCATTTGATTCTATGTAACAGCTTGACTGACTGGTTCTCATTTTTGAGTTTTTGTGACTATATTGCCTTGAATATGTTTCTACTAAGTTTCTTAGCCTAACTTACATTGACTCTATGTGTTTTTGTTCATCTCGACTGTTCAAGACTTGCCTCTTTCTATCAGTGGTGTTTAACTATCATGTTTGCTAGAGTTGTATGTCGACTTTTTGCTATCCATATCTCACTTTATTTATATGTTAATACTGACTCATGACTCTCTCTTTGATTGATTCTAGACCCTCTGTTTCTTGGTTTGATTGGAAGACCTTCCTTTAAACCTGCGATTCCTACCCTTTCTATTCAATTTGATTGGTTTGTTACCTTGTCTGCATTGGTGCTTGATTCTTACATACTATCTCCTTAATTAGAGTTTTTCTAAACTTAGCCCTAATTGTTTACCATATGCTTACTGTATTTGAAATCTTTCCTTATTGGTCGTACATTGATTTATTTCCTTATTTGCTAAATTGAAGGGAAGTACTTATATTGATTTGATTCTAATTGGTACACAGTTTCATAATTATTGCTGAACTTTAATTCTTGTCTTATTTTCTGCATGTCTTCAAACTATAAATACCCTGCTCCTTCATTAACAAAGACACGAACATATTTGGTTCAAAATCTCTCTCACACTCAAAACTTTTATGCTCTCTCTCTCTCTCTCTCTCTCTCTCTCTCTCTCTCTCTCTCTCTCTCTGTCTTTGGTTGTCTGCTATTATTTTGAGTTAGCCGGCTGCAAGCCAAGGCTAACTATCATGCTTTCTTATTTTTCACATTTTTGTTTACTATCTCTTTACTGGTATGTTCTAATTTCAATTCAAGTCCCAAAATTAATATGTTTCTTTTACCGCTTCATTTTATCATGTTTCTAATTTGTGTCTATTTATGGGTTATGTTTTTCAACATGCAATTGAAATGTTTATATTACTGCTTTATCTAGCATGCTAGTCGAACCTTCTTAGGGCCTTTCAGAACATATTGTATCCCCCCCCCCCCCCCCAAATAGTTTGTCTCAACATAACTCTACCATGCTTTGAATGTTTGTCTACTGTTATCTAGTTTGATACGCAAGCTGATCTATCACTTTAAAGGGATGATTCTATGATTGTTTATGAAACTCCTATTGTGTTGGTACCAATAGCTATCCCCTAATCCTTTAAACAAGAACTGCTATGCTCATGCATACTATTTGCTCTATGCGTCCCCAATTCCCATTCCCCATTTGAAAGACTGTTATTTGAGTAGTGTTGAACTTGTTTGACTGACCTGTTGTTTGTTTAATTACAGACATTTTTCAAAAGTTGTTTTACTAAGCAACTCTCTTAATTACAAAATTATTTCAGCTAAGAATGTTTTCCTACCGAAACCCTTTCAAACTATGTCAAGCACTCTCATTCTACTCCTAAGTCCCTAGGTTCTGCCCCCTCCAGTGTGTGTACTGCCTTGGGATCCTTTTGAGATCCCTCTGAACTCTAGCCCACTGAGGCTGGCCCTTCCATACTACACTTACTCGATTTGGTTACAAAGTCTAGATTTGAGCACTAATCGAGATACTTGAGATCATTAGGGAAATCTGAAGCACCTAGACAATGATATTGTCTATGAAATTAGCATTTGAAGATCTTGGAGGTTTGGGAAATCACTTGGTCTTGCTTCAGTCTCCCTATAGTGTAACTTCCTCTTTTTCTTTATCTATGTAATTCATTCATCTGGTTTGTAATAATTTGTAAACAAATATTGGGATGATTAATGAAAAAGGGTGGGTAGTTACATATTTGTGGGGTAACATGGGTTGAAACCGTGCCTATAGGACCTTATTTTTGCTATGCATGTTTCATCATGCTAGAAATCATGCTTATATGGCCGTTTAATAAAATGGTTATGTTTGCCTCACCATGCTATAAATCGTGCTTATAGAGTTTAAATGGTTCCAAATAATAGAATTCATGTCTACAGGTTTAAAATCAACTTCACGAGTAGATACCATGCCTATAGAATGTGATCCGATTTAGTTTCTGTTACAACGAGTATTTGCATTTGTTTTCCACTAGAAATCATGCCTATAAGTTGATAACGTCAGCTCTTAATAACTAGATATCATGCTTATATGGAATAACACCAGAAATTCTGCCTATAGACCTAAAATAAACTTAGTTTAAATAAGTTAGTTCAATTCATGATTAATTTACTTCAAAGTTGGTCTAATCAATGGTTTGTTTACTTAAATGAATTCTTTCAAATACATTCCTATCTACCATTAGAAAGCATGTCTATAGGAATCTAAGAGTCCATTTGTTTAAAATCTTTTCATTGTTTTTAATATATCAACACGGTTATTAACCTTTTGAGACATCACCATTCTGTGTTCAGGAAAACTTGTAGGGCATTTTTTCTTCTACAACTCTGAAGCTGTTTTCTTACCACTTAAGTTGTTCAGATTTAACAGGCCGCATCAGTAGTCAAGTTAAACATGACCCTTCATAAATTGGCCTAATCCAATACTTTATAACCTCATATCACCTAGATATCATGTTCTAGGATCAGTTCTCTTAAGTGTTTGAATGTTGTTTGAAGACATGCACTTATATGGTATACTTGAGGAGGTAACTGTGAGCCTCTAACTTAATTTATATGCAGTCCTAATTGTTCTTTCCTATCTCCTAGAATTTTCTCCTTTTTATCACCTTAGGGGTTGTCTAGAACCACCCAGATTTAGAGGCCCTAAAAAAACCTCCAGGTCCACAAGGAAGTGACGAGTAGTGCAGGCATAGGCGTTGCAAGGTTACTAGAACGCTTTAGGCTATGACCAAGAGAATGGGCTTGGGTAGAATGGGATATGATGACTACACGCTAATGTCACATGTAGCTCCTCTTTGAGGAGTGTTTACTGGATATTATGTGGGATGATCCTGTAGGCTAGCCAACCTAGGACACCTCTTTTCCAAAAATCCTTTTGCTTTACGTTTCTATATGTACACAACTTGTTAAAAATCTTTGTCTTATTATTTGAGTTATACAACGTCTAACGTGCTTTATTCATAATTATTTCTTTCAACTACTCATTTGTTAATGGACTAATACATAAATATAAGTTTGGCCAGGACCTACTATTGTGGACTAAGAGGGGTGCCTAACATCTCCCCTCGAGATTACTTCGAGCCCTTACCCTAAATCTCTGGTAATGCAAAACAATCCAAGAGTTAATCACTCTAGGTGCCCCAATACACCATAATATGTTAGGGGGCGACTCTTCAAAATACCAAATTCTTGAAAGGAAATAAGTTATTACCCCCATAAATGTCGAAACTCGTACCTTTTCCTCCCCATAAAAGGGGAGGGAGAAAAAGGGAGTGCGACAAAGGGCGCTTGGATGGAGTTGTCAAGGGGACAATGGGAGGCTCAAAACCATGGTAATATTTGTTCCTTGTGAATTTTTCCACTCATACTTTGTTATTTGTACTTATTTATCTTTTCTTTATTGTACGCCTTGGGAAGGACGTGCCAATGAGGCTCCCTTCTGCTGAAGAAAAGACATTCATTTTTCTGTTTGTCCCCAAAGAATGGAAAATAGAAGAAAAGGAAATATGCTCCGAGTTCCTCAATCCCTGAGAAGAAAAAGATCAGCCAGGAGGCCCCCTAAGCTTATCCACGTAACTCTAGAGTACATCCACCAGCTATCGGATGAGACCGAAGATGAGGATAAAGAAAAAAAATTCTGAATTGGTGCCTCGTGTCCGGGCTGGCAACAAGGTTCGAAGAACTACTTACATGAGCGAGCCGAAGCTGCTTTGCCCCGCCTGATGAGCCTGAGCCAACAAAAGTTGAAGATGCCTCACCTCGAGAAGGGGAGGCCATCTAGGAGACGGTCGAGGCTGGGGTAGAAACCGAGCTTGAGGCTTCCCGAAAACAAGATGATGCCTCTAAAGACCCACTTGGGGAAATAGTGATTTGGGACTCCTCCTCATTCCTCCTATTTCTAGATTTGATAATACGTGACAGTCAGAATACAGAGACTTGTCACAAAGAAGTCCCACAGTGGGGAAGATTCTTTCTGTGGCTATTTCGCTGATGTGGAATATATTACCGATTTGGGTGATTTGGACATTCGCTGATGTGGAATATATTACCGATTTGGGTGATTTGGACATACCAAGAAAGATCTCGAATGAGGCTTCTTCAAGTTATACACTGAATAACCGATTTTCGGCTCCCAGCATTGACCCCGATCAAAATAGGCGTCTTATCATCTTGATCCTAGAAGATAAATAAGTTTTATCTACCTCTGTAGGGGTGACAAGTTACCTTCGATGTTTGGTCACTGAGGAGGATCAAGCCAAAATGAATGAATGTTTCCTGCTTGTTCAATGATGCCCAACATGATCTGAATCGAGTAAGTTCAAGGACCATTGTCTTTTCATGACTTTTGACTTGTGGATATCTCTAATATTTCTTGATTTCTTGCAGGCTTCGATGTTGCACTACGAGGCTTTTCTTTGAGCTTGGGAGGAATGTGAGGTCGAGGTCTAGGGTCTCGCTGAGAAATGCAACATTTATAAGATTCTCAGTGAGAAGCTTTAGGTGGACCTGGTGGAGGCTCTAAACGCACATGAAAAGATGGCCGAAAAGGTATTTAGAATTCGTCATGATAGTGAGTATGAGTTGGATATAACGACTAACAATACTATTTTGCAGGCTCGACGAAGGCTCGAATAGATCAAGGGCTTTCAAGGGCAAATAGATGAAGTGCGAGCTAAAGCCAATCAGTTTAAGGGATGTATGAACATTATGGCTACACAAAAGGATATTGTTCAAGAAGAGCTAGATTCTGCCAAGTCACAACTTCTATATGCAAGGGACAATAACTTGGTCTAGGCGAAAAAGGCCGAGAAGCTCAAATCCAATTTAGCCAATCTAGCTAAGGAGCTCAAGGTTTCCAGATCTGAAGTGGCCGCTACCAATATTAAGGCTCAGGCTACTGCGGATCAATACAGAGTTGATGCCAAATCCACCCTTAAGCAGGCCAAGGGGATGGTTGATCATTCAAAGTGGTAGGCTCGAATTGAGGTTTGAGGAAAACTTTCTCAAAGTGTCGACATATCTCTTGAACTCGAGATCACCAAGGTTGAGGAAGCAAAGGCTCAGAAGTTAGCATTTCCCGATGAGGATTCCGAGGATAAGGGAAGATCCAATAGAGATGACTCATTGGGAGAAGAAGATGCTCCCGAAGAAGACTATGCCTTTAGGATTAGTAGTGTTTATCTTTAAGGCTGTTTTGGCCTTTATAAGAGTTTTTTATCGGGCCATGTGGCCCTTGTAAGAAAAACTTTGATATATAAAAATTTTCCTTTCCTTTCTGAGTGTGTCATGTTTTCGCTTGTTTTGTCTTTACTTTATGTTTTATTGATAACTTACCAGGTTGCATTCATAGGTTCGAGGTCTAGGCAATTTTTTACCGTAACCAAACTAGTGTCGAGTGAGTACGTGCTCGAACTCAAAGTAAGGTTACCCTTAGGTTTTTATCGAGTGATGATGATCCTTCGAACTCAAAGCAAAATACTACCCTTAGGATTTTGTATTAGGCCGATGTGACCTTTTTATAACGATCGTTTTAGTATACATACGGCTTTCTACCCCCTTTGGCTTAAAACGTTAATCACGTAAAAATTTGTTATGCCATAGCACAAGATAAATTTGTATTCATATTTCATTGTTTCGAGGGTTGATGATATCGAAACCCTTTGTTTCATAATTTCTAAGTATGAAACATAGAAAATGGTTCGAGAGTTCGAACAATTTGGTACCCCTTAGGGTTTTTGAGAGGAAAGTTTTTCCTCTGCTTCGTTCTTAGTCAGTGGTACACCGCAGATTTCCGGTGACCTAACTTCAAGGTTCTTTGTCTCGAGGCGGGACTTTACTTTAGAGACACCTCTCGATGTTCAGGGCCATTGGGAGCATGCATCGAGGTTCGTCTCGTCAATAGGAGAGGAACACCTTGAGGTAGTCAGAAAAGACTGCGGATAGGGAGAAAAGGCGGTACTACCTTCCCCAGAAGAGAGCATCATGGCCCATGTCGAGGGGTTTTTGAAAGTATACACGTACCCCTTTACACTGGGCCCCCCTCGATAGGGTCGTGCTCGAGTTTTGTAGAAGATATCAAATTATATGGCACAGGTTCACCCATCATTTTGGAGGATAATGCTGATGATAAGGTGCTTTGCGGATAAGGTCGGGCACGAGTTCACCCTTGTCCATCTTATCAGATTGTACCGGCCTTTGCATTATCAAGACTTGATTACTCTATGACATTAATCAACCCAGAGCCTTATTTCCAGTAATGGAGAAGAAAGGGCCAGGGGTGGATGATTCGATTTGTCCGAGTGTGGACTATCAATGTTATCGCTGCATAGTTTCTGCAATTTCCTGAGAAATGGAATTTCACACATAAGTGGTACACTTTTGCATTTATTATTTTTTTCATGGTGGAGGCAGACTCCGTAAAGATATGTGTCCTCCCCTTCTTTGCAGCAATCCCGTGGCTCCCAAATGAGGTCCCTGACCTGGCGGATTGGACTCGAAAACTGGCAGCTTGCTTGACCTACGATGAGCGTAAATGGCGAGATCTGACCAAAGGAAGATGGGAGGCCAAACACCATGGTACATGTTGTGTGGTTTATTCCTTCGAATGGTACTTTCTTTTATGCGTATTAACTCTGTTATAGCAGGCATTGGAGAATTTTTGGAGGTAAGACCATGCCCCCTTGGAGAGGAGTAAAGATCGCCAACTTCGAGGCCGAGCAACGATAACAAACGAAATTAATGTTTGAATGATTAATATGATTATAGCAAGGCAAACCCTTCCTAGAGGCTTAAAATATATGTATCGGCCGAGCTTGTAGCACCCGAGGCTTCCAGCTTCGGTAGAATGGCTCTTACTTTTCCGGCGTCTTCTTTTCTCGTCGAAGGTTCTTTGAGGGATACATGTATTCTTCCATCATCTTCATCTCCTGTTGAAGGAACTTTGAGGGATACATGTTTTCTACTACTATTTTCACCTACTGTCAAAGGTACTTTGAGGGATGGTTGAGGCCAGGGCCGCCTAAATAAAGTGGGGTCTCGAGCGACCATGTCCCTACCGAGATTGGTTCAACTGGAGCCTTTGAGACCAGGCCAGTAAATGCACACTCAACCCTTGACGAGGCTCAACGGCTTTGTTTTGTAGTGAGTCTTGGTTGACTTTGTTGGTTTTTGATTTTGCATTTTCATTTTCTCATTAAGATTTTTTTTCATAGGCCTTTGGCAAGCTCAAATCGGAGTTGCTCCGTCATGAAGCCAGGTTACGAAAGCCTTGGATGGGGAGAAATCCCTCATGCTTCTCTTTGATAAAAGGGCAAATGAGTTGGTATACCTACGGTATGAGGCAAGTCAGAGTCGGAACTACGAGAGCTACCACGAGAGACAAGTAACCTTTGTTTTCGAGGGGATGCATGTTTGATTCTACCCTCGGAGATTAATATTTTGATACTTTAGTGGTAGAGAAAAACGGAGGACCTAGAATGCCTTTGAGGTGAAGTTGGTCAGCCCAAGTATGAGTGTAATGAGCTAAATACTTAGGCATATGCCCAAGTTGCGTCCAAGAAGAATTCTATGGCCAATGCTTCTGCCCTCAAGGTGCAACTTCAAAATGCTCGTGAAAACAACTCATTCCAAACAAGAAGGATTTCAAGGCTCGAGTTCGACCTTTTAAAGTTAAAGGGCCAGTTCATGGACTCCCAGGCTGAAGCTGAAGAGGTTCGAGTTAAGGTGGATAAGAAAGTGGTCTTCTATTTAAAAGACAATATTGATACTAGAGCTGAGCTGAGAGGGGCTTCCGATCGAGAGAGCATGAGCAATGAATACGCCCGGTGCAAATCTTGGAGGAAAAACCTCGAGGAGATCCATGCTAAGGTATTCAATTTCTCGGAAGAGATAAAGTGGGAAAAGGTGGATGAATATGACGCCAAGTTCCTCTTGTCCGATGCTGAAGATAATTAGGAAGAGGCCGACGGCCATAGTCCCCGAGGGGAAAATAACTAGGCCTTTCTTTTCTAATTCTACGTATAATGCTCTTAGAAAACATTATAAATGGATATTTTTATTTTTTTACATATACATATAAAAGGAAGCCTTTTGGTTTCATCTTTCATGGGCTTACCTTTGCTTGTGAATGTATTTCTTTGTTTTGAATTTATATATTTTTCAATGATTAGCCAAGTGAACTGGACTTCGAGAAAAACCCTTAGCTTAATAAATCGGCCTTGAGGCTTGTTAGCCTGGCCTGTAAGCTCCTACTCATTTGCCCTTAGGTGCTTTTTAGTTAACCATTTTCGGGCTCGATTTTCGAGTCGGGTTTCGACTCAAGCTCATCATTCTTAGGTTTTTGAATTTAAAGTTGGTTTTTAAGCTCATGCATTGGGTCGACACAATCGCTAATATGGTCTAGCGCTTAGGCTCTTACACATTGGGTCAGTATGACCTTTAATTAAAGCTGCCGACACTGGCCCTTATGCATTGGGTCGTTACAATATTTACTTAAGATAGTGATAGTGGATCTTATGAATTGGGTCGCTACGACCTTTACATTAAGCTGGCGACAATGTCTCTTATGCATTGGGTTGGTACGACCTGTAATATAGGCTTTATTTTACCCTCGTTAAAGACTTTTTAAAAGTTTTTATGTTCACCCGACTCTTTGACGGTCCAATAAGAACCTTGATTGTGATTTGTTATGTGACGATAAATAAGCACCTCGGGAGGTTTCACTCAATGGTTGAATTGTTTCGAAGTCTTTTTATTATTTGGAGGTGATATGATCGAAGGTCTTTTGCTTATGCTGAGTGTAGCTTGATTAAATAGTTCTTTTCGAAGTTCTTTGAAGTAATTGAACACTATGGATTTTATAGAGATGGTCGGGTGTCCCTAGGTCGCGTTAGTTTGGACGGAGCTTTATGACCGTAGTCATTGTGTTCGTCATAGCCTTTTAGTCCCTGACTGAAGTAGCTTCGGCATCTATATCAAGGTTGTGCCTTTTTAGGGTCCTTACAAGGTCGAATATATAGCTTTAACTTTAAGATCAGGAGTATGCCTTTAGTAAGGTCTTATAAATTTGAACATGCCTCACTTGAGGTCTTACAGATAGGTTACTTAGCACAAGTATAATTCATGCCTTTTCTTGAGGTCTTACATATTTGGTATTGCCTTATGGAAGTCTTATGAGCTCGAGGTTGCCCGAAGGGGGCCTTATGGCCTCTAGTTTTGACAGCTCGATGGATGACAGTCGGCAACAGTCCCCGAGACGTCGAGCGCTTTTTTGGCTCTGGAGTTGTTCTTTGTAAACTTTGATGTTGCCTTGTTGAGGGCTACAAGTTCAAAGTTTCCGACCTGGAGGTTTGTACCGCTTCGAGTTTTGACGTCAGTCTTTGAGTGTTTAGGAAAATTCTGGCCCTGGAGCCATTTTTTGTAAAAATAACAGACTTCTTTGAAATGCGAAACTCTTTTGGTGGTAAAAGATACTCATTTGATTACTTGGTACAAGTATATATGCCTTCGTTGTCAAGGGTTCGATTATCCTATGCGGACAAGCCCGATACAAGTATACATGCCTTCGTTGCCTCGTTAAAAACCTTGCCGGTAAAACCCTTCTTGGGATAAAATTCGATCAAAGGAAAAAAGTGCAATGCATTCTTTAAACATAAGGTCTTCAAGCTGGAGATAACCGGGAGCCTACACAAAGGTTAGTGTAACACGTAAATAATAAAGGGAGACGGTTATACCTTACTTGTGATGGCATTTCGAGCCTCAATATGCTTCTACTACTTGCTCCTAGGATACGGTACGGTCCCTGGTTCGTTAACTCGGGTGCAGCCCAGGATGTAGCTTATGATTGCCACTTTTTTGTTTACTTATCCTTTGGCTCCTTCAATGTTAAAGGTGTCGATGCCAGTACCACATCGTGCACTACGAACACCTCTCTCACAGCGTGCTGCTCCCCATATACCATTTTTATTCCATCCTTTGTTGGAAACTTCATCATTTCATGAAGGGTTTATGGCACTACTCTCATGCAGTGTATCTATGGCCTTCCGAGCAAAGCGTTGTACCTCAAGCCTCCTTATATAACATGAAATTTGATATTTTGGATCATGCCGGCCATGTTGATCGGGAGGGTGGTTTTCTCTTTCGTTGTTTCACTCGCCATGTTGAATTCGTTGAGGACTCGAGAGGCTGGTACTACCTGGTCGAGAAATCTGAGCTACTCCACCAGTCTCGACCTGATAATGTTGGCCTAGCTACCTGAATCCACAAGCGCACACTTAATTTCAAATGTATTTACAAAAAAAGAGATTACTAATATGTCGTTATGAGGCTGAGAGAGGGTCTCGATGTCCTCGTCACTGAATATAAGGGCGTCCTCGGGTATGTAACCTCGAGTTCATTTCTCCCTGGTGATAGATATTTTGGTTCTTTTGATAACGGGTTCCTGCGGGATATCGATTCCTCCAACAATCATGTGGAAGACATGTTGAGGATCATCCGGTTTGTTTTTTCTATTCGCCAATCTTTCCCAAAATTGGCTTGGTCATTGAGGAACTCTGGAAGGTGCTCTTAGTTGAGTAGTCGGGCTACTTTTTCTCAGAGCTGTTTGCAGTCTTCGGTCCTATGATCGTGTGTGACGTGAAATTCGCACACCAAATGAGGGTTCCTTTGTGACGGGTCTGATAGTACAGGTCTTGGCCACCTGGTGTCTCTAATTTTACCGATGGCAGATACAATGTAAACATCAATGATGAAGTTGTATTCTGACAAGCGATGTGCCTCCGTTGGTCCTGTGTGTCTGTCGAATCCATCTCTGATCACAAGTCCCTAAGGATTCTGACCTTGATCTGTCCTTCGATCATTTCGGGGCATGTTACGCCTTGGGGAATTTATTTAATCTTCGGTGTATGGTTGGTACCTTTCCATATTTGGCCTTGGTTCCCTTGTCAGAAGCCTACTAGAATATAATTAGCTCGAGAGGGCTCCTAGTTGGTCTTCCTCAACCCTGATCTTTGATTGATATCGGTTATGGACATCTGACCAAGTCATAATGGGATATTCAACCAAATTCTGTTGCTATTTTGAAGCCACCGAGCTTCGTTCATTCAAACCTTGGGTGAAGGCCTGCACTGCCTAGTTGTCAGAGACTGGTGATAATTCTATTCGCTCTATTTGTAAGCCAAATATGAACTCCCGCAGTATCTCGTTTTCTCTTTGTTTGATTTTGAAGACATCGAATCTCCATGTAGCCACTTTGATGGCACCATCATGTGCCTTTATGAAAGAATCTGCCAACATGGAAAACGAGCCTATCGAATTCGAGGCTAGGTTGTGATACCACATTATGGTCCCTTTCGATAGTGTTTCTCCAAACGTTTTTAGCAAGACAAATTCAATTTTATCGTCCTTCAGGTCATTTCCCTTTATGGCACAAGTGTAGTTAGTGACGTGCTCGTTGGATCTAAGGTTTCGTTGTACTCTAAAATATCGTGCATTCTGAATTTCCTAGGGATGGGCTTTGGAGACGCACGATGGGAAAGGCTTTTGTACAATTTTTTTTTAATCAACACCCTTCAGGATCGGGGGTGCGCCTGGGATCTGATCAACCTTCGAATTGTAGGTCTCCACCTTTTTGTCATTAACTTCTATCATCTTTTCTCCCAACTCAATCCTCTTTGTAAGGTCCTCGAGAATCTTAATAATAACGGGGTCAGTTGCTAACCCATTGTTGCTCGATCTTTCTGGTACCTTTTCGGCTCGAGGAGCCATTTCCGATGATGTTGTGCTTGAAGTTTTTGGTGGCTTTGCAGTTGAGCAATCACTAGTTTTTATGCCTGTAACATTTCAAAAATGATGTAAAGACTAACCTCTTGTTCCTCCCGAACTGGGCTTTTCTGAGCTTTTTGTTGGTCTTCTTGGCATATACTATTATTAGTGTGGGAGCTTATATCAATGTATTGGGCATTGCGTGAGACCACATCCATAGAGATTGGCTTTGGTGCATCCTTGAGGTTTTGCGGTGGTACACTGACGCTTGGTATAGCTACATAATTCTCTCCATGGTCTTCAAGACCGTCATTTTCATATACATTTACTGAGTTAGACATTTGACCTGAAATCGAAGATTCTTAGGCAAGAAAAAGTGTGGAGAATAACTTGCGTTTTTAGTAAACTAGCACGAAAACAATCACTATTATTTTTAGCCTCACGGTAGGCGCCAATCTATTTACTGTGAAAATGATAATTACAATTAGATTTTTATTTTGTAGTTCTAAAAATATGTAATTTATTTTTATGCTAGTTGTTAAGAAGTACATTCTAAGTGTAAGGTCAGAAAATAAGATAAGATCTTGAAAATAGCATGCTATGCAAACTGAGTGGCCGAGAGTCGGGGTCTCGGGCTAGCCTATGCTGGGCCTCGAGGTCGAGCAGATGAGCTTGATCGGGGTAATCAATGAAGGACTAACAGTTATAAGAGCTTTGATGAGGGCTCTTTATGATAAATGATGATTAATAAATGAAGAAAATCAATGAAACACAATAAATATAAGCAATGTAATAAATACAAGTAATAAAATCAAGGGAGAGTATGTTTAAGTTAGAGAGCAGAGAATGCTCTTGCTCTTGTATTGAATATCGTATGTTACAAAATGATAAGGATCCCCTTTATATATGAGGTAGAAATCCCAACATGGTACATATGCATTTATTACAAAGATATACGGCTTGTACAACCATTTAATGCCATGGTATACGGGCTTGTACTAGCCTGATAGACTTGGTCAGCTTTACCCGTGTGCCTTGGGAACTCCCCGTTTATCCACCATAGTCGCCGATCTGCTCTATCTTGAGATCGAACATTGAGAACCCTCCGGGTCGAACCTCGAGATGTGCCTTGAGCCTCCTGGAGACGTGCTTATGAAGCGTCATAATGACCATAAAATCAGACTCCTTGATTTTTTACCGTATACAGATAACACCTTCTTAAACGACAAAAAGGAAGCGAAAAAGGATTCCTTGTAAAATTTCAATCAAGATAGGCTTTTGAATCATACTATTTGACCTTATAAAGAAGGAGATATGTTAGTTTCAATATTTGAAAATAGTGCATATTTTTAAATATGAGGTCAATGGCAATTTCGTAACTGATCTGAAAAATCTAGCAACCCAATTCTTAGTAAAATGATCATAAAATCCTCATACAATGTCCAAATTCGACGATTATCTTTGCTACGCTTCCGTAATTACGATATAGATATAATTGTTTGACCAAAACAGAAATCGGGGCTTATTTTTTCAATGTGGTACCATTTATGCTTGAAAAAACGACATCGAAACATAAGAAAAACGAGCGCAACACAATCCAATTCTATCAAAAACTCACCCGAGCCCCTCGGGACCCCATACGAACATACCAACAAGTCTCATAACATAACACAAACTTACTGAAGGCCTCAAATCACGCATATCAACATCGAAACGATGAAACACTCCTCAAATCAAACTTAATGAACTTTCTACTTCTAAAAACTAGCACCGAAACATATCAAATCAACTCAGAATGAACTCAAATTTTACACACAAGTTATAATACATCATACAGAGCTACTCGTGCCACCAAACTATCGAGCGAAGTGCAAATTCTCAAAACATCCGGTCAGGTCATTACAAATTCATTATCTTCTGTACTGAAATCTTTTTGTATTTGTTCAAAATCTATATTATTATTAGGTGATGTTTCAGAAACATGTAAATAGATTCATTTAAATTACTATCAGATGTTAAAGTAGTACCTAGTTTTATTTTTCCCCGATTACCCAATTGGAGGGAATGCACCGAATTCCACAATACATTTAACACTTGATGATTTTTACAACTCCAATATTACCAGGAGGAAACGTCAATTGTACAAAGTTCAAACTTCAAAATTCACATAATACGATAAATTAAATTCCAAAAAAATGAGAGCCAAATAGTTGATTGCAATTTAGATGAAGAATGAGAATGATAATTGAGAATTTGAGTTTGAGAAATGAGAGATGAGTGGAGAAATGAATAAGTGGAGGGGTGTATTTATAGTTTTTCAAAAGGCTAAATTAATAATTACCTAAAGTGTTATTTAAAGAAAATGCCCAAAAAGGGCTATTCTTGCAAAATATTCGTTGGGCATCGGTAAAATTGGAAGATGACCGTTGCTAACGGTCAAATGGATCTATAACAAAATAATTTTTAAAAAAAATTAAATAAGAGTCGTTGAACCGGTCCGAGCTGGTTCGGTTAATCGGTTCAACATTATTTTCCCTTGATTGGGTTTGACCGGTCCAGTTAACCAGTAAGAAAAATATAACCGTCCAAACCCCCTAACCACCCAAACTGAGCCCTACCTGGCCCCTACCATCGGTCTGGGCCGAATTAATATCGGTCTGGGCCTATCTAGAAACGGGTCAAACCAGCATGTTAAACACCCATAGTTGTGAGCTGCCAGTGTGATCACCTATGAATGGTATCTTCCTCGTCCCAGAATTTTAGTGATTCTTATGCTTCAATCTAGTTTTAATATCAGCGACTACCTTAAGTCTCAAAACTGGACCAGCTTCTGCAACAAAGTCTGCTTGAATAAGCCTTCTTCTGGTCAAACTATTCTAACTTGGCATCTAAGTTGCCTTGGTGTACTGATTGGAGTGCTGACTTGGCATCTGAGTACAATGACTGGATTGCTGACTTGGTTGCTGACTGTATTGACTGGATTGCTAACTAGGCATATGGGTGCTTTAACTGGAGTGCTGATTGGAGTGTTGACTGGACAATTGACTTGGTTGGCTAGCCTGGCTTGGAATTTGTTGGTCTCGTGCTTTAAAACCCAGATTAGGGAATATAAAAATTCTAATTCTTGGTCTTTGGTTGTCTAAATGTGGTCTTGAACATTCTTGGACTGTAAGTATAACCAAATATATTGTAAGTAGAACAAATAGATTGTAAGTATAAACAAATAGATTGTAAGTATAAACAATAGATTATGGTTTGGCTTGCTACAAAAACCACAAGTCATTTGAAGACCCTTCCAAGATGTTGACCATTCTCCTTGACTTTTTCTAGCTTCATCCTTCTCTCTTGACTTTTTCACTTTAGGTCTACCAATCATCTTTGCTAATGGTGGTGGTACCATGGCTTGGTGTGGCCCAAATTTCTAGAATTTTTTACCTCTAACATGTTGTAGTTTGTGTTGATAGACCAACTGCCAAGCTTTTTTGGGATACCACCAGTGAAGCCCAAGTATTGGGTCTTGTTTTTTATAGTTGAATGCCCTGGCAACATGAGAACAAGGGATTCTAAACAAGTCCCAAAGTCTGCATGTGCACCTTTGTTGCTCCAGATTCACTGTGTGCCTATCTCCACCTTCACTTATTTCAAAGCCCCTTTCTTCATTGAAATTTTCCTTGTACTTTGAATCCATCTCTCTATATTCATTGTGTAGCTCCATTGTATATAAGTTGTATTCACCTCTTCAACTACTAACTTCATCTGCTCTATCCTTTATTTGATTCATTACCTTCAATTACAACAAGTAAAGAAGCAGTTAGTCAATAGTAGACTATTTAACAAGCAGCTATCAGTAGTAATATAGTAAATAATTAGTTGGTCAATTAGTCAACAATAACTAACAATAGATTAATAGTAGACTTCACTTTCACTCTTATATCCTCAAACATCTTCACAATTGGCTTATGTCTAGCTTCAAGAATCGAAGAGTTGAAAGACTCTGTAAAGTTGTTGTCCACTATTGGGTTCTTATATTGAGTATCAAACTAAGCTTTGCACCAGCTTACTTGAGGATATTTCAGCAAGCATCCTTAGACACTTCACCTAACTGTTTCAACATATCCTAAAATTCTTCCTCATATGTGCTCCAAGAACACCACCACATTAATTTTTTCATCTCATCAGTCTTCCAATATTTGCTCTAGTTTGCTTCAACATGCCTTGCATAAGATCTTAATATGATTGTGGACATATATTCCTTACAACATCTAATAGACCATGCACATAAAGAAACATTACATTAACAAACTAAATAACATAATCTACTGAGTTTATAAATTCGGAGCATATGGTAACATACCTTCTGTATATCGGACATGAATGTACACCCTTCACCATCTTTCAAGTCAAAAGAATCCTTCAAGTTCTCCATGAAGTAATGTCGTATTCTTTTTGTTTCCTTATCCACTATAACCCAAGCTAGTGGATACACATGCTTGCAAGAATCTTGATTAAAAGAAATAACATCCCTTTGTATTTTCCTATTAAAAAGGTTCCATCTAGACCTATAAAAGGTCTCAAACCTGCTTTGAATCTACTCTTGAGGTCATGGAAACAGACATACATCCTCAAAAATCCTCTCTTACCTTCCTCCATTGCATCCTTGGATATCTGTATCACCATATCAGTACCAGGGTTGGTTTCTCTCAACTCTTAAGCATATGCCTCCATCTTGTTGTACTCATCCAAGTAACTGCCCTCAAATTTCTCCGAAACTATTCTCTTCACCCTTTTTAACTTTGAATCACTCACATTCACACTAAATCTATCCTCCAAAAAAAACCTTCATCTCTTTAACCTTAAACTTAGGATTATTTTGAATCTTTCTCTTAAAATAATGTGCTAAAGAAGCAGGAGTAGCTCTTCTATTCTCAAAAACTTCATCGCATTCAAGTTTATCCCTCCAAGTTTTTATCTTTACCCATTGATCTCTAACATCCTTAGAAATAAAACTTTTAAATGGACATCTAATTTGATACTTGTATCTAAGTTTTTCCTATCACTCTTATCTACCTAACGGCCATTCTTATTAAAAACAACATAATAACAAATAACCTCCTTATCTTCAGCAAGATCTTTGAAAGTCATACCTTTTTCCGATGTTTTGTACCTATCAAGTTGGTCAGTTACCTCACACTTCTTCCGCATCTCAAATAAACCTAGGGAATGACTATCATAATCACTATCAACACTTTCAATATTTGTATCATCTTCACTACTATCACAGTCTGAAGATACATTAACAGGTACACTATATGTTGCTATAAACTGGATAAATACATGAATATTTAGAGTACCATCCAAAATGTCAACACCAAATAATTGTACATCGGTGAAACTATCATTAATTAGGGATTGAATATTCCTAATCCCTCCATACTCATCCAACAAAAAATACTACCCTGATGGGTCAATAAATATTAACTGGTGTACCTCAACAAATCCTATCACTTCAGTGTATTCTTTACGCAAATCAATATAAGAGAGATGGTCTACTTCATAATCACTCAACAGGTGCACATCTCTCTTAGTATAAAATAGTGTAGGTTCGAATACCCACTCATCCCCATAATTGAAATACAAGTTCACTTTATCCGCCATCCTTCGGATAAAATCACATGCAACAATAATAAAAAAAAAAGGCAAACTAGGACCACATCAGTAGTATTCAAGGCTTAAACAATTAAAGTATAAATATATAAAACCCCACCATCAATTAATTATACAAATCGATAAAACCCTAGCTTTAATATGTAGGACCAACACGGAAATGACCACCAAAAACAAAAGTAACATAAATAAATCTAGAAAGGTACAAAAAATAACTCAGATAACATAAAAGCATCATATGCAAAAGACATAAACTTGTCAGCTCCCAAAAAAACCCCTACCCTACAAATTAATAACTTAAAGTTGTAAATACTTACTTCAATCGAATTATATTGCAAGATAGTGCTGGAAATCAAAGTTGTTCCTATTTTGTGCGCACCAAATAGGACCAACCACAAACCATAAAGAAACCTTAAAATCGACATTTGATGGTACGGATAGAGAAAATGAGATACATGGTAAATAGTGAGTGTTTTGTCGTTAGATATAAGGTAAAAGAACTCACCCACATAAAAAGAGTGGATCGGATTGGTTAAATGGGTCAAAAATTACCCAAATATAATGTCATCCCCACTAAGCCACGTGGACAAATTAAGGCCCACATGAAGTGTCGTTGGTCGCCGGGGTAAATTTGACAATATAGTTAATATCCTATATATTTTTAGACGGGTAGATGGAAGAGAAAATTTTATAAACTATTTACCATACGATAGGGGTATTTTAGGCCCTTTTTCGTTTCTAGAATAACCATCCACAAATCCAAGAAAATAGGTTAGAACTTAAAAATAAGCTAAGGCATAAAGAAAGGGCAAGCAACAATCATGCTTACCCCAAGAGCGAGGTCGGCGATACTCTTCGATAGAGTATTGTCAGTTATCTTCTTGAGGATCTCAGCGTCGGAACAAAGAGGACCGAGTGCGGGAACTACCTCCTCGGTATCTACAAGAATATCAGGATCTATCAGGATCGTGATGGTCCTTGAGCCTCCTTTCAGCCTCACCTCGAGCTAGGTGAGCCCCTCATTGATCATCATTAGGTCGTCTAGGTCAATATCAAAACAGACTCTTCACCCTCTTTGGCAATAATTTTCCCTCTATCACTGGCGCGTGAATAAATATCCACTGCCAACTGAGAAGATGAATCCTCATCTCACCTCAAAAGTGCGGGGCCACCATCAAGTTCCCTCACAATGGCCGTCTTCCCCTTGAGACGCACCAGCGCGTCCACGATCACCTTTTCCAGTTGCGGGGCCTCGGTGCTCACCTCAACATCCTCTTTTATATGAATTGTCACTGTCTCTCGAGAACCAAATCACTACCCAACGAGTTAATAGCAATTAATACTTCCCCTCTAGTATCCATGGCTCTCCTCTTGCGAGGACATAAATCCATATCACCGGAGGAGACCTCGTCGTCCTCATCAATCAGAGAAAATAGATGAGGAGTAGAAGTAGCAGTTGGGATAGAGGCAGATTCTTGGACCACAATAGTGAGGACGGGGCAGGTGCAGATGGCACAATAGTCACATCCAGGGTAGAAACCGAAGGCATAATAGACCTTTTGCTAAATGAGAGCACAAGCACCCTGCTCCTTCGAAAAGTCCCCCCTAACCGAACCTGAGAAAGGGAAACCTAAAAGTTGACAAAGCTGGCCAACATACAAAAATAGATAACAATCACAGCCAAAAAGGAAGATACTTGTAGAAGGAAGAGTCGGTCTGAACTTCTTAAAATAGCTCGGCCAATCATGAATCCTTACGACATGAGGGAGAATCTACCCCACCTAGCCGGCGATGCATACAGCTGGAGGTGGAGGACAGTTGTTGGCTACAAGGAAGAAATAATTATATGACTAGCCCAAAATGGGCGAAGAGATACAAAAGATAAAAACAAAAGAAACATAAATACTTTCGTGTATGATTCCAAGTCTCGGGGAAGTTGTCGGTATTGACCACGATGTCCTCAGTTTTGACATAAGAGAAATCCAGCCAGAATTGATAGCTGGCCTTGTACGGTAACGGGGGATCAACATCGTCCCCTATATAAGCTAGATGCGAATAGGTTCACTAAATGCCGCAATGTTATCATGACACCGACGAGCTCAACAAACTTGGTCAGCATCTTGATGACCTTGTAAAAATATGAGGTTATCTGAGCAGGGAAAACACCATAGTGGTGGAAAAATTCCTCCGCCAATGGAAGGAGGGGAAATGAGTAACTGATAGCAAACGGGTAAGCATATAAAGTGCAGTACTTGGGAAGGTGAACATGAACTTCGTCATCCCTCATGGGGATCAGATCGTTGTTGGTGGGGAGGCCAAACTAAGCTTTAAATTCAGCCAGCTGATTGGGAGCCATTGTCGATAAAAAGGTTCTATGCGCCACATCCTGTGATTGATAGAAATTAGACATGGTTTTCGGGTTGCGAGGGACGTTCTCCTCCACTAGGAGAAAAGATTATCCTCTACAGTGGAAGTTGCATTCACCCCTTGAACAGGGAACACAACTGCTAACTGAATGGCGTAACTCCTTTCACCAGCATCAGATGAAAGGAGACATGTTTATGTGAAAGTAAAGAAGAAAACTAAGAAGAAAGTGTAGGATATGGAAGAGATCAAAGATACAGAGAACAGAGGTTTAGAGAGAAAGTTCGAAATATCAAAAGCTTGGGAGAGTAAAAATTTCAAATTCGGGTTTGCTATCCCTATTTATAGAGATTGAGGCACCATATCCGAAACGGTTTGTCATAATAGGCACCAAACCAGAAATAGAATATCATAATCAGCACCGAAATCAAAATGGCAGATCCCATCAAGGTTCACACGCAAATTGATGCAATACGTTGGGAACAAGCATTATCATGATGCATGATGTCATGACTCCACCCCCTCTCTTGGACTAGATGGCTCAAACAAATCACCCGAAAAATATAAGGGATTTGAAATATACGGCCCACGGAGAGCCACGTTGCCTGCTCGCTACAACAACTATGACCCATGTTATCTGTTCAACAAGCTCGACCATGAACGACATTATCCACTCATCAAACTCGCCCGTGAGGACGACCTCGACAAGCGGAAGGGGTAACTGTATGGGCCAAAACTTATGGTAGTTATATTTAAACCATATCGGCTTTAAGAGGGCCTTCAAGGGTTTCCAGGTGTCACCAATATGACTTTAACAAATTGTATATTCAAGGTCGAAGTGATCTAACAAGAGATAAAGGGCGGGTTCGATGAGTTAAAAGAGATCAAGGTCGAGGATGAGCACTGTTCTTAAACAGAGTAAAAACAACTAGTTTTGGGATAAGACATTAAAGAGAATATTCCAGTGAATACTCTCTGTAACTGTACTATTAGGATTTTATGGCACTTGCTCCCTTATAAATAAAAATAGACATAGTTATAGGGGACATAAACAATCATTTGCAAGAAAACACATTGAGATTCTCTGAAGATTCTTGCTTTATATGCATACAATATATACATTCTTCTTGAAATACTTCTCTAATTGTTCTCCTACGATCTAATGAGAATTCGAATATTCTAATGTTCATCAATCATTCATCATTGTCTGAAAGAATATATACCGAAGAATCTCACTCTTTTCGGGCGATTCACATATTTTTATTTACTTTAATAACATTCATTGGTAATATATATTATCATTTAATGCTACCTCTTTCATTTTTGGATTATTGAATATAACAGTGTTGCCACCATTTACTGTTGCTTAGATGATACACATGTTGTGTATATATATATATATATATATATATATATATATATATATATATATATATATATATATATATATATTTGTTAAGATTAACTTTATTTTATTAAAATTATAATTGTTTAAACCTAAATAAATATTTTTGGGTCAAACGGGTATAGAAATAGTGTTTTGGCATAATCTTGAGTACGAATGTAAGTAAGTTTTCGCACGGATGCTTCTTGAGTAGGGATTGCACGTTCTACAACAATATATAAACTAAAAATAATTTTTTTTACAACTAACTATATAATATATAATTTATGGATAACTTATCTACAACTTTCATACATTATTTTTATAAGTTAAAATACAACTACAACATCATACAACTAAATATAATTTTCATTAAATTTTAATACAATATATCTTTTGTATGTGATGTGTTCTTCTTGCTCTCTGAAATTCTAATAAAAACTCTCTCTTAATAATTTTTGATATATATCAACAACTTTCCTACATGATTTTACTTGTGACTTAAATACTAATTTCATGCAATGATTCATACATTATATAACTATTTTTCAACTTTCATACAACATTCAATTAAAAAAATATAACTACAATAAAATACATTTTAAATACAATTTACATACATTTATAATCCAATTTTAATACAATTTTATATGTCATGTGTTCTTCTTCTTCTTTTTCGGGTTTCAATCTAAAATCCAACCAAAATTAACGCTAATTTTCACCAACCAACATCAAAATTGAGATATAAAACTCTAAAGAATATTCTTAATCGTTTGCAACAACACTCAATCCCAACAAATAATATTTTTTTAAAACCCTAGATCCGAATTCAAAGCTTCGAAACTTTTTCATCGCTGTCAATGGTGGAGATCAAATACCTTCAAAATTTATTAATTGACAAATTTTAATTGAACACAAATTATACAACATGAAAGGAAATTACTAAGTTAAAGCTCTATAGTAAACGATTAAAATCTATTGATGAATTCCTTTAAAATTCTATACAACATGTAAGGATAAAACGTAGATAATTGAAGGAAGAAAATTTGGAGGGAGAACAGAGAGGAGAGAGAGAGTTAAAGGGGTGGGGGAAAATAAAATATTCCTTATTCAATTTTTAGTTCAAAGGGATATTCATTAATACTAATTTCTATATAATTCGTAAATCGTATATCAATTTGTAGTGATATTTTTGTTAGAGCTCCTACTTTTAAATGTTCGGCAAATTAATCAAGAAAAGAAAATATAAAGTACTGGTGACGAAATTAAGTATACAACCTTTATACTTTCACACTTCAGAAAAATATCTGAAAGTTCAAATTGAAAATTTATCATATATTATTGGGAATCTTATCTAAATAAATTCCAACTTGCCATATATATAAGTCAATATATAAAATTTAATGAAGATCAAAGGTGACTTGGAATTGATTTGGTATCCAAATTCATAGTTAAAATCGAGCATAACGATAGACATTGAGTTAATTGAGTTAATTATTAATCTTGAATCGTTATGTTTGGACCAGTTTGGATATCAGCCTCTGACACATCATATTATACACTCGCTCAAAGTTTCAAACTGGCACTACCTCTTAACCTAAGTGGTACGTTGTTCTCTTTGAATATTTGGTACAAAATATTTTTGGACCCATTTCTTCAATACTTGCTTTTTTGCGATTCGTCTACCTGCTTGCTCTTGAAAGCATCGCATTCCTCCTTTGAAATCTGTCTAAGCTCATGAAATAAAACAGAGGTCACGAGCCACAATTCATGCCGTGGCAAATACTTTCACATGGACTGAATTTTTTATCGTCATTAATAGCGTGCAAGTCGAATACCCAAAAAATTGAACTCCCTCAAATTCCCATCCCAGAGGTGATTCTATTGAACAAAAGCTCTGCAAATTTTTGTTTTTTTTTCCTTGTCCGTCATTATATTTTTTTTTAAGAGCTCATATGAAGATGGTACAATGAGGAATTATATAACCAAACTCCAACTAACTTAATTGTTGTTCTAATGGCTACTTTCCTTGTTCTTCAGCAGTAATTTGGGAATAAGAGTGGAGACATGATATAATATAGAACTATTGTTCTTCCATAGATTTATTGGAATATATAACCATAGAAATCTAGTGATCACCCTGGAATCTAATTAAAGGTTGTGGAAATTAGCTCGGATGGTCCTCTGGTTTCCCTTTCTTACCTTCAGCGCAGTAAAAAAATTTATCCACCACTAAAGTACTGAAAGAACACAAAGATTCTGTCCTGATTTCAAAGTTCCGCTCATAATTAAGAACAGTATTCTTGACTTAAACGAGATTACAGTTGAATTGGGGAGGGGAAGGGGTGGACGCAATAAAAACAGCAACTCCTGTAACAGCCTAAATCCTTTCCATTTTAACCCCAGCATACCTCGTTTAATAGAAGCCCATCTGCTGGCTTTCACACTTTAACTTTTACCTGCAAAAATGTATTGTTTTATGAGAAAAACCCCAAAGAAAAAAATAATAAATAAAACAAAACAAGGGAAAGAAAATCATCAGTTTAACAACGTATAGTTGTATGTACATTGACAATGCAAATACTTTTCTATGGAAGATATCTTTTAGGCTTACTGAAGTATATAAATTTTTAAGAATAAATATAGGATTTGTGCCGACAAACCTGGTCTTTGAGCTGCCAAGAGTAAGCTCAAGATCATCCGGACCACAATCCTCATGGATCCTCTCTCCTTCCCACGGCTTCACCATCCCTCCCGCATTGCTTCCGAATGCAAACTCATCCGAAATCACTTCAGCCATTGGAATATCAGCGGTATTATCCAAGCCAGCAGTAATTGCAGGTGAACATGTACCACTCTGCCCAGGAGTACACATACGAGATCCACCGTGAGATAAAGCAAGGCCATCCATTTTGAAGCCAAACGGGTGCGACGAGACAAGACTGTATGTTGGAGAGGGTGGTCCACTAATTCCAGCAAGCCATTCTGAACCAGTGAAGGTCTGACGAACAGGGCTTGCTGGTGTAGATGATGGAAGGAAAGGGTGACGAAAACCAGCCCAGCCAGCATCAGTTTTTAATCGAGGAGTTCGGGCAGTTGGCGAGCTAAAAGGAGGGGTCACTGGAGCACTAATAGAGCCAGTATGAATATGAAAATGAGGGAGCTTGGAGAAGGAAGCTGATGAGGATCCAGAAGAGAGGTTTTTAAGCCACGGGATGAGGGATTTCCCGTCCATGTTCAGGTTTGCAGCATAAGAGGAAGAAGCTGGACTATGCAAGGAAGATGAAGCAGGGCTTGGGTTGTTGGAAGTGAAAGGGCTCGGCTGGTAAGATGAACATGGACTTATTGATGTGGAACCACCTATAATATCCAATCTCTCCATTGGCTTGCAGCCCTGCAGTTCAAAATACCAAGAAATCTCATGAGATTACAATAGCCAAATTGATTACTATATCTAGCAAGCCAGGTATAGCCAAATATTGGAATTGCTTATTCTAACTGTTACAGAGATGCATTGTCCGCAGTTAAAAAGCAAAAGTTCCAATATCGTCCACAACAATTGCCCTGGCTTATCATTTTCTAGATCTTTGCTGTTTTTAAGTTCCTCATATTAAAGAAGGTACCTTTTGTTCTAAAATAATAACAGTACAACTTATATGACCAAGACAACACTATGATATTCAGAGTCTTTTTAACATAAAAAGGCCTCCAATTTTATTCTACTTGATCAGTTCAACTAAAAGGTACAACAAGGAAGAGAAGATAACATCTCACATTGTGCATTGAGACATGAGTGGATGATAAGATAAATAATACTGGGTCCTCATGTTGCTAGTTAGCAGGCTTCAGATTATCTCAAAAAACAGATGCATAATCAATTCTATCACGCAATAAATTGTCTAAAGTTCCACTTGGAACACATATCCCTCATACCTTACACATTAAATTGTCATGAATAAGTATCAGAAAGATGTAAAAGAAAGTTTAACATTTGCTTCAAGGGACTGTCAAAAGTTGTATTATTACATGCACGTAAGAGCATGCATAGAGAATCACTTAAACTGAACTCCAAATAATTGAGTTCACTCAAATTAGTCTCCTACTTCCGTCCCATTTTAGTTGATGCACTTGATGTAAATTAGAACGGAGTGAGTACATCTTTTCACTAATTACAAGGAAAGACATGTGAAATAGGACAGGCACCTAAGCAAATAAAAGAATTATTATAGGCAGGGCCCCTGAAGGCAATGCAGAACACCCCTTTATATCACTCCCTAAATAGTGTAGCTGTCTAATAAAGAAACTTTTACAAGAACGGCAAGAGAAAGAGGGAAATACCCATTTCTAAAGCTGAAAAAAGGCATTTTCAACAGTTAAGCAAGGTGATGACCTCAACTCCCCACCTTCTCCCTCAAAAGAAAAGAATGTTTGGCACGACACAAAAAGCAGAAAAAAGAAACATATAAGTCAGTACAATTTTCCGATATTGTTAAAGACCCACCCCTAAATCGAGGCAGACATGTGAACACCCAAGGAGTTATCGTAAAATTATTGCAGGGGTATTATTGTCTTCTGAATCCTAACGCACTTTTTCAGGTGTGAACTGACTAAACTGCGGAATCTTTGCAAATTTGCAACTCAGGGTTCAATAAAGCAGAAAACAAAAAGAAAGGGTCTCGTGTGTTCAATGTCGAAATAGGCACGACATTTGAACATAACATAGATTTAATTGAAATTTAAAATAATAAATTTTTGAAGATGAAATGAAAAATAGTTTTATTTGAACATGTATTTTACTTGAAAATAATAATAAGAATATGCAAACTGGTGTGACTATAGTTATTACAACAACAACTGCCCAGTATAGTCCCACAAAGTGGGGTCTGGGGAAGGTAATATGTAGACGAGCCTTACACTTACCAGAAAGGGCAGAGAGACGATTTCCAATCGACACTCGCCTCATTGAAGGAAAGTAAAAACAAAAACAAAGACAAAAGAGCCTCCAGTAGTAGCTATAGTTATTAAAAATAAATAAATAAAATGTTGAACAACCTCTGTGTATCTAACGTGAGCCGATGATTAAAGCAAGCCCAAAGAAGAATCTAATCTAATACTGTGACGCAAGTATTAACAGCAATCTCAACAAACACCTGCCCGGTGCAGATTACTTTTGCAGTACGTAGTACAGTCTGTAACCTGCGCAGTTTAATTAGCATAAATTGATCCGATAATGGCCAAAGCTATTTGTACTACTGCTACATAAAACCGCAACCATCTAACGTGCGCCACGGTACTAGTTCAGTAGTTCTATATTAATATTTCTAATGAAGAATGTTTGAACATGTAGGAATTAATAATTGCACCTAATTAAACAATAATTACAAATTACGAAATTTAAGACTTGAAAAGTACATAACCTGCTACATAAATTCAACGCAGTATGAAATACCTTGCGGTAGGTAGTACCGTCCGGCTCGACAGTCCAGCCGGCTTCGTTGCAGAGGGCTTTGAGAACTTCATTGTTATCGCAATGTTTAGGAAGTTGGTAATTACCGTACATTCTTAATCCGCCGAAAATTTTAGCAGCAATGGCCCTTCTCCTACGCTCTCTCCTCTTGTTGTTCTCCCTCTCCTTCCACGTCGGCATCCTTGTTCCCGACGTCATGATCGAAAGCAAAACGACGCCGTCAAAAAGATCAGCACTGAGCAAAACTGAACCAATTTGAAACCCAGCAGCAAGACAAACTTAAAGTGGGAAAACCTCTGAGTTTATACTTTATCAGTGGTTTGAGAAGTGAAACAAACAAATGGGCAATAAATGCTGCAGTCCGAAATATGAAACGAACCGGATAAAGGAAAAGGAATATATTGTTGAAATTGATAGTTTTTATGAGCTGAAAATTTGATGAAAGAAGATCAAATAATTGAAGACGTGAAAATCGAAACAGTGAGGATTATGGTAGTAGATGAACAAACTGTGACGCACTCCACTTTAATACGAGGAAAAGGCAAAAAAGAAACTGGGGATTTCAATGACGTCCAGACGTTACTAAGTAATTGACAATACTGCCCCCATTGGGGGAAAAATAGAATTTGCTATGCAATCTACTTCATCTAACAAGTATGAAAGTTATCAATTCTTGTAATTAGTTGTCCAGTTTCATATGGCATGGGAATTGATGAAAACGTGAAAATATATTAAAATACTACTCTTTGCGCTCATTTTTATTAGTTCATTTTAATTTTTGCAAGCATCTTAAGAAACTATAAATAAAACACATAATTTATCATAATATTCATATTAATTGGTATATAATCTTAATATATTTGAAAAATAATTTAAAAGACATAATTAATATTAAAGGCAAAATATGAAAAGTAAATTATTTTTCTATTCATATGCAAAAAGTGACAATAAAAAATGAAAATTTATTTTTAGAATACTTGACAACTAAAAGTGAAGGGAGGGGGTACTTTCATCCTTCAATTGTACTAGTCCATTGTACTAAAAATATATTCTCACTTTTACTTGTCTACTATACTAATAGCCAGTTTAGCCAAGCTGAAAAAATCAGTTTATTTTGAGAAGTATTTTTCTTTTAAAATGTTTTTCAAAAAAATACTTTTAGAGAAAAGCAAATTGTGTTTGGCTAATCAATTTGAAAAGTAATTTTGAACAACTTCTGTTTTGCCAAGCTTTTCAAAAAGTACTTTTAGATGTCAAATTGCGAATGACCTATTAATGTTTTCTAAAGGAGATCTAACTTCTGTAGGTCTACTGCACAGAAAGTTTGTTAACTTCACAAATGCTTCAGGTTTACAAGTTAACATGTCAAAGAGTGTTATATATTTTAGTGGAGCACCATATCCTCTCAGACATGATATTCAGCAATTGTTGGTGTATGGGCAAAGGGAATTACCTTTTAGGTATTTAGGGATCCCGCAGGCTACACAAAAGATGAAGATGGTAAGACAACTATTAATACCCAAGATCACTACAAGGGTAGCTTCATGTATAGCAAAAAAGTTGTCATATGCTGGTCGGGTCCAGTTGGTGAAGTCTATTCTGTTTGGAGTTCAATCCAAATGTTTATAATATCAGCCAAAGTGATAAAGTCCATAGAAGCTTACTGCAGAAGTTATATTTGGTCAAGAGCAAATGAAATAACTTGAAAAGCATTGGTCTCTTATAGTAAAATGTGTGTGCAAAGGAACAAAGCAGTATAGTTAAAACTTGATGGGAATTACATAATAAGAAAGATACCATGTGGATCAAATATATACATGATTATTATATAAAAGGGAAGCAGTTAGCAAATATGCACATATCCCAGCAAGCAAGTTGGATGGTAAGGAAAATATTCAAGGAAAGAGAGCAATTGAGCAATGTGGAACATAAGACATTAGAGACCAAGAGCTTGATTACGACCATCTACCCGAAAACGATAGGAGATCTACCAAAAGTCACCTAGAAGAACCTAATGTGTGGGAATGCAGCAAGACCAAAAGAAATCTTCATAACATGGCTTCAATTTCAAGACTGATTACTCACAGCTACAAAACTAAAAAATCGGGGTACACAAATAGATACAAGTTGTCAAATGTGCAAATTAGCAGAGAAAATCAAAGACTATTTATTTGCTGAATGTCAAGTTAGCATAAGAGTGTGGAGTAAAATAATGGCATGGATACAAACTAATTGACCATCAATTATGACATGGGAACAAATATGGAGCTGGATAGAACAGATAACAAGAGGAAAGACAAAGCAAGCAAAAATATTGAAGATTGTATATATAGAGTTCGTATATGCAATATGGATTCAACACTACAAAAAAATAGAATTAGCTACGAACATACCTGCTAATCTGTCGGTAAAATGCTCATAGCTAGCAAATTTTTTAATAATACGTTGTTAATCTATCGCTAAATGAGATTAGCAATAGACTTTCTGTTTGGTAATAGAATTTGTCTATCACTAAAAACTACATTTTTTAGTAGTGCGAGTGAAACAACAGAGTTTTTATGTAGAAAGCGAAAACTAATGATGCTATTGCTAGAGAAATAACATATATCTCATGTTCGTATTGCTGAGAAACATAAGATGACTTTAGAGAATTTCTCCTTTCAAGGTGACCAACATCTTATTCAAGTGGTGAAGTAGTGAGAGAAGATGTGATCTATCTCATATCTCGCCCTCATGATATCTGTCGAATTGAGAGGATACAACATTCAGGGGAAGATCAAGGCAGATATAGTGTGAAAAAACATCGGACCGAGTACATCGCAAAGGGTACATAACTATATATAGGAGGATAAAAACCTCTGAAGGGGGATCACGATCTATCTCTCCACTTTTCTCTCCCCTACAATCTTCATTAGTGAAAAGAAGAACATGACAAGCTCCAAGAAATTATGTAAAATGTCCCTCTCCATTGACTAATGGAAGCGGTGAAAGAAAGTCTTAATAAGATTGATTACCCTTACATCATCTCATGTATTGTTTATTTAATTAGTTATTGATCTGGAATTTATTATGTTTGACTAAGATTTACTGCTTCATTATCTTTGATTGATTTGCTCATAAAAGTTCCGATATCTTTTGAGTCAAACAATTTGGCACCATCTGTGGGGGATTTCTTATCGAAATTTTCTAATCTCTTCCAGATAAAAGAGAAGAAACACGAACACCCACCAAAAAGAGTGCTAAGGAAAAATCCAACCCACTCAGGGCAAAGACGCATCCTAGAAGAGGAAAGAGAGCTGAATACAGTCGCTGAATTCAAAAATCATCGCCCCATCAACCGTCAAAATGTCAGACTAAACGAGCAATGTTACAGACATACTCTCATTCATCGATCTATCGGATGGGGTAAGGAAAGTATCATTCTAACTCACCTTCTGCTTTTTGCTTAAGTAGGAACACAAAATGTCGCACGAGCGAGCAAGCAAGCAAAGAAACATCTCAGTCAAAGAATGAGAAACTACTACAAGAAATCAAAGTATCACCCGCCGATGGCATCTTCAGGACAAAAGGCGAGATTCAGGAAAAGAAACTTCAATGTGTGCACAAAATGGACATAAGCAAAACAACAATGTTTAGTATTATTCGACATTATACTCTCTGATACAAACAATGACAAGCAAACTGGGACTCTGCTAGAGGATGCTTAATTCTTTAAATACTGGGACTGACAGGTTATTATTTTGATAAGTTTGAAATAACACCCTTTAAGGCCAAGGGCCTTCGCTATAAAGAAAAGTTCGACCTCAATCAAACGAAGACGGGTTACTATTTTGATAAGTTTAAAATAACACCCTTTAAGTCAAAGGGTCTTCGCCATAAATAAGAGTTCGATTTGATCGAACTACGAGGGATTACTATTTTGAGAAGTTTAAAATAATACACTTTAAGGTCAAGGGAATTACCTAACTCAAGCTCTTCATCCTTTGCACGAAGCTGTTCCTCGAGTGCACTCTTGCTACGAATAGCTTGCATCAATTCCTGATCCGTCTTCTGCAACTCCTCACCAAGAGACCAATCACCAGGCTTCGCCTTCAGCCACTCGTGTATGTCACGGAACTTGTTGTGATAACGTTGATACTTCTCCAACATCTTCAAGAAAATTTTGGCCCGAATATCAACCCTGCGAATACTCTCCACTTCTACCATGTACTTATGAAAAACGAGAAGATGGGTTAGAGCCATATCACCAAGAAAACTGAGAGAAATGTAAGAGAAAGTGTAGCATACTCTCAGGTCCATGGCGGCCACCTCATTCATCAATTCAATACTGGAAACATCCCGAAGAGCCGCATTCTCAGTAGCAGAACACAAAATGTTGAACTGCAGCACTAGATCCTCCGTGTGTCCCCAAGAGATTGATATCCGATAGGATCTCAAGAATATGGGATGGGCCTCCCGCATGAACCACCGAATGGGTAAGACTCTCTTAAAATATCATAACATCATCAGGATCGAGGTTCGACTCGGATTCATAGTCATCGACGACGATGCTCTTTCCCCTTTTAGAATATAAGGAGGAAGCACGACCAGGTATGGAGGACGAAGGCCGATCCGAAATCACAACAGTGAGATCAGAAATTTAGCCTTCCATCACAGCCGATTGTTGCACCCCCTTTTTTCTCTCCCTTTTTACGGGGAAGAAGTTTCGACATTTATGGCGGTAATAACTTGTTTCCTTTTGGGAATCGGGTATTTTTTGAAGAGTCACCACCTATCGGATTATGGTGTATTAGGGTGCCTAGAGCGATTAACTCTTGGATTGGTTTGCATTACCATAAATTTAGAGAAAAAGGTGTTAGGCGTCGCTCTTGGTCCATAAATGTGGGTCCCGAATGAACTTGTACTTGTGAATTAGTCCTTTAAAAAGTAATTGAAACACATAATTGCAAATAAAACATGTTGGACATTGTATGACTCAAATTATAAGACAAAGGATTTGAACAAGTTATATAGAAAATTAGAGTTTTAGGCAAAGGGAAGTTGGGAAGGAGTTGTCCTACGTTGGTTAGCCTACAAGATTACCTCACGCAATGCCTGGTAAACACTCCTCAATGAGGGGCTATATGTGATATTAACGCGTAGTCATCATATCCATATCTACCCATTCCCCACTCCTTAGTGGTTATTAAAGCGAGTGTTGTTTAACGATCCCTATGCATGCTGTTACCTATCCCTTGTTAGTGGTCATGGAGGAAATTAGGACCTCTACCTGTAGGTAGTTCTAGATAGACTCCTAAGGTTTAAAGGAGAAAATACTAAGGCGAAAAGCAAGAGCACATATGACTCTTAGCAAATAAAAGCGGGAAGGAGCAACTAAGAGGCTCAGTTTTACCTCTACAGATATTACATGTAAACAACACGACTCAAACATAAATAAGGGCAATATTGTTACACAGTATCCTAAGACATGATGTCTAGGTGAGTATCAGAACACAAAAGACATGCAGATTTATTTTATAACTCAAACGTAGAGGCCCTAATCAGTTTGCCTACTGATTTCAAGCATGTTAATCATTGAGTAATAAACAAAAAGAGGTAGTTTGTAGTTTATAAGAGTTGATTACTAAGGCTGGCGTGGGATAGTGCATAGTAGTTACAGAGTCATTTGCAAATCAGAAGTCACTTTTGCCTAACAACATGTTGTTCTAGATGTTACAAAAATACATAGATTATTACCAGCTTATTTAAAACAGGATGATCAAATATGAAGCTGTTTTTACATCTTTATAATCAGTAGTTTACACTAGGTGTGACTGAGCAAGCACGAATGAGATCCTAAAGCATGTTATCTAATATGAACGTATAAATGTAGAATAATTACAAGATACACAGAATTCTTAAAGCATGATTTCTAATATGCATGACATGATTGCATAATTTCCTAAAGTGGAATTTCTAAATGCATAAAAAGATTACAAAATTATAGAGAATGTTGTCAAATGTGCATGAGTAGCAGTTTCATTATAATGCCTAGAAACAGGATTCCTAAGTGGTAGCAATAATGTCAACATGAGATGCTGAAACAACATACATAATAATAAAAAAAAGCCCAGGGAGCATGGTCTATGATATGCTTTGCACATGTTGGTCCTAAACATGTATTCTATTGCGAAAATAGGAAATATAAATCTAAAGCGTGGTTTTTACCCCTTTGATGTCTATAACATGCATAGCTACCCTCTCATTTTCACTATCCAATCCTAATATTGATTTACAAATTCTTACAGGCCAATGTCGAATGAATTACATAAGTTAATAAGAAAAATAAGAAGTTACTCTATAGGGAGCCTACCAATAGGCCCAGATTTCCAAAGTTTCCAATGCCAAACTGTCTCATAGCCTTTCACATAATCTTGGTGTTAGAGTTCCCTAAGGACCTCAAGGTATCCTGGCCAGTGCTCACACCCATATTTCATTGTTATAGTTGAGTAAGTGTAGTGTAGAAGGGCCAACTCTAATGTATCAGAGTTCAGAGGGATATCATAAGGATCCCTAAGTAGTCACACATTAGAGCGACAAAACTTAAAACTTAAGAGTAGATGTGAAGGAGCTTGAAAAGATTTAAGCAGGGAAACAATTTGAAAAAGGACTTGTTTGAAATAGTTTTGTAAAAAGAGAACATAGACAATTTTGAAAAAAAGGTAGAGTAGTAAGAAATAGTCCAAACACAACACCCCAAGATAGGTTCATACACAGCTAGAGAACATAGAATCAAGGCAGGTTCAACAATCACAAACAAGGGTAAAGGAATTTGGGGACACATTGGTCATATAGGTGAACACATAGTTACAGGAGCATGGCAGTCCTTGTGGGGGTTTATAGGATTAGGGAATAGCTAGTGATACCAACACAACATGGATTTTAGAAATAATCACAGAATCAGACATTTGAAGTGACAGATTAGTCTGCAAAGTAAATGCATATCAAAACTAGAAAACAAGTAGACAAGTATTCAAAACAGGATAGAGTCATATTGAAACAGACTACCAGGGGAGAAGAACATGTTCTGAGATGTCCTAAGAGGGTTAGACTAACATACTAGATGAAGCAGTAATGTAAACATGTTAGTTACATGTTGAACAACAAGACCACAGATAGAAACATGATGAACTAAAGGAATAAACAAAACATATTAGTTTTGGGACTTGAATTGAAATCAAAATATACCAATAAAGAGATAGTAAACATAAAGTGAAGAATAGGAGAGCACAATAGTTAGTCTTGGCTTGCAGCCGGCTAACTTAAGTAATCATAAAAAGATAGCAGAAAGTTTTGAGTGAGTGAGAGAGAGAGAGAGAGAGAGAGAGAGAGAGAGAGAGTTTTGAACCAGTGTGTTCCTCTATGTAATGAAAAGAGAAGAGAGTATATATAATAGTTTGAAAGCTAGGTAAATAAGGCAAAAATCAAATGTTCAGCAATTATTGAACTTCAGAATCAATTAAGAACATAAACCAGCTAAGTTTCCCTTAATTAAGGGAGTAATTTACCAACGGTAGAAAGTAGGTAACAAATAAGGAAAATATTCAAATAACACAGGTACAGAATATGTAATTAGGAATAGATACATAAGGGTCTAATTAAGGAAATAACAGTAGGAATCAATTAATAATATAGTCAACCACATAATAAGGTAATTTTTTTTAAGGGTTATGAAAATAGGAAAAGAATAGTCGAAAATCGATATAAGGGTATCAACACAGTAAATCAAGGATTCAAGAATCAAAAAAATAATACTAACATTAAGGGAAATAGTATAGACTTCCATGAATAAGCTAATAAACAGAGTATAAACAAGGAGAACCAAATTAGAAACCTTAATAAGATACTACTAGGGTGAAACCATAAAATACTCTAATTAATCAAAGCAGATTCATGAGAATCAAACATACAGACAAATCGAGTGAACAAACGGTAAATATGAACTCAGAATCCAAGACTAAAGCCAAAAATAGGAGTTTTAAACGTAACTAGTTAGGTTTAAAAAGAAAGCTTAACAAAACCCGATTAAACACTCAGGGATCAAGGAACAACACTTATAATTCAAAATCATTCTTAAAAAAAGTTTCAGAAAGCCTAGTTATGAAGGAAAATGAAGCGACACTTTGAAACTCAAAAGGTTTTCATAAAATAAAAAAAAATAGTTCAAATATTCTCAAATCTGTTATAGATCTGAAGAGTTAAGAGAGGGAATTAGGGTTTTGAGAAAAATGATCAATAGATAAAGAGAGACCAGCTTAGAAACCATAGATCTAACAAAAAAATAGGATGATCATGATGGTCTGAGGACGATGAGAATCAGGCCGTAGGGATGAGTGAACAACCATTGGTCCCTTGACGACCTTTGAGATAACAAGAATTCGACATGTGGGGGAGCCATGGAGGCTAGGGGTGGTGGTGGAACCACCATTGATACCGGCGAGCCAACGACCGATGAGTAGGAGTCGTGGTTATGCAGAGAGCTTGAGAGAGTGTAAGCGGAGTGAAGGAGAGGAAATGAGGGTTTGTGGGGGGGGGGGGGAGGTGTCTATTAGGTTAAATTAGGAAAGAGGGATCTGGAACGCTGATTAGAATTGATCAATTGTCCAGATTGGACCAGGGATTGGATCGGGTAGGATTTACGTCTGGTTCTGGGTCTTTGGACGAGTGTAATTAGGTGATTTGTGTTGGTTTTAATAGGATATAATTGAAATAAAATTGACTATTTATTGAATACCCAATTAAATTAAATAAAACAATTGACAAAAATAGCTGTTAATTGTACAAAAATTAATTTCATACATAGAAAATAGTTAAAATGATTACTTTGTATTTAAAATACAAATAATAAGTTTTTGGTCAAAAAATAATATAAAATCATATGTTTGGGCTATAATTGCAATGTTATTGCAATTGTAGCCAAACGATGCCAATTTGGCTAATTATGAAATAATTTGGTTTAGGTAGGACCATAAATAACTAATTAAATTAAGAAATACTTTTGCAATCACACGTGATGCAATTCTGTAATTATTGATTGGAAATAAAATGCTGGATAAATTAAAAAAATATAGGAAAATTATTTAAAAATACCAATTGCTATTTATGCATCATTTTGAAGGCGCATATGCAAATATAAGAAAATATTTTGGGGAAAAATTGGGTATCAACACCGGTCGCTGATCGACGATAGTGGCAGGTATCTCTGCCGATGGGGGAGATGCGACTGCTGGCTCCATCTCTTCGAGCGGAGTGGTATCAACCCTCACCCCAGATCCCGTCAAGGGAGAGTCATCCAAATGTATCATAGTTGTAGGTGTTGCCTCAAACTCCACTCGTCGCCTCTTGGACGGCCCCTCTCCATCTTCGGAATGGTGAGATTCACTCGTTGAATGAGCAGCACAGAACGAAGCTACAGTCCGAGATGTGGCCTCCCTTGGTATAACCACGACCGAAGTCTCCACTGAGGCAACCCTTGATGGGGGTTGATCAATAGACACTGTGGAGGGGCGGGCAAACAATGTCGGTTTCCAAAAAGCTAAGGGAGGAGCCTCGCTCTCCACATTCTCCCTGACATTGGCGAGCAATATATAAGAAATTAAGTAAAAGGAGAGGATAAATAGCTAACATAAATGACATCTCACATGTAAGAGGCATGCATCCATATTTTTCATAAAAGTTCGACCATGTGCAAACTCCCGCCGAATGAGGAAGGATGGCATTCACCCACTCTTGGATACCTTCGACAAGTGGATGAGGCAATTTCACAACTACAGAAACACTACAGGGTTTAGTATTGAAACAGAAAGCAGTCGGGCACCTCTCCAACTAAAAATATAGGAACTTAAGCGTAAAGTTCCACTTCTTAGGAAACCCAGTTGGATCTGCCACAAGGTGCTCGGTCCACACGTAGAAATAATTCTTGTAAAAATGAAGTTAGCCCTGGCGTCCATCTTCACCACCAGACTCTTCGACCTTCGATGGCGCATGTGAATCATCGTGCCATGAATAAGCCGAGGGGCGAAGATATTGAGCATGTGCCCCAAAGTGACCTCACGACCGGCGAGCTCTGCGAACTTGAGCAATATGAGAAACAGTTTATACAGGTACGATTAAAGTTGAGCGGGGCATACCTCGTAAAAATAGCAGAAGTCCACCACCAAGAGAGAGAGAGAGAGAGAGAGAGAGAGAGAGAGAGGAAGTGTGTACCTAATAATGAAGGGGTAGGCGTAGAACACATAGTACCTAGGGAGATCAAAATGGACTATGTCGTCCCCTACCGCCGGATGCATTTCAACCTTACGAGGAATTCTCATATGGCTTTCAAATTTGCTATTTCCTCCTTCTTTATAATCGAGTGGACAAGTTCCGGCTCCTCCCCAGCACGGTTGTAGAAGTCCGTCCATGCTTTCCCAGGATGAGGCAAGATCTCAGCTACCGATGGGACCTCCTTAGCCTCCACTACTTCTGCTCCTATGGTGGTCAGAGCATCATTTCCCGGCACCGAAATTGGAACAGGTAGGTTAGTGCACGAAGATCCGCCAACCATAGTGCCAATTTGGTAAAGAAAAGAGAAAATGGAAAGGGAGGACGAAAGTTTCAATTAATTGGGGGCAAGTAAAAATTTGAAGTATGAAAAGGAAAATATATTCGCAAAATACTTTCAGGCAAAGGGCAAGGGAGTATGTCAACCGAATGAGGTGTTTCTCCTATTTATATGAGAAATAAATTCCCCAAGGTGAAATCCAAGAGTTGCTAATCAAGCCTGATGTCACACAAAATATTTCTATTCCCTAGGAACGTGTGTCATGATTACGGCAACCACAAAACAACGTTTCAACCCAAATGATTTTTCAGTTCCGAAACAGACGCAATGGTCCGTAGATATCAAAAGAGCACCGTCATTTCATTTGGATCCAAGAAGCATAACCCAGGGGTGAGGAGTTAGATTTCTCCCGGATCGATAGCAATCATAATCCATATGCCGAGCCCGACAGGGGATGACCCCGACAAATGGAGGAATTAACTGCATCGGTCAAAATCTGACCACCATGTTCAAGCTGACCAACATCCCGTTCAAGCGGTAAGATAGTGAGAGATGTCATGGTCTATCTCATATCTCGCCCCCATGATATCCGTCGAAATAAGAATACACAATATTCAAGGGATGATCAAGGCAGATATAGTGTAAAAAAGCGTCAGACCAAGTACATAGCAAATGGTCCATGACTATATATAGGAGGGTAAAAACCTCCGATGGGGAAGGGCAATCCATCTCTCTATTTTTCTCTCCCCTACAATCTTTAAGTGAGAAGAAGAATATGAAAAGGTCTAAGAAATTATGTAAAATGTCCCTCTTCATTAATTAATGGAAGCGGCAAAAGAAAGTTTTAATAAGATTGGTTACCCTTACTTCATCTCATGTATTGTTTCTCTAATTAGTTGTTGATTGGGAATTTATCATGTTTGACTAAGATTTACCCATTCTTTCTCTTTGATTGACTAGTCTTAGAGTATGCGCATTGCGCATATACCCTATCTCGATAAGTACAAGCTGCTAAAAAATACATTAAAATGTGTTAAGTTAAAAAACAACAAAGAAATATAAAAGCTACAAAATATCTACTAAAAATTATGGTTCAATAGTTATGCATCCAACCTTAAGATTATCAAGTATTTTTTGACTTCTACAAGTCTTTAGCCAAAAAGAGAACAAATAATACTCAGTGAAGAAGAAACAATAATTTTTAGTTAAATAATCTCTTGCAAAAATTAGTATCTTGCTATTATTTCTACTATAATTTTTATTGTACTCTTTCATTTTAACTATAGATACATCACTATGCTAAATTAAATCTCTTTCCTTAAATAGTATAGTTCCTTCTGACTTTTAAATGCCTAGAATATATTACCAAAGTATATGTCCCTCCAATATATTGTAGAAATAATAGCAATATTTTTCCATTATTGTAGAAATAATAGCAGAAATAATTTTTTTCATTAATTAGAGGTTCTAGAAAAATAAGATAGTAATATCTAGGAAAAAACATATTAATAACTAATTGGAGTATTATACCTGAAGAAACGTCACCGTAACCAAAAAACATAGAGAAATTAACTATAATCATACATATGAAGTCTATAGTTAAAATAATATATAATATCAGAAACCTAAATAGATGCAGAATTGTACATGCAAATTACAATTTTATTATGGTACCAATAAACAAAACAAATCTGCAAAATAGATTGAAATCACGTAAATTTAAGTTGCAAGTCCTTATTTTGATCGTAGGTACGTGAATTCTACTTTAGCATTGCGAAGCCATCAAAGGATCTGTCGTTTACATTCACAAGCAAGTAAAAGACGCAGATCGATTGAAAAAAAAAAAGAATCTCATAAGTTGGATAAAAAAATCTATATCAATGCTTAAGAATATTAATTAATGAATGGATGGAGTTATGCAGAAACAAGTTTTCTTTATATAACTTGTTTCTATTTTGTTAGACAATTATTAGGAGTAGAAGATTTGACTTGCATAAAACTCAATCAATTTCCTTGTATAAAACTTAGAAGTATTAATTAATTAATGAATATAAAAAATAATAATAAAGCTTTTATGATTTAAAGATACAATCTATGTGCAAATTAGAACTCGTACATAGCTAAAATAGGAAAATGTTTAGTAGCCTATATTTTTCTTAATTTTAAACTCATAGATAAAAATTAAGACAATAATTAAATTACTATTTTGCTTAGTATATCTTCAAATGATAAAAAAGACGAACGATATTTCGTTAATCACCTTCGTGCTTTTAATATAATATATAAAGTTGCTCATAAAAGTTCCGATATCTTTTGAGTCAGATAATACCTTCAACCAAATACAATATAAATTTAAACCCACATTTTATACCTTATCCCACGTATATCAAATGACCCCTTAGAATGCAGGCCATGATTCACTTAAATAGTAAAAATACGCTTTCATGGCTTTTTGTAATGTAAAATATCCTTATTAACCAAAAAAAAATTGTTGAAATTAAGAAATTATCTTTTTTTTTATAGATATTTTATGTATAAAAGATAGATTTCTTACATGTAAAAATAAATTTTTTATATATATAAAAAAGAGTTAGATTATAAAATTAAAAATAAATTTGTAACGATCACAAAATAATTTGACCCCGCTAAAATATCTTGAAGGGAAAATCGGGATAATAATGTCAGATATTTATGACCAATATGTCCATATATTCTACTCGTTTTTATTATATTTTATTTGTTACATACATAATTCATTCAAACCTAGATTCACCTTTCTTCTACTATGAGTATATCAATTGTCTAACACTTCTTATCTATTTAATGTTCTACTAAATAAATTTTCTTTAATATTTGAACGATTAAAAGTATGTATCAAAAAGTAAATTGCCCTTCAGTGCCTTCTGTGTGTAATATGACAACTCACTCAAAATATGAAAGTGAAATCGGGATCTATTTTATTTTATTTTATGTAGTATGAAAATTGATATTACGCGACAAATTTCAAAATTACTGAGTTTAGCTTGACGTTTAATTAATGTGGTTCAGTTTTTAACCTTTTACAAATGTATTGATATAAAATATTCTTGACATGTGGACAGAAGAGTCAGCACGTGGCAAGTATAATCGAGTCAGCTCCATGTCAGCCGGAATCACTTAAATGGAAGATTAAACACTAAGGAGCTGATCCCAAAATTGTTAACGAGTATAATTATCTATTTTATCATCTTTTATACTTCATTTCAATAATATATATATCATCAAAGGATTAAGTAAAATTGTTTTACATCAGTTGCTCGTGGCCCAAACACGTAAATTTAATTTCTTAGCCTAATAACAAAATTATAAGTTAAACAATTAGCTAGGAATAAAATCTAAGCAATTAGCACGAATTTCCATCACTATTGGACACAAGTAAATGCTTATAAATGAAAAATTTATGATGAATACCCAGTACTAATAGTTCTTTTGAGTTTCACTTCATAAATTAACAAGTTTAATTAGTGTGTATGAATTTTCTAACTATAGATTAGTCCCCAATTGATTTTTATTTATCATTCAAATATCGTGTTCTGCGACTAATTTCCAATTAAATAATTAAAAAAGAAACCGCAAAACAGGAGTAAGTGGATTAGGGGGCCACTTGCACGAAGAATGACGCAACCGCGTCACGTGCCAACAACTCCTCCCTTTAGGCTCTAACCAACCCCCTAAATTTAATGTTAAAAAAAAAGGAAAAAAGAAATAATCAAATGCAGAGGAAAAAATTTCACACGTGACAGAGTTCGGCGCACGTATTAGCCATCAACAATTGACGAGACCGAAGTGGCCCTAAGAAGCACGCGAGAGGACTCTATTACTGCCACTTTCACGTGATCCCCTTATATAAAGTACCATATCATATAGTCAACAAAAGGCATAAACAAACAGTGAGGCCAACACAGTCGCGACTGCTTGTGTGCTCATCTAATTATTTTTTGATGTTGGAATTGAATTCTTAAAAACTAAGGGGTCGTTTGGTTAGAATAATGTTTTATATCGGTATAAATTATGCCGGTATAAATTATATTGGGATAAGTTATATTGAGATAAGTTATGTTGGGATTGATATTTATTCATTGTTTGGTATGTTGTATTAAAAATTATAATTGTAAAAATTTTAAGAAGTAGTTATAAGTTATACCGGTGCTAATTATCCAACATTCTATAAGGTATAAGTTATCCCAGTGTTAAAATTAACACCGGGATAACTTATATCTTATTTGCTAACCAAACAAAGTATTAAAGTGATATTAAATTTTTATACCACCCTAATACCTTTTTATACCTCGTACCGAACGACCCCTAAATGAACCTTGAATACTCTCCAACCATTACCTACGTGATGCTTTTAAACTCTAGACCGACAATAAGATGTTATATCCTACTCAATATGCGGGGAATTTACAAATTATCATTCGGTAGAATTAATCAGTATTTATTTTATTTTGAAAATTTTAAAAATAGATCTTAATTTTATGACAATTCAGCACATTTGTTTCCCAAAAGTCAAACTAAAAAATCAAAATTCATGACACATTGGCTTAGAATATCTCTTTTTTGTTTAATAACTTTTTAAATCTAGCATCCTCCATGAAACGTTTAAGGTCATAAGATACAAAAAGTATATTGTATATTATACACATTTTTCGTTGAAGATCATAATATTCAAAAAAAATTCTTATTTTTCTAAACTTCATATCTAATTAAATTAAGACACTTAAATTGAAACGAAGAAAGTGATGGATATAATTTATCCAATTCATTTCATGTGATATTTTTCATTGACTATAATGTTAGTTTAACCATAGCAGAACTAAAATAATACTAACAAAAGAATATCATAATCCCCCACTTATACAATGTAATTTTCAGCAATTGAACATCTTCCTTGTCTTAAGCTCCATCACTGGTTAGTTATTTCCGTAGTGTAATCAAACTTAAAAGGGAGGGAAAGCAGCAAAAGGGCAATTTGGGAGGGAGGGCCGAGCATTGAGCAACGTGCCTGCCTTTGGGTTAGCTGTAAGATTAGATTGGGACCGTTGGGTTCTGTTTTGATGTTAGACTAAGGGGCTGTGTCAGGTGGTAAGACGGACCAATCTATACGTACATATTAGTAACAAAAAAAGAAGTAGGCTCTCATTGCAGATGGATCTGCCTGCCACCAACATGGCAAAACTATTTTCTTTTGTTTTGTTTTAAAAAATCTTGATACAGCACCCATTACACACCAAATGATGAGAAAACAACCCCTTAAATCATGCAGATCCGCAAGATGCCAAGGCGAAATCGCTTTTGCCAACATCAATTATATTATATCGAATGGCATACTTGGACTGCACCACTATAATGACAGAAATTAAAAGAGAACGGCAAGCCATGGCTGACGGCCTAAAAAAACCTCTTTTTTTATCTAAGGAATTGTTAGTATTCCGTATTTGACAATAATTCTGGAAAAGAAAAAGAAATAACGTATAAATAGAATGTAGAAGAAATGGAATTTAATCCGAGTTTGCAGTATTTTCGTAAGGAACTTAATTCTCTTCTAATATCCGAGATTGTGGACTATTTCCTCAAGGTTAGAACAGATTACACAATAATATAGCAGTACTTCAAATACAGTATTTTAGTAAACACAATAATATAGCAGTACTTCAAATCGCACTTATATTATTTGTTTTGTGTAAAAAAATAATGTGGAAAGGAAGAGGAGAACTCATAAATTTCGTATGAAAAATCTGAGGAAATAATGTACTATCTTCAAAAGGTCTGCCATGACTATTCACGTAAAATAGCCATAACGTAAATAGCTATTTAGGCAAAATAAAACGAAATTCAAAACACGGAGGAAAATTAATTTTCCGTTACAGAAATGGATAATTTTAATTAAATAATATTACGTTAATCTTTAGTATTAACAAATAGTAAATCGTTCAACCGAAGCCAAAGCCGAGCGATGACGACGGTGCGAGGCTTGCCTTCTTCTTAACTCTTTAAGAGCTAGAAGAAGATCAATTGTATATACAACCATCAAAAGTCTTTTCCTCCTCTAATATGGGACAATGTCCTTTTATCAAGGAGGGAAACTCAAATATTTTATTCTCCCTTTATTTCTCATTCACCCTTTTTAAAGCTAAAAATATATTTATTTATTTATATGCCACTAGATTGCTCCACCCCTGATGACAAGCACTGCTTAATTTTATTCCACTAGATTTGTATGTGTTCAAATTTGACCAACCACGACCGATGATGAATATGACAAACGATAAGGTCTCTTCGAGTCGACGTCCCGAAAAAGACGACCTTATTAAAAAAGGAGAATGTACGATCCTTATAATATTATGAGCCCACTAGGGTCATTGAGAATATTCTATCGAATATTCTTGGTAGTTAGTTTTTTGTCAACTTAGGGGAGTCTCTCTAGTATATAAGGGGGATAAAGGGCTTTGTAATGGGGGAGGAAAAAACTTTGTAAGAAAACATTATTTGAGAGCAAGAGAAAATCTATTGTCGATCATACCTTCATTTTACTTAATCTTAGCACTTATTATACTCAGCTAGGATCTGCCCTTTCCTTTTTTGACTGATTTGTTTAAAGAGATTCTTATATCTTTTGAGTCAAATAATTTGTGTTGTTTGTGGGGATTTCGATAGTTGAAACCATAGTTGTTTATCTAAATTCTTGAAAGTAATAATCACCTTTTTTCAGTTTCATAAAAATCAGCAACGGCGGAAAAGGGAGAAGTAAGGCTAAAGGCAGTAGTGGATGTAACAAATAACCTCCTGAATTCCCTCAACAAAGTCAGTGGAGAAGACAATGAGAATACAACAATAAGTGCTACATCGGAGGGGGAGATCTCACCTCCTCCGCATGGAGATCTAACGATCTTGCGCGAGATGGGAACCTCAACATCCGCGGTTGGAGAAGCATCGCCGTCTATCAAGAGGCTACTATAAAATGGTTAACGAGCATCTTAAGCAACATGCTTGAGAAACCCATTTAGGGAGGTATCGAAAACACGCTACCTATAGAAATCGTAGGTGCTGCCGATGAGCCAGACACTACACGAATAGGTAACACCTGTACTGTTGCTAATACAAGCAACGCTATACTCATGACCATCTTAAAGAAAATGGAAGAGATGGAAAGTGAGAACAAAACACTCCACGACCAGATGAAAGAACATCTGAAGAGGGTTGATAAAATACGAGGCGCTCTGAAGTTATTACCAAAATGCGATGTGGGCCGATTCGTTGAACAACTACACAATGAAAGGGCTGCTCCGCATTCTATTCCAAAGACCTTCAAAATGCCGCCATACTTAAAATGTACGATGGGACCACGTACCTGGAGGATCGCTTAATCCATTACATTACCACAGTAAAGAGTAATGATCTATCAAAAGAACATGTACCATCTGTGCTGCTGAAAAAGTTCGACAAAAACTCTAAGCGAGGGAGAATTGACATGGTATTCCCAACTACCAGCATGATCGATATCGACGTTCGAGGAGATAGCATATAAATTCGCTACCGTTCACGTGGGAGCGAAGAATGCCGAGGCTAGGGTTAATAATATCTTCGCCATCAGCCAAATGACGGTCATGGGACTTTGGGATTTCCTAGCCCGATTCAACAGAGTAAGGAAGAGCCTACGCAACGTGTCAGAAGGAATGACAGTAGCAGCCTTTCAAAGTGGGTTAAACAGGAACGAATCAAAAGCAACCAAAACACTACTCAGTAGACTCATACAATACCCTCCTACCATGTGGGAAGAGATCCACAATGCCTATTGCACCGAAGTAATGGCAGAAGAGGATGGCCTGAATGGCTCGCTTCAGCGATTAACGACAGTCTAGATCGAGACAAGGAGAGATCGACGTAACAAAGGGCGAAAGGATCAATTACCATATTTTAATCGAGAAATGCATTAGCCCTATATCTAAACATCCAATCTGCCCCCTCCACGACATGCCATGTTGCGCACCAACACACTGCACCCCTCTGCAAAAAAAGAGGTATGCCTCCACTACTATCTGCTCATAACTTTTGTGTTTCCCCTTTAGAGATAGTGTACACACTAGAAAAACTGGGCACGAATGTGCAGTGGCTGCAAAAGATGAAATCGGATCCAAGTACTAGGAGGTCGAACGTCCTATGTGAATTCCACCAGGAGAGAGGACACAAGACCGAAGAGTGCATAGGTCTGCAACAAAAAGTAGTGAGGAAGTTAAACTAGAGTTACCTGAAAGAACTGCTAAACAATAAAGGACGGGACAACTTCGCTCGAGGGCGCGATCAACCTCAAGGACCTCCAAAGCCACCATCACTAGCTCGTACCATACAAATGATCATTGGCGACAGCGATGATACGGTCATCAACCATGTGAAATTCACCACCACACATAAACTCAAACATACAGTTGCATACGAACGATATGACGATCTCGAAGATAGTATCATCTTAGATAAGTTGGATGCCGATAGTTTATCTTTCCCTCATTATGATGCTTTGGTTATGACTTTACGCATTGCAGATACCAATGTAAAAAAAGATAATGGTGGAGGACGGAAGCGGCGTGTGTATTATTCACCCGCGAGTTCTCATGCAGATGACACTCGAGGATAAAATAATACCGCATTGCATAAAACTAAACGTGTTTTAATAATGTAGTACAGCAGACACATAGAGAAATAATGCTACCTATCCTAGCTGGAGGGGTTACCGTGGAAACGACATTCCACGTCATGAATCAGGAAACGCCCTACAACGCCATCATAGAACGACCATGGATACACGACATGCGAGCCGTCCCTTCAAGCTTCTATCGGGTAATAAGATTTTCCACCCCATAGAGGATATTAAACATCCAAGGTGAGCCATGTACTTCCCAAGAATGCTATCAGATCGCCCAAGATTGCACACAAACCAAACAACTAAAAGGGGCAAGTGCAGAAGCATAACAATCAGCTATGTCGGGAACCAAACCCGATGTACAAGTAGAGGCCATCAAACACTCGGACATCGTAGAAGCTTGCAAGTAAACCATAGAAGATCTTGGTCCCGTCCAATTGGATAACACCGATAGTACGAAAAAAGGCTTATATTGGACACAACCTCTCGGAGCTCGGTAAGTGTTGTGAGTTTTTAACTAACAACGTCGATTTATTTGCTTTTTCCCACTCATATATGCTAGGAATCCCAAGGGATATCACCACACACAGGCTGGATATCGATCTACTTTATTCGCCGGTCTGGCAAATAAGGAGAAAATTCAATGCTACAATCAATGAGGCGGTCAGTGAGGAGGTTGATAAATTACTCGCGAACGGTTATATCAGAGAATCGAAATACCCCCAATGGGTCGCCAATGTGGTCATGGTAAAAAAGAAGAACGGGAAATGGCGAATGTATGTTTAATTCACCGATCTAAACAAAGCATGCCCGAAGGACTCTTTTCCCTTACCTCACATCGACCAACTTATCGATGCAACAACGGGGCACGAATTTCTAAGCTTGTTGGATGCCTACTCCGGCTATAACCAAATTCTAATGGATGAAGAAGATAAAAAAAGACTACTTTCATCACTCATCAAGGAATGTACTGCTATAAGGTGATGCTGTTCCGGCTCAAGAATGTATGATCAACGTATCAAAGGTTAGTCACCAAAATGTTCAAAGAACAACTCGGTAAGGCCACAGAGGTTTACATCAACGACACGCTAGTAAAGTCAACAAAGAAAGAGGATCACATTGGTCATCTGAAGGAATCTTTCGAGATATTAAGGTAGTACGGGATGAAACTGAATCCTCAAAACTACACCTTCGGTACAATTTTAGGAAAGTTCCTTGGTTTCCTAGTGTTACAAAGGGGAATCAAGGTCAAACGGGATCAAATCAGGGCCATCGATACAATACTGGAGATACTGACCAGCAAAAAGCAGGTGAGCAAATTAACAGGGCGAATAGCCGCCTTATCAAGGTTCATTTCATGATCCTGGGATAGATGCCACAAATTCTTCAATGTTCTAAGGAAGGACCACGGGCTGCAATAGAACAAATAATGTGTTGACGCCCTGAGAAAACTGAAAACGTATCTATCCTCGCCACCACTACACACCAAAGCGGACCCAGGTAAATGTCTACTTGTGTATCTAGTAGTTTCTGAAGTTGCGGTAAACACATTCTTGGTCTGTGAAAATAAAGGTACGCAGTCTCTGATTTACTATATTAGCAAAATCTTAATCAATGCCGAAATAAGATACCCTCACCTTGAAAAACTAGCTCTGGCATTGGTCATAGCTTCACGGAAGCTTAGACCGTACTTTCAATGTCACCCTATAAAGGTGGTGACAGCGTTCTCCTTAAGAGGTATCCTACATAAACCCAAACTATCGGTAGACTAGTTAAGTGGGTCATAGAACTAAGCGAGCACGACATAACATACCAACCACGAACTGCCATTAAGTTGCAAGTGCTCGCCGACTTCTTCGCTAATTTCAGCACGAAATATTTCCCGAGGTAGATCAGGAAACACTTCGCACTTACCCACATACCGACCTCTAGGTCCTCTACACCGATAGTACCTCTAATGCCTTGGGATCAGGATTGGGACTCATCCTCGAAGTTCCTACAGGTGAAGTAATTCGCCAGTCCATACGATGCCCTGAGATAACTAACAACGAGACCGACTATGAACCTATGATTGCATGTTTGAAGTTAGCCCTCAAATATGGAGCGCGACGACTTGTCCTCTATTGCGACTCTCAACTCATGGTTCACCAATTCACCGGGACTTTCCAAATCAAAGAACAGAGACTGCAAAAGTACCAGTCGGAAATTCACAAACTACTACCAGAATTCGATGAATGACGCCTCAACCAAATACGCAGGGCACAAAATATCAAAGTAGATAGCCTTGCTAAACTAGCTGCAACTACCAAAAATATCAAAAAGGAAAAAGTGGCTACCCTCCTCCATTCCGTAATTGACCACGTCAAGATACATTCTATAAACTTAACTTTGGATTGGCGTAACAGCCTCGTAGCATACTTGCAGGATGGAACGCTCAAGATAAAAAATAAGCCAAAAAACTCTGGGTACAAGCAGCCCGATGTAGCCTCGTAAACAGTGATCTCTACAAAATAACGTTTGGCGGCCCCTAACCAAATGTCTTGGGCCAAATCAAACAAGGCAAGTACTGGAAGAAGTACATGAAGGGCACTGCGGCGCCGACACGGGGAATTGCACCCTCGTCCGATGCCCCATCCACGTTGGGTACTACTAACCCACCATGAAAAAAGAAGCCACAGACTATGTCAGGAGATGTGAACATTGTCAAAAGTACACCCTATTATACATCAAACAGAGGAACTCCTTCATTCCGTCACTTCGCTATAGCCGTTCATAAAGTGGGGAATGTACATAGTCGACACCCTCCCAACAAGACGAGGTAAGGTACGTTTCCTTTTGGTTTTAACTGATTACTTTTCTAAATGGGTGGAAGTATGTGCATACACTCAGATACATGAACAAGAGATCATTGCATTCACATGGAAAAATGTAATATACCAGTTTGGCATCCCCAATGAAATCAGCTACGACAAGGGGCCTCAGTTCGTCGAAAAGAGAACGATTGAATTCTTCAAGAAATGGCACATCAAATGAATACTCTCCATGCCATATCACCTTGCCGCTAATGGTCAAGCCGAATTCTACAATAAATTAATAGTGAATACATTGAAAAAGAAGTTTGAGGATGCTAAAGGGCTATGACTTGAACTACTATCGGAAGTATTATGGGTATACCGCACTATGCCAAAAACCAACACAGGTGAGACACTATATTCACTGGTCTTCAGGGCTGACACGTTATACACGTCGAAGTCGGAGAACCCAGTTTGAGATGCTCCAACAAGAGCGGACCAAGCAACGATAAAAATAGGTTACAAGATCTAGACGAAGTCAAAGAACGGAGAGACATGTCCCATATAAGAATGGTCGTCCAGAAGCAGTAAGTGGAAAGGTACTACAACAAGAGGGCCAAGGTGCAACCGCTTAAACTCGGATATTACATCCTCAAGGCTAAAACACAAGCAGTGAAAGACCCTAATGAGGGAAAACTAGGAACAAATTGGGACAAAAAGTACAAAATCATAGCCACAACAAATAGAGGAGCATTCCTGTTAGAAGAAATGGATGGAAAACTACTCCAAAACAACTGGAATGCCACTAAACTCAAGTACTTCCACTTCTAAAAGAAGGCATCACCTAAGTCGTACTCTTTTTCCCTTACCAGGGTTTGTCCCAATCAGGTTCTCCCGAGTAGGTTTTTAATGAGGCGGCAATGGAGGCGCCTCGAGAATCAAAGTACTGTTCATTACCCCGACCCGTCGACATGGTCTCCGGGGCGAAATAATGAAGGGATTGGATATAGATAATCGCATCCATTGTATGTAAAGAACCAAATCTCCATTGTATGTATAGAAACAAATCTCCATTGCATGTATAGAATCAAATCTCCATTGTATGTACAAAATCAAATCTCCATTATATGTACATAATCAAATCTCCGTTATATGTATAGAATCAAATCTCCATTGTATGTACAGAATGGAATCTCCATTGTATGTGCAAAATCAAATCTCCTTTAGCCGACATGTGACCCTTACAATTATACAATCAAACATCCATCGCATTAAAAAAATCAACACGTCTTCCTACGGGAACACGATAAGATCTCCAAGCAATGGCCAAGGCTATAAATAAAAACATGAATTTGACCTCGTTCAAACTGCGACGGGATACTACTTTGATGACAGTTCGAAGCAACATCCCAATGGCCAAGGCCATCGAAAAAATATGAGTTCGACCTCGTTCGAACTGCAACGTGATACTACTTCGACGACAGTTTGAAGCGACATCTGAATGGCCAAGGCCATCGACAAAATATGAGTTCGACCTCATTCGAACTGCAATGGGATACTACTTCGATGATAGTTCGAAGAAACATCCCAATGGCCAAGGCCATCGACAAAATATGAGTTCGACATCGTTCAAACTGCAACGAGAAACTACTTCGACAATAGCTCGAAGCAACATCTCAATGGCCAAGGCCATCGACACAATATGAGTTCGACCTCATTTGAACTACGATGGGATACTACTTCGATGACAGTTCGAAGCAATATCCCAATGGCCAAGGTCATCGACAAAAGATGAGTTCGACCTTGTTAAACTACGAGGGAATACTACTTTGACGATAGTTCGAAGCAATATCTCAATGGCCAAGGCCATTGACAAAACATGAGTTCGACCTCCTCCAAACTACAATGGTATAATACTTCGACGATAGTTCGAAGGAGCATCCCAATAGCCAAGAGAAAAAATAAGAGGAAAATTAACCACCCAAAAATTAATAGCTCAACAAGTACCCCGGGGTACCAGGGAAATTACAAACAACACCAACCCGTCGACAAAATAAAGTCTACATTGTACAAAATACTATCTACACCAATCCTTACAAAAAAATCCCCAAAACAAAATAAAAACACAAGAGAAGGCTACACATCATACCCGATAGGATAAACATCATTGTACCAAGAGTCTGAAGTCAAACGGTTCGCCTCATCCGAGTGGACGTCATCACTATCAGGAGTATAAGGTCGTACCCACATGCCTCACGAGCGGCACGAGTTTCATTGTGCACATTTTGAAGCTCCTCCTCGGTTGCCCTCCCTTTGGCATGAAAATCCTTGTACACGTCAAGCCGAGCCTCAACAAGAACCCACAACTCATATATGTGACAAGGAACGACCGATTCAGTTGAAGGGTGGGACGTGGAAGGTTGAGAACGTCGGGTTGCATCCTCTGTTCTCAGCAAGGCCACCTGCCCATTCAGAATAGATATCTTTGCCTCCAACTCTTTAACACGCCCTTCAAGCCCCACAACCTTAAGATTAGAGGCCATCTCTCCCCGGTCAACTCCGACCTAGAAATACGGAGGGCATCTTCCAAAGATATCATTTCAGAAATAGCTGTTGCCAGTTTATCATCACTAACGTCCATCTCACCCTTAAGCCCCTCAATCCTCGCTGCATTAGCACTCAACTCTGCGGTCAAGTCGGCCACCTTCGCTTTTAAGTCGGCATTCTTAGCCATCACCCCATGCTCAACTCCAGCTCATCCTCCTTCGCCTTAAGGGAGGCCTCCAACTCACTATTGCGGGCGACAACCTTCACGAGCTCCTCATCCCTCTCCCTTAGCTCTTCAACCTTGCACTCCAGTTGGTCCTACTTTTGTTTTAGCCCTTCATGAAACAGTTGAAACTCCGGGTCCCGAGTATAAATGTCAGCCATCACACGATGCTTAGCACGATACTGTTGAAACTTGGACGACATCTTCTCATATACGGCCGTTCTCTTCCTCTCCCGACGCTCGCGCTCGGTCTTCATGATGAGGGTCTAGCAAGAAATAAAGTGATTAAAAATAAAACACATGATGACAACATTGCACAAGCCCAACAACGAAATGAGAAAAAGATAAACTTACCTGCAACTTCTGAGATAACTCCACATAGCTCATCACCCCGAGCACCTCAATTCCGGGGCCACATATAGAGGAGCCAAAATAGATGCCGCTTGCTCATAGTTCGATAACAAGTTCAAATCCCTTGTGATAACTATATGGCGACCATTCCCCCCACTCTAACCTCCATGTGAGTATGGCGACCTACAACTTTCTTGACCTCCTTCGGATCGACGTCCGAACCTGAACCTCCCCCCTCGATATGGTAGCCTCCAACATTGGATGATCCACCGCACTCGGCAGAGTGCATAGAGCCGGTTCCTAGGTGAACACCTTGGGTCTGAGGAGATCTCCCTGAAAATATGTCATCGGCTATAATCTTAGGTGCAGGTGCCGTCTGCAATGCCCCATTTCTGTCAGCATCAACAATTATACTTTTCCTAAGCTCTATTCTCCTCCTTTTCCTCGACAACAACTCGTGCCCATGAGAGGATTCGTCCAAAATATGAGGAGTCGGAATTGAAGAAGCCTTCTCCCTCACAATCACGACTTGAGAAAGGCAATCTAATTGAACAAGTTGAGGATGACCTTCCCGGCAGATTTATTCAAAATAAACTATGTGGCCGTAGCAGCAACGGCCTGTCGAAATACGAGAATTGGCACACTCTGCCTGGAAACTCCTCGGCCAGCCATTGCAAATAATTCAAATTAATGGACGACAACATATAACTGAAAAAAGGCATTCACCAGTTGGAACACTAGGGCCGTAACGCTTTACAAAAGAAGGCCAATCTCTTGTCTCACTGCATGGGGTAACAAATGAGCCACCCAATCCTTATGCCTATAATAAGGCTGAGCGTACATCCTAGAACTGCAAACAAGATGCAAACTAACTTTATAACAAATAACAGATAAAGGAAGAACAAAGAGAGTGGCGTCGCTTACAGGTTTCGTTCCATCGCTCTGTGAATTAGTGGAATCAGAAACGATATGCTTGATTTTGACGATGAATTACTTGCACTAACACTTGCGGCTTGCTCGATCGTCCGTCCCAACTACCAACCCTTTCGTGCCATAGTGCCTCAAATGCACCGTGGTACTTCTGTGGAAGCCGGGTGAGAACAGGTGCAAAATGTGGTGAACAAAAACATTACATCCCTCCAGTTCTACGTACATAATTAGCAGCAGAAGCACCTTAAGGGTATACGACGAAAGTTGCACCGGGAAAAAGTGGTAGAACCTACAGAATTCCTCCCCTAAGGCAAAATATGAGAAGTGTAGCCAATCACGAAAGGATACTCATAGAAGGCGTAGTGCCCAGGCCTGTGAATCGACAAAGTCCCTCCCCGCTGGAATCATGTCAACATGAGCGGGAATGTTGTATTTTGTACGAAGAGCGTCAATATGAGCCTACTCCATCTCAGAAAGTGCGGGGGCAAGAGTGGGAGAAAGATCTTTTATGAAGTCATACGAGACATAGGATGTTTGGGTAATAGCTCCTCCACCGTGTGAAGACTATCACCCTCCTCTATCCCCATGTCTTCGGCGTTCGGAGGAGGCACCGCGGACAATGGGGTGGCCTTAGCGACCCCTTCACGAGAATGATATAACCGTAGCTTAACTTCGTTCAAAGAAATACTGATGTAGAGAAATGGTAGAGGAAGGGATCATGAACGAAGAATAGGGGAAGAAGAAGCAGAAATGTACCAGAGCAAATTCGGAGAGCTACAGAGAGGTTATCAGTAATGAAATGGCCAAGAACTTCTTAAAAAATAAACCCTCCACTTATTTATAGGGTTGGGTGACACTAGAATAAAAGTGAAAGGCCACAGAGTGCGCTGGGATCAAAGCATCAAACCATAAACTCCTGCCTCAAAAACATGTGCAATGATGACGCTCTTGAGGATGACATCATCTCCTGATAAATGCTTTGTCCGGTATCTTATCAAACATACTGATCATCTTCCATTGGCCATGCCGTAACGTCTCAAAAGGTCAAATGTCTCCATAGGGATACATGAGGTCTGCTCATCGATGATGCACCAGGTTGCAACCCCGATAAGCGAAGGGACTAACTGTATGGGTCCAAATTTGACATATGATGACCATTGATGAGCACGACGAATGACGGATTTTCCCCGACTGGACGTCTTGAGAGAAATGACCTGAAGATAGACGAAAAGTTGTATGACCCTTGCAAGGGTGTAGGCCCAATAGGGAACATTAAAAATATTCCTTCGAATATTCCATGTGCTTTGTCCTTTATTGCTTAAGAGGTGTTGAGTCCTCGTATATAAATAAGGGCAATAAGCTTGTAAAGGGGTAGATGAAAAAGAGAATATTATTTTTTACGTACAAGAAGTGTTCATTTTATCTATCTTTCATTCTAAAGACCATTATACTTAGTTATAATTTATCCATCATCTTTGACTGACAAAGTTGAAATATGAACTATATGAATAAAAAATGGAATTGAAAGGAAAACTTATTTGCGATCTTAAAGGATTTGAAATTTTCTTAGTAAAGAAAGTTACCTGTCTAACGAAGCGAAGGAAGGAAATAATTTCTCTATTCTCATATTAAGCTATTGTTCCTTTAATTTAGTACTATGAGTTATGAAATTGATATAAGAAAATAGAAATAAGACTGAGAGTCCGAAGTATATTGTTGAACAAAGACCTTTTAAGAAAAGCCTTTGACTCACCCTTCACTTTCTTAACTTTTGTCAGAAACAACTACTACTTTGTTCACTTTTTATCGTCCTCCCAATCAGATTTATACTAAGGTATAAAGCTCACTAGACTTTCATCTGCTGATATAAAGTCCTAGATCAAAGCAGATAATTTCATAATTATGACGGACTCCTCTTACATTATGGACAACTAAGGCCTAGGGGCAGTGTCACACCTGAAAAAAATCATAATATGGAAAAGCCAGCTGGTCAAAGTGGGAAAGGCAAAGCAAACCCCATCAATGCCTCTATGTCCATCAAATCATCACTTTGGTGGTCTCCATTCTTTCATTCAATATTCATACACTACTTTTCCTTCATTTATCACTATGGTGGGGTTCTGCATTTTCCCATTCAATCAATACACTCTCTCCTTCATTCTTTTTTACTTAGATGTACTCCACTATCACATTCAATCATACACTATTTTTCCTTCCAACGGTAAAGAAAGCAAAGAAAGGTAACTCAAAAAGTGCATTTCAAACATCACATGACAAGAAGGAGCGGAGTTATTACGCGAGATACGGGTTCGATAAAATTCAGTAAGGCTTAAACTTTGTATTTGTCTTAATAATTTTATTGAGTATAAAATTTATTAATTTAAAATTCAGTAATTTAAACAAACAACAGTTTCGAGCTCGTTAACTTTAAATCTTGGTTTCGCAGCTTATGTTTACTCTAGAGTGCTTATATACGTAATGAACATTCTCACGAGGCAATTTATCTCTGTTTATACATGTTGATTATACAGAAGGAGACAATATCTGGTGTCTACCACATTGTAATTTATCCCTGATGAATAAAGGGCACAATTAAACATTTTCAGGCATAATTTTCCAGGCCGCTCAGAACATAAGATTGGTAAGGGTATAATGGCTGAACTTTATACATTAATTTTGTCGGTATAAGTTCAACAAAGCGTTAATTTGTCACACCTTCAGATATTAGAAGCTCAAGGAAGATCATACTAGTGACTATATAGTTGAATTAAATCAAAGGAGAAAGAAGAGATGTATACACAATTCCTATACACAAGACTGACGATGTCAATATGTCATTCAGTAACTTACTGACAGAAGCCTTTCATTTTCATTAGATACCCGAAGTGCGGAGGCACCAACTTTAACGCATATATCCTTTTATAGGAATCCGGAACCAAAATATGATTCTTTTGAACTCATATCACTTTTCCAGGTGAAAAAAAAAGTTATATCATTTTACATAACACGCATTTATAAATCGCGTTTTATCTTAAAGATCGTTTGAGACATTAAGGTAAAATACAGTTCATAACCGCTTTTTATATAAAACACGGTAACTAATCGTGATTTATATAGTAGCTGATAAGACGGTTATATAAAGCGATATACATTACCGTGTTTTATATAAAATGCAGTAGTAAACCGTATTTTGTATACATAAATAATAGATTCCTTCCCTTTCCCTACGTTTCTGCCTAGAACCCTCCCCTTCCTTTTAAAAAAATACAACGGTCCCCCTTCTATTAACGTCCCAAAAAGCTCGTGTGGACCCCACCCATCCCGCAAAAAGTAGATATTATTGGTCTCACATCCTAGCCAAGCCTTCTATTATTGTGGGTTGCTTGTTTCGGAGTCAAATTTTCAAATCTTCAACTTTCCGAAAAATATAATTCGAGGTATTCCGATTTAGTTTATGTCCAAACTAGAATAAATAATGTATATTAATTATTTTGAATGTGTTGTATGTTTTGTGTTTTTTTTTGCGGTTAAATTGGTATGCAATTTTTATCTGGACTAAAATATTAATGTTGTAAAAAAAATGTAAAAATTTTGAAATCCTTATTATTTCTTAATAAAAATATTAATAAATTACTATTAATGATTTATATGTATTTTTGTGATTATAATGTATTTGTTGTGTTTTATCTGGTTTAAATTATTTATTTGCTAAAAGACTAGTAATATAATGCCTTCTAGGATAGTAAAATGTAATGCCTTTTAGCGTAGTAAAATGTAGTGGCTCTTAGCATAGTATAATATAGAGTCTTTTAGCGTAATAAAATGCAGTGTCTTTTAGTGTAGTTTCCCTATAGATTAAGTATCTCTTATGCTAAAAAATACGTCAAAATAACTGATAGATCAAGCACAAACTTTGTCCAATTTATAGTCAACATATATTTGGTGCTACAGGACCGTAAATATCGAGCTTAGGAACCCATATATGAATATTTAATAATTAAATATTTTATAATTATGAACATTAACTTTTAATTTACAAACAAACATATAAAATTATAAAACTAACAAATAGAAGAATTCAGGATAAATTGGTGCTACTGAGCTCCAAATATCGAGCTAAAAACCCATTTGTGAATATTTAATTATAAAATTAATTATTTAATTTATAAATTAACATATAAAATTTATAATAAAGCTAACACATACAAGAATTCAGGATAAATTGATGCTACTGGGCTCCAAATATGGAGCCTGAAACCTATATGTGAATATTTATTTATATAAAAATAATTATTTAATTTGTAAACTAACATATAAAATTATAATAAAACTAATACATACAAGAATCCAGGATAAATTGGTGCTACTAGGCTCCAAGTATGGAGTATGGAACCCATATGTGAATATTTATTTTAAAAAAATAATTATTTAATTTACAAACTAATGTAAAATAATAAAACTAACACGGAAGAAATCAGGATAAATTGGTGCCTCTGGCTCCAAATATCGAGCCTGGAACCAATATGTGAATATTTATTTACAAAAATTTATTATTTAATTTTATAACTAACATCTAAATTATAAAACTAACGCATAGGATATCTTGGTGCTACTAGGCCTCAAATATCGAGCCTGGAACCCTTATATAAATATTGTATAATTATAAAAATTTAATTATTTAATTTACAAACAAACATATAAAATTATATAATTAACATTTGATTAATGTTGTCTAATTTACAATAGACGATATGGAGGTGCTGCCTATTCATCTCGGACCTTCTAACGATGGCCTACTCTCGTTACAGGGTGATAATAGGTCCGCCCACATATGGAAGGGTGAGTTACTAACCCAAACTCTCCGTTCCAGGAAAGTGGATGACATGTGGGACTTTCCGCATGACAGAGTTCTCCATGACCTCATAGTTGCTTGCGGGAAACGAGTTTCTACAGGATGGTTGAGATCGAGCAGTTGCATCTCGATTGGTCTTTGATCACGATCTTGATAGAGCGGTGATGACCGGAGATGCACACATTCCACCTGTCTATTGGCGAGGCCACCGTCACACTGCAGGACGTAAAGATTTAATATGGGCTGTCCGTTACTCTGCCGCCTGGCATGAGAGAGATGACACGTGTGAAGTACCTGGACATGCTGCAATTGCTCACTACTTTCGAACTAGAAGATGAGAATGTACTGCATGGGACCCATCATTTTCTATTGACGACTATTCGATTGTGATGGGAGGCATTGCATCCTCAAATCGATTTCGATACGCCGCATTATCATGTTGAGCGGTATATGAGGTTCCTGCTACTCCTGTTGTTTGGATGGGTCTTATTCCTGAACACTTTGGGGAACATAGTCAGCTTGAGATTTCTTATCATCTTGAGCAGCTAGATGATTTACCCCAGTGTAGCTGGGGCTCAGCGATTCTCGCCTACTTGTACAATTATACGTGCCAGGCGAGCATGGGCACCTAACGTGAGGTTGCTAGATTCTTGCCGCTACTACATGTGACAACATATTTGAATACTCTATTCATTTTAACATACCTAGTAAAGATATATCTTATATTTTATGCCAACTTTTTATGTTAGGTCTGGGCCTGGGAGAGGTATCTGCAGTTGGAGGCACCTCCACCACCATTAGATCCAGATGTACCACCAGAGTTGCTCCCTCTAGCTAGGAGGTAGATACTCCAACGGGGACATATGCGCGAGTATGAGGATCGACATAATCTATTCTTGTTCAAGGATATATTGGATTTGCTGGATAGCACACGGGGTAAATGCATATCTAATTTTACTTGTCATTGCATTAAACACAAGTTATACTGACATTTTATGTTCTTCTCTAACAGTTCATATGGATGCCATACAGCGACGCGCTAATAGCTGGCTTGAACGATTATTGCTCTGCCAGACGACTTATGTGGGGCTTTTCCGTCCCGTTGTTCTTCCTTGATATTATGGATCATCATGCCACTGAGCGGGTACTTCTCCAGTTTGGCAGACCATAGATCGTACCGACACCACCCACCTAGGAGACCATACTTACCAGCGGGATGATCGTACCAGGGTAGACGACCAATATTTAGCATGGCTACAGGATCAGATATTTACTTGAGACTAGCAATTAGACCTTATTTATCCTCTCTTCACATAGTTGGATAGATACTGAGCATGATTATATGCCCTGATACCGCGGCGTTACCCGATTTTTTATCGGAACCCCATTCATCGGGCTGGCGGTCAGTACGTTCCTTACGCTGGGAGGCACGAGGCACAAGTATATTATTTGGCATTCTTACTTATAAAATTTGATATAATAGCATTCTGTAATTTATAATTTACATGTTGTGTAGGCTATTGGTCTACATTTAGTCCACCAGTTGGGACTACAGATGCAGCAACATGTCGGCGATCCTGCTGTCGCTTTGTAGGAGTATGGCCGACAAGTTACAAAGTTGGCTGCTCTAACACTTCATCGAGCCAGAGAGGACGAGCGCTTAAAGCACGTCCCTACTTATGTGGCACCATAGCACTACCATCGAGGTATGCCTGTCCCACGAGCAAGGGGGCGACAAGGCAGGGCTATCCCACGAGGCAGGGCTGTCCCACGGGGTTGTGGGGGCCAATGAGAAGGTGCCCCAACAAGAGGGCGTTGATGCACATGTTCAGGCCCCTGATGAGGATGTTGGAGATGATCTGCCGGTTGACCTCCATCAGCTAGACGAGCATCCCAGCAATATGCCGTCTTACAGCCTACAGATGGCGTTCACTCCAGCCGTATCACAGATGATCCCGTCATATCCATTGTGATCTCGTGCATGAGCATTACCAAATATAATTGGGAGTAGGTGTTTTTATGCCCATTGACCGCTGCTGAGGATTGGCCAACCCAAGTTGTGGATAGAGGGTGCCGGCTGAGTTATGGCTCATCGTCGACGGGTGTAGTGGATCTTTTTACAGACATGATTGGTGCTTGTTACCTTGAGTTTAACGTCAAGGATAATGAAACTCTAAGAGACTTTTTGGGGACTCCGCATGAAGACCGGAATTTTTTTGATATAAATGAAAGAAATATACGTAAAGGTTGAAGACATTCACAATAATGAGGTTGCGCAAAGTAAAGATAACCCTCGATCATCGAATGGTTATTACGGAGCAGTTTTAGCCGAACAGGTTTCAGCTGAAAGAGTTTGGTTGGATCTAATCTTATCTCCACGGGTGAAGAAGGAACGAGGAAATAATTTCTCTCCTACTTTACATAACCCACAAGACGAATGGTAAACTTCAATTTTCCTTTGTATTATAATATTTTTTTTGTTGTAATAAATTTATATTACCACTCATATATTCCACAAGAGGTACCGTCCAGATATGAATTTTACAAGTTATGAACCAACGCCTAGTTGGAATATGCATGGTTTTAGTATTGGATCATGGTGGTCCATCCGAGAGTCATCACCAACAGGATAATGTCCATCATGGAATGTCAATACATTATAACTTGCAAGTGAAGTGATATAGCTATATGTAAAGTATTTATCAATTTGACTAGCTTATTATTTTGTTGTTTGTGTAGTGAAAACAAGAAACTTAATGGTCCTTTCCTCACTTAGTTGCCCGTAGATGATGTATTTACTCGAGATTTGGCAGATGCGCATAGTCAGGAAGATAATAGTGATTATGACAACAATGCCAATGAGTCTGGAGATGACATACCCTTCCCTGACGAGGGTGATGATGAGGAGGAAGAGAATGCCGAACTTGGTTTGATGAGGGAGCATGCTCCACCTCCTGTTAGTCCAAGAGTGTACGAGTCCCACATGTTATTTCATTCAAAGCATATTCCTTACCTTGATCATTTCCCAAGTATGCCAGATGTGAATATCCTCACAAGGGATTTTGAAAAAATTCAGACAACAATATGGGATGAGCCTAGACCAACGGTGCTAGCAAAGGGCATTTTTTTCCTGATAAATGCGCCTAAGCACGGCGGCAAAAATGTACAGTGTAAAAAAGTATCGTGAGATCATGGTATGGGAGTAAAGTCCAGATGTATACAAGGTTATTTTCCATAGATGGTGTACAGGTTGTCACTAGATGCTGCATACGTGCAAGAAGAAAACATGTATGTGGAAAGTGGGTAAATATAGTGACACCCACATTTGTGAAATAGACTCATTCAATGGTAATCACTTCAACTTAGATGTTCACTTGATTTCTCTTGTCCGGATTCCACACATTGAAGCTTCCATAAGGCACAAGATCAAAAAGTGTATTACATTCATCCACTAGCAATATGGGTGTACTATTACCAAAAGAAAAGCATATCTCGGGCCCAAACGTGCATTTGAAATTGTTTATGGTGACTGGAATAAGTCATTTGTATCTCTATCTAGGTACATGGACGCATTTCAAGACTTTAACTCGGGACTATTGTTGAATAGAAGCTTGAGCGGGACACATGAATACCGAAATATATATTCAAATATGTGTTCTGGCATTTAAACTAACAATTGATGGTTTTGTGCATTGTCGTCCAGTAATATCCATAGGCGGTACTCATGTCTATGGAAAGTGTGGTATTAAGTTGTTGATCGCTGTTGCAGTAGATGCTAATGAACAAATATTTCCCCCCAGATTTTGCCATTTGTGCCAATGAAATCCAAGAGACATGGACGTTATTTTTGAACCACTTGAAGCAGCACGTTGTCAGGTGACGTTCATGTATTTGTCTAATATCTGATCGGCGCGGGGGTATATTAAGTTATGTAAAGCATTTTCTCGAATGATAGGAACCCTACACATACCACCGCTACTGTATGAGGCACCCGAATGCCAATTTCCAGAAGAAATATCCCAACAAATACTTGCATGATTTAATTGGATGGCTGCAACTGATCACCACGAGTGCAAATTTAGTAGGCGGATGGAATTGATCCGGCATGAAGGTGAAAGAGCCTATCATTGGTTGATGCGACATGAGCTTCACAAGTGGACATTGCATGCGGATGGTGGCAGACGATGGGGAACCCTAACTACAAATGTGTCGGAGTCTTTCAATGGGTTATTGAAGTTTGCACATTGTTGCTTGTCACTGGCATGGTGCGGATGTCATTCAAACAAATAGAGGAGAAGTTTGTTGAAAGGCATAGAGGTGCATCAAAATTAATGGAGAGGGGTGTTGAATTTATGACAATACTAATGAAAAGATTTTAGAAATACAGGAGGCAAGCATATTGGTATTCATTTTTATAGTATTTCAACGAGTGACATATTTTTAAATTTCGCACCACTATCCATCAAAACTAGGGGAATAATATACACACCGCAAATAAAGTCATTATATTGTGTTCTTATGGGAAATGGTCCATTTACCACATGCGGTGCTCACATGCCATCAAGTACTTTCAACATACAAGTTTAGGACCAACCAACTATGTTGATAAGCAATATAGTGTTGTTGCATACTTAAACACACATAATGGGCAGTTGTAGCAAGTGAATGCTGAGCATTATTGGCCGCCAGAACCATTTAAAATATTGTGTAACAAAGACTATTTGCGTAACTATAAGTACAAAAAAATGCATATACATAACCAAATGGATGTTGGTGATACCATTTTATGCGCGTAATTGTGGCATATGCTCGCAAATAGGACACGACCGTCGTAAATGTCCTTCAGCTGGTTTGGGTGGCGTTGGTAATATAAATCCTATTGTAAGTTCCCTAATGTTCCCAACTATAAAGGATACATGTAGTATTTTATTTTCATAATGTGTTTGTAATAAGTGTATGCACTTGTTTATCTTGCAGAATGTATGAAAGAAAATTATATTTCCATTACTGATATATTTTTTTGATATTTAACATTAATACTTCAATACAACAATCTAAAATAAACCTATTTAAGAAACCAAAAAATGATCATTCGCCATTATCGTTGTTGTCTGACACTATTTCATTGTCACCGTCTTTAACTTTATTGTCAACATCGGGACCGAGAGCATCGTAATCTAGGCTCTAGTTGACACACATTTCTCACATTTCATCACTATCATCAATATGACCACTTGCCTAATTTCTACAACAATACGGGATACCTGTATCCAACATCTGTGGTAGGAACGTAGGTAGTCCCTCCCACTAGACAATTGTTGGGAAAATAAGATAATCATTGTATCTATGCAATTTATCATTTTCTAATAAATTCCAGTATTGATCCTCCGCTCCTCTCAAGAAGTTGAGATCATCCATTGAATGATGAACAACAAGTGCCTTTTCTATCTTTAGAATCTCCTTCATCAGATGGCTAATCACTTCTGGTTCATTTTTGTGTGTGTTTGTTTGGAAGGCTGCAGACATTGCTTGTGGAACAAAAAGCTCATTCCAGCGACACAGTACTTCGTAATCACACCGATTTGAGTAAAGAGGAACCCATTGTAATTTTTTGTCCCAAATTTGCATACTTTCAGGCTTTGTAGAATGCGTTTCGCCCTCAATGGAAAACACCATACCACTTGTCATCACTCAAGTCAGTGTAACAACCTAGCATATGTTTTTCAAGGTAGGGATCGATAATGTTAAGACGTGATCTACAGGGATCTATTGAACTACCTTCACACTTTTGCCTCTTTTTGAACCACTTGTTAAATATTAGTGGCATTTCTTTGAAAAGAATATGACTTGGTTCAGCTTAAGAAGCTTTCTTATACCTGAAATAATGACTACCATGTGAAACATATTGCAGTTACATACCAGGTTATCTGTCTTGTCTTGTTGAGCTGATAGAGCTGTCGTTCTACAAAAGCAGCTCGCCTAGAAAAGCTCTATTGCACCGTAAATAATCATTAGCACGCAAAGTATAGCACGGTTACATGCCATGTTATATGTGTTGTCTTGTCGAGCTGATAATGCTGTCGTTCTGCCAAAGTGACTCGCTTGGAAAAGCTGTATTGTACCGTAAAGAATCATTAGCACTCGAAGTGCCTTGCCTGTAAATAACTAGAGAATTATAGTTATTATCTGCGCTTAACCAAAACAAATAGCAACACTTTCCATAAAGCATGATTTTTTTCTCATTAAGAAATGTCTCAATGATTTTTGAAAAACGATGTATGGTGTCGTACTATTGGGAGGATGGTCATGTTGGCGCAAATACTGGATGTGTGTAAATAGGTTTGGAGGCAACAATGGAAATTTTTGAAATTTTGAGGTATGGCTTGATGAACCCTGTGAGCAAGAATAGTACAAATGATATTTGCAGTATCTTCATGATATGAACAAAAGATATGAACGTGATCAGATTGAAATGCAATGAGAAATTGTAGCGTTGAAGAAGAAACTAAAAGAGGCAGAAAAAGAAAAAAATAAGCTGGAAGATAAATAAGTGGTTGGAGCAGAGAATAATAGGCAGTCGTGACTAAACAATGACATGTATATGTTTAGTGTAGTACTTTATATTTATGTTTTCCATGTTAAATAATTTTATTAGTTGCACTGAATTTAAATTATGTTAAGTTGCTATATTTGTGTTTGTGTTTTAGTATTAAAATAAATATTGGAACAAGGAAATAAAAACATAATGCACATATAATGTAAACATATAATATTATTGTTATTATTTACATAAAATACAAAAAAAATTAATGTGTCCCACAGCCTGTGTGCTTTAATGCAGCAACTGGCGTGAGGCGCATCCCATCCCACCCGGATATGCTATTAGGATCATCCTCCTCACATCGACTCTTTATCGCAGAATGCGCTGTAACATGATTGTCAGTAATGTTAGTAGGATCGATAGAAGGGGGTCGTTGGTCCATTAGCAACCTACAGAAGAATAAGTCAGCTCATTATATGAAAATATATTAGTAATGTACGTGTTAAGTAAAAAAAATTAAATTGACTTTCATGGTCTCGTCGGGCTCCTGAATATAAGCATCCATCACATCCAGGTCAGCATCGCACAAAGTGGTCTTTGTGATGGGCGGGGATGAAGCCTTAATAAGAAAATTATAAAGTTATTCATGGCGAATCAACGAGATAAAAACAAATTTAAATTTAATAGTAATACAAGCATACCTATGCTAGTGAAAGAACATCAGCACCCGTTGATGATGAGCCATAGCTCAGACAACGCCCACCATTCACATCTCGGGTCGCCCGATCCTCAACAGTGGTTGATGGATTGAAAAGTACTGATCCCAATCCTCTCCGGTAATGCTTGTGTCCGTGATCAATAATGTATCTAACGGGGTCACCTGTGAAGTCGTTGAAGTGAGCTGCAGCTGAAGGATGAATGACGACACGTTGTTGTGATGTTCGTCTAGCTGATGGAGGTCAGTCGGCATATCAGCTTCAACATCCTCAACAGATGCCTCTACGCCCCCTTGCTGGGGACAACCTCCTCGCCGCCCCTATGACCCTGTAGGACAACCTTGCCTCGTGGGGCACCCCTGCCTCGTGGGACAGCCCTACCTCGTGCTCCCCTACCTTGTGGGATATCCCTACCTCGATGGTAGTGCTCTGGTGCCACATAAATAGAGTCCTGTACTAAGCGCTCATCCTCTCGGGCTAGCTTCAGTGTCAGAGCAACCAACTCTGTAACCTGCCAGTCATACTCGTGCAAAATAGCCGCTCCCTCATCGGCATCCTGCTGCATTTGTAGTCCCAACTGATCAAATAGATGTAGGCCACTTGCCTTCACAGTATGTAAAATATAAATTACGGAATGCTAGGTCACAGTTATAAGTAATAATACTAAATAACATATTAGTGCCTTGTGCTTCCCATCATATGGAACATATGGACCGCCAACTGGATGAATAAGATTCCCAAAAAAAATTTGGGTAATGCCGCGGTACCAGCTTATATAATCATGCTCAGTATCCGTCCGACTCGGTGAAGGAGGGTGGAATCAGGTCAAATCCCCGGTCCCAAGTATCGATCTGATCCTTTAGCCGTGTTAAGTATGCTTCGTCCACCTTAGAATGATCATCCCATCAAAAATGTATGGTCTGCCAGGTGGGTGGTGTCGGTAAGAGCTGCAGATGGCCAAACTAGCAAAGTACCTGCTCGGTGGCATGATGCTCCATAATATCAAGGAATATCAACGGGACGGAAGATACCCACATAAGCCGGCCGACCGAGCAATAATAAGGCAAGGCAGTTATAAACGCATTGATGTATGGCGTCCATATGAACTATTAAGTAACAACAGAAAACCTGAGTATACGCAACATATGTGAAGCTATGACAAGTAAACTTAGACATACATTTACCTGTGCGCCCTCCCGCAAATCCAAGATATCTTTGCACAAGGAGAGATTATGTTGAGCCGCGTACTCACGCGTATATTCCCGCTGGAGAATCCACCTGCTAGCTAGATGGAGCAACGGAGGTGGTACATCCAGAACTAATGGTGGTATAGGGGGTTGCAACTGCAGGAACCGCTCCCAAGCCCAAATCTAACATAAATATTTGACATAAAATTTAAGATATATTTTTACTAGGTATGTTAAAATGAATAGAGTGTTCGACTATGTTGTCACCTATTGTAGCGGCAAAAATCCATCAACATCACCCTGGGTACCCATGCTCGCCCGACACATAGGTGAGAACAGTAGCACCCCAGCTGTACTGGGGTAAATAATCTACCTGTTTAAGATGATGAAGAAATATCAAGCTGACTAGGTTCCCCGAAGTGTTCAGGAACAAGACCCCTCCAAACATAAGGAGTAGCAGCAACCTCGTATACTGGTGAACATGATAAATCGGTGTATCACCATCGATGTCTGGATGCAATGTCTCTAAATACTCTCGAAGTCATAAATGGAAAATGACTGGTCCCAGCCAGTATATTCTCATCCAGTTGACAGAAACTAGTGAGCTGCTGCAACATGTCCAGGTACTGCACACCTGTCATCTCTCTCATGGCATGTGACAGAGTAATGAGGTGTCCATTAATGGGAAACCCATATATAACCTCCACGCCCGCTGTGTGATGGTGGCCTCGCCAATGATCAAGTGGAATGTGTGCGTCTCCGATCGATACCACTCTATCAAGGTCGTGACAAAAGACCTACTGAGTTGCAGCCGCCCGATCTCCAAAATCTTGTTGAAGCCCGTATCCTCCAGGCGTTTGACTACAATGGGATGGAGCTGACGGTCTTTTAGAAAGTCCCACATGTTGCCACTCTCCTGATGCGGAGAGTCTGGGCCACCAACTCTCCCACCCATATGTGGGTGGACCTATGATCCCCCTGTAACGATAGTAGCTCACCCCTGGAAGGTCCGGGATGAATAGGTGGCACCTCCATGTCGTCTACTATAAATTAATCAACATTAATTACATGTTAGTTTTATAATTTTATATGTTTGTTTGTAAATTAAATAATTATTTTTAAGAATTATACAATATTTAATTATTATATATTCACATAAAGGTTTCAGGCTCGATATTTGAGGCCCAGTAGCACCAAGATATCCTGCATTATTGTATGTGTTAGTTTTCTTATTTTACATATTATTTTTATGTTTGTTTGTGAATTAAATAACTAAGTTTATAATTATATATTATTTAATTATTATGCATTCACACAAGGGTTCCAGGCTAGATATTTGCGGCCTAGTAGTATTAAGACATCCTAAATTCTTGTATGTATTGTTTTATTATTTTACATGTTAGTTTTATAATTTTATATGTTTGTTTGTAAATTAAATAATTAATTTTTATAATTATACAATATATATTCACACATAGTTTTCAGGCTCGATATTTGAGGCTCATTAGCACCAAGATATCCTGAATTCTTGTATGTATTAGTTTATTATTTTACATGTTAGTTTTATAATTTTATATGTTTGTTTGTAAATTAAATAATTAATTTTTATAATTGTACAATATTTAAATAGTAAATATTTGCATATGAGTTCCAGGCTCGATATTTGTGGTCCACTAGCACCAAGATATTCGAAAAGTATTGTTCTTTTCCCATGTTATTTTTTCTACGATCGTTGACGATAATTGGACAGAGTTTGTGTTTGATCTATCAGTTATTTTAATGTATTTTTGAGTATAAGAGATACTTAAATTACATGGATACTATGCTAAAGGGCACTATATTTTAGTACACTAAAAGATAATACATTTTGCTACCCTAAAAGGGCACTATATTACTAGTCTTTAAGAAAATAATTATTATAAAATAGATAAAAAAATATTTAATCATAAAACATTCACGAAAATACATAAACTACAATAAAGAAAGTTTTTATATATTTTTTTAACCAATAACAATGATTTCTCCATTTTTTCATATATTTTTAGCACACTAATATCTATTTCCGGATAAAAATAATATACCAGTTTAGTCGCAAAAAATACACAAAACAACATAGAATAAAACAACTAATATGCCATTTTTATATGAGTTTCGGCAAAAACTAAATTGGAATACCTCGATTTATGTTTTTTGAAAAGTTGAAGAATTGAAGATTTGAGTCCGAAACGAGCAACCCACAACGAGAGAAGACCTTAACTAGGATGTGGGACCATCACTCTTTACTCTTTATGGGATGGGTAGGGTCCACTCAAGTTTGTTTGGGTCGTTAATGGAGAGGGGGATCGCTGGAACGAATTTTAAAAATGGGGGGTTGCTTTCTGTTCTGAACATGGGGAAGGGAAGGGGACATGTAATGAAGATGTAAAGCATGGTTAATAAAGCGTTTTATGTAAAGCGCTTTATCAAACTACATTTTAATTAAATGTCTTATCAACTTCAGGTAAAACGTGGCTTGAAAACGTGAGTGATTTTGAAACACAGTTTACTTTAATGTCCCAAACGGACGTCAAAGTAAAGTGCTATTTAAAATCGCGTTTTATATAGTTTGGTCTAAGTTTTTTCCCACTTATTTTTGTATTTTGAGTCCAAACAAATTACAATTGGGTTCCACACTCCTTTATAGAGTACTCCACATATTCCAATTCCATGTGATATATTTTTTCCCGATGACATATTTTTTATGTTTAGTGACAATTCAAATGTAAATTTCTCATTTGTTCTTTAATGAAATAACTTTTAGTCACCTAAATTTCTATGATTTGTTTCATACCACAGAATCTTAAAAGTCGTTCTTTATTTCTTAAATTTCATACTCAATTAGGGAGAAAATTTTAAAATAGCTAGATTTACAAATAATAATTGAATTATAGCCACAGTTTCAAAAGTAATCGAATTTTAGCCACTTTTAATGTAAAGATAAATCTGAATGAAAATACTATTCAAAATTCAGAAAATATTCCAGTATAATATATTGGACTTCCAGCATAATATACCACGATTCCAGTATAATATACTGCAACAACAACATCATCAAGAACAATAATGCCTAGTAAAATCCCACTAGTAGGGTTTGGGAGATTAAAGTGTACACACACCTTACCCTTATCCCGGAAGGGTAGATATACTGGGCTATCATAATATGCTGGAAGTTCATACACAACTGCTCTAATCTTCAGTATATTATGCTGGAACTTTCCGTGCGTTGGAATTTCAGCATAATATGCTGGACGTTTATACAGAAGTGCACTAATCTCCAGTATATTATACTGGAACTCTTCATGTTGCAGTAAAATAGTAGCTATTTTTGAATGACTTTGCAAACACTAGCTATTTCTGAATTACTAATCCGAAAAGTGGCTAGTCCGTGCTATATTTACCTCAATTAATGTGACGACCCAAGGGGTCATCACCTGTTTCTAATTAATTTTGTACTTCTTTGGCCTTGAAAACATCATTTAGAGTTGCTCGATTTGCGTGCTCAGTCCAAGCGCGTAGCCGAAAGGCTTAAATATGAAATTCTGTGAAAAAATTCTAAGTTTTGATGTTAAAATGAATAAATTTTACTTTGATCAATATTTTGGGAAAACGGAACCGGACCCGTGATTTGACGGTCTCGGAGAGTCTGAAGAAAAATATGGACTTGGGCATGTGCCCGAAATCGAATTCCGAGGTCCCAATCCCGAGAAATGAATTTTTAAAGGAAATTACTTTTCTGAAATATTTAAGAAAATTTGAAATGAAATCTGATTAGAAAGCGATGGTATCGGGCCCGTATTTTGGTTCCAACACCCGATACAGGCCTTATAGATGACTTGAGTCATTTCTGTGAAATTTGACAAAAAACGAACGTTGTTTGACATGATCTGGACCTTAATTGGGAGATTTGAAATTTAAAGAAGTTTTGAGAAAATTTCAGTGATCTTGAGGTTTAATTTGATGTTCGCAAATGTTATTATGGTGATTTGATTACACAAATATATTTTTTGATTGTTTTTGAAGTTGTGAGTATATTTGGGTTGGAGTTTGGATGGCTCGGGTGAGTTTCGGGTAGGTTCCGGGATGCCTTAGGCTTAGAAATCAGATGTTGCAGATTTAGGAAGTTGCAGGCCTTTGAACCCTCTTGTGCGGTCCGCGAGAAATGGCCTGCGACCGCGGAGGGGCCAGCATGGTTGCGATCGCCTTTGTGCGGCCCGCGGTGGAGGGTGTGCAGCCGCGGTCACCTTTGTGCAGTCTGCGGTGGAGGCAGTGCGGCCGCGGTGGGTGATGAACCGCAGGTCTTCAGATGAGCCTGTGCGGCCGTGATCCATTTAGTACGGTCCGCACAGGGAGTCTTCCAGGGGTATAAATAGACGAGAATTTCAGTTATTTTTTATTTTTCAAAACCCTAATAACATAAGAGGCGATGTATCAAGCAGTTTTTCTTCTCCAAATCAATTGTAAGTCATTTTTATCTAGTTTTCTTCAATCATTAACATCTTTTAACATGATTTTAACTTAAAATCAAGGATTTTCATGGGAAAATTGGATGTTTTGGGTAGAACTTACATTATTTTCAAAAATTGGGGATTTGGACCTCAATTTGAGGTCTGATTTCAAAACAAATTGCATATATGAGTTCATGGGGGAATGTGTAACCGCGTTTTGGTTTGAACCTCGGGTTTTGAACATGTGGGCCTAGGGGCAATTTTTAACTTTTTGGGTAAAATTTTGAAAAACTCATTTTCATGCATTGGGGCTGGTCCATTTAGCATTCATTGATATAATAAAGTAATTTATGGATAGATACAAACGAATTGGCAGTGGAATCAAGGGGTAAAGCTATAATTGAGGCTTGAGTGGTGTTCATGGCATTGAGGTAAGTGTTCGGTCTAGCCTTAGCTTGAGGGATTAGGAGTTGAGTTATGATAGCACAAAGGTTAGGAGATCCAAGAACTTAAAGAAAATAAGTTGATGAAATGTGGAAGTAGTCAATAAATGCAAGCGGATAAGAAAAGCAAGAAAAATAAACTAGATATGTCGAAATTCAAGGAAAGGTCCAAGAATCCCGAGATTATGTTAATCTAGATTTTGACGAGATCCTAATAACAACAAGCTGGTTATGAAACCAAATGCCTTCACTAGAGATAAGCTAATCAAGAACTAGATTCGGATCTTGACTTCTAGTTTGAATAACTTATGACGACAACTAGTAAAAGAAACTAGTCGCCTTCGAAGAATATCAAAAGAATCCAAAGATATCACAAGAAAGAAAATTATCTTACTACCTTAAGCTATGAACTAGTTAGGGTTGCAAGATAAATCTTCAAATTAAAGTTCACAAAGGTTCAAAAGAATTCACAATAATAATATTATTCTTCAATGTCCGTACAATGGAATACAAGCACCCATTTATATAGTAGTAATGAAGGAGCTAGTCAATACTTCAGTAAATGAGAAATATATTTCCTAGAAGCATAAAATACTACCCACACTAAGACCAATGTAGTCAACATTCACATAGACCAATGCAAGTCAACATAGATTAAAACAACTATTACATATATATTCTAGAAACTATTTTTTTGGGCTTATTTGGGCTGCTGAAAATTCTTCTCCTTGAATGATGTTGAGCTGCCATGAATGCTATCATTCCCCTATTCTTGAGGAGAATTCGTCCTCAAATTCGAGCCTGCATCAAACAAGGAAAGATCAGAAACATTGAAGGTGGCACTAACTTGATATTCACTGGGAAGGTCAAGTTTGTAAGCATTGTCTCCAATCCTTTCAAGGACTTCAAATGGCCCATCTCATCTTGGATCTAATTCGGATCTTCTTTTGGCAGGAAATATTTCCTTCCTAAAATGCACCTAGACTAAATCTCCCAGCTTATAAATGATAGATTTTCGCCCCTTATTTCTTCTTAAGGCAGTTTGTTCATTCTTCTGTTCAATTGCAAGCCTTGTGTGTTCACAATCTTCTTCATCATTTCAGCCTTATTTGTACCATCAAGATTAACAGTATCATTAGTAGGCAAAGGCAACAAATCAAGGGGAGTGAGGGGATTGAATCCATAAACAACTTCAAAAGAAGACTTACCAGTAGAAGAGTGGCTAGTTCTATTATAGGCAAACTCTACCGTGGGCAAATGTTCTTCCCAAGTAGTTAATTTTCTTTTTTATAACAGCTCTCAACATATTCCCTAAGGTCCTATTAACTACTTCAGTTTGCCCATCAGTTTGTGGATGACAAGATGTAGAGAATAGAAATTTAGATCCCAACTTTGCCCAAAGAAATCTCTAAAACTGACTTAAAAATTTAGCATCCCTATCACTAACGATAGTTTTAGGTATGCCATGTAATTTAACCACTTCCTTCACAAATAAATAAGCTACATGTTATGCATCATTAGTCTTCAAGTACGGAATAAAATGAGGCACTTTAAAAAACCTATCTACCACCACAAATATACTATCCTTACCATACTTAGTTCTAGGAAGTCCTAATACAAAATCCATAAAAGTATCAATCCACGGAGAAGCAGGGACAGTTAAAGGAGTATAAAGACCATGTGGTAACACTTTTGATTTGGTTTGTTTACATTCAAGACATTGAGAGCACACTTTTTCAACATCCTTTCGTATGCCAGGCCAAAAAAAATATTCAGCAAGTATATCTAAAGTTTTAGGCAATCCAAAGTGTCCCATGAGTCCACCATAATGTTCTTTCCTAACAAACAATTCACGCAAAGAGCAATTAGGAATACACAATTTATTTTCATTAAAAAGGAATCATCTTGAAGATTGAACCTCTCATAAGGACCCAACTTACAGTCTGCAAAAGCCATACCAAAATCAGAATCATTAGAATAAAGTTCCTTGATTTGATCAAAACCCATCAATTTAGAAGTATGAGAAGAAACCAAGACATACCTTCTTGAAAGTTTATCGCAACCACATTCTCTTTTCCTTTCTTGTAAGCAATCACATGTGAGAAAATTTAAATGAATTCAACCCATTTTGCATGGCGACGAGTAATCTTACCTTGGCTTTTCAAATATCTCAAGGATTCATGATCAGTCTTGACCACAAACCCTCTTGGCCACAAATAATGTTTCCATGTAGCTAAAGACCTTACCAAAATATATAGATATTTGTCATAAGTTGAGTAGTTCAGTGTAGCTTTACTCATTTATTTACTAAAGTATGTAATGGGCTTCGAGTCTTGCATCAAAACAACACCTATTCCTTTTCCAGAGGCATCACATTCAACCTCAAAAGATTTAGAAAAATTGGGTAATTGCAAAAGAGGAGCAGAACACAATTTTTCTTTCAACAAGTTAAAAGCATCATCTTGTTCATTTCCCTATGAAAAAACCTTATCTTTCTTAACGACTTCAGTTAAAGGAGCAGTAATGGTGCTAAAGTCTATAACGAATCTCCTATAAAAACTAGCAAGCCCGTGAAAACTCCTATTTTCAGTTACATCGTTAGGTTTAGGCCACTCTTTGATTGCCTTAGATTTTTCTCTTCATCAACTTCAATTCCCTTAGAACTAGCCACAAAACCCAAGATTACCGTATGATCCACACAAAAAGTACACTTGCTAAGATTAGCAAACAAATGTTGTTTCTGAGAACTTCAAAATCTTGTTTTAAGTGTTCCACATGCTCATCTAGATTTTTATAATTAATCAAGATATCATCAAAATAAACTACCACAAATTTCCCATGAAAGTGTTGGGTGCATTAGTCAAGCCAGAAGGCATAACTAACCACTCACAAAGCCCATATTTAGCCTTAAAAGCAGTTTTCCTTTTATCTCCAAGATTCATTCGAATCTGATGGTAACCACTTTTTAGATTAATCTTAGAAAAGATTTTGGATCCATGCAATTTATCCAACATGATACTTTACAGTTACTTTGTTGATTACTCTACAATCTATGCACATCCTCCAAAGTTCCATCCTTTTTGGGTACCAATAGGACGGGAACGGAGCAAGGGTCATGCTATTTCTCACAAAAACTTTCTCAAGAAACTCCTCAACTTGCCTTTGAAGCTCTTTTGTCTCTTCTAGATTACTCCTATAAGCAGGCCTATTTGGAATTTGTGCTCCAAGAACAAAGTCAATTTGGTGCTCAATGCCACACAATGGTGGTAGGCCATTAGGGATATCCTCAGGGAAGATATCATCAAAATCCTGCAAAAGAGAAGAAACACTACTTGGCAAAGAAGAAGTTAGTGACTCAAAATTAATTAATTATTCTTTGTAAGTAAGTAGTATAATGGACAACCCCTCTTTTCTTACGTTCAAATACTCTTTGGATTTTATGTACAAACTCTCCCTTTTCTTTTTCTCAGCCTCTTTCCACTCACCAAAACTTCATTTTTTATCACTCAAACCCTCATTTACCACTTTGCCCAAGTTGCTGCCCTCTCTCTCTCTTGGCCTCTCTCTTTTTTTCTACCTCTTGGCCTTTTTTCTTTTCTTTTTCCTCAAGCTCACCTTTTTTCTCCCTTTTGTTTTCCCATTATTTCTCTCAATCTCATTTGATCCTGAAACATTTGAGAAGGAATTAAAGGTGCAAGAGTATACTTCTTGCCAGTAAGCTCAATAGAATATCTATTCTTTCTTCCATCATAAAAAATATTCCTATCATATTTTCACGGACAACCTAACAAGATGTGACAAGCTTGCATGTGAACCACGTCACAAAGAACATCATCCACATACCTATCAACATTGAAGGAAATCATACATTGTTTGGTGACTTTCAGTTCACCACTATCATTCAACCATTAGAGTCTGTAGGGCTTAGGGTGTTTCATGCATACAAGTTCTAACATGTTCACTAAGTACGAACTCACCACATTAGCACAACTACCACTATCAATAATCATAGAACAAGTCTTTCCCTTTATTCCACACCTAGTATGAAATATATTCTCTCTTTCATCTTTACTAGTGATTCCTAAATTAATAGTCATAATCCTCTTAACTACCCCAACCAAACCATCATTGAAAGGCAACTCTACATCCTCTTCCTCACTTTTTTCTCCCTCATATCCTCCATCTATAGTCCTCCTGATTACCCCAACCAAACCATCATTAGGAAGTTGTACATTATCTTCACTTATTCTTCCCTCTTCTTCCTCACTTTTTTTCACTCTCATATCCTCTATCTTCTCTCAAAAGAATATTTCTTCTATTTGGACATTCATGCATCATATGGCCTCTTCCATGACATTTGTGACATTGAATGGAACTAGAAGGTTTAGAGGATCTAGAATTGAAAGCTTTACCTCAATCTTTCTCATCAAATTTACCTTTCCCCTTGTCTTCTTGAGGTCTAGAAATCACTTCTTGTTTTGGCCATGGATTCTTGGAATTGGTGTTAGGCCGATTTCTCCATGCGCTAGCTTGTTACCTTCTTTTATTTTGCTTTTCTATTTTTACAGCCAAATCTACTAATCATCTATAGTTACATATTGTTGTATCTCTACTACATTAGCTATTTCTCTATTTAAACCATTAAGAAATCTATCTATAGTGGCCTCTTCTTCTTCCATACAATTAGCCTAGATTATAGCCATATCCATCGATTTAAAGTATTCATCAACAGTCATGGTTCCTGCTTCAAGGTTTAAAGACGTAGTTGCAGGTCTCTTTGAAAGTGGTAAGGCACAAACCTCTTCCTCGTGACTCTCTTCATCTAGATCCAAGTAGCAATGAGGGGTTCTCCACCTTGTTGTCTGTCTCTTATTAGCTTTTTCCACCAAATAGAAGCATAATCAAAAAATTCAACAACAACAAGCTTAACCTTCTTACCTTTAGAGTAGTGGTGATAATCAAAGATGGCATTGACTATCCGCTCCCAGTCAAGGTACAAGTTTGGATCTCTTGTGCCCTTGAAAGATGACATCTTCATTTTTATGCTGGTATATCATCATCTTCTACTCTACCTCGTTCTCCCCTCCTATCTCTTCCCACCCTATCTAGATTTACATGAATATCATCAACAAATTCATATATAGGATTTTCTTGATTTACAATGGGGGCATGGGGTACATTTCTTCTATTATGAGGCCTAGGATTATTTTGAGGTTGTACATCATGTTAATTTCCCCTCCTAAGTGCAGCTATTGTCTCATTTTGTTCGGAAATAGTATCCCTTATCTCTTGGAATTGCAAGTTCCATCTCTCAAATTGTTGATGCATAGCTTGTAGGGTGAAAGCATTTCTTGCTCGAATTTTGGCTTCTTGAAGAGCCCTCTGTTCGTCATCACTAGCACATGTCTGACATCTTTATTAAAATAATAAAAATAATACTAATAGTTTTTACTAAAACTTTGGCTCTTTCCCTCAATTGTTTTCACCAACTCTTGCCTTTTTCCCCTCAACTAACCTTTGAAAAATACCTTGTAGATTTATCATTAAACCCAACTCGTATCAAAGCCCTTAGTAGTAAAACAAGAAATTTTTGGGCAATAAAGAAAGTGAAGAACAAATCCTAGAAAGAGTAGGATTTAATTGAAACAACCCTCGAACATAGAAAATGATTTTTTGTTGAACAAGATCAAAGGATTGGAAAAAATTGATTTTTTCTTTCTTGATTTTGGAAACAAACACAAGTAAAATCTGATTTCTTGAAGAGCAAATATGTTTTTCCCTTCTTCTTCTTCTTCTTCTTCTTCTTCTTCTTTTTATAATGTTCTACTCACTGCTACAGTAACTTTTTGTTCTCTCCTTTGTTCAAGAAATTCCCAAGATTTATCAAGAACGAAATCTTGATACAACCGCTCTGATACAACTTGATAGCACAAAGGTTGGAAGATCCAATAACTTGAAGAAAATAAGTTGATAAAATACGGAAGTAGTAAAATAATGCAAGCAGATTAAGACAATCAAGAAAATAAATTAGATATGTCGAAATTCAAGGAAAGGTCCAAGAACCCCGCGATTATGTTAATCTAGATTTTTACGAGATCCTAATGATAATAAGTTGTTATGAAACCAATTGACTTCACTAGAAATAAGCTAATCAAGAGCTAAATTCGGATCTTGACTTCTAGTTTGAATAACTTATGACAACAACTAGTAAAAGAAACTAGTCGCCTTTGAAGAATATCAAAAAAAGCAAAGATATCACAAGAAAGAATTATCTTACTAGCTTAAGCTATGAACTAGTTAGGGTTGCAAGATAAATCTTCAAAGTATAATCCACAAAGGTTCAAAAGAACTCATAATAATAATATTATTCTTCAATGTCCCTACAATGGAAGACAAGCACCCCTTTATATAGTAGTAATGAAGGAGCTAGTCAAGACTTCAATAAATGAGAATCATATTCCATAGAAGCATAGAAGACTACCCACGCTAAGACCAATGTAGTCAACATACACATAGACCAATGCAAGTCAACATAGATTAAAACAACTATTAAATATATATTCTAGAAACTATTTTTTGGGCTTATTTGGGCTGCTAGAAATTCCTCTCTTTTGGGGAATATTTGAGCCTTATTACATCTTCTCTTGGACTTTTTTTTGGGCCTCCATTTAGTTGTAAGAATTGTCCCAAAGATCGCCCTTGTGCTGGAGCTCTTCTTCTATTATAAGACACTTTTTAATTACCAATTGAAGAATATTAAGCTTGTCTTGAAATTTCTTTGTTTGAGACTTTGTCATGGGCCTTCTTGGAGTTTCCAGAGCTTCATCCTTCTCCTTTAATGATGTTGAGCTGCCATGAATGCTATCAAGTCATATGTGTTATTTTCTCCTTGTTGAGTACGACGTATAGGCATGGTGACGAGTATCTATACGTTGGTGTCAAGCATGACCGTGAGTTTTATATTGAAAGTTGTTGTATTCTTAAATGACATCATGTATGCCTTAACTAATGATCTACCATATCGAGCAAAGATTTGTTTATCCTCGTAGATCCTATTTATGATTGAGCAGCTTCATTAATTAAATCGAGTTAAGCTTGGTTATAGTTGATTGTCCTTTACCGGGAAATTATTATATTATTTTGTACCCTTACCGGGAAGTTATTATATTATTTTGTTCCCTTGCTGGCATTTATTGTGTTTATGTGATGACATAAAATGGGATCTGGTGGTACACCTCCACGAGATATGATGAAATGGGAGCGGGTGGTACGCCTACCACGAGATATAATGAAATGGGAGCGGGTGGACACCTACCACGATATATGATAAAATGGAATTTTGTGGTACGCCTACCATGAGACATGATAATATAGGATCAGGTGTTACGCCTACCACGAGATACGATGAAATGGGAGCGAGTGGTATTCCTACCACGAGATATGAGAAGTGGGATCGGGTTGCATGCCTGCAACAAAATTAAAACTAAAAGTTAAAGTTGTCTTTACGTCTCTTTATCCGTGTTAGAAGTTAACTTACAAGTTTCCTTATCGTTCTTAATATTCTTTTTATCTGCCACCCCCGCAACATGTTCCCCTTCCCCAGCTTTAAGTGCTGATTACTTGTTTACTTTTCCGCTATATATTGTATAATTGCTCAGGTTTATCTAGAGTCTGGTCCTAGCCTCGTCACTACCTCGTCGGGGTTAGGCCAGACACTTACCATCACATGGGGTCAATTTGTGGTGATGCTGCACTCTGCACTTATGTTCAGATACCGGAGTAACGTTTGGGCAGCAACATTAATTCGGGAGCTAGCCCTCAGTCCATCGAGACTCCGAGGTAGACTTGCAGGCATCCGCAGACCCGGCGTCTCCTCTATCTTATACTGCACAGGTTTGTTTATCTGGAGTCTAGTCCTAGCCTCGTCACTACCTCGCTGTGGTTAGGACAGACACTTACCAGCACATGGGGTCAGTTGTGGTGATGCTGCACTCTGCACTTATGTTCAGATACCGGAGCAGCGTTTGTGCAGTAGCATTAATTCGGGAGCTAGCCTTCAGTCCATCGAGACTCCGAGGTAGCCTTGTAGGCATCCGCAGACCTGGCGTCTCCTCTATCTTATGTTTATTCTGTTAGCTCATGTACTTGAGACAAAATTTTTTTTATTTCTTTCAGACGGTTATATTTAGCACTCTTAGTAGTCCTTGGATGTTGTGACACCAGGTGCTGGGTAGAGATTTGTATATGTTTTCTAGACATTTGTTTCTATATTCATCTAAGACTTCCGCTAAATTTATTTTCCGATGTTCTTTAAATGCTTATTCATTGCTAATATAATTGAATAAAAGTGAACTAAAACGAAAAGGGTTAATAGCTTCTAAGGTTTATGGCTTGCCTAGCTTCCACGAGTAGGCGTCATCACGACTCCCGAGGGTGAGAACTCCGGGTCATGACAATTAAGCTGTCGAATTTTGCCAAGTCCAAATGACCCATCCAACCCATCCAAGGTTGGGCTAATTATCTACCAATTTATTGCACTCATCCCATCTTGACCCAACTCATCTAAACAAATATTAAGTTGGGTTGATTTTTAGTCCAAATTGATCCATGAGTAATTTTGCCCAAATATCTTAGAATAAATTTTTTGGTTTGATATATAATGTATGATCATAATAAAAGAGAAAAAGTATTTTTAATAATTATAGTATTAATAAGAAAATAATACATATTAAGTAAAGCTTAATAAGAGTTGGACGGGTTAGACTATGATCTAAATTTTAGCCTATCTTGATCTAGTCCTTCTTAGCTTAACTAATTTTGAGCCATTAAATAATTAACTCAATTAATTTTGACCCGTCCAAAATCGATATAATCTGACCATTTAACACTTCTATACTTCATCGAACACCTTCGTATAAATTGGGACGGAGAGGCTACATAATAACCTCAGTCACAACAGCCAGCTATAAACTTTTGCTAGCAGACTTTTCCAAACGCACTAATTCACGAACTTCGCATCCATCTTTCAAGGCTCATTTGCTGCATACCTTATGTAAGCACATGGCATATCAGAAAATAGAACTTTGAGAATGCAAAACGAAAATGAAAGCTACCAAAGCAAAAACTAACAAATGACTCTTTTAAGTAATATTTTGTTAAATCCTGAGAAAAGTATGCTGTCTCTTAGCGAGAAAAGAAATTAGCAAGCAAAGGACAACGAAAAAGAATTTAAAGCAGTGGAAAACAAAAGAAGAAGCTTCAAACAACCCAGTAAGTGCCATTGGGTAAATTTGAGGTGTCAAATAGTTGGGTTTGACTGATTTTGGACAAGATCAAAATGAGTGGGTCATTACCCAGTAAGTGCCATTGGTTAAGAGCTTATTTTGGATGGGCTTAAAAGTTGGTCAAACCAATTTTTAAGCACTTTTTAACTTGTGAAAATATTTGACAACAAAAAACAAGGCAGAAAAAAGTTAAAATCTGCTTAAAAAAAAGCCAAAACCAAACCCAACTTTTTAAAATTGGCTTAAAAGGCATATTGCTTTGACCAAAGATATTATATTCTTATTCTTTATAATTTTTCTTAATTACAAAATTATCCCTCGGTACAAAACTTGAAATTGCAGCCTTTGCCGTCTTTTTCCTTCCGAAATTGAAGCATCTACTTTCTTCATTTTACTCTTTTTCTTTCACATTCTTTTCTTTGGTTTGCTACCAGAAGATTGCGTATTTGATATTATCTCTTTCACTTCGCCAAAAGATACAAATATTTCGTCTGCTATCTCAGAGGACTTTTATTTTAGTCTATGCTTTCCTGTTCTCAAGTAACGATTTGTTTGCTTTTCATTTTTTATTTTTTATTAATTTTCTTGAAAATATTAATTATTATTTTCGTTTGCTTTCTTCTTACCGAAATTGGCTTAACTTTCGTTTGTTTTCTTCATACTACTTTTAGTTTTTTCAATTGAAAGTGAATTTAAAAATTAATTCTTATGTATTAATATTATTTTGAATAAACTATTATAGTAATAAGCTTCTTTATAGGTTTAACAACTTTAAGAATATTTCAGTAATTTTAACAAAAATTATGCTTACTAATACTTGTCTACCAAACACTTCAATAACTTTTTTCCAGCTCCAGGACTTTTATCCAAACACATAACTACTTATTTTTAAAATCAGCTCCATCACTTAAACAATCCTTTTAAGCACTTGTACTTAAAAGCTATTTTTTACGTCAATCCAAACGGGCTCTAAATTAAGGGTGTCAAATGGTCGGGTTCGGCTGATTTTGGACAGGTCAAAATGGGCGGTCAATGACTGTTGCGGCCAAATGCACACCTAAGCATACACGGTCGTCAAGTAATGAAGTGATTAAAAGTTGGATGTCTAACCCACGAAGACTTGTGATTAACTATTAATTAAATTAGACTATCCTAGATATCTAAACAAGAATTGAACCTAGAAATATTTGATTCTAATCTAATTAAAATAAAAAAGAAAACAAATAATGAACTCTGAACAAAGGAAGAGCAGCTTTTTATGTTATCAACATAATGAAAACGATCTAGGATTATGGGTTAACTAACAATCATATTGCATTCTTAAATTGAATTGACTAATTAATTATCTGGTTTATTAGTTGATAGAGTTAACATTGCTCATAAGGATCAATCGAGTTCTTACTCATCTATTCAAGTTAACATAACGCCTATATGTCTATGGAACTAGAACTAATAAACACATATTTATAATTTCTGTAAATCAACCAAGCAAGGTAATTAGGTATATGTCTATTCTAACTGCGAACCCGTTCCCCGATGCTCAGGTTCAAGAACTTGCTCAACTAAATCCTATATGCAATCTAGAATTTTCACTTTCGAGTTCAACTCTAGATTCGTAGATGTATTCAATTGGTAATCAAACAATCAAATAATTAAGTACAAGATTGAATAAATAAACTAATACAATAAACTAAGAAATCAAAATCATTATTCGAACAACAATAGTCATGAAAGAACCACAACCATAGAACGTGAAGTTTAGCCCCACATAGACATTATAGCCAAACAACAAATCATACAAAGAATCATAAAAATTACTAAGTTTATTGGAAGAAAGAAGAAATCTGATGAATTCCGGCCTACACGGTGGCTCCGTGCTCTCCCAAGGTCGAATCCCCTTTAATGTAACATTTTTAGGTCTATTTATATGCGTAGGAAAAGACCTAAATGTGTAGGTTAAGTCCTAGTCAAACCGGGAGATGAAATAAATCTTCAAAACTCGGAATAGATCTCGCCCCTGGACTGAAATCGCCAAGCATAATATCTGGTTAAGCTGGCCTTTGCCTGGCCTCGCTAGGTCAAACGCGTACATACAAGCCCGGCTTCGTCAGGCTAACACTTGCTTTAGGCTTGGCTTCGCCAACTTTCTCCTTTTCACTGTTCTCAAGCACACGTTCAACGTTTAGGTATCCCTTTTGCTCTACTTTCATCTCCAGTTCTCCTACACGTAAAATAGACTCCATTACCTGAAAATAAAGTGTAGTTTATCATTAAAGCATGTAAAATGCAACGCATACAATGTACGAAACTATGGGATTATAGCCCTACATCAATACACCACACTTAAGCATTGATCGTCCTCGAGCAATAGAACTATAGTTATAGACATAGCCTATTTAGCAATCCCCTCAACTCATTATACCAAGAATCATTAAAATAGACTAAGCACAAGGGTGTACGTATTCACTTCAAGATTTGACTCACAAGTACTATGCATTATTTCACAATTTACACACTTACTCTAACATAAAGGTCAATGACATTATCTTTCCTTCATGAATCAAGTGCCCTCACACAACAAAAGAGAGTATTCCACATATACTAAAATTTAAGAACAATTAAGAACCTAAAATAGAAAAAATTCACTCACTCTCAGAAATAACATTCATATGCTAAAAAAGCTGCACCATAGCCTTGCGCGTACTGTACTACTCCACTAATTGAGCTCATTCAGTCTATGATCAAGTAGGACTTTCATTGGTTGTAATGTAGGCTGCGAGTTGGGTAGGATATATTTGGATATAAGAGTGGCTACATCTCCCTTAGGACTTTAATACATATACTTTAACATTCAAACCACATACTTATGTCAAACCATAACTCCACGTTCACATCAATGTATATTAACTCCATATTTATTTAAGCATAATTACATCAAGAGTCACCACTATCACGGAATACTTTCGCAATAATACAACTATATATACATATATATATATATATATATATATATATGTATATATATATATACATATATATATATATATATATATGTATATATATATATATGTATGTATATATATATATATATATGTATATATATATATGTATGCATATATATATGTATGTATGTATATATGTATGTATGTATATATATATGTATGTATGTATATATATATATATGTATGTATATATATTCAATTCAAGGGGATCTTACTTTTTTCTTTCCAAAACAGTGCACGTTTCTCCTTATTTCATCAGATCCACTCAAAAGGGAAACCAACCACTTCACACTTTAACTTTTACAAAGTTCATAGCAATTCAAGTGTGTTGGAAACACGTTCTCAATGCGATATACTAAACGTGTATTCTTTTGTAGGTTTTGATGAATGACAAACAAAGCACAAATTGATATATGACGGAGTTCAAGTACAAGAGCACAAATGTTGAGATTGAAGCTCAAGACGTTGTTTTTAATTGTTATTATTAAGTTATTCTTAAATGTGATCTTGATCCTATAACTTGACTCCATAACATGGCTTCTCTCATAAAACTATTTTCCAAAATCATGCATACTTATTTCTGTATCAAATAATTTCAAATGATGCATATTTACATTAGACAAAATGTTTTCTAAACATGCCTCAAAAATCTGGGCTAAAATAATCGATTATGAACTTATGATAATCGATTGTTTCTGAGCCAAGACTGCATGACAATCGATTATGAATTAATGGTAATCGATTGTGAGTAAGACAGTGAACATCAGGTTTTTCCAAATCTGCATGATAATCGATTGTGATCAAATGCAATCGATTGTTGTTGAGGTAAAGTTTTTCAATACTCAAAATAATCGATTATGAACTAATGGTGATCGATTATGTTGAGACAATGTCTTCCAGTGATTTTAAATTTAATTAAGTAATCGATTATGTCTTTAGATAATCGATTATCACTGAGACAGTAAGTTTCATGATTTTCAGAAAATAACAAGTAATCGATTGTTGCAAAGGACAATCGATTGTTGAAGCTGACCGTTGTCAAATGATTTTCAAATACCTCAAAGTAATCGATTATTGGTTTTCATATAATCGATGTTTTGCTTAAAATCTGGAAATGATTTTTAGAACGTTGCTGAAGTAATCGATTATAGATTTTATATAATCGATGTTTTGCTTAAAATCCGGAAATGATTTTTAGAACGTTGCCAATGTAATCGATTATGGATTTGGTGTAATCGATTATCTGTTTTTGAATTTTGCCAGTAATCGATTATGGATTGTAAGTAATCGATTATTAAGCGTAAAATCTGGGATTGATTTTTGATCTGACTGGCAGATAATCGATTGTTCGGTCTTGACAATCGATTGTCACTGAGTAAATTCAGCAATTCTTAATTGGCAATTAGACAACGGTAAGACCAAGTTTTGCACCTATAAATACAGCTTCAACTCAGTGTTTTAAACACAACAACATACACTAACTGATCATTACATTGCTTTAAGCTTTCATTCAATTGTTCATCATTTTCTACTCATTTCATAAAGCTTTTGAGAGCCATATTATTGTTCAAAGTTGTTGTGATCTTGAGCGTATTATTTTACTCATATCTACTCATCAAGGAGTACCTTTGTTAAGTGAGTGTTCAAGTATTTCAAATACTTGTAAGAGAATTTTGATTCTCTTGTGTTGAGGAACTTGTGCTTCCTCTGTTGAAGTCTTTGGGATTGTATCCCCGAGCAAGTGAAGTCTTTGGGATTGTATCCCCGAGCAAGTGAAGTCTTTGAGGTGAGGAACCTCCGAGCAAGTGAAGTCTTTGAGATTGTATCTCCGAGCAACTGTAAAGGTTTGTTAAGCACCCGTAAGCTTAACAAGTTAGTAGAAAATCTCGAGAGAGTCTCTCGGGGACTGGACTAACCACTGTTGTGGCCAACCAGGATATATCCTTGTGTAAGTTATTTTTATTGCACTTATTTACTTTCTGTAAAATTTAAATTCCGCAAGAAAACGCTAAATTTCATTAAAACGCTATTCACCCCCCCTCTAGCGTTAAGCGTAGTTTCTAACAATTGGTATCAGAGCCCAACTCTCTGAAAAACTTAACAGTTTGAGAGAACCATCCATGGCTTCTACTCGTGACTTTTTTGCAGGAATAGGTGAAGGTGAATGCAACACGTCGCCTCCAAAATTGGGTGAAAACAACTACTCAGTTTGGAAAGATCGAATGAGAGTTTTTACGCTAGCAAACGACCTCTATCTATGGCAAATCATCAAGCATGGAAATCAAATGACAACACAAGTCGGGAAAGCCAAGGTAAAGGAATATAATACTAATGCTATAAATATGTTGTATAGTGCCTTGAATCAGGAAAATCATCAAAAAGTCTCCCACTGCAAAACTGCAAAAGAAGTATGGGATAAACTTGAGGAAATATATGAAAGCACGCCTCAAACAGAAGGAGACTACTCAAATGAGAAACCAACTACCCGATGTCTGATGGCCGACAAAGGAAACAACGAAGAAGAGGTAAGTATCTCTAATTCTCACTCGTTCAAAGAATTACAAAATGCATATGAAGATTTGTATGGTGAATATGGTAATGCTGTCAAAATGATTGGAGATTTGAAGAAATCACTTTCCCAGCAAGAATTAGATTTTCAGAAAAATCTCTCTTTAAAAGAAAAGGATTTTGAAGAACGTCTCTTATTGAAAGAAAAAGATTTCAAAAATCAACTTTCTTTAAAACAAAAAGATTTTGAAAATCTGTCTCTTGATAACGAGAATCTTGTAAAAGAAAATCAGTTTTTGCAAAATGATAGTGTAGAACTTAGACAAGTCATTAAGACTATGCATGAAGCTTCTTATGTTGATGAATGCTCTACTTGTACTTCCTGCGATTCTTTGAAGTTAGAAAACGCAGAACTTAGGAAAACTTTAGAATCACGGAGTATAGATGTCCCTAAGGTTATTGAAGAAAAGGAAACGTCTAAGAATAATCAACGGCATAAAAGCAGAAATCTCATTAGAAATTTTACTGCTCCACCTAAGAAATAATTCTAGGGCTGTAAATGAGTCTAGGACAAATTCCTTTAGACCACCTAGACATTACGCTAGGATGAATGAAAACAAGTCTAAAACTAACGCCTTTAGATCACCTAGATACAACTCTAGAAATTGGAATAATGAATCTAGAGTTAATCACTTTACATCGCCTAGAATCAATACTAGGACTATTGTTGATAAGCCTAGAACGAACTACGTTAGACAACCTAGAAATGACTCTAGGATTCTCAACGCCTCTAGGAATGACTCTAGATCACCTAGAATGTATTTGGCGCAACCTAGGCATTGGCACAATCCGAACGTAGTATGCCATTATTGCAATCGGATAGGTCACATTGCACCCGTGTGTTTTGCTAAACATAGGGATTTATCTTTTGGTTATAATTATTATTTGCCTAACCCCAAAGGACCCAAAAAGATATGGGTACCAAAAACCTCTCCGTAGGTATTTTTGCAGGTGTGCTTGAAGACTACAAAATTGTAGTAGATGCGCCAAGCACGACACCCAAAGGCATCGAGAGGAATTTCGGTTAGCTATTCTTTTTGATAAAACCGAATATGTGCAAGTTATTAATGTTGACAGATTTGTTGATATATGGCAGCTGGTGTTATTAACATATAAGTTGTCAACTTGATTCTCACCCTGAAAAACGTTGACATGCGTTAATTGTAAGAATCAATTTGTGAAATTTCTTGTTGACTATACTTGTTGATTGACATGCTGAAAATTCATTTTTGATTACTAGTATCAACTATTAAATGCTTGATCCATGCTTTAACAATTGTTGATTCGTGCATTGAATGAGTACCTACTAGAATCATGTTGAGTTGAATTATGTCTTGGCAATCTTTTCAATCAGCAAAGTGTTTTAAATCATGTTTTAATATATGATAAATGCTTTTTATATTAGCATACCCTCATAATCGATTTTCAGGACTTAAAACCTTTTTAGTCTAGTCCACAATCGATTGTTCAAAGGCACAATCGATTGTCCGTGTTTTTCTGAGTTTTCAAAAACCGTTTCTTGCAGATTTTTCAGGAACTGTCAAATAGTTCAACAATCGATTGTCCCTTTTCAACAATCGATTGTCAATCGGTAAAAATCTCAAGATTTGTTACCATTCTGAATTCTGAACTCGGCAGCTATCATTTATCATCGTGTCAGTTCAAAATAGGCATAAACGTTCTTGAACTCTTTTTTTTAAAAGCTAGGCTTTCATTTTTATCATGCCCAATTGTATGTGTTGATATGTCTTTGTTAACCATCCGTATCAATTCTCCTTGAATCATGCTTTGTTTTGGTTCTCATTATTGCAAATGCGCTTAATTGAAATATTTGACATTTGTTGCAATATGGATTGCTGAAAATAACCTTGTGTATCACTGTTAATAAAATAACATTTGATGCATTTGTTATGCTCTCCGTCAAATGGATGTGAAAAGTGCGTTTTTAAATGGTTTTATTGAAGAAGAAGTTTATGTCAAACAACCCCCTGGTTTTGAAAACTTTAAATATCCCGATCATGTTTTCAAACTCAAAAAGGCTCTCTATGGTTTAAAACAAGCTCCCCGAGCTTGGTATGATAGGTTGAGTAAATTTCTTTTGAAAAATGATTTCATTAGGGGAAAAGTTGACACAACTCTCTTTGTCAAACACAAAAATAATGATATTTTATTAGTTCAAATATATGTAGATGACATTATATTTGGTGCCACTAACAATGCTTTATGCAAGGAATTTTCCAATCTAATGACTAGCGAATTTGAGATGTCTATGATGGGCGAATTAACCTTCTTTTTGGGACTACAAGTAAAACAAATGAAGGAAGGTACATTCATTTGCCAAGCCAAATATTGCAAAGAATTGCTTAAACGCTTTGATATGAACAATGCAAAAGAAATGGCAACTCCCATGAGCACATCCGATCATCTAGACAAAGATGAAAAAGGTAAGGAAGTCGACACCAAAAAGTATCGAGGTATGATTGGCTCTCTACTTTATCTTACTGCTAGTCGTCCGGACATCATGTTTAGCGTGTGCTTATGCGCTCGTTATCAATCATGTCCGAAGGAGTCTCACTTTTCGGCGGTAAAACGAATTTTACGGTATCTTGTTGGTACCTCAAATGTGGGTCTATGGTACCCCAAAGGCTCTTCATGCCAACTCATTGGCTATTCCGATTCTGATTTTGCTGGATGCAAATTGGACCGCAAGAGCACTAGTGGCACTTGCCATTTGCTCGGTAGCTCTCTCGTTTCTTGGTTTAGCAAGAAACAAGTAAGTGTTGCGTTGTCCACAACCGAGGCTGAATATGTAGCCGCGGGGAGTTGTTGCGCTCAAATCCTATGGATGAAACAACAACTCTTGGACTATGGCCTAAGACTTGATCACATTCCTCTTAGATGTGATAACACTAGTGCCATATGCTTGACGAAGAACCCCGTTCTTCATTCGCGAACAAAACACATTGAAGTTAGACATCATTTTATTAGAGATCACGTTCTCAAAGGCGATGTCGAAATTGAATTTGTTGAAACTAAAAGCCAATTGGCAGACATCTTTACAAAGCCTTTGGATAAAGAGTCCTTCTTCCGAATTCGCAATGAACTCGGGATCCTTGACTCCACATTGATCTAAGTCATGCATTGCATTCCTTCTCCTACACATTTCTAACTTGAGCGTCGGAGGCGTCTAACTTCTTTTTGCAGGTATCGCCCTACAGAAAAAGAAAATTTTATTTGGGCAAACCGCAAATCATCGGACATATAATCGATTATCCCGTATCAATAATCGAATGTACCCCTTTAATTTTCAATAAATAAACTTTGTTTTATTTCGTCTTTGTGTATCTTTCCTTACTATTTTTTTGCTAATGGCAAAAGGGGGAAGATAACGGGATAACGGGTATGCACCACCTCTAAATTGCTTAATTGCTTATAAGCTTAAATTGAGGGGGAATTCTTAAATTGAGGGGGAACAAGAACAAATATGCATACTTGTTACTTGTCTTGAATCGTCAATATTATTTGTCAAAATTGCATATCCCGCTTAATGTTTGCCATTATCAAAAAGGGGGAAATTGTTGGAAACACGTTCTCAATGCGATATACTAAACGTGTATTCTTTTGTAGGTTTTGATGAATGACAAACAAAGCACAAATTGATATATGACGGAGTTCAAGTACAAGAGCACAAATGTTGAGATTGAAGCTCAAGACGTTGTTTTTAATTGTTATTATTAAGTTATTCTTAAATGTGATCTTGATCCTATAACTTGACTCCATAACATGGCTTCTCTCATAAAACTATTTTCCAAAATCATGCATACTTATTTCTGTATCAAATAATTTCAAATGATGCATATTTACATTAGACAAAATGTTTTCTAAACATGCCTCAAAAATCTGGGCTAAAATAATCGATTATGAACTTATGATAATCGATTGTTTCTGAGCCAAGACTGCATGACAATCGATTATGAATTAATGGTAATCGATTGTGAGTAAGACAGTGAACATCAGGTTTTTCCAAATCTGCATGATAATCGATTGTGATCAAATGCAATCGATTGTTGTTGAGGTAAAGTTTTTCAATACTCAAAATAATCGATTATGAACTAATGGTGATCGATTATGTTGAGACAATGTCTTCCAGTGATTTTAAATTTAATTAAGTAATCGATTATGTCTTTAGATAATCGATTATCACTGAGACAGTAAGTTTCATGATTTTCAGAAAATAACAAGTAATCGATTGTTGCAAAGGACAATCGATTGTTGAAGCTGACCGTTGTCAAATGATTTTCAAATACCTCAAAGTAATCGATTATTGGTTTTCATATAATCGATGTTTTGCTTAAAATCTGGAAATGATTTTTAGAACGTTGCTGAAGTAATCGATTATAGATTTTATATAATCGATGTTTTGCTTAAAATCCGGAAATGATTTTTAGAACGTTGCCAATGTAATCGATTATGGATTTGGTGTAATCGATTATCTGTTTTTGAATTTTGCCAGTAATCGATTATGGATTGTAAGTAATCGATTATTAAGCGTAAAATCTGGGATTGATTTTTGATCTGACTGGCAGATAATCGATTGTTCGGTCTTGACAATCGATTGTCACTGAGTAAATTCAGCAATTCTTAATTGGCAATTAGACAACGGTAAGACCAAGTTTTGCACCTATAAATACAGCTTCAACTCAGTGTTTTAAACACAACAACATACACTAACTGATCATTACATTGCTTTAAGCTTTCATTCAATTGTTCATCATTTTCTACTCATTTCATAAAGCTTTTGAGAGCCATATTATTGTTCAAAGTTGTTGTGATCTTGAGCGTATTATTTTACTCATATCTACTCATCAAGGAGTACCTTTGTTAAGTGAGTGTTCAAGTATTTCAAATACTTGTAAGAGAATTTTGATTCTCTTGTGTTGAGGAACTTGTGCTTCCTCTGTTGAAGTCTTTGGGATTGTATCCCCGAGCAAGTGAAGTCTTTGGGATTGTATCCCCGAGCAAGTGAAGTCTTTGGGATTGTATCCCCGAGCAAGTGAAGTCTTTGAGGTGAGGAACCTCCGAGCAAGTGAAGTCTTTGAGATTGTATCTCCGAGCAACTGTAAAGGTTTGTTAAGCACCCGTAAGCTTAACAAGTTAGTAGAAAATCTCGAGAGAGTCTCTCGGGGACTGGACTAACCACTGTTGTGGCCAACCAGGATATATCCTTGTGTAAGTTATTTTTATTGCACTTATTTACTTCCTGTAAAATTCAAATTCCGCAAGAAAACGCTAAATTTCATTAAAACGCTATTCACCCCCCCTCTAGCGTTAAGCGTAGTTTCTAACAAAGTGCTCATGAGAAGTGAAAAGGTTCAAATAGATTATTAATTTAAACAAATTGGTAAGGCTTGTAATGTGGTTGCCAAAGAAACAGGATTATAGACCCAACATTGTTAATTACGATACATAATAATTAGGCGGGTATAATATATATATATATATATATATATATATATATATATATATATATATATATATATATATATATATATATATATATATATATATATATATATATATATATATATATATATATATATATATATATATATATATATATATATATATATATATATATATTATCAGCAAAGTAACACCTATATTACTTCCAAGGCTGAACAAAACTACTATTTTGCTTTGCAAACCACAACAAGTTCTAGACATAAAATTTAGAAAATTTAACTGAGTCTAAGCATCACAACCAAAGTACTCACTATTCTCAAGGTAACAAAGTCAACAGATATTACTTCAATTCAACTCACATCACCATGGCTCCTCTCCTATAAAAATAAAACTACCTACACCCGATTCAAATAAAACCCTTGGAAAGAACCGCGGCACAAAGAAAAATCAAGGGGGAATTACTACACTACCTAGAAAGAAAATCTTTTTGTCCTTTTTCTTTAGATTTAAATCCCACAAGAAAATTGTCTAGTAGATCCATCGTCGGGAAGATTCCTATTTTTCTATTTTTTTCGATTGTTTTACATAGCTATTAAAATACTACCCAATTACAAAATCACAAATAAGAAGTTAACATTTTTCTACATCCTACTACTAATCATCTAAAGAATTCTCCCACCCTACACTTAAAAGAGTGTCGTATCCCTAATGCACAAATAAAGCAAAATAATAACAAGGGTGGACAAAAAACTCCCTGAAAGGCCAAAGGCCGAAGCAATATCGGCTCACGGGTACTAAGACTTCCCCCAAGTCTTAGTCCTTTGTATGGAATCCCACACTTAGTTCTCACCATCTAACTCACTTTTGCACTCTTCCAACAACTCTGCCTCCAATGTTTTTACTCTTACAAAACAAAAACAACACCACAACAATAATAAGAAAAAAATAATAATAACAAAATAGTAAAGATGGGTTGCCTCCCAACAAGAGCCTGATATAACGTCGTGGCACGATTTGAACCACTTTTTGTCTCCATCTCGAAGTTATAAATTGCGCCACCAATTTAACTTTAAGCTTTTTGCTATGCTCTCGGGGTGGTGGGATAAATGTAATCGGGCTAAACAACTAATTTCACATTCTACGCTTCTTGGACTTATGATAAGGTATATAATTCTCTCTCTCTGGCACGACAAATTCAAGAATGTAAAAACCTTATTCCTCGCCCGTTGACTCCTCCAAATGCTTAGATGACTCGATTTTCATGTCATCATCCAAACACAATATTGAAAAATATATATAATGAGGACCAATATGCCCTAACTCTAACATTGCATTATTCTTTACTTCCTCATATTTACACACACTAGAGTCTCCTACTATTATATTCTCTGCTTCCTCACATGACTCTAGAGTGCTTTTCTCAATATAGACATCATCAATAAAAGTATAGTCGAATGATTGACTCTCCACCTTTAGCTCCTCAATTTGGCATACAAGCTTCTTTTAAGTTTCACAAAACTCAATATGGATATCAGCAATGAGGTGATAGTTCTTGTCAGGGGTATAGACCCAATGATTTGTTGATTTGGCAGTTGGTTATGAATTTCTACATATCTATTCCGTCATGGCAATATTGTAAAAGTTAGAGCAAGACTCATGTATGTCATGAGGTGCAATGGGAGTATCAGATTCGTGAAATTTCAACTATTATGCTCATAGGACGTTATTGTGGTCCTGTGAATAAGCGATGCAAGGTGTGAATTTAGCAAAGTTAGCAGTCTTGTTCTGGTATAACGTGTGGTGATTGATACGATGTTTGTATGTTGGACATATGCGTGGCGGAGAATTTTGGATGTTGGTATTGGGCTCTAAGGCTTATTTGCTTAAGTGAAAAAGGATATCTTCAGATTGATCAAGCTAAGGTGCCAAGACGAGTTGTGGTAGCACGGGTAGGTGCTTGAGGTGTTAATTAGTGATTTTGGAAAACTCCATAGCAGTTATCGACACGTTCAAGGATGAATGTATGCTTAAATGGGAGAGAATGTAACAACCCGACCGGTCGTTTTGAGATTTAGCATGCCATTCAGTAGTTTGAGGCAATGAGCAGCTTCACTTCAGGTATGCTGAGCCTGGTCAGAACTGGATTTCAAAAAGTTCAGAGTTGATGTGGAAAGAGAATTCTCATTTCGGAAGTGTCACAACCTTTTTTCCCTTCCATATAAAATATAAGTGTGTTATGTATTTGGGGGTTAAAGAGTTCCCCAATTAAAGTGACAAATTAGAGTAGGGATTATTTATTTATAAAGTTGCCACTTGAAATTGATTTTTGAGTGTTCCAAGTAATATTTTATTTGAATCCCTATTCAACGGAAGATTTGACTCTTTTATATCACTCTGCAAAAATAAAGTTTGGGTAAGGAATTCTATTGACCGAGAAGAAGGTGTAAGGCATTCCCGAGTCTCGTGGTTCTAGCACAATCGTTTTATTGACTTATAACTTGGCTTGAATTTTTTTTGGACAAACTATGACTTAAAACTTCGCTTGAATTAATTTTAGAAAAATTATGATTTATATGTTTTTCATATTTTATCTATCTACTTTTATTTATTAAAGTTGTTAAAAAAAGTATGATATAAATAGAATAAAAGTGTCCTAACTGCGCTAGGAAAGCGAATGTGCGACCAAGAAGAATTTTATTAATTTTGTCGTAACAGCGCTACGCAAGTGAATTTGCATTTATGACAAAGGATTATTAGCACGCTATTATTTTCAGAAAAATTACTATATTTGTGTTTTGAGAAAATTATTTATTAAAAAGTTACTATCACGCTACGCAAGTGAATCCATGAGTATGGTGAAAAGATTAGAAATTTAACTAAGACTATAGATATAGTATGAATTAGTTAATCAAATTATTAAATATTAAATACCACGCCACACAAGCGAATCTATGAATGAAAAGATTTAAGTGTGCCTACTAATTGCCTAGCGCTTCAACTAATTAATAAAAAGGAAATATGTTAATTAATTAGTAGCAGAAATCTGATTATTATTATTATTTTTCTAACCTTATGGTTGGTAAAATTATGCAAATAAATATTGGACTGACTCAATCTATTTTAAGATATAGGCCAACTTCTTGTTAAAGGAGAAATGGGCCACCTTATGAATTCTAGAAGATGGCCAGCTATTTATTTATTTCTTAGAATAAAGAGAAAAAAAAGGAGAAATTTTCAAAAAGCACTATGTTTTAGTAGGAATTAGCCATTTATAGATACCATTTGCTATATTACGGATTATAGATACCTTTTTTGTAGTTATAAGATGTATTTGATGTATTTAAGCTATTGCGTTCATGAATATAGTAGCAAAAATAGGCGTGAATTAGGGAAGTCCAGCTAGTCAGTTGTTGTATTCTTGTGTATTTGACTGTATTCATGGAGTGAAACATGAGATTACAGCTGGACAGATTATTGTATTTGACTGTACTCATGGCGTGAAATAGGGGATTACACTGTTTTTTTAAAACGGAAAATGAATCAATTAATATAATAGACTCCTAATATAACTCAATAAACTCAATGATAACACACAAATTTTGTATTTTCAGTTATAAAAAAGATTCTCAATTGAAAAATAACCCAATAATATAGCAATCTTTGAAAAAATTATATAATACATATGAATACATTCATGGCATATAGCGAGACAGTGAATACAATGAAATACATAGAATACAATGGGAGACATTGAAATACAATAAGCAAAAACGATAGTGAATATAATAGAATACATGGAACATAACGAGGTACGTTGAATTACAAAAAGATAATGAATACAATGAAATACATGAAAATACAACGTGATACGTTGAAAATACATTGAAATATATTAACAGAAAATCAAGTTTCTTATCCCTAAAATCCATCGTCTTTGTTCAAGAACAAACCCTAATTTCCGGCGAATTTGCCGTCGAGCAAAAACCCTGAATCTCACTATTCCCACGTATTATGTATATTGCTTCTGATACATCTGACAGTACCGTCGTAGCTTTTGTAAGCCCTTATCTTTAATTATTTATGATAAGTATGGTATGGCATATAACGATAATAATAGTGACAAAGAGGAATGAGTAAAGTCCAAAAACAAATTGTGATCCTACTTTTGATTTATCTTGTAACGACCCAACTGGTCGTTTTGAGCTCTAGCACGTCATTTGGTAGTCTGAGGCCATGAACAGCTTCATTTCAGGTATTATGACTTGTATGCATGGTTGGAATTAAGTTTCGGGAAGTTCAGAGTTGATTTGGAAAGAGAATTCTCATTTCGGAAGCTTAACGTTGAAAGAATTAACTAAAATTGGAATTTTGAGTAAACGACCTCGGAATCGGGATCTGAAGGTTCCAGCATGTTCATATGATGATTTCAGACTTGAGCATATGCCCAGATTGCGTTTTGGATGACCCGAGAGCGTTTTGCTGCCTACTATGGAAAATAACAATTTGAAAGAAATTTCATAAGTTTGGATTGAAGTTCATCACGGTGATATCAATGTCCGTTTGGTATTCCCAGTCTGGGAGCAGCTTCGTATTGTGATTCTGGAGTTCGGAGTGCGATCGAAAGTGAATTCAGAGGTCCGCAGGTCATTTTGGAGCTATTTGGCTAAAGATAGAAATTTGAAGGTTTTTGAGAAGTTTGACCGGAAGTGGACTTTTCGATATCGAGGTCGAAATGTGATACCTAAAGTTGGAGTAGGTCCGTAATGTCAAATATAATTTGTGTGCAAAATTTGAGGTCAATCGGACGTGATTTGATTGGTGTAAGCATCGAAAATAGAAGTTGGAAGTTACTAAAGTTCATAAAGCTTGGATTGGGGGTTGATTCATAATTTTAGCATTGTTTTATATGATTTGAGGCCTCAAACAAGTCCGAAATATGTTTTGGGACTGGTTGGTATGATTAGTCGGATCCCGGGGGCCTCGGTTGTGTTTCAGGTTGTATCGCGCTCTTATTTGATGTTTCAACGTCGTTTCTTTGGACATAAAGGGGGTAACATATTAAGCAAATACGGTCAAACTTAAGTTTTTATTGAACCATAAGATCCGTATATAAGTTTCGGATCTATAGTAAAAAAGTCATCGAATTTGGACATTGTATGAGGAAGTTATGCTCATTTTTGTATCGGGAAAATCTGTTGCTTCTGGTATGGTCGCAAGTGCGAACATATCTATCACAATTGCGATGCCGAGTTCGCAATTGCATACTTTTTGTCGCAAATGCGAACTTTTTCCAGCCCTTATTCGTTCGCAATTGCAAAGTCTTTCTTTGCTTTTGCGAGGGTTTGCAATTGCGAACCCTGGATCGCAAATACGACATCTGTAGCTTAATTTTAGCTGTGTAACTCGAATTTTTTCTTCATTTTATCATATTGTGAGCCATAGGTTCGAGAGTTGGCGATTTTGAGAGTGAAGTTTCGTATCAAATCATTGGGTAAGTTCCTCTAACTAATTTGCAATTATATTTTGTGATTATACCTTAGATTTAACATCAAAATTCATGTGAATGTAAAGGCGAATTTGGGGTTTTAAAGAAAAACCTAGAAATTGAAATTTTTGGATTTTGACCACGATTTTGGACATGAAATTCAGAATAAATTATATATTTGAGTTCGTAAGGTCATGGGTGAACTTTATCTTCGAAAAATTTCAAATTCCTGGCACGAGGGCCCGAGGGCATTTTTGTCAACTTTTTGTCAGGGTTGGGAATTTGTTACAAATTGGATGATAAAGAGTGCCTTAGCATTTATTAATGGGTTTATATAATTTTTTGATTAGTTTTGGAGCATTTTTGCATCGATTTGAGTATACAAGAGGGCGTGGAATGCCGGTTATGGAACTTCGGAGCGAGGTGAGTCTCCTTTCTAACCTTGTATGAGAGAATTGTCCCCATAGCTGAAATAATTGGTTATGTGCTCCTAATTGTGGGGGCTACGTACACACGAGATGACGAGAGTTCATGCATAGCTACTATATGCTATTGTCGGGGCAGTTAGGACCCCAAAGCATGCTATACTTGGATTACTTGTGAACCTATTGATAGCTTAACTAGCTTAAATCACATTAAATTAGTAAACAAATTTTTAAAAGAATTTAAACTTCACTTTATTAAATTATTAAATGAGAATTGGTTTTTCTTCAGAAAATTTTTCCATGATGACTTCTTGATTGATTGCCTGTGTATGTTTATTTCTTGTTGGAGCGGGCCGAACGCCTCATCAAATTAAATAGATGCATATATGGTTCGCGCCGTTTGACCCTTGGCAGTGCACAATTTATTTTATGTTGGGGTGGATCATCGACCTCGGCATGATTTGCGCGTGCTTGTATTGTAGCCTTGAACTTATTAAAGTTGTTATTTTCTCTTCATGACTTGAGAATATTTCGATAATAAAGAAAGGGAAATTTTGAAAATTTCCTATAAAGGAAATAATTGTTTACTTGTTTCCTTCTATTGGATTAATACCATCTTTATAGAAATCTACGATTTAATGTATTATTGATATCATTATTGGACCACTAGGAAGTGTCGAATTCATCTCGTCTCTACTTATTCGAGATTAGACGGGATACTCATTGAGTACACGTTGTTTTCGTACTCATACTACACTTCTATGCATTTTTGTTGCACAAGTATATGTAACTCTACTGGCCTACTGGGCATAGCAGCACAGATGATTGGGGGACTAGGTGAGTTGCATTATTCGAGGCAACCCGCAGCTAGTATAGTCCCTTCCAGTATATTGTATTTACTTTCTGTCCACTGTATTCCGGCCAGATGATATACTTTTATTTCTTCTTAGTATACGCTCATGCACTTGTGACACCAGGTTCTTGGATGATTATATGATTGTTCAATATTAAATTTGTTAAAGACTCCATGGTTATTTCTGTAAAGTTCATTATTTGTTATTTAACATATAAAGGAAAATGACTTCAACAAATATTAAAATTAGAATTTAATTAAGTATTTCAATTAGCTTGCCTGATAACGGTGTACGGCGCCACCACGACCCTTAGAGGATTTTGGGTCGTGACATATCTGTATGCCAAAATATTGGCAGGGCGCGGTAGACGTGTGGATACACAACGATTTTGCTATAGTTTTATATGCTGTTTTTCTCGGGAATTGAGGTGAAAAAGATTAATAACTGTGTGAATAGAAGAAAGGAGGCGGTGAAACTGAAGGAAAGCTCACAAACTTCAGCTTACTAAAGTATTCAACTGCTAATTTTTTGCTCAAAGATGTGTGTTCCATCCACTCTCCAGGTCCCTTTTAGTGTGAAGAATGACCTCTTTAAGTAGGAAAAATAAGTCCTTTTAGACAGATTTTGATTTACCAAAAATCTATCCAAAAGAACTAACTTTTGTGTACCAAAACAGTCATCTTTTTACCAAATTCTGACACAAAGCAGGGCAGTTGCATTTCCAGCATGTTTAAACAATAAATACACAACAAACACATACTTTAAACTCAAGTTTCAACTTTTATCTATGCATGACTGAAATTCAACTTATACACTCAAACTCCGACCAAATATGAACTAGTAAAGTAGAAAAAGACTCAAACTTCAATCAAACTAAGTATTCGAACAAACTAGATTAGAACGAATTTGATGTGCAAACTAATATGTAACAACAACTGAATTTCACAAGCTATTGCTTGAAATAGAAATTAAACAAACATCGGTTAACTATCATGATTAATAACAACAAAATATACGACTAACTATATAAGCAATTGAACTAATCTTTTGGTTTTTTCAGGAAATTAACATAAAGACTTAACTATTCGACTGACTGGGTCGAAAAACTGAAAATTCGGACTTAACAACTCTATACAAAATAGTCGACCGACTAGGTCGAGTAACCAAATATTAGAACTTACGGACAAACAAAAAATAGTCGACTGGCTCGGTCGAAGAACTGAATTTTCAAGCTTAATCAAATCCACACAAAATAGTCGACCGGCTAGGTCGAAGAACCAAAATTCAGAACAAACAGACAATAACGAACTACTCAACTATCTAGGTGGAAGAACTGAAATTCACATTCATAAAGTAAAAATTTAATTATAAACTAATACAAATTGCACATAAAGAACATAAACATTAATGGAAATTAAACTTAGAACTAAAAGGAAATGAAATCAACATTTTATCGTACAGAGAGATTCAATGCCAAATCGAGCAAAGAGACGGATTCCGGGGATCACACGCCAAAACCAATGAGTTCTAGCATTTTGCAAGAGAGAAACGAGCATTTTTAGTCGGGGATAGTCTAAAAATAAAGGGCCTCTGATGGTCTTAGGTGGTTGAGGCAGTGGCGAGCAGTGTTGTAGTGGGCAGCAGTGGCCGGATGTCGGGCAGTGGGGGTGTCTACCGGTGGTTTTGAGGCTTTTTGAGGATTTGAGTTTGAGATATGGAGAGAGGGGAAGAAGAAGAGGAGGTTGCGCAATTTTGGTGTAGTTTGGACAATGGGCGGCGATGGTGAATGCGCGACTAGGGTTTGATTTTGTTGATTATTGGTGGAGATCTGGGTTTTGGATTTGGAATGAGGGGAGTGAGAGGAAGAGATGATAAGAATGTTTTGGTCTTTAGGTGACATCCACCGGTGTCGGCAATTTTTGGCCGGCGGAGCCACCGTGGGGAGTGGCGGGGAGACAGAGAGATGAGAGGGTGAGGAGAGAGGAAGAAGAAAAGAGAATAGGGAATAAATTGGGTAATTTTTTGGCCTTTTCAGTCTTAAATAACACAAGTAAAGATTACATTATGGCCATTGGATCAAAGAGCTATGGGTGGATGAGATTAATCTCTTATTCTTTAGCTAAAACGACGTAGTTTCGCCCTGAAACTACACCGTTTTGCTTGCCTCCTTGGCCAGCCTTATCCAGACCGGGTCAGTGCAATTGGGCCACTGATTTGGTCTATTTTTAGCCCATTTCAGCTTAAAATGAAACTAGCCCAAGCTCTTGTTCATTTCTTAGTTAAATCATAATAAAAACTCTTAAAACTTACACACACACACACACCCCCCCCCCACACACATATATATATATATATATATATATATATATATATAGAAGAAAAAGGCAGGGCAAACTTATGACTCAATCTCGATTGTTTGCTTTCTGGATCAGAGTTTGAGAAGATGAATCTTCAGAAGCTGTGTTGCCGACACGTTGTCAAAGTTAACTCCAAACTATCCTGTGATCATCCTTCTGATGATAACTAAAACTACAAGCTTCGATCGTCATAACTTGTGCTCTGAGGTGAAACCTGCAAAGCTATCAAATAATATGTATAACACACACACACACACACACAGATATATATATATATATATATATATATATATATATATATATATATATATATATATATATGAAAAAGACAGGGCAAAGTTATGACTCAATCTTGATTACTTGCTTTCTGGATATGACTCTTGAGAAGTTGTCTTGCTGACACGTTGTCACAGTTAACTCCAAACTATCCTGTGATCTTCCTTCTGATGATAGCTGAAACTATAAGCTTTGATCGTCATAACCTGTGCTCTACGGCTAGGCCTGCAAATCCATCAAATACAAGCAAAACGAACAAACATTTTCTGTCTAGGGATCGAAAACTATCTAATTTATTGAAAAGCTGACAGAAACAGTAGTATAAACTAGCTAAAAGAGATAAAATTTGGTAACAAATGATAGTTAAGCAGAGATCGGTACCCTGAACTACTAAAAGGAAATGTAACTAGGGGTTGGTACCCTATCTTACTGGAAGGAAATAGAATCGGGCATTAGCACCATGTATTATTAATAAAGTGTTGAATCCCTCTAGGTGAAAAAGGTTCTACCTGAGTTAAATTGTATTGAACAACCTGAGCAAAGATTACTTCTACCCAGAACTATGAGCTGGATCTCTCTAGGCGAAAGGACTCTACTTGAGTTAAGCTGCGTAAAACACCCTGAGCGAAAAGTAATTCTATCCGAAATATGAGCTGGATCCCCCTAGGCGAAGGATTCAACCTGAGTTAAGCTTCGGAAAACACCCTGAGCGAAGAGTACTTCTACCTGGAACTATGAGCTGGATCCCCTTAGGCGAAATAGTTCTACTTGAGTTAAGCTACATAAACAACCTGAGTGAAGAGTACTTGTACCCGGAACTATGAGCTGGATTCCCCTTAGGAGAAATAGTTCTACTTGAGTTAAGCTATGCAAAACAACCTGAGCGAAGAGTACTTCTATCCGGAACTTATGAGCTGGATCCCCCTATGCGAAACAGTTCTACCTGAGTTAAGCTGCATAAAATTCCCAGAGCAATGAGTACTTCTACCTCGAATATAAGCTGGATCCCCCTAGGTGAAAGGATTCTACCTGAGTTAAGCTGCGTAAAAAACCCGAGCAAAGAGTACTTCTAGCCGGAACTATGAGCTGGATCCCCCTAGGCAAAATAGTTCTGCCTGAGTTATGCTACGTAAAACAACCTGAGCAAAAGTACTTATATCCGGAACTATGAGCTGGATTCCCCTAGACAAAATAGTTCTACCTAAGTTAAGAAACGGAAAACAACCTGAGTGAAAAGTACTTATACCTGGAACTATAATTTGAATTCCCTTAGGAAAAATAGTTCTACCTGAGTTAATTTGCGTAAAACACCCTAAGCAAAGAGTATTTCTACCTGGAAACATGAGCTAGGTCCCCCTAGGCAAAAGGATTCCACCTGAGTTAAGTTTCATAAAACACCCTGAGCAAAGAGTACTTCTACTCGGAATATGAGATGGACCCCCCAGGTAAAAGTATTCTACCTGAGTTAAGCTACGTAAAATAACCTGAGCAAAGAGTACTTCTATCCGAAACTATGAGCTGGATCACCCTAGACGATGTTCTACCTGAGTTAAGCTACGTAAAACAACCTGAGCGAAGAGTACTTCTACCCGAAACTATAAGATGGATCCCCCTAGGAGAAAGGATTCTACGTGAGTTAAGCTACGTAAAACTACATAAGCGAAGAGTACTTCTACCGGGAAACATGAGCTGGATCCCCCTAGGCGAAAGAATTCTATCTGAGTTAAGCTGCGTAAAACACCTTGAGGGAAGAGTACATATACTCGGATATATGAGCTAGATACCCCCAGGAGAAACGATTCTACCTGAGTTAATCTACGTGAGACACCCTGAGCGAATAGTACTTCTACCAAAAAATATAAGCTGGATTCCCCTAGGAAAAACAAGTCTACCTGAGTTAAGTACGTAAAACAACCCGAGAGAAGATTACTTCTACTCAGAACTATGAGATGGATCCCCCTAGGCGAAATGGTTCTACCTGAGTTAAGCTTTGTAAAACATCCTGAGCTAAGATTACTTCTACCTGGAACTATGAGCTGGATCCCTCTAGGCGAATAGTTCTACCCGAGATAAGCTATGTAAAACAACCTGAGCGATGACCACTTCTACCCAGAACTATGATATGGATCCCTCTAGGAAAAAAAGGTTCTACCTGAGTTAAGCTACGAAAATGGGAGGTGTGAACAATAGTGATGCATGCTGAAAAAAGAAAAATGGAGATTTTAAGGAGCTTACGTTTGGTGACATTCGTTCTTTTAGAATTGCCATTCTGTACTTTCTTTGTACCTGCTTTAAACAAAGAAAAATTTATGAGTTTTTAAAGTGGTAGTTGGTTTGTGGACTTCATCCTTTTATGCGTTGAGTAGTTTGATTCACGGGCACTGCTGTCAAAGAACCAATTCTGTCAGTGTGGTACAGAGATGCTCTGCTGCTCTGTATCATTTTCTGGAGACCTTAGATTTACAATATTGCCCCCAATTGTTTCATACCCAGATTTGCATGGTACTACTACCGTTGTCTCTAATGCAATGTATTTTTTCTTTAAAATCAAACTCGGTTGTCTTGTACCCAGTATCAATTTGTGTTTGTATGCTTACCAACTTTTTTCATGGGGCAAGTCTTGCTCATGTAACTTTTCAGTTTCTTTGAAACACTTTGTTGGCCTCATTGAATGAGATCTCTGATGGATTCGTGCCTTCGGTCAATGTTATATATGCCCCAAATTGTGCTCGATATTACGGAAAAACTATAGCCAAGTTTGCAGCCCTTTCTTTGCATCGATTTTGATGCAGGATTAGACCAAAAGTGAGTCAAAAAAATTATGGGTAAAAACAGAATAATAATCGGAAGAAAAAAAGAACTGTGCTTAAACAAAAGGTGTCCCTTTCTAGGAAAGGAATAAAGAGACTTATCTGGAGGTATTTGCCGACTTTAATAAATTATGACATGCATTTTGGACTGGACGCCTGATCCATCTAAGCTATCTAATTCTCAAAATCCACCCGCAAATGTTCATCTTGATATTTTCTTGGTTGTGCTCATGCCGGAGAATCAAAGACCCTCATTCGTCTAGTAGTGCCATTTGCTGATTTTTGCTAACTAACCTCTCTCATATCTCCACTCACCATAGCCTTATGGTGCCCATCTGGGTTTCACCCATAAAACTCTCTCATTTCTCTTCTCGCTATCTCCTTATAGTGCCCGTACGAGTTTTCACTGATAAGACTCTCTCATTTCTTTTTCTTTTTTCTTCTTTTTTTACTAATATGCTGCATGAGGAAGGTTTCCCAACGTCCTTGCCATGGGGACTTCAACCATTCTAAAAAAACATCGATAAGAAGTTCTTGAAAGGTAGAAAAGGTGAAATGAACCTTGAAACGAATTACAACTTTTGGAACTATTTTTACAGAAAAACTGTGAAATAAAACAAAATTCTGTGCCAGTTTTGGAGTATTGGGAATATGGATTTTTTGTTCTGATGGGACCGAGTCCAGGGTAAGGCTGCCTACGTATCTTTTTAGAATCATGTTGGACGTAGTTCAATGACTCCAAAACTATGTTGACTATCTTTCTTTCTTTCTTTTCTTTTTTACATGTACACATGTTCCAGAAGTTACAGAACAAAGAAGACAAATACGGCTCAAAAGTGTTAGCAAAAGAGTGACACCAATTTGGAATAGCGAGCAAATGATATCATTTGTCATCTCGATTTGAGAAAATCGATGCGTGAAAGTTCTGTAGTGGCCATATATCAGACATAATATCTTTTGACTACATCTACATTAATACTCATGTCTGGTACCCGTCCTGCTTCATCTACCAAGTGCAAGGCCACTTTTGGTAACACTTATTTGATGATGTAGGGTCCTTGCCAGTTCGGTGCAAACTTTCCTTCAGCTTCAACCTGGTGCAGAAGGATGCATTTTAAAACTAGCTGGCCTACCTCAAACCGCCTTGGGCGCACTTTGTTATTATAAGTGCGTCTATTCTTTGCTGGTATAATTGGCCAAAACACACTGCTGCTAGCCATTGATCAACATCGGTTGTTCTAATCGGGTCTTGACCCACTCAGTGTCTTCAATATCCAATTCCACAATAATTCAGAGAGAGGAATTTCAACTTCAACGGGTATTACAGCTTCAGTTGTATATACAAGCAGATACGAAGTTGCACCAACAAATGTGCGAGCAGTCGTGCGATATACCAAAAGAGAAAAAGGCAACTTTTTATGCCATTGCCTTGAACCTTGGATCATCTTCCTAAGAATCTTCTTGATGTTCTTGTTCACCGCTTCAACGACTCCATTGCCATTTGGCCAGTAAGGGGTAGAATGGCGATGTATAATTTTAAATTATTCTCGTACCTCCTTCATCAAATGACTATTTAGATTGGCTGCATTATCAGTGATGATAGTCTTTAGGATACCAAAACGACAAATGATGTTGGAATGAACAAAGTCTACCACTGCTTTCTTAGTGAATGCTTTGAAAGTGATGGCCTTCACGCACTTGGTGAAGTAATCAATTGCAGTCAAAATGAATCTATGCCGATTTGAATCCTTTTGCTCGATTGGCCCAATAACATCCATTCCCCAAGCAACGAAGGTCCAAGGAGAGGACATGGGACGCAATTCCAAAGGAGGCGAGTAAATGAGGCCATCATGAATCTAGCATTGGTGACACTTGCGAACGAAACAGAAGCAATCTCACTCCATAGTAAGAAAATAGTACCCTGCCCGCAGATTTTCTTCTCCAAAACATATCCATTCATGTGGGGTCCGCATACCCCCGAGTTCACTTCACTCATGATTTGCTCCACTTCTATGGCATATATGCATCTCAACAAGTTCAAATTTGAGGTCCTCTTCTACAGAATTTCCCCATTCAGGATGAAGCCACTGACGAGCCGCCTTATAGTTCTTTTTTGATCCCCTTTGGCATGCTCTGGATATTCTCTTGTTTTCAGGAATCATTTTATTTTATGATACCATGGTTCACCATCTGATTCTGTCTCAATTTTATTGCAACAACCGTGTTGATTCTGAACTTGGATTTCTAGTAAATCAATATGAGTGTTGCCTGGATAAGGGAGCATCGAGGCTAAAGTAGCCAAGGCATCGGCTAGCTCGTTGTGAAACCTGGGAATGTACCTGAACTCGATGGATTTGAATCTTTTGCTCTAGTCTTGCACACATTGTCTGTACGAAATAAGCTTGATATCTCCAGTCTCTCATTCGCCTTAGGCTTGCCGGATAAGCAAGTTAGAATCTCCCATAACCAATAGTTCATGCACATCCCGATCAATGGCCATTTTTAAACCCATTTACAAGCTTCATATTCTGTCGTATTATTGGTACAGAAGAACCAAAGTCGGTCAATTGCAGGTTAATGATGTCCAATAGGTGAGATGAGGATTGCCCTGATCCCAACTCCTTTGGTATCTACGGCCCCACAAAATACCTTTTCTGTACATAGTTATTATTTGGAACTACTTCCTTTATTAAGTTTACCTCTTTGTTTGGGAAGTATGTGCTAAGTGGCATGTACTCATCGTCAACTGGATTCTCTGTCAAATGATCTGCTAAGGCCTGTGCTTTCATTGCGATGCGAGTGGCATAAACGATGTCGAACTCTGTGGGCAGGATTTTCCATTTTGCGAGCCTGCCAGTGGGCATTAGCTTTTGGAAGATGTACTTTAAAGTATCCATTCTAGATATGCGGTAAGTAGTGTAAGCCAAAAGATAATGCCTCAGCTTCTATGCGACCCAATTTAAGGCACAACATGTCCTTTCTAAAAGGGTGTACTTAACCTTATAATTGGTGAACTTCTTGCTCAAATAATAGTTTGCCTATTCCTTTTTTCCTATGCATCATGTTGCCCCAGAACACATCCAAATGAATTATCCATCACTGATAGATATGAAAATAAAGGCCTATCAGGTTCAGGTGGGACCGATACAGGGGGGGTTTAACAGATAATCTTTGATACTGTCAAAAGCTTTTTGGCAATCGTCTGTCCATCTGATAGCGACATCCTTTTTCAACAACATAAAGATGGACTTGCACGTGGTTGTGAGCTGAGCAATGAACCTACTGATGTAGTTAATATCCCGAGCAAACTCATGACTTCCTTTTTATTCTTCGAGGGTGGCAGATCATGAATGGACTTTATCTTGGATGGATTCGATTTGATGCCTCTCCGGCCGACTATAAAACTAAGGATTTTTCCAAATTGATACCCAAATGCACATTTGGATGGATTAAGTTTAAGGTCATGCCTTCGAAGTCATTCGAAGAATTTCAAATTGCATAAGTGATCAACATATTTCTTTGATTTTATGATGGCATCATCGACATATACTTCAATCTCTTTGTGCATCATGTAGTTAAAAATGGTGGCCATGGCCCTCATGTAAGTTGTCCCTACATTCTTTAAACCAAATGGAATGACCCTGCAACAATAAGTACCCCATGGAGTGGTGAAAGGGGTGTTTTCTACATCATCCGCATCCTTTAGAATTTGGCGGTACCTAGCGTAGCAATCCACGAACGATTATATCTCATGATTTGTGAAATTATCTACAAGAAAGTGGATATTTAGTATAGGAAAATTATCCTTTGGACTTGCTTTGTTCAGGTCCCAATAGTCAACACAGACTCTAGACTTTCCATCCTTCTTCAGTACAGGCACAATATTCGCCACCCATGTGGTGTATCAGACAGCTCTAACTACATTGGCTCTCAGTTGTTTCGTTATTTCCTCTTTGATTTTGTCACTCACATCTATTATAAATTTTCTTTGCTTTTCCTAGACTAATGGAAAATCAGGATACGTAGGAAGCCTATGAAGCGCTATATCAGCACTTAAACCTAGCATATTATCATAAGACCAATCAAACACATCTCTATATTCAAATAAAACTTGAATCAAGGCATCTCTGTTTTTTTGTTTAGTGTGAATGCTTATCTTCATTTCTCTGACTTTTTCATGTCTTCTGATATTAATCGGCTCAGTTTCATTAAGGTTAGGCTTAGGCTTGTTTTCAAATTGTTCCAACTCTCTTTTTATTTCCTCAACAACCTCATCTTCATCATATTCAACCTCTTGATGCATTACTTCGATATTAAACAACTTTTTAAGATCTGGGTGTGAATTCTGCATGCGTGTACGTTAATAAAGCTGACATTAGAAAAACTGAAATAGAAATAAAATGACACGAATTAGAAAAAGAGAAAGATACAAAACTTAATACGAAACTAAACTGCATTTCATTGAATTCGAAAGGATAGAAGGGTTAACATAAAAAAAACAATTATAATGAGATGTTTGCATTACAACCCTGAAAGTAACCCAAAATACAGAAAAGAAGATGCAAAAGCAAACTACCAAGACTCATTCCTTGTGGGGAGAGGAGTTGCTTCGTAGTTGGTGAGCATGGTGTCTAGGTCAATTAGTTGCATATCGGCACGGCTAGTGCCTTCACTAGCCTGGATCATATTCACTTCAGAAACATCTGGCTGAGGAACTGGCAAATTTCATCAATTTTTGCATGTGCCGAGGAATTTTTACCCTGTTGGAGTTGTGGCTTGATGAAAGTATAGAAAATGCGAGGGATAGGCTATTGCAAGACACATCCATATTTTTGCAGTGTTTGGCTTGCTTTCGTCTACTTGTGCTGGCCTGAAGCCTATGCCAAAAGTACCCTTGTTACTGAACGCAGAAATAGGCTCCGAAATCCCTTGCAACGAAGCCCCAAGCCTTTTCTTGGCTCATAACCTTCTCTCTTCATAACTGCAACCACCATTACAGATGTGGTGGAAAGACGAGGATGCAAAATGGGCTTTCCTTCCTTGACATGGTCTACAACAACCACTTCAAACTCCTGATAGACAATGGACTCAAACCCTTCTTGGCCTCAATACAGGGGATTAACGGGTCTGTATAAATGGAAGACTCGTCTTCCTAATAAACAATAATTTCTTACCTGTCATATTTGAATTTGAGCATCTGATGCAAGGTGGATGGTACAACTCAGGCCGTATGGATCCATGGCCTTCCAAGAAGAAAGTTATAAGAAGTGGTCATGTCTACTACTTGGAAGACAATCTCAAAGTCAACCAGCCTAATTGTCATGGTGAGGTTGATCTCCCCAATGGTATCTCTTGCTGAGCCATCAAAAGCTTATATGCGAACATTGCTGGGTCGGATTATGTCTGTATTGATCTTCACACTTTGCAAAGTGGAGAGAGGGAATCTATATACACTTGAGCCTCCAGCAACCATAAATATCTTTACATTATACCCCTCACATTTGACCATCAAGTTCAAAGCCCTATTATGCCCGCCTCCCTCCTCGGAAGTTCATCATCAATAAAGGAGATTCTGTTCAACTTAAACAATTTGTTGGCCATCTTCTCTAACTGATTCACTCTGGTCTCTTCTGAGATATCTGCCTTGTTCAGGACCTTGATTAGTACACATGCATGCTCTTTGGAATGTATGAGCAGCGATAGTAGAGAGATTCAGGTAGGAGTCTTTCTTAGCTGGTCAATGATTGAGTAATCCTAAACTTTTATCTTTTTCAAAAACTCTTCTACATGTGCTCCAATGACTAGTTTCTTTATTAGAAATTGGCTATCTCTAATTTTCTTGTCCTTTCTCAACTCTTCTGGAGAGTAACATATCCCCAATCGAGTCAAACCTCTAGTTTCTCCAACTTCCTTCTATTATTTTCTTGCCTTTGTAGGTCATCACAGTTTTGTTATAGTTCAAAGGAGTGATTTTTGTGTTTGTCAGGGGGTTGCACGATATGTTTGATTATGATTGGCTCTGTTATGCCATTCGTACTATCCTAATTCTGCTTTGTATTGGGGTGGCCTCTATGGACATATAAACTTGGTCTTAGAACATTGGAGCGAACTTTCAATCTCAAGATTTTTGGAACAAATAAAGTTGCCTTCATTGAGCTTAGGGTGCTTTTCACAATCAATGGCACATCTCGGATGGGACTTACTTCCAAATCTGTTCTTCTTAAATTGCACCCACTTTCATTTTTGCTCAACCGACCAGCTTGTATTCTTGATCTCGGCCAATCATTCCCACAAAATGAACATCATTGTGTGCTGGCAACGAGTTGTTTGTCACATTAGAAGGGTACTCACCATTTGTCACTACAATTAAGTTTCTAGAAATGAGTCTCTCTTTGGCTCTTTTCAAAGTCTATCAGTCATCAGTGCTATGCCCCGGGGCACCTGAATGATATTCACATCTAGCATTTGCTTGAAATCTATGTGAATCAGGATGCATATAGTGGGGAGCAATGGGTCCAATCACGCATATTTGCTTTAATTTTTGCAATTGACTAGAGTATGATTCGGCAAATGGAGTGAATTTTTCTGCTGGCCTCTACTCTCGACCGTAATCTTGCATGGGACAAGCATTGTGGGGTGCACGAAAACTTTGCTGCTAAGGTTGGGGGCCCTTGGAGCTGGTGCCCGTACCAGTTGATTAGGAGGCCGAGTGTATAATTGAGCATTGAACATTGTATATTGTGGGGGGCCACAGAGTATTGAGGAATTGGAAGGGGATAGTAATGTTGAGGGTAGCTGGATTTTCCCTGCTGAACTTGCACATAAGGGAACGATTCCCCTCTAACTTCCCTATATCCCGAAGCCATCATGGATCCTTCATCTCTATTTGCCAAACCTCCCGACCCACTTTGGATAGCTTGAGTAGTGGCCTTGAGAGAATCTTGAATTACAATTTTGCCAGTCTTGATGCCATTTTCGACTATCTCCCCTATTTTGATCGCTTATGCAAAAGGTCTACCCATCGCGGACATCAGGCTCTTGAGCCTCCATAAAAAATAGTGACCAACTCGTGGTTATCCATGGGTGGCTTAACTCTAAGCGCTTGCTCCCTCCACTTGATGGCATACTCCCTAAATTTTTCAGTTGGCTTATTCTTCATATTGGACAAGGAGTTATGATCCGATGCAATATCAATATTGTACTGAAATTGTCTGACAAAGGCATAGGCCATGTCATCCCAAATATGCCAATGAGAGATGTCATGGTCAATGAACCATTCGGAAGATACCCCCACAAGACTTTACCCATAGTAAGCCATCAGCAACTCTTCCTTTCCTCCTGCACCCTTAGCTGGTTGTAGTACCTTTTCAAGAGATCGATAGGGTCGCCATGTCCATCATATTTCTCAAATTTTATGGTCTTGAACCCTCGTGAAAAATGATTGTGAGGAACATGCATTGATAACTAAATTAAACACTTTTGTGACCACCTAGTCCCTGTATGTTCTTTACATTCTGTTCAAAACTTTTCATTTTCCTGGCCATCTCATCTGGCTCAACCGTCGTGGTAGGCTTTTCATTTTCTACTGGTGACTCGTACTAAGGAGTTTGATTGTATGGAGCCGAGACCCTGAAAGCCGCATTTGGAGAATAGTATTGGCCATCATAAGCATGAGATGATGGCTCATTGTTTGGCCTCGTCACATGAGGTGGTGGCGGGATTGTATATACTGGTGCAGCAAACACGATGAGAGGGGTGTTCCTGACCTGCACGACTGGAGGTCGCATATTAGAGGTATCGGGGACAACATTGAGGCTGCAATTTGGCACATACCCTAGTGGTAGAATGGGATTGCTCATTGCATGGAGTGGTTGTTGAGTAGCCTGGGGTATGGTGGAAATTCAATCTGAAGGACCCTGGGGTGGAGGTTAACCGGAAACCAAGCTTGATATACATCAGACAATTGTTGTCTCAATTTTCTTATTTCCTCTGGCTCTTGCTCAACTGACTAACCCTGCGGATTTTCAATGTTATCCATTACCACCGTTCCCTTAGATCTTGTGAAGTAATGATATGTTGCCAGTTTCACCACAAACCAATTACCTTAAGCTTACTGGTTGAGCGGCGACAAATGTTTAGGGTTAAGCATTTTACAGATATGAATCACACTTAGATATGCTATACTCCTAAAATATCACCATCTCTAATGTGCTTTGGGAAGGATTTATGTTTCATACCGTCTTATCAGCTTGTTACTTATTGACACCGTTATTTCCTCCTCTCTTTTTTCCGCTTTTTTCTTTCACTCGCCTTGTTTTAATCCCTCACTTTAGAGTCATTTGAAGAATATTTGATCGAACCTGTTGTAGGTTGCCTACTTATCATGTCGCCTCATGAATCAGATCATTTTCAGGTAAATCAGGAATAAGTAAATGAACTAACTATATTTATTTACTCATTTACACACCGGATCATGAAAGCTCCTAACAAGTAAATTTTTTTTTTTTTGGGAATTGTTGAAAGAAAGAAATCTAGAGAAGAAAGAAATTATATTTTATTTTTTGGTTTTTCGAAAGAAAGACTTCCAAAAAACAAAGCAAATATTCTTGGGGGTTTGAGTTTTGCAATGGAATAAAAAATATTTGAATTATGAGTATGGTTTTCAATTTCCAAAGAAAAACTTTAAAATATTTTGCACTTCAAATTATTTATTTTGTTTAAAGTTTCAGGGTTTGAGGTCTCAAAGATGAAGGAAAAGATTTTTAGATTTTTTTTTTGGGAATAGTCGAAAGAAAGAACTTTTAAAAAGTATTTTTTTTATTTTGATTTTTTCTTTGGAATCTTCAAAAGAAAGACTACTAAAAATGAAAGAAAATATTTTTAATTGTTAAATTTCCCTTTGGATTTTCGAAAATATCATTGGATTCTGAGTTTTTTTTAATTTTCAAAAGAAAAACTTCTAAAGAACAATGAAAATATTTCTGAATTCAGATTCTTTTTTATTGTTGTGTTTTAAAAAAAGGATTTTATGGATTTGATGTATCAAAGATTAAATTTATTTATTTGGATTTTCGAAAATTTGTGGCTGGACTCGATAAAGGTTGCCTACGTATCTCACATCCGGTGAGAATCAAACTCGCGTAGTTCAATAAAATTGGGTACTCCCTCATTTTGATTTTAATGAAAATATAATCTTTACACCTAACGCCAGACTGCTAATTTTTTTCATAGAAAACAAAGTTTTATTTGCATTAAACTAGGAGAATGATTTTCTCTTTCTTTTCTAATAATTTCGCGACACTAATTTTCTAAAGCCGATCAACAATGCAAGTAAGCCTTCTAAATGATGTATCAAATAGTACATAAGTGAACTTGATAGTCTCAAAGAGGATACCTGTCTTATACGGACCCGGCCCATGTGGCGAGTTTCGCTAAGTCAAATGCACGTGATGCAAATAAAGGAAACCTACTAAGGATATCCAGCATGAGGTTTGATCTTCTAGGTTTAAATCCTATTGGAGAAGCTATCTAGACTGGCTTACTTGAGCGAACAACTCGAGTCGAGATGGTTCAATGTACCGGTAGCTAGGGGTGTGCATCGAATAGGTTTATCGATAAATCGAATCGATAATTTGTTATCGTTATCGATTTATCGATTTCAATTTTGATTTTGTCCTCTTCGGTTATCGGTTTATCGATAAACCGATAGGATATACTACATTTTTTTGTACCCTTATTCTATAATTCCCTTTCCTTTACCCTAAGTCCCTAACTTATTTTATCTACCACATTTAAGGATGATCATATTTAAAGCTTAAGGGAATGAAGTTCAAATTAATGGAAAATAGAATTAGCCGTGACGATGTATTTTTATTTTTTTAATACCGTTGGAGTGTTAGTGACATAAAATTGACCCCTTACTTTAGTTTCATTGCATGTGCTTGCTGACATAAGTTTTATATTATAAACGGCGTTCGTCTTATTTTAGCTTTTTTTATCCATATTAGTTAGGTGTGTTTATAGCGATATACTTTCCGTGAAATTTCGATAATTTTCTTATTAGTATTATCGATAACTGAATCGATAAGCCCCAAAAATTGATAAATCAAAATCGAAAAAATCAAAACCTAATTGAAACGGTAATAATAAGCAGATGTACAAATCGATAATCGATAAGTAATTATCGATAAGGGTCAAAATCGAATCGATAAATCAATGCACACCCCTACCGGTAGCATTGCTTTACGGCTTAGCTGGTGGTGCTCTCCGCCTAAAACATGTGTGATTGAAATCCTTTACCGGGTGACAAGCACCTCGGCTATCTCAAAGAAAGCGGGCTATGTCAAGCAAATGTCCAATTTTTAATTTCAAGAAGACTCAGAGGGGGTGTGTGAGAAGACAGTTTATATGTACAGTTCAACAATATCAATGCGATAAACAAACAAGTAGCACATTATTCCCAAATAAATAACAGTATATACAAAATTAATAAAGTCAAATAAAAGCCAACATGTATAAGTAAGAATTCTAATTGTCCCAAGCAGAGTCGCCAGAGCTGTCACACCCCTTTTTCTCACCCCCAAAAGATATAAGTGAATTATGTATTTGGGGGTTAAAGAGTTTTCCAATTAAAGTGATAAAATTGAGTAGAGAATTATTTATTTACAGAGTCGCCACTTGAAATTGATTTTTGGGTGTTCCAAGTCACTTTTTAGTTGAATCCCTATTCAAAGGAAGATTTGACTCTTTTATATCAGTCCGGAAAAATAAAGTTCGGGCAAGGATTTTTGTTGACCGGGATAAAGGTATAAGGCATTTCCTGAGTCCCGTGGTTCTAGCACAATTGCTTGATTGACTTAAAGTTGTTAAAACAAGTATGACATAAATAGTGTAAAATTGTCCTAAACGCGCATCGAAAGCGAATGTGAGACCAAGACAAATTTTATTAATTTTGTAGTAACAGAGCTACACAAGTGAATATGCAGTTATGATAAAGGATTATTAGCACGCTATTATTTTTAGAAAAATTACTATATTTTTCTTTGAGAATACTATTTATTAAAAGGTTACTACCGCGCTACGCAAACGAATCCGCGAGTATAATGAAAGGATCAGAGATTTAACTAAAACTATAGATATAGTAAGATATTAGTGAATTAAATCATTAAATGTTAAATATCATGCCACACAAATGAATTCATGAATAATAAGATTTAAGCGTGCCTACTAATTTCCTAGCGCTTCAATTAATTAATAAAAAGAAAATGTGTTAACTAATTAGTAACATAATTTGATTTTTATTATTATTTTTCTAGCCTTATGGTTGGTAAAATTATATAAATAAATATTGGACCAATTCAATCTATTTTAAAGATATAGGCCAACTTCTTCTTTTTTTTTTGGAAGAAATTTTTTTTGTTTTATTTTAACTATTTGGCAAATTTACATCATCTGCTCTTTTGGACTCTAGAACAGATCTCAACAGTACAATCAATTTGAAACTCTACAACTGTTATTGTTAAGCTAATATCCTATTACAGAGAGAAAGTTGCTACAATTGTGGATACTCGCACGAAGGATAGCTGTTAATGTTCTGTAAAATGGGTGACCATTTAGATAGCTTTATGCCAGTAAAGTGCACTTGAAGTGTAATCTCCTTTGCTCGATCTTTGGCATCTCTGCTTGATTGTTGAAACCTTCTGTTGTTCCTTTTCATCCAGATGTTGTAAACTACTGCTGCAAACACCACACCTAGGATGGTTTTTCTGGGATTTCTGTTGTTAACATTAGTAGTTAACCATTGCACTTCTGTTTCCCATGTACCTGTCATTCTTTGATACTTTAACCATTGTAACATACCTTGCCACAATGTTTTGGAGTATAAGCAGTCAAAGTATAAATGGTCGTGTGTTTCTTCAGCGTCTCTTCCACATAAAATGCAGGATTGATTAATCTGAATTCCCCATTTAGCTAATCTGTCAACTGTTGCCAAGCGTCTATGCAACGCCATCCATAAGATGTATTTCTGTTTCGGGAGCATGCCAGTCACCATCAATAATTTTTTCCATCGAACCTTGGGATATAGGCCAACTTCTTGTTAAAGGAGAAATGGGTCAGTTTATGAATTATAAAAGATGGGCCAGTTATTTATTTATTTCTTAGAAAAAAGAGAAAAAAAATGGACCACCTAACTTAGTTATGCATTGGTCCTAAAGAATTGAGCTTTTGGCTCAAATCCTTTGTTTACTAAAACGTTAAGCCCTTTCCTAGACACCTTTATATTATTTGACTCCTAGTTAGTTTACTGATTTATGCCCACTCATCATAATGACTAAAGAGACAATAACAACATAAACACTTAATAAAAATAAATAATAAAAGAAACTACATATGAAATAAACTTTCTTATATATATATATATATATATATATATATATATATATATATATATATATACGCATGTATGTATTTCTCGAATGAAAATATTGTTAACATACACTTCTTTTAACTATCAACATAAGAAACTTACTTCCAACACCAATTCTAAGAAAAGATAAATTAAACTAATATTACTTTATTGCAACTTGTAGCCAAGTAGACGTATTTCAGAATTCAAACCACATGTCGAAATTGAAAATTAAAGCATTTCTTGACATAGCCAGCATTTGTATGCAAAAATGCGTACTTACCATTTCATAAACTAGAAAATATGCATTTGTAATTAACAAAGAGCTCAAGTTAAAGCTTTGAACTTTATTACATCAAATTCAGAATAATCTTGAGTACTACATAGTTGAGACAAATACCTAGATTGCAGAGAAGTGAGAAACAGGCAGCACAACAGCAAAAATAGCAGAAAAATAACAACAACCAGCACCGGATCAGTATTAGAAACAGCCCCACAAAATCCCGCGAATATACTTAAAACTAGTAGCTAACAAACTTAGAACTTAGACAAACGATTGCTTTATTTGACTTAATGATTTTGCACTCTATGAGTCACTCTAAAGCTCACAAACTTCAGCTTACTATAGTATTCAGCTGCTGACTTTTTGTTCAAAGATATGTATTCGAGCCACTCTCTCGGTCCCTTTTAGCATGAAGAATGACCTCTTCAAGTAGGAAAAATAAGTCCTTTTGGACAGATTTTGATTTACCAAAAATCTGTCCAAAAGGACTAACTTTTGTGTGCCAAAACAGTCATCTTTTCACCAAATTCTGACACAAAGCATGAAAGTTGCATTTCCAGCATGTTTAAATAGTAAATTACCCAACAAACACATATTTTAAACTCAAGTTTTCAGATTTTATCTGTACATGACTGAAATTCAGCTTATGCACTTAAACTCCAACTAAATATGAACTAGCAAAGTAGAAACAAGACTCAAAATGCAATCAAACTAAGTATTCTGATAAATTAGATTAGAATGAATCGATTTGTGCAAACTAACATGGAACAACAACTGAATTTCACAAGCTATTACTTGAAATAGAAATTAAACGAATATCGCTAAACTATCACGATTAATAATTATAAATATACGACTAACTATATAAACAATTGAGCTAATCTTTTGGTTTTTTCATGAAATTAACATAAAGACTTAACTATTCGACCGACTAAGGTCGAAAACTGAAAATTATGACTTAAAAACTCTATACAAAATAGTCGACCGACTAGGTCTTAGAACCAAAAATCAGAACTAACAGACAAACCAAAAATAGTTGATCGGCTAGGTCGAAGAACTGAATGTTCAAGCTTAATCAACACAAAATAGTCGACCGGCTAGGTCGAAGAACCAAAAATCAGAACTGACAGACAATAACGAACTACTCAACTGGCTAGGTCGAAGAACTGAAATTCACATTCATAAAGTAAAAATATAATTAAAAACTAATACTCATTGCACATAAATAAAAGAAACATTAATGGGAATTAAAACATAGAAATAATACTAAAAAAAACAAAAAATTAGAAATGATAAAAATTGGAAAAGGAAATTGGAGTTTTACCATACAAAGGGATTCAATGCCAAATCGAGCAAAGAGATGGATGCCGAGGATGACGTCGTGACTACCGACCTTGAACGGGAGTTTCTCTCTAGCACACGCCAAAATCAAAGAGTTCTAGCATTATGCTAGAGAGAAACGAGCATTTTTTGTCGGGGATAGTCTAAAATAAAGGGCCACTAATGGTCTTGGGTGGTCGAGGCAGTGGCGAGCAGAGGCGTGGCGGGCGGCAGTGGTCGGACATCGGGCATTGGGGGTGGCTGCCGGGAGTGGGTTTTTTTGAGTAGGAGATATGGAGAGAGGGGGAGAACAGGAAGAGGTGGTTCAATTTTTGTGTAGTTTGGACGACGAGCGGCAGTGGTGACGGTGCGACTAGGATTTGATTTTGTTGATTATTGATAGAGATTTATTGGATTTTTGTTGTGGATTTGGAATGAGGGAGTGAGAGGAAGAAATGGTCAGAATTTTTTGTCTTTGGACGACATCCACCGGCGACAGCAATTTTTGGCCGATAGAGCCACCGTGGGGAATGGCGGAGAGATAGAGAGATGAGAGAGTGATGAGAGGGTGATGAGAGAGGGAGAAGAAAATACAATAAGGAATAAATGAGGGTATTTTTCGGCCTTTTTAGGCTTTAAATAGCACAAGTAAAGAATAAATTAGTGCCGTTGGATCTAAGGGCTATGGGTGGATGAGATTTTATCTCAGATTCTTTAGCTAAAATGACGTAGTTCTTCACCGAAACTACACCATTTTGCTTGACTCCTTGGCCACCCTTATCCGGACCGGCTCAGTGCAATTGGGCCACTGATTTGATCCGAATTTTTATCCCATTTCAATGTAAAATGAAACTAGCCCAAGCTCTTATTCCTTTCTTAATTAAATAATAATAAAAACTCTTAATACTTACACACACACACACACATATAAGAAAACGACATGGCAAAAATTAGGCATTTAGAGGAAGCTTTAAGTTGGAAGAATTGACTAAGATTGAATTTTTGAGTAAACGATCACGAATTTGGGATTTGAAGGTTCCGGCAGATTTGTATAATGATTGCGGCTGAATCGGGTTTTGAAAGACCTAAGAGTGTTTCGGTACCTATTGTAGAAGTTAGAATTTTTGAAAGAATCTCATAAGTTTGAGTTGAAGTGCACTTTACTTTTATCGGTGACAATTTGGGATACCGAGTCTGGGAGTAGCTCTGTATGGTCATTCTGGTATAGGAGCGTGATCGGAAGTGAATTCGGAGGGACGTAGATCTTTTTGGATTCATTTGGCTAAAGATAGAAATTTGAAGGTTTTTGAGAAGTTTGACCGGAAGTGGACTTTTTTATATCAAGGTTGGATTCCGAATCCAAAAGTTGGAACAGGTCTGAAATGTCAAACGAGACTTGTGTGTAAAATTTGAGGTCAATCGGACTTGATTTGATATGTTTCGGCATCGAATGCAGAAGTTTGAAATTCTAAAATTCATTAAGCTTGGATTGGAGGTCGATTCATTCCTTTAGCACTGTTTGATATGATTTGAGTCCTCGAGCAAGTCTGTAATGTGTTTTGGGACTGGTTGGTATGATTAATTGGGGTCTTGGGGGCCTCGGTGGATTTAAGATGGTTAACAGATCAATGAATGGAATTTAGAGAAGGTTTGATGTAGTTGGTATCTTGTGTAACCGCACCTGCGAGGCTTTGGCCGTAGAAGCAACCCTAAGGTCATAGATTCAAATTGATAGGGGAGAGCTGGGACCGCATATCTCGCTGCAGAAGCGAGACTAAACCTACTGAGGAAAGGACGCAAAATCAGGGATAGGCTGGAGCCCAGGACTGCAGAAGCGGTGTTTGATCCGCACCTACGGGACCGAAAAAATGATCGAGAGAGCGCAGGTGCAAAAAGGTTGGAGGCAGTGAGTTATTTTAAGGTCGGGTTTCGGCCATTTTCTTTCATCTTTCTCTTGGCTTGGTTGATTTTTGGAGGGTTACAATAGGAGGTTTTCATTATCAATGATATGGTATGCTATCCCCACCTATCTTGAGTTAAATACATTGATTATGTACAGATTTGAGCATGAAAAATTGGTAGAAATTTAGAAATTTGGTAGAAAGACCTAGAAATTATATTTTTGGATTTTGACCATGATTTTGGGTACGAAATTGAGAGTAAATTACATAACTGAGTTCGTGAGGTAGTGGGTAAACTTCATCTTCAGAATTTTTTTGGAACCCGGGCATGTGGGACCGGGGGCGTTTTTGTTAACTTTTTTTATCGAGGTTAGGAATTTTCATAAATTGAATTATAATGAGTACTTGAGCGTATATTAATGGGTTTACATGACTAATGGCTAGTTTTGAAGCATTTTTTACATCGAATTGAGTCTTCGGAAGGGCGTGGAATGCCGATGATGGATCTTCGGAGCGAGGTGAGTCTCCTTTCTAATCTTGTAAGAGGGAATTATCCCCATAGGTAAAATAATTGGTTCTATGCTCCTATTTGTAGGGGCTATGTACGCACGAGGTGACGAGAGTCCGTGCGTAGCTACTAATATGTAAGTTCGAGTAGTCTAAGACCCAAAAGCATGTTATACTTGGAATATCTGTAAACTTATTGACAGTTGAATTTCTTAAATCCTATCAAATTGGTAAGTGAATTTCTAAAAAGATTAAACTTCATTTTCTTAAATCGTTAAAAGAGAATTGGCTTTACTTGGATAAAAGTTCCCCGATAGATTGTTAATTGGCTGTTCGAATGTGTGTATCTATGTGTGCCCATGTCATATGTTTGTTTGCGAGCGGAGTATTTGTTTATTTATGTTGACCGTGATGCATGTATGATTCACGAGCGGGGTAATAGATGCATTTATGGTTCACGCTGTTCAACCCTCGATAATGCACATTTTACATTTATGTTGGATCGGGCCCTACGACTTCGGCATGATGTTCGCAAGCTTGTATTGTTTGCCTGAGATTTATAAATACTGATATTTGCCTTTCCTGGCCGGAGATAAATTGATAAAAGATGATGAAAAGTAAATCTTTAGGAATCCATTATAATTTGAGAAGTTGTTTACATGCTATACGACTTTTTGAGTTTATAATTGCTTTATAAAATCCATGATCTCCTCCCCCCCCCCCCCCCCCATTTTTTCAATTATTATTATTGGACCATTAGTAAGTGTCGAAGTCGACCTCTCATCTATACTTCTTCGAGATTAGGCGGGATATTCACTGAGTACACATTATTTTTGTACTCATAATACACTTTCTGTGCATTTTTGTTGCACAGTTTCATGTGTGATCAGTGACTTAGTGGCATAGAGGCATGGTTGATATGGAGACTTAGGTAAGTGGCAATTATCGAGACGACCCACAGCCAACAGAGTCTCCTTCAGAGTATTATACTGTGTTTTCATTTCTATCCACTTGTATTCCGAACAATTTGTATATATTTATTTCATTTCTTAATAAATACTCATGCACTTATGACACCGGGTTCTGAATGATTTTGGGATATCTTGTAATAACTCCTTAACATTTATACTTGATTTGAAATGATTATCTTTTACTAGAAATAGTTGAAGGAAAATCCTAGTTTTCAAAAATTATTAAAACGAGAATTTAATTAAGTATTTTGGTCGGCTTGCCTGACAGCGGTGTCCGGTGCCAGCACGACCCTTAGTGGATTTTAGGTCGGGACATTTTTCGATCCTTTGTCCCAGTTCACCTCTTCCTTCTATCCCATCTATAATTTTCTCATGTTGAGCCTCATATATTGCTAATTTTTCATCTTGTTCTACCAACCAAGTTTGACTCAAAATCTCCTCTTTTCAAAATTCTCCTCTTGTTGGTACTCGCTCTCTTCATTCAATTCTTCCATATTTGCCTTCATTCTTGTAATTGAAGTGTAGGATATGGAATCTAATTCATATATTTTTTAAGTTCATCATGGTGCTCTGCTACTTGCCTCAGAATATCCCTAATATATGAATTAGATTCCATATCCTACACTTCATTGCCCCTATCAAACTCACAAACACTGCTAGGAAGATCATGAAAAGGGGCTTAGAGAAGGATAAAAAGAATTAGGACAACAATCCCAATGGCCATCTTAACCCCCACACATAATACAAATATTCCACCCAAAGGATTAAGATTGGGCGCACAACTCGCTCCCGGGAATATTCTGACAAATTTTCCACCCGTGGAGTCCTCCACAACATGGACAAGGATCATCAAAATAAGAATAACCATCATTCGAATACTTTTTTATTCCAAGATTCCATGTAAAAATGAATAAAAATACTTACTAACTCAAACAAAAAAATGAATATATTAAAAAAATGTCTAATCTAGAAAAATAGTTAATTTCTATGTCCCCGACAACGGTGCAAAAAACTTATTGCGGCTAAACACGCATGCAAGTATACATGATTGTCAAGTAATAAAGCGACCAAAAGTCGGATTTCAAACCCAAGAGGACTTGTGATTAACTTTTTACTAAATTATACCATCCTAATAATCTAAACAAGAACTAAACCTAGAAATATTTTATTCTAATCTAATTAAAATAAAAAGAAAACAAATAATGAACTGTGAACAACAGAAGACCAGCTTTTTATGTTATCAATGTGATGAAAAAGATCTAGGATTATAGGCTATCTAACAATCATATTGTATTCTTCAATTGAATTGACTAATTAATTATCTGGTTTATTGGTTTACAGGGTTAATATTGCTCATAAGAATCTATCGAGTTTTTAGTCGCCTATTCAAACTAACCTAATGCCTATATGTCTATGGAATTAAAACTAACAAAAACACATTTATAATTCTTGTAAATCAACCAAGCAAGACAATTATGTATATTTCTATCCTAGCTGCGAATCCATTCCCTGATGCCCAGTTTCAAGAACTTGCTCAACTCAATCCAATATGCAATCTAAAATTCCCACTTTCGAGTTCAACTCTACATTCATAGATATTATTCAATTGGTGATCAATCAATCACATAATTAAGTGCAGGATTGAATCAATAAACCAATACATTAAACTAAGAAATTGACGTTCTAAATATCAATACCACACAAGAGGGGAGCTGATTTGTGTGATACCCAATTTTCGCTCTAAAAGAACTTGGTTCTTCTAGATGTACTTCCTACTACTATTTGCAGAATTAAAAGTACATAAAATAAAGAACACAACGATTTTTACGTGGAAAACACCTGGCTCAAAAGGTGAAAAAATCACGACCTACTACTCAGTAGGACTTTTCCAAACTTCCACTAAAATCACTGAGCCAAAACAGCATTTACAAAACTCTTGTAAACCTAAGGATTAAACTCTAATCCCTGTGTAGCACACAGCCTCAACTGTTGCGACACCGTTAAGTTAACTTTAACTTGAATACACAAAGTACCTAGTACAAATGCTTCTATGAAAGCTGAAAGGTACAACTTTAAACCACCTACTACAATTGAACTAGAATAAAAGAAAGACATAATGGAATTGGTTCTTCTATCTTGTCCAAGTAGCTTCAGGAGTGCACACTCAAATCTCATATAAATTGCTTGCAAAATTTCATCACTTTTTGCTCTCAATTTAGTTTCACTTCTATGTTTGTGCAATACTTGTAAAAGAGAACAACCACTATGATTTAATAAATTAGTAATTCGAGTTTGATTGAGACTCAATTGCTGATCTTCCATCAAAGTTGAGTCCTTGAACAACACAAACTCCAACCCTATCCTTTATCCCGATCTGTGTTCTCTTCTCGTAAGGAGACTTTCCCTACTTATCCCATATGCAACCTTTTTGATCAGTTCAGGAGATATTACTTCTTGATCAAAGTGACTTATCTCCTTTACGTACATCTCACATGTATAGGTTGACAAACACTGTGATTCACCCGATGGACCTGGTCCATGGTTGAGTTCATCTGCCATTCTTCAAAACTACACCTGTTCTTGGGCCAACAAATTCCTCCTTTTTTATGATGACAAACTCTGTGATTTTTACTGATCAAAGACCTGTAACAACTCAGCTTAACCATTAACACTTTACTTAGAAACGTTTACTTATTATCAAGGACCAGGTTAATTAGGATATAAATATCACTTAATTCAGAATAATGAGAAAAGCACAATATCTCTTCCCCCTTTTAGCATTATTGAAAAGTTGCATACATTGTGAATCCAAAATTTAATAAGTACTCAAGGCCCCTGGGGCAACTGCAAGTGAAAATGTTGTGCAATTATCAATAATCAACAAACATAATTAATCCATTAAGAATAGAATCATTATTGAACAAGAGAAAATAGCGGTTTGTCATTGATAGAGATATGCCTTCACCAACAGGCCATAAAAAGAAATAAGAACTTCCAAAAGATGAGCATAAAACAGAGAAACATCCCTAATCTGGGTAAGTTGGGGGTTACTATACTGGTTCAAAAGACAAGTGTTGGGAGACCTAGGGCTTAGAGGAACTAGAGGGTAGAGATTGGAGAAGATTTAGCATATTCTGAAGCTTTCCATGACTTTTCTCCTTTTCTTTTGCTAGCTCAGTTCTAAGGCCATCTCTTTCAGTTTCCAATTCAGACACACGTGCCTGAACCAAAGCCCTAACTTTGCTGTTGATGAGTGTCCTCAAAGATGAACCAGGTTCAACTAGGATAGCATTGACTGGATAGGCACAAGCCAGCAGAGTCTTAACATCAAAATATTCTTTGCTTGATGCCATTTCGCATTTCTTCAAAGGTACGTTCAGCCTGTCCAGCACAGTAGTCAGTATGAACCCAGATGGAGTAGCATGTGCCATAGAGCCATTGATGAACCTGTCTGGTAATTTGACAATGAAAGCATGCCAGTTGATTTGCATTCCTCTCACCAGGCACTCCATAAGAACCACGTCCACATAATTTGCAGTGTGTCTTCTCTCCTGTCTGGGCAAGACGCACTTGTTGACAAATTCAAACAAGACCTTGTGCTTAGGTTTCATTTCACTCTTCTGTACAAATCTGGCTTCAGACACATCTTCAGAATCACAAAACCTTCTAGTGATTACAACAGTACTGGAAAGAGAATCCAGACATGGCCACCTTTACCTTGTACAATCATCATACCCTTCAGTGGGTATGTCAATAATCTCACCCAATATGAGTGGATCAAACTCAACTTTCAATCCTTTCACCACACTGGTGACTACTCCATCCTTCACAGCAGCATTGGATTAAATTCAATCAGCTCATTCCTGGTCAGCCTCCCATCCATCTCAAGGACCATGTCCTTCAAACCTTGTACAGCTAGAGCATCCAAAAGTCTCATCATTCCCAGTTCACCCAGGTCCTTCAACAATCTTCCTTTTTGAAGTTTTCTCTGCCAAAGATGGCAAACTTATCCTGCTCCTTCTCAGATTCCTATTCTTTTTCTTCTTCTTCTTCTCCACTCCACTCTTCATCTTCTTCAACAATTTTCTTTTGCTTGCCGTTCATTGCAGATCTTGTCCTTTTGGCTAGTAGGGTTTCATCAAACACAGGTACATAATGAGACTTCTTAGAAGAAGTCTTAGACTTTTTAGGTTTTGGTCTAGAAACCTCCATTGTTGTTCCCCTTTCTTGATGGACCAGTTCCATCTCCTCTTCTTCTTTAACCTCACAGGACTCCACAAACTTTTTCTTTCCCCTTTCCATTCTCTTCTTCTTGCTTTCTTCCAGAACTTTTTGTAGGTCAGCTTCACTTTGTCTTACCCTGCTTCTTGTAGCCCTTCCCCTTGGTACTGAAGGGACAGTAGATTTTAGGGAAGAAGTCTTTTTTTCTTGGATGGCTTGGGAACAGTTGGGGCCTTTTATGATGTAGATTTGCGTTTATTTGGGTCATAACTTGCCCCAAATTTTTTTTGAAGATCAGCCAGAGTTTCCTCAGAAGATGAACCAGGTTCATCTCTTTGTTTGCTTAGATGAACCAACCCTTCAGCTGCTTCCACTTCCCCTTGACTTTGTGCCACTCTTTTCTTCAACTCTACGTATAGCAAGAACTTCTCCGTTTCCTTTTCCTTTCCTATTCCTACTCGATTCAACCACCTCAACATCTCTAATAGGTCCAACTAGGACAAAACTATTTCATAAGTTTGCAACCACAAAAGAACTTACCTCAACAGGGGTTTCTTGTATTTTCTCAGTGTCAGAAGACCCATGTTCTTCACTGTCACTGGCAGATATAAAGGATTGTGACTCAAAATTGGAGTCAGATGCTTGAGCTGGGCTTTCTTTCCTTTGGCTAGCTTTCAATCTCTCATTTAAAACTTTTATCAGAGCTCCAGACGCTATAAATTTTCTAGCCAACATTTTTTGCCTTCCAACCCTAGGTCTTGGGGTCTCATTCGGAGGAGTAGATGAGGATGTATTTGTTGGAGTTGGTGGTGGAGGAGCACCCGGATTATCTTGGGGGTTAGACACGGTTCTTCATTGCTTGAGAAGCTTTAGGAATTTTTGAAGAAGAGAGTTTTGGGAATTTTTGGAGTGGAGAAGCAATTTAGAACTGGAGGAAATTTATATGGTTATTGCATTTTGAAGAAGATTAGAGATGTGGTGTGTATTTATAGGCAATTAGACATTTTCTAAGTAACGACAACTTTTCAGAGGTCTAAGAGAAGTCTAATCAACATGTAATTCCAGTTCTTTAATGATTTATTTGGCTTCCCTAGATTTTATGCAAAAACCACGGTTTAGAGTTCTAAATGGATGAAATTGGCTCAATGCCTCAACAGATAAAATTTTCTAGATATTTGGCAATGAACGGACTTCTGCTCATGTTTGAATTGTTAATCTTTCTAATTATGCAAAGTATTGAAAACATACCTATATTTTCACATGAACTCATACCGATGAGCCAGGTTCTTCATATAGAGCTCTCTTGAACATGCTTCAAATGTCATGATAGAAAATTTTTGTAAGAGATCAATGAATCATATATACACAAGTCACATGTGTATACTAATTAAAGTATAAAGTTGAGTAAGAATTAATCTAGTTATTTACACAAAGAATATAACTCCTATCCAAAAAAAATTCATTTTTCTTCATTGTGCATTCTGAGCTAGACCTATTAGGTGATCTTAATCATCCCTAATTCAAACCTATTCCTCTCAAAGTTTTCTCTACTCAGTGGTTTAGTGAAAATGTCAGTTATTTGCTTACTAGTAGCGCATAATTCTAAGGAGATCAAGTCCTTTCTCAGAGTTATCTCTTAAGAAGTGGTTTCTAACATCTATGTGCTTAGTCCTCTTATGATGAACAAGGGTCTTTGTCATACTTATAGAACTAGCGTTATCACAAAATATTGGAATACAACCAACTCCAATACCAAACCAACTGCTGTTTGATTCATAGCAATTGAGCACAACAAGATGCAACAACATACTCAGCTTCAATAGTTGATAAAGCCACTGAGTTTTGCTTTTTGGTAGCACATGACACAAGACATGAACCAAGGAAGTGTTCCATATCTAAGGTGCTCTTCCTATCCACTAGAAAACCTGCATAATCAGCATCAACATATCCTACTAGATCAAAATTTCTACTTTTGGTGGTGCCCTTTAAGTATCTTAGTATCCTTTTGACAACACTCAGATAAGACTCTTTATGATTTTCCTGAAAGCGAGCACAAAGTCCTACACTGAAAACAATGTCAAGTCTATTAGCAGTAAGATATAGAATTGAACCAATCATACCCCTATACAACTTTTGGTCAACAGATGAACCAGTTTCATCAACATCTAATTTAGTAGCAGTTGCAATGGGTGTGTCTATTTCCTTTGATTCTTCCATTTTAAACTTTTTGATTAGTTCCTTTGCATACTTCTGTTGGTGGATCATGGTTCCATTTGGAATTTGTTTGATTTGTAAGTCTAAGAAGCCCATCATGCTCATTTCAAACTCACTCCCCATTAATTTTGCATAGTTATTACTTAGCTTATCAGTAGTTGCCCCAAAGATTATTTCATCATCATATATTTGTACAACAAGAATATCCTTACCTTTTTTCTTTAAGAATAAGGTACTATCAATTTTACCTCTCTTGTGACCATGCTTAGCAGGAATTTTGACAATCATTCATACCATGCTCTTGGAGCCTGCTTGAGTCCATAAAGGGCTTTGTCTAACTTGTACACATGTTCAGGACATTCCTTGCTCTCAAATCCTGGTGGTTGTTTCACAAACACTTCCTTTTTCAGATAGCCATTTAGGAAGAAACTTTTGACATCCATTTGATGCAAAGTAATTCCATATGTGTTGCAAAAGCTATAAGGAGTCTAATTGCCTCTAGTCTTGAAACAAGAGCAAAAGTCTCTTCATAGTCTATGCCCTCCTTTTGGCTATAACCTTGGACCACCAGTCTTGCCTTATTTCTTGTAGCTGTTTCATCTTCATCAAGATTGTTTCTGAAGACCCATTTTGTACCAATGACTAATCCGTCCTTGGGTCTTGGAACTAGATGCCAAACTTGACTTCTTTCAGGCTGATTGAGTTCATCTTGCATAGAAATCACCTAATCTGCATCCTGCAAAGCTTCAACAACTTTTTTAGGTTCAATAAGAGACACAAAGGCATCAAAAGCACACAGATTCTTTAATTGTGATCTAGTTTTAACTCCAGATGTTGGATCAGTGATAATATTTTCAATGGGATGAGAACTTTGATACTTGTGAGGTTTCACAACCAACTGATTTTTGATAGATGATTGTCCCATGTTCTGTTGCTGAGGAATAGAGTCATGAACATGTTCGTTCAAGGGATTTATTTCAATTCCCCTTTGATTAGTTCCCCCGTCAGGTTTCCTTGGATGGAAGAACTTGTTCCATCACCTGTTCCTTCTGTTGGTGCCACTTTGACCTGAGCTGAGGTTTCAATTAAATCCTTTACCAATCCAATAGCTTCATTTTCAGGTTCCTGACTCTCAGAAAGAATGTTAGTTTCATCAAATACTGCAAGTACACTTTCTTCTACACATAGAGTTCTTTTCTTAAACACTTTATATGCTTTTCTATGTGAAGAATATCCCAAGAATACTCCCTCGTCACTTCTGGGATCAAACTTACCTAGGGAGTCCTTTCCATTATTGTGCCCATAGCACTTGCAACCAAATGCCCTAAGATGGGATATATTTGGTCTTCTCCCTTTAAGTAACTCATAGAGAATCTTCTCTACCAGAGGTCCAGTCATGCATCTATTGATTATGTAACATGCAGTGTTTATAGCCTCTGCCCAGAAGTTGTGGGGTAATTTACTAGAAAGCAGCATGGTTCTAGCCATGTCCTCAAGAGTCCTATTCTTCCTTTCAACTACTCTATTTTGTTGCGGAGCCCTAAAGGCAGAGAAATTATGATCTATGTCATTTTCATTATAGAATTCAGCAAACTTGGAATTTTTAAATTCAGTTCCATCTTCAGACCTAATAGATGCAAGTTGATTTCCTAATTGTTTCTGAGTTTTTCTAACAAATGCAGTAAACATGTCAAATGCTTCGTCTTTGGAAGTTAGAAATAGAATCCAAGTAAATCTAGAGTAATCATCAACAAGCACCATTACATATTTCTTTCCACCTCTGCTCATGGTTCCCGTTGGACCACATAGATCCATATGGACCAGTTCCAACGACTTGGTTGTACTTACCATTTTCTTTCTTTTGAAGGATGATCTTACCTGCTTCCTCCTTGCACATGCCTCACAAACTTTGTCTTCCTTGAACTTGATATTAGGTAGCCCTATCACCAAGTCCTAGAGACCAATTTGTTTAGCTGATTTAGACTTGCATGACCAAGTCTTTTGTGCCATATGAGGGAATCATTATCAAGCACCCTTAGACAAGTTACTTCATTTTCTGATAGAGTGGACAAATCTACAATGTAAATATTGTTAACTCTCTTTCTCTGCAAAACAATCTTGTCAGTGGTAAGATTAATCACAAAGCATTTAGTAGAGGTGAATGCTACAAGGTTACTTCCGTCACACAGTTATAACTCACTGATCAGGCTATATTTCAAGCCATCTAATCAAGTGGACATTCTCAATAGAGTGAGAGTCTATCTTTCCTACCTTTCCAACCTTAAAAATCTCACATTTCTTCCCATTCCCAAAGGAGACATTGCCTCCTTTTAAGTCCTCAAGTGAAAGGAACTGGTCCTTGCTCCCAGTCATATGTTTTGAGCAGCCACTATCCGCATACCATATTTGGCTACTTCCTTTCACTTGGACCTGCAAAAAGAAATCAGGGGTCAGTCTTAGGAACCCAAACTAGTTTGGGTCCCTTTCTATAGGCAAAAGGATGAATCATATTCCTTTTTTCCCACCCAGGCAGCTTAATTCTCTTGAACAAAGGCTTTGTTCTTTCGACTTGCCTTTTCTTTAGCATTACACTTACTCTTGTAATGACCAGTCTTGCCACAATGTGTGCAGATTTTATATTCAGGAAGTGTGAGGTACTTGCTTTTAGGGTCCCACTTTGATGCTTGAGTCCCATAGCCAAGTCCTCTTTTGTTGCTACTGTGATGCTCTTGCAACCAAAAAGTGCATTGGAAGCTTTATTCAGTTTGCAAGTTCTGTCTAGTTCATGTTTCACCTTTCCTAGATCTTCTTTTAGGAATTTAATCAATCCATCCTTCTTATACAACTCATCCTTCATTTTTCCTAAGTTTTCTTCTAAATTGAGGTATGTGTGATCAGCTTTCTTCTTTCGCGTTCCTAGTTTCCGTTTTATGTTTTCATATCTAAGTTCTAGGACACTAGTATCAAGATTAAGAACCTGGTTCTTCAACTCAGCATTTTTGCTATCACTCTCCTTAGCACTAGACTCTAGACTTTTGCATTTTGCTTTTAGTATCACATATTCCCTAGACAGATTTTTCTTCTCATTGTTAACTATCTCAGACTCATTAATGAAGTCTAGTAATAGCTCAGCCAGCCTTTCCTTATACAGAAATTTATCTTGTCTTTGTGATGAAGAATACTTACCTCTTCTTCATCATATGATTCTCCGATGGCCATAAGGGCCTGTTCATCTTTAGCTTCATCCTCTGAGTCCTCATCTGATGTTTCTCCCGAAGCAGCAACCATAGCCTTTGTTGATCCTTTGTACTTTTTGGTTAAACTTGTTCCTTCTTCCTGTTTCTCCGTTCATCCCTTTATTTCTTCCACTCAATTTCCCATTGACGACAGTTCTTGATCATGTGATCAGTCTTACCACACATGTAGCAACCCTCATTGGTCTGTTTCTTAGGATCCCTTGGTTTGTTGAAGGTTGTACCTCTTGAAGAACCCTTTCCTCTCATCAGGTACCTTTTGAAATCCCTTATTATCATAGCCTGTAAAGAGAACAATCACTGTTATTGAATAAGTTAGTAATTAGAGTTTAATTGAGACTCAATTGCTGATTTTCTATCGAAGTTGAGTCCTTAAACAACACAAACTCCAACCTTATCCTTTATCCGGATCTGTGTTCTCTCCTCATAAGGAGACTTTCCCTCCTTATCCTATATGCAACCTTTTCGATCAGTTCAGGAAATATTGCCGCTTGATCAATGGGACTTATCTCCTTCAAGTATATCTCACATGTATAGGTTGACAAACACTGTGATTCACCTGATGGACGTGGTCTATGACTGAGTTTATTTGTCATTCTTCAAAACTACACCTTTTTTTGGGCCAACAGAAATCAAAATAAATATTAAAGTAACACATAGTCATGAAAGAACATCAATCCTAGAACGTGAAGTTTAGATCCACATAGACATATTAGCCAAACAACAAATCATACAAAGAAACATAAAAATTACTAAGTTTGATGAAAAAAAGATGAAATATGATGAATTCTAGCCTCAACGGCGGCTCCATGCTCTCCCTAGGTTAATTATCCTTCAAAATGGCATTTTTAGGTCTACTCATATTTGTAGGAAAAGACCTAAACGTGTAGGTCAAGTCCTAGTCAAATCAGGAGACAAAATAAATCTTCAAAACTCAGAATGGCTCTCGCCCCAGGCCTCGTGTCGCCAGGCATAACGCTTGGTTACACTAGCCTTTGCCTGGCCTCGCCAGGTCTAACACCTACATACAAGTCTGGCATCGTCAGGCTAACGCCTGCTTTAGGCCTGGCTTCACCAGCTTTTTTCTTTTCACTGTTCTCGAGCACACTTTCAACGTTTATGTATAGTTTTTGCTCTATTTTCATCTCCATTTTACCTACACATAAAATAGATTCCATTACGTGCAAATAATGTGTAAGTTATCATTAAAGCATGTAAAATGCAAGGCACATAAAGTACGAAACTATATAGCCCCACATCAATGACCCGCCCAAAAGTCATTGCCCAGCTCGTCTAACTTTTAACAAACTTTAATTGATGTGTATTATTTTAATATAAATAGTAATTATTAATTAAAACTTTTTTTCTTTTGTAATGATCATATATAACGTATTAAAAAAATTATGGATATTTTAGCTAATTAACTCATGAATCAAATGGGCCAAAAATCAGTCCAATTTTAAATAGGTTAAAATGAATAAGGTCATGATGGACCGAGTTCAATAAATAAACGCATTAGTAACTAATCCAATTTTAAACGAATTGGATGGGTTAAACAGATTTGGGATCAAATTGCTACACTGCCCTAGGTTAAACGTTGTCGGAAAAAAAAACCCTACAATAGAAATGAATAACAACATAACACCACTTTCTTCTCATTTTGTGACACAAAGTCATAATTATAAAATAGAAGGGGAAGAATTGACGACGTTGCATAAGAAATTGGATTTCTCTTCCAAGTTTAATTGTTTAATTATCGTTATATCATAGTACCATATATATATATATATATATAGAGAAAAAATTACATGAAATAATGCGTATTTACACAGTATTATTATTCGTAGCTATACTTTCAAAAATTATCATTCGTAGCTATATTTGAATTTTATAGCACATTCACCTGAAAATACGAAAATAAGAGATCAATTGTCTTCAACTAAATAAGAGAGTAACAAACTTTCGCAGGTTAGTTGGTAAACACCCGCATAATAAGTAAAGGCCTTGAGTTTGACTCTCAATAAAAATATTTTATTTTTTTATATTTTACCTAATTATACAATCAATACAGATTGTATCGTTTGTATGCACCTCTATGTTTCGCCTAGAGAAAAGCTTGATTTTCACTCAATATGTTTGGTTTTAATTTTTTATCCTCTGACGTCAAGGTATGATTGCCCCTGTTAGTTATGTAATCTATATTTTAAGGTAATTCTTGTATCATTTTGCATTACTATAACTATGTTCACAATTCTTTCTTAGTTTTTCGTTTTGTTGTGTTTCACAATAGAACATACTTCAATAACAATCTTTATCTACTATAACAATAATATACCCAGTATAATTTTATAGGTATAGTCCTGAAGAATAATCTTTATATATTTACATTATATTAAAAGTACAAAAGTCCTTAGTGAAATGTCGTTCGCCTTTTTGCCCCTTTAAAAATAAAGTTTACACTAGACAAAATAGTCATTTAATTAGTTTTAGATATTTAGGAATAATTATTTTATTAGTTCCCTAATATTTAGGATTAATGTTTTCTTACTTTCTAGAACTTTGATTTTTCAATTCCTTTTAATTTTAAAAGTCCTTATTTTTAACTCATCAATCTAATTTAAAAGCTTAAAATTCAGGGACTCTCAACTTATATTAGGAAAATTTCGACTACTTTATACCACTTTTAGAGTTGGTTTTCTGTTTTTGATTGACAAAATTTTCATCACTTTCAGCTCCGTTTAGTTTTAGGTTTAGGATGCAAAAGATAACGATATTAACATAATGAAAAACTGCATATCAACAAAAGGGTATAAAACTCAAGTTATATAATTCTGGTCTAGATATTCTATTCAAACGATTCCTTCAAGGGTATACAACACTATGTCCATTACTAGGGTATAAAACTCAAGCTATATAATTTTGGTGTTGGTATTCTACTGAAACAATTATTTCTATAAAATTTGAGAAAGAATTTTTGTGAAATAATATATTTGATTATTTGGATATACAACAGTATATCCATTACTCTTTAATCAAATATTCCTTCTATAAAAAATATATATCAAAATGTAAACATACATTCTAAAAAGACTATAATTAGATATAAATTATCCAAATATTCAGAATTATTATACAAATTAATTCAATAACAAATTCTAGAAATACTTACAAACTGACACTAACCAATTATACATCAACTACACATAATCTAATAATATTTATTTTATTCTTTTAATATCAATATATATCTATTTAATATTTATATGTTTGTTTAAAAAGTTCCGTAGCCATATGCGCGTATACACTCAGAATAGTAATAAAAAAAATAAGTTGTGCTATAACCATATTACATATTTATACCTCATAACATTAATATAATTTAATTGCAAAATATATCTGCATATATATAATTATTTTGAGTAACACCTTATCGCTTACATAATTCATCATTTTCAGCTAGCGTTTTCATCCTTTATTTAAGTTGTTTTAAGAAGTTTGTATTGCGTGATACGAGATAAAAATATATATGCAATGCATGTGTCCAAAAACTAATCAGTTATAAAGCCTCGAAAAAGTCCTGCTTTTCAAGAGAAAATGAGTCTTTATAGTCCTTTAAAATTTTATTAGCCCATATTTTTTTGAGATATATTCAAAAATAGTCAGATTTACAAGTGGTCATTCAAAATAGCCACCATTTCAAAAGTAATCGAAATTTATCCACTTTTCATGTAAAATAAATCTGAAAGAAAATACTATTCATAATCCGAAAAAATACTCTAGCATAATATACTGAAATTCCAGTATATTATACTGAAACTCCAATATAATATACTGGTCCAGCATATCATACTGGAGAGTAGAGCACCGGTGCTCCACCTCCGGTATATTATACTGGAGCCAGCAAAATATACCGGTCCAGCATAATATGCTGGAAGTTCATACACAGGTATGCCGAACTCCAGTATATTATGTTGGACCGGTCTCTATTGCAGCAAAATGGTGGCTATCTTTCAATGACTTCGCAAGTGCTGGTTATTTTTGAAACTATATTAGCTAATATGTTCATAGTTTGCTTATTATCCTTCATGCTACTAGTATTTCTACCTAATATATACAATGGATTAAATAAGGAATCATTTGTAGCTTTATGATTTCTTATTTTGCACGCTAAAAAAAGGGAAATAAAATATTTTTCAAATCTTTCCTAACGCAAATCACGCACATTCCATAATTATCGTCGGCTTCACTCTGATCTTTCACAATGCAGAACAAGATTTTCCATATTCTATTTTTGCGATACACTCTGTTTTCAGAATTCTCTCTACATCTCTCTCTATTTTTCAATCAAGCAAATAAATAGAGAGCAGCAATTCCACCATTGACAGCCATTAAAAATCTTGAAAACTTTGAATTCAAGTTTGGATTTTCAAAAATCATTATTTGTTTGAATTAGGTGTTGTTGAAAATAATCGGAAAAATATTTTGGAGTTTATATTTCAATTTTGAGGGGTTTTGGTGATGATTAAACTTGATTTTGACTGAATTGAAGAAGAAGAAGAAGAAGAAGAAGAAGAAGAAGAAGAAGAAGAAGACATATTGCAAAAATGTAGATAAATTATAGATTGTTTGTATTCAGATTGTAGATGCTTTGTTTTCTAAACTCATCCCAATCACCCTTGAATAGGCCCAAATCCATATCCCAATACAGTCCAATCTTCTGCCCCGTCCAAACGACATCATTTCATCTTAAACAAATCCTGGCCGTCGAGGTTTGTAAGATCCAACAGTTGGGAAGCCAAGAGCCATTAATATATAAATGTCCTAACACACCTCAACCCCCCCCCCCCCAAACTCATCTCTCTAACCCTGCTACTCCCTCATCAGAGACTCTTTCATCGGCGTCAACCGCCGCCCGCCGAAAATCGCCCCATGGCGGTGGCGGTCACCAATCACAACCAAAAATACATCCCTTAATCCTCTCCAACACACCATGTCAAATTTCCAATCACTTTTTCCAAGTCCCACTGGAAACCCCCAAATATCCCAAACCCTAGCCGCCGCCTCTGAACCCTCCACCGTGGCCGGAGGCGCCACCTCCATTTCTCACAAAAATGATACCATAGTTTCTACTCCACTTCTACATCACAAATCCACACCCCTTTTCCCTCGAATCCCAGCCAAACCTCTCGAATATTAAATCAAAGAGAAGCGGAAAAACCCCAACACTACCAAACCACCCCACAATCATACCATAAAACCTTCTCGCCCCCTTATCCCAAATCCACACTCAACTTCTCTCGAATACCTCCGCAACTGCTCAGAATTCAAATCTAGGGTTCCGGAATTCTAAAATTGATGTATAAAGATCTTATTCCAGTCCGGGGTGCAATTCTATTCAATTAGGTAAGTTCTTCCTCATTCCTTTTGACTTTCCTTCCTCTTTATCCCTTTTTCCTTTGGTTTGAACTTCATATTCAGTTTCTGAATTTAAATTAAGTTTTTTTCGTGTTTATCCTGTTAATCGAGTTGTATAAGTCTTGCCTTTTCGTTTGGTATTTTATTTTCTATAGTTAATGAGCTTGAGCATTGTATGACGGTTAATTTAGGTGTAGACTGGTTTTAATCAATGTTTAGTTTAATTACGATAAGTCTTATAATGGAGTTTATTGTTAAAAGTTTAGATGAGTGTTTGATTCATGATCAATTTATTTTCAAATGTTAAATTTCTACATATTTTCTTTTAAGAATTTTTATGGTTTGATTTGTTTGAAGCCCTAGCATTTGAATAGTCCCGTTTGTCATATTTCAAGGGTTTTAGGATTTAATCGTCAATCTAAAAAAGTAGAGGGGTCTCAAAGGAAGGGTTAAAAGATAAAATAGGTAAGCTAAAGTAATACAGGGCATTTGGGTAGTGTATTAGGAAGTTCAGGTTAGGGAATCTCTTGGTAACAGAATAGGAAGCTTCTGGTGAGGGGTTCTTTTTCAATTTCCGACTTATTAATAGTATAACTTGGAAAACAAGTCAGAATTTTAGGGAATTCTAAGCTAAAAAATAAAACTGAAAAGGACTTAAGGGTTAAAATAAATTTGAAATGTTGCCCTAAATTGCTTGCCTGTAAAGGCAAGCCATTCTTGCATTGCAAGGTCGATTGAAGGAGAGGGATCAGAATTTTAAGAGTTGAAAATCCGGCAGAGTTTTAGAGATCCAAAAAAACTGAAAATACAGAGAATTCAATAGCTAAAAAATCCTGCAAAGTTAAGTGACCTAAGAGTTAGAAATTCCGCAAAAATGAAAAAAGGCTATTGTTCCATTAGGTTCTCATTGATTTCACCATTTTCCAACTTTTGAAAATTGTTTTATTGCAATCTTGACAAAATGACTTGGATTTTTTCATCAAGAGCTTTAGTTTTAAGTTGGATGGTCTGTTTGGTTGTTCATCATTTTAAAATTCGGGGGTTTATTACCCCATTCCTGGGTTGGAGTTGTTTTGTTTAGCTGATTGCTGCTAATTCCTGCTTGATGTCTCACTTCTGCTTATTTTATTTGTCCAACTTCCAGGTATTCCTTGATTCTCTAAGAGATAAGATGAAAAATAGGAAAGTTGTAATTTCTTGAAGCTACATGAATGAATTGTTGTTTCCTTTTTAATTTTCAATGTCAGTCCTTTACCTAAAATTCCTAAAGTCACTAGTGTAGTATAGCGGTATTTATCTCAGTTTGTTCATCTTAGTATAGTAGTACTATTTTTGGAATCCATGCTACTCTTTCACTTTGATTGGAAACTTGTAGTCTACTAGTTTGGTTGAATACTCGAGGGACTATGCATATGGACTGTTGAACTCATTTACATCCTATTTGGTTGTGTTAGCTCTAGCATAGGTTAATTTTAGCGACACGTGTTAAGTGCTTTGAAGTTTGCTACAATGCCTTAAATGTTAGTTTAAGTTTAAATTTGGAATAGTATGTGAGCAGAAAAATGACTACAGGATTAGTAGGTTTGTTTTGTACAAACATTAATTCTGCGGTGAAGGGATATTTTAAATGCTTCTGAGTTAATTACGATCCATGTTTCAGACCATGATTGCCATCGCCTTAGTTTTGTGGTCACTCAATTCAAAATTTTCAATCTAAAAATTCAATTGTTCATACATTGTTCTTTAGTTTTGAACATCTTACTCCTGCTATCGGCCCATTTAACTGTATTTAAAATGTGAAATTAAAAAGTGACCTGTGGGTTGAGTAGCAGACTCGAGTTAAGGATCTTTCCCTTAATGGGAAGCCAACCTTGTTCGAGTTTGGGCTCATCTTCAGGCCCAAGCAATTTCTTTTCAAAAAAAATATGAAAAAGTGTGAAATTAACGACTGTGTTTGGGTTTAATTTGTGTCAAAGAATGCAAATCAAAAATCTGAGTTCTTAATTAAATTCCATGTTTATGCATTAGTGTCATTTATGTTTATATCATGACTTGGGGCACGGACCCGTTCGGATTACAAAAACTGGGTTAAGCACCCAGTTAGAACCATTGCCTTAATTTGAATCTAGGCCAGACTTTAGACCCAAGATTGCTCGTCCTTTAAATAGATTTAGACTGTTCCTTTCCTATTGGGCTGCCTGTTCATTTGTAGTGGGCCTAGCCACCCTTTGCCTAAATGACTTATTCCGTGAGAGCTTTTAATTAATTATTTAGCCTTTAACTATATCTAATATTAAGTCTTTTAATTAGAATAGAGACTGAACCATAATAGATAATAATAGTTATGGCCCTCTTGAATTCTATTTAGAACATTCTTAAAAAATAGAATTGAGGCGCGCTATGCCAAGCAAAATCACAAATGTGTGACCTTATTTAATTATATTTTTAAAACCTTTAGAACTCAGGACGTGCCATTTAGCGGATTTTTATGGCCTCCCGCAAAGTTAACAACGCGTTAGTTACCTTAGGCGGTTATTTGATAATTCTACCTTTATAAACTGTGGTATGCATTTCATGTGACCCGAATCCAAATCCTGAAACGTAAAATAAAATGTGTTTCGGATTGCGGGTGCATTTTATGTGATGCGATCAAAAGACATGTTTTAAACGATGCTCAATCTTCCTTAAAATTAATTAAAGGTGGTAAATAATTTAAAATTGCACCATAGGCTAAACACATGTATTATCATATAACAGGCCAGTTATGATAGTTCAAGCAACCGTGCTAGAACCACGGAATCCAGGGGTGCCTAACACCTTCCCTTGGGTTAACAGAATTCCTTATTCAAAATTTCTGGTTCGCGGACTTTAAAAGGAAATTCGAATTTTTCTCAATTTGGAATTTAAAATAAATCGGTGGCTTGGGGCAGCAGAAGACAAACTATCCCAAGTGGCAACTCTGAACAAAAGCAAATAAGTAATCCCATTTCGAATAATATCACTTAAATTGGAAAAACTCCCTTATATGTACTACCTTCGAGGCGGTGTGTAAAAAGAAGGTGTGACAGCTCTGGAGACTCTGCTAGGGATCCGAACCCAGAATCTTTGGTTCAGCGTTCAATAATTCAATCTTAGAATAGCTGTTATGTTTGGCTTTATCTGATTTTCCTACATGTTCCATGCTAAATGTGCTAAATGCTTTACCGTTTTGATATTTGGTGAATTGTATATATAAACTGCTACGAAACACTTCCATTCTCTGAGTCTTCTACCTCATGGAGAAGGGTGCACTTCGTATGACTCTCTTCTGTTTAGAGTCTTATCCTATTTTAGAACGAGGTTCGGACAAGTTGCAAAGCCGGTGAAGCTTCTGTATTCCCAGTATGCTGCCCCCTGGCTCGAGTTGTCCGATCGGGTAAACTAGGTCTAGAACAATAAACCCAGCTTTTAAACCTAGTATGACAAATCCTCATGTTAGATCCCTAGTACGAACGTTTGTTTGCATCACATGCATTTGACTTTAGGCGACTCAACATAGGGGTTGGGTCTGTCTAGGACAGGTGTACCTGAAATGAAAAGACCATCCTGATGCATCCTACTTGCTACTTGTTCATTTATTTGCTTCAGATTTGCATGTTGACCGGCATATGAATAATGGGAGAGAGTTGGAAAAAAGAATAACAATGTTAGGGTTAAGTGAGTTAATCACCCGTTTTGAAAAACCAATACCCAAATGGTATTAAAACTCTACCGAATTTTCATGAAAAAAAAGGCTTTTGTTTTCAAAAATGGTTGGTTTTGTCAAATCTGCCCGAACTATGCTAGTTTGATTTCCACCAGGTGTGGGAGACGTAGGCAACCCCCGTCAGGTCCAACTTCCCGTTTTGCAAAATAGCCAAAAACAACAAAATTTAATTTTTGTCACGAATAAGTTAGGTGATGCCATTCTTATTTAAAATAGACCGAATGTCCCTCTAAAGGACGCCGGAAGGCCATTTTGCAAGAACAACCACCTTGAATCATTTTTCAACGGTTAGCAGGAACAACCTTAAAAGCTTCTTCCCCGAGGTGCTAAAAGGTCGTATCTACAAAGTTGGAGTTTTGTTTTTGAAATAAATTTTTTTGAAAAAATGGTGTTACTGTTTCTCTTTCTTTTAGGTTAAAATAAGTTATTAAATCACCTTAATAAATGTGCAGGATGAGCACGAATGAAATCGAACCCTTCACAGTCCTTAGTGAGATCCCCTTGAAGCTCCATATGTAGTGGAATGATCTAGGAAATGGCAGTAGAGAAACATTGGTAAAATTTCTGGGAGGCCTCGTCGGACTATCGAACGTCAAGACAAGGCCGGACATAATTGAAGCCTTAATACCTTTTTGGGACCCAACTCGCAGTGTATTCCGTTTCTCTGGCTTTGAGCTCACACCTACATTGGAGGAAATTGCGGGTTATGCAGGCCTTAATGGCAATTTTAGAAGTCAATATCCACTGTCACCAAGACCACTATCTCTCCACAAATTTCTGGATTTGCTGAGTATTAGTTGGGATGTCCAGGACGGGAATTTATCTGAAGGGTATTGCACACTCCAGTTTTGGTATCATCGATGTGGTAAACCCCGAGGTTTTGTAGAGCCAAAAACTCCTCTAACCTATGCAGGAAACAAAGAAAAATGGGAGGCAAGGCGGGGCTTAGATTTTATGGTGGCCTTTATGGGTGTTTTGGTTTGTCGATGGATAGATGGAAATATAGAGATAGGTCTTGCGAGAATGATCGATGTTGTAATCAAGAAAGCCAACAGCATCGTAGTTCCTCTAATCGTGTTTGAAATCTACCGAGCCTTGACTATCTGTCGGGAAGGGGGAAAGTTTTTCCAGGGTTGCTATTTGTTACTACAATTATGGATACAAAAACACCTCTGTCACCAGGTTGGGTATATGAATTATGGTTTGACGGGTTTGAGCTGCATTGAAGAATTTGAATGCCGGGTAGCAAGTATTGAATTCCCTGTGGATACTGAAGCTTGGCTTGCACATTTGAGATCCTTGAATGCCGATAAAAATTGAGTGGGCATTTGGATGGATCCCTGCCACTGAAGCAGTATACACGATAGTTGAAGTGTCTTATATCCTCTTGATGGGCATCCGGAGCATCCAGCCTTACGCTCCTTATAGGGTTTTGCGCCAATTAGGAAGATTTCAAACCTTCCACAACGATGAATATTTGAGTAAACATGTCACCGAACTGGGCCCAAAAGCCGCATTTCCAAAAGGGAAAATTCGCCAAGTATGGAATGAATGTAGGTTTCTTGAACCGAAGACCATGGTACGAGACTGAGTTAGAGGTAAAGTGGATCCTAAGTACATTGTCTGGTTTGGAAAAAGATTCCAGATTCCTAAAAGACCTACAAAGAGACCACATGTCCAACAGTTTACCGAGGGGGCTCAAGTGCAAGGGGACTAGTTGACCAAGGAGAATGAGTACAGGGCCAAATAAGAAAATTGGAAAGGCAAGTCATGGAGCTTAAGTTTGAAAATGGTGTCCAAGCCGCCGTAGACGAGGTAAAAAAGAAAAAACTAACCTAGGAAAATGAGGCCCTCAAATCCCAAATCCAGAAAATGAAAGCAGCTGCCATATATCCAGAAAGAAGCGGGGTTTATGAAAGACTTATAAGCGATCTAAGGAAGAAAGTCCTCGAATGTCAAGAAGACCTAGAAAAGTCTAAAGATAGTCTAGTGAAAATCCGGGCGTAATGGATAAAGAAAGCAGAATAACGGGCACGATTTAAGCAACAAATGAAGAAGAACTATGAAGGGACCATTACTACCCTGAGAAGAAAGGCGACTACTCTTGAGGATGAGGCAGCCAAACGAGCTAAAGATTTCAAAGCTGACAGGGAGCACTGTTATAATCTAATGGCTAATGTGGAGGAAGAAATTAAATAATTGCAAAATCAACACTTCCATGACTCCTAAGTCTTAGAAGCTCGAAACCAGCAGATAGGGTGATTACTTTGGGAAAAGGGAAGAATTAGAGAAAGGATCAGAACCATCACTGACTACATTACCATGAAGTGCCAAGCGTGTGAGGACATGACTTGTACCACCTTCTTTGCCTCAGTGATGACTTTTGTTCGTCAAGTTATAAGTGATTTGGAGAAACTACAAGGGGGTCTCGCACATAGGCCCGGCGAGGCCAAATGATACCCTGCGGCTTCCAGTTGTTGAATAATGTATTCTTGATTTTTCAATCATTGAGTCTATATTTTTTGCTTTATTTTGAATTTCTAATTTTTATTTCCAAGAAAATGAGTAGTTAACATCTTTTGTAATAGAAGTTTTATTAATGAAAATTGAAAAATTCCCAAATATTGTTTCTTTACTTTTCGTATTTATTTTTCTTGAACTACGTAATGATCTGATTCATGCGGTGTTGTGATACGTAGTCAATCCTCATCGGATCCGGTCATAATCTTGTGAATAACTCCAATGAGAAAAGTACACAATGAGAAAAAGGGCAGAGGAAAAGAAAAGAAAGAAAAAAAAGAGAGATGAAATCAAAAAGAGAGAAAGTCGGGACGAAGCATGCAACCGTTGCAAAGCATCTAGAAACCCATTTAACTACATAGGTGCATCCCATGCTAACGTGCGATTACCTATCTATTATTTGTCACGGACTAACCGTTTGTTGTTGTCCCAACCAGTTCAGGGTTTTTATAGAATGGTGGTTGGTTTTCATGGTAACCTGGCCTCACATCCATACTTCACTAGATCAAAAGGGAGCATTGGAATATCTTCAGAAATGAAACTACCAATGATTCCCATTGCAGATTATGGCCCCATCTTGGGCATCCCGACCTCTGAATCAGCAGCTACCAAAACAGAATTCCGCGTCTTAGATTTATGGAAATGTGGGACGCTTGGGAAAATGGAAGAGAGCCACCAAGCACAATCCTGGGATTCCCCGAACTCTTCACTAGAACATGTAGTACCTCCAGTGTCCCAATCAGTCACCCAAATATCCCACTAGGACAACCAACTATATCAGCATATTTCGTGGGAACACCCTCTGAGGTTCGCCCCCAGATGTCCATATCCGGTACGGCCTCGAACATTTTCATCGCTGCGCCATGCTCGGCCACAACACAACCTACACTACCTAGGCCCACTATTGACCCTTCAGCTTTCACATTCCAAACACCCACCCTCCAAATGGAGCCTCCCCAGTTCCCCAGTTATACTTACCCTCAGCCACCTCAATTTGAGTTCACTGGGGGGGGGGGATGAAAAGACTCCCAAAACTCCCAAGCAAGAAGAAATCACAGGAAAGATGAGGAGTATAGAACAAAGCCTCAAGAACATCCAAGGTTTGAGTGGACAGAAAAGTGTGTCCTATGCTGATTTATACGTGTTCCCCCATGTGCACTTACCATTGGGATTCAAGACTCCAAAATTTGAGAAGTACGATGGGCACGGTTATCCTATTTCTCATCTCAAGAAATATTGCAATCAGTTGCGAGGGGTCGGTGAAAAAGAAGAACTACTCATGACCTATTTCAGAGAAAGTCTAGTCGGCGTCGCCTCCGGGTAATATATGAATCAAGATATATTCCGCTGGCACATCTGGGATGATCTTGCTAGAGACTTCGTCAGGCAGTTCCAATATAACATTGATATTGCTCCAGATAGAAACTCGCTGACAAACTTGAAGAAGAAATTATCGGATAGTTTCTGAGAATACGCGGTTAAGTGGCGTGAGCAGGCATCTAGAGTAAAGCCTCTCATGGATGAGGTCGAGATGGTCACAGTTTTCCTTCAAGCTCATAAAGCCGATTAATTTCTAAATATGATTTATGCTATAGGTAAACTGTTCGCGGAGGCCATCAAGATTGGCGAAATGGTTGAAAACGGTTCGAATTTTAAGCCAATCCGTCATCAGAGCTACCTCCCAGGCCATTCAAGGGTAATCTGGAGGAATAGCGAAGGGCAAGAAAAAGGAAGAAACATCCATGGTGTCATCGGATGCAAGAAAACACCGTGCCCCCAGATCTCTTTTCCCAGAAAGAACCCCGCAGCATTATTACCCCCACCAGAACATGGCTTATGCTCATCAGCCATACGCGGTCATGAATGCTCAACCTTACCAACAAACCAACCGGAATAAAGCTCTATTTCCAAGAAACCATTCTCCTCACTAGAACCAGTACAACCCCCGTCCTCCAAAAAATAACTTTCGTCCTCGTGAACCACCCAGGAGGCCAAATTTTACACCAATCGAGGAACCCACCACCAGTCAATTTCTCAAGCTTGTCTAAATGGGTTTATGCAGCCCGTGCCCCCAAATAGGTAAAATCCAAAATCACTCTCTTACCAACTAGGGGCCCGATGCGCTTCTCACTCAGGAGTCGAGGGGCATGATACAAAAAACTGTAGGACTTTGAAAAGATCCGTGGAAGATTTGATAGAACAGAGGAAAATAGTGCTAAAGGACGAAGATATCTCCAATATGACCAACAACCCACTACTAGCATATAACAACGGGCCGATAATCTGAATGATTTGTGAGGATAAGGAATTGACCCGACATTAAAGGCCATCATCGCCATTGCTGATGTAGAAAGGAAACCAAAAGCTGTCCCGAAGCAAGACAAAGGGGAGGAAAGAACAATACCACCCATCCAAAATTAGAGGAGAAAATTGAAGCAGGAACCGGGGACACACTTGCGAAAGATGCTATTCTCTATGTCCCTTGGGGCCGCAAGGAAAAGCAGATGAGTTTGAGTCCTCCCAGGAGGTTTGAACTGAACAAGGCAACCCAGATGTATGTGCCTAAAGGAGCTTATGTGATGCGGGGGCCAATTAATCCACCAACGCTGAGTGAGCATGTGGTTATTGGCCATGCGCCACAGCAGCCTATGACAGATCCTACCACAGTGCCTTGGAACTACAACAAATCAGTGGTAACTTATAAAGGAAAGGAAATCTCAAGAGAAGAAAATTACCCTATCGAAGAATACTCCAATTTGGAAGAGGTGGACAATACCACTAGGAAACATTTCCCATCCAAAAAGCCTGTAAGTGCCGAAGAAGTGGAGACTTTCTTTCAGAAAATTAAGATGGTGGATTATGAAGTGATTGAACAGCGTCGAAAGTTTCCTGAACAGGTCTCCTTGCTATCTTTGTTGATGAAATCCCCCGAACGCAAGAAGGTATTAACCAAAACCCTCAATGTAGCGCATGTGCCTTCTGAGACTTTTGTGGAGCAATTGGAAAGAATGGCAGAAAGATGTTTTGCAATCAACCAGATCTCTTTCATTAAGAATGATTTTCCCCCAGAAAGGGCCACACATAACAAATACCTACACTTAACAGTCAAATGTGAAGGGTACTACGTGAAAAGGGTTATGGTAGACGGAGGCTCTAGGGTGGACATCTTCCCACTCTCAACACTACAGCGCATGGAAATTGGGACTGAAAGAATTTGACCCACCAATGTCTGTGTACGGGCTTTTGAAGGTTTAAAAAGGGACACAATTGGAGAGATTGGCCTGACCCTAACTATCAGCCCAGTGGAATTTGAAGTGACCTTCAAAGTGCTAGATATGGACACCTCCTACAACATTCTTTTTGGAAGGCCATGGATCCATACAGCAAGGGCTGTACGCTCCACTCTTCATCAAATGGTAAGGTTCGATCACGAGGATCAAGAAATTGTGGTCCATGGAGAAGATGAGCAATCAATTTATCGGGACTCATCAGTCCTATGTCTGGAAGCAATGGAGGGGAGTGAGCACATAGTTTATCAAGCCTTTGAAATAATGGTCGCAGACTGGTACGAGGAAGGAAGCCCGTGCCCCCAACCCTTCCTTTCTAATACATCAATCATGGTGGCAAAGAAATGATCCTACATGTCTTTAAACCTGGGAAAGGACTTGGGAAATCATTGTAAGGGATATCTGAATCGATCACCCTGCCTGCTAGTGAAAAGTTTTTTGGGGTCGGCTTCATACCTACACCAGATGATATAAAATGGGGGGATAGTAGGAAAAATGATTGATGGACCCTACCACAGCCGGTGTCTCACCTTTACAAGACCTTCGTCAAGCCCAAATATAGTGAAGAAGAAAAGGATGAGGCTTTTACTGCTGAAGAGATGGAACATATTTGTGAGGGAATGAGGAAGATATTATACGAAATCCACATGGTCCAGCCAGGGGAAGGCTCAAGCACCGCTGAGGTGCTGTACATGGGACCCAAGGCCAAATTGCAAAATTGAAAGGCTACGCCATTCCCAATCAGGCGGGAGTTCCAGTAGACCTGTCATGCCACCTTTTCTACATCATGAGTTATCCCAGGGTGTAACTTGGATGTTTTCCTTTAGTTTCATGTCTTTTAGTTTACAATGTAAACCCTGTTACCTTCAAAATTCAATAAAATGAAATTAATATTTCAGCGTCCATCTTTCTTTTTTCTTTCTGACTTTGTTATTTTTATTTCTTATTTCAATTCTAATAATGCGTCTTTAAATAACATGAAATTCTTGTGGACTTCATGCCGAGATCCAAACACGTTGTCTAATTGTGAAATAATGAACCAAGAACCAGGATATGATGAAGAAGAGGCTTTTAGGGAAATAAATCGAGAACTGGAACATTTTCAGAATAAACCTAAGCCGAACCTAGATGATACTGAGCCGGTTAACTTGGGTGGTGCTGAAGAAATCAGGGAAACCAAAATAAGCATTCATACAGATGAGAAAACCCAGGACGCATTAATCCAACTCTTGTTTGAGTTAAAAGACGTGTTTGGTTGGTCATATAATGACATGTCGGGACTGAGTGTTGATCTGGTGGTTCATAAATTGCCAACTTATCCTGGTTTACCCCCAATCCAGAAAAAGCAGAGGAAATTTAAAGCTGGCGTTAGTGATAAAATCAAAGAAGATATCACAAAACAGTTGGAAGCAGGGGTGATCCGAGTAGTCCGGTGTACCACATGGCTAGCCAATATAGTTCCAGTACAGAAGAAAGATGGGAAAACCTGAGTGTGAGTTGATTATAGAGATCTGAACAGGGAAAGTCCCAAAGATAACTTCCCATTGCCAAACATCCACATCCTTGTTGATAACTATGCCAAACATGAGATACAATCCTTCGTGGACTGTTACGCAGGATATCACCAGGTGTTGATGGATGAAGAAGAAGCAGAAAAGATAGATTTTACTACACCCTGGGGAACCTATTGCTATAAGGTCATTCCTTTTGGTCTGAATAATGTGGAGGCAACCTACATGAGAGCCATGACCACCATTTTTCATGATATCATGCACCAAGAAATAGAGGTGTATGTGGACTATGTGATCATCAAGTCCAAAACTCAACATGATCATGTGCAAGATTTGAGAAAGTTCTTCGAACGGTTGCACAGATATGATTCGAAACTAAACCCAGCCAAATGTGCGTTCGGGGTCCCATCGGGCAAACTTTTTGGCTTCATAGTTAGCTGGAGAGGTATCGAGTTAGATCCGACAAAGATAAAATCTATTAAGGAATTACCTCCTCCAAAAACCAAGAAAGATGTGATGAGTTTGTTGGGAAGATTGAACTATATCAGCCGGTTCATTGCTCATCTAACCCCCGCGTGTGAACCTATATTCAAATTACTGAAAAAAGATGAAGCAGTCAAATGGACAGACGAATGTTAGGAAGCTTTCGACAAGATCAAAGAGTATCTATCCAACCCACCAGTCTTAGTCCTACCTGAACCAGGGAGGCCTCTGTTCTCATACCAAACAGTCTTGGAAAATTCTTTTGGTTGCGTCCTCGGGCAACGTAATATTACCGGAAAGAAAGAGCAGGCAATATACTACTTGAGCAAGAAGTTCATCAGCTATGAAGCCAAGTATACTTTGATAGATAGAAAGAACCTGTTGTGCTTTAACTTGGGTCACTCAGAAGTTGAGAGATTATCTGCAAGCCTACACCACTTACCTCATAACCAGGTTTGATCTATTGAAATAAGTATTCCAGAAACCGATGCCCACGGGAAGATTAGAAAAATGGCAAATTCTGCTCACCGAATTTGACATAGTCTATGTCACTCGCACAACAATGAAAGCCCAGACATTGGCAGATCATTTGGCTGAAAACCCGATTGATGATGAATACCAACCTTTGAACACTTACTTCCCGGATGAAGAGGTAAACTAAGTTGAGGAAATATCCAAGGATACTACTGCTTGGAAAATGTTCTTTGATGGAGCAGTGAGAAGTGGGAAAGTTTATGCGGGTCAGGCATCTAGTCCAAGAAGCATGTCATGTCTATTTGAAGTCCGCATGCACCCCAAATAAGTCCTTCTTTTCTCCCCGAAAGGGATGCTTCTCTTTAAATTCATTTTCTTGCCTTTGTTTACTTTTTCCTTGAATCCCTTTCGGTTTAACTCTATTCCCAAAACTAATACGAAGAAAAGGTGGCAAGATTCGCTTTACAGGGCTCTGCCTAACAAAAGCTGAAGAAAGTACCCAGCCTCAGCGGGTGCATCAAGCTGATCCCAACTAGTCATGATGGCTGATGCTCTGAAATCAAAGTTATTGAAGAAGGAAAGAAAGTCAGGGACAAAGGTCCCAAGGGAAAAATAAAGTGAAAAGGTCGAAGCCCCACGCGGGCGAGTCGTCATGAAATGCTAAAAGCTGAGCCTTTCAGTTTGATAGAGAGATTCATCTTCAAAACCAGCAAGCAGCAGAGGTTCTCAACGGGAACTGGGCCAAGATCCAACAATTAAGACAATCAAGGCCACAAATCCAACCACCTTTTAAAACTAACAATTATTCTTTGTTTGAAAATTTAAAATAGGTAAAATCCAAGCAACAGTGTAAGAAACAGGTGCAACCAAAGGGGAAAAGAAATACGCAAGTGCTAAAGCAGCTTTGCAGCAGGGAACCGACCAAAAGGGAAGTTTCCCCTAAATTCTTTCTTGCCTTTTTTTTACTATAAATAAAATGAAGAATGCTGATAAAAAAAATTTTAAAAAAAAGAAAAAGAAAAATCCAAAATCATGGTAGCATAAGGCCCCATTTCTTAGATATCCCGGCATAACCCGTGGACCTCCCCGGCATAACCCAAAGACTTTTTTCTTTGTTCCCTGGCATAACCCAAGGACCTTTTCTTTTATCCCAGCACAACCCGTGGACCTCCCTGGAGTAACCCAAAGAGCTCTTTTTTTTCAATCCAGGCATAACCCGTGAACCTCCCCGACATAATCTGAGGACATTTTTTCTTTGCTCCCTGTCATAACCCAAGGACCTTTTTCTCTTATCCCAGCATAACCCGTGGATCTCTCTGGCATAACCCATGGGCCTTTTTCTCTTATCCTGGCATAAACCATGATTCTGCCTGGCATAACCCACAGACCTTTTTCCTTTGATCCTGGCATAACTCGTGGATCTCCCTGGCATAACCCAGGGACCATTTTTCTTTTATCCCAGCATAACCCGTGGATCTCCCTTGCATAACCCAAGGAACCTTTTTCTTTTCTCCCGGCATAACCCGTGGATCCCCCTTGCATAACCCAGAGACCTTTTTCTCTTATCCCGGCATAACCCTTGGACCTCCTTGGCATAACCCAAGGATCCTTTTTATTTATCCTGGCATAACCCGTGGATCTCCCTGGCATAAACCAAGGAACCTTTTTCTTTTCTCCCGGCATAACCCGTGGATTTCCCTGGCATAACCTAAGGACCCTTTTTCTTTAATCCCAGCATAACCCGTGGACCTCCATGTCATAACCCAAGGATATTTTTTCTTTTTCCCGGCATAACCCGTGGATCTCCCTAGCATAACCCAAGGAACCTTTTTCTTTTCTCCTAGCATAACCCGTGGACCTCCCTGCCATAACCCAAGGACCTTTTTTCCCTTTGTATCCCGACATCACCCATGGACTTCCCCGGCATAACCCAAGGACTCTTTTATTTTCCGGTATAACCCGGTCATTTTCCAGCATAACCGGTAATCCCCCAAATCTAAGGCTTCATTCCCAAGGATACACAATGCTGATTTTTATTGCTCTCAGTGAAAAGTATTTTAGATTTATGTTGCAAATAACTCACGAAATTTTTCTAGTGAAAACTAGCGCAGAAAAATTTTGTTCGTTTGTTGTTTTGGTGTCCGAACGGGTTTTACCTCAAAGAAAAAGATTCAAGATGACCAAAAGAATGAGTCCCAATCCAGAATAAAGGAAAAGAAGAAAAGAACAAAAAAGAAGTGAACTCACAGTGTTTGAAATAGAGAAGGATGTGGACTGCTCAAAATTTGATCGAAGTCACAAGCTTCACATGTCCTGCCTTGATCCCAAAGCTGAAAGAAAGAACTAGCACCTACAACTTGCGAGCATCAAGATTCAGATTGGGGTCCACAACAAAATCAACTAAGACTCAAGATCAAGCTTCAAGAGATTAATATATAGGAATCTTGTAACTCGTGATTGATAGACATCATTAGCTTAACTTCTGATTTTCCTTTTGGTGTAATAAGGAGGTCAGCAAGTAGTAGCAGCAGCATTAGAAGTGAAATCACATCTCCAAGTAGTCCCAGCTACCAAGACTTCTAGAACTATATTGAGTTGATTCCTTTATAGCCAAGGATATGTAGGCAACCTTTGAAGAAAGGTTCGGTCAGACATTTTTAAAAAATACTTCTCATGGAGTGCCAAGCGGGAAAAAATTCCTCATAATTGCTCATTTATCTTTGCCCGAAAACCCTTCGTGCCTCCGAGCAAAGAGGGGCAATTGTGAGCACGTAATTTTTGCCTCGCATGATTTACTCATATAGGATTCTTAAAATTAGGATTTTTCCTTTAATTATTTTATTTTTAAGAATTAATTGTATAATTCTTGTATTTGTTAGCATTTTTGTGTGCATGTTTAGTCCGTATAATTCATAAAAAATACAAACATAGTGCATTTTCATTTAGGACCTAATTTTATTTTTTAATATAATTAGTTATTTAATATTACAAAATTAAAAAATAACAAAAATAGCCCTCTTTGCAATTTTATCTTTAATTTTTCGAATTTGTTACATTTTTGCTTTCAATTTGGGACTTAACTGATTTTTGTAAATATACTAAGTCTTAATTAATTTATATTGTTAATTAATTCAGTGGTAAGGTTTAGTTTTAGTTTAGTTTTAATTTGAAAAAAAAAGAAAATTAAAAGGAAATTGAGTAACTAAATAAGATGCCCAAATTTGGGCTAGCTCAAATCAGAAATTAAACCCCAAACCCATCCCACTCACCCCTAAACCGGCCCAAATCCATACCCCAATACAGTCCAGTATTCTGCCCCCATCCAAACGACGCCGTCTCATCTCAAACAAATCCTGGCCATCGAGGTTTGTAAGATCCAACGATTGGGAAGCGAAGAGCCATTAATATATAAATGTCCTAACACACCCCACCTCCTCCTAAACTCATCTGTCTCACCCTGCTACTCCCTCATCAGAGACTCTTTGATCACCGCCCGTCGGAAATCGTCCCACGGCGGCGGCCAGTCACCAATCACCACAACAAATACATCCATGAATCCTCTCCACCACCCCATCCCAGATCTTCCAATTACTTTTTTCAAGTCCCACTGAAAACTCGCAAATATCCTAAACCCTAGTCGCCGCCTCTGAACCCTCCGCCATGGTTGGGGACCCCACCTCCATTTCTCACCAAAATGACGCCATAGTTTCTACTCCACTTCCATATCACAAATTCACACCCTTTTTCCCTCGAATCCCAGCCAAACATCTCGAATATTAAATCAAAGAGAGGCGGCAAAATCCCAACTACCCAAAATCATACCCTATAACCTTCTCACACCCATTATCCCAAATCCACACTCAAATTCTCTCGAATACCTCCGCAACTGCTCGGAATTAAAATCTAGGGTTCCTGAATTCTAAAATTGATGCATAAAGATCTTATTCGAGTCAGGGGCGCAATTCTATTCAATTAGGTAAGTTCTTCCTCATTCCTTTTGACTTTCCTTCCTCCCCATCTCTTTTTACTTTAGTTTGAACTTCATATTCAGTTTCAGAGTTTAAATTAAGTTTTGTTCGTGTTTATCCTGTTAATCGAGTTGTATAAGTCTTGCTTTTTCGTTTGGTATTTTAATTTCTGTAGTTTATGAGCTTGAGCATTGCATGACGGTTAATTTAGGTTTAGACTGGTTTAAATCAATGTTTAGTTTAATTACGATAAGTCTTATAATTGAGTTTATTGTTAAAAATTTGGTGTGAGTGTTGTGCGTTTGATTTATGATCAATTTGTTTTAAGTTGTTAAATTTCTGCATTTTTTTTAAAAGAATTTTTATGGTTTGATTTGTTTGAAGCCCTAGCGTTTGAATAGTCCTGTTTGTCATATTTCAAGGGGTTTTAGGATTTAATCATCAATCTAAAGAAAATTAGAGGAGTCTCAAAGGATGGTTAAAAGGTAAAATAGAAAAGCTAAAGTAAAAACATGGTATTTGGGGGTGTTTTAGGAAGTTCAGGTTAGGAAATCTCTTGGTAACAGAATAGGAAGCTTATAGTGATGGATTCTTTTTGAATTTCAGACTTTTTAATAGTATCACTTGGAAAATAAGTTAGAATTTTAGGTATTTCTAAGCCAAAAAAACAAAATTGAAAAGGACTTAAGGGTTAAATAAATCTGAAATGTTTCCCTAAATTGCTTGCCTATAAAGGCAAGCCATTCTTGCATTTCAAGGTAGAATTGAAGGAGAGGGATCAGAATTTTAAGATCTGAAAATCCGGCAGAATTATAGAGATCCAAAAATGCTGAAAATACAGAGAATTCAATAGCTAAAAATCCTGCAAAGTTGAGTGACCTAAGAGTTAGAAATCCCGCAAAAATGAAAAAAAAAAAAAAAGAAGCTATTGTTCTATTAGGTTCTTATTGATTTCACCCTTTTCCAACTTCTTAAATTTTTTTAATTGCAGTCGAGTGAAAATGACTTGAATTTGTTCATCAAGAGCTTTAGTTTAAAGTTGACTGGTCTGTTTAGTTGTTCATCATTTTAAAATTCGGGTGTTTATTACATCATTTCTGGGTTGGAGTTGTTTTGTTTAGCTGCTTGCTATTGATTCCTGTTTGCTGTCTCACTTCTGCTTATTATCTTTTTTAAATTTTCAGGTATTCCTTGATTCTGTAAGATATGAGATGAAAAATAGGACAACTGTAATTTCTTGAAGCTGCATGAATGAATGGTTGTTTCCCTTTTAATTTTTAATGTCAATCCTCTACTTAAAATTCCTGAAGTCACTAGTGTAGTATAACGGTATTTAGCTCAGCATGTTCATCTTAGTATAGTAGTACTATTGTTGGAATCCATGCTGCTCTTTCACTTTGATTGGAAACTTGTAGTCTATTAGTTTGGTTGAATACAAGAGGGACTATGCATATGGACTATCGAACTCATTTATATCCTATTTGGTAGTGTTAGCTCTAGTATAGGTTAATTTTAGTGACACATGTTAAGTGCTTTCAAGTTTGCTACCATGCCTTAAATGTTAGATTAAGTTTAAATTTGGAATAGTATGTGAGCAGGAAAATGACTATAGGATCAGTAGGTTTGTTTTGTACAAACATTAATTATGTGGTGAAGGGATATTTAAAATGGTTCTGCGTTTAATTGCGATCCATGTTTCTGAGCATGATTTCATCGCCTTAGTTTCGCGGTCACTCAATTCAAAATTTGCAATCTAAAAATTCAATTGTTCATAGATTGTTCTTTAGTTTTGAACATCGTACTCCTACAATCGACCCATTTATCTGTATTTAAAAAGTGAAATTAAAAGGGGTTGACATGTGGATTGAGTAGCAGACTCGAGTTAAGGATCTTGCCCTTATTGGGAAGCCATCCTTGTTCGAGTTTGGGCTCATCTTCAGGCCCAAGCAATTTTTTTTCAAAAAAAAAGAAAAAGTGTGAAATTGACGACTGTGCTTGGGTTTAATTTGTGTTTAAGAGTGCAAATGAAAAATCTAAGTTCTTAATTAAATTTCATGTTTATGCAATAGTGTCATTTATGTTTATATCATGATTCGGGGCATGGACCCGTTCGGACTACAAAAACTGGCTAAGCGTTGGCCCAGTTAGAACCATTGCCATAATTTGAATCTGGGCCAGACTTTAGGCCCAAAATTGCCCGTCCTTTGAATAGATTTAGACTGTTCCTTCCTGTTGGGATGTCTGTTCATTTGTAGTGGGTCTAGCCACCCTTTGCCTAAATGATTCATTCCATGAGATCTTTTAATTAATTACTTAGTCTTTAACTGTATCTAATATTAACTCTTTTAATTAATTACTTAGTCTTTAACCATATCTAATATTAACTCTTTTAATTAGAATAAAGACTGAACCATAATAGATAATAATAGTTATGGCCCTCTTGAATTCTAGTTAAAACATCCTTTAAAAAATAGAATTGAGGCACGCTACGCAAAGCAAAATCACAAATGTGTGGCCTTCTTTAATTATATCTTTAAAATTCTTAGAACTCGGGACATACCATTTAGCGGATTTTCATAGCCTCCCGCAAAGTTAACAACGCGTTAGGCGCGTTATTTAATAATTCTACCTTCCTAAACTCGTGAGTGCATTTCATGTGACCCAAAACCTAATCCTAAAACGTTGAATAAAATGTGTTTCGGATTGCAGGTGCATTTCATGTGACGCGATCCAAAGACATGTTTTAAACGACGCTCAACCTTCCATAAAATTAATTAAAAGTTGTAAATAAGTTAAAATTGCACCGGAGGCTAAAATGTGTATTATCAGATAACAGGCCAATTATGATAGTTTAAGTGACCGTGCTAGAACCACAGAATTCGGGGGTGCCTAACACCTTCCCTTGGGTTAACAAAATTCCTTATTCAGAATTTCTGGTTCATAGACTTCAAAAGAAAAGTCAAATTTTTCTCGATTTGGGATTTAAAATAAACTGATGACTTGGTACATCAGAAGACAAACTATCTCAATTGCTGACTCTAAACAAAAGCAAATGAACACTTACATTTTGAATAATATCATTTAAATTGAAAAAAACTTACTTATATGTACTACCTTCAAGGCGGTGCGTAAAAAGGAGGTGTGACACCCGGTTTGTAGATATTTTGTAAATAAATTATAGATTATTTGTATTCTGATTGTAGATACATTATTTTATGTTTTTGCAAATCCAAAACGACTAAAACTTCTACAAAATCTTCTGCAAAATGCAATTATGTCAAAAATACCAATTAAGCTACAAGTGAATGGGAATTGAGATATTAAAATTCAATGTACCCAGTTTATAGATATTTTATAGATAAATTGTAGATTATTTGTATTTTGATTGTAGATGCTTTGTTTTCTATTTTCACAAATAAAAAACGATTAAAACTTCTACAAATCTTCTGTAAAAAATACAATTATGTCAAAAATTCTAATTATGCTAAAATTGAAATGGGAATTGGGATATTAAAATTCAGCGTAGCCAGTTGTAGATTTTTTGTAAATAAATTGTAGATTATTTGTATTCTGATTGTAGATGAATTGTTTTCTGTTTTCACAAATCCAAAACGACTAAAACTTCTACAAAATCTTCTGCAAAGATGTATGCCGTTTATTCCAATTTAAGGCTAAGCCTTATATTTTTGTCTAATTCATTTGTTATTTTGGAACAAATTAATTTACTTGTCTATAAATCACGTATAAATACAACTATAATATTTTACGGGTAAATAAAATATCTTGAGCAAAAGTTACTGAACTTATGAGCACAAGCTGTGCCTTTGTCTGGTTCTCGCAATTTTTAGGTGTATAAAATATCAGTTTCCACATATAGTGGTGAATCGTGGATTAATCGTAATAATGTGAAATATAATACGCGTGAGATGAATTACTCTGCCAATAATAATAATAATAATAATAATAGTAACTAGTGCTTGTAATTGTGGTAGTTGCAAGTTTCCATTTTTCTCCACAGGTTTTAACTTTTTTATGAAATTCAGGTCACATAGATACAATTATTAACTTTCCCATCTTATGAATTTTCTACCATAAGATGTCGACAATAATCACTTTGTGGGAAAGGGTTTAGGAGAGAAAAACGTGGGAGGAGTGGGATATACAGTACCTTGAATTAAGAATGGATACACACTGCATAATTAATTGTACCCTTAAAATACATTATGGTATAGAATTGGTAATTCGGTATACTAAATATAGTTATATCAAACCTTAAACATTGAGGGTAATAAGGTTTACTATTAGAATTTATCTACAATTTCTACAATATGTCGTCTTCTTTTTTGAGTTTCAATCTGAATTTCATTCAAAACCAAGTCTAATCTTCACCAAACCCCCTCACAATTGAGATATAAACTCCAAATCATATTCTCGATTATTTTCAGCAACACCCAATCCAAACAAATAATAATTTTTGAAAATCGCAAATTTAAATTCAAAGCTTTCAAGCCTTTTAATGGCTATCAATGGTGGAAAATATCAGAAAGAATAATTACTTTCATAATTGTAGCGCGCCTAAATAGGAATATCTGGAAGAATGTGATTTGATATGATTTACGTCAAATCTTTTTAGAATATTCTGTTCCTCAATTTTAGCTCCACAATCTTTTTAGAATTCCTCAGGGTTAAATTTTTAGCATTACAGCTGAAAATTTCTGGTGATCGTCAAAATTTTGTCATTAGCTTGCTGAAACTTAGCGGCCATGCTTTAATATATGTTGCCATGCTTTTTTCCCAAAATTTCTATTGACGATGTCAAAATATTAATAGTAGCATAAAAATATCATATTTGTTATAAACAATAAAAGAAGAAGAAGAGTATTGCAGAGAAAGAGAGAGAAAATTCTTATTGAATTTTGGGGTTGTTTACGATGGGGTAAGACCCCTCTATTTATAGGAGGAAAAATAACTTCGCATCAAAGTAAAACTCTCTACAAGATAGACATTCACTCTAATTAGAATTCTACTCTTAACACTCCCCCTTGAATGTCTACTCAACAAATAATGTGCTTCGTTAAAACCTTAACTAAAATAAAACCCAATGGGAAAAAATTCTAGAAAAGGAAAAAGAGTACACATATTTAGTAATGCGCCTATTGGTTGCCTCGTTAAAAACCTTGCAAGGAAAACCCAGTGGGACAAAACCTTGTAAGGGAAAAAGAGTGCAATGCGCATTAACTCCCCCTGAAGAGAGCATCAATTCATATCTTTGAGCCTTTGCATTCCAATCTTGTGCACCATCTTCAAAACGATCTTTGGTAGAGATTTTGTGAACAAATCAGCCATATTATCACTTGTAAAATAACCAGCAAGTTTTTCAGGGTTTTCGGGCCCTTTTAGGGGGATTTCTTGGCTGGAAACTGGTGAGAAGGCTGCTCCAAGCACGCATGATTTTTCACTCCTCAAATAGAATCTCAATTTACCAGAAAAGGAACACCGGACTATTCAAGGCAAATCAGAACTCTGTGCATATTACTTCAAACGTTCTAGAAATAAAATCGAAATCTAACAACCTAACTTCGAGATTTTTGAACATAACATTAACTACACCTCAAACTAAGAACAGTTAATGCACACAGATTGATCACACAAGACGCAGCATTCGTTCCCATACTTGTTTCTGTCATTATCACTTAGATCCACAGGATGTTCCAGGTATCAGTTAAATCAAACACTTCAATCAAAGTTATAACATTGCACTTATGCTAAAACTTAATTTCAACAGATTCAAACAATTGAAGCACATGAATTAGAAGTACATCCAAATTTTCATTACGAATCAGAGAGCAGATACATGATTGAGATATATACCTGGTCGCTTAGGAATTAACCTAAAATTGCCAAATAAAAGCTAGAAAGGAGGAAAAGTTGGAGTTCAGATGTAGTTTATTCGCAACAAGATTCAATTACCAGTTGAAATCAACTTGAAAACCCAGGGAAGTGCGAATAAAATCTTCAATGCTCGATTTCAAGGATTGTCATATAAGTTAAGCCATATAAGCCATCTAAAGAGGATTTAGTGCATATCAAGTTTTTATGTCTTGCATAAACATATAAGATATCGAACCCCGATTGCACATACCATTGACTTATATACTTTCAATTATTTGAACTACATGTCCAAAACTACATGTCTTTCATATGGAATCAATTCTACTTGAATTGTATCTCTTCCATTTGGCCAATACTTTTGTGTCTATATTCGATAGACTTAAGATCATTATCTAAACTTAGCGCTATGATAGATGTCGTCGACAAACATGTTATATCAGTTCCAATAAATTTTCATAAAGACATAACATATAGATCTTTTCATTCATATATTCAGGTACCTGAATCTCTCATGAGATTTTATGAAGTGTTATGTCACGTGACCTTCTAGATCACTTGCCTCATTTATTATGATCACTTTGATCATTTGCTCATCTTCTTTATCAAGAAGTTCTATTTGAAACTGATTTGTCTATACGCTTTCAGCGTACCATAGATTTTGTTCTTCTAGGACTTAATATGAGCATTTGCAATGAGAATATAGTTACTTTCTTTGGGTCAACAAATGCGTATGGCATGCTTTGCAATATATTGCAAATGAATTATCCTTTTATGAACTTCAAGTTCATATTATCCTATTCGAGGATCTATATGTATAAATAATAATTCATTCCATGTAACGTTTTTCTTAACTGTTGTATCTTGTCTTCCCCTCATGTTAGAAAAACTAACTTGCTTCCTCAACTTTGGAAATCCATCTTTGTGCATTATGGTGTTAATGAAAATATACATCGCACATCGATAATAATAAGATGAAATTATTTGGTTCCTGACCCTGAACCATTTATGAGGGGAGAATGCAATATACTTTCGTATATAACACATATCAAATTGATATATATAACTTTGTTCTCATAAGAAACAGTTTAGCTATTAAGTGGAGGCACTCAATAATTATCTTGCTAAACGCGTTGTACCCGTTGTGATGTAAACTAACTTATCAAGATAAACTATCTTGAATAGAAAATCTGGAAATTGTGCTCTAAATTGAATTATTGAGCAAGTTACCTCGCAAAACACCATGTTGCGGGTTAATAATAATCGCACATGTAACCATCTCATAGATGCATCATATGTGGTATACATGGCAGGTGAATGGGCCCATATTCACCTTTGATATTTCCAGAATTCATGGGATTCAACCCCAACTTTAGTTGGTCAATTAATTAATAAGAACAAGCAATATAAGAGAATTCATAAAGAACTTTCTAGTTCTTTAATATTTACCCATGTGAATTCTCTATTATTTTTGCACATCATACTTAAATTGATATGGCTAAACCATGTATGGTAACTTAATAAATTATCAATATTGATAATGTTCAGGTTACACCACGATATGTGCAATTATCAATAAACTCCGAGTTTATTATGATATGGAGTTTTATATCAATAAACATCCACGTATTGGGTGGCATTCTTTTGTTTGTGTAGTACAAACTGGAGAATAAAGCGGGTAGCTTTTCACATACAGATTATCCCGCTACAAGTTGTAGTAATAGAAGATATCAAATCTTTCCTTTATTTATAGTCTCAATATAATCAGCCGCTTTCGCGTGTACTTTGGAAACTGAATAAGTTTCTTTGAGACTTACTACAACACAATACCTTATTGTTAATCAATTGTGTTTCTCCAACATAGTAATAATTGGCTCTTCTAGAGCTCTCAATTAATTTTGTACTACCACAAATTCATCAACATCCATGTGGTGAATATCTCTTTTAAAGAGAAAGTTATACCATTATGGTCATGGTCAAAATTATATGCAAGATATGTTTCTTGTATTATCATTGTCCTTTAATAATCATATTTCCAAAATATCTTGGCGTACAATAGGTACGTGACCAATGATCATCCATGCCATAATAATGACATTATTTTCATATATCATCTCAAACCTCCTTCTTGAGGTGATGTGGTATATTCACTACCACTAGCACGTTCATATTCTTCCAAGAATGAATATGTATTCATAAATTAGATGATGTCACATTCAAATCATGAATGGACCATAATTATCTATATGTGCTTTATAAAATCTGATGTCAAATCGATGACAAAGATTACTTTCATAAAGTGAAAGATTAGTTTGAGAATCTTTATTATTATCATTATCACAATGTTGACGATTATAATTTCGTCTATTGTCACATCCAAATCCATTGATACCTTTACGGTAATAATTTTGTCTTCTTTCAGACTTATCACATACTGCTATCACATTCTCTTAAGGGGATGTAATGGAGCAAATTCAATATGAAAATTTTTTAACTCTTTGCCCACAATCATACATGAATTTGATCATGGCAAGACATAAAAATTTTACCACTTCAAGTGGGTGTAATCTATAACAAACTCCAGTAGAGTTATAATCAAACTTTGTTGTCTTTGCTTGTATATAAATCAAATTATGTATCCAAGTGTATTACAAAATGATTTCTCATCCTCTATTTATAGTACTACATAGAGGTATACTAAAAGAATTCCATAAATATGTCATTAAGCTTTTGAGATCATGGAGGAAGATCATGGGGGAGGCCATGGAGGTGTGGGAGTTACAACCATAAGTATTGGAGTAGTGGGAGTTATGGAGATAATGGATAAAAGTAGTGGGTGTTATAAGAGTTATGGACATCCACCATAATCTAATATTTCATAACAGTCTCATATAATTTTAAAATAGTTTTTAGAAATCGTTGGTTTTAATGTCAATCACACAACTAAAGTTAAAAGATAATCACATAGTAAAATGTTAGCCATCATTCAAGTAAGCAGTAATATGAGGGAGAAAAATAATAATAATCATAATAATAATATGGTAGACAACCCATTTAGCTCCTAACAGAAGGATAACAACTTCTGTGATTTTTGTTTCAGTGCCTCAAAAATTCATTGTTTTGCTGTTCGAAGAGAGAGCTGAGTGATGATAATGCAAACACTGGTTCTAGACAGCGGCATTAATCTTGCTTCCTATTGAATGAAATAAGCTAAGTAAAATCATGTTGGCCTTAAACTGAAAGCAAACAACGAGTTGGAATATTTTCAGTTAATATGAGACACGCTTAGTCAAGCAAGGACCTTTTTAAAGCTAGAATTATTTCTAAAATATATACGAACGGATGTGACATCGTAATAACAACAACAACTATCCAGTATAGTCCCAAAAAGTGAGGTCTGGGCAGAGAAGCTGTTTCCAATCGACCATCGGCTCAGTAAAGGAAAGAAAAACAAAACAAAAGCAAATGAGCATTACTAACTCCAGCAGAAGTAGCGTAAATAACAATGAACAAATTGTATCAGTAGATAAATCAAAGGAATTTCTTAGTTTATTAGTCATAGCAGAGTCTTACCTTGGTTCTACAGTGTTCCTCAATGCAACAGAAAATATAGAATACTTTTAAACAACTTTATGTGTAAGGCTTAAACATAGATTTAGCAGGCCAGGTTCATTCATCTAGCGTTTGAGCCAAAGGGCACATAACATGATTCGTTGAAATATTACTCATATTAACCAAGGATACAAATAATCATAGACGTGACTTCTACTATGAGATTATTCTTAACATCATGGTTTTTATTTCACAAACAGTAAAAATCCTAAATCAAGTATTCTGAGATTAAAGAAATTATCACAAATAAGACATCTCAAGATATGTTATACACAAATAAATTGTTCATGATTTTGACTTAAAGGGAAACTAAAGATGTGATTTTTAAACCACAACAACTATCAGAATTTTCACAAATCTTCACACGATTAAAGGATGCCTAAACATGATTTCTACTGCATTTATTTATACTTAACCCACAATCATGAACATGAATACTAACAATTTCAAATATTATGACTTTCGGACATCCAATTAGTAAATAATAACCCTGTTAAATCTGCCTATAACGCCCTTTTACCATAATTTCTAAGCAGATACAAAGTTTCTAAGCGAAAGAGAAAAAGTTAGAGAAAAGTCAGATTTTACCTCTTGTAGGGCAGTGAACTGTATGCTTTGAGGTCTCAGATCCACTACTAAATTGAGATTTAGAACTTGAGTGTAAATTAAAGCAAGAAAGAAATGTATTTTATAATTTCTTTCAAACTCCATTAGAGTTGCAATTAAAATTTATCGTCTTTGCTTGTATTTAAAATTAAATTATAGAATGACAAGAATTTGAAAGAGAAAAGTAAAATACTTACCTTAGATCCAGAATTTAATCATGAAGGAATAGCATAGAACATTTGACGATCATTATTCTCAATTCCAAATCTTCTACTCAATTGGTTAGAGTCTCGTGCTGATAACGTGTTATAAACAATAAAAGAAGAAGAAGAGTATTGCAGAGAAAGAGAGAGAAAATTCTTATTGAATTTTGGGGTTGTTTACAATGGGGTAAGACCCCTCTATTTATAGGAGGAAAAATAACTTAGCATCAAAGTAAAACTCTCTACAAGATAGACATTCACTCTAATTAGAATTCTATTCTTAACAATATTTCGCTATTTTCCCTTTTTCTTCTTATTTTGTTTTCTTGGGATTGACAGATAATCCACGATTGGTTCCAAACTAAAACAAAATAAAATACATTAATTTCCATCTACAATAATTTCAGAACTTAGTGCCCATTCGGACATAAAATTTGATGAAGATTTTTTCGATTTTTTATTTATTTTTTTCCAAAATTTGTTCATAAAATTTTTAATTTTTACTTAAAGATATATTTTGAAAATTGTCGAAAATTTTAAAAATTATAAAAAACCACTATTCAGAATTTTCACTCAAATCTACACAAAACTTCTAAAACAATCCAAATTAAAATTTATGTCAAAACATAACTCTAAATTTCAAATAGCATTTTTATTTGAAAATTTTTTCATTATTTTTTAGAATTTTACAATTCTTACGTCCAAACGCCTACTTAGATTTTGCGTTACTCCCGCAATTGCTGCATTGAACTCGTTCCCTCATATTTAATCAAACCAAATGAGGAATATACTTTTGATTTCATTTCTTCTTGTTTTCTTCGGGATTGCTACTCCTGCTGCTGCAGGAAGTAACACTTTGACTCCCAGCAGACTCTTCCGTCGAGCTGTCCAGCTCCTGACCCTACACTTAATTACCGGCCGGCTATCGGAATTGTTAGTCATCCCGGCGATGGCGCCTCCGGCCGCCTTAGCAACGCTACTAATATTTCCTACATTGCTGCTTCCTGTGTTAAGTTTGCTGAAATGGCTGGGGCTAGAGTCATTCCTCTCATATACACAGAACCTCCTGAAACTCTCAATCAAGTAAATAACAATTACTAGTCCTTTTTCATTTCTCTCGTCTTGTGAATTGTTGAAATTTTGAAAGCAGTAGATGTTATCTTCATAGGATCGTCCCTATCAATTGCAGTTTGAGATTTGCTAATTCAATTTCTGTCTGCAGAAACTTAATCTTGTTAATGGCATTATCTTCACTGGTGGGTAGGCCAAGGACGGTCTCTATTTTGATGTTATTAAAGGAATTTTCCAGGTGATTATCTACTCTGCTTGTACCTACATAGACTCATGCTATCATGCTCCTATTGCTGCAATATTTATTAAGTGGAAATACTCTGCAATTGGATTGGAATCTGTGACCAAAAAGTTTGACATAATGAATTTTCCTAGTCTTTTAATTCGAATACAGGATAGTAGCAAAGATGTTCTTTAGTGAAAATCATTTTAAGTGATTCATTGATACTCATAGAAAGCTTTGGAGAAGAATGATGCTGGCGAGCATTTCCCTATACTTGCAATCTGCCTTGGATATGAACTTTTAACAATGATCATCACCAAGGTAAAGTGTATCGGACACCATAGATGTTCCGTTTAGCTTTATTGAGAATGCACACTTTGAGAAGTCGGTACTACTTAATATAATATAGTGTAAAGGGTTTCACGATGTTTCAGCAGTTCTTCCATTTTTAGGACAAACTTGCATAGACACTTGATACAATACTATCAAACAAGCAAACTGTAATTAAAGATTTCTGTGGGAAGTCAGAAAGTGTTCCATTATATATTTTTTTATGCATAAAATGCGAGCTTGTAATATTATATTCAGTTTTCAGAATCTCCTGATACTCAATTACTCGTGAATGTATGCTTAGCATATTCATTGTCTAATTGCATTTATGAGAGCACATTCCATATATGACATTGTATAGCATATGATTAAAGATTATACGAGTATACATGCAGTAAAAGTTAGAAACTCTTTGGAATAAGAGGCAATAAAGAATATGAGTTGTATATTGCCGCCAGTTGGAATTTTCCCCATCTTTTTCTGGTACTTCCAGTTGTAGATTTTTTTTCTTTCATATATACCTAATTTCGCATTCTGAGTTGTACCTTAGTATACTTTGATGCCTGCATATTACTCATACATATGTGTATTATATCTAAAATATTGCGAAATATTTGACACATTAAGGTGGGTTATCTTTCCAGAAAACCAACTACTACCAAACAGAATATGTCAGGGACACATCTCGCCTCTTAGACAGCATAAGGAAACAACTCGCGCACCTCTATGCGACCCAAACTTTCTCCTATACGATTATCAGATTTTTACATTTTTAAGATTTGAGTTCAGTTGTTTCCATGGTTTGATTTCAAGACATTTCTTTGTCTAATAATAGGACAACAATACCCTCGAGGAATTCAGTGCAGCGATCAAGCATCTACAGTACAGTTTGTGGAAAATGTGGATATTGAAGGAACAGTATTTGGAAGGTATATGTTTGTTTGCCTCTTTATATGACTTCATCTTCCTTTTGTTCTCTCTCTTCCAATTTTCTCTTTTCTGCTTTGCTTCTCCATTTAATTTCACTCGGAAAAAATGCCAGATTACCACTATTCGAAGGGCTTTAAAAGATTAATATAACAGATCATTATGGTAAATTCAAGCTTTTCATTGATAGAAAAACATTAAAGAGGCTTGCCTGATCGGCTTTGAATGTAAGGCTCCCATTTCATTCAAGCTGTATCATAATAGGTAATTTTCGCATGACAGGAGCGCTTAATATTATTTGGAAAGAACAAACTGGCATTTAATGTCTACTATTCTCTTCATGCATTTTAAAGGCCTGTTGACCTTATAGCATGCTCAACTCTATAATGAATAAGCACTTATGACCTGCATTTGCATATCAAAGAGACTGTATACTCTCATTCATGTAAACTCTTCATTTTACTTTCTTGAGAGCTATGTGAAATTACAGTGGTTGTGCTTGTGAAGGGGTCAGGTTTCAGTAATAATTCTTCTTTTACTGATATACAACTGGCTATCAACTTTCCTGCAGATTCCCCCCTTTGTTGCTAAAGAAGATGAGTATAGATTGCCTTGTGATGCAAAATCATCATGTAAGTTTTACAAATTAGGGTTTTTCTTGTCCTTGTGTGACACTGCTGTATATTAGCTTACTTGTGATTTTATAAGATTTACGAGATGTTTTATTTTCTCTAGTGAAGATTGTAATTGCTCAATAGTATTATTCTTGAATTATGTCCTAAATCTTTTAGCATATTACATCTAGTAAGGCTTGTATATCAGTTTTGGGTTTTAGAAATGTTAAGATGCTTATGCTATTTTCATCCAACATATCAGGCATTTGATCTTCGAGTTACCTGCTATGGGGTTACTTCCATATCTCTTACATTACTTCTTAGATTTATTCACACTGCTGTATCTGCAGTTCTATTTCAGCTTATCTTAGGAAGGAATTCATGTTTCTCCATAAACATTTGCATAACTCATAGACTGTCACTTAGAGATCAGTGATTGTTGCCTCAACTTCGTTTGAAGATTTAACGCAGGAGATAAAAACTTCTTGTCACGACCCAAAAACACACATGCCGTGATGGCGCCTATAGCAATACTAGGCAAGCTGACAACTCACAAATACAGGCGTCTTTAATTTAAAACATGCTGAAATAGGTTTAAGTGAATAAAATCTCATAATAACTGGAAGAAAAACATAGCAACTCAATGCAAAATCCCTTCCCCCCCCCCCCCCCCCCCCAAAATCCGGGTCTCGCTGATATTCCTCGTCTTTGAGTTTTCCTTTTATCTGTTTTTGCTTCAGGCCTTATTGGGCGCATTAGGTATACAGTGATACGGCTGATTAATTGTGTGTTTCCTTACTAATGCTGCAGTTTGGTATTTCACCAGAAAGATTTCTAGCGAATAAATACTTGAGTGGCTTTTTCAGGGTCTTGACAACTAGTACCGATGAAAACAACAAGGTACATGTTGAATTCTACCACTTTTCTCTGTTGGGATATTTCTGGTGAATGTTTCCGATTGATAAGACATCTAGTAGATATTCTTTTTGAACTGATGTTTTTATTAATTAATTATCTGATTCAGGTCTATGTCTCTACTATTCAAGCTAAACGTTATCCTGTAGCTGGTTTTCAATGGCACCCAGAGGTACCATCTTTGGCGTCTGGCTTCAGATTTTCAATTAATATGTGAAGTATGCAGTAACTTAATAGTTACATATAACAACCTGAGATAGCATAGCGTAATGTCTTCCTAGCTTGTTTCATTCTTTGAGTGGCTTCGGTGTTCTTACATAACGTTACAGATTACGTTTTAGTGGTTAGTGCACAAAGGTTATTGGTAGGTTCATGAAAAAGGTTCTGACACGCCTTTTATACACATTCATCTTGTTTTCATTGGAGTAAATATATTAATTACGGGCTTATATTAAAACAAGGAGAATTAATACAACATTTTAATGCCCCTTGAAATTTTCCTTGGAGATAATAGCTCATCTTAATAAAAAACTCGACAAAATTCTTATAAATGAAATTCCAAATTTAAATGCTTTTAGCTGGTTATGTTACTGCAGAAAAATGTTTTTGAATGGGGCTCATCAAGGATTCCACATTCTGAGGATGCAGTTCAAGTTACTACACATGTTGCCAACTATTTTATCAGGTTTAGACCCTTCTTACCTTTCCTGTCTGCCGAGGATGATCCGGAGTTGTGGGATGGGGTGGGGAATCTTGGGGATTGGTTCAGATCCAGGCATACTATCAGGGACGGGAATGCTTTCTGGTTATCAATTATCTGATAATCCTAATTTCTAAGATGAGATATTGAAAAGAACTAATGCTTTCCTAATAGGTAGCCATAGGTTGAGTGCATCCACTGGCACCGGATTCATTTGTAATGCTCATAAGTTGGCAAAGACAGATTTTAAGGCTACCAGTTGTCTTGGACATAAACATATAGAAGCACAAGTAGTATGAACTAATTGAGGGGCCAGCTTTTCACAAATTGTTCTTACTCTTCTACTGCAACTGTTTAACTTCTGCATATTGTGATTAAGAGGATGATAGGCATGGGCACTTTCATTCTCTTATCATCCTACTTCATATTTGCACTTAGCCAAATATACCTATCTTTTCCTAGTTATTTCTTGCCCTGTCCAGAGCCGGAATTGAGTAAAGTTATACCTGAACCTCTATTACACCATCCTTTTTAAAAAAAAAAAATTATTTTGCTGTTGTGCTTCTAGGTTTGTAAGTTTTATTTTAATATTTTAAATTGTAGCGAAGCTAGAAAGTCTACAAACAAGCCAGTAGCTCGCGAAGTGCTTGATAATCTCATCTACAATTATATTCCCACTTATGGTGGGAAGGCAGGGTAAGTCCGGCAGCAATTTCAGGTTGGATGAAAATTAACACATTGATTTCAGGAACTTGGTTCTCTTTTATCTTGTTCTGTAGGAAGGGTTATGATGAGGTTTATCTCTTCATTCCGCATTCTGCCTTGAGCTATCTATAGAGGAAAAAGAAAAAAAGCAGTGTTTGAGCATCAGCAACTGTGCAAATCTCAGATGCACGTGAAGACTTGGAGTTGCGGTCAGTATATGATGTTTACCGTTGGAATTGGTCTTCAATCTCCAGTTAAATTGTTCTCACTACCAAATAGGGAATGTTAAAACTAATTAGTTGTATGATGATTTTTTAGTCTTCTGCTGTCCCACTATCTATGGGATAAAACAGATTTTAGTTGTTCTGTAAGCCTTTGATCACGCCCAATTATACCTTATAAAAAGGACAAAGCGGCCGTTATAAATATAATCCGATTTATAAGTTTGGAGTCGAATCATACAGAGAACTAAGGCTTAGCTACAGTTGTTCACTATCACCAAGAATACAAGCTTGAACAATTCCTAACTTATAGATATTAAGATTCTTGTGTTTAACTAACTTAACAAATTAAAATAATAAATTAACACTAAAGATACTACATGTTGGAGAAAACATTAAGGAGGTTTAGAGTTATGATTTTCTCAATTGTCGGAATCCTTACCGTTATGTCTTCTATAATTTTGTGTAAGTATTCTCTATCGATCATGAGCGCTCTGCTGTTGTAATTCTCTTCCTAGTAATTACAACAATTTACTAGACATACTCCCCCAAGTACGCTAGTTGGCTTTAATTACAACTCACTTAAATCGCACCCAAGGTCTCATTACCCCTAATCCCACCTTTAACCCCTTGGTTATTGATTCCTCACATACCTCGGGAGTGATGTTGTTCAACAACTATCTAAATATGCACTCTGTCTCGAGTAATACATACTAAATAGGTACAACTTGTTAGAATAAGTGCCCAACGCTAGAGGGGGGTGAATAGCGTTTAACAAAAATCGCAGGAATAAAATCGAAGTAAATGCGGAAATAAAAAGAGGAAGGAGGGAGCACACCAAATTTATACTGGTTCGCCACAATGTATGGTTACGTCCAGTCTCCCGAGAGACTCTCTCGAGCTGCAACTAACTCCGTTAAGCTTAAAGGTGCTTAACAAACCAATACAACTTGAGAACTCGAGTCACACGAGCCTCAACAACGTTTGCTCGGAGATACCGCACTCCAAGACTTCAACCGAAGGAATGAAACCTTCCTTCTTACAACAACAAGGGATTAGACTTCCCTTCAAGTGTATACAAACACTTAGCACTCAAGAACATGACTCTCTTATAGAGTAGATATGAGTAGACTTAAGAACGCTCAAGAACACAACAATTTCTTCAAGATTTTGGCTATCAAAAGTTATGAAATATGAATGAATTGAATGCAATGAAAGTATATCAGATTGTTGAAGAATTGTTGTAGAAATGAGAGGTTTTGGGGTCTATTTATAGCCCTCAAGGATCAAGTGACCGTTGCTCAATAGTTAGACAAGAATTTTGAATTAAAAGGCAGAATAATCGATTATCTTAATTGCATAATCGATTATCTTACTTCAACGTTCAAAAAACTAGTCGTTGGATGACAATCGTAACTAGATAATCGATTATTCTCCAAAGGATAATCGATTATTTAACCTCTCTGTAATTTCAAGTTTGGGCTGGATACACAGAATAATCGATTATCAGATAATGATAATCGATTATCAGATAATGATAATCGATTATCTGAGGTGATAATTGATTATCTGAAGGTGATAATCGATTATCAGAACCTTCTGTAAGTTGGGGTTTTGCTACATTAGCAAGATAATCGATTATTGGAACATGATAATCGATTATTTAACCTTGAAAACCAACCCAAAAATCAAAGTGTTCCAAATCAAAAACCAAGTATTGGAAAAGCTTGTTTATGGTATAAAAAGTGAAAACCAATACTTAGTTCTTAAAAACCAAGTCTCCAAGGTCATAAACGTCGCGTCACTTTGTCAAAAACGTTTTCCACGTTTTTAGACGGCGACCATAAATCAAGTGTGGTTTTTATGAAATAATGATTGGGAATATGTTTAAATATGCCCAGAAGTGAAAACCAATGATAATATTTCAAAAACCATTTTGGCTAAAATGAAAACGTCAAAAACCATGACGATATCTAGCCGACGTCTAGTCGACGGTAGCCGACGGTCAGATTTTTGGTTTGGGCATGGTCACAAAATTTTTGTCAACAAAAATATTTATGATATGCATGATTTGATAAAATGATTTTAGAGAGAAGCCAAGACTTGAATCCATTGTCGGATCAAGATCACAATGCAAACAACTCAATAATGTCTTCAATACATCTCTTGGTCTTGTTCTTGACTCTTCTTTACTTGGACTCTTCCTTGGTCCGTTAGCATAATTCTCGCCTTGTTTGTTCAATGATATCTTCGTATGATTTGGTATTTGTCAACTTTGCATCCACGTCGATTTGTCACGATTTGGCATTTGTCAACTTTGCATCCACGTCGGTTTGTCATTCATCAAAACATCTCTTGGTCTTGTTCTTGACTCTTCTTTACTTGGACTCTTCCTTGGTCCGTTAGCCATAATTCTCGCCTTGTTTGTTCAATGATATCTTCGTATTCACGACGATTTGGTATTTGTCAACTTTGCATCCACGTCGGTTTGTCACGATTTGGCATTTGTCAACTTTGCATCCACGTCGGTTTGTCATTCATCAAAACCTACAAAAACGAATACGACTTTAGTTCAACGTCTTTGAAAGTGTGTTCCAACAATTTCCCCATTTTTGATATCGGCAAACCGAGATGGGGATATGCATAGGTGTTTAAACGTTTGTGCCAAATGCGTAATGAGTTCCCCCTCAATTTATGCATAGCCCTTTTCTTCCCCCTTTTGACATTAGCAAAAATTTTATTGATTAAGGGAATAAAGATGGAGTACTTAATGGAAGCATTAAAAAATTATTCAAAACATAAACTAAAGAGAAAGAGAGTCGAGCTTGAGCTCTAAAAGCTTCTAGCAGCTGTCGTCATCTCCGTCACTCGCCGTTGCTTCATCATCATCATCATCACCGTCACCGTCATCATCGGTTTCCGGCACCTCGTCAACATCTTCCATACCCAAGTGCCCGTATTGAGTGCCACTTGACTCTCCCGGAAAGCAGGCGGTGGCTTGAGCATAGGCGTTTGAAAAGCGGATTATCTGAATTTTTGTCAAAAAACGGCATTTGCTAAACCACTGGATAATCGATTATGTCATGTTTGCTAATCGATTTTCTGTATTTTTCCCAAAACTGATGCTTTACAGAAGCCTGAGATAATCGATTATGTTGTTCTGGATAATCGATTATCCTGATTTTTGCACCAAATTTTTGCAGACGCAGAAGCATTGAATAATCGATTATGGTAGTCTGATAATCGATTATGTGCTTATGAAATTTCAGAAAATTTCCAATGCAACTCAAAATGGTTTGAATTTGTTCCCCCTGACTTTGTGGCCATTTTGAGACCTGCAAAAAAGAGTTAGACGTCTTCGACGCTCAAGTTAGTGATAGTTCAAATAAAATATTTCACAAATGCACGCATTAGATCATCGTGGAATCAAGTATTCCGAGTTCGCTACGAATGCGGAAAAATGACTCTTTCTCTAAAGGTTTTGTGAAAATGTCGGCTAATTGATATTTTGTTTCCACAAACTCAATCTCGACATCACCTTTGAGAACATGATCTCTAATGAAATGATGCCTAATTTCAATGTGTTTCGTCCTTGAATGAAGAACGGGGTTCTTCGTCAAGCTTATGGCGCTAGTATTATCACACCGAAGAGGGATATGATCAATACTAAGGCCATAATCCAAGAGTTGTTGCTTCATCCAAAGGATTTGAGCACAACAACTCCCCGCGGCCACATATTCGGCCTCGGTGGTGGATAACACAACACTTACTTGCTTCTTACTAAACCATGATACTAAGGAACTACCAAGTAAGTGGCATGTTCCACTCGTGCTTTTGCGGTCCAATTTGCAACCCGCAAAATCAGAGTCGGAATAGCCAATGAGTTGGCATGAAGAACCTTTGGGATACCAAAGTCCTACATTCATAGTGCCAACAAGGTATTTCATTATCTGTTGTACCGCAGTTAAGTGCGATTCCTTCGGACAAGATTGATACCGAGCGCATAAACAAACGCTAAACATAATGTCTGGCCTACTTGCGGTAAGACAAAGAAGGGATCCGAACATACCTCGATACTTCTTTACATCTACTTCCTTACCTTTTTCGTCTTTGTCAAGGTGATCGGATGTGCTCATGGGAGTAGCCATTGGTTTGGAATTGTTCATCTCAAAACGTTTGAGCAACTCCTTGCAATACTTAGATTGACAAATGAAAGTCCCTTCTTTCATTTGTTTCACTTGCAATAAGAAGAAATTGAGCTCACCCATCATTGACATCTCGAACTCACTTATCATCATTTTCGAAAACTCCTTGCACAAAAATTCGTTAGTAGCACCGAAAATAATGTCTTCTACGTAAACTTGAACCAAGAGGATATCTTTGTTTTTACTCATGATAAAGAGTGTTGTATCAACTTTCCCCCTTTTGAACTCATTGTCCAAAAGAAATTTACTCAAGCGTTCGTACCAAGCTCGGGGAGCTTGTTTAAGACCATAGAGTGCTTTCTTGAGTTTGAGATTCAAAGTCTTCGAAACCCGGGGGTTGTTCAACATACACTTCCTCTTGAATAAACCCTGTGAGAAAGCACGGGAGAAGAATATAACTGAGATTATACATAATACAATGAGCCCTATATATAATACTAATAACCTAGAGTTCTACTATAACTAGATCGATTCCCAAAGACATCGTTGAAAATTTGCTGAAACAGATGAAGGAAAACTGTTTTTTTTTTGGCCGGAAAATCACTGTAGATGCCGGAAAAACTAAAAGTTGTCGGAATCGAACGGAACAAGGATGGGTAGGGTCGGAAATTAAGGCCGACCAAACTGTCCTTCTGGAGCGAAGCCAAAAACTGGCCGGAAGCAGCCCCACGCGCCGGCGCGTGGTCTGACGCGCCGACAGCTGTGGCGGCGCGTGGAGGCGCGTGTGGAGGTATCTGCCGGAGAAATTTCTGGGGTTTGGTCGGAATTATATTCCGAGTCTTGTGGTGGTGTTGGTTTTTTGCACAACACTGATAATTAGTGACTTTGACGCAATTAGTCACTTAGGTCACCGGAAAATTGCACGGTGACCGAGTTATTTCTTCCCGGATGTCGTTGGAATGACGCACAACGATAATTATCTCACCAAAGCTCTGATACCATGTGAGAAAGCACGGGAGAAGAATATAACTGAGATTAAACATAATACAATGAGCCCTATATATAATACTAATAACCTAGAGTTCTACTATAACTAGAGTTCTACTATATTTACATATCTAACAAACCCATTCAGGAAGGCACTCTTGACATCCATTTGGTATAGTTTAAACTCCATAGATGAAGCAAAAGCAAGTAATAAACGAATAGCTTCTAAACGTGCTACCGGTGCATAAGTTTCTTCAAAATCAATGCTTTCTTTTTTATTGTAGCCTTTAGCTACGAGCCTAGATTTATTTCTAGTTATAATACCATTTTCATCAAGTTTGTTACGGAACACCCATTTCGTGCCAATTACGGTATGATCATTTGGTCTTGGCACCAATTCCCAAACGTCATTATGTTTGAATTGGTTAAGCTCCTCTTGCATTGCCAAGGTCCAATGCTCATCCTCAATTGCTTCGGAAATGATTGTAGGTTCAATTTGTGATACAAAAGCCATGTGTCCTACGGTGTCCTTAAGAGAGTTTCGAGTACATACCCCTTGTTCGATGTCACCAACTACCTTATCGAGAGGATGATTTCTAGACGTCCTCCAAGCTCCAGGCATCACCGTCTCTTCCTCTTGTGGTTGTTTCTTTTTTAAACGTTGTTCCATGACTTCGTCTTGGACTTCCTTTGGGCTCTCTTTTTCCACATCGCCTTGAGGATTAATCTTCTCCAATGAATCTGCAAGATCATCACAAATATCCTTTCTCGCCAAGCGAGTATCATTCTCGGAAAATACAACATGAGGGGACTCCTCAATGGTTAAAGTGCGTTTATTAAAGACTCTATAGGCTTTACTACGCAATGAATAAACGAGAAAGATGCCTTTCGGATTTTGCATCAAATTTCCCCAAGTTGTCCTTTCCATTATTATGAACAACACATTTACAACCAAAAACTCGAAGATGGGAGAGGTTTGGCTTTCTTCCCTTGTAAAGTTCATATGGCTTTTTTATGAGTATCGGTCTTATGACGGCTCGGTTTAACACGTAGCTTGCGGTACTCACAGCATCCGCCCAAAAATACTTAGGAATTTTTTCTTCATCGAGCATAGTTCTAGCCATCTCCTCGAGACATTGATTTTTACGTTCCACCACTCCATTTTGTTGTGGTGTACGTGGAGCGGAGAAGTTATGCTCAATGCCAAGTTCGTCTCAAAAATCCGCAAAGAGATTTCGTTCGAACTCACCACCGTGATCACTTCTTATGGATGTAATTGTTGTGCTCTTTTCATTTTGAACACGTTTAAGGAAACTTTTGAAAACTAGAAACGCCTCACTTTTGTGAGTTAGAAATAATGTCCATGTGTACCTAGAGTAGTCATCAACAATGACAAAGGCAAAGTAATTCCCACCAAAACTTTTTGTTCTTGATGGTCCAAAGAGATCCATATGCAAAAGTTGTAAAGGCCTTGTTGTTGAGACAACATTTTTCGATTTAAAAGAGGCCTTTACTTGCTTCCCTCTTTGACATGAATCACAAATGGTGTCCCACTCAAACTTGAGTTTTGGGAGACCAACTACTAAGTCTTGTGAAACCAATTTATTCAAAAGGTTCATGTTAACATGAGCCACTCTTCGATGGCATAGCCACATATCGTCCTCTTTACTTATGAGGCATTTAGCAAAGTTTGATGAAGAGTTTTCAAGGTTAACCATATAAATATTATCAATTCTATCACCATGTAAAATAACCTTATTATCACTAAGGCGTTCAACCGTACATGATTTAGAATTGACAAACACACGATTTTCCTTGTCACACAATTGACTTATGCTCAAGAGATTGTGCTTAAGACCTTTAACTAATAAAACATTATCAATAGAGGAGGTTTCATCCTTACCAACCGAACAAATGCCGATTATTTTTCCTTTGCTATTGTCTCCAAAGACTACGTTTCCTCCTTTGGCGGGTCTTATTTGTAAAAATTTGGATGCATCTCCGGTCATCTGCTTGGAGCATCCGCTATCAAGGTACCAAAGTACACTTGATGTCTTCAAGCATACCTACATACCAAATCAATGAGATTTCGGTACCCAAGCCATTTTGTGTCCTTGGATGTTAGGTGCAAAGTGGTAGTGTGATTGTTTAATCGTGATATGCCTATGCCTAGTAAAGCAAACCGGAGCTATATGACCTATCCTATTGAAATAATGGCAAATGACATTCGGATTATGCATTCTCCTAGGTTGATAATAGCTTCTAGGTGGTCTAAATTTATTTACCCTATTTTGAGAAGCGTAGTTTTGATGCACTTTTTGAAAACCGTTTCTAGGTGTTCTAAAGTGCTCAACATTTCTCCTAGTGTTTGTTCTAGGTTGTCTAGTGTTCCTAGAATTATCATTTCTAGGTTGTCTATTAATATTAATTTTATCTTTCCTAGGTTGAGCCTTAGGTTGTCTAGGTTTTGGCTCAACTTTTTCATTCATATTAATATTATTTTCGAATCCTAAGCCATGTTTAGTAGATTTCAAATTGCCAAGTACATCATTGAGGTTTTTATGAGAAGTATTAAATTTGTTCAAAGTACCCTTAAGTTTTTCAACTTGGTCTTTGAGAGATTTGCAAGACTTGCAACTTTCGTTTGAGCCTTCGGGTTTGTCGGCGCTTTTTTTGCCAAAAAAATTATTTTCTTCTCTTAATTTTTCATTATCTTAGCTCAATTTTTTTAACTCCTTCTCCTTTGAAGAGAGTTGTTTCTTTAAATCCTTAATGGTTTTAGAAGTGCTAACAAATTCGCCAAATAACTCATCAAAGGCGTCTTGCATATCTTCATAAGTATAAGGATCTTTAGGAGAAGTTTCACATACCTCTTCTTGTGCTTCCTCATGTGCCATGAGACATAAGTGGGCGGTTTCATCTTCATCTCCGTCGCTTGACTCATCCCCGGAGTCGCCTCCCCAAGAGAAGTAGGCTCTTTGTTTCTTGACGGTCTTCTTTTCGGTCTTTGTGTTTGGGCATTTAGGTTTGATGTGCCCAACTTCTCCACACCCATAGCATTTGGGTGGTCTTTCTTGCCTCTTTCCCTTCCGCTCATACTCTTTACGCATGAACTTGTGGAACTTTTTAATAACGAGTCCAAACTCGTTATCCTCATCGCTTGAATCCTCAATGACTTGAGGTTGTGATGTGGAGGCCTTGAGTGCAATGCTTCTTTTCCTTTGATCTTCCAAAGGAGGGTTAAGAATGGTGGACTCATATGTCTTTAGATTCCCCCGGAGTCCGTCTATAGTAACGTTGCTGATGCCAATTGTTTCTTGAATGGCATCGGCTTTGGAACGCCACTCCGGGGTGAGGCTCCGCAGGATTTTTCGTACAAGTTCCTTGTCCGTGTACGTTTTCTTGAGTGCGTGGAGGTCATTGACGATTTTTGAGAATCGTTCAAACATTTCATCGATTTTCTCGTTTTCCTTCATACGAAATAATTCATATTCATGGGTTAGAAAATCAATTTTAGCCTCTCGGACTTGGTCCGTACCTTCGTAGGTGACCTCTAGCTTCTCCCACATTTGCTTGGCCGTGGTGCAACATGAAATCTTCCGATAATCATCGGGGTTTACTGCACAGTACAACATGTTGATGGCCTTGGCATTGTTCTCCACCTTTTTTGATTTCCTCCGCATCATATTCGTTCTCCGTCTTTAGGACGACTTTATCATCGACTTCCTTAGTGGGCAATTGTTCACCATTTTTGATGATTTGCCACAATAGAAAGTTGTTGGATTGGATGAAGATTCTCATCCGCTCCTTTCAATAGGTGTAATTTGTGCCATCGAAGAGTGATGGCCTCGTGGTTGATTGTCCCTCACCAATTCCTGCATAAAGATTACGAGTAGAAGCCATAGATCGTTTCTCTCAAACTGTTAAGTCTTTCAAAGAGTATGGCTCTGATACCAATTATTAGAATAAGTTCCCAACGCTAGAGGGGGTGAATAGCGTTTAACAAAAATCGCAGGAATAAAATCGAAGTAAATGCGGAAATAAAAAGAGTAAGGAGGGAGCACACCAAATTTATACTGGTTCGCCACAATGTGTGGTTACGTACAGTCTCCCGAGCGACTCTCTCGAGCTGCAACTAACTCCGTTAAGCTTAAAGGTGCTTAACAAACCAATACAACTTGAGAACTCGAGTCACACGAGCCTCAACAACGTTTGCTCGGAGATACCACACTCCAAGACTTCAACCGAAGGAATGAAACCTTCCTTCTTACAACAACAAGGGATTAGACTTCCCTTCAAGTGTAGACAAACACTTAGCACTCAAGAACAGGACTCTCTTATAGAGTAGATATGAGTAGACTTAAGAACGCTCAAGAACACACAATTTCTTCAAGATTTTGGCTCTCAAAAGCTATGAAATATGAATGAATTGAATGCAATGAAAGTATATCAGATTGTTGAAGAATTGTTGTAGAAATGAGAGGTTTTGGGGTCTATTTATAGCCCTCAAGGATCACGTGACCGTTGCTCAATAGTTAGACAAGAATTTTGAATTAAAAGGCAGAATAATCGATTATCTTACTTCAACGTTCAAAAAACTAGTCGTTGGATGGCAACGATAACTAGATAATCGATTATTCTCCAAAGGATAATCGATTATTTAACCTCTCTGTAATTTCAAGTTTGAGCTGGATACACAGAATAATCGATTATCAGATAATGATAATCGATTATCTGAGGTGATAATCGATTATCATTATCTGATAATCGATTATCAGAACCTTCTGTAAGTTGGGGTTTTGCTACATTAGCAAGATAATCGATTATTGGAACATGATAATCGATTATTTAACCTTGAAAACCAACCCAAAAATCAAAGTGTTCCAAATCAAAAACCAAGTGTTGGAAAAGCTTGTTTATGGTATAAAAAGTGAAAACCAAGACTTAGTTCTTAAAAACCAAGTCTCCAAGGTCATAAACGTCGCGTCACTTTGTCAAAGACGTTTTTCACGTTTTTAGACGACGACCATAAATCAAGTGTGGTTTTTATGAAATAATGATTTGGAATATGTTTAAATATTCCCAGAAGTGAAAACCAATGATAATATTTCAAAAACCATTTTGGCTAAAATGAAAACGTCAAAAACCATGACGATGTCTAGCCGACGTCTAGCCAACGTCTAGTCGACGGTAGCCAACGGTCAGATTTGGTTTGGGCATGATCACAAAATTTTGGTCAACAAAAATATTTATGATATGCATGATTTGATAAAATAATTTTATAGAGAAGCCAAGACTTTAATCCATTCTCGGATCAAGATCACAATGCAAACAACTCAATAATGTCTTCAATACATCTCTTGGTCTTGTTCTTGACTCTTCTTTACTTGGACTCTTCCTTGGTCCGTTAGCATAATTCTCGCCTTGTTTGTTCAATGATATCTTCGTATGATTTGGTATTTGTCAACTTTGCATCCACGTCGATTTGTCACGATTTGGCATTTGTCAACTTTGCATCCACGTCGGTTTGTCATTCATCAAAACATCTCTTGGTCTTGTTCTTGACTCTTCTTTACTTGGACTTTTCCTTGATCCGTTAGCCATAATTCTCGCCTTGTTTGTTCAATGATATCTTCGTATTCACGACGATTTGGTATTTGTCAACTTTGCATCCACGTCGGTTTGTCACTATTTGGCATTTGTCAACTTTGCATCCACATCGGTTTGTCATTCATCAAAACCTACAAAAACGAACACGACTTTAGTTCAACGTCTTTGAAAGTGTGTTCCAACACAACTAGTTGAGGGCCCTTCAATCAACCACAAGGATAATATAGTTGAACAAATAGAAAAACTACTATGCCTCAATTATATAAAAGCATAACAAGAATTTATCCTGCAAAAGGTTCCATCAAAACCTTAGATAACAAATTAGCTATTCATAATAGTGTGCATAACTACAATACTTGAATTCATAACCAATAATAGAAATAGGAAGAAGGAAGTAAAAAATTCGTAGAAGAATTCTCCGCTTTGCTCCTAGCGTGTTCTTGCCTTATTAGGTCGAATCTCCAACCTCCTTAGGTTTAATCTGTGTCTCAAATCTGTCCAACCTCCTCAAATACCGTTTTCCATATATATATATACCAAGTAGGATAGGGTCCAAATAATTATACCTTCTCCAATAAGAAAAAGCACACTTTTCCCGAGGAGGACGTGCGTGACTGCGCTCAGTGTGCGGCCGCGCACTTGCCGCGTACTTTTCCCCCATTTCTGTTTAGAATTTGGAAGAACTTAAAAAATGAAAATTGTAGCCTTTTGAGTTATCTTTTCAACCATATATTATATAGCTCAAATGGAGTTCTGAGAAAAGAGTTATGTCTATTTTACTAGAAGTGCGCAGTATGCCTACTCGAGTCTTTGTTTGTTCTTAAACATCAAATTTGATCCCTGAACATGATCCCAACTTAGGTCGTTGGAATTTTAGTCAAACTTCAAAGCTCCAAATCACTTGAATTTATTTCGTAACATCTATATAGCTCGGAGTCACTCCTACAAAGCATAAAACACACAGTTAGTGCAAAAATCTAGCAGTTAAAGCTCAAACTCAATTAAAGTACAATAAATTAGAATGTAATAAGCGACTAAAATACGCAATTATAACCTATCATCAGCCTTCATATAACCATGTGCTGGCTACTGCCTACTAGTTCTTTGTAGTATTGTCTGGAGGGATGTAAATATTTATGTTTAATTTGCTATAAATTTATAGCAGCATTGTCTTAAGTTGTGACTGAACCATTTATAGTACTAGCAAGAAATTTGTTTATGTAGTTTGACATAGGGGTGTGCATTCGAATCGGTTTATCGATAAATCGAATCGATTATTTGTTATCGAAATCGAAAAAATCAAAATCGAAAAAATCGAAATCTTATTGAAACGATAACGATAAGCATATGTACACATCGATAATCGATAAGTAATTATCGATAAGGGCCAAAATCGAATCGATAAATCGAATGCACACCCCTAGACGGTAGACATTTGTAAAATAAGTAATTACCTATTTGTGTAGATTAATATAACATATAAAATGTATATATATTCCGCTACTATTTTGAAAGCGGCTATACAATATCATTTTCCCTAATCTATACCCTTTCCTTTACCCTAAGTCCCTTACCCTACTATTTCCTCTACCACATTTAAGGAATGATAAAGATCAAGGGAATGAAGTTCAAATTAAGAAAAAAAAATTAGCCGTGATGATGTATTTTGTTTTGTTTTATTTTCTTATACTGTTGGAGTATTGGTGGCATACATTTGATCCCTTACTTTAGTTTTGTTGCATGTGCTTGTTGATACAATTTTTATGTTATAAATGATGTTCGTCTTATTTTAGCTTCTTTTTGTCCATATAAATTAGGCGCGTTTATAGCGGAATACTTTCCGTGGAATCCCGCAAATTTTCTTATTGGTGTAATCGATAACCGAATCGATAAGCCCCCAAAATCGATAAATCGAAATCGAAAAAATCGAAACCTTATTGAAACGATAACGATAAGCATATGTACAAATCGATAATCGATAAGTAATTATCGATAAGGGTCAAAATCGAATCGATAAATCGAATGCACACCCCTAGTTTGACACCCCAATTTTTTTCAATAGCATTTAAAATATTGTTGTTGGTGATTGACTACCGGCAGAAACCAAGAATATTTGAGGTAATTCGACCAAATGATTAATTGGTCATACTCCGGTTCAAAATAAGTAATTTTTTTTCGATATTTTTACACAAATTAAGAAATTCATATTTTAGCATTAACTAGCAATGGAATTGATCATATTAACCTTTTCTATCTCACATAAACACTCCTAATACATATTCCAACTGTTTCTAAGAATAATGTAGGAAAACAATAATTAATTCATTCTTGAAGTCTAAAAAAATCACTTATTTTGAAAAAAAAATGCTAAAAAATTATTTATTTTGGACGAGGAAGTATCTTTGACAAGATTCAAGAATCAGACGAAAAGTGTGAGAATACATCGAGAATCTGTCAAACAAAACACAAATAAATTATTCATTGATGATGTCTATCTCATTGAGTAAGTATTAGGCATGTGCCCAATAAAAGTTTCTTTGGTTTGGTAGCCAACATTGTTGACTTGGTTTGGTTAGGTAGCCAACTTTGTTGAATTAGTTTGGTTTGGTAGCCAACCTTGTTGAATTTCTTTGGGTTGGTAGCCAACTTTGTTGAATTTGTGAAAAGTGTGTGCAAATTGTCAAATATTGTAGGCTTTAGAGAGTTAAGCTTTGGCTATAAAAGGAGAGCTTCAACTCTCATTTCTACACACCAACAAAGAGAGAAAGAAAGAGTGAGGTTTCACAGACAAGGTATAAGAAAATAGTCTGTGAGAAAAATAGAGAGTGAGCGATATTGTAGTAAGGTGGGAATATCAAAAGAGGGCTGAGTGTTGTAGTGGTCTTTGGAGTATTTTACTCAGAACTACAAAGTGTAAAAATTCCTTACTATAGTGATATCAGTTGCTCCTCTCAGGGTCGTGGTTTTTTCCCTTATTCAGAAGGGTTTTCCACGTAAAAATCTTGGTGTCACTGTTACTCTTTTATTCTTGTTAATTACCGTATCTTGGTGCTACATTATTATACTGCTTTTATTACCGTGAATATTATTTTGGTAGGGGATTTATTCCCAACAATTGGTATCAGAGCACAGGTTCTGCTCGTTCACTAAAATACTATTCACTGTCGGTAGTACTATACTCGGTGAAAAATAAAAATGTCAGGAGTAAAGTACGAGGTAGCTAAATTCAACGGGGATAACGGTTTTTCAAAATGGCAAAGAAGGATGAGAGATCTGCTCATCCAGCAAGGATTACACAAGGTACTAGTTGCTGATGCCAAAAAGTCTGATACCATGAAAGTTGAGGATTAGGCTGACTTGGATGAAAGAGCTGCTAGTGCAATCAGGTTGCACCTATCGGATGATGTGGTAAATAACATCATTGATGAAGACACTGCACATGGAATTTGGACAAGGTTGGAAAGCCTATATATGTCCAAAACGCTGACAAATAAATTGTACCTGAAGAAGCAGTTATACGCCCTACACATGGGTGAAGGTATGAATTTTTTGTCGCATTTAAATGTGTTTAACGGACTAATCACACAGCTTTCCAACCTCGGAGTAAAAATCGAGGATGAAGATAAAGCCATCTTGCTATTGAACTCGTTGCCATCTTCATACGATAATTTGGCAACAACCATCCTGCACGGTAAGACTACTATTGAGTTTAAAGATGTCACATCGGCTCTTTTACTCAATGAGAAGATGAGAAAGAAGCCTGAAAATCAAGGACATGCTCTTATCACAGAAGGTAGAGGCAGGAGTTATCAAAGGAGTTTGAGCAACTATGGTAGATCCGGAGCTCGTGGAAAGTCAAAGAATCGATCCAAATCAAAAGCCAGAAATTGCTACAACTGTGATCAACCAGGTCACTTCAAAGAGATTGTCCAAATCCAAGGAAGGGCAAAGGTGAAACTAGTGGCCAGAAGAATAACGACAACACAGCTGCCATGGTGTAAAACAATGACAATGTTGTCCTTTTTATAAATGATGAAGAAGAATGCATGCACCTGTCAGGTTCAGAGTCGGAATGGGTAGTTGACACAGCGGCATCTTACCATGTCACACCGGTAAGAGATCTTTTTTATAGATATGTAGCAGGTGATTTCGGCACCGTGAGAATGGGTAATACAAGTTACTCAAAGATTGCGGGGATTGGTGACATTTGTATCAATACAAATGTCGGATGCACATTGGTTCTAAAGGATGTGCGGCATGTACCTGATTTGTGGATGAACTTGATCTCGGGAATTGCTTTGGACCGAGATGGATACGAAAACTATTTTGCAAATCAAAAGTGGAGACTCGCCAAGGGATCATTGGTGATTGCAAAGGGAGTTTCTCGTGCCACGTTGTACAGGACAAATGCAGAAATATGCCAAGGTGAATTGAATGCAGCACAAGATGAGATTTCTGCAGATTTGTGGCATAAAAGAATGGGCCATATGAGCCAGAAGGAATTGCAGATTCTTGCCAAGAAATCACTCATTTCTTATGCCAAAGGTACAACGATAAAACCTTGTGACTATTGTTTATTTGGTAAACATCATAGGGTGTCATTTCAGACATCGTCTGAAAGAAAGTTGAATATACTTGATTTAGTATATTCTGATGTTTGTGGCCCAATGGAAATTGAATCAATGGGCAGTAACAAATATTTTGTTACTTTTATTGATGATGCTTCACGAAAATTGTGGGTTTATATTTTGAAAACCAAAGATCAGGTGTTTCAAGTTTTCCAGAAGTTTCATGCTCTAGTAGAAAGGGAGACAGGTCAAAAGCTAAAACGTCTCCGAAGTGACAATGGAGGTGAGTACACTTCAAGGGAGTTTGAAGAGTACTGTTCAAGTCATGGGATCAGACATGAAAAGACAGTTCCTGGAACCCCACAGCACAATGGTGTAGCAAAGAGGATGAACCGCACTATCGTGGAGAAGGTGAGAAGCATGCTCAGAATGGCTAAACTACCTAAGTCATTTTGGGGTGAAGCAGTTCAAACAACATGTTACCTGATCAATAGGAGTCCATCAGTTCCATTGGCGTTTGACATCCCATAAAGAGTTTGAACCAATAAGGAGGTGTCCTACTCGCATCTAAAGATGTTCGGTTGTAGAGCTTTTGCACATGTACCGAAAGAGCAGAGAACAAAGCTGGATGATAAATCTATTCCCTGCATATTTATTGGATACGGAGATGAAGAGTTCAGGTACAGATTGTGGGATCCTTCAAAGAAGAAAGTCATTAGAAGCAGAGATGTAGTCTTCCGAGAAAGTGGAGTTGGAACTGTTGCTGATATGTTAAAAAAGGCAAAAAAAGGGATAATTCCTAACCTTGTTATTATTCCTTCTATTTCTAACAATCCCACAAGTGCAGAAAGTACGACCAACGAGGTTGCCGAGCAGGGGGAGCAACCTGGTGAGGTTATTGAGCAGGGGGAGCAACTTGATGAAGGTGTCGAGGAAGTGGAGCACCCCACTCAGGAAGAAGAACAACCTCAACCTCTGAGGAGATCGGAGAGGCCAACGGTAGAGTCATGCAGGTACCCTTCCACAGAGTATCTCCTCATCAGTGATGGGGGGGAGCCAGAAAGTCTTAAGGAGGTGCTGTCCCATCCAGAAAAGAACCAGTGGATAAAAGCCATGCAAGAAGAGATGGAATATCTACAAAAAATGGCACGTACAAGCTGGTTGAACTTCCAAATGGGAAAAGACCACTCAAATGCTAATGGGTCTTTAAACTCAAGAAAGATGGAAATGGCAAGCTGGTCAGATACAAAGCTCGATTGGTGGTTAAAGGCTTCAAACAGAAGAAAGGTATTGATTTTGACGAAATTTACTCACCTGTTGTCAAAATGACTTCTATTCGAACAATTTTGAGCGTAGCAGCTAGCCTAGATCTTGAAGTGGAGCAGTTGGATGTGAAAACTGCATTTCTTCATGGAGATTTGAAAGAAGAGATTTATATGGAGCAGCCAGAAGGATTTGAAGTAGTAGGAAAGAAACAGATGGTGTGCAAATTGCATAAGAGTCTTTATGGATTAAAGCAGGCACCAAGGCAGTGGTACATGAAGTTTGACTCATTCATGAAAAGTCAAACATACATAAAGACCTATTCTGATCCATGTGTATACTTCAAAAGATTTTCTGAGAATAATTTTATTATATTGTTGTTGTATGTGGATGACATGTTAATTGTAGGAAAAGACAAGGGGTTGATAGCAAAGTTGAAAGGAGATCTGTCCAAGTCATTTGATATGAAGGACTTGGGCCCAGCACAACATATTCTAGGGATGAAGATAGTTCGAGAGAGAACAAGTAGAAAGTTGTGGCTATCTTAGGAGAAATACATTGAACGTGTACTAGAACGCTTCAAAATGAAGAATGCTAAGCCAGTCAGCACACCTCTTGCTAGTCATCTAAAATTGAGCAAAAAGATTTGTCCTACAACAGAGGAGGAGAAAGGGAACATGGCCAGAGTTCCTTATTCTTCAGCAGTCACAAGCTTGATGTATGCAATGGTATGTACTAGACCTGATATTGCTCATGCAGTTGGTGTTGTCAGCAGGTTTCTTGAAAATCCTGGAAAGGAACATTGGGAAGCAGTCAAGTGGATACTCAGGTACCTGAGAGGCACCACAGGAGATTGCTTATGCTTTGGAGTATCGGATCCAATCCTGAAGGGCTATACGGATGCTGATATGGCAGGTGACATTGACAACAGAAAATCCACTACTGGATATTTGTTTACATTTTCAGGGGGAGTTATATCATGGCAGTCGAGGTTGCAGAAGTGTGTCGCACTCTCTACAACTGAAGCAGAGTACATTGTCGCTACAGAAACTGGCAAGGAGATGATATGGCTCAAACAGTTCCTTCAAGAACTTGGATTGCATCAAAAGGAGTATATCGTCTATTGTGATAGTCAAAGTGCAATAGACCTTAACAAGAACTCTATGTACCATGCAAGGACCAAACACATTGACGTGAGATATCATTGGATTCGAGAAATGGTAGATGATGAATCTCTAAAAGTCTTGAAGATTTCTACAAGTGAGAATCCCGCCGATATGCTGACGAAGGTTGTACCAAGGAACAAGTTCGAGCTATGCAAAGAACTTGTCTGCATACACTCAAACTAGAAACTGCGTTGTTATCTCCTCTAGATGAATGAGACTGGAGGGGGAGATTGATGATGTCCATCTCATTGAGTAAGTATTAGGCATGTGCCTAATAAAAGTTTCTTTGGTTTGGTAGCCAACATTGTTGACTTGGTTTGGTTAGGTAGCCAACTTTGTTGAATTAGTTTGGTTTGGTAGCCAACCTTGTTCAATTTCTTTGGGTTGGTAGCCAACTTTGTTGAATTTGTGAAAAGTGTGTGTAAATTGTCAAATATTGTAGGCTTTAGAGAGTTAAGCTTTGGCTATAAAAGGAGAGCTTCAACTCTCATTTCTACACACCAACAAAGAGAGAAAGAAAGAGTGAGGTTTCACAGACAAGGTATAAGAAAATAGTCTGTGAGAAAAATAGAGAGTGAGCGATATTGTAGTAAGGTGGGAATATCAAAAGAGGGCTATTTCTTTTGAGTGTTGTAGTGGTCCTTGGAGTATTTTACTCAGAACTAGAAAGTGTAAAAATTCCTTACTATAGTGATATCAGTTGCTCCTCTCAGGGCCGTGGTTTTTTCCCTTATTTAGAAGGGTTTTCCACATAAAAATCTTGTTGTCATTGTTACTCTTTTATTCTTGTTAATTACCGTATCTCGGTGCTACATTATTATTCCGCTTTTATCACCGTGAATATTATTTTGGTAGGGGATTTATTCCCAACATTCATTCTATACTAGATTCTTCTAGTGTGCTGTGAATGATAAAAGTTCTGCACAATATCCTATCATTTAAGTTGCAGAGAACAGAAAGAAGAGTTAATACAAATTATAAACTCCTTTATTATTTGTTAAATCCATCCGCGCCCTTATCCATGTTATATAGTAGTATTTGTAGTGACGACGGAGGTGGAATTAGGAAAGTAAAAGATAGGGTATTGCGATATTGGGGTGTAGAAGTTTCTATGGGCATAGTCTTTGGGCCAGTATAAAGGAATATATATTGTGCCAAATTAATAAGAAAGTCGGTGGTCCACTTGTACCAGCCCAAACAACATTAACATACAATAAATACGCAATTGGAAGAGGGAAGCATTATCACTTTTCCTGTAATTTTAGTTACTTCCTAACAAATTCTTCTTTCCTTTCTCTCTCTTCCTTCTCAGTCCTAACTTCTTTCTTTTCTAAATTTCTCAGGTTAATTCCATGGAGTATCTAGCTAGGTCTACTGTAATTAGCTAGATCTATTGTAATCCCCATTGATGAACAGTTGTTTCCTTGATCAATAAATCTTTCTTCCTTCTATTTTTGTTCAATTACACTATTCTATATTTGTTCATAACAGATTCGGTATCAGAGCAAGTCCTGGCACCATGACAATCCTAGAAACTAGGGCTAAAACTATAGATGAAAACATAAAGAAATTGGAGAATCAATTACAGAATTACATGTTAGAGACAAATAAAAAGCTGGAGTCCAACGACTCAAAAAATGGATGAACTGCATCACAAGTTCGACATAATGATGGATAAATTTTCGTCAGTAAAGATGGAATTTTGGGAAGTGCATCCTCAGGAAATCTCCAGGTAGAAGGTTTTGGAAGCAGGGCAAGGATGGTGGAGCCTCACTAGCAGTCTATGGGGAGATATCACTTGAACAGTTCTGCTTCGAAGGTAGACTGTCCATACTTTGAAGATAGTGATCCCAGATTATGTTTGAGGAAATGTGAAAGGTACTTCCATTATAATCACATCTCTCATCCTCAACATAAACTTGAAACTGATGTTCTTCATTTAAATAGAAAGGCTTAGTCGTGGTACTTTTCATATCAAGTTAGTAGAAGTATGGTGACATGGCCAGACTTTGTGGATTAAATCTGCAAAAGATTTAACGATTTAGATAATAGTAATCTTAATTTGCTAGGAAGATTCAAAAGAATTGAACAAGTGGGGAGTGTGACAGAATATTTAAAAATATTTGAAGACCTTAAGACTTGGGTATTGATTAAGCACCCTACCATTCTCGAGGAGTTTTTTCTAGGGTTCTTCATTGAAGGGTTTAAAGAAGAAATTCGACATACAGTTAAGATGTTGGACCCTTTCTTTTTAAGCTAGGGAGTTGAGAAACCTAGACACAAGGAAGAATTACTAGAGGCAACAAGCAGAAAGAATAAAGGAAGTGTGGGAAAGGGTACTAGTTAGTATAGTATGACTCATGTAGCTCAGGGAATAGAGCTTCTAGTTTTACCCCAAGGGAAGGCAATACTAACTCTGCCATCTCAAGAAATAAATTGTTTGAAGCTAGAAAAGCTAGGGGGGAAATGCTATAGGTGTAGGGAAAAATACTTCCCAGGTTACAAATGTAAGGATAGATAGTTGAATGCCTTATATGGAACAACTAAACAAGAAGAAATCGAAAAAAAACCTAGATTGGAAGAAATAGAAAGAGCACTAGAGGTTCCTGAAGAAATAATTGATGAAGCAATCATCTTACATGCATTATCTGGCACTGTTTCTTCTAACACTATCAAATTGAAGGGGATTTATGGGAAACAATGACTGATTATACTAGCCGACAGTGGTAGTACTCAGTTTTATTGCTAGTAGTACTGCTAAACAACTAGGTTGTGCAATCCAAGAGGATGCTCCTATGAGAGTAAAAACTGCTAATGGGAGTCATTTGATGAGCTACTATTCATGTCCTCAGTTTAAGTGCAAGATACATGGCATTGAGTTTGAACATAAACTCAGGTTGTTGGATGTTGGTTGTTGTGATATGGTGTTAGGTGGAGATTGGATGAGAAGACAAAACCCAATACTCTTTGATTTTATTAAGTACATGCTGCAGATTAGTGTTAAAGGGAAAAGGGAGGATCTAAAGGGGTTCTCTAAAGAAAGGAAACTGCAAGCTATGACAACCTCTGGGGTTAAACAAATTTTGAAGAAAGGGCAGGTGATATGGGCACATTTATTTACAATAGCAGCTACATAAATTAAGGAGAATACAGTTATACCTATAGAGATCAAATCTGTATTGGAGGATTTCCTAAGTTTATTTGCAGAACCCAAGACATTGCCACCAATAAGGGAGCAGGAACATTTCATTCCATTGAAGCCTGATGCAAAGCCAGTTAGCCTCAGACCATACAGGTACAACTATTTTCAGAAAAATGAAATAGAAAAACAAGTTAATGAAATGCTCACTAATGGAATTATACAACCAAGTCATTTACCATTCTCATCCTTAGTTCTCCTTGTCAAAAAGAAGGATGGGAGTTGGAGATTTTGTATTGACTATAGAGAACTTAACAAAATGACTATTAAGGATAAGTGTCATATTCCCTTGGTAGATGACCTAATGGATCTTGCATCTACTATAAGACTAACCTTAGAGATGGTTACCACCAAATAAGAATGGAGAAGAGTGATATTTTAAAACTGCATTTAGAACTCATTTGGGGCATTATGAGTTCAAGGTCATGCCCTTTGTCTTGACTAATGCACCTACTATTTTCTAAATCCTTATGAACCATGTTTTCAAGACTTACTTGAGGAAATTTGTGTTAGTATTTTTGATGACATTTTAGTTTATAAATCTTCTGTAGCAAATCATGCATTATATCTTAGAAAAGTAATGGAAGTATCGCAGAAAGAACAGTTGTATACCAAGTTGTCCAAATGTTCTTTTAGACAAGACAAGGTGGAATACTTAGGGCATATAATATCTGGGAAAGGGGTATCAACTGACCCTTCTAAGATTGAAACCATGTTGTACTGGCCTGTCCCCAAGAATGTGAAGGCTCTTAGGGGTTTCCTAAGTCTTACTGGTTATTACAGGAGATTTTTCAAATCCTATAGTAACATTAATTGACCATTAACCAATCTGTTGAAGAAGAATTCATACCAATAGAATGCAAAAGCAGAAGTGGCTTTTCAACAATTGAAAGAAGCCATGGCATCAGTACCAGTATTAGCGTTAGCTTACTTTACCAAGCCATTCATTATGGAGATAGATGCCTGCTCCACTGGCATGGGAGCTGTGTTGATGCAAGAGGGCATAGCAATAGCCTATTTTAGTAAGGCCTTAGCTCCCAAAAACAGGGGTCTTTCTACATATGAGAAGGAGAATATGGCAGTATTAGCTGCAGTGGACAAATGGAGACAGTATCTCAAAGGTGGACATTTTATTGTCAAGATAGATCATTAGAGTTTGAAATACTTCTTGGAACAAAAAGTAACTACATCATTACAATAGAATGGTTTGACCAAGTTGATGGGGTTAGACTATGAAGTATAATATAAGAAGGGAACAGAGAATCAAATAGTTGATGCTCTTTCAAGGAGACAAGATGAAGATAGTACTCTACTGGCTATGTCTACAACTCAAGCTACTTGGTTACAGGAAGTAAGTCTAAGCTATTAATCTAACCCTTTGTCCATACAACTATTGAGGGAATTGGCCATTACCCCTGGCAGTAATGATGATTATTCTTTATCTCAGGGAATTAACAAGTATAAACAGAAGATCTATATTGGGGAGAGCACTAAGTTAAGACATAAGATACTAGAAGCACTACATCAATCACCCTTAGGTGGTCACTCAGGGCAACATGGGACCTACATGAGAGTGTAATCTATATTCTACTGGCCTAACATGAAGACAGAAGTATGCAAGTGGGTTTGTGAGTGTGATGAGTTCCAAAGGGTGAAGTCAGAACAAGTTCACCCTCCATGATTATTACAGCCCTTACCCATACCCAATCAAGCCTGGGAATACATTTCCCTAGATTTTGTAAAAGGGTAACCTCAACCAGGTCATAAAAATGCAGTCCTGGTGGTAGTTGACAGATTAACCAAGTATGGGCACTTCCTACCTCTTAAACATCCATTCACAGCTCAAGATGTAGATAACTATTTCTTAAAGAGATCTATAGACTGCATGGACTTCCTAAGACTATTGTATTTGATATAGATGTTATTTTCACTAGCCATTTCTGGCAGCATCTCTTCAAGACCGTGTACATTTGTTCTAAAATTGAGTGTAAGACTACCTATGTACTTCTATACTTGATTAAACATGATGCTGATTTAATTTTTTGATTCATATGATAATCTCTCTATTATCACGAAGCGTATTCAAATTCAAAAGATATTTTTATGTAAGTTGTACAATATAAAATGAACTATTATTTGCTAGCTTCAGTTGGCCACTTGGTTATTAGAGTTCATATTAATGAATTTAGGCCACATAAGTTTGAACCTCATAAGCCAAGGTAATGAATATATTAGCATGCCCATTTCCTTATAAAAAATTCTAGCATCCCAAAATTTCTACACTAGCTGGCCCATTTTTCCTTTAACAAGAAGTTGGCTCATTTCTTTAAATAGATAGAGCCGGTCCAATATTTTTGTATAATTTTTCCCAACTATAAAGCTAGAAAATAACAATAATATCAGATTTTCTACTAATTCAATTAACTTTTTCCTTTAAGTTAATTTAAACGCTAGGCAAATAGTAGGTGCAACTTTAATTTCATAAACTCGCTTGCTTAGCGTGATGCTTAACATTTAGTAACTCAATTCATCAATTTCATATCACATTTAATAGTATAAATTAATTTATAAATATTTTATCATATCGCGGATTCGCTTGCGTATCATGGTAATGACATTTACTAAATTTCCAAAAAAGGATAATTTTTCCTCAAAGCACAATTGTAGTAAGTTTCAAAAGTAAATAGCGTGCAAATAGTCTTTTTTCATGAATGTGGATTTGCTTGCGCAGCGTTGTTATGACTAAATAATAAATTTTGTCGATCACGCATTCGCTTGCGTAGTGTGGTTATTCCATCTTATTATTCAAAATATTCTTTAATTTTTCTAATAATTAATAAATAGAAGCGGATAGGTAAAACATGAAAATCATATAAATCACAGTTTATCCAAAATTAATTTAAGCCAAATTTTAAGTCAACAAAGTGACCGTGCTAGAACCACGGGACTGGGGGAATGCCTTACACCTTCTTCCCGGTCAAAAGAATCCATTACCTGGACTTTTTTTTGCAGATCAATAATAAAGGAGTCAAATCTTCCTTTGACTAGGGATTCCAATAAATGGTGACTTGGAACACCGAAAAAATTAATTCCAAGTGGCGACTCAGAACAATAAAATAATTCCTAATTCAAAATTGTCACTTTGATTGAAAAAACTCTTTTAACCCCATAATCCATAACACATATATTTTTTTTTTGGGGGGGGGGGGGGTAAATAAGGGTTGTGACACTTACAATCAATAATTTTGAGAATCGTGCCAAAGAAACCCTCTAGTCACTTCAACTGCTTACGTCATAACATTGGCATGGGAACTAAAGCATCGAGAATCGGATTATCAGAAACTATTGAGAAAGATCTGCGAGTTTGGTTCGAGCGAACACCTACTCGATTATTTAGCCCACGGGCCACCCGATTTCGAGCTAGTTCTCACTCGGGGATTATTCATAAAGCCTCACGGCTATCTTTATTTCTAGTTAGTGCAAACGCTCGCTCGATAACTAAGCCCAAGGGCTACCCGATTTTGAGCCATTTCTCACTCGGGGACTATTTATAAAGCCTCAAGAATATCTTTATTTTGAGTTCGAGCAAACGCTTGCTCGATTACTAAGCCCAAGGGCTACTCGATTTTGAGTCGGTTCTCACTCCGGGATTATTCTTAAAGCCTCAAGGCTATCTTTATTTCGAGTTTGAGCAAATGCTCGCTCCATTACTAATCCTAAGAGCTACCCGATTTTAAGACAATTCTCACTCAGAGATTATTCATAAAGCCTCAGGCTATCTTTATTTTGAGTTCAAATGTTCGCTCGATTACTAAGCCCAAGGGCCACCCGAGTTCGAGTGAGTCCTCTCTCAGGGACTATCTATAACGCCTTAGGGCCATCAAGTTCATAGAAATTTTTTGCTCAGTCGTAGGCTACCCGAGTTCAAGAAAACTCTCACTCGGAGACTATTTGCAAGGCCTAAGGTCTATCTTTATTTTCAGATGATCAAGCAAACTCTCACTTGAGGACTAGCAACGAGGCCTAAAAGGGCTAAGCTCTATTTCAAAAGAAAATTGAGACCCTTCTCTCACCCAACTCGAACTCAAAGGTCCAGACAAGCTAAGTTTGTATCAGATAAATCCAGACATAGCTCGAGGGATGACGAAGAATTTTGGATAATATCGTATAAACCAATTGAGAACCAAAGGAATTCCTATGTTCGGGTCCAGTATTCGGACAGATCAATAAAGTCACAAGCTTGGAATTTCACAAACACAGGCAAAAGGGAATCCAACACAATTCAAAGGCAAATCAAAGAAACTTTTGTATTAATAAACGGTAATTATAAAGGCCTACAAAGGGTCTTCACACAGAAACAAAGAAGTAAAAAACAACAGCTAAAGAGCATAATCTACTTTCAAGGGTATATCATCGGGAGTGACATCTACCAGAACCATTTCCTCAAGGACCCCATTTCGATCTTCAGAGTACCTTCTTCGAGAATCTCCTCCGAAGCAACAATAGATGAAAGATGGACTATAGCCTATCAAAGAGCAAAAGCTTTTAGCAAGCTAGAAAAATTGTGGCTTGGTGAAAAATTGGGCGAGTGTGGGTCTCGTCAGCACTACTATTGTGAAGCCACTTCTTGAGACATTGCTCTGGTGTGGGATGCAAAAGTTAGTAGATGATTCCACCTCACTCCATGGAAAGTAATAGGAATGAGGCGCCACACTAGTTTGAAGTTGAGAGAGAAGAGAAGCGTTTTTCGGTCTATATATCTTTTGATGCAGGAAGAATTTGAGGTCTCTCTCTGATTATCTCGGGCCAACAACAACAATAATAACAACAATACCAACCCAGTATAATCCTACTCAACGGGGAAAAGCTCTATAAATGAGTCATGACATGACTTACTAAGCTGCCGCCATATGACCTTACGGTCACGGGCTTGAACCATAGGAATAAGAGTGTGGAGAAACACGAAGAGACAGGAAAGGGCTGTTAAAGAAAGGTTGAGCAAAGTCTTGGCTCAAGAAATTCCCCATTTATAGAGGGATAATAGCGTAGAAAACGATGCAATCAATGCCTTTAGAAAGCGTATCAACAACACAATCAATGCCTTTGGAAAACATTTCAACGGCGCAATTAACGCTTTTGGTAAAGCAAAAGAGCAGTACATTCAATACTTCTAGGGAGGCGGATCGATGGGATGTTCTAGTCATTTCGAACGCTTACGTCACAAGCATGACATCATCATGAGATGTTCGAGAAAGTCGAGGTCAAGATCATTCTTTATCATTGAAAGCGGGGACTATTTGTATACGACTGAGTCCGATTTTGTGATCATTATGGCATTTCACGGCCCGTCTTCAGAACCCTCGAAGCACGGCTCGAGGTTTGACCCCGAGGTTACCCAATACTCGACCTCGTGGCAATGCAAATTGGTGGTTACCTTAGACAAGCGGGAAATTCCCAAAAGGTACATGGCTAAAGCTAATCAGGTCTACTAGACCAGTACAAGTCCATATCGTGACATTAAATAGTTGTATCAGCTACATATCCTTGTAATAAATGCACATATGCTATGTTGGAGTTCCCCATCCTATATAAAGGGACCTTTATCATTTTGTAACACATATGATATTCAATACAAGAACAAGAACATTCTCTGCTCTCCATCTTAAATATATTCTACTGTCATTCATTTAATTTTATTGCTTACATTTATTGTGTTTCATTGATTGTTTCCTCATTTATTACTCATCCATAAAGAGCCATCATTGAGGCCTTTGGAACTGTTAGTCCTTCATCGACCATTTTCAGTCGAGCTCATTAGCTCAACCTCGAGGGTCAACTTAGGCCAGTGTGAGGACCCGATTCCCAATCATTCGGTTTGCATAACAACAATGCCTCTTACTCTTACTTTACTTTCCTAGCTCACACTCCGTATCTATTGTCTAACAACTAGTATTAAAGTAAATCGCGTATTTTTAGAATTACTAAATCAAATCTAATTGTAGTTACCATTTTCAAGTTAAACAATAACTTATTCATCGTTACTTTAATATTTTACACTATTAATGCTTCGTATAAGTTAAATTATCATCTTAAAATTTGTACCCGCTCAAAGTAGCGTCATGTACTCATATCAGCGAAGGAAGCGCTGGTGATAACTGATAAATAACTTTGAAATAGATGCTTCAGAGTTTAGAAAAGAATGAAAGAAGCGTGCAAATATATTCTGTAGTGATTCTGGAAACACCGTATCCGTGCATGGGAGGAAAGAAAACGATGGAAACAGCAGCTTCCTTTACATGGGCCTATTACCATATTCAATAATCACACGTACGTACTTTCTCTCGAAAGTGATCTATGAGAAATCAGACTTTGAAGATTAAAAGTTCTGAACTTGTCACGGAACTCTATCCTAATTATTGATTTTGTAATTAAATATTTATTTATATATATTTAATAATTTTTTTAATATAATATTTAAACAAAAATTACTGATTTTCGCCAAATGTATACCTAATAGGTTAGCTTCATCTCTGCATGTGACTATAATATAAGTACCGATAGTTAAAAAATAGTGGTAATTACAGATAAGTCTATTGATCTATGTTTATAAGTTATGTACAAAATTTTAAGTAAACTGATAATATAAAAATTCTCAACACAATTAGGGCATAGAAGTTAATCTTTTCCTATATAAACTCAATAGTGTATACTCTAGACTATCGTTATCTTCACAAAAAATGACGAACTACTTTTTCATTTCCGTTCTCACTATCTCTCTTATTGTGGCGGCAGTGGCTACCGCCATTGATTCGTCGTCAGAATTGTCTGTCCCCGCCGGCTGTCCTGTGCCGGACCCTAGACTTAATTACCGGCCAGTGATCGGGATTATTAGCCATCCCGGTGACGGAGCCTCGGGTCGCATAGTTAATTCCACCAGTGTTTCGTACATTGCTGCTTCGTATGTCAAGTTTGTCGAGTCGGCTGGTGCTAGGGTCATTCCACTTTTGTTTAATGATTCTCCTCAAGTTCTTAATCAAGTTTAGTCACCTATTTTCCCTGCTACATTTTGTGAACTCCTATTTTAAAGCTTTTGCATGATTGCGTCGTATTTAATAATATTGGTTATTACTCTTTATAGTCATATTTTATATGATACTATGTTATTAAACGCATATCGATTATAAACTATTACCTTGACCTGTTGATGTATAAGTAGCATGTTGAAGAAAATATTAATGTAGTAGTGTGAAAGGCAAAAGGCATCACGTCAAGTTTAATTAAGTGGTGTATTTTAATTGACGTGGTAGTAAAGGGGAAGTATTCGAGCTTACGAACCTCAAACTAAATAAATTCCTCCTAATTCCTCTTCTAAAAGTTTTGGTTGCAATATTTTATTATTTAGATTTGTGTATCATGTATGTACTTTTCTAGTCTCTAGTTTTTATTAGATTTGCTTAACACCCTCTTTGATATCCCTTAAATTATTTTGTTGTGGATTCAAAAAGTGTAAGATTTTGAATTATTAATTTGTAAAATAAAAAGAAACTTCACGCAACTTGTATTAATTGATCTTCCCTTATTAGTAATTCTAAGTCGGAAAGACTGAAGCGTATAGGATTCCCGCCCCCCCCCCCCCCCCCCCACAGACACACACACAATTTAGGATAGTGAATTGTAGTAGTTGTTGTTTTTGGAATTCTTAATGAAGTTTGCACGAGTAATTATCACAGACAGATAGTAAATTGGTAAACAGATTGTACTATATAAACATTATTTTTTTAATAACTATAATGTCTGATCCAGCTTGCGCACCCCACGACTAATATCAGGAGTTCTTTGAAAAAAGGTCACATTAGTCACTAAAGAAAACTGCACACAAAAATTTCTTAAATTCAGATGATCCAATAAAGACTGGAAAATAGCAAATAACAATGAGTTTTAACGAAAGGATCAAGCATGAATATACCACAACAACAACAACAACCCAGTATAATCTCACTTAGTGGGGTCTGGGGAGGATAGTATGTACACAGACCTTACCCCTACCCTTTGGTAGAGAAGCTGTTTCCAAATAGACCCCCGGCATCCTTCCCTCCAAGAACTTCCCACCTTGCTCTTGGGGAGACTCGAACTCACAACCTCTCGGTTGGAAGTGGGGGTTGCTTACCATCAAGCATGAATATACCAAACGTAGTAAATAGTTCTTAGCATGAATATATCAAACGTGGTAAATAGTTCTTAATTTATACAGTACATATAATCTAGAATTCTAGATATAGGAATTTATTTTCGGTCACAAGATATACAGGTTCAATTTCGTCTTTTTCAGGCCAACAAATCATTTTTCCCATAAGTTACAGTTTGCTAACGTCGATATATGTTTATTTGCAGAAACTTGATCTAGTTAATGGCGTGATTTTTACAGGAGGGTGGGCGAGGAAGGGTAAATATTTTGAGACTGTCAAAGCAATTTTCAAGGTAAATATTTACCTTCTCGAAAATCTATCCTGAAATAAATTTGTCACTATTTCGTAAATAGTTCTTATCTGTATATTAGAGAAATTTTTGAAGGAAGCTGAAACTGAGTTAATAGAAAATTACCAATTTAACTATAATATGTTCTGATATTTCTATATTTTTCTTCCTGATAATTACAGAAAGTTTTGGAGAAGAATGATGCTGATGAACATTTCCCCCTCCTCGCTATCAACCTCGGATTTGAGCTTTTGATGATGATAGTCTCCAAGGTAATTCAGGAATACAGGAACTTAGTGTAACCGGCTGTCCTCTCTTTTTTTCTTTTTTTTTATGTAAAAAATGTTGTATCACATTATTTGTCACTTTGGCTTTCAAACTCAATAAGTAACAAATTTTGTTACATTTTTTTAATTAGGACTGTTTTAACTATTGAGCAGTTCTGACAGTTGCTATTCCCATTTTTTTTCTTTTTTTTTTTTGTAACAGGACAACAATATTCTTGAGAAATTCAGTGTACCAAATCAGGCATCTAAACTTCATTTCGTGGAAACCGTGAATATTGAAGATACAGTATTTGGGAGGTATTTCTAATTAATGATTACTAGTAATCGCCAATCTAACTAATGACCAAGGATCCAAAACTGATATGGATCAATGCTGTAGTTGTTTGTATGGAAGGGTGTTAAAATAAGTGATTAGGAGACATCTTGAGCAGCGATTAATAAAAAGTAGAGATATATATCACTTTTAGCCCGCGACTGAAACTATTTATATTTGGTAACCACAACAACAACAACCCAGTATAATCTCACTTAGTGAGGTTTAGGGAGGGTAGTGTGTAGCAGACTCACAACCTCTCGGTTGGAAGTGGGGGTTGCTTATCATCAGAGCAACCCCTCTTGTCTATATTTGGTAACCACAAAAGTATATAATTTGTATATTTTTTGTACGTAACGTGCAGAACTATGTATAATATGTTTGATGCAGATTCCCACCTACATTACTAAAGAAGTTGAGTAAGGAATGCCTTGTGCTAGAAAGAAACAAGGTGAGTGCTAGAAAATGCGTTTGCACTTCTATAGCACTGATAACTTTATTGTGATACAGTGATATTACAATCATAACCTGACATGACAATAGTTTGTCTATTTCTTTTCTTCTTCTTGGTTGACACTTCTAATATATTTCATATTTGTTTCCCTAATTCAACAGTATGGTTTATCACCAGAAAAGTATCAAGCAAATGACGATTTATCCAGTTTTTTCATTATGTTGACTACTAGCACAGACACTCGCAACAAGGTACTATACATATGAGTGTTTTCCAAGTCTTATAGAAAGTAAAGATTTTGGACTACTTTAATTTTCAACAAAAATTTTATCATGTTTCTTAACTGATGAATCAGATCTTTGTTTCTACTCTTCAAGCTGAAAACTATCCCATAACTGCTTTACAGTGGCATCCGGAGGTACCATCTGCACCACATTTTCTACTGAATTACGGATAATTAGATAAGAGCGGGTTGCTCAAATGGTTAGCACCTCTCTCCTACAACCTCAGGGTCATGGGTTCGAGTCACCAAAGGAGCAATAGCTCCAACAAAGAGGAGGGGAATCAAAAAAAAAAAAATTACAGATAATTATGATTATTTGTTGTCTTATTAAATCCAAGATAGTACAAGGGAATGGAAGAACTTAATTTAGATGTACAAAGTCGAACTAGAAGTATAAAGAGTAACATTTATCTGGTTTAACTGTTCTTATTACTGCAGAAAAGTGCATTTGAATGGGGATCATCAGCAATTCCACATTCTGAGGATGCAGTTCAAGTGACTCAACTTGTAGCAAACTATTTTGTCGGGTACATCTCTTTGCTGAATCTGGTTTACATTCATGTCATTATCACAATGAAAACTTAGCAAAATGAAACACATTAGACAACTATGGAACTGAGACAAGAGAGGTTTCTCTGATGGTAAGCAACCCCCACTTCCAACCGAGAGGTTGTGAGTTCGAGTCTCCCCAAGAGCAAGGTGAGAAGTTCTTGGAGGGAAGGATGCCGGGGGTTATTTGGAAACAGCCTCTCTAGCCCAGGGTAGAGGTAAGGTCTGCGTACATACTACCCTCCCCAGACCCCACTATGTGGGATTATACTGGGTTGTTGTTGTTGTTGTTGTTGTTGTTAGACGACTATGGAACTGGAGTTCATGTTTTCGTGAAACGACTAGGCAGAAGCTTCATGCTAATATATATTTTCTTGTACCACAATTTCTATCACATGTAGTAACTTTTTTGTCCTATAGTTTTCCCAAGCAAACTGAATCCACCAATTTCGGCAGAAATTTCTTGCTTTGTTTAACAAGCTTTTAGTCTCTGATTGTTCCATTTCGTCATCACTTCCACCTGAGATGGGAAGCTGGACATAGTTAAATGCTAACCAGTTAGCTTTTTTGTTCAAAGATGGTTGCAAGCTTTCTCTTCTTTTATATATCTTAAAATGCAGTGAAGCAAGAAAGTCTTCTAATAAACCGGATGCTCAAAAAGTACTTGACAACCTTATCTACAATTACAGTCCCGCTTATAGTGGAAAGGCTGGGTAAGTTGTTCTGCATTTTGATATTCCTAGTTAGCAATCACCTCAATTTCCAGGAACTCAGTTTGATATGTAAATGTCTTTTGCCCTGCAGGAAGGGTAACGATGAGGTTTACATTTTCAACGGTCCTGCATTGAGCTCTCTTTAGGTGCAGAGGAACGCAAATGACCTAGTAAGAATATTAGAATAATCCCGAGTGTAAGATTTGGTAATCGAAGGGAATTCTCGAGTTGCATCTGAGACTATTGATGCTTCGACCAATCTGCAGTTTCATTTCAAAACAACTAGCACTTGATTATTAATAGCTCCCCTCTAGTATCAATGATACTGTATCATGGTGTGTGTGTGTGTCTGTGTGTGTTTTGTTTAAATTTCAGTTATAGATGTCCTACATCAGCCAACAAACAAGAATTCTATCGTGCATTAAGGATAGAAGTGCTGCAGCAGATTGCGATTACCTTGTACTAGTAGCTATCCTTAGAATTTAAATGCACATATAATATCAATATAAATACAGTACATAATATTGGGACAAGAAAGGGCAGCGCGATGCATTAATCTCCTGCTCCGGGAAATACTGGATCACAATGGTCTATTATATGCAGTCTTACCCTACATTTCTGCAAGAGGCTATTTCCACGACTTGAACCCGTGACCTCCTGGTCACATGGCAGCAACTTTACCAGTTACGCCAAGGTTGCCCTTCAATATTTGGATAAGAAGAAAAGAAAAAACCTTAGGCCCTCCCCATAACCACAGTGCATCAGTGGCATTTCAAGATTACTTCAGTAGCACTACTATAGTTATGACTCAGTTGAAGAATAAATCAAAGAAAAACTCTGGTAACTTGGTTGATAAAAGGTTATCGCATGTAATCTGTAGGAATAATGGATACAGTAATACTCTGCATCCATTGACTCAAAATTCTGACACCATATTATGTGGACATAAACATTTCACACAAAGTCAGATTTCCACAAATAGCAAGCTAAGTTTATCTCATCAAATATTGATCCTACTAAAATCCAACTAAGATTAAAAGCTAATTAGAGCAACTAAACAAGAGCAAGTGTTTGAACATGCTTGTAAGCATGACACCATTTATAGTTGTACACAATAAAACCTTCAACGCTGAGATGAAGTTCTTCTAGCTGCACTTTCAGAAGCTCCTTAATACTCATATTCTTGATATCATAAGAGATCATTTTTTCTGGTAATGACAACACGAGCATTGTCTTCTCATCTTTCTCACCATCAACAAAACACAAAACATCAAATTGGTAACCGATAACGTCAAGAGACTCCGGCTCATTAATCACCATTAGAGGAAACGAACGAGTCAGATCATCAACATCCACAACATATTTCACGTACCACTTTGAATAATCATTCTCCAATTCAAACACATTGAGCAATATGGGCCGAAGCACATTTTCCTCGATAAGATGCAAAATTCCAGCAGATTCACCAAAATACTTAAATTTTCTTCCTTTACGCCCCTCAGGAACAGAAGTACTAGGCATTATTTTCAGACTATCATTATCCATATCAAAGCACACAAAAGCTGAATGTTTACTGATCCGATATATAGTACCATTCAAAAATACCCCTTTCCCAAAATAATATTCTCCTCTGACCCGAACCCCTTGACCCGATTCCTTCCAATTATTAGAAAAAGTCAACAACCTCAAAAACCCTAATCTTTCTCTATCAATGCAAATAATCTTGTAATTGCTTGACCTTTTCGGATCAAAAGCCAAATTCATTGACACAATTTCTTCTTCATCATTAATATCAGGCAGTGGAGTATTAGTGTGTCGATTTGTACAAGGGTTATAAACACAATACAACACGTCATCATTATCAAGTTGAAGAAGCTTAAGCACAACAAACCATTACAACAGTGCAACGGTTCAACTGAAACGGAAGCTGTCTGTAAAAGTGCGGATATTATTAGAAAGGACAACTTTTCTTTTACTAGTGTCGGAGAAATTAAAGAGGTGGTCTAAGTGGTACTTCTTGTCGGATTTGCGGAACAAGAAGAGGCCGTCAGTAATGGAGGCGCTCCGGCGAGAATGGAGTTGCCGGAAATAAAGGTCGGACATGAAGGAACGCCAGCGATGGGAAACGCAATTGAAACGGAGAACAGAACTGGCTGGTAATCGTAAGAGAATTTCCTTTAAGAGATCATCGCTGCCGGCGATCTTTTCGGCCGGACAAAATGATGATTTTGATATCATCTGCTTGAAGTTTTCAGTCATTATGGGAGATAGTACGAGGAGTGAAGTTGAGATTTAGAAATGTTTGTTCATTTTGATTGAGTTTGTTATGGCCAACCTTTTTTTAACGGTTTTGAAATTGCATTCATTCAATCCAGGAACAATATTGTTATTCTTCACAGTCACAACTAGAATGAATGAGCCACGATACACTATTATTTTTTGACGATGCGGGTTCAGTTGAACCCACTTATCACCACTTGGATCCGCCCCTGGGCTCGATAGAGAAGGTATGCAAGTGGTTTCGAACTCTAGATCTTCCATTTGGTAAGTCTCTTACTCAACCAACTCGGCCACCCGAAAGGATTATTGGCATTGAGTCCCGTGCGATGGGCTCGATAGAGAAGGTATACAAGTGATTTCGAATTCTAGATCTCCTATTTGAAAAGCCTCTTGCTCAACCAACTCGGCCACCCCGGAGGATTTATTGGCATTGAGTTAGGACAGATCACTTGTCATGTTAGAATTTTGCCACTCTATCAATTTCATGTAAAAAAAAAAAAAATTACCCCGTAAGAAGCATAGCATTTAAGCCCTCATACCATATCTTCCTTTGCATAACATTTACCAAAGCACTACGTACATAACCTAAAGTTTGAAAAATGTTGGCTTGTACACTTATTTCAATATGGGAATCGTCATCCAATTATTCACTGTTCCAGTAAGTTTGAAGCAAATACTGGGTAGTACGTGAATCCCAACTCCTAATATTCCTAGCAAATTTAATTTGGACTATGAACGAAAAAAGGAATTGGTGCTTTCAGTTTCACCACTTTAAACTTAAAAAGGGTTTATGTGGTAGCGACTAAGGTGGAATTACGTTATAGTTGATGGTAGAAGAAAGTGAAAGAACCAAACTTAAGACTCTGAAAAAACGAACATTACACTACATATGCTTCAACTACTATTCATCTTCTCAATCGTATCTTATCATGTTCCTTGGCTCGCTCAATACGTACTTCGGTAGTTCATATTTAGTACCTGCAACAAAGTTTTCTATTAGCAATCAAATAACTAGAAAAATAAAAAAAGTAGTTTGTTATCTTTGGGATTAGTCTAAATAGTCCTTAAAATATACATATGAGCATAATTTACTGCTTTGTAAAATCGAACAATTTTGGTCTTTGTTATGTTTAAAACACATGAGAATAATTATATTTGATCGAACTGGCCCGTGAGAAGCATGTGAACCATGCAAACGGGCTTCTTCCTCTGCTTTTAACCCAATTCTCTAGTTTTTATTTTGTTGTATGGCTCTAACGCTGAACTGATGTGCTTCTTAGTTGGTAAAACGGTTCAAAATACTCTTAATATTGATGTGATATTATCCCCTTTGAGATAAGTCCACCTAGTTTTTCTCAAAAGGTCTTATACCATTAAGAGTCAGAGACGACTTAACTCGTAGGCTGCTGAAGTGGCCGCTTTGGGCAACACAAAATTAAAGGCCCCATAAGAACTATTTTTAACCACCTTTTGCTACCTTGTCACCTATTTTTAATAGAAATTTTATATTCATATACACTATTTGAAACTTTATTACCCTCCTTACTCAAATTTTCTTTTAATTACATTCTATATACAATTTACCAATTATATACACTTTAGGAATTAAATGAGTATCCATTTATATTAAGAATCAATTATTTCTCATCCTTATTCTCTCTCTCTCTCTCTCTCTCTCTCTCTCTCTCTCTCTCTCTCTCTCTCTCTCTCTCTCTCTCTCTCTCTCTATATATATATATATATATATATATATATATATATATATATATATATATATATATATATATATATATATATATATATATATATACGTTTCTCTCTATCTCTCAATCCTGAATCAGTAATGTAGAGCAAAGAAAAGAGAGAAACAATTCCATCTTATTGAAATTCAAATAATGTTGCACAATTGTTGTGCAAATTATAAATTGTCAATCAATAAATTTTGAAGGTATTTGACTCTCCACTATTGGCAGCCATTAAAAAGCTTTTACTTTGAATTCAAATTTGAGTTTTCAAAAATTATTATTTTTTTGGATTGAGTATTGTTGCAAACAATTGGGAACATTATTTGGAGTTTATATCTCAATTTTGAGGCTGTTTTGGTGAAGATTAGACTCGATTTTGGCTGAATTTAAGATTAAAACTCGAAGAAGAAGAAGAAGAAGAAGAAGAAGACATGATAATACATTATATTTACGAAATTGTAGTAAAGTTTTAGTAATATATATATATATATATATATATATATATATATATATATATATATATATATATATATATATATATATATATATATATATATATATATATATATATATATATATATATATATATATATATATATATATATATATATATATATATATATATATATATATATATATATATATATATATATATATATATATATTTATATTTATATTTGTATGGAAGTTGAATAATATTGTATAAAAATTGTATTTAAGTTGTATGATATTGTAGTTGTATGTAGTTTGGTAGAAATAGTGTATGAAAGTTGTAGTAAGTTGTATAATATATAACTAGTTGTATGAAATTTATTTTTACTATGTATAAATCAAATACAAAATATATAAACGATATATGTATAAAATTTGCACAAAATTTATATTTATGTTGTATGATATAGTAGTTGTTTTTAACTGAGTAAAAATAATATATGACATTTATAAATAAATTATAAAATATATAATTATTATGTATAATCAAATATAAAATATACAAAAGAAATTTACTTGGGTCACAATTGCTTTATAAAATTGTATTTGTTATAAAATAGAAGTCTATTTAGAGTGAATGTCTAAGAGTTTTAGCTTGAAGCTAAGTCATTCTCCTCCCTATAAATAGAGGTGCTCTCTACCATTGTAAATCACCCCAAGTATTAATAAGAATACTTCTCTCTCTCCCTAAAAAAAAAAAAAAAAAAAAAAAAAGGAGGAGGCAGAAAGAAACGAAAAGTTGAAAAGAAAAAGGAAAGAAAGAAAGGAAAGAAAGAAAGGAAAGGAAGAAAGGAAGAAAATATTGAAAATATATTTGGTATACCTTAAAGGTAAGTAATTTACTTTTTCTTTTCAAATTCGTGGAATTCTATAAATTTTATATACAAAGTTTGATTATAACTCTAATGGAGTTTGTGAGAAATTATAACCACACGAAGTGGTAAAATCTCTATGTCCTGCCATGATTAAATTCATGTATGATTGTGGACGTGACAAAGAATTCCGTCCAATTGAATTTGCTCCATTCCCTTTAGAGAATGTGGTAGCAGCTTGTGTAAAGCACATGATTTTGATCCATTCCCTGAAGTGAATGTGATAATTGTAATAGAGCCCGTAAGTATGAACACGCTCTTGATGTAATTGTGCCATATGAAAAGAAAGTTCGTTGCCCTCGAAATTTCGGGCAAGAACTATGGTGTTGGATGATGAAATCCACTTTGATGCTATGGGTCTCGAAGACGCCATTAAAAACAGAAATAGTGCATCCACCCAAAACTATACTAAGGCCTTGATTCTCTTGCGCCATCACCTTGATGAAGGTTTGAACCTATGCTAAGGCCTTGATTTTCTTGCGCCATTACCTTAAGGAAGGTTTGAAACTGTATGAAGGCCTTGATTTTCTTGCGCCATCACCTTGATGAAAGTTTGAAGATTGAATATCTCAACATCAAGGATTCACCCATCTTGTGGAAAGACTTAAAGAAGAGAGATGACAACATGAAGTTGGTCACTCTGCCACTAGCACGATACGATAAGAATCCAAAAGCAAATAGTTCATAAACTATATATTATCGTTGCGGTGAAAACGGGCACTGGTCTAAGTCTTGCCGTATACCAAGACATTTGGTTGACCTTTATTAAGCATCTCGAAAGAGTAAACGCCCCATAACGAATTTTGTCTCTGACGACAACTTGAATATGGCAGACTTCTTTAAGCAACCCGATGGGAAGATAGACCACCTAATCGATGATGGATCGGTGATGAAAGAAGATGGAGCTGTTTGATTTATTTGTATTAGTTAATGAATAAACTAATAGTCATTAGTATTAGCTCGTATTAGCTAGTTCATGATATGATATTTGTATTAGTTCTCAATATGCTCAAATATCAATAAAACTTTTATTTTCCAGTGGGGGTAATCGACTAGCCTGAAAAACTAGTCGATTATCAACTATTTTCGCATTAAAGTTGAAAAACAATTGATCAACAATCGATTGTCGTTGACTAACAATCGATTGTCTTAAAACAGTGAGGTCTGGAAATTTTCAAAAATCATCCACAATCGATTGTCTTTGTCTAACAATCGATTGTCTTGAAACAGTGAGGTCTGGAATTTTTCAAAAATAACCAACAATCGATTGTCTATGTCTAACAATCGATTGTCTTAAGACAGTGTGATCCGAAGTTTTTCAAAAATAACAAATAATCGATTGTGTGTGTTTAACAATCGATTGTCTATGTTCAAACAATCGATTGTGTGTGTTTAATAATCGATTGTCTTATGAAAAACGCTGAAATTTTCAAACTGCAAAGGAATTGATTATGGATAACATATCTGATTTTGTTAGCCAACTGTTAGTAGCAGATTTTGAAAATATTATGTGACACAAAAGAATTGAACTTGTTTATTCTTATGTTCGTGTATTTCTTTTGTATGTTAAACTATGGGATAGCAAATATGGATATCTCACAAAGCGAACTTGGACCAACGTCCAATTGTAAAAGTATTTGCCTAGTTGATTCATGTACTACACATACAATACTCAAAGAAAAGAAGAGTAATTGTGTAAGGCAAACATTACTACAATCTATGGAAGTAGTAAATTGATTGAAGGCTCCGGAAGAGCAATTGTAACTCTGCCCAAAGGCATGACGTTAATCATAGAGAATGCAATGTTCTCCTCCAAGTCTAAAAGGAACTTGTTGAGTTTTAAAGATATCATTCAAAATGGATATCATATTGAGACAATAGATGAGAATAATCTTGAACTCTTCATGAAAACGAGGCTGCCCGCTTCGACTTGGGTTCACGCCATTTTGCATGCAACAATACTAGTTTGTCGGCTGCCCACTTCGGTTTGGGGTCACGCCATTTTGCATGAAGCAATGCTAGTTCGTCGGCTGCCCACTTCGGTTTGGGATCACGCCATGTTGCATGCAGCAATGCTAGTTCGTCTCTGACTAACGAATTAACACAAATATTCCCCATTGCAATTGGTTTTGGGTCATGAACCCAATATATCCCATTTAAGAAGCTTTGGATGCGCAGTATATGTGCCTGTAGCACCGCCATCTCGCACCGAAATGGGTTTGCAAAGGAGGTTAGGAATATATGTTGAGTTTGACGCGTCCTCCATTATTCGCTACCTCGAAACATTGACAGGAGATTTGTTCACTGCACTATTTGCAGACTGTCAATTTGATGAGACACTTTTCCCAAAATTAGGGGGAGAAGTCGGTGAAACCAAATGGGAAATTTTGTGGAAAAATGTATTATTATCTCATCTTGATCCACATACCTCTATTTGAAAGAAAGAGGTACAAAAGACTATCCATTTGCAAAGAATAACATATCAAATGCCTGACGCATTTACGGACTTGAAGAGGATAACGAAATCCCACATTCACGCGGAAAATATTCCGATCCGTATTGAAGTCCCTATTGGACAAATATCTAGTGTCATATCCAATGAGTCAAATGCACGCCAGAAGCGTGGCAGACCATTAGGTTCCAAAGATCGAAATCCTAGAAAGAGGAAAAAGAACGATCTAAATGACACTATGAAAGAATCACATGAGGACGCTCATGATTTGATTAATTCCGAGATTCACGAAGAATCTATTGAGCCTGAGACTCTTGAAAATACGGAATGCAAGAATGTGAGGATCTCGAACCTCAGTCTGTGGTAGTACAAAATTAATTGAGAGCTCTCTAAGAGCCAATTATTACTATGAAGGAGAAACACAATTGAGTATTGTGCTGTAGTAAGTCTCAAAGAAACTTATTCAATTTCCAAAGTACACGCGAAAGCGATTGATTATATTGAGACTATAAAGGAAGGCTTTGATTCTCCTATTACTACAACTTGTAGCGGGGTAATTTGTATATGAAAAGCTACCCGCTTTGTTCTCCAGTTTGTACTACACAAAAGAAAGAATGCCACAATAAAGTGGATATCTATTGGTATAAAACCCATGTCATAATAAACCCGAAGTTTATTGATAAGTGCACATGTCATGGTGTAAATTTGAAGTTTACCAATATTGATAATTTAGTCAGTTGACATTCGTGTTAGCCATCTCATTTGAAGTATGATGTGCAAATTCACATAGGTGAATATTAAAGAACTAGAAAGTTCTTTACGAATACTCTTGTATCACTTGTCCTCATTAATGAACTGACCAACTAAAGAGTTCGGGTTGAAGCCCCTAAATTCTGGAAATATCAAAGGTGAATATGGGCCCATTCACCTGCCATGTATACCACATATGATGCATCTATGATATGGTTACATGCGCCATTGTTATTAACCCGCAGCCTGGCAGTGCTTGCGAGGTAAATCGCTCAGTAATCTAACTTCGAGCATAGTTTCCAGATTCTCTACTCAAGACAGTTCATCTTGATAAGTTGGTTTATATTAAAGTTGGTTTAGCAAGATAATTATTGAGTGCTGCCACTTAATAGCTAAACTGTTTCTTATGAGAACTAAGTTATATATATATCAATTTGATATACGTTGTATACGAGAGTATATTCTCCCCTCACAAGTGGTTCAAGGTCAGGAACCAAATAATCTCATCTTATTATTAATGTGTTGTGTATATTGACATGATAATGCACAAAGATGATTTCCCAAAGTTGAGGAAACAAGTTAGCTTTACTAACATGAGGGGGAGACATGATAAACACTTGAGAAAAGGTTACATGGGATGAATTATCATTTGTATATGTATATCCCCGAATATCATGATATGAACCTGAAGTTCATAAAAGGGATAATTCAATTGCAACATATTGCAAAGCATGCTATACGCATTTGCTGACCCAAAGAAAGTAACTAAATGGAAGAGGTACAATTCAAGAAGAATTGATTCCATATGAAAGACATGTAGCTTTGAACCTATAGTTCATATGCTTGAAAGTATAAAGGAAAAGGTATGTATAGTCAATTTTCGATATCTTATTTGCTTAGCATGACATGAAAACTTGATATGCAGCTAAAGTCTATTATGCGACTTATATGACTTAACTTGAAAGATTTAAGTTGCTTGAAGCATATGCAATTCTTGGTCCTGAAGTACCGCATCCTAAGTACAATTTGTGTACATATGAATCTTGCCATAACTATAAGCATGATGGATTTAAGAATGCATCTATGGAGATATTGAAGAGCTATTCCACGACATTATATGAAGATGTTCATATCTATCAAGAATGATGATTTCAAGGTACGGAATATCTATTCAAGTCAATATGGTTGATTTGTCAAACGTCTACCAAAGATCGTTTTGAAGATGATGCACAAGATTGGAATGCAAATGCTCAAGGATATAAATTGATGTACTCATTAGGGGGAGTTAATGCGCGTTGCACTCTTTTTCCCTTACAAGGTTTTGTCCCACTGGGTTTTCCTTGCAAGGTTTTTAACGAGGCAACCAATAGGCGCATATTCAAACATGTGTACTCTTTTTCCTTTCTTTAATTTTTCCCATTGGGTTTTGGTTTTAAGGTTTTAACGAGGCACATTATTGAATAGACATTCAAGGGGAAGTGTTATAAAATAGAAGTCTATTTAGAGTGAATGTCTAAGAGTTTTAGCTTGAAGCTAAGTCATTCTCCTCCCTATAAATAGAGGTGCTCTCTACCATTGTAAATCACCCCAAGTATTAATAAGAATACTTCTCTCTCTCCCTATTCTCTCTCTATATTTGCTCTTGTTCTTGAGTTATTGTTCTTGTCTTTATATTATTTCATAACAGTATTAATAGGTATCCCTTGTTCTGTTTTTACGTGCTAGTCTAATTAAGTATATGCTTATATCCAAATTACGATTTCCCAGATAAAGTTTCCTTTTGCCTTCAGTTGATGTATAGATAACGAGGTGGGTACATGGATTATATGTGAGTTGTCCCATGCCCATTTATACCGGGCATGTTTGTTACTGTTTTAGCCATTTTCTGCCTCTATCCCAAAGGAGTAGCACATGATGGAGCAATGCCCCCTAAGATCTTTATCTTAACCCTTATCTGGCATGTTGGGTGTGAGATGAAAGGTTTATTATTGTTTTCATATCTCTTCTCTATATCATTAAGCAATTCTCCTGTCAAAGTATGGTTGATTTTGGGTTTGTATATTTTGCCATGAAGTAGTAAACGTGGTAATTTCTATATTTTGCCATGAAGTAGTAGAAGATGAGATATGGGGAGAAAGAGAGGCTGATAGTACCCGAGATATGAGGGATTAGATTCTCTAAATTCCTAAATATAAGTTTAATTTGGGGAGAAGAGAAAAAATAAAAAGGGTGTAATTAAATCCCTTGATTGAAGGTATAAATTGTCAAGAATAGAATTCTAATTAGAGTGAATGTCTATCTTGTAGAGAATTTTACTTTTAAGCCTAAGTCATTTTTACTATAAATAGAGGGGTATTACCCCATTGTAAATCATCCCCAAAATTCAATAAGAATTTTTCTCTCTTCTCTGCAATATTGTTCTTGTTCTTCTATTGTTTCATAACACTTTATCAGCACGAGATCTACCGTCTCAAGAAGTTCTATTTCAAAAGCTCCCTCATGAACTCTCCTCGGGTCTGACCGAAAACCAGTCTTAAGACTATGTGGAAAAATCAGAAAAATCAATTGGTGTATGTGCTTCTCACAAAATCGCCGACCTTGCCACGTTGTCAACCCTCATCAATGCGTGGGCAGTCATTGCTCGAGCCAACACTAGTAGTTCATGTGTGGACATTCCAGAATTCGTTGCTGCTTCAAAAATTTTACCAAAACCTATTCCTCATGTTTCTCCCAACTGGTCTAAAATAGTTGAATCCAAAGTTTCCGTTGATAATCAACATGGAACTAAAAAAATTTCCTTTGATGCATCTACTATAGCGTCACTCAAGGCTAACGTCGTGAGCGACGACGTAGCGCCAAAGCACACACGTGTCGAAGTAGTGTCCGCCGTGATGTGGAAGTGTTTCATGACAATATCAACAAAAACAAGAACATCGTCGCAGTTGTTGTACAATGTCAATATCGAAAGCGGCTTGTCCCCCCCCCCCCCTGCCAAATCACTGTGTGGGAAACGTTGTTGCAACGATCACAACATACAAAGGCGAGGACGATGGTTGTGATTTATCCACCCTTGTTTCTTGTATTAGAAAAGGAATTTCAGAATTGTGTTCCAAATTTGTGGATAAATCGAGACAAGACGAGGCAATCTCGGCCATTCCCCAAGACAGATTGGAACTAGGACTTGCATTTAATGGAGGGGAGGCAGAGTTATTCATTAATAGTTGGTGTGCCTACAAATTTTATGATGTTGATTTTGGTTGGGACAAACCTTTATCGGTTAGTCAAATCGGCCTGCCAGTCAAGAATTGTATTCTACTGATGGATTCAAGAGACAGTGGTGGAATAGATGCATGGGTATATTTAAAGGAGCAAGACAGGAAAGCTTTTGAGCAAGAGCTTATTGACCAGATAGCAATTGGATCTACCAAATAGTTGAAGAACATGTTGTCAAGGGTCGTTATGGGTGTATTTGAGAACTCATCAACGACCAGCTAAACCAGTTAGCCCCGCCTACAGCTCAACCAGCAACACTGCTGCGTCCAGTTCCGCCGGAAACTAGCGACCACCCGTGTCTGCTTCTGCCTCGTCCAGCAGTAGCCTCCCCCCACTGCTTCATCCCCTCGTCGTCATGCCGCCATAGTAACGACGAAACAACCTCCATCCCACTGTCACGCCATTGACGTCTCAAATGACGACCTTCGTCGTCGACTACCCATAAGCTTCTAAACCAGACCACCACCACTTCACCATCCAGCACGCGAAGCAGCCAGTCGACCACACTACCAACAGCTCGTCAAGGTTCGAGAGAGAAGGTGGGCATCGAGGTCGTTGGCAATTTTTGTTCCAGTTTCAGTTTCCGTTAAGGTCGTTGTTCATCAAGGTCGGTCCAAGGTTCCGTCGTAGTTCCAACGCATTAGACGTCAATCACAACACGAGACTCTAACCAATTGAGAAGAAGCTTTGGGATTGAGAATAATCATCATCAAATATTCTATGATCTTCCTTCATGATTAAATTCTGGATTTAAGGTAAGTATTTTACTTTTCTCTTTCAAATTCTTGACATTCTATAATTTGATTTTACATACAAGTAAAGATGATAAATTTTTATTCCAACTCTAATGGAGTTTGAAAGATATTATAATCATACAAAGTGGTAAAAATTTCTATGCCTTGCCATGATTAAATTCATGTATGATTGTGGGTAAAGAATTAAAAATCCGTCCCATTGAATTTGCTCCATTCTCATTCACTTTAGAGAATGTGATAGCAGTATGTGATAAGTCTAAAAGAAGATAAAATTATTACCGTAAAGGTATCAATGGATGTGGACGTGACAATAGACGAAATTATAATCGTCAACATTGTGATAATGAGAATAATAAGGATTCTCAAAATAATCTTTCACTCTGTGAAAGTAATATTTGTTATCAATTTGACAATATGATATTTTATAAAGCACATATAGATGATTATGGTCCATTCATGATGTGAGTGTGACATCTAATTTATGAATACATATTCATTCTTGGAAGAATATGAACGTGCTAGTGGTAGTAAATATACCACACTCGTCTCTAGAAGGAGGTTTGAGATGATATAAGAAAATAATGTCATTATTATGGCATGAATGGTCATTGATCACGTACCTATTGTACGCCAAAATATTTCGGTAATGTGATTATTAAAGGACAATAATAATGCAAGAAACATATCTTGCATATAATTTTGACCATGACCATAATGGTAAACTTTCTCTTTAAAAGAAATATTTACTATATGGATATTGATTAATATGTGATAGTACCAAATTAATTGAGAACTTTGTAAGAGCCAATTATACTATTTTGGAGAAACACAATTGATTACCAATAAGGTATTGTATTGTAGTAAGTCTCAAAGAAACTTATTCAGTTTCAAAAGTATATGCGAAAACGGTTGATTGTATTGAGACTATAAATAAATGAAAGATTTAATATCTTCTATTACTACAACTTGTAGCGGGGATAATCTGTATGTGAAAAGCTACCCGCTTTATTCTCCAGTTTGTACTACACAAACAAACGAATGCCACAATAAAGTGGATTTTTATTGATATAAAAACCCATATCATAATAAACTTGGAGTTTATTGATAATTGCATATGTCATGGTGTAAACATGAACTTATCAATATCGATAATTTATTCAGTTGGCATAATCAGTTTAGTCATATCAATTTAAATATGATGTGCAAAAATAATAGAGAATTCACATGAATAAATATTAAAGAACTAGAAAGTTCTTTACGGGTTCTCTTATATTGTTTGTTCTCATTAATTAGTTGACCAACTAAAGTTGGGATTGAATCCCATAAATTCTGAAAATATCAAAGGTGAATATGGGGCCATTCACCTGTCACGTACACCACATATGATGCATCTATGAGATGGTTACATGTGCGATTATTATTAACCTGCAACCTGGCCGGTGCTTGCGAGGTAACTTGCTCAGTAATTTAATTTTGAGCATAATTTCCAGATTTTCTATTCAAGAAGTTCATCTTGATAAGTTGGTTTACGTCATAATTGGTTTAGCAAAATAATTTATTGAGTGCCTTCACTTAATAGCTAAACTATTGTTTATGAGAACAAAGTATCTATATCAGTTTGATATGCATTATATACGAAAGTATATTACATTCTCCCTTCACAAATGGTTCAGGGTCAGGAACTAAATAATTCCATCTTATTATCATTTATGTGCGGTGTACATTATAATTAACACCATAAGGCACAAAGATGGGTTCTCAAAGTTGATGAAACAAGTTAGCTTTTCTAACATGAGTGGGAGATATGATAAACAATTAAGAAAAAGTTACGTCGAACGGATTATCATTTGTATATCAAGATCCTCTAATATGATTATATGAACTTGAAGTTCATAAAAATATAATTCATTTGCAACATATTGCAAAGCATGCCATATGCATTTATTGACCCAAAGAAAGTAACTATATTCTCATTGCAAATGCTCATATTAAGTCCTAGAAGGACAAAATCTATGGTACGCTTAAAGCGTATAGACAAATCAGTTTCAAATAGAACTTCTTGATAAAGAAGATGAGCAAATGATCAAAGTGATCATAATAAATGAGGCAAGTGATCTAAAAGATCACATGACATAGCACTTCATATAATCTCATGAGAGATTCAGGTACCTGAATATATGAATGAAGAGATTTATATGTTATGTCTTTATGAATGTTTATTGGAACCGATATAAAATGTTCGTCGACGACATCTATCATAACGCTAAGTATAGATGAGGATCTTAAGTCTAACGAATATAGACACAAAAGTATTGGCCAAATGGAAGAGATACAATTCAAGTAGAATTGATTCCATATGAAAGACATGTAGTTTTGGACATGTAGTTCAAATACTTGAAAGTATAAAGTCAATGGTATGTGCAATCAGTTTTTGATATCTTATATGTCTATGCAAGACATAAAAAACTTGATATGCACTAAAGCCTCTTTAGATGGCTTATATGGCTTAACTTATATGACAATCCTTGAAGGACTTAAACCGCTTAAAGCATATATAATTTTTGGTCTTGAAGTACCACATGCTAAGTGCAATTTGTGCACATTTGTATCTTGCTATAACTATAAGCATGATAATGTGATAGTGAGGATATTCAAGGGGCAATATATTCATTGGAGTTAATATGGCTGATTTATTCACCAAAACTCTACCGACGTCAACCTTCAAGAAGCTAGTGCACAAGATTGGGATGAGAAGGCTCAAGGATGTGAATTGATGCTCTCTTCAGGGGGAGTTAATGCGTGTTGCACTCTTTTTCCCTTGCAAGCTTTTGTCCCACTAGGTTTTCCTTGCAAGGTTTTTAACGAGCCAACCAATAGGCGCATTTCTAAACATGTGTACCTTTTATCCTTTTCTAGAATTTTTTCTCCCATTGGGTTTTAGTTTAGTTAAGGTTTTAATGAGGCACATTACTTATTGAGTAGACAGTCAAGGGGGAGTGTTAAGAATAGAATTCTAATTAGAGTGAATGTATATCTTGTAGAGAATTTTATTTTGAGGCTAAGTCAAAATAGAGGGGTATTACCCCATTGTAAATCACCCCAAAAATTCAATAAGAGTTTCTCTCTCTTTCTCTGCAATATTGCTCTTGTTCTTTTATTGTTTCATAACACAAATAATGAATTGGGACCCTTTTAAGATGGATTGTATATATTTTATAATTAAAATATGTTTAGATCGGAAAAATGCCAAAATATGAAAATTTTTCGTAATAAGGTTGTAAATAGTGTATATGAATGAATAACATAGTTTTATATTTTATGTTGTCTTTTTTCGGAGTTGGTTGAGAAAATTCAAATGAAAGTGAAAGGCAATTAAATCTGCAAGTTACTTTCTAGATCTTCTTACTCCAACTTGAATAAATTTTATTCACAACTCTAATTTTGTAAGATATTTTCTTTCAACATCTCGGTAAGTACGCTTCAAGCTAATTAGATCGTAAAAAGCTATAGCTAATTTATTTATTATTATTGTAAATACAAATTCCCACATAATTGTTACTTTCGGAGGCAATGCTATATAGTGAGTTATGTTGACGGTCATATAAAAAGAAAAATTCAAAATTAAAACTTAATAAAATCTTATCAAAGGTTAGTAATGTTTCAACAAAGATTAACGGGGTTGGTTACATCGTCAAAATAAAATTCAATCCCAAAAGATAGGAAGAATGAACTTCAACAAAAATATCTGAACTTATCCAACTCCTTATAAATTTTTTTTTCTTTTTTTGCTTTTAGTGGGATTTTATTCATACACACCCAACACTTGTGTTGCTAGCATGTTTTTGGTTAAGGTTTGATAGGGAGAAATGATGCAGACTTGAGGGACTAGTTTCTAAATATGTAAACTTATAGTTTCTACAAGTGCAGCACTTGTAGAAACCGGACCGGTTCAGGCGGTTCCATCCGGTTCCAAACGGTTTCGCCAACGGTCCGAATTTAAAAAAAAAAAAATTTTAAATATCGGACCGTTGGCGGAACCGTTTGGAACCGGATGGAACCGCCTGAACCGGTCCGGTTCCGGCTCCGGTTCCGATTCCGGTTCTGGCGGTTCCGGTTCCACGGTTTTAATGGGTGGAACCGCGACATCACGGTTCCGGAGAACCGCTAGGCCCGGAACTGCGGAACCGGAACCGCCAGAACCGCGGTTCCGGTCCGGTTCCGGTTCCAGAACCGCCCAACTTCCAGCCTTACAAGTGCTCCAAATATATTTAAGAAGTATTGGCGAAACATAAGGGTCTCTTTATCATTTTGTCATGAAAGAAGAGTAACTTCAATTGAAAATATGGTGAATTATGAATGTAAGAAGGTGCATGTAAATAAGTGTACCTGTTTCATCAAAGCAGATGGTCATGTCAGTGTTGTGGACAATGACCCCAGCACTATCCACAATTGCTTGAGCTAGGTCTACATCAGCCTCAGCCGCAGCACGAAGTGCATCCCACATTTCTGTTAATAGAGGGAGAAAAGCTTAGGGGCCATTTAATTAATTAGCAAGTGGAGCATATATATACAAATAAGAGGGGTTGCTCTGATGGTAAGCAACCCCACTTCCAACCGAAAGGTTGTGAGTTCGAGTCTCTCCAAGAGCAAGGTAGGAAGTTCTTGGAGGGAAGGATGCCGGGTGCCGAGGGTCTATTTGGAAACAGCCTCTCTACCCAAGGGTCTCAGACCCCCCTAACTGGGATTATACTGGGTTGTTGTTGTTGTTATTGTGGAGCATATATATACACTTGAGGGTAGCAAATACCTTTCTTGCCACCATAGTGAGGAGCAGTGTCCCAAAACTCTTCCCTTAGCTGCATCAACTGACTTCTTGTTATTGCCTGTGGATGCTTCCATGGTTTTGGCTTTCTTATTAACTTTTTCACAATTCCTGTTATATATATATATGCATTTCTACATTTTAATTCAAAACTTAAGCAGAATAAACAGAGGAAATTAAATCTAGAAAAGACTGACTCTTTGGCTTGGCGTGAGACGATCCGCTACAACCCATGTTTAATTTCTTTTAGCATATAGAGTTAGACACATAAACCATGCATAGTGGTTTACAAATTCTCGATACAATTTTCCAAAAACTGCAAGGAGATGTAAGAAAATAGCAATAAGGAGTAATTTAGGGGAATGTCACGAGGTTGAAATACCATACTACGACTATGGATAATATTAAAGAGGAAAGTTCAGTTGGTAGTTGGCTCTCAATTGCTTTCTCGTGACTACGCCCATTTGTGCCCACTACACTCATAACGTAATCGTCAAATTTTCACCATTGAAGATAATGAAAATGTTGAACATAACAAAAACAATAAAAGATGAGATTTTGATCAGTTGTATGTCTGGTTAAAAAGGATTAACACTTATTCGCACTCTCGATATTTACATCAAATTAATGAAATGCAAGATATATATTTTTTTGTACATACGTGTATCAAATAATCAAGATGAAGTGATATGCATCTTCACTTTCTTAAATTACTTGATTTAATGTAAATATAAAAATTAGTATTTACCATTAAATATTTATCTAAGAAATAGTTATCCACAATAGAAGCTCTACTTGAGGTATCTAGCAGAAGGGACTTATGTATTGCATAGAAAATATAGCTGTAAACTGTACTTTGTGCATTCTTCTTAAATTAAAATAAAAATAGTTTACACACTAGCAAAGATTAGTTTATGTACATACCACCTCCCCTTATTTGCTAATTTCCTAGTGGCACAATCTGCTTTAGTGATTCACAAATAGGCATGTCATCCATCATTGTGGAAGTGAAAAAATATCACAATTGACGTGGGACAGGTAGAGGAACTTTTCATTATTTGCTAGTGATTATTACGTTAAATGACAAGAGGGGTTGCTCTGATGTTAAGCAACTCCCACTTTCAACCGAGAGGTTAAGAGTTCGAGTCTCCCCAAGAGCAAGGTGGGAAGTTCTTGGAGGGAAGGATGCCGGGGGTCTATTTGGAAACAGCCTCTCTACCCTAGGGTAGGAGTAAGGTCTGCGTACACACTACCCTCCCCAGACCTAAGGTCTGCGTACACACTATCCTCCCCAGACCCCACTAAGTGGGATTATACTTGGTTGTTGTTGTTGTAGTATCACGTTAAAACTGGCGCTGGTTTTAATTTTCAGTTTGGTTGAATTTTCAATAAGCTCTTCTTTTTTTTTTTTTTGCATTGCCGACATCAATAACAAGGTTTAATTCAGCAATAAAGGTGCTCTTTTCCAGTGAAAATTTTACTTTTGAATGTGCTGTTGTTAGAGCTTTAACTTTTTATATATTGATAGTATAAAAGAATCATGCCATTCAAAAGATACACGGCATATAGCGTCAATAATAAATGGGGTTATTAACTTGAAAAATAAGTCATATTACCTGCTACAAGAAGTTAAGATACATGGAGTATACGTGCATGCAAAACTTGTTATCCTACAATCTTGCGAAATTCATTAAATTATAACCTGGTATTAATTCAAGCACTGATAAATGAATTCATATAGCATAGGAAGTCAATAGCCATGTAATACACTTTCTTGTGAGTCGTTGTTTCATCTGCTGGCTTCATACAAACTGTGAGGCTGTTTAGTTGAGTATTTGATCATCAATAATATCACGGCTGTCATCTTTCAACCTCATAAATCACATGAATGTGTCATCCTTTTCCTATTACTTTCACTCTCCGGCAATACATACACCACTAATTCAAGATTTTTCCTCCCTCTTCTCTTTCTCAAGAAGAGTAAGAGAAAATCTGTGACTACGACCGAAGCATCCTTAACATTTTACACATGAAAAGTGAAGGTCCGCTTTGTACTACAACACAGATGACTTGCTTCCCTTTAATATTAGAGTTACAACTTACATGACAAAAAAGGTACAGCTTTAAAAGCACGTCCCTCGCTTATAAAACTAAATCCTTAGTGGCCTATTCATGAATAACGCGGGAAAGAGTCTCCATACTTGCTCCTCATGTTGTAATGAGCATATTTTGGATCCTCATAGTTTACTGGTTTCATTTCAGTAGGTTTTGCCTCGACTCCTACCTCTACACCTTTGTCTTGTCGTCGATGTTTGGTTCTTTCTTTCTGGCTTTTAGACCTCACGTGCCCGTATGGAGGAACTTCACCTGAGGTCCCGTAGTATTCTGTATACTCATGTCGTCTGGAAGACCTGTGCTTGGTTGACAAGGTAGGGTCTTTAAAACTACTAGACCTAAGCTTGGTGGGCTTTCCCTCGGGAAATTTATCACCGACAGTTGGGACCTGTCTGCTCTCAGAAGCAGGCACTGGTTCCCTCTGCTTTTGGACTAATGGGGGCTCAATTTCATCTTCAGGCATGATGAGTGAATCTTTCAATGGAGATGGTCCAGGTCTACTAAAGCTCTTGTGTCTAACATGCAGTGGAACGACATAGCCAAAAAGGGAACCCAGAGCCTCTACTGCAAGCTTGGACAAATCCCAGACAAGCTGCCCAAATGATGGCCACCCTGCTTCCTGTTCTTCTTTAACAATTTCAACAACAGGAGTGGGCTTCTCCTTGATTAAAGAAGGTTCCTGTTGCTCCACTTCCACCTGTACTTGCTGCAATATACACAATTAGGAAACAGCTTGATTAAACAAGCATATCGTTTCATATAAAGTACGAAAAATATTTGCAATATGTTTTTGAGGCCATAGTCAATCTTGTAAGCAATTGTTGAAGGATAAACAACTAAGGGATCGTTTGGTACGAGGTATAAGAAGGCATAAGGGTAATATAAAAATTTAATACCACCTTAATACTTTGTTTGGTTAGCAAACCAAGTAAAAGTTATTCCGGTGTTAATTTTAACACGGGGATAACTTATACCTTATAGAAGGTAGGGTAATTAACACAAGTATAACTTATACCTTTTTCTTAGAAATTATGCAATTGTCATTCTTAATACAACATACCAAACAATGAATAAACAACAATCCCAGCATAATTAATTCTAGCATAACTTATGCAATATAACTTATACCGACATAACTTATACCGTTATAAATTGTATATCCTATCAGAGTCTTGGAAGCAATGTGGGCCGGAGTAACTTCTAATCTTTATGCCAAGACGTATCTATATTTTATAGACTGAAATGACGTAATATTTCTAGGCAATCACAGATTTTCCTAGAAAATACAACCTCTATTTAATTTAGAACTCCATGGACATTTTACTTGATCTTGAAAGGCAATGTGGGCCGGAGTAACTTCTAATCTTTATGCCAAGACGTATCTATATTTTATAGACTGAAATGACGTAATATTTCTAGGCAATCACAGATTTTCAAGGTTAAGCTGTGGTGTGACTGCCCTTTTTGGCCTGATGATGGTATGTGTAAGTTACGAGATTGCAGTGTATGTGAATGTCCAGAAAACGAATTTCCTGAATCTTTTAGGAGACCACCGCTTGGCCTTCCAGCTGATGATCTGAAATGTCAAGAGGGAAAACCAGAGGCAGCTGTTGACCGCACTCTCGACTCTAAGGTTTTCAGGGGATGGATAGAGGTAGATAACCCTTGGACAAACGATGATGAGACAGATAATGGTAATTGTTCTATATTTATCAATGCACAGTGGAAGTTTTTTACTCTCTACATTTCTGGAATCTTTGTGTATCTTTCCAAAAATTTTGTTGGTGACTTCTCCGATTAACAACTATGTGAGGCGAAGAGCGTGCCGGAAGCCTATATCAGAGTAATCAAGGTCATGTACAATGGAGCTAAGACTAGGGTTAGGACGGTGGATGGCGAATCAGACCATTTTCCTGTGGTTATGGGGCTCCACCAAGGATCGGCGCTGAGCCCCCTCTTGTTTGCCTAAGTGATAGATGCTCTGACACGTCATATTCAAGGGGATGTGCCTTGGTGTATGCTTTTTGCTGATGATATAGTATTGATCGACGAGACGAGGGTCGGTGTTTAGTGAAAGGTTAAAGGTATGGAGACAGACTCTCGAGTCTAAAGGTTTCAAAATAAGCAGATCTAAGACAGAATACCGGGAGTGCAAGTTTGGCGCCGAGCCGAGTGAGGTAGGCAGGGACGTGATGATTGGTTCTCAGGCCATCGCCAAGAGGGACAGTGTCCGATATCTTGGGTCTGTAATTCAGGGGGACGGAGGGATTGACGGGGACGTCACCCATCGTATAGGAGCGGGGTGGTCAAAGTGGAGGCTTGCATCAGGGGTCCTGTGTGACAAGAAAGTTCCACACAAACTCAAGGGGAAATTCTATAGAGCCGTGGTTAGACCTGCGATGTTGTATGGGGCGGAGTGCTAGCCCGTGAAGAACTCTCATGTTCAGAGAATGAAGGTTGCGGAGATGAGGATGCTTAGGTGGATGTGCGGGCACACCAGGCTAGATAAGATCAAGAATGAAGTTATTCGAGAGAAGGTAAGGGTGGTCCCGGTGGATGAGAAGATGCGAGAAGCAAGGCTGAGGTGGTTCGGGCATGTTCGGAGGAGGGGTCCCGATGCCCCGGTGAGGAGCTGTGAGCGGCTGGAGAATGTTAGCGGTCGGCGAGGCAGAGGGAGGCGTAAGAAGCATTGGGGAGAGGTGATTAGGCAGGACATGATTAGAATGCAGGTTTCCGAGGACATGACCCTTGATAGGAGAGTCTGGAGGTCTAGAATCAGGGTTGTAGGTTAGGGGCTCCTAGAGTTCTTCGTACGCCTCAACCGGGGTTGGGTGTGGGCCAGCAGGGATACCCATAGATGATTTGTGTTTTAGCTTATGTCCCCCCAATGGCTGTTAGTTATGATAGTTACTGTATGATATTATTGCATGCAATTGTATTTATGTTTCTTATGTTTAGATAATTATTTACGCTATTTCTGCGGGAGTTACTAATGCTCTATTGTTATTGTTTTTGTTTTTGTCTTTGTTTTTGTTTTACGGCTGTTTTTCCTTTTATCCTATGCGTCGAGGGTCGATTGGAAACAGCCTCTCTGCCCTTTCGGGTAGGGGTAAGGCTTGTCTACATATTACCCTCCCCAGACCCCACCTGGTGGGAGTATACTGGGTAGTTGTTGTTGTTGTTGAAAGGCATCCAATGTTTCATTGGTCAGCCAAGAATATGAAAATCAACCTATGTTTTTCGGATACTCCAAATACCGCCACACCCGTATCAGATCCTCAAAAAATGCATTATGTTTGGAGGAACCGAAACACACATGCGGCATTCTAGGAGGATCCGAGCAACACAGAAATCAACAACTGATTAAGAGATTGGTGGTCGAAAAATAATCACACAACTGTAATGCAAGAAAGAAGACCATGGATCAGAATCACCCACCATCTTGGAGCCAAATCCCTGCTGGAGCATACACGCAGCATACCCTATTAAAATAGCACCAATAACCATGACAATATCTGCCACAAGTATAAGATGAAGTTAGATACAACTTAATGGAACCATCTTAATGCAATTCCATGTATTACCAGGCTGAGCAACCAGTGGTAACAACAACAACAACAACCCAGTATAATCTCACTTAATGGGGTCTGGGGAGGGTAATATGTACGCAGACCTTACCCCTACCCTTGGGTAGAGAGGCTGTTCCAAATAGACCCCCGGCATCCTTCCCTCCAAGAACTTCCCACCTTGCTCTTGGGGAGAATCGAACTCACAACCTCTCGGTTGGAAGTGGGGGTTGCTTACCATCAGAGCAACCCCTCTTGCTTACCTCTTGAGCAACCAGTGGTAAAAATCTAAAATTACACAAACAGGACAACTTAAGATAGTTAATGTTGTGTAAATCCATCAATTAATTGGTCGGTACTTATATGAGTACTGTGAGTCTAGTTGGTATTTTTCTTTCCTCATAATGCCATTTTCCCATCTTCATTACCTGAGAGGGTAGTAGAAAGTGTTAATACTTTTTTTGCTTGGATCTAGCGAGACATTCCTAGAGAGCAGGGGAAACCAAGGTAACAAGCCCTTTTCATTTTCCTCTCTCTCCCTCCCGCTCTTCAACTTTTTCTGATTGAGCCCAGAAGTCCGTTTTTCAGCAGAGAGTTTTTATATTTTGGAAGGATACATTTGGGTAGGTTTTGTTTAACATTCCAATACTACCTTGACCTATCATATGTTTAAAAACTAAAGAGCTTGTGAGTAAAATAAGTATCTTATATGGACTAACATACTAATTGATATACTTCTAATGCTGGTATGCTCACAGGGACATCCATGAAGAACAACAAGCTCAAAATTGGAGACAAATAAGTTCTAAACTAATATTAGTAAACGGATGAAGGCCAGCAGCCGATGATGCACACTCAATTCATCTATAAGAACCCATTTTGATGTCGGGCACATTCGTATTCAAGATGAAGAATTAGTTATCACCAGAAAGTGCTCAATGTCCCCCTGAAATAAAAATATGTCAGAATGTTGCTATAGGCTTATAACTCATCCCACCACATGCTTTTTGGCACCATAAAATTCTCCAACTCCAATGAGTTTACTCTAAAATTCTCGGATTGAAGTAATATTTCAAGCCAAACAGTAACTTAAACCAAATGAAAGTGGCCTAATCTTGACACTTTCTTCAAGAAGAAAAACAATGCATCCACATTCATTTTCTCATACCAAGTGGACATATCAGATAGATATCAAGGATATTGAACACTTATATATACATATTGTGAGAAAGCACGGGAGAAGAATATAACTCTTGATATTAAACATGATACAATGAGCCCTATATATAATACACATAACCTAATCTACTCCTAATACAGTTTGGACTAGAGTTCTACTATAATTAGACTTCTAACACTCCCTCTCAAGCTGGTGCATATAAATCATATGTACCAAGCTTGTTACATATGTAGTTAATACGAGGACCAGTGAGGGACTTGGTGAAAATGTCTGCAAGCTGATCAATTGACTTTACAAACTTTGTAGTAATATCTCCCGAGAGTATCTTTTCTCTGATAAAGTGACAGTCAATCTCAATGTGCTTAGTTCTCTCATGGAACATTGGATTTGACGCAATATGAAGAGCAGCTTGATTATCACACACAAGTCCCATCTGACTAACGTCACCAAATTTCAGCTCTTTGAGCAACTGTTTGACCCAAACTAGCTCACATGTCGCCATAGCCATTGCTCGATATTCTGTTTCTACACTAGACCGAGCGACCACATTCTGTTTCTTGCTTTTCCAAGATACCAAATTTCCTCCTACTAAGACACAATATCCAGAAGTAGAACGTCTGTCAGAAGGCGATCCTGCCCAATCAGCAGCGGAGTATCCAACAATCTGCTCATGGCCTCGATCCTCAAACAATAAACCTTTACCTGGAGTTGATTTTATATACCGAAGAATGCGAACAACTGCATCCCAATGACTATCACATGGCGAACCCATAAACTGGCTCACAACACTCACAGGAAAGGAAATGTCAGGTCTTGTTACTGTAAGATAATTTAGTTTACCAACTAACCGCCTATATCTTTCAGGATCGTTAAGAGGCTCCCCCTGTCCTGGAAGAAGTTTAGAATTCGGATCCATTGGAGTGTCAACAGGTTTACAACCTGTCATTCCTGTCTCCTCTAGAATATCTAAGGCATACTTCCGTTGTGAGATCACAATACCTGAGCTAGACTGTGCGACCTCAATACCCAGAAAATACTTTAGTGTGCCCAGATCCTTAGTCTGAAAGTGTTGAAAGAGATGTTGCTTCAATTTAGTAATACCATCCTGGTCATTGCCGGTAATAACGATGTCGTCAACATAGACCACTAGATAAATACAGCGACGTGAATCAGAATGCTGATAGAATACAGAGTGATCAGCTTCACTCCGAGTCATGCCAAAGTCCTGGATAGGAGCAGGGTCAGGTGCAGGAAGTGAATCAGCCGGGCCGGATGCTGGGCGAGGACGACGATGATATGTCAAGAGTGGAGTGTCTTGTGCAGGGAGTCTAGGAGGAGCCACAGTAGATGGTCCAACGTTTGGAATGGGTAAGACTTCTGTAGCGGAAGGTGAATGAGGAGATATAGTAGACTCCCTAAAGGCCGGTATGGGTAAAACCTCAGATATATCCAGATGGTCAGAATGGTCAGAAGAGGTAAAGAAAGGTTTAGATTCAAAAAAGGTGACATCGGCCGACATAAGGTACCTACGAAGATCAGGTGAATAACAACGATAGCCCTTCTGAGCACGAGAATAACCAAGAAAGACACACTTGAGAGCACGAGGAGCTAACTTATCTTTCCCAGGAGCTAAGTTATGAACGAAACAAGTGCTCCCAAAAACACGAGGGGGAACAGAGTATAAGGGTGACTGGGGAAACAATACCTCATGCGGAATCTGATTCTGGATGGGAGATGAAGGCATCCGATTAACCAAATAACAAGATGTGAGAACTGCATCGCCCCAAAAACGCAGCGGAACATGAGATTCAATGAGAAGTGTGAGTTTCAATAATGTGCCTATTCTTTCTCTCTGCAACCCCATTTTGCTGAGGGGTATAAGGACAAGAGGTCTGATGAATAATTCCATGAGAAGACATAAACTGCTGAAATTGAGAGGATACATATTCTAAGGCATTATCACTGCGAAGGGTGCGAATAGAAACACCAAATTGATTTTTAATTTCAGCACAAAAATTTTGGAATATAGAAAACAACTCAGAACGATCTTTCATTAAGAAAATCCAAGTACATCTTGAATGATCATCAATGAAACTAACAAAATAACGAAATCCCAAGGTTGAACATACTCTGCTAGGACCCCATATATCTGAATGAATTAAAGAAAAAACAGACTCTGCACGACTCTCAATACTACGAGGAAAGGAGGCGCGGGTATGTTTCCCGAGCTGACATGACTCACACTCTAATGTGGATAAACTGGACAAACGAGGCACCATTTTCTGAAGTTTGGACAAGCTAGGATGTCCTAAACGACTGTGAAGTAGGTCTGGAGGATCTGCAACTACACAGGCCTTAGAGGATGTAAGTGAGTTAAGGTAGTAGAGGCCGTCTGATTCAAGTCCTGTTCCAATCGTCTGTCCCGTACTGCGGTCCTGCATAATAAAAGAGTCATCAATAAAATATATTCCGCAATGGAGGGCACGAGTCAAACGACTCACAGATGCAAGATTAAAAGGACAGCCAGGGACATAAAGAACGGAATCTAGAGTGACAGAGGGTAGAGGAGTTGCTTGTCCAACTCCTTTTGCTTTAGTTTGAGACTCATTAGCTAAAGTAACGTTGGGAAGAAACTGTGAATACGTAATATCTGACAAAAGGGATTTATTACCAGAGATATGATCAGAAGCAGCTGAGTCCACAACCCATTGTTCAAGAGGACTAGACTGGGAAACACAAGCAAAAGAATTACCAGCAACAGAAGTATCAGGATGAGCAACAGTGGCTACTTGGGGAGACGTCTGCTTACTTGCTCGATATTTAAGGAACTCATTATACTCCCTTTCAGATACAGAAAATCCCTAGTTACCAGTAGGCTCGGTCTGAGCAACATAAGCATTTTTTGTTGGTCGACCATGTAAAGAATGGCACACATCACGAGTGTGACCAAGTTTATAACAATAAGAACACTTGGGTCTAGATCTTCCAAAACGACCTCCTCCTCGTCTATACTCCATAGTATGAGAAGCCCGATTGTCCACGGATCGGGAGACGAGGATAGATGAATCAAGTGTCTGTGATGAGCTCACTGGGTGACTTGGTGCTGCCGCAAGGCGAAGTAAGCGAGAAAATAATTCATCAACTGTGGGGACAGTCGGACTAGCCAAAATCTGATCGCGTACTGAGTCAAGATCATTAGGAAGCCCAGCAAGAGTAAGAACTAGAAACAGCTTTTGTCGTTGCTCTTGCTGCTTTGCAACGCTAGCAGAGACTGGCATCAACGTCTCAAATTCCTCCATAACTGCCTGCACTTGACCCAAGTAAGTAGACATATCCAATTCCTGTTTCTTTAAATTTGTCATCCGCGATATCACATCATAGAAACGAGATATGTCATTAGTGTATAAAGTACGAGCCTTTTCCCAAACCAAATAACATGTTTGGAATGGACGAAACAAGGGCATCAACTTGGAATCAATAGATCGCCACAAAATACTGCATAATTGAGCATCAATCTTCTCCCAATGTGCTTTAGCTTTTTCATCTCCGTCACTAGACTCCTTGGTTAGATGATCCTGAACACCTTGGCCTTTACACCACAACTCGACAGACGAAGCCCAAGCTAGGTAGTTTGAACCTCCCATTAAAGATTCTGAGGTAATCATAATACCGGAACTGCCAGAACCCTGGTTTCTAGGCCCGAAAGCATCTAGTCCCAAAGACATCGTTGGATTATTAACTGAAAACTCGCTGAAACTGAAACTGAGGACTGAAAACTGGCGCTGCCGGAAAACAGGAAGACTGTAGCTGCCGGAAAAACACTGTAGCTGCCGGAAAAATTCAAAGTTGTCGGAATTGAAAAGTAAAAATATGGATAGGCTCGGAATTCAAGGGTGAGCAAACTGTCCTGAAGAAATTCTGGCGGGAAAGTACTGTAGCTACCGGAAAAGTCACTGTAGGTTGCCGGAAAAAAATCAAAGTTGTCGGAATCGAACAAAAAATGGATGGGTAGGGTCGAAATTATATTCTGACTAAACTGTCCTTCTGGAGCAATCGGAAAAAGTGGCCGGAAAGGCCCTCACGCGCCGGCAAGTGGGCGTCACGCGCCGAGGGTCTTGCCGCGCGTGGGGGCGCGTGAAGCGTCGGTTTCCGGTGATTTTTTCTGGGGTTGGTCGGAATTCTCTCCCGAACCTCGTGGTGGTCTCGGATTTTGCACAACACCAACAGAAAAGGTAGTTTAGGTTACGGACAGCCTGTTAAGTCGCCGAAAAATTGCACGGCGACAAGGTCTTCTTCCCGGAAATAGCTGGAATGACGCACAGCTATACTATTCTCACCAAAGCTCTGATACCATGTGAGAAAGCACGGGAGAAGAATATAACTCTTGATATTAAACATGATACAATGAGCCCTATATATAATACACATAACCTAATCTACTCCTAATACAGTTTGGACTAGAGTTCTACTATAATTAGACTTCTAACACATATCATATACTATTCATAGTATTTCAAGATCAAAGAAGTCAACTATTCTAAAAGGATTCAAACCTATGGTTGATACTGAGCTGTACTGGAAGTCACAATCTTCCTGGCTGAGAGAAATTTGCCTAAGAGCAGCATTTCCTCGATCAACAACAAGTAATGAACACGTAGGCCGAATGTATATAACATCAAAGTCGCTTGAGAATTGTGCATCCTCACTTGGCCCATCCCTGTATCCTGGAACATTAGACTTTCCTCCAGCAATTGTTGTCACGCCTGAAAATAAGAAAGAAGCTTAAGAAACCTTTACTCACAAAAAAGATATTTTTTTTGCTTTTTGTTTTGTGTAAATAAGTAAAGCACAGCCAATCTCCTCTAAGGTAGGTAGTGTTGGGGGGTATGCAGTAACTTCATCCTAGTTATTTCTCGACATATAAAAGTAACCCAAGAAAAAATGTATATGTCTGTCAAAGAACTTCAAAATAAAGGCGAGATGTCACAAATAATGAGCACCTGCTTCTCCAATCTTCCTAATAGCCAAATTAGCAGTATCAGCAACATAAATATTTCCTTTGTCATCCATGGTAACTCCTTTTGGATCTTTAAAACGAGCATCAGTTGGCTTCCCGTCCACGTGGCCAGTGTGACCTTGAAATGAACCAGCTACCAATCTTGCTCTACTATCTGCACAGTCAGTGATTTATTAAGCAGTCAGCTGATAAATCAAAAGGAACTGTAGTAATTTAACCGAAGGGCAAGAAGCTTACACTGAGATAACGGGGGAGTAATTCGAACAATTTTGCTATTAAGAGCATCAACAGCAAATAGTTCACCATCATGTGAGACACGGATCTTATATGGAACAACACCAAGTTCATTTCCTTCAACAACAGTCTCAACTAAGTAGCCATCTTCAAATTGAAGAACATTCCCATCTTTAACGACACAAAAGACAAAGAAAAATTAAACATCTCCTCCAACTATTACACAATAACATGCACCCACAAATTAACATAATGCTACTGGGGTTTACCTGATTGGGGAGTTTTAGAGGTGGACCTAGACCATTTGAGTAGAGAATTCAAGTGCTTTATCAACGGCCCTGAGTTGCAAAAATTCGCAAAAACCATAGAACCATACCCATAACATTAGCCCAATTCCAGCATCAAACGACAAAAAAATAATCAGAGCATGGGTCTTACCAGCAGGGGCAGCGGCATGTACCTGAAATTGAAAATAAGCAATAAAAAGAGCTATTAAAGTGAAAAATAAAAGGGAATTTCTCATGGCTGTTAAAATTCCCAAAGAGGACAAAGATCAGAACAAACGATGAAAGCTTCTATGTTGCTTTGGTAAATTTATGAATGGATCTATAAAAAAAAGTACAGCTACATGTTGTATGAATCACATTGATTTTGCTAACCATAAAAGCCTAAGCTGAGCTCTCAGTACTGTTTGTTCAGTTGTATTGGTAAGTGCAGTACTTTGAGGAAAATATAGCGAGTGAGGCAGACAACATTTTTTATTTACTTTAATTAAGTTTAGTGGCTTTAAATTTCTATAGTATTTTTTTTGGAGAAAGTTAATTTATCGAGGAATGACAGGAGAAAATTGGTACGTGTAAAGTTCATTTTTTCAATTAAAAAGTACTTTTGCTTATAAAAATAAATAATATTAGATTCTCTATGCTAATTGCACTGCTAGGAGTCGTCGTTTCACGCGCCTGACTTTATTGTTGATGAGGCCCAATATTCATATGGACCTCTAAAATTAAGGGCCTTCTAAGGGAGCTTTGCACAAATAGGATCACTTCAGGATGGAAGCAAAGATTATTTTTAGCCTGCAACTATGATTATTTATATTTATAATTATAAAAATATATAAAATTTATATATTTATTATATAATATGCAAATATATATGTATATACATATATATATATTCTAATATTATTTTAAAAACAGTTATACAATATTATTTTTTTATATTCGTAATTATTTAAATAAGTTTTTATAAGAATAAGTTGACGGGGCATACCTTGCTCAAAGTTACGTCGGGGCGAGGAGAGACGTAAATTCAAAAAATTAGTTCAAATTTTTGCCAGCAAAACTTTTAAAATCATAGACAATTTCTAAAGGGAAAATTTCACATAACAATAATTTGGCTCACTATTTTTCAACTTTATAATTTATATTTTAGTTTATAATTAATTAACTTTAAAAAATATTAATATTTAATATTCAATTCTAATAGGTTCTCAAATTGCTATTTAAAGCTTTTAAGTTAATTTTCAAATTAGTAACTCTGACTCAAATATTAGTTCAACAAACAAAATCCATTTTGGTGGTGAAACTTAGATTTTTAATAAGCTTTAATATGTGAATTTAAATTTCGAGTTTGATTGTGTAAAAAAATTAGAGTGGGGTGTTATTTAGACTTGTTAGAAATAGTATAAGAAAGTTTGTATATAAAATTTGAAGTTATTTAAGGGAGATTTAGGCTAGTTTTGAAAAAAAATTGCAATTGAAATCGTTGAAGAAGTTCGTCTACAGACACTTGAATAAAGTTGTATAAAAGTGCATAAAATTGTATAAGATGTGTTTTGTACACTCATATACACTATAATATATAATTATACAAAAAATTGACATCGTCTTTTTCTTTGCGTCTTTTCTTAAATTTAACTCAAATCTTGCTCAAATCACTTCAAATTTAAATTTTGAACTCCTTTTGATATTTCAATCAATTGGAACAGCACCCAATCCAAATAACTAACAGACTCAAGAAAATCTATATTTGAAAACAAAGCTTCGAATGATCTTCAATGGTAGATTTTTACTCTTCAATTTTCTTATAATAGAATCAGGTGACACGGCGAGAAGCAACAATGGCGGATGGCCTCTTGAAACATACGTAGAAGATGCGAGAAGAAGAGAGAGTGAAAGCAATGGATGTGAGAATACATATTTAACTTCATAGTGTTTAGAAGCAATGGTTGTAAGAATATAGATTTTGAATTTCCTAATGCTTTTAAAATATGTACAATATAGACTAGATTGGGTAAAACTTAAAAACATGGACGATTTTTTATTATGGTGTGATGTCATGTATATTTTCTTGTAACTCTTTCAAATCTGAAGTAGTCCTCCATTGGGCCACTACGTTCCGTAGCTTAGGACCAATTTGAGGCCTATTTTATCGATTCAAGATTGGAATTCAAGGTAAAATTTACGTGGGGGTAGTCACTTTTAAAATGGTATTTACTTTTTATTCAACATTTTTAATGCTAAGCAAAATTAGCCACTGATTTATTAAAATTAATATGAAAAGACGGTGTTACCCTTTCTTCTATCTCTTGACCCTTCCTTGGCCCAACACATCTTCTTTGCTTAAGTGTCAAAAGCCCTTGCTCTTTGTTCCTTTTCTCCTCCTCGAAATCTGTCAGGTGAGCTCATCTCACTAGCTAACCCAGTTCCCTCTCTCTCTTTCTTGGGGATTTGGTGACAGACTATACAATTATGACGACACGACCCGTCGTCACGTGAGTTACCGCTCCATTTTTCTTCTTCATGCTTCATTATGAGTGTTTTGTGTAAACGAGTTGATTTGGATTGAATTGAGAAGGAAATGAGACACTTAGTCTGTTTAAGGAAGGCTTATTTTGGAAAAGTCAATCGGACATTGACTTATGTGCTAGGAGGCTCGGATGTGAATTTCGATGATTTGGTAGCTTTTCGGGGAATTATTTTTGACCTAGGAGTATGATTGGAAGTGACTTTGGAGATCCGGTGTAGAATTACGCTTGAATTGGCGAAGTTAGTATTTGGCGAATTCCGGTTGGTAGTTGAGATTTTGATCCGAGGGTCGGAATAGAATTTCGAGAGTTGTTGTAGCTTCTTTAGGTGATTTGGGATATGTGTGCAAAATTTCAGGTCATTCGGAAGTGTTTTGGTTGGATTATTGATCAAATGCGTGTTTCAGAAGTTTTAGAAGAACTTAGGTTTGAATCTGATGTAATTTAAGGGTTTTTGTGTTGTTCGATGTGTTTTGATGATTAGAGCAAGTTTGAATGATGTGTTAGGATGCGTTGATGCTTTTGGTTGAGGTCTCAGGGGCCTCAGGGTGATTTCTGATGGTTAATAGGAAGTTTTGGTTTGTGAACTTAAGAAACGTTGCAGCTGCTTCTGGTATTTTTGCTTCTGCGGAATTGGGACCGCAGAAGCGGCATGTACCACAAGTACGAATTTGGTGACCTCATCTGCGGAGTCGTAGATGTGACAAAAGGACCGCAAATGCGGTATTCGAGATTTCCTGGGAGATCCGCAAAAGCGAAGATATTTCCGTAGAAGCGGGATTCGCAGATGCGGCTAAGGAGCCACAGATGTGGGAATGACTGGCCAATGTTGTTTAGTTTCTCCTTTGCAAAATTTTAAAGGGTTTCATCTTTTTCACTACGAACTTGGAGAATTTGGGCGAGTTGGAAGAGAGAAATCAAGGGACTTCTTTGAGGTAAGGATTTCTGAGTCTAAAACACAATTCTAAGGTGTTATTACATGAATTTAGACTGAAAAACTAAGGAATTTAAGGAGTTAGAATTGGAGTTAGGGCTTGAACTTAAGAGAGTTAAGAATGGGGATGTGAGGCGGCATTTGGACTCCGATTTTGGTAATATTTATATGTATAGACTCATGGCGAGATAAGAAATCCGTTGATGTTAAATTTTCTAAAATTCAAGAAGTGGGCCCAGGGCTCGGGTTTTTGCCAATTTTGGGATTTTGATGTTTTTCGATTATTTTTGATTGAGTATTGTTCCTTTAGCCTATCATGACGTATTCATTGTGGTTTTGATTCGACGCACGAGGAGGTCGATTCAAAGGCAAGGGCATAGCGAGCTATGATTTTGGCTGGCTTGAGGTGAGTAATAGATATAAATGTTGTCCTGAGGGTTTGAAACCCCGTATTTGCACATCGTAATACTATAATGAGGTGACTTGCACGCCGGATAGCGAGCGTGAGGTAGAGCACCGTTGGGAATTATGACTTGGTCCGTCCTGGTAGATGAATATAATGCATATTTAACTGCAATTCCTTATTATTATTATTATTATTATAATTTGAGCTGATTACTATATTTGAGCTTCGTGCCAACTGATTGAATCCTTCGAATTGCTATTACTGGTTTCTTACCATTTTTACGTGTTATTGAACTCAGTCCTGGCATTTAATACTATTTTCAAACTCATGCATATTTTCTCAGACTTGAAACTTAAATAATATATTTTTAATGAAGTTTGGACTGATTATTTATATAGTAGTGTGCCTGATGGGCTTATGTGATTTTTGGACTGAGCATGGGATCGAGTTGCGCGCCGCAGCGGTTTTGTATTGATATTGATATGCGGCCGAAGGTCTAGTTGATGCCACGAGATGGCTTATATTGCGCTTGGGCCGTAAGGGGCTCCTCCCGGAGTCTACACACCCCCACTAAGCGCCGCCGATGATAAATAAAGGGATCAGGCTGCACGCCGCAACATGTACTAGAGAGTATCGGACTATGTGTTGCATTTAATATTTTCATGTAATTACTTACCTATATGTTGTAGCGTTTCCATGATTGTTGTTATTGTTTTACTGGTTGGATATTATCTGGTTCAGGTTACTGTATTTATAGAATTACTTTGTGCCTATTGAGGATTTCTTATTTTCAGCCTTTATTTATGTTTATTACTCACTAGGTTGGAGTACTCACATTACTCGCTGCACCTTGTGTGCATATCCAGGTACATCTGAGGCTGGGTGAGGATTTCTCTACCGAGCAGTTTATTCGGGAGCATCAAGGTAGCTGTATGACGTTTGCAGTCCTGATCTTTATTTTACCTTATTTTCTTTATTTTCGCAATTTCTTTAGAACAATATGTAGTAGATTGATACTCAGATATTAGGGGCTCATATTTGTGACATCGGATTCCCCTGGCTGTGTAGTTGTTTTCATTACTTGAGATTCTGCATGTTTTAGTTTTATTTTAGGCTTTCAGTATTATGACTTATTAATTTATTTGTGTTAATTAATTCGTGAGCTATATAAAATGGTTAAGGTTATTAAATTGGTCGGGCTTGCCTAGCAGTGTGTTGAGAGCCATCAAGACCGGGGTTGGGGTCGTGACAAGTTGGTATCAGAGCCTAGGTTACTTGGTCTCGCGAGTCATGAGCCAGTTTAGTAGAGTCTCGCGTATCGGTACAGAGACGTTTGTACTTATCCTTGGGAGGCTGCAGAATCTTTAGGAAACTTCACATTCTTGAAAACCTTGTCGTATGGCTTTGTTGACCTGAGAACTAAACTTCTATTACTCTATTCTCTCACAAATGGTAAGGACACGAGTTACCAGACATGGCAAACGACCACCAATACCACCTACTAAGGCCACCATAGGCTATGGACGCGGTCGTAGTCGTGGCAGAGGCGAGTAGTCGAGGCAGTGCCTGCTGATCCACCAGTTGCCCCAGCTCAGGATCAGGCTCCAGCTGCAGACACACCAGCAGCACCTGTTCAGGCACCAGCTGTGCCTATTGTGATTCGAGGTCTTCAGGAGACCTTGGCACATATATTATCAGTCTGTACTGGCTTGGCTTAGGAAATTTCAGTTACCACGGCAGTAGTAGCTACTTCACAGGCCGGGGGAGGAAATTAGACCCCCGCTGCTCACACACTTGAGCATGTGGTGCAGGGACTATAGACACCAGAGGCACTTCCAGCTCAGCAGGTTGCATCAGTTCATGGCTTTGTGGTTCCAGCTATGCCAAACGATGAGCAGCATTGTCTCGAAAGGTTCATGGCTTTGTGGTTCCAGCTATGCCAAACGATGAGGGCGAGGATGCCCAGGTTTTTCTTGACAGGTATCAGCGTATTCTTCGAACATCAGGGATCCTTGAGTCGAGTGGTGTGGCATTTACCACCTTTTAGTTTACCAGAGCTGCTCTTACTTGGTGGGAGGACTTGGGAGGCGTAGGTCGGTCGGTGCAGCACCCCTTTCTTGGCAGCAGTTCTCTACTCTTTTCCTAGAGAAGTATGTACCTCAGTCCCACAGAGAGGAGCTGCGTAGGCAGTTTGAGTGGTTGAAGCAGGGGGATATGACAGTGACTCAGCACGAGATAAGGTTTTCAAAGTTGGCCCGTCATGCTATATGGATAGTTCCATTAGATCATGAGAGGATTAAGAGATTTGTGGATGGCCTTAACTACTATCTCAGTATTTTGATGACTAGAGAAAGAGTATTGGGTAATAAATTTGAGGAGGTGGTTGATATCGCTCGTGAGATCGAGTCAGTTCGCCGAAGAGAGTGAGAGGAGAGGGAGGCCAAGAGGCCTCGTGGATCGAGTAATTACAGTGGTGCTCCTTCGAGGGGCCAGTTCCAGCATGGTAGAGGTCGCTCTTTTAGGCCTGCTCAGTCGGATCATCCAGAGTATCGTGGGGGATCTTCAGGTCGTGGTCATCATGGGTCCCAGCAGGGCCATACTTCACTCAGCCCCCTCCCTGTGCAGAGTTCATCTCATGCCCTATTAGCTTAGGGGTTTTCTGCGCTGAGTGCATCAGCTAGTCACTCTGGTGAGAGGGGTTCCCTTGAGTCCCCATCTCCGGCACCGGGCAGCTGTTATGAGTGCAGATAGTTTGGTCACTTCAGAAGGCAGTGCCCTCGACTTTATGGCAGAAAACATTAGCGGAGGGGTCATCCCTCAACTTCTGCTCCAGCTACTTCATCACCCACCAAGCCATCTAAGGGTGGAGATCAGGCAGCCAGGGGTCGCCCTAGAGGTGGGGACCAATCAGGCAGCGACCAGGCTCATTTCTATGCTATGTCGGATAGGACAGATGCCATTGCTTCAGACGCTGTCATCACAGGTATTATTTCAGTATGCCATAGAGACGCCTCAATATTATTTGATCCTGGTTCCACCTATTCATATATGTCTTCATATTTTGCTCGTTATTTGAGTATGCCCCGGGAGTCTCTATCTTTACCTGTTCATGTGTCTACCCCGGTAGGCGATACTGTTGTTGTAAACCGTGTGTACTGGTCATGTGTTGTGATTATTGGGGGTATGGAGACCCGAGTTAATTTATTGCTATTGAGCACGGTGGAATTCGATGTTATCTTGGGCGTGGATTGGTTATCTCCATGTCATGTTATTCTAGACTGTCATCCTAAGAGAGTCACTACAGCTATGCCAAGTGTACAGCGGATCGAGTGGCGTGGTGTGACTGATTATGTCCCTAGTAGAGTCATTTCTTTCTTGAAGGCCCAGCGTATGGTTGGGAAGGGTTGTCTTTCATATTTGGCATTTTTTAGGGATGTTGGAGCTGAGACTCCTAGCATTGATTCTGTCCCAATTGTGAGGGATTTTCCTGATATATTTTCTGCAGACCTGTCGGGCATGCCACCGGAAAAGGATATTGATTTTGGTATTGACATGGTGTCGGGCACTCAACACATCTCTATTCCACCATATCGCATGGCACCATCGGAGTTGAACAAATTGAAGGAGAAGCTTCAGGAGCTCCTAGATAAGGGGTTCATTCGGCCTAGTGTGTCACCTTGGGGTGCGCCAGTTTTGTTCATGAAGAAGAAGGATGTCACAATGAGAATGTTCATCAATTACATGCAATTGAACAAAGTAACAGTGAAAAACAAGTATCCACTGCCTCGTATTGATGATTTATTCGACCAACTTTAGGGAGCAAGGGTGTTCTCCAAGATTGATCTCCGTTCGGGTTATCACCAGTTGAAAATCAGGGAGTCGGATATTCTTAAGACTGCTCTTAGGACTAGATATGGTCACTACGAGTTTCTGGTTATGTCTTTTGGGCGCCCCAGTAGCATTCCTGCACTTGATGAATAATATATTTTGGCCTTATCTGGATTCTTTTGTTATAGTGTTGATTGATGATATTCTGGTGTACTCGCGTAGTTAGGTGGATCACGCGGAGCATTTGCGAGTCGTATTGCAGAGATTGAGGGAGGAGAATCTTTATGCAAAATTCTCCAACTGTGAGTTTTGGGCTCGGTTCAGTGGCTTTCTTGGGGCACGTGGTGTCCTGTGATGGTATTCAGGTTGATCTAAAGAAAGCAGAGGCAGTTCAGAGTTGGCCTAGACCGTCCTCAGCCACAAATATTCGTAGTTTCCTCAGTTTGGTGGGTTATTATCGCCGGTTATCCTGGGTTTTTCATCTATTGCCTCGCCCTTGACCAAGTTGACTTAGAAGGGTGTTGCATAGGTATGGTCAGACAAGTGTGAGGAGAGCTTCCGGAAGCTCAAGACAGCCTTGACCACAGCTCCAGTATTGGTTTCGCTATCAGCTTCAGGTTTTTATACTGTTTATTATGATGCTTCGAGAGTCGGGATTGGTTGTGTGTTGATGCAGGAGGGTAGAGTGATTGCTTATGCTTCTTGTCAGTTGAAGTCCTATGAGAAGAACAACCCTGTTCATGACTTAGAGTTGGCTGCTATTGTTCATGCTTTTAAGATTTGGAGGCACTACTCATATGGTGTATCTTGTGAGGTATTCACCGATCATCGCATTCTTCATCATTTGTTCAAGCAAAAGGATCTTAATTTGAGGCAATAGAGGTGGCTTGAGTTGCTAAAAGATTATGATATTGCAATTCTATATCATCCGGGAAAGGCTAATGTAATGGACGATGCTTTGAGCCGAAAGGCAGTCAGTATGGGGAGTTTGGCGCATATTCCAGTAGGAAGGAGGCCCTTTGCAGTTGATGTTCAGGCTTTGGCCAATCGATTTGGGAGATTAGACATTTCAGAGTCCATCTGAGTATTGGTTTGCGTGGTTTCTCGGTCTTCCTTGTATGGCTGCATCAGAGAGTGTCAGTATGAGGATCCGTATTTGCTTGTCCTTAAGGACAGGGTTAAGCATGATGATGCCAGGGATATGACTATTGGTATGATGGTGTGTTGAAGATGCATGGCCGGATTTGTGTGCTCAATGTGAATGGATTCGTGAGTTGATATTGGAGGAGGCCCATAGCTCGCGGTATTGCATCCATTCAGGTACCGCGCAGATGTATCAGGATCTTAAACAACACCATTGGCGGCGGAGGATGAAGAGAGATGTTATGGAGTATGTAGCCCAGTGTCTTAATTGTCAGCAGGTGAAATATGAGCATCAGAGACCGGGTGGCTTCTACCAGCAGATGGTTATTATCGAGTGGAAGTGGGAGAGGATCACTATGGATTTTGTTACCAGACTCCCACGGACCTTGAAGAAATTCGATGCTATTCGGGTTATTGTAGACAGGCCTACCAAGTCCATGCACTTCATTCCGGTTTGTACTACTTATTCTTCAGAGCGGCTGGCAAAGATTTATATTCAGGAGATTGTTCGATTGCATGGTGTCCCTATTTCTATCATATCAGATCGGGGCACTCAGTTTACTTCTTAGTTTTGACAGACGGTTCAGCGAGAGTTGGGTACTCAGTTACAGTTAAGCACAACCTTTCACCCTCAGACGAATGGATCCAAGCGCACCATTCAGATATTAGAAGATATGCTACGCGCCTGTGTTATTGATTTTGGAGGGTCATGGTATCGATTTCTACCGCTTGTAGAGTTTGCCTATAATAACAGCTACCAGTCCAGCATTCAAATGGCAACATATGAGGCCTTGTATGGGAGAAAATGTGGATCTCCAGTTGGTTGGTTTGGGCCCCGGGATGCTAGATTGTTGGGGACAGATTTGGTTCAGGATACATTAGAGAATGTGAAGGTGATTCAGGAGAGACTCCGTATAGTAGAGTCAAGGCAGAAGAGTTATGTGAACAGGAAGATACGAGATGTATCCTATATGATTGGTGAGAAGGTTTTGCTGAAGGTATCACCCACAAAGGGTGTTATGAGATTCGGAAAGAAAGGAAAGTTGAGTCTGTGGTTCATTGGGCCTTTTGAGGTACTTAGGAGGATTGGGGAGGTGGCTTATGAGCTTGCCTTGCCACCTAGCTTGTCGAGCGTGCATCCAGTTTTCAATGTTTCTATGCTCCAGAAGTACATTGGGGACCCGTCCCATGTTTTGGATTTTAGTACAGTTCATTTGGAGGGTGATTTGACTTCTAATATAGAGCTAGCAGCCACTTTGGATCATCAGGTTTGAAAGTTGAGGTCAAAGGATGTTGCTTCGGTAAAGGTACAGTGGAGAGGTCGGCCCATGGAGGAGGCTACCTGGGAGACCGAGCGGGAGATTAGCAGATACCCTCACCTATTTGAGAGTATGTTTCTTGACTCGCTCGAGGACGAGCGTTTGTCTAAGTTGGGGAGGATGTGACGACCCAACCCATCGTCACGTGAATTACTGCCCCGTTTCCCCCATTTCTAGTTCTATATTCTTCATTACGAGTATTTTTTGTAAACGAGCTGTTTGGATTGAATTGAAAAGGAAATGAGACACTTAGTCTCTTTAAGAAAGGCTTGTATTGGAAAAGTCAACCAGATGTTGACTTATTTACTAGGAGGTTCGGATGTGAATTCCGATGATTCAGTTAGCTTCGGGGGATGATTTGTGACCTACGAGTGTGATCGAAAGTGATTCTGGAGATCTGATGTAGAATTATAGGTCATTCGGAAGTGTTTTAGTTGGGTTTTTGATCGAATGCATGTTTCGGGAGTTATAGAAGAACTTAGGCTTGAAGCCGATGTAATTTGATGGTTTTGGTGTTGTTGATGTATTATGATGATTGCTGCAAGTTTTAATAATGGTTTAGGATGCGTTGATGCTTTTGTTTGAGGTCCCGGCGGCCTCGGGGTGATTTCTGATGGTTAACGGGAAGTTTTGGCTTGTAAACTTAAGAAAAGTTGCAGCTGCTTCATGTATTTTCGCTTCTGCAGAATTGGGACTGCAGAAACGGTACCGGAGAAGCGAGAAGTGAGCCGCAGAAGCGGCAAGTACCGTAGGTGCAAATTTGGTGACCACATCTGCAGAGTCGTAGATGCCACATAAGGACCGCAGATGCGATATTCGAGATTTCATGGGGCATCCGCAAAAGAAAAGATATTTCCGCAGAAGCGGGAGTCACATATGCGGTTGAGGAGCCGCAGATGCGGAAATGACTGGTCAGTGTTATTTAATTTCTCCTTCGCAAAATTTTAAAGGGTTTCATTTTTTTCACTACGGACTTGGAGAATTTGGGCGAGTTGGAAGAGAGCAATCAAGGGACTTCTTTGAGGTAAGGATTTCTGAGTCTAAAACACAATTCTAAGGTGTTATTTACATGAAGTTAGACTGAAAAACAAAGGAATTTAAGGATGTAGAATGGGAGTTAGGGCTTGAACTTAAGAGAGTTAAGAATGGGGATTTGAGGGGGGAATTTGGACTCCGATTTTTGTAATCTTTATATGTATAGACTCGTGGCAAGATAAGAAATCCGTTGATGTTAAATTTTCTGTAATTTGGAGAAGTGGACTCGGGGCTCGGGTTTTTGCCAATTTTGGGATTTTTGATGTTTTTTTATTATTTTCGATTGAGTATTGTTCCTTTAGTCTATCGTGATGTATTCGTTGTGGTTTTGATCAGATTCGATGCACGAGGAGGTCTATTCAAAAGGCAAGGGCATAGAAAGCTAGGATTTTTCCCGGCTTGAGGTGGGTAATAGATATATATGTTGTCTTGAGGGTTTGAAACCCCATATTTGCACATCGTAGTGCTATAATAAGGTGACTGGCACGCCGGATAGCGAGTGTGAGGTAGAGCACCGTTGGGGATTGTGACTTGGTATGTCCCGGTAGATGAATATACTACGTATTTAACTGAAATTCCTTTATTATTATTATTATTATAATTTGAGCTGATTACTATATTTGCGCTTCGTGCCAACTGATTGAATCCTTCAGGGATTGCTATTACTGGTTTCTTACCCTTTTTACGTGTTATTGAACTCAGTCCTGGCATTTAATGCTATTTTCAACCTCAGCCATCTTTTCTCATACTGAAACTTAAATAATATATTTTTAATGAAGTTTGGGCTGATTATTTATATATTAGTGTGCCCGAGGGGCTTATGTGATTTTTGGACTAAGCATGGGATCGGGTTGCGTGCCGCAACAATATTATATTGATATTAATATAAGGCCGAGAGCCTAGTTGATCCACGAGATGGCTTATATTGCGCTTGGGGCGTAAGGGGCCCCTCCCGGAGTCTGCACACCCCTAGTGAGCACCGTCGATGATAAATAAAAGGAGCGAGTTGCACGCCGCAGCGGGTACTAGAAAGTAACGGACCGTGTGTTGCATTTCATTTTACTTACCTATCTGTTGTAGCATTTCCATAATTTTTGTTATTTGTTTACCGATTGGATATTATCAGGTTGAGGTTATTGTATTTATAGAATTACTTTGTGCCTATTCAGGATTTCTTATTCTCAGCCTTTATTTATGTTTATTACTCACTGGGTCGGAGTACTCACATTACTCCCTACACCTTGTGTGCAAATCCAGGTACATATGAGGCCGCGTGAGGATTTCTCTACCGAGCAGTTTATTCGGGAGCATCAAGGTAGCTGTATGACGTTTGCAGTCCTGATCTTTATTTTACCTTATTTTCTTTATTTTCGCAATTTCTTTAGAACAATATGTAGTAGATTGATACTCAGATATTAGGGGCTCATATTTGTGACATCGGATTCCCCGGGCTGTGTAGTTGTTTTCATTACTTGGGATTCCGCATGTTTTAGTTTTATTTCAGGCTTTCAGTATTATGACTTATTAATTTATCTTTGTTAATTAATTCCTGAGCTGTATAAAATGGTTAAGGTTATTAAATATATCGGGCTTGCCTAGCAGTGTGTTGGGCGCCATCACGATCGGGGTTGGGGTCGTGACAATAATTCAACATCGATCAAATTAGAGATACTGCACTATTCAGAAATCTCAAGCTTTTCTATCTGGGTTGCCACTTGGTTTATAGTTTATGTTTTCTTTGGTGTAGAACAAAATTCTAAAGTAGAGTCTTAATTTGTAGCAATTAAAAAGAGAAATAAGGTAAATAAGAGATCTTAATTAAGAACCAAGGTTTCCTAAATTTCAAAATGAAAGTTAAGGACAATAGGCCTAGTTCAAAACTTAAGGACAATAGGGCATGAAGTCCTGAACTTAGACTTACAAGCTCAAAAGTTCAGGATAATAAGTCCTGAACTTAGGCTAAGAAGCCCAAAGTTGAAGGACAATAGGTCCTGAACTTAGACTAACAAGCTCAAAAGTTAAGGACAATAGGTCCTGAACTTAGACTAACAAGCTTAAAAGTTAAAGACACTTGGTCCTGAACTTACAGTTACAAGTTTAAAAGTTAAGAACACTTGGTCCTGAACTTAGTGTCCTTAATTTAGACTTACAAGCTCAAAAGTTAAGGACAAGTAGTCATTAACTTAGAGTTACAAGCATAGAAATTAAAGACATGTGGTCCTGAACTTCAAGTTTCAAGTTCAAAAGCTAAGGACATATAGTCCTGAAGTCCTGAACTTAGAGTTTCAAGTTCAAAATTTAAGGACATGTAGTCCTGAAGTTCTGAACTTATGTAAGTTCAAAAGTTAAGGACACTTGGCCCTGAACTTTTATGAGTAGAATGGTATTTTCGTCCGTATAGGAAAAGTAAAATATTAACGCAGTGGCTAAAGAGTCTTGACATTTTGAGCAGTAACTTAAAAGCAAATACATATATTATTAGTGACTAACCGTATACTTCTCCCGAATTCATGGCCGCTCTGCTCAAAATGAAGTTGGGCTAGACTTATTCTTTGAGCTTAATTTTCAAATCTTACTACTATCTTGATTGAAAATACATTAAGCCAATCACCACAAATAGTGAAGTTGATAAACTGACAAGAACTTGTAGCCTGCTTTCCTGATGTGTATATGGTATTGGGGGTCGTTTGGTAGGGTGTATAAGAATAATGCGAAATAAGGTGAATAAATAACGTATGGATTAGTAATGCATGAGTTAGTAATGCAAGTATTAGTTATGCAAAGTATATTTTCTTATCTATTGTTTGGTGTGGTATACTAAAATTATAATGCATTGCATAATTTTTAAGAAAAATAGTTGTTTATAAATATGCCTTCTATATTCTCTAGCTTTAACCATTTTATCTTTAACTATACTAATGCATGCATTAATAGCCTTGGTATTACTAATGCCATGGTTTTCTATGCATTACGTATGCATAGGATAATGCCAAGTATGATGTATAACTAATACAAGTATTAGTTATACACAAGCTAAAAAAATCTACCAAACAAAATATTAGTAATGTATAAAGTTAATGCTTGCATTATGTTTTCTAATACCTCCTACCAAACGACCCCTCATGAACAACAAATGGATTCCTGGACAATGAAATCAAATGTGTACGATGAGTTAAACCATCATAATGGGTGGAGCTATAGTTGGCAAAAGATACTCAATTGAATAACCTTCTGCAAAAAATTATATTGTATATATGCATCAATTATAAATTATATAAATTAAATATTGAACAATCTTAAGTGAAATTTTTTATTTCGCCACTAGGGATAAGCACATTTATATGTTACATGGACTAGTTATTAAATTTTGAATGGCACCCCTGACAATTAGTATTTGCTAATAGATGTTAGATTTTGGAGTGAATAAAAAAAAATCCCGAATAAACAGTTTGTATATCTTCTAAAGGCGCTACTCAAGTAAGTGAGGTTTTACACAACGTATTGGCAGCTGGACATAGATGCGATAAAGTTCTTTCCGTGGTTTGATTCGGTATCACGTTGGAATGCATATGGTTTGTCGTCTATCTTTTCCCCACTTGCCATCACACCTTTAATCAATTCCTTGCAAAAATCACTAAATCATACATAATGAGTAGAGAGAATCACTCACGACACCCAACTGGTAGGTTAACCGTTCGATAAATTTAATCAAATCATGATGAATCATCTATATAACTTGGAATTTAGCCGTATAGTAATTGATTGACTGACTGAGTTTAAAATTTATCTTTTTGAATTTTAATCTCTACTCCTATTTAGATTACTGATTACTTTTCTTTCCTTTTTTACCACTCTGATGTCCATATCGGTATTGAGGCCCTAATTAATCCGGATTTAAGTTGCATAAGACCCATTAAATAATGAAGCACTTCCTTTCTAGAATTTATTCTGGAAGCTTAAATTTGATATCTTTAATTAATGATGGATGGATCATATTCATCTCAGCCCAATTATTGGTGGTATCGTTGAAGGTAGAGGGGGGGATGGGTGAATTGTTGACTATTTAAAATTTAGTCGACTAACACAAGTATTAGTTGACTGACAACAACACATAATGAAAGTAAGCAGTAAAGAAAAGTAAATAATACATAGAGATTTATACTGGTTCGGTACCATTGTGGTACTTACATCCAATTTTTCTTAGGTCACAAGGGTTCACTTAAGATCTTTGAACAAAGTTAATACATATGATTTTTAACGCGTTCACCACCAATGAACAATATCAACACTTGAGTTCAAAATAGTTGACACAATTCTCTTCTGTGTTCTAGATCTCCCTATCTTTTGAGACACTGATAACTAAGGATTGCAGTGTTTGAACTAAGAAGTAGATAGACTTAGAATACAATGTGCTGTAGTTGCACAATCTTCTTCTTAAAAGATCAGCCTTCTTATAGGAGAAAAAGAGTCGTTGATTCTTCAGCACAATCAGGGGCACAAGATCTTTGATTAAGGGATTTGACCCAAGGGGTGCCTCTTCGAATCTTGTTATTTAAAGAGCCCATATTCGATTGTGACCTTCCTTGTCACAACTTGATTTAAGGAGTTGTTTACACCTGGACTAACTTAATTTACGAGCACAGTAATTGCTGACAATCTTCTTAATCCATGATTAGCAATCTGAGTTCCCTTGATTGAGGACAAGTCAATCTGCTTCTTTTGATTGATCATTAATATAGTAGCAACATCTTCATTCTTTCCTTACTTTATATTTCGAATCTAGTAGCCATCTTGCGGAGCATCTCTCTTCTTTCGTTTTTGTTTGTCCTGTAAATATAACATAAGATAATATTGTCATCATTGAAACTTAAAATTAAACATATCAATATCCCCCTTTTTGATGATGACAATCAAAAGGAGTAAATAAAGTAATTTAATAGACTTCCCTTTTAAGGAGTTGCTCCCACTGAGTTGTTGCTTCCCTAAGATTAAGTGTTGTTCTATTATGTTGTTCCCATATCTCCCCCCCAGTTGTTTACTCATATTTTCTCCCCACTTTAACATCAATCAAAAGGAAAGAGACACACACAGAGCAAGATAGAATATAATGTTCATACTAATAAGGAAGTTAGAACATTAGATCCTTCAGCAGAGGCTAAGTTAGTACAAACCAAAAAAAATTGTCTAAAAGCAAACATCAACAAAAATAAGCACAAGCAAAACATTATTTGTCATATCAACACAACCAGAGGTATTAACTTCGTCCCAGAAAGTATTTGAGGGTGTTGATCACTTTGGTGCAGAAGGAGTCATAGGAATTCTCAATATCCTTGACGAGTTAAAGCCCTGGTTCCTTGTCTCCTTGTAGCTCCTATGTCAATTCGAAGCTTGGAGACATCTGTAAATGTCTCCTTATTGCCATACCTGATCTTATCTACATGTTCTTTCATCTCCACAAGTAGCAGCTCAACTCCACCAAGGTAGTGTTGAATTTGTTGAAGATTCTGGAGGTAGTCGACTGAGAAGCTGGTTGATCAGTCTAGAAATCAACTGGAGCTGGAGCGCTTTCAACTTTGGCTCGCTTAATCCATCCATCATCACCCAGAGTGTACCCTATCATAGAAAAAGCAGCCTTATAATAAGTACTGAAGATGGGTTTGGGTGAAAAAGGTACCAAGTCTACTTTCACAACTTCCAGAATATGAGAGATAAGAAGGCCATAGGGTAGACATGCAACAGAGGAGGAAATATCCCCTGATACTCTTAAGCATACTGTCACGACCCTAGTTCGCCCTCCGTGAACATGTCGTGATGGCACCTAGTTCTATAACTAGGTAAGCCTAACAATGTAGAAAACAACACAACTTGCGAAATAATTAATTAAAACTGAACAACTAAAAGAAATCTGTATATAACTGCCGATCGGCATATAGAAGTCAAAATAAATGCAGAAGTCTATTATAACACCCTAAAACTCGGAATCTCACAATTCACAAGCTAAGGGATATATACGAGGCTCTGACTCAAGAATATCTATACAAAGGAGAAATACTGAAAGAGCTATACTTATTATAGAAAGCTGGAAAGGGACTCCTCGCTCTGTAAAGGTAGCAGATATACCTCAAAGTCTCTACCGATACGCCTCCTTCCAAGGCTGACAGAACTAAGTGGGAGTACTTGTACTTGCACAACAAAAAATATGCAGAAGAGTAGCATGAGCACACCATGGCAGTGCCCGTTAAGTATCAAGACTAACCTCGGTGGAGTAGTAATGAGGAACAGTCAAGACACCTACCGATCAATAAACAATATAATTATAGGAACAACAGGAATGATAATAAATATGTCATGACTGCACGAAATGACCAATAATGCTACTATTCACAATAAGAGAAAGGAACAACAAGTAACAATGAGAAAATAATAAATGATGATACATAACGACGACAAATCACGATCCAAATCCTAATGTCACAACACAGCAAGGGAAAAGCAAGTCCATAACTCATATCCTACAAGGATGTTCACATAGGGTCTTATTCACTCTTTCCACAATTTTACCAAGTCTCGGACAAACCACAACGCACAAAACCTAGAATTTGAAATCTAACACTTGGCATCCTGTGCCCCATCATTCCCTCAGTCATGATGACCACTAACCGACTAACTATGGCCACTCTCACATGTATAATGGATAAACGAGGGCGTACCTCCCTCCTTAGAAAATCAGGATCAATTTACCTTTAACGGGAGTATACAACTACGTGTATACTTGTGCAAGTGTTATCTACCAACTAGTAAACATGAATAGGAGAACGGACCGCACACATGATGTTTCCTCACAACTTCTGAGTGATAAAGCTCATACAGGTAAGCAACCCACAATCACAATAATAACAAAATAGAAATGCCTCCACAGGCCATCACAATTCATTACAATAAACCTTTGACATAGCCCACCTTGTTTCGCCACGTGTGTAATTAATAACATACTAAGTACTGCCTTATTTCGCCACACGTGCATCATAGTATTTCCCACCTTATTTCGCCACATGCGCAACCCACATATAAGCATCTAAACATATCCCGCCTTATTTAACCTCATGCGCAATATATATCAATAACAACAGTGACACGGCAAAGACCTCATGCAAACCTTCAACAAAAATTGCACGGCAGAAACCTCGTGCATCACAATATCAACAGTAGCACGGCAGAAACCTCGTGCACCACAATATCAACAGTAGCACGGTAAAAACCTCGTGCACCACAATATCAATAGTAGCACGTTAGAAACCTCGTCCACCACAATATCAACAGTAGTACGGAAAAAACCTCGTGCATCACAATATCAACAGTAGCACGGCAGAAACCTCCTGCACCATAATATCAAGTACAACAGCAACAAAAACAATATATACAGGAACGAAGCAAGAGAATCACTCAGGTATTTCTGTTCACCAAAAAGGCAGTACAACTAACTCACAAGGAATAACTGTAATAGAGAAATACTAACTGCAACAAGGACAACTCAACAAGGAATAAATGATAAGAAACAATTATTCCATAATACCCAGTTCAACAACAAGGAAGTTAACATGAACCAAATAACTACAATTAAGGAGGTATCAACTAAACACAGAATATCTAACTTCTTTCCAATTAAGACCAATTAATTACATGAGAGGCAGAAATAATACTTTCCAAATAAAGACGAGCAGTTAGAAATGATATGTAACTATAGAAGGGTAAGTGTTCGCAGTTAATCAAGTAAAAGTTGATTAGGCAACAAGAACAAACCAAACCGGGCAAATAAATTCTAAGTAAGACATGTATAGGTGAAACTAATAGTAGGGAACTCAACTGTACCAAGAACAACCTCATATTTGGTGATTACAAGGATGTAAGAGTCTAAAAAGGACAATTGTTCACAAATAGATCCGAGCACGCACTCGTCACCTCGCGCGCAAGGAATACAAGCAACAAAGAAGACTCAATTCCTAAGGGGAAGTCCCCCACACGAGGTTAGGCAAGATATTTAATTCGCACTAGCTAAAATCAACGAGCAACAACGTACTTACCACGAGTACTCGACTCCAAATGGCCCAAGTCTATTCAATTCAATCACACATTATAAATAACATATCAAGCAACTGATTCTACTATTCAATTTAAAGCTAAGACGCAAATTTAGGTAAAATAACCAAAATACGCCTCAGGCCAACGTGGTCAAAACCCGAGGTTCAAACCAAAATCCGGTTACCCATTCCCCCATGTACCCAAATATATAACTTGTTTTGAAATCTGACCTCAAATTGAGGTCCAAATCCCCAATTCAATTGAAAACCTAGGTTCTACCCAAAACTCCCAATTTTACCCATGAAAATCATTGAATTTAAATGGAAAACATGTTAAGTGATGTAAATGATTGAAGGAATAAGTAAAAATAGACTTAGAAATGATTTGGAAGAAGTTTTGTCCTTGGAAAATCGCCTATGGGATTTGGGTCTTGAAAGAACGGTGAACAATGGTGGAAAAACAACTAAGTATAAAAATTGTTGGGTCTCTAATGTCGCAATTGTGAATTGGGGTTCGCAATTGCGAACCCTGACAACATGTGGGAAATACGAAGCTGGGCGTACTAATTTGCCAGTTTTCGTAGTTGCGAACTTAAGATCGCATTTGCGATATGCCTAAACTCGCATTTGCGAGCACAAGGATCACATTTGCGATCAGTGCTAGAATTCCCTTGTTCACATTTGCGAGAAAATGGATCGCATTTGCGATCCTATGCCCAGGTCCAAGGCTTAGCATTTGCGACTAAAAACTCGCATTTGCAAGATTGCAATTGCAAGGCTGATCTTCGCAAATGCGAAGATCACAAAAGCGAAATACCAGATTTTTTTAAAGTTCAAAAATGCAATCCAACACCTATCCAAAACACACTAGAGCCCTCAGGGCTCCAAACCAAATATGCACACAACTTCAAGAACATCCTATAAACTTACTTGCGCAATAAAATTGCCAAATTAACATCATATACGTCGAATCAAACCTCAAAACTCATGATTTCCACCAAGTTTTCATAAAACATCAAATTCCCATTTCAAGTCCGAAACGCATCAAACGACGTCCATTTTCAACCGAACTTTACAGAAAGCGCTTAAACCATATATAAGACTTGTACCGGGAACTGGAACTAAAATACGGGCTTGATACCATAATATTTTAATCAAATTTCTATTACAATTTTCTTAATTATTTTCAGAAAATAATTTCACACAGAAATTTATTTCTCGGGCTTGGGACCTCGGAATTCGATTCCGGGCATACGCCCAAGTACTATTTTTCATACGGACTCTCTAGGACCGTCAAATCATGGGTCCGGTATGTTTGTCCATAATGTTGACCGAATTCAAATTTATTCAACTTAATATCAAAAATTAACATTTTTCTCACAGAATTCATATCTAAGCTTTCCGGCTACGCGCCTGGACTGCGCATGCAAATCGAGGAAATCCTAGATGAGGTTTTCAAGGCCTCAAAAGTACAGAATAGGCAAGAAAACAAGTAATGACTCCGTTGGATCGTCACACATATATTGATGGATCCACACAAACCAATCAAGACATTTACTATTAACCAGACAGTAGAGGACAAAGAACTGAGGGACCCAAATCTGGGAAGGAGAGTGGTGATAATCATGTGTGCCAAGAAACGGTGTTTAAAGTTAAGATATTTGGGGCCAATGTTAGGGGGATTATTAGACAAAAAAATTTTGCTTCATCAAAGGACATTCAATGTCTTTGGGCCAAGAATTTTGGACAAACACATCATACTCACTAAACTTGGCGGAAAAGATCTTTTTTAAATTGGTAGGAGTCCAAAACAATTCTAGTCCCTAAAATCATAGATTCCAGATCATCTGTATCATTCACAAAAATATTTGCATAAAACATTCTCACAGGTTCTTCATACACAGAATTTCCAAGAGTGTCAAATAAAGGGGAAAGGTGCTGAAAATCGAAAATTGCTATCATATCACAATGAAGGCGTTTCATAAGAGAGAGATTTACAAGGCATCCATAAGCCATGGATTTGACTTACAGGACTCAAATATCGCCTTTTCACTAGGGCCATAGAAGATAGCTTGTCTTCAGGACCAAACTCCAAACGTTCCACCTTGCCCTTCTTGCATGCAGTCTTTTTGAGGGTTTGCTCCATGGGTCTCTTGCCGGCCTTGTTCTGGCTAATAGGATGTTTTTTAGACGAAGCATTGCTATTGTTTTCTGAGAAAATCTAGGTCAATGGATGACTCCACATCCATAGGTTCTTTAGTATTGAGAGGTTTTTAAAACCTTTGATTGCGCCTGGTTACAAAGGAGGGATTTCTTTTGGCCATAGTGAGAAGAGTTATTTGGTAGCAAATGAAAGAAGTATCGGAGATAGAGGGGTTTTATCTAGGAGTTTGAGAAGAGCGAAGAAGCATCTTGGTTATGGGAACGTTAAGTGCAGACAGAAGTGATGGTTCAGAAGTGACTGATCGGCGGTACTTGTAATAATTGCACTTCCACAGAAAATTAATTAGAACACAAATAATTAAGGAAATAAAATATTCTGAAAGCATGTAAAATAAATTGAACACTTAAGGAAATATTTTATTTACGAATTTGGCACAATGCTAATATTTTTCCGGAGAATATAGAATCTTTCTTCCAAAAGAGGATTAGTAAAAAATATCAGCAAGTTGAGAATCAGTGCCAATAAACTCTAAAGTAATATCACCTTTTTCTACATGATCATGGATAAAATGATGTTTAATTTCTTTCTGCTTTACACTAGAATAATGCACATAATTTTTAGATAAGAAGATACTAATAGTGTTGTCACAAAAAATAAGAGTAGAAGTATGAGATAAATCATAATCAAGAATTTGGTGCATGATCCAAAGGATTTGTGTACAACAGCTCCAACAGCTAGGTATTCTGCCTTTGTCGTTGATAGTACAACACAACGTGTTTCTTGCTATGACAAGATACTAATGCATTTCCTAGTAATTGACATGTCCCACTGGTACTCTTCTTATCAATCTTGTCTCTTGCAAAATCAGCATATAAAAAGCCTCTTAAAGAGAAATTGTTAGAGTGAGCATACCATAGTCCTAACTTAGGAGTACCAATTAAATATATAATAATACGTTTAACAACAGTAAGATGGGATTCCTTAGGAGCCGACTGCAATCTTGCACATCTAAATACACAAAATATAATTGGTCGACTGCAGTTAAATAAAGTAGAGATTCAATCATCCCTCTATATATGGTTTCATCAACCATTTTTCCATTGTTATCTTCATTTAGCACGGTAGTTGGACTCATTGGGGTGCCAATAGTTTTAGCATTTTCCATCCCAAATTTTTTAATGAGCTCCTTGATATACTTCGTTTGGATGATGAAAATTCCTTTAGGGGACTGCTTGATTTGAAGTTCAAGGAAGACTGTCAGTTCTCCCATCATGCTCATTTCAAATTCTCCTTTCATAGAAAGAGAAATATTTTCACAAAGAATAGGCTTAAGGCTGCCAAAGATAATGCCATCTACAGAAATTTGAGTAATAAGATTACCTTAATTGGGTTTCTTAATAAATAGGGTTGTATCAATGTTACCTCGTTTGAGACCTTGATTTAGAAGAAAAGAACTTAGCTTTTCATACCATACCCGAGGAGCTTATTTGAGATCGTACAGGGCTTTAGTAAGCTTGTATACATGATTTGAAAAAGTGGCATTTGCAAAGCTAGGAGGTTGCTTCACGTATATTTATTCAGTGATCTAACCATTTAGGAACACACTTTTAACATACATTTGAAATAATTTGAATCCTTTGTGAGCAGTGAAAACAAGTAGAATTCGGATGGATTCAAGTCTGCCCACCGGTGCAAAGGTGTCATCATAGTCGATTCCTTCCTATTGAGAGGAACCTTGAGCCACCAGTCTTGCTTTATTCCGAACAACTTGACCTGATTCATTCAATTTATTTCTGAAAACCAACTGAGTTCGAACAAAAGATGAATTTTGAGGCTTTGGAACAAGTTCCGAGACTTTATTTTTCTCAAACTGATCTAATTCTTCTGTCATAACATTAATCCTATGAGAATTCTTTAAAGCTTCATCCACTTTTTTGGGCTCAATTTGAGAAATGAGAGCTACATGAGATTTGTTCTTTTGCAATCTCCTTGTAGTTATTCCCTCTGTAGACATGTGATTTTTGACTCTCCCCGAAATTTCACTCATTTTAGTGTAAAATATTTAATTTAGGCTTAATATAGTTATTTCAACTAATTTTGACTCATTTACATTATTTTATCATAAAATTAAAAAATACAAAAATATTTTCATTTTTCTCTATTTAATTAAGGTATTAGGTATTTTAGAAAAATATTATTTTTTATCCATTTTTATTCTAATCCTTGAAAATACCAAAAATAGTTTTATGTCATAATATAGTTCGTTTTAATTAATAAGTAATGCTTTTATAATTTTATAGTATACTGTTTTAGGAAAGAAATCAATATTTTTAGTCTTGTAAAGCTAAAGGGCCATTTTTAAATACAATTTTAGACCAAATTTAAAGCCCAAATAGCTTACCCATGCCCAAACCCACCAGTTTTGTCTCTTATTTTTAAATTCAAAACAAGACTAAAAACCCTAGTCTTCATCTTCAACCTTGATATACGAAACAAGAACCCTAATACACACAACCATCGCCTAACCCTGTCAACCAAGGACCATCGCCGCTACAAGCCAAAGCTAGTCGGAACTCCACGAGCACACACTTGAAATATGCCGCTGCCGGACAGCCCCCGATCTCCAGTCAAACACCCTCAGACGACCAGCTAACACCGACAATCATCTTTTTCTCCAGCCGCAACACCACCCACCAGATCCAAAAGACCCCAAACACCAATCCCCTTCACAGAAAATCGGCCACCGCCCAATGCCGGAAACCAACTCCCCGTCATCGTCCTTCTCCAATTCCTAGCCATATTTTCACCTTCTTCTTCACCACAAGATGACAGCCACGCGAAAGCGCTCACAAGGCATACAATACAACATGCGACTTGTTACTGCTGTGGTTGGTTTTGGCAACAAATGAGGGCTTAACTCAGAGAAGTAGATGAGGACATTCATTGTGATTGTTCAAGAATTTTGTCACCTTGTTTTGTCAGTAAATTTTAATTTTGGGACCTGATAATTGAAAAAACAAAGAAATATTTTCAATTTCTTTCTGCATTTTAATAACATAAATTCTTTTAAAAATATGGAGTTCAGTTGAGTTCGAGGTATCGTCCGCAGCCCGGTTCGTGATCCCATTTGAGTTTGATCGTCGTCTCAAGTTTTCGTTGTAGAGTTCGCTCGATTTTATCCAGTGTACTACTAGAAATTACATCAATTGAAAGTTTGATTTTCAGGTTCCATAGTTGCTGAAGTTATATATTGGAAAGCGGTATCAGGTTCAATTCTTCCCACTCTTACTTCTATTTAGGAGTCAATTTCCAATATGATATGAATAGTGTTCTTGATAATATTTTCTTTGGTTGAAGATTATTTAATGCCCATATTCAATGTTATATCAAAATTATATGCAGTAGACCCTAAAACATAGAATTAAATGATCTTGTTTTCCCTTTAGGAGTTAGTGGCTTTAAATTTTGTTCACATGGCAATAAAGCCACTATATTTATTATATTATTTCTCGTTTGATGCCCTTTAGAGTAGAGTTGGAACATATAATCAATTTGGGAATATAATATAATTTAAGCTTGATCATTTGGGGTTTAACTGTTGGAAAAGTTAAAATAAAGGTGAGCATGTAATAATTTTATTGTTTCTAGTTTTATTTCTCTTCTTTTGTTATCGCTAGGAGCATGCTTAGGCCATCATCACCTGGGTAAGCAATCTTTAGGATTTTGTTCGTTTTCAGGCGAAAGGTCGTTCCCTTTGTTAAATTTAACTAGAGAATGCCCCGAAGGATTTGTCCGTACTTTATTCCGGAAAATGCCCCGTAGTACTCTGTAATTGGAGGCCACGGCGAATATCATAGAAGAAGTAGCGTAGGTTAATTTGGATCTTTCATTTTCCTTCTTTTAATTTTCATTTATTTAGGTGGGGACGACTTCGAGCCTCTTGTATGTTTATTTTCTTTTTTATGTGTTTTCTATCTCAATCGAATATTTTAAAAGCCAATTAGGTCGAGTACGCAACCATGACTTTCACGGGACTTGGGGAATGCAAAACACCTTCTCCCCGAGTCAAATGAACCCCCTTACCCGAATCTCTTGTATGGACTTAGTTTTAGAGTATAAAATGTTTTAAATGGAAAAATTATTTTAAAAGAAAAACGGTAACCTAGCACACTGAAATCAGTGTTAGGTGGTGACTCTGAATTATTTCCTTTTAAACACACTTTTGTCACTTTCCAATTGAAAAACCATTTTCAAGCTTTACTAAATCTTTTATAAAGTTAAGAAGGTTAAGTGAAGTTTGGTTTTTAAAAAAAGGAGTGCAGCATCTCTGGCGACTCTGTTGGGGAGTTGCTGATTCGAGCTAGTACTTGATCTTGTTGGCTTTTTAAGATTTTTGATTGAGGGTTTTAAATGTATTTGTTTGCTTTATCTGATTTTTAGTTTTGTTTATGTCATTTTATTTTCCAGTTGCTTATTTGTTTACAGTTTTTTTATGTGTTATTGCTTTATAAACTGTCATCATTTTTATAACCATGGGTCTTCTTTCTGTAACAAGTCTCGGAGTACGAGTCGTGTGCACGAACCCTTTGTTGGTTCACACTTACTTTAGGAGGGGTGGCCATCGAACGCATGGCGTAGGTGGAAAGCTTGAGCAGCCACCATCGACCATACGCTTCTTCGAATTGCCTTGTTTGTGAATCTCAAACTTAGGTCAGCCTTTATGTCATTTTTATTTGCATCTTGTCATTTAGACCTAGCAGAGCTCGGTCCCAGGCACCATGTCACTTTGTAGGAAGCTTATCCAAATTTTGTCAAAATAGGCCCGTGGCCCAAAAAGACATTCAATCATCCCTATGTGATACATGTTGCATCTTTGAGGGTAAAAAGGTCATTTGGCAGATTGATGCTTGGGAAAGAAGGGTGAAAATGAAGAAAGTAGGGCCCACTCGCATTTTTCTTTCGTAGTTTTTCAAAAAATTAAAAAAAAATAAAAAAAGATTTTACACTTTTCCATCATTTTTAAATAGATAAAAAAAAGAAAAAGAAAATCCAAAAAAGATTTTACATATTTTTCAAAAATTCAACAAAAAAGAGGGAAAAAATTCAAAAATATTTTACACTTTCCCATCATTTTTCAGAAGACAAAATTTATTTTTTTCCAAACTAGTGTCATTTTTTTAGTTTTCTCCCATATCCAATCTTCCCGAACTATGCGAACCCGATTCTCGTCTCTCGGGACGAGATACGGGGGCAACCCACTTAGGGTCCGATCTTTCCTAGTGAGTCTTAGGTTCTTGGCTTCGCGGGGTCGTAACCAAAGCTTGCATATCCTGTCACTTTTGGCCGCATCGGCCATTCTTGCAAAATGGGGTTATTTTCACAAAACTTGTTCAATTATACATGTCTTTTGATCTTGAGTCCACATCTAGGTGTCATATTACTTTAAGGTCCGTCCTTATTGAGTATGCATCTTTAGCCACTTCTGGCAATATCGACGGTTTTTGCAAATTAGGCCATTTCTGCAAATTGATTTTGGGCCAAGATTATTGGAAGTTTTAATCCATATAAGCTTTAGTGAGGTATTTCCATATCTTTGAGGTGGCCTATGTTGAGTTTGCATTAATAGCCTCTCTTGGCCATGTAGGTTAATGTTTAAAAATAGCCCAATCATGTCTTGCATGTGTTTAATAGGAGGTGTGGTCTCTCACATCTCGAGTCATTTACTCTGTTTTTGATTTTATTTTTCTCATTCAGGTATGGATTCATTTACCAGAGCTCAAGCACGACAAATACCCCAGGACCATCACATTTGGGGAGCTGTTTGAGGAGACTTTTTATTTTTGAGGTTGTTTTATATTATTTTTTGCTTTCTAGTCTTGTATTGAGTATAGTTGAGTTTGTCAAGTCTCGTGTCATCACATTTCTTGTTTTGTATTTAAAAAACGAAAAAATTATAAATGAAAAATCCAAAAAAAGTTTGTTTTTTTAGTTTTTTTGTCCATTACTTTTCCAGAACTTCGCTTGATCTGATTCATGAGGGACATGATACGCAGGCAATATATATAGGATTAGATCAAATCATTTTTTTTTTAAAAGGGCAACCAAAAAAAGAAAAAAATAGAAAAGGAAAAAAAGAGATAAAGTTGTGGGATGTGAAAAATGAGAGGAAAGAAGGAGCGACAATTAAAAGAAAAGAGATGAAGGAAAATAAGTAAGCCAAGCAGTGTTAGAAGTAAAATGAAGAAGGAAATGGGTCAAGAAGAGTGAAATTGGGATGATGCCATATGACATTCGTACCCTCGAAGCCATTCTACAACTGTCAATTGTGAATAGGGGGAATTGCACGCAATGTAATATTTCTATCTGATAAATGCTCTAATCCTAGCATGTTGGCTTTTTTTGCCCCTATTTGTTACTTTCGTATTTATTATAACAGAGGGTTGTTAATTAGTGGCATTTTGGTGATTCGTCCATACAACACCAGAAAGCACAAGTCAGTCATGGCTAGCAAAGAAACAGATACTGGGGTTGTACACCCACCAAAGGAGTCTGTGGAGTTGGAGTTTGAATTGAAAGAGGAGGTCCAAAGATTGAAACAACATATGGTGGAAGTGTAATAGACCTGGATTAATGGACATCCTCCAGCTTCATTCCTTACCAACTATACAGAAAACCATGAATCTTCTACCGCTATCCCAATCCCAGATTCCCAATACTGTTGATCTTTCCCTTCAACACGCTCCGGGCTTCACCCCTTGCAACTCCTACCCCCGCACTTGGTCCTAATTTTTCCATGCATCACCAGCGAAAACAACCCCATACCCTGCTCAAGTTTAGGAAGCCAAATTTACTTGGGTCAGTACATTTTGTGGGGAATATGCGTGGTGATAGAGAATATGAGAATCCTCTTGGAAACTTGCTGGCTGAAGTTATTGATATGGAAATCTGTGAATGTTTCAGTAATTTTGATGTGCAGTCCAATGGCTAAGATATCGAGCTTGGTAATTGGAAAGATACTCCTTTCTTGGCTAGCCATGGAGGAGTTTTGGTGGTTTGTTTTGTTGTTATTTCTATTGTCCAGGTTATTTTAGAGTTGTAATCCGGATATTATCTTATGGCCCAAACTCTTCTTCTTCTTTTCCCTAGTTTATTTTATTGTAGTAACTTGTCTAGTGTTATATAGGATTGTTCTGGGATTGTAACTCATGTCCATTTGCTTGTTTTATTCAAACCCTGTTCACCATATGTCTAATGCAATCTCTTGTTTTTTGTTCATTCTAGTCAGTTTTGTTTAGGTCATTTTTCCCTTTATAGTTTTTTTTCACACTGACTCTAGTGGCACGACATGCACACAAAATTGTCAGCCTGGTCTTGAAAGTTAGTATAATCATGAAGCAATGACACAGTTTTGAAGATGATAAAAAGAGTCATTTGAGGAAAAAGTAAAGATTCACACATTTTAAGAAACCTGAAGCTTGAATCGAGTGAAAGTGAGGCAGTTAGTTTGGAAGTCAAGGGTTGATAAGGGCATACAGCAAGGAAGTATCTTTCAAGCAGTTTGAGGTAAATCAAGCAGTGCTGAAATGCATTCTTCTACATCAAGATAGGGTTGAGTTAAATCTGCTTCGAACTGGCAAGAGTCATTCATTGGGACAAAGGTATTGCCCATTGGCACTTTTTGTTTGTTTTGATGCCATCAATAGATACTGCGTATAATTTCTTTGTTTATCTTCAATTGCATGTTTGTACTTGACATTTTTTGAGTTTGGTATGGCGAAGACATTTTATTCTGCTGCCCAATTTGAGCCCTAATTTTCTTGTTTTATACACCTCTTTTGGAATCAAAAATAGAATTAGGAACTAGAAAAAGAAAGTAAAAAAAAGGAAAAAAAAAAAGGAAAACAGAAAAAGAAAAAAAATACAACTTTGTCTTTTGAATTATGTTCGACTTGATTTTTGTCACCACAAGATATGTAAGCAGCCTTACGATTTGGTTCACTAAATAAAATATTTCATAATTCCCTAATATCAATACTGGAAAGATTTTATTAGAAATCCCATCAAAAAAGCAAAAAAAAAAAAAGAAAAGAAATCCCTCAACTCCAGGAAACTAGGGCAGAAGTTTTAATTTTGGCAAAAGACCTGATTCTAAAAGTTGTAATGTTGAACCCTTTCATCTTATATTATTTTGAGCCTTCATGCCACCCTTTCTTTCCAACCCTGTCCAAAAGCCTACATTACGGTCCAAAGAAAGACCTTCTGACCAATCTTTGAGGATGCCGAATCAAATGTGTGGTAAAAGCATGATCTTTCTATATCACGTGTAAGACCTTGTTCTTAGCAAAAAGAGAAAAATGATAACATGAGGGAGACTTATCGGTAAAAATCCTCAAGGGACTATAAGACGACGGTGAGTTGAGAAAAGGGCAAAATGAGAGAGGCTTGATGGTGAAAACCCTTCAGGGATTAAGGACCAAATGGGACAGTTGAAGCGCTGAAGCCCAATTTTACAACGAAGAGGTACAAGAAGAGTGGAATATTAGACTTGCTTGAGAGATTATGCACTTAATACAAAGGTGCATGTCATGGTCATTAGAGTTGGTATCCATATCTGATAAGTTTCTACTTTGTAATTTTCTTGTTAGATATCATCTCTTTCTCCTGTCCCTTATTTTGTTCCTCTAGTTTTGTTTGAGTCCCTTCTTGAGTTTGTTTGGTCAGAACGAGTGAGAAATGACTTCAAAATTTACTACCAGCTTCCCAATTGCACAAAATTAATTTTGCTAGCACATCAAAGTGGCATAAGCCATGGAAAAGTGGTGTGTGCACTGAGTTGGTAACAATCAACATGTTGTGGGATTCATTGAAACACAAATGTTCGGTAAATGTCAATTCATGAGCAAATGCAACAGATAGAGGATATTGGGATTGAATAGAGCAGAGGTATTTTCTATGATAATGGTTGAAAGAAAATGGTTAGTCGATAACATGCAAGGTCTTCCAAGTTGAAGTCAAAGTTATCTTGGCAAGTGCAGAAGCAGTCGCCCTCAAGGTCAAGTCCACAAACTAACTACCACATTTAAACTCACAAGTTTTCTTTGTTTGAAAAAAGAACAAAGCAGTGCAAGCAAGTTGGTTCAAAAACAAGAAAGAAAAAAAGAAGAAAAAAAAGAATAGAAAAGAAAAGAAAGGAAAAAAAGAAAAAAGAAAAGGAGCCGACAAAGGGAAGTTTCTCAAATCTTTGTCGTTACCTGTCTTGCTAGTGTGCATAAAATATTTCCATTGCTCTTCATATTTTTCCTCTTAGGATAAAAAGTCCTAGTCTGATAGATTTTCCTCATAATCAAAATCTCAGTTTGATGAGTCTTTCTCCTAAGATAGAAAACCTAGTCTGATGAAATTATTTCCTAGGATCAAAGTCATATTCTGATGAATCTTTCTCCTAAGGTAGAAAACCTAGTCTGATAAATTTTCTCCTACGATCGAAATCTTAGTCTGATGAATCTTTCTCCTAAGATAACAAAAGACCTAGTCTGATGAACTTTCTCCTAGGATCAAAATCTTAGTCTGATGAATCTTTCTCCTAAGATAGAAGACCCAGTCTAATAAATTTTCTCTTAGGATCAGATCTTAGTGTGATGAATTGTTCTCCTAAGATAGAAAACCTAGTCTGATGAACTTCCTAGGATCAAAATCTTAGTCTGAATCTTTCTCCTAAGATAACAAAAAAAAGGACCTAGTTTGATGAATTTTCTCCTAGGATCAAAATCTTAATCTGATGAATCTTTCTCCTAAGATAAGTAAACCTTAGTCTGATGAATTTTCTCTTAGGATAAAATCTTAGTCTGCTGAATCTTTCTCCTAAGATAAGAAACCCAGTCTAATGAATTTTCTCCTAGGATCGAAATCTTAGTCTGATGAATCTTTCTCCTAAGATAAGAAACCTAGTCTGATGAATTTTCTCGTAGGATAAAATCTTAGCCTGATGAATCTTTCTCCTAAGATAAGAAACCTTGTTTGATGAATATTTTTCTAGGATCGAAATCTTAGTCTGATGAATTTTTCTCCTAAGATAAAAGACCTAGTATGATGAATTTTCTCCTAGGATCAAAATCTTAGTTTGATGATCTTTCTCCTAAGATAGAAGACCTAGTTTGATGAATTTTCTCCTAGGCTCGAAATTTTAGTCTGATGAATTTTTCTCCTAAGATATAAGACCTAGTCTGATGAATTTGTTGGTCAAATGTTCTTGGTTTGATTCACGGGAGATGCACATCCCAGTCAAGTCTTTAGTTTACATTCATCATTGCAACAATACCATATGCGATTTACAGTTTTGCTAACAACTCACAAATCTTCCTAGTGTAAACTGGGGCAGAAATTTTGTTTATTTGGTTGTTTTGATTGCATGCACCCACCTAGAGAACGAGGGAAGACATTTCAGAGTTATTTCAAGTTTTAAATTAGTAGCAGGCACTCACCTGGAGAACGAGAGAAGTCATTTCAGAATTCAATTCAAGTTAGAGGTAGCAGAAACTCGTGGCAAGAATGTGAGTCAACAGTCCGAGATGATCAACAGAAGTAATCTCAATTCAAAATAAAAAAACAAAAAAACAAAAAAGGGAACTGAATCCAAATGCAAAAGTTGAGACAAGAGGTGGATTGCTCAAGACATGACTAAAGTCACAAGCATGATGTGTTCGGTTGTGATCCGAAAAAGCTGAAGAAGAATGAACTAGCACCTGCAGCTAGCAAGCGTCAAGGTTCAAATCTAAAGTCTGCATGAAGAACCATTTAAGGCTCAAGATCAAGCTTCAGAAGACTTATAGATATGAATTTTGTAACTTATAGCTGACAGGCTTAGTTAGTCTTTTCATTTTTTTGATTTTGATGTAATAACAGGACTGCAGACAGGAACATTGACAGAACAACACCTCAATCAGTTCTCCACCTCGGTATACTCCATCATCTTGCTCAGTTTTGAACTACACGTGGCCTGATTCGTTTATAGCCAAGGATATGTAGGCAGCTCAGATACCAGGGCTTGGTCACATTCTTCGTTCTTTTAGCTTTTGGTCTTTTTAAATAAGGGTCGGGTCAAAAAATCTGTCTAGTCATTCTTTGTCTGAAAATACTTCATATTTCCAGTCAAAGAGGGGCAGCTGCAAACACGTAATTTTTTACCCTCCCCGACATTTCACCCATTTTAGTGTAAAATATTTAATTTAGGCTTAATATACTTATTTCAACTAATTTTGACTCTTTTGCATTATTTTTATCATAAAATTAAAAATACAAAAATAGTTTTATTTTTCTATTTAATCGAGGTACTAGGTATTTTTAGAAGAATATTATTTTTTACCCATTTTCATTGTAATCCTTGAAAATACCAAAAATAGCTTCATGTCATAATATCGTTCGTTTTAATTAATTAGTAATGATTTTACAATTTTATAATATATTATATTAGGAACGAAATCAACATTTTTAGTCTTGTAAAGCTAAAGGGCCATTTTTAAATACAGTTTTAGCCCAAATTTGAGGCCCAAATACCTTACGCATGCCCAAACCACTCAGATTTGTCTCTTATCTTTGATCTCAAAACAAGACTAAAAAACCTAGTCTTCATCTTCAACCTTGCTATACAAAACAAGAACCCTAATACACACAGTCGTTGCCCAACCCTATCAACCAAGGACCATCATTGCTACAAGCCAAAGCTCGTCGGAACTCCACGAACACACATCCGAACTCCGCCGCCACTGGAAAACCCCCATATCCAGTCAACCACCCTCAGACGACCAGCTAACACTGACAGTTGTCTTCTTCTCCGGCTGTAACACCACCCAACAGATCCAAAAGACTCCAAACGTCAATCCCTTTCATAGAAACCGGCCACTGCCCTAATGCCGGAAACTAGTTCCCCGTCACCATCCTTCTCCAGTTCCTAGCCACCCTTGCACCTTCTTCTTCACCACAAAATGAACAGCCATATAGACGCGCTCACAAGCGCATGCAATACAACATGTGATTTGTTACTGCTATGAGGGATTAACTCCTCAAAGAAGTAGATGAGGACGTCCATTGTGATTGTTCAAGAATTTTGTCACTTTGTTTTGTTTGTAAATTTTAATTTTTGGACCTGATAATCGAAAAACAAAGAAATATTATCAATTTCTTTTTTCATTTTAATTTTGGAATTTCTTTTAAAAATATGGAGTTCGATTGAGTTCGAGGTATCGTTCGCAGTCCGGTTCGTGATCCCGTTTGAGTTTGATCGACGTCTCGAGTTTTCGTTGTAGTGTTCGCTTGATTTTGTCCGTATACTACTGGAAATTTCATCAATTGAAAGTTTGATTTTCAATTGCCATAGTTGTTGAAGTTATATATTGGAAAGCGGTCTCAGGTTCAGTTCTTCCAATATTACTTCTATTTTGGAGTCAATTTTCAATGTGATATGAATAGTGTTCTTGACAACATTTTCTTTGGTTGAAGATTATTTAATGCCTGTCAATTTCAATGTTATATCCAAACTATATGCAGTAGAGTCCAAAATAGAATTAAATGATCTTGTTTGTTTGATGCCCTTTAGAGTATAGTTGGAATATATAATCAATTTAGGGATATAATACAATTTAAGCTTGATCATAGTGGGGTTTGACTGTTGGAAAAGTTAAAAGAAAGGTGAGCATGTAACGGTTTCATTATTTCTAGTTTTATTTCTCTTCTATTTTTACCGCTAGGAGCATGCTTAGGTTGTCATCACCTGGGTAGGAAAGCTTTAGGATTTTTTTAGTTTTGAGGCGAAAGGTTATTCCTTTAGTTAAATTTAACCGAAAAATGTCCCGAAGGATTTGTACATATTTTATTTCAAAGAATGTCCCGTAGTACGCCAAAATAAACTATTTTTGTGATTTTTTTGTATTTTTTGTAAAACTTCTAATAACTAATTAATTCCAAAACATGTAAAATCTAACATTAAGTGCAATGCACATTTTGTATGTTCATGTGAATTAAAATGCATGGAGAAGAATGCACACAATTAATAGAAGGTGTCACACAAATCAACAAAATTAAAAAGAAAGAAATTATTCTGTTTGAAATTATTGGACTAATTTATGCAGGACAAAAATCACGTGCTCACAGCTGCCCCTCTTTGCTCGGAAACATGATGAGTTTTCGTGCAAAGATAAGTAAGCAAATACAAGCGACTTTTCCCCGTTTTAATACTTCGTGTGAAGCATTTTTAAAATTTTCTGACCGAACCTTGATTAAAAGGTTTCCTACATATCCTTGGCTATAAAGGTATCGTGTCAGTGTAGTTCTGGATTGTTTGGTAGATGGGACTACCATGAGGTGTGATTTCACTGCTGATGCTGCTGCTACTGCTTGCTGACCCCTTATTACACTAAAGAAAAATCAAAAGCTAAGCTAGCTAGGCCTATCAACTATGAGATACAAGATTCATATACATCTCTTGAAGCTTGATCTCGAGTCTTAGCTGATTTTGATGTAGACCTCGATCTGATTCTTGACGCTCGCGCACTGTAGGTGCTGGTTTTTATTTCAGCATTGGACTGGAGCAGGACATACGAGACTTGTGACTTCAATCAAACTTTGAGTTATCCGCATCCTTTCCCTATTTGAACATTCATCTTTTGCTCTTTTCCTTTTTTCTTTGATTGAGACTTAACACTCTTGGTCACCACGAATCATGTGCCTTGAGTAAAACCTGCTTGGACACCAAAACAAACAAACGAACAAAATTTTCTGCCCCAGTTTTCACTGGAAAAATTTCGTGAGTTATTTGCAACAAAAATTTGAGCTATTTTTTATTGAAACTCATAAAAGTCGAGATTGTGTGTCCTTTGGAGTGATTGCCAGGTTATGCTGGGAAGGAGAAAGGGTCCCTGTTGGGGATGAAAAGAAAAATCGACGGGATATGCCGGGGTTTGAAAAGGAGAAGGCTCATGGGTAATGCCAGGGGATCCGCATGTTATGCCGGGAATTGAAAGGAAGTTCCTGGTTTATGACAAGGAAACCCATGGTTTATGCCGGGATTGAAAGGAAATTCCTGGGTTATGCCAGGGGACTCCGCGGGCTAGGCCGGAATTTAAAGAAAAACTCCTAGGTTATGCTAGGGAAATCCACGAGTTATGTCGGGATTTGAAAGGAAATTCCTGGGTTATGCGAGGGGAATCCGCTGTCACTCCTCCTTTTTTACACGGCTACCCCGAAGGATGACACATATAATGGAGTTTTTCCAATTAAAGTGACATTATTTGAAATGGGATTATTTATTAATTAAGAGTCGCCACTTGGGATAGGTTTGACTTTTTATGTCCCAAGTCACCGGTTTATTTAGAATCCCTAATCGAGGAAATTTTTCGACTACCCAATTGGAGTCTTCGAACGAGAAATTCAAAGTAAGGAATTCTGTTGACCCGAGGAAAGGTGTTAGGCACCCTCGGATCCCGTTGTTATAGCAGGGTCGCTTAAACTATTATAAATGGCTAATTTCCTTATTTTTATACATGCTCATCCTATATTGCAATTTTAAAGTTCTGAACCGCATTATTCATTTTTTGGAGTATTTGCAACTCTATTAAACACGTCTCGGACCACGTCACATAAATGCACCCGGGTTCTCGACTCATTTTAACATCGTGGAGACTTGGATTTGGGTCGCATAAATGCGCACCCGAATTTAGGAAGATATCTTATTAAAATATCGCGCCTATAGCAACTACGCGTTTGAAAGTTTGTGGAGGGCCGTAAAATTCGCTAAATAACACCTCCAAGTTTCTATGCATTTTGTAATAGTTAAGGAGCCCACGTAGTGCTAATTTTGTTGGCGCGGCTCACCTTATATTAGAAAAGGCAACCTAAAGCGACTATAGTTTTCTATTATGCTCGTCTCTAAAAGTACGCCCTAATTATTTCATACGTGAGTGATATATTCAAAAGGAGTTTTAGCACCTATTTTTTCAGCCTCATTCATGGCTAGTTTTGAAACTTGGGCTTCATTTAATAGCAAGCCCAGGAAGTGCATTCCCTTATGTTTCGTACAAGTAGCAGTTGGGCCTTCAATCCTGAGCCCAACAACATTGGACTACACTTTAATTACAATGACAAGGCTACCATCAGCAAATCGTTATACTACAAGTATTAATGTTATTCATGGATTATCATTTTTGACACAGAAAAATTGACGGAGAACATCATGTAGTGATTTTAGTTAATAAATCAATTAGCTACAATTTCAGGTGTTCGAATTTGGTATGTAGAATTACTGTACTCATTAATCAAAATGCACATTCACACAACAATTTCCTATTGCCGAATCAAATATGAAAACAGACATGTATTTGACCATCTTAATTTTTATACATACTGAAATTAACATGAATTTCAATTAACAACTAAATAACAGTCTAGCACAATCCGATTGTTCATATATTACAGTCCCAAGATAATGAAACTATTCTAAACATACTAGACTACTAATATTTACATTACAATATCAGCATAGAAATAAATGTCTTCATTACGACTAAGCATATACAGCTGGCATTTCCAAACTTTCTGGGTAGGAGTTGGTACCTGGAATTTCAGCAAAAAAATAGAACCTATGAGAAAGTTAAGCGAGAAGCAAGCAGGCACAGCAGCCAGAATAACAATGAACCCAGGAATGTATTTGGAATTAAGGAGAAGAACTTTGAAAAACCAACACACACAAGTTTCAATCCTTGATGCCTATATTTCTAATCATCTTCGACTTTTACAATATAGAGTTTGATTATTATAGAAGATTTTTCCCAGAAAACTTAAGGTTGATTTTTAGCTGAGTGTTATATAGTGTATCCCTCAGTGTATACCTCTTTGTATCTCTCTATCCTATCTATTCTCTTTTTCTAAAAAATCTCCCTCTGAAAAAAATCAGACGTTCCTTTTATACTAAAGCCTTAGGGCAACATAAATCTTTTTGTTTTCCTTTTAGTCCTTTGCCCATTATTCAGATTTGCCTAAATGATCCTTGATTTTATAACTTGTGCCTCAAGTTTTGAGGCAGAAATTTTACTTAGACCCCTCACTAGAATTTTCCAGGGTATGTTACAAGGTTCCTATGTTCAAATACCCTAAATACCCATGTCCTCTTTTCTTAATTACTGGCCTAAGTGTTTTAAGCCCTGGTTCCTATCTATTTGGTCAGAAACTGACCCTAGTTTACTACTTCAATTTATAAACCAAGAATATTGTCAGCATCTAGGATCAAATTCTGAATTACAGATTATATTATGCAAAAGCAAACGACCAAGGGCCAAAATTTGAACAATGTAACATATATACTTACAACACAAATTACAAAAATACAGGACACTAATCAATTTTTTACCAAATATGACTAGTTCTGAGCTCAGCACAATAATTCAAACAAATCAACAAGAACAGATTATGACTTCAAATGTTAAGCAGACCATTCAAAAACAGGTTATCCAGATTTAAACAAAAACAAGCAAGAAAGCAAATACTCAGGGCATTTCAAAGATGAGCAGATGAAAACTTAATGTATTACAACATATGAAAAAATAAAAAGCAATTAGAAAAGAGAACCAGGACGAGTATACAACTCTAGATGGAAATACCTACCCAGGGTTTTTCAAAGATTAACAGGTAGAAAACATAGTATACTTAACAAATGAGAAATAGAGAAGATCAAAAGCAAAAGAAAACAAGGATGAGCGTATGACTCTAGATGGAAAAACCTACTCAGAATATCTCGAAGATGAAAAAATAAAAATTTAATGTACTAAAACACATGAAAACAAAGAAGATAAAACAATTAGAACAGAAAACACACGAAATCACAGCATTGAAAGCAATTAAAACAAAGGGAACTTAGCTTTTCTTTTCATCGTAACCCTTTAAAATCTTCGAATCTCAAGGTTCTTCGACCCCTTCTGAGAGTCCTTTGGCCTTCTAAGGCCTTTGCCTTATTATTGGAGAGGGGGAAAGGGTTTCAGTCTAGAGTTGATTGTTTTTGAGACAGGGCCTGGGCTTCAGCTCAGATTTATATCATGTCTAGTTGTATTCGAGGGTCGTTGGTCATGAGGTTGTGGATGGGGAAGGTGAGATGGTCACCAGGGACCATTTTCGGGATTCCGGTGAGTCTAGGGTTTGGGTCAAATTTCGATTTGATATTTGAAAAGGTCTGTGAGGATTCGAAGGATGAGATTTAGATGGTTGGGAAGAGGGGAATGAGGTGGTTCATGGGTGTTATTTTTGGTCAATTTGGGGATAGTGCAACCGTAGGCGGCGGAGCCGGCGACTATTCTTTCGAATATTCAACGAGCTGGGGAGATGTTTGAGGGGATCTAATAGTGGGAGGGGAAAGGGGGGTTTAGGGGTTTGGTGGTGTAAATTTGGGGCCATTTGATGGCCGGCCGCGCTGTGAGGTGATTTCCAGCGGCGGCGTTAGGGTGGTGGACAGAAGTGCTACGGTGGCGGAGGGGTGGTGTTACAACAGCGATGGCTTGTACTAGGAAGACATAGTTTTGCCTCTGAATATACACAAGTGTTTGGACATATATACATGAGACTTGGGGAAGAGGTTTCAGGGCCTTTAGATTGATGCAGATGAATGGCTGAGATTGATCGCCCCAAAACGATGTCGTTTTGGGGTCTCTTACATGAACTGGGTCAGAGACAGGTTGTTAGGATGGTTTGGGTAATTGGACGGGTATACTATTTTAGGTCACCCAGGCTTGGCCCAATTGTGACCAGCCTGGGTTAATTGTTTAAATCTTCTTTTTTTTTATTTATTCTTTTCCTAGTTTTATTTTTAAAAATCTTAATTAGACTAAATCAAAACTCAAAAACGTAAGAAAAAAAATTAATCAAAAAATGACAAACAATGAAGATTAACAATAAAAATGCAAAAATAAACTACTTAATTTTTGTGATTTAATATTTTGCAGAATAAACCTTAATTACCAATTAATTTAAAAAAATATGTGAAATTAAATCCTAAATGCGTATGCAATTTTTTTATTTTTTACGACTTGTCATGCATGCATCAATGAAAACACACACTGATATGTGCAATTAAATCTTAAAAATAAATAAAGAAAAATCTTAAGTTTGAGAGTTCTGTAGGAGTAATTTCAACGAGGTAAAAATCACATGCTCACAGCTGCTCATCTTTGCTCGGAAACACGAAGAGTTTTCTGTGCAAAGACAAGTGAGCAAACACGAGCGATTTTCATCTGACTGAATACTCCGTGTGAAGCACTTTGAAAAATTTCTGACCGAACCTTGCTTCAAGATTTCCTACTATAAAGGATTCAGGTCAGTGTAGTTCTGGAAGTTTTGGTAGCTGGGACTATCGTGGGCTATGATTTCACGGTTGTTGCTGCTGCTACCACTTATCGACTCTTTATTACACAAAAACAAATTAACGGCTAAGCTAGATAGGCCTATCAACTACGAGTTACAAGATTCCTATCCATGAAATTCTAGAAACTTGATCTTGAGTCTTAGCTAGCTCTTGTAGCAGACTTCGATCTGAATCCTGATGCTCGTTGGCTGCTACACCTGGTTTATTCCTTAATTTTGAAACATCTTTTCCTTACTTTGGATTGAGACTCCCACTTACGGTCATCTCAAATTTTGTGCCTTGAGGTATAACCTGCTCGGACACCAAGAAAAACAAACGAACGAAATTTTCTGCCCCAGTTTTCACTGGGAAAATTTCGTGAGTTATCTGTAACACAAATCAAAGCTATTTCTTTATTGAGAACAATAAAAGTCAGGATTTGCGTATCCTTTGTACTGACTGCCAGGTTATGCTGGGAAGGAGAAAGGGTCTCGGCGAGAGATAGGAGGATGATCCACGAATTATGCCAGGATAAGAATGAAGGGTCCCTGCTGGGGGATAAGAGTAGGACCCGTGGGTTTTGCCGGGATAGGAATGAGAAGTCTCTTCTGGGGATAAAAGGAAAACCGCGGGTTATGCCGAGAAAAATGAAAAATTCCTGGGTTATGTTAGAGGAAACCGCGGCTTATGCCGGGATTGAATGGAAAATTTCCTAGGTTATGCTAGGGAGGTCCACGGGTTATGCCGGGATGAATGAAAAAATTCCTAGGTTATGTCAGGGATATCCACGGGTTATGCCGGGATATTGAATGGAAAATTTCCTAGGTTATGATAGGGAAATTCATGGGTTATGCCGGGACGAATGGAAAATTTCCTAGATTATGCTAGGGAGATCCACGGGTTATGCCGGGATGAATGAAAAAATTCCTAGGTTATGCTAGGGAGATCTATGGGTTATGATGGATGAATGGAATTCCTGGGTTATGTCAGGAGAAACCGCGGGTTATGCCGGGATTGAATGGAAAATTCCTGGGTTATGACAGGAGGATCCGCGGGTTATGCCGGGATTGAAAGAAAAAATTCCTAGGTTATGCTAGGGTGATCCACGGGTTATGCCGGTATTTTGAATGGAAAATTCCCTAGGTTATGCTAAGGAGATCCACGGGTTATGCCGGGATGGATGGAAATTCCTGGGTTATGCCAGAGAGATCTACGGGTTATGCCGGGATGAATGGAAATTCCTGGGTTATGCCAGGGGGAATTCCCGGGTTATCCCGGGAATAAGAGAAAACTCCTAGGTTATGCTAGGTAATTTACAAGGAAATGAAGGGCCACGGAGATCCTTTTGACTATGCTGGGGATAAAAGGGGGAACTAAGAAACCCTTAGGTTATCCTAAGGACAAAGGAGTTTTAACTCTCAAATTATGCAGGGGGTAAAAAGTGGGAGATAAGGAAGGTCCTCAGGTTATGATGGGGATGTAAAGAGAAACCTCCCGGGTTATGCAGCAGAGAGAAAGAAGGAAATTTTTCGGTATATGCTGGAGGGAATGGATTTAAATCCTTGGGATATGCCGAGGAAATCCACAAGTTGCACAAGGTGCAGCTAGGGATATGGCCCTAAGTCTGGAGAAGGAGTCAGGGATTGGAATCCCATGCTATCATGTTTAATTATTAATTTGCGGGAAAAGAATGTAAAGCAAACTTCCATTTTTTTTATTGATCCAACGCCATTCTTTGCCCTTGTGCCATTCCTTCGGTTGTATTAATCACGGGTTTCCGTTGTCTTTGGGTTACACCTGTGTCAAATTTCAATCAAGAAATAGAGTAATTTGTTTGCTTGAACAGTGATTGTTTGTGGCCTTGTCCTGCTTGATTCCAACCTCTTTTATGTTGGACGAAAAACCCTTGACTTCTAATCTTTGCCTCGTAGGTTGGTCGGGTGGTCCTCATCTTTCGGGTTGGTTTTGTTTTCCAGGCCTTTGGTTATGATTTTTGCCCGATTTCCGTTTCAGGGCTTGCCATTGGGATCTTTGGCAAGGAACCATTATCCTGCTTGGGCTTAACCTTTCCGATCTTGATTCACCTTCGTGGAATCTTTAACTTTGAATTTCTTTTCTTTTTATTTTCCTGCTTTTGTAGCGTTAGCCGTCATGATCAGCCGGGGTTGGCTAAATGCGCTTGCCGATTCCGGATATTCCATTTAGTTCTTGCCAGGAGAAAAACGCGTGAGACCAGCCCTGCTACCTTTTCTCGCGAAATGGTCAGGACATCAAAGTTAAAGGGGAAAGGAGTGGGAAAAACAATAAAACAAAACATGAATATAGAGAGGTATGTATCTTTTGGAGGAAAAAAAAGGACTTATCTTGGGAGTGCGTGCTGGCTTTAAATGGAAACGACATGCTTCTTGGACTGAATACCCGGCCCAGATCCATTTCTTCTTTCTGATTTCAAATATTTCAAATCCAAGGAAACTTGTTCAGGCTTTAGTGGTCATATTTCCTCTTTTCAGCCGACGACGCCCTTTTGCGCGTTTTCGCTAATCGGCCTCTCTCATTTCTCTTCTTATGTCATCCGATAGCGCTCTTTGCGAGTTTTCACTAAACAGACTCTCTCATTTTGTTTCTCTCTGCTCACCGTCGCCTTATGGTGCCCGAAGGTTTTTACCGATAAGACTCTATCATTTTATTTCTCTCAAAATTTGAGTTGTGTTGAATCCCAACAATGGTGTTTGTCACGTCCTTGTTTTGGCCAATTGATCAGAAGGACTTGGACCAATTTCTGGATGAAAATTTACAATTTTCGAACCGTTCGGGCAAATTTGTGGCCGAAACAATATATTTCTGCCCCAGTTTTGTTTTCTTCGGGAAATGGGACTTTTTATTTTGATATGACTGAACCTCGGGAAGAGGCTGCCTATGTATCCTTTCGGAATCAAGTCAGACGTAGTTCAGGAAGTGTTTCCTAAACTAATTTGTTTGTTGTTCCTTATATATATATATATATATATATATATATATATATATTTTCTTCTTCTTTTTTATTTCATTTTTTTTTCTTCTTTTTTGTTGTTGTTTGTTGTTTTATTTCCATTTTCATTTTTCATTAATTCTTTTTCTCGTTTTTCATTTGAGTAGCACTTCCGGGTTCCATAGAGGTGATCAAAGAAACGTAACTGGCTCAAAGGGTTTGCGACGTATTGGTAGTGTTTATGGTAGCGGGAAAGAAATGCCTTCGCCATTTCAATTAACCGAAGTCGTTGATGCAGGGAGTTCAAATGTAATACCTTTTTACTGCATCTCCATTTACTGCTGCCTCTGGCTCATCTCCTTCAACGTCACCCAGGTACAATGTTCTTTTGGGCAGTATCTTTCTGATAACGTATGGACCTTTCTAGTTTGGAGCGAACTTCCCTTTAGCTTCCTGATGGTGACGAAGAACACCCCTCAATACCAGCTGTCCGACTTTGAAACTCCTAGGGTGCAGTTTCTTATTGTAAGATAGGGCCCTCTTTTGTTGGTACAGCTGCCCATGACAAACCGTGCCATTCATATTTCATCAATTAATGACAACTGCTCCAAACGAGTTTTGACCCATTCACTATCTTCAACTTCTGATTCGACAATCACTCAAAGCGAAAGGATTTCTACCTCTGTGGGTATGACAGCTTCATTCCCATAGAGCAGCAAATAGGGAGTTGCTCCTACCGATGTGCGCACTGTGGTGCGATATCCCAACAATGCAAAAGGCAACATTTCATGCCATTGCCTTGAGCTTTGATTCATTTTCCTCAAGATCTTCTTGATATTCTTGTTAGCTACTTCGACGGCACCATTGGCTTTGGGCCGGCAAGGGGTGGAGTTTCTATGTGTTATCTTGAATTATTCACATATTTCTCCCATCATACGACTGTTCCGATTAGCTGCATTGTCTGTAATGATGGTTGCGGGAATCCTAAAATGTCAAATGATGTTGGAATGCACAAAATCCACCATAGCTTTCTTGGTAACGAGAGTAATGCCTTCGACCCATTGTGTGAAGTAGTCAATAGCAACCAATATGAATCTATGTCCATTTGAGGCTTCTGGCTCAATCGGCCCAATGACATCCATGCCCCGGGCAGCGAATGGCCAGGGCGCTGACATGCGATGCAATTCGGTTGGCGGTGCATGAATCAAATCACCGTGCACCTGACATTGATGACACTTCCGAACGAAGCTGAAACAATATTTTTCCACGGTCATCCAATAATACCCGGTTTGGAGTATTTTCTTTGCCAGTACGTACCTGTTCATATGAGGCCCACACACTCCCACATGTACTTCATGCATAATCTCCGGGCTTCCTCGGTGTCAACACATCTCAGCAAATTGAGATCTGGAGTCTATTTGTACAAGGTATCACCGCTCAAGTAGAAGCTGCTTGCGTGTCGTCGGATAGTCTTCAGGAATCTCTTGATGTCATAATACCAGGGATGTGTGCTGGACTCTGCTTCGGTCACATTCCAATACCTATGCCTTTCTTTGATTTGAATTTTCAATGGATCAACGTAGGCGTTTCAGGGCTAAGGCTACATGGAATCCAGGGTTGCGAGTGCTTCTGCTAGCTCATTTTGACAGAAAGGAATGTACCTAAATTGTACCGACTTGAAACGCTTGTTGAGGTCCTCCACATGTTGTCTATAGGGGATGAGTTTAACGTGTCTTGTTTCCCACTCTCCTTGAACCTTTCGGATGATCAAATCTGAATCTCCCATGATTAACAATTCATCAACATCTTGGTGAATGGCCATGTTCATGCCCATGATGCTAGCCTCGTATTCAGCTGTGTTATTGGTGCAGAAATATCAGAGCCTGGCTGTAGCAGGATAATGCTGACCCGCGGGTGAGATTAAAATTGCCCCGATCCTTATGCCTTTTGCGTTTACTGATCCGTCGAAGAACATTTTCCAAACAGGGGTGTCTTCAGATGTTACCTCCACCGAATTCACTTCTTCATCAGGGAATAGGTATTCAAAGGCTGATATTCATCATCAACTAGATTTTTGTCCAGATGATCCGCCAATGCTTGAGCCTTTATTGCGGTGCGAGTGACATAAACTATGTCGAACTCGGTGAGCAAGATTTGCCATTTTGCCAATCACCCTGCGGGCATCGATTTTTGGAATATATACCTCAGTTGATCCAGCATGGTTATGAGGTACGTTGTATGAGCTTGCAGGTAATGTCTCAACTTCTGAGCCACCCATGTCAAGGCACAACAGGTCCTTTCTAGCAACGTGTACTTGGCCTCGTAACTGGTAAATTTCTAGCTCAAATAGTAGATGGCTTGCTCTTTCTTTCCTGTGGCGTCATGCCGCCCGAGAATACAACTAAAAGAGCTTTCCAGAACTATTAGATAGAGAAATAATGACCTTCCCGATTCCGGCGGGACAAAAGCTGGTGGGTTGGACAAATAGTGTTTGATTCTGTCAATAGCCTCTTGACACCCAACAGTCCATTTAACTGCTGCATCCTTTTTCAATAGAATGAATATGGGCTCGCACGTGGAAGTAAACTGGCGATGAATCTGCTGATTTAGTTCAATCTTCCCAATAAGCTCATTACATCCTTCTTGGTCTTTGGAGGAGGTAGCTCTCGAATGGATTTTATCTTGGTCGGATCCAACTCGATACATCTCCGGCTGACAATGAATCCTAGAAGTTTGCCTGACGGGACCCCAAATGCACACTTGGCTGGATTCAATTTCAAATTATACTTGCGAAGCTTTTCAAAGAACTTTCTTAAGTCCGTTACATGATCACCCTGAGTCTTGGACTTGATAATCATGTCGTCCACATATACTTCTATTTCTTGATGCATCATGTCATGGAAAATGGTGGTCATGGCCCTTATGTATGTTGCCCTGGCGTTCTTTAAACCGAAAGGCATAACTCTGTAACAATAAGTTCCCCAAGATGTGGTGAAGGCGGTTTTTTCAGCATCTTCCTCATCCATCAACACTTGGTGGTATCCTGCGTAGCAATCTATAAAGGACTGTATCTGATGTTTGGCACAGTTGTCAATAGGAATGTGGATGTTGGGTAGAGGGAAGTTACGCCTTGATTAAACCACTGTAATCTATGTTGAAACACGTTCTCAATACATACTAAACGTGTGTTCATATTTGTGGGTTTTGATAAATGACAAACGACGCGCAATTGACATATGACGAGGTCCAAGCACAAGCGCGCAATTGACACATAACGAGGTTCAAGCACAAGACGAACAAAGATCATGATCAAGCAAAGAAATAAAGTTATACATGAGTCGTTCTTTAATTGTGATCTTGATCCGACAATTGACTCAAGACTTGGCTTCTCTCGTAAAATCATGTTTATCAAATCATGCATATTTAATTTAAAGCAAAATGATTTTCAAACATTTTATTTTAGCCAAAATGATTTTTAAACATGCCTCTCAAATCTGGACAAAGATAATCGATTATGTACTTTATGATAATCGATTATGTTAAGAAAATGTACACCAGATTTACAAAGCTGAACAATAATCGATTATGTACCTTATGATAATCGATTTTGTTAAGGCAGTGTACATTAGATTTTTCAAAGCTACAAGATAATCGATTATGTACCTTATGATAATCGATAATGTTGAGGCAGTGTCCATCAGATTTTTCAAAGCTATAAAATAATCGATTATGCACATTATAATAATCGATTATGTTGAGGCAGTGTCTATCAAATTTTACAAGACTGTAAATTAATCGATTATGTACTTTATGATAATCGATTATGTTAAGACAGTGTAGTCCGAAGTTTTCAAAATATAAAAGATAATCGATTATCCTTATAGCATAATCGATTATGCAAATGACCGTTGCCAAAGTATTTTTAAACTCTGAAAGATAATCGATTATACACAATCTGATAATCGATTATGCTAAGTAAAATCTGCATATGATTTTTTGAACGTTGTCAGGTAATCGATTGTACACAATCTGATAATCGATTATGCTAAGTAAAATCTGAATATGATTTTTTGAACGTTGTCAGGTAATCGATTATACGATTTGGATAATCGATTATTCTGCTTAAAATCTGGGAATGATTTTTGAACGATTGGAAAATAATCGATTATGCAAATCAGATAATCGATTATCTTAGCACAAAATCAGCAATTCTTGATTGGAAATTAGGCAACGGTTGTGGGGGTTTTGAACACTATAAATGCAACTCAAAATCAGTCTTCTAAGTACAACAACTGATCATATTCTTGCTAAAGCTTGCATACTCTCATATACATCATTTTATATTCATTTCATAAGTTTTTGAGAGCCAAACTCTTGAGGAAAGTTGTTGTGTTCTTGAGCGTATTTATTTTACTCATATCTACTCTTAAAGAGAGTCTTGTCTTGAGTGCTAAGTGTTTGTATACACTTGAAGGGAAGTGTTAATCCCTTGTGGTTGTAAGAAGGAACGTTTTCATTCCTTCGGTTGAAGTCTTGAAGTGTGGTATCTTCGAGCAAAGGTTGTTGAGGCTTGTGTGACTCAAGTTCTCAGTTTGCAACGGTTTGTTAAGCACCCGTAAGCTTAACGAAGTTAGTGGAATCTCGAGAGAGTCTCTCGGGGACTGGACTAGCCACAGGTTGTGGTGAACCAGGATAATTTCGGTGCGTTCGTTCCTTATTATTTACTTACCGCACTTATTTCAATCCTGCAATTTTAATTCCGCAAGTTTATATTGTTTTTTATTATAACGCTATTCACCCCCCCTCTAGCGTTAAGCGTATATTCTAACAATTGGTATCAGAGCCCAACTCTCTGAAAGACTTAACCGTTTGAGAGAAACAATCCATGGGTTCTACTCGTGACTTTAATGCAGGAATAGGTTAAGGACAATGCTCCACCAGACCACCACTATTCGATGGCACAAACTATACGTACTGGAAGGAGAGGATGAGAATATTCATCCAATCGAATAATTTTCATCTATGGAAGGTTATAACGAAGGGAGAACAAATTCCAACCAAAAAGGTTGAAAATGAATGGGTTCCAAAATCCGAAGATGAATACGATGCGGATGATATCCGAAAAGTGCAGAACAACGCTAGAGCCATCAACTTATTATATTGAGCTGTAAATGCTGATGATTACAGAAAAATATCATGTTGCACAACGGCTAAGCAAATGTGGGATAAGCTGGAAATCACGTACGAAGGTACGGACCAGGTAAGAGAAGCTAAAATTGATTTTCTAACCCATGCATATGAACTGTTTCACATGAAGGAAAGCGAGAGGATCGATGACATGTTCGAACGATTTTCAAAAATCGTCAATGACCTACATGCTCTTAAGAAGACCTTCACGGATAAGGAACTTGTCCGAAAAATTCTCCGAAGTCTCACTCCGGAATGGCGCTCCGCCGACGCGATTCAAGAGTCTATCGGCGTTTCAAATGTCACCATCGACGGACTAAGAGGTAATCTTAAAACCTATGAATCTACTATACTTAACCCTCCGTTTAATGATCAAAGGAAACAAAGAATCGCCCTCAAGGCAAGCACGGCTCAACCTCAAAATGATGAGGACTCAAACAACGGAGATAACGAGTTCGGACTCGTTATTAAGAGGTTTCAAAAGTTCATGCGAAAAGAGTATGAATGAAAAGGCAAACAACAAGGAGATCAAGTAAAGTGCTATGGATGCGGAGAAATCGGGCACATTAAATCAAATTGCCCAAATGTCAAAAAGGAGAAGAAACCCTTCAAGAAACAATGAGCATACATATCTTGGGGAGGTGACTCCGGAGACGAATCAAGCGACAATGTAGAAGACGAAACCGCAAATCTATGTCTCATGGCACACGAATACAATCAAGAAGAGGTATGTCAAATTTCTTCAAAAAATTTCAATTCTCTTGAGGAAATGCAAAACGCTTTTGATGAACTGTATAGTGAATTCATTAAAGCTTCCAAAACTGTTAGAGACGTAAAGAAAAATTCCTCTTTGAAAGAAAAAGATTCTGAAAAACAACTCTCTTTGAAAGAAAAATATTTGGAAAAATTGATTTTGGAAAATGAGAAGTTGAAAGAAGAAAACAAATTTTTTGGCAAGAGAAGCGCCGACAAACCCGAGAGTTCTAGTAAAAATTGTATTTCTTGCATGCATCTAAAAGATGAAGTAGAAAGACTTAAGGGCACCCTAGATAAGTTCAATTCTTCTCATAAAAATTTGAATGATGTTCTTGTCAATTTGAAATCGACCAAACATGGCATAGATTTCAAAAACGAGCCTAAAGAAAAAGTTGAAGCCATCCCCCAACAACCCAAGGCTCAACCTAGGATAAATAAAATAAACATTCATCCTAGAAATAACCATCCTAGAATCAATATGCATCCTAGACCAAACACTAGAAGAAACTTTGAACATTTTAGAACGCCTAGAAATGGCCTTCAACAATCGCAACCTAGACATACTCGACCTAGAAACAATTATTCTAGAAACGCTGCATATCCTAGAACAAACAGTAGGAGAAATGATTTTCAAGGATTGCGCAATAGCCATATTGTCAATAATAGAGCAAACGATTTTCGTACCTCCAACTACTACCAACCTAGAAGAATGCATAATCCTAATGTCATTTGTCATTATTGTAGTCGAATAGGACATATTGCTCCTGCTTGTTTTACTAGACACAGACACTTAACTGCATGTCAAGAACAACAGCATTTTACACCTAACTCTCAAGGACCCAAAACAGCTTGGGTACCAAAAACTCATTAATTTGTCTTGTAGGTATGTTTGAAGGGATCAAGTGTACTTTGGTACCTTGATAGTGGATGCTCCAAACACATGACCGGAGACGCATCCAAGTTCCTTCAAGTAGAACACAAGGAAGGAGGAAACATTATTTTTGGAGATAACAACAAGGGAAAAATTATCGGCATTGGCTCGGTCGGTAAGAATGAATCTTCTTCCATTAAGCATATATTGCTAGTTAAAGGTCTAAAACATAATCTCTTGAGCATAAGTCAATTATGTGACAAGGGAAATCTTGTTTTGTTTGATTCGGAAGAATGCTTAATTTTTCGTCGTAGTGATTTTAAAATTATTCTTCGTGGTTTTAGAATCGATAACATCTATATGGTTGATCTTGAAAACTCTTCATCAGAGCATGTGAATTGTCTTATGAGTAAAGAAGATGATATGTGGTTATGGCATCGTGGAGTAGCTCATATCAACATGCATCTCTTAAACAAATTGGTTTCACAAAATTTAGTTATTGGTCTTCCAAATTTGAAATTTGAAAATGACACTATTTGTGATTCTTGTCAAAAAGGGAAGCAAACAAAAGCATCTTTTAAATCTAAGAATATTGTTTCAACTACAAGACCTTTGCAACTTCTTCACATGGATCTCTTTGGACCATCTCGCATTGAAAGTCTTGGTAGAAATCGTTATGCTTTTGTTATTGTTGATGATTATTCTAGATTTACATGGACACTATTTCTCGCTCACAAAAGTGAGGCTTTTCAAAATTTTAAATGTTTTCTTCAACGTGTTCAAAATGAAAAGAACACAACCGTCACTTCCATAGGAAGTGATCATGGGGAGAGTTCGATCACAATCTCTTCGCGGACTTTTGTGACGAACTCGGTATTGAGCACACCTTCTCTGCTCCACGTACACCACAACAAAATGGAGTGGTGGAACGGAAAAATAGGTGTCTCGAAGAGATGGCTAGAACCATGCTCGATGAGGCTAAGATCCCCAAACAATTTTGGGCGGATGCCGTGAGTACCGCATGCTACGTTTTAAGCAGAGTAGTCATAAGGCCAATACTCATGAAAACTCCCTATGAACTCTATCAGGGAAGGAACCTAATCTCTCCCATCTTAGAGTATTCGGTTGTAAATGCTTTATTCATAACAACGGAAAAGATAATTTGGGAAAATTTGATGCCAAATCGGATGAAGGAATTTTTCTTGGTTATTCATCACGTAGCAAAGCACATAGAATATTCAATAATAGAACCGAAACTGTTGAGGAATCCCCTCATATTGTGTTTTCCGAAAATAATGCTCGCTTGGCGAGAAAGGATTCTGGTTTTGATATTGCAGGTATTTTAAACACAATAAGTCCTCAAGACAAAGCACAAGAGGAAAATCCAAAGGAAATTCAAGATGAAATCTTGGAACAATCATCGGAGGAAGCGCCACCACTGGAGAAAGAAACGAAACTGCCCAACGCGTGGAGGACAATCAAAGACCATCCCCTCGACAAGGTAATTGGCGACATTGAACAAAAGGTAAGTACTCGAAACAATCTTAAGAACACCTTAGGACATACTGCTTTCGTTTCTCAAATTGAACCCTCAACCATTTCCGAAGCAATTGGGGATGAGCATTGGACCTTGGCAATGCAAGAGGAGCTTAACCAATTCAAACAAAATGACGTTTGGGAATTGGTGCCAAGACCCGACAATCATACCATAATTGGTACGAAATGGGTTTTTCGAAATAAATTAGATGAAAATGGTGTAATCACTAGAAACAAAGCTAGGCTTGTAGCAAAAGGTTACAATCAAGAAGAAGGAATTGACTATGAAGAAACGTATGCACCCGTAGCAAGGTTAGAAGCTATTCGTTTATTACTTGCTTTTGCCTCTTCTATGAATTTCAATTTATATCAAATGGATGTAAAGAGTGCTTTTCTAAATGGTTTTATTCAAGAAGAAGTTTATGTTGAACAACCCCCGAGCTTTGAAGATTTTAAATCTCCCGATCATGTTTTCAAACTTAAGAAAGCCCTTTATGGTCTTAAACAAGCTCCTCGAGCGTGGTATGAACGATTGAGCAAATTTCTTTTGGACAATGAGTTCATTAGGGGGAAAGTTGACACCACACTATTTATTAAGCATAAAAACAATAATGTTTTATTAGTTCAAATCTATGTGGATGATATTATTTTTGGTGCTACTAACAATGCTTTGTGCAAGGAATTTTCTGATTTAATGACAAGCGAATTTGAGATGTCTATGATGGGTGAGCTAACCTTCTTCTTGGGGTTGCAAGTGAAACAAATGAAAGAAGGAACTTTCATTTGTCAATCTAAATATTGCAAAGAGTTGCTAAAACGATTTGAAATGAGCAACGCCAAAGTAATGGCCACTCCAATGAGCACATCCGATCATCTTGACAAAGATGAGAAAGGTAAGGAAGTCGACACCAAGAAGTATCGAGGTATGATCAGATCCCTTCTTTATCTTACTGCTAGTAGACCGGACATAATGTTTAGCGTATGTTTATGCGCTCGATATCAATCATGTGCGAAGGAGTCGCACCTAACTGCGGTTAAGCGGATAATGAAGTATCTTGTTGGTACTATAAATGTGGGACTATGGTATCCCAAAGGTTCTTCATGCCAACTTCTTGGCTATTCCGACTCCGATTTTGCGGGTTGCAAATTGGACCGCAAGAGCACTAGTGGCACTTGGCATTTGCTCGATAGCTCTCTTGTCTCTTGGTTTAGTAAGAAACAAATAAGTGTTGCGTTGTCCACAACTGAGGATGAATATGTAGCCGCGGGGAGTTGTTGTGCTCAAATCCTTTGGATGAAACAACAACTCTCGGACTATGGACTAAGTATCGATCATATCCCTCTTAGATGTGATAATACTAGCGCCATAAGCTTGACGAAGAACCCCGTTCTTCATTCAAGAACAAAACACATTGAAATTAGGCACCACTTTATAAGAGATCACGTTCTCAAAGGTGATGTCGAAATTGAGTTTGTTGAAACCAAATCTCAATTGGCCGACATTTTCACAAAGCCTTTAGAGAAAGAGTCCTTTTTCCGAATTCGTAGTGAACTCGGGATTCTTGAGTCCACGTTGATCTAAGTCATGCATTGCATTTTTTTTCTTTTCATTACTAACTTGAGCGTCGGAGGCGCCTAATTCTGTTTTGCAGGTATCGCCCCAAAGACAGGGGGGGATTATAAAGCACTGGTGCAGAATAATCGATCTCTTTTAAGAATAATCGATTTCTCTTAAGTACATAATCGATTATCAAGTACCAATAATCGATTATGTTGACATTATATTGTCCCTTTTATAATTGCAATATTGGTTAATCATTAAACTAGTTATTTACTTATTTTTTTGCTAATGTCAAAAGGGGGAAGAATAAGGGCTATGCACTTAATATTTATTGGCATAAATTGAGGGGGAATTCATATGTTGAGGGGGAACTAATTGCATATCTATATACTTGTCTTGGATCGTCATTATGAATTCTCTAATATGCATATCCCGATATTGGTTTGCCATTATCAAAAAGGGGGGAAATTGTTGAAACACGTTCTCAATACATACTAAACGTGTGTTCATATTTGTAGGTTTTGATAAATGACAAACGACGCGCAATTGACATATGACGAGGTCCAAGCACAAGCGCGCAATTGACACATAACGAGGTTCAAGCACAAGACGAACAAAGATCATGATCAAGCAAAGAAATAAAGTTATACATGAGTCGTTCTTTAATTGTGATCTTGATCCGACAATTGACTCAAGACTTGGCTTCTCTCGTAAAATCATGTTTATCAAATCATGCATATTTAATTTAAAGCAAAATGATTTTCAAACATTTTATTTTAGCCAAAATGATTTTTAAACATGCTTCTCAAATCTGGACTAAGATAATCGATTATGTACTTTATGATAACCGATTATGTTAAGACAATGTACACCAGATTTACAAAGCTGAACAATAATCAATTATGTACCTTATGATAATCGTTATGTTAAGGCAGTGTACATTAGATTTTTCAAAGCTACAAGATAATCGATTATGTACCTTATGATAATCGATTATGTTAAGGCAGTGTCCATCAGATTTTTCAAAGCTATAAAATAATCGATTATGCACATTATGATAATCGATTATGTTGAGGCAGTGTCTATCAAATTTTACAAGACTGTAAAATAATCGATTATGTACTTTATGATAATCGATTATGTTAAGACAGTGTAGTCCGAAGTTTTCAAAATATAAAAGATAATCGATTATCCTTATAGCATAATCGATTATGCAAATGACCGTTGCCAAAGTATTTTTAAACTCTGAAAGATAATCTATTATACACAATCTGATAATCGATTATGCTAAGTAAAATCTGCATATGATTTTTTGAACGTTGTCACGTAATCGATTATACACAATCTGATAATCGATTATGCTAAGTAAAATCTGAATATGATTTTTTGAACGTAATCAGGTAATCGATTATACGATTTGGATAATCGATTATTCTGCTTAAAATCTGGGAATGATTTTTGAACGATAGGAAAATAATCGATTATGCAAATCAGATAATCGATTTTCTTAGCACAAAATCAGCAATTCTTGATTGGCAATTAGGCAACGGTTGTGGGGGTTTTGAACACTACAAATACAACTCAAAATCAGTCTTCTAAGTACAACAACTGATCATATTCTTGCTAAAGCTTGCATACTCTCATATACATCATTTTATATTCATTTCATAAGTTTTTGAGAGCCAAACTCTTGAGGAAAGTTATTGTGTTCTTGAGCGTATTTATTTTACTCATATCTACTCTTAAAGAGAGTCTTGTCTTGAGTGCTAAGTGTTTGTATACACTTGAAGGGAAGTGTTAATCCCTTGTGGTTGTAAGAAGGAACATTTTCATTCCTTCAGTTGAAGTCTTGAAGTGTGGTATCTTCGAGCAAAGGTTGTTGAGGCTTGTGTGACTCAAGTTCTCAGTTTGTAACGGTTAGTTAAGCACCCGTAAGCTTAACGAAGTTAGTGGAATCTCGAGAGAGTCTCTCGGGGACTGGACTAGCCACAGGTTGTGGTGAACCAGGATAATTTCGGTGCATTCGTTCCTTATTATTTACTTACCGCACTTATTTTAATCGTGCAATTTTTAATTCCGCAAGTTTATATTGTTTTTTATTATAACGCTATTCACCCCCCCCCTCTAGCGTTAAGCGTATATTCTAACAATCTACACACACTCGAGTGTTTCCATCATTCTTTGGTACCGGGACCACATTAGCCAACCATGTGGAGCATCGGACCACTCGGATTATCCCCGCCTCCAGCTATTTTGTGATTTCTTCTTTGATCTTATCGCCGACATCAGGTTTGAACTTCCTTTATTTTTGTTGGACTGGAGGGCATTCTGGGTGTGGTGGCCACTTATGAACCACCATATCAACACTCAGCCCAGGCATGTCATCGTAAGACCAGGCAAATACATCATTGAATTCCAAAAGAAGCTGAACAAATAAATCTTGTATTTCCTTATTCACATGGATGCATATTTTAGTTTCCTTTATTTCGCCGGAATCGCCCAAGTTAACCGATTTGGTATCATTTAAGTTCGGCTTAGGTTTATTTTCAAAATGTTCCAACTCTCGGTTGATTTCCCTAAAAGCCCTACTTCATCATATTCTGGTTCTTGGTTCATTATTTCACAGATGGGCAGCGTGTTTGGGCCGTGACATGAAGTCCGCGAGCATGTCATTTTATTTAAATCCGTATTATTGGGACTGAAAGAAGAAAAATGAAATAGAATAAAAACAAAAATCAGAGAAAGATAGAGAAGTGCAAATGGTGAAATATTGATTTCATTTCTTTGAAATTGTAAGATAACAGGGTTTACATATGGAATTTAAAGGACAAAATGCTAAAGTAAAACACCCGAATTACACCCTGAAATAACTCGTGATGCATGAAAAGGTAGCAAGGTAGGACTACCGGGCCTCCCGCCTGACTGGGAAAGGTGTGGCCTTCCAGTTTTGCAACTTGGCATCCGGTCCCATATAGAGCACTTCAGCACTGCTTGAGCCTTTCCTAGCTGGACCATGTTGGTTTCATACAATAATTTCCTCATGGCTCCACATATCTCCTCAATTTCTTCCGCTGTGAAGGTCTCATCTTTCTCTTCCTCACTGTACTTTGGTTTTACAAATGTTTTGTACAAGTGGGGTAGGGGTTGTGGTAAATCCCATCCACGATGTTTCCTTCGGTTGGCCTAGGTGATATCCGCTGGCGTTGGATGGAAGCCTAGTCCAAAAAACTTTTCTGCGGCAAGCAAAGCGTCTGGATCAGTTATGCCTTATAGAGAACTTCCAAGTCCCTTGCCTGGCCTAAAACTTACGCGTGTCATCTCCCTTGCTACCATGATTGAGGACTTAGAGAGGAAAGGCTGGGGGCATGGTTTGCCTTCTTCGTATTGATTTGCTACCACAATTTTAAAGGCCTGGTAAACTATTTGCTCACTTCCCTCTTTGGCCTCGAGGCAGGGGACAGAGGGGTCCGGTAGATTGACTGTTCATCTTCTCCGTGTACCACAATCTCTTGGTTTTCATGTTCGAGTATCAGCATTTGGTGCAGAGTGGAAAGCACTGTCCTTCCGCGTGAATCCATGGTCTTCCCAGGAGATAGTAATAGGATGTGTCCAAGTCTAATACTTGAAATGTCACTTCAAATTCAACCGGAATGATGGTCAATACGAAGTCAATTTCCCCTATGGTGTCTCTTTTGATCCCATCAAAGGCTTGGACACATACATTGTTGGGACGGATCCTCTCCGTTCATATCTCCATTCTTTGCAATGTTGATAGTGGGCATATATCTACCCAGAACCTCCATCTACCATTACTCTTTTGACATAATAGCCCTCGCATTTGACGGGGAGGTGCAAGGCTTTGTTGTGGGCAGCTCCTTCTAGAGGTAAATCATTCTTGCTGAATGTTACATGATTAATGGCAAATAATCTTTCCGCCATATTCTCTAGGAGATCCACAGAGGTTCCATCTAGTACATAAGCTTCATTCAAGGTTTTGGCAACACTTTCTGGTGCTCTGGAGATTTTATCAGTAGTGACAATAAAGAGACCTGCTCGGGAGACTTTCGGAGCTGGTCCACTACCTCATATTCTGGCATCTTTATTTTTTGGAAGAAGGCTTCTGCCTCTTCAGAATTTACGGGCCTTTTATGTTGAAATCGTCGGTGGCAGCTTTCACTTCTTCCACATCTGAATATTTCTTTGTGGGATGGCCCTTTTGAGTTTCCCCGATGATCTCTTTTCCCTTCTATGTGACTAGGTTTCTTGGTAATTAAATGGGACTGCAGAAGGGTTTGTCATTGGCTTTTGAGGCGTGCGATCGATTACCACGGGCTCATTCAGCCTTGGTGGTTTAATCGGTCCTTGTACAACATAAGCTCCCTTGGGTACATACATCGTTTTGTTCAACTCAAACCTTCTTGGGGGACTCAAAGTGGGCTATTTTTGACGCCCTCGTGGGATGTAAAGTATTGGTTCCTTGGTGGTGTCGTCTCTGTTTTGATTTCAGACTTCTTCTCTACTTCAGATGCTTGGCTTCACTCATTTCCTTTTCTTCGACCTTCTTGAGTGTAACCTTTGGCTTTCTGTCTGCATCACCAATGGCTATTATGGCTTTTAGAGCAGGGTCAAATTCTTTGTCCTCACAAATCCGTCCGATGACTGGCCCATTGTTCTGAGCCGGCAATGGGTTATTAGTTACGTTCGAGACCTTTTCATCTCTCAGCACTATTCTATAAGATTCCCCTATTGGAGTAAAGTTTTGTCTCCTGGCTGCCTCCCTGGGACGGTAATTATTTTGTGGAGGGAAAGGATTATAGTGATTTTGGGGAGGCTGATTTCTGGGGACCTGGTTTCTGTTGCCATGTTGTTGTGGTCGAGAAAATGACTGGGCATTCATGACTGCATATGGTTGAGGAACATAATGCATGTCTTGATGGGGATAGTAATGTTGCGAGGTCCTTTTTGAGAATACAGGTCTGTGAGCATGATGTCTTCTCAGTCTGAAGGCTGCCATTGACACTTCCTCTTTCTTTTTGTTTCTTGCGACCCCTCCTGCCCCGCGTTGGATGGACTGGGAGGTTGCCTTTATGGCATACTGGCTTAGAATTCTTCCTGTTTTCAGGCCATTTTCTACGATTTCACCGATCGTAATGCCTTTGTATAAGGTTTGCCCATTGCTGACATCATATTTTGAAAATAATCTGCCGCTTGTGCTTATAGGAAAACAATGACCATCTCTGTCTCGTCTATGGGGGTTTTTACTCTTGACACTTGCTCGCGCCACTGAAAGCATATTATCTAAAACTTTCTGAAGGTTTCTTTTTCATGTTGGCCAAAGAGTTCCTGTCCGGGGCAATGTCAATGTTATATTGGAATTGCCTTAAGAAATCCTAGGCGAGATCATCCCAAATATGCCATCAGGTGATATCCTGGTCCACGTACCATTCAGAAGCGATGCCTACTAGACTCTCCACGAAGTATGCCATCAGTAGTTCTTCTTTTCCAGCTGCTCCATGCAACAGGTTGCAATAATTTTTCAAATGAGCAATGGGATCACCATGACCATCGTACTTTTTAAACCTCGGCGTTTTGAAACCCAGAGGAAGATGTACGTGTGGGAACATGCACAAGTCCGTGTAAGACATAGTCTTCTGCCCACTCAATCCTTGCATGTTTTTCAAACTCTGTTCGAGGATTTTCATCCTTCTTGATATTTCATCCTGTTAGGGTGTCTTAGGGGTTTTGTCCTGCACCGGTATGAGCTCATATGCTGGTTGAGGATAGTTATATGTGGGGTATGGGGGAGGCTCAGTTTGGTAGTTAGGAGTTTGAAATGTGAAAGCTGTAGGATCAAACATGGGCCTCGGCACCACATGATGTGTGGTGGCTGCACACAGAGGAGCTGTAAAAATGTTAGGGACTAGGCCAGATGTGAACATCGGAGGATAGGCTTCAGAAGGCGCTCCGACAAAGTTGGCTAATATGGTGGGCTGCCCCAAGAGGGTTTTTGGGTGGCGAATGGGGATGGTGGAGGTACCCCCCGACCATGGGAAAAGCTCAGGAAATCGGGGGATAGCACTTGGAGGTTCTTTTCCATTCGCCCAAGCATCCCACATCTCCATAACTCGGAGTCGAAGGATCTTATTCTCTTTAGCTGCCGCATATTCTAGGGCTGGGATCCCCGCAATTGGGTTGTCCTCTGCGATGGGAACTGCCGGTAGAGTCATTTCAAATGTCATCTCTGTGCTTCCTTTTGATTTAGTAGAGTATCTGTGCGATGCCAGCTTACCACAAACCAATCACTGTTCTTTCATAAAAAAACTGGACAGGAAACCAGAATTACAACCGGTTAGGTTGGGATAGATAACAATCAGGAAATCGCATGTTGGGTATAATGAACCTACGCAGTTGACGGTTTTCAATATGTTTGCAATGGTCGCGTGCATCATCCCGACATTTACTCCAAATTTCCTTTTGTTTTCTACTCCTTATTTCCTATTGGTTTTGCTTTTTTAAGAATACGGTCGAATCCTATAAAGATTGCTAACTATCATGACACCGCATGAATCAGACCGAGCGTAGTTCATGGTAAAATGTGATGGAAGCAACAGGATATTTAGGGATTTTCAATTTTTATAGAAACGAAAGCTTAATTACAAAAGCTAACAAAATTAAAGGCAACTGCCATACTGGGACACAATAAACTTACAGACTCGAATGGTGCGTAAAAGAACATACAGACAGATTCTTTTAAGAGAATACGAATTTATGAGTACATTAAGACTTCAACTATTTTTGGAGCTTGCGGGGCATCATCCGTCCTTTCCGCAGGCTTGTGTGCTAAACTTCCTTGGAGGTAGTGGAGATCTTTCATCACTTGACGAACAAATGTCATGGCAGTAGCAAAAAACATGGATTTCATCACGTCCTCACAATGGTTGCACTTTATGGTAATATATTCTACGATTGCCCGTACCCTCTCCCTAATAACACCTTTTTCTTGTAATAGATGCCCACTTTGCTCGGCCCTTACTTCTAGAGTTCGTTCTGCTACTTGATTCAGCTTTTGGAATTGCCGCAATTCCCTTTCTAATCCTACTATTACTGCATAGCAATGTTCTCGTTCGGCTTTGAAGTCCCTGGCTTGTTTGGCCATTTTTTTTCCAGTCATGATGACCATCTGCTTTAAACCAGCAATCTCATCGTTATTCCCTTCTTTTAGCTGCTCTAGGATGCGGGCTCGTTCCTCTGCATTTTTAATCAATTGCTTGCGAACCCTAGATAGCTCACCTTCCGCCTTATTCAGGTCGAACCCATACTCAGTTGCTTTACGCCACAAATTTTCTATGAGCTTTTCATCTTTTGCACTTCTAGGAGTATTCTCTGTGGATGCTTTCATTTTTTGGAATTGGGCTCGCAGGGCTTCGTTTTCTTTGGTCAATATATTCTTTTCTCCCTCACCGGCTGCAGCTTGCAAACTATTTTCAAATTGCAGCTCTTGGATTTGCTTTTCTAATCTTCCTATAGTAGCCCTATATTCATTTTCCTTGGCTAGCCAATCCCACTGCTCTTGCGATGTCTCAGCAAATTCCTAGAGATGTGGTCTCTTAGCCGGTCTTCCACGCTCTATGTCTCTTTTGTACCAAGCAACATACCCCGGTGCAACCTCACCTTTAGATACGTCGCGCACTCGAGCATCTTCCGTCAAGTATTGAAATTCACTCAAGATTTGGCGTACAACGGCTTCAGGGAACTAACCATTTTGGCTTATCTCAACCGCATGACGGCTAATATCCTTATCCCTGGGGATCGTTTGGCATCTACCCAATTGTCTTAGTACTCTATACGGCGCATAGGGCTTGATGCGTTGGAGGCCCATCAGAAGGAAATGAGATCCGGTGGCTGGCATATACAAAACTTCATCAACAAGGAGCCACCCGAATGTCCACTCTATCTGATTTGCAGTGATGACCCGGAAATGCGACACCCATTCTGTGGCACCCTCAGGTACTTTAAACCTATTTACCCTATTGCAGAATTCTTCTATGCAGCTCTTTGTTGGCGACCCATAATTCATGAACCAGGGCTGGTGGCCTATATGCTCGATCATCCATATTTGTAGTAGCAAGTTACATCCCTCGAAGAAGACTCCTCCTACTTTACATGCGGTGAGAGCACTAAAGATTTCAGACAATATCATTGGAGCGAGGGTACCTTTAGCCTGGGTCATTAAGGTGTTAACAACCCCTGCTATCCGTTTGTCAATATACCCATCCTTTCGCGGGAACATTAGAACACCCAAGAAAAATACCATGAACGCAAAACATCGATGCTCTTCCCATTTGAGGTGATTTCCTTTGCTAGAAAAACGATTTTCGAGGTTATTGAATCCCCCGATATGGCCATACCTCTGATATATAAATTACGGGGTGAAAAAGCCAGTTGATAAGTCGGGATTGTGAACTTTTCTGCTGATTTAAGGTTTTTTAATCAAAAGGAAAGCTGAAATGGACTGATTTGCAAAAGTAAAAGCCTGAGGATGCCCTATTTTGTCTTGCCTATAAAGGTATCTATTCTTATTTTTCAAGGCAAGGATTTTAAGTGAAAAAAAGCCAAAAAAAACAAACAAAAAAAGGATTAAACTTACAGAAAATACCAGAGTTCTGATGCTCTATGAAGTCTCAGTAACTTCTTATTCCTTTGAGCTCTGAAATAAATAGTGTTCAGTAGATGATTCGAGTTGGATTGATATTATTTTGTAGGATTTTGATTTTTTATCAAATTGTGTTGAAACTACTATTCCATTGGGTTTTGAAGTGGAGTTCATGGCTTTAATTGTTGAATTTAGGTTCATTTGTGGGCTGTAAGTGGTTGTATGGCTCGCTTTACTGTTTTAAAGCTGGATTTCTTTTTCGAAAATTTCTATTGATTTCACTGGCATTTCTGGATCGATTTCCTTAAGTGTTGGTACAATCTGGGATTGTTCTTTGCTGTGGACTACTACTAAGTGCTCACTTCTACTTCTTTTCCCGTCTCTAGGTACATTGTCACAACCTACCATGGAACTGAGTATTTACTAACATGTAGGAAGATTTGGAAGCTCCAGTTGAGATTTGAATAAATAAATTTTAAATTCCTGGTGTAGTTACTGTCAATTATTGCCATCATGTCTAATTAGGTGCTTCATTTCGTTTAGTTTGATTTCTAGTTTGTGCTGAATGATTTAGTTGCTAGGTTAAATGCATAATCTCAGAATCTTGGATGTCGTAGTGCTGTTGAATTCTACTTGCATGAATGGGTTGTTAATATCAATGTAGTAGAGGTTTATCTAACATTTGTATGATATAGTTATGTTTGATGTTTGTTAGGAATCAAGAGTGTTCAGTTTTGTTAAAGGAGTCTTAGTATCAAGTCATCAGCTCTTACTCATGTTCATATGATCATTCCATTTCGAAATAATTAATGCTGAAAACCGAGTGGGCATTCATGATCGTTGTGATTTGAATATGGACCACTTTGGGTTTGAAATCAATTTAGGAGTATTTGATCAAATTCTTTGTCTATTATTCTAGTAACAAATGCAAATCTGGAAGCCAAATTGTAATCTGTGCATATGGTTAGGGCTCGGGTTCAAAATAAGCTTGCTTCGTGATAGCTCACTTCAAATATGTCCACTTCTCTACCTCTTCTTCTTGTTTTCACGATAATTTTGAATGAGGGCAGGCTTGGTGTGATTTCGTATTTGGGCTTCACCATCATTAGGCCCAAGTGTGAAGCTGTCGAAACTGAGTGTGGATTCATATAATCCTTCAATCCAAGGCCTACTAAGTAGTTAATGTATTTCGAATTTCCTCAAAATAGGAGTTCCATTATTTTCTTAAGTTGATGAATTAGTTTTCTATGGGTGCGTTATGTTTAACAATACCAAGTAGCTTTGGTCATCTAAGCCTTAGTTTTGAATCCCCTTTTAAGGGGTGCTCAAAAAAAATAACGGTTGCATGACTTTTGTTTTACTTAATTTTAACTTAACATTAGAACTTAAGGCATGCCATAGATAAAACAAGTATGTTTCAACCCTCATTAATTGCTTTAAGCATGGATCCCTTTAAAATGAAATTGAAGCACGTGGCCTTCTTTAGTTATTAATTTTATCTTAACCTTAGAATCCGAGGTGCACCACTTAATGAATTTTCGTGGCCCTTGCAGATTCAAACATACGAAATTTCTTTAGGCGCGCTAGTTAACTAATTTACTTTCCTAAATTCGGGTGCACATTTATGTGACCCAAATCCAAATCCCAACTATGTTGAAATATGTCAGAAACTACGGGTGCATTTATGTGACCTGGTTCGAGATGTGTTTTAACGACCTTGCAATATTCTGAAAAATTAAATAAAGCAATTTAAAAGTCAAACTTTGCACATAGGTACAAAAAATGAATTAAAATTAGATAATCGAGCCGAATATAATAGTTGAGCGACTGTGCAAGAACCACGGAACTCGGGAATGCCTAACACCTTCTTCCGGAAAAACAAAATTTCTTACCCGGGTTTTTGGCTCGTTGAGTATATACAGAGTAAAACATTCCTCTATTCAGGATATTTATTATCCCAAGTGGCGACTCTGAAATCAATTAAATAAATAGATCTCGTTTTGATTGTCCTTTAATTGGAAACTCTCTTTCTATGCCCTTCGCGGGGAGTAGTGTTAAAATGGAGGTGTGAGAGTGGCGATCGTCTAATCCTAACCAAAATCACACCCTAGGCTCGCCTCCCCTCAAGCTCTACCATTCATCTCCCTCGAATCTTACCAGATATCGTCAAATATTCAAAACCCTAGGGCGTCGCCATGGGTTCCTCCGCCATGTCCGGCGACGCCACTTCCAAATCATCCAAAATTCACACCCTGCAACCCCCATTCTTCCCTCATGACAAATCCACAAACATTTTTATTTAAATACCCTCAGATGGCTCGAATTTTAGTTTGAAAATTCCGACCTATGCATGGAGGTTTTATTAGGTTTTTGTGTCGATTTTTCAGTACTGGTTTTGTCCTCAGATAACACTATTTGATTGTTGTACTAAAAAAACAACTAATGTTATTAGAGGACAAAATTAGAGGTTCGAGTCACCAATAGACTTCTCTGATGAGTCTAAACCCCATCCTCTTTAGCTTCAGATTTTCGATTGGTTTGGTTTTCTTTTTTTGTTCTTCTCTCTGATTTCTTCTTGGTTAAGGGCTTGCCTATCCAAATTTGGTTAAATTTTTCTTAGTCTCGCATGTGTTTATACAGTCATGAAATTAGGTCTTTGATTTTGTTTATGTCTCATTATCCAGTTTGTTTTCCATTTTTAATTTTGTGGAAGGTTTAGTTATTGTGTTGATGTTTTTTACCTTTAATTGTATGATAGTGTTTAGTTGCCAATTTTTTGTTTTGGCTATGGTTTGTTCGGGGGTTTTAATTCAGGGGTTTTTATTCAAGGGTTTAATTCTGGTTTAGAAGGGAGTTATTCAATTCAGGGGTTTTATTTGGTTTTAAAATTTTTGGGACACTTGTCTGAATCCTGAAGTCCATGCTGGTCGTGAAAGCCTAATTAAAAGGGTCAATCCAAGGGGTTGAAGGCCCAAATGAGATGTTGCCTTAGGTCAAATTGTCCCATGCTGGTAGTTTAGGTTAATTTTCAGGAATGAGAGGGTAATATAGGTAGATTACTTAGGGAATCTTATAGTAAAAATAATAAGAAACTTCTAGTAGGGGCTTCCTGTTAATTGTAGAAGCTATGACTTGGTTATCAAGTCATAAGATTAAGGACTAAAGTGCAAAACTAAAATGTAAAGGTTGCCCTACTTGCCTTGCCTATAAAGGCATTCATTCTTGCCTTTCAAGGAAAGATTAGAGAAGAGAAGAGGATCCAGAAATAAGAAAAAAGAGACTAGCGAGCTAAAAAAGATCAGAAAAGTCTGGAAAAAAATCCAGAAAAGGCTAGGTTGTTACTGTTCCATTAGAGAATCACTGAAATTCCTGCAACATTCTATCATAGAAAAGTTCCTAAAACATAAGAAAATTGAGAAAACCATTGTTTCATTGATCTCTTGACTGATTTTTCTGAAAATTTTCAAACTCTAAAATACTTTCTGGTTGATTTGAGTTTAAGTATGGGTTGATATTGGGTTCTCTGAAAGTTTGTGGTTCAGGCTGGTTGAATACTACAATTTTTTTGGGTTTTGAGTTGAATTCCTTGTGCTTGTGGCTTGAATCTGGGTTGAATTCTTTTCTTTGAGATGAATTCACTGTTCTATTGGTGATCATATGGATTTCACTAGGCATTTTATTTGAATTTGGGATTTTCATTTGTTGTTGTTGAGTCCTGCTGCTTTAATTCACTATTGTTGTTATTCCGAAGCTTATTCTCCTTTTGTTTGTTGCCATAATCAGGTACATGTCTCTTGAAACTCTATTTGTGCTGATGAAGTTTAGAATTGATGAATGGAATGAGAAAGAAGAATTTGAAAGCATAGCTTACTCCATTTAATTATGTATTTTTTATTTTTTTCTTATTGATGTTCTGTTATTAGTTGATATGTTATCCTGTTAAGTAGATATTTATATTAGAACTTCTCCTATTATTTGGAACTACTGTACAACTAATAGGACATTTTAAGTCTCATGGACTTAGTCACAAGATGCCTTAGTATTTATCATTCAAGCTCAGTCAATCATATGCCTTTGGGTATTGTCGAATATTTGTTGGGATTTTAAGTGTTGTGATCAGGAATAAAGTAAGAAGAATTCATAGTATTGATCGTTGTATATGGCTAAGTATGCAAAAATAATTAGCATGTTTGATCATATGAAGTACAAGTGTGAATAACTTTTTCGATTCAACAGTTTTCTTTCCTTTTGCAAGTCATTTTAGGTGTTCGAGTATCCCATCAGATTTCAACAATGAATTTTTTTCTCAAAGCTTTCATAAGATATTAAGAGATTCAATGCATTCATGTTCTGAACAGTTAAGTGAGTTGATTCAATGCCAAGTTCTGCGTTGGCTTCAGTTGATTTGCATTATTGATTTGGATCGTTTGGGTCATAGTAACTGGGTTTCATATTGGCCCATGTTGCGTAGTAAATAATTCATGTGTTGGCCCATTGCCTATTTTGTTTCTTCCATTAAAACCTGCTAGTTCTTGGCTGGAAGGGATTCAATACTGAGCCCCTCATTCAAATCTGTTAAAATTTCGAATTTGGGGCTCGACGTTGGGCCCAAGTCTGACAAAATCCTTGGATGTATTTTGGGTTTGTCTTAAGTAGGCTTTTCGGTGTCTTGTGGCTCAAGACATTTAGTTCACACAAGTGGAGTTTCAATTATTATAGACTATTTTCGTTAATTAATCAGATCCTTTTAATTAGAACTGAGGTGTGCCCAAGCTGAATAAATTTCATAATTGCATGGATCTCCCTTAATTGTTTTTAAATCCGTAGAACTCGAGGAGCCATCTAGAATATTTTCGTGGCCCTCGAAAATCTAAGAACACGCAATTGCCCTAGGTGCGCTAATTGAATAATTTACCTTCCTAAATATGGGTGCGCATTTATGTGACCCAAATCCAAATCTCAACGTTAGGTGGAATGTGTTGCGAACTATGAGTGAATTTATCTGACGTGGTTCAAGGCGTGCTTCAACAATGTTTCAATCTTCTTAAATTAAATAATAGCGGTTAAAAAGTTAACATTTGAACATAGGTACAAAAATGCATTAAAATCAGATAATTAAGTCGAGTATAACAGTTCAGCGACCGCATTAGAACTACGGAAATCGGGAATGCTTAACACCTTCTCCCAGGTTAACAGAATTCCTTACCCATATTACTAGCTCGAGACTGTTACAGAGTCAAACCTTCCTTGATTCGAGATTTTAAACCAGAGACTTGGGACACCATTTATTTTCCCAAGTGGCGACTCTGAAAGCTCTAAATAAATGAATCATGTTTCGATTGTCCATTAGTTGGAAAAACTCCTTTTATTATACCCTTCTGGGGTGTAGTATGTAAAAAGGAGGTGTGACACATATCTGGTTTGAACTTTTTGAGCTTATGCTTCACTGGCGGACAGGCCAGATTCAGTCGCAAATTTGTGATCCACAATAGATGTACTTAGACCAGCCATGTCGTCATATGACCAGGCAAATATGTCTTCATACACTCTTAGGAACTCTGTATGTTCTTTCCTTTCTAACGGTGAAAAACAGACATTGATTCGTGTTTTTCATTGTCTTCTACATCTCCCAAGTTTACTATCTCAGTCTCATCCAAGTTGGACTTAGTACTATTCTCGAAATTCTCAACTTCCTTGACAATCTCTTCTGGTATATCGTCTTCCTCTGAATCTATGCCCATTTGTTGTGTTATCTCGTTGCACGTCACAGTCATTGGTTCATCAAGTAAAGTAATGGTAATGCTGTTTGAGTAAAGTACTGAAAATAATAAGCATATGATTTATGAGAAACCAAAATACTTTAATAAATTCCTTGAATATTTTGAACATCGGAGCTATTTCATGAAAAAAACAAAATGCGAAAGGGAAATGAACTAGTAAAGCAAAATAGTGTGTGGTGCTTTGTTTATCCTTGCTACCCCGAGGCACGTCGGGCTCTAGTGGTTCTCATGGACCAATTTTTGAGGCGCTCTCCTCGGCTCACGGCTTGTATGGAAGGGCCTTCCTCCCCATCCTCCTCAAAAATGATGCAACAATCTATGTTATCCTCTTCCAAAAACAATCTCCTTATTGCTACCAGTGCTTCCTCTTTTTCTGACCCGTAGATGACTTCGGTTGGTTGGAAAGTCTGCTCCAGATGGGGTATTGGCTGCTCCAATGGGTAGTAAGAGTAGTTCCAGGGTGGCGACCAGTCCTTGAATTCTTCCCAGGTAGACTCATACCCCAAACCAAAGGTGGTACCGTGTTTTTTTAGTTTGATAGGCTTAGCGATTCCATTAAGATTCTTGGCAAGTCCTTTTCTAGGTTCATACCCACACTAGTTCAGTATACTTTTGATTTTATTGTCCCACCATTTATCCTTGTCTACAGTGTTGACTTGCTCGATGTGACGGTAGTTTTCTCCGCCTATCTTCCTTCTTTCTCTAGTTGTTGGGATGGTCTGGCGGCTATATATGGGGTTGCTACCATCACCATGAATGATAACCTCCTGGTGATTACACTCAAATTTCACTACCTGATGTAGGGTTGACGCCACGGCCCCCGCAGCATGAATCCACGATCATCCCAATAGTAGATTGTAAGATACCAGCACATCTATTACTTGAAAATCAACATCAAACCTAGTGGTCCACATTTGCAAACATATGCTAATCTCCCCAATAGTGGACCTTTGAGATCCATCGAAAGCCTTGACGTTGATGGACCCATCATTGATTTCATGCAGCCCATTTCCTAATGTTCTAAGTGTTAGCAAAGGACAAATGTTCAGACTGGACCCTCCTTCGACCAGGATCCGATTGATAAAATAATCTTCGCACTGCAAAGTGATGTGCAATGCCTTGTTATGGCTCAGTCCTTCCAGTGGTAGCTCATCCTCGTGGAAGGTGATTTTGTGACTTTCAAATACTTAACCCTCCATGTTTGCCATTTCTCCTCCAGTGATGTTGCTGGCCACATATGCCTAACTCAACACCTTTAACAATGCATTCTTGTGTACATCTGAATTTTGTAGCAAAGCTAGGATAGAGATTTATGCTGGTGTTTTGCTCAGCTGGTCAATGACCAAGTACTAACTAGCTTGTATCTTTCTCCAAAGATCACGGGGTTCAGTTTCAATGATGACTTGTCGACCAGAGGACTGCTTACTTAACTCAGCCAAGTGTTCTGGGGTTTACACCCTGCCGATTCTTATTATACCCTGTGCTACAACCGTTTCCCCGAACATGGCTTTTCCCTTGCTTCTTGCTTCGGCTGTGTAGTCCCACGGTATGGCTTTTGTGTAGAATGGTGTTACGGCTGTCATTTCCACTGGAATAGGTACCCTTGTTTTGGAGGTAATACAGTAACTTCAAAGGGATCATGCTCTTTTATGGATCCAAACTCGACCTCGATCGGCGTCGGCATCTTCGCAGAGGCTGGTACGTCAAGCTCAAGTGGTATGGACATGTTTAACTCAGTACGTTCAGAAGGCTAAATTTGGACTACAATCGGATTGAGAGTAACTGTTGGTTTCTTTGGATCGTCTCCTTCTAATATCAACCTGATCGATCCCTCAGGGTCCCAATCATCTTCTATCTCAATCATGTGTTTACCCCCACCCTTGTGGTCTGGTAGAGGGTTGTTATAGACATTCGGGGAAAGCTCCTTTTCCACTATGATTTTTTTGTCTATCAAAGCCTGGATATTGTCCTTCAGGGAGCGGCATTCGTCAATAGTGTGCCACTTCATGCGGGATGGTATGCACAAGTTTTATTTGGGTTTACCTACTAGGACGGGTTTTCGAGTTTTATGATAGGGATAGGGGTGACATAACCAACAGCTTTGAGCTTTTCATACATATGGTCGATATGTTCGGCAATTGCGGTGTATTATTTGAGAGGTCTACTGTCGAAGTTTGGCCGGGGTCTATGGAAATTTTGCCAAGGGGGAGGTGATTCATAGTGGGACGGGTAAGTGTTGTAAGCTTAGTAGACATGTGTAGGTTGGGAGTATTTGGGTGAAGTAGGTTGATGTACGGGTGGTGGAGGCAACTGGTAAGTGGATGGTGGAGCTTGGTAAGAAGGCAAAGGTGCTTGGTAATTTGAAGTGGATTGATATGTGAGTGGAGATATCGAGTAGGCTCAGTATTTGACTAGTGATTTGGTTCTCTTTGAAATCATTATGGCACATAGGTCCCTCATTTTGGATGTACCACCGGACTGCAGAGCCTTGTTGGTGGCTTGCAAAGCTTCAAAGTTAGTGACTATACCACTTTTGATACCTTCTTCAATCCTTACCCCTAGTTTGATGATGTTAGAAAATTTCTGGCCTTCAATCAGCATCAACCTTTTGTAGTACTGTGGGTCCTGAGCCTGGACGAAAAACCTGTTCATCTCTTCTTTCTCTAAAGCTGGCCTGACCTTAGCAGCTTCTGATCTCCAACGAGTTGCATACTCACGGAATGTTTCTGTAGGTTTCTTCTATATGTTTTGGATATATAACACATCTGGCGTATTTTTCGTGTTGAATCTAAACCCGTCCATGAAATCGGACACCATACTTACCCAATTTGACCACTTCTTTAGGTCTTGGCTAATGTACCAAGATAAAGCATCCCCTTTCAGACTTCTCATAAAGAGCTCCATGCGAATCTTTTCATCTTTTCCAACTCCGACCAGCTTGTCGCAGTATGTTCTTAGGTGAACCCTGGGATCTCATGTACCATCAAGAATTTCGAACTTTGGAGGTTTATACCCCTCGGGCAGTTCGACATCGGGCTGTATGCATAAATCTTCGTATTTTAGTCCTTCAATTCCTTTACTGCCTTCAACGCCCTAGATCTTGGTGGTCATCTTCTTAAGTTCTTCAGCCAAATTCATGATAAGAGAGTCTTTGTCATCGGACTCAGGTATGCTTGAGATAGGCATAGTTTCCACATAGATGGGGGTGTTGTTGTGGCAATGGTCATTTGTGAGGTTCAATGGTTCCGGGATGAGCAATGGAGTGTTGTTAGGAGTCTGGCAAGTATTGCAGTGGTGGTGAGGAGCGAGATGGTTTGGGACATTTTGTGGAGGTGTGGGATTCCGAGTGACTTCTGGAGCAGCAAGGGAAAATGACAAACACGCGAAACTCCGGACTTGGTTAAGCTCTTCTCGGAACATTAGTAACTTTTGTTCTATCTGAGAGGCATTATCCTTAGAAACCTGAATACCCTGAGTAACCTTTACCCGTTTGACTGAACTTTCCTTTGTGATGTTGCTTAAATCTTCCATCTTTCCCTTGTTCCTGCTTCTGATAGGACTAGAAAAAGGAGTAGGTGGAGGGCCCTTGGATCTTTTGGAATACGATGATGATGCCAGAGTTCACGAACTAACCTTTGGGGAGGGGAATAAACAAAAAGGGAAAACAAAAAGGTAGCAAGTTAGTATGGATCATAGGAAAAAATATTGCAATATTTAAACACATAGTGCAGGGAATATAAAACATATCCTAATCTTGGGGACCTCATTGTGCTCGAGGTAGGCCTAGCAACAAATATGTTTGGAGAACTTAGAATGCTAAATGCCTCATTTTGTTGATAAGAAAATAAGATGAATCCCAAAACGAACCTAAATAAAATGTCACAAATGGTCATAGGCCTTATTACACTTTCAAAGGAAAAGAAGACTCCTATCTATTTGGTCACAGAAGGACCTTCCCCAAATTCGGCAATGTTGGCTCCTTCGTACAGCTCTCCCAGCTCGCGCAATCCTAGCAGCAATTAGGCCTTGGCTAGACGTCCGCCTTCGTTTATTTCAGCAACTCGGCAATCTTCGACCCTCTTCATAAACTTCTTTTCCATCTCCACTATGCCCCGCTCCAAATGGATCAGTCGTTTGTTGGCGCTGGCAGCCATATCCTTCCATTCTCCAATTAACTTTTGATTGGCCTCTTGTATTTCACGGTGCTCATTTTTGCATTACCACATCCTCTTGCGTAGTTGGTTGTACAGTACCTATGCTTCAGCCTTTTCATCAATGATCATGTGACCTCGAACGAACCCCAATTTTCCTAACCGATTATGGTCTTCCCCCAACCAGCTTAGGTAGTATGGAGTATATTCAGCATGGTACCTGTTTGGTTCAATAGTATCTTTTCCCATGACGATTTTGCAGTGCCGCATGAGTTGGGATTAGCACTTGTAAGGGCTATCGTCATCCTGAAAGTTGGCCCTGAAGTGAATCATTTTGTCAACCCTTGGTATAACCTACTTTCTTCCGACCTGCCTCATGACTCGGAGAGGGACATAAGGATAAGTTCCTCTCAGACCAATAAGTATAAGAAATGGTGCATCCCGAGATTGGACAATGAGATCTTCAGTAGGAAACCATTCGAACATCCATTGCACTTGGTCCTCTTTCACATTTTCGAACAACTCTATCCACCCTTTAGCATCTTCCGGTTAAGCAAACATGTTAGGCATATAGTTCATTCGCCTTGGTTGATGAAAGGCGATACGATCATCCTAGTCCCTGCGCAGGATCTCTTGATGATATTCACCCTTTTGGAGATACTCCATGAGCTAGAGTTAGAGCAGTAAGTTACAACCCTCAAAGTGTTTGGCCCCTCGTTGACAGTTCTCCAGGCTCGGTATATTTCCACAATAATCATGGCTACTATACTAAAGGGCTGCCCCATCAATTCCTTTCATTAAGCTTTTGATGACCATGGCTAGTATGGTGTGGATCCTAGCCTTCTACATAGGAAATACTATTATCCCCAAAAAGCAAAACATAAAGACGAAGACTCTTCTATGGATATGCCCCAATGATGTGAGGGCGAATTCATCTGGGTAAGTGCGGTAGGACTTGCTATGGCTGTATGTCTCGTATAGATAGTCAAAAGGAATGTAGGAATCCTTCAAGCATGGGTTCTTCTTTAGTCCAATCATTTTGACAGAACCCCTACCCTTACAATTTTCTGAGATAAGCAAACCCGGAGTCTCCCATGGGATACCAGCTAGTCCTCCAATTTCCTCTAGCAAAAGAGTCATTTCAAGGTCCCCAAAGAGGAACACAGATCTATCGTCATCCCAGAACTGGGTTTCAACCTCTACGATTTTATTGTTGGGTTGGATTTCCAGAAGAAAAAGGCAAATTTTCCAAATATTTGTGGACGAGGGTTTGATCACTTGAGTGAAGGTCTTCCCACTAGCTCAACAACCTTGGGTGGATGTTGGTTACCATGCCGAATCTGGGGACTTCGTGCCTCATTTTCTGCAAAACAAGGTGTTAGGCCCTTACCCCCTCCAGACTCGACTATTTAAACATCAATAATTGGCATAAACAACATTTTAGTTCTCCAAATAATGCATAGACATGGTAATGTCCATTTGGGTTCCAAGAAAACCCAGTGGACTTTGGACAAGGCTATCTTAATGAGTAATTATGCGGACAATATAATTGACTCGGCTAGGTTTAACCATGATGCATGCACAATTGAATGGAGAAAGGTTTCTATGGGGTGCTAGACTGGTACACTTGAGCGGAAAACTCAAGAGGGAAAGGCACGAAACCGTCGACTACACCATTGATCGACTGATTTTACCGCAAATATGCCATTGCCAAATTTAGGGGATAATATTGGAAGAGCATAACCATTCATTATAAGCATTGCTATAGTATTTTTTTTGTCACGAGTGGAGTATGATGTTGAATATGCAATTACAAGAATGTAACAAAATGTCACGTTCATAAAGTAATGGTAAGAATAATTGCTCATAATTACAACATTAGTGAAGGAAAGCGGAAAAAGAAAGCATTAAAAAAAGGAAACAAAGAGACAAGTTAGTTTTGCAGTAGAAGAGAAATAAAGACATTAAACAAAGGCAAATAAAAAGCAGTAAAGTCACAAGTAACTTGAAATGGTAAAAGCCTAAAGAATATCCCCAGCAGAGTCTCCATGCTGTCAATGGCCCCTCTTTCTAAGGAAAAATCGGGTAATTGACATTTGGGAGGACAACTCGTTCCCTTTTGGGAATTGGGTTTTAAATTTGAAGAGTCGCCACCTAATGATTAAGTGCATTAGGACACTAAGAAGGGTTTTGAGTTGAAGAACCAGAGTTTGGGTAAAGGCAGGGTAAAGGCTAGAAATTATCCCGAGGGGAAGGTATTAGGCACCCCTCAGGATCCACTAGTGTGATTCCCGACCATGTTATAACTGTGACTTCACGTATCAATTAAGAAAATAAGGGCTCAAGTACAAGGTGTTTTCACATAATATTGCAAGTAAACTGAAATTTGAGGAAGTGCAAAGAGGACAGAAATTTTAAGAAAAGATTTAGACAATTATGATAATAATAAATAAATAAACAAGTAAGGAGGAATGGGGTCCTAGGTTTACGATTAATATGGATCACGCCAATGCAATACCCAGTAATCATTCCTCAAAAGAGAGGGGATACATGAGGTATTAGCACCTGTCATCATATCCATATCTACCTTTCCCACCCCGTTAAGGTATTAAAGTGTGGAACAGTATCGTTACTTATCGCATGTTATTACCTGTCTCAATTCTATCAGTGCCGGAGGCGTTAGGACTACAAATCCTAAAGGGGAGGGGATTGGCCTTTTTAGAGTTTCAAAGGATAAAAGTCTAAGACGACAAACAAGAAAACATAAGCAGTTAGGGGGAAAACAAGAAGCAGTTAAAGCTAAAACAAGCCTCCTCACTTAAAGGAGCAAATTATATAGCATGACTTCAAATACTAGTTATGGTCTGAATTAACTTTAAAGCATTAGTACACGCTGATTTATCACATATTTCTCAGATTAGAAGTCCAAATTAGGCATGGTTTGGTTGTAATAAGAACTGACGCATTTGATTAATCACCTAATGGCTTGCCTAGGCGAGACCTATAGGAATGATATCTAACGGTGCAGAAGGTGTACTGGTTTTGAAGAAAGAATTACTGGTTTTATAAGAAAAAGTTCTGTAGATTTTAAATGACCTTATTTACTGATTTTAGACTCATGGAGGAAATCGATGAAGCTAATTCAACTGATTACTCTTATAGGCATGATTTCTAAGCGTTGATTTTAAACGATTACATAAGTGCAGGAGTCCTATAGGCATGGTATCTAGAATGAAATGGATTATTATTAAACCTATGATTGGCTACCTAATGTCAGATATATGCAAATTATTAGTAAACCTATGATTGTTTGCCTAAGTACATGTATATGCAGAAGTGCAGAAAACGACCTATGATCATGATTTCTGTATGCATAAATGCATAAACTTAGAGACAAGATTTCTATATGCAGACATGCAGAACTTTATAGGTGGGATTTCTACATGTAGAAATGTATAACTTATAGGAAGGATTTCTAAGATGACAATGCAGAAGTTCAATAATTCCTATGAATACATTATCTACATGAATGCAGTAACCTATAAGCATGATGTCTATGTAAATGCAAGAATCAGAAAATTCGACAGCCAAGTTATCTACCCTTTGCATACATTCATCCTCATCCCTTTCCACTAGTCATCCCTATAGTTATTAAAAATTACTACAAAACAAAATGAACCAGAAAAAGTAAAAATTACATCAAAAATTCAAGCTACACCCAAACTGCCTAATTCAGACTTAAGGTCTAACAATATGAGATAAACCAACTTCCAAGACCAAATTTCCAAAAGTCTTTCTCTTATTTGGGATGTGTCAGAGTTCCCAAGAGTCTTAAAAGGCTCCCGCCAGTGCTTACACCCCAAATACACGACAGAATTAGATCATAGTGCAGTGTGGAAGGGCCTGCCCTCAAATGTCCAAGTTCAGAGGGAACTCAAGGTCCCTAAGCAAGGATCATAAGAGGGGAGCAGAACTTAGGGTCTAAGAGTGAGTGCAAGTGCATAAAGAGGGAATTAGGGAAATTCATGGCAGGCTGGTGGTCATTCCCAGCAACTGGGAGTGCTAGCACACCGCTAACCAACCTATTAGCCCAATCTTAGGAGTTAGGATCCACTGTGGATCAGGTTATGACCTGGGCAATAATTTGGATACTGCTAGGCTAAGAACATTAACTAAACACACATAGAAGAAATAAGGGGTAGGGATTCATGATAGAAACAGATGCTAGGAAAGGACATACATATTCTAATCACTGAATAGCAATAGCAAATTAAACAAGAATGTTGAAGCTATGATGTAAACACATAGGGGTGAAGCAGAAAATTAAATCAAAACATACTAGTTTCAAGGAAAAACAAGTAAAAAATAGGAGTCTTAAAGAAGTCAAGTTGCGAGTAAAACAACTTCAAGAGATCTCAAGAAAGAGAGGAATGTTGAAAGAGTATAGAACTCAAACCAGCGAGTGTGTGAGAGTATTGAATTGGGAGCTAGGGATGATTGTCCTTGAGGTCTTAAGAGTGCGAAAGGAAAATCCCTTTTATAGTGCAGAAAACAAGTAAGAACGGTAAGGAAATATCATTGAAATCAATCTCCTTTTAGTTAAGGGATTCTAATTTAAACTGGTAAAACCAATTAAGGAAAGAAGTTTTGATTAAAACCTTTTCAAACTAGCACAAAGGGTAAGTACATAGAATTTATATAAGGAAATGGTCTTGACAGTACAAGGTTGTACATTTTAAGGAAAGAAAATAATTTGACAGCCAAGAAATCATAACTCAAAAATTTTGTATGAATGAACCAAATCAGAATGATGGAAAGATTTTAACTTATGGAAAATCGATAACAATCAATTAGACCTATTAAAAGGAATTCTGAATCAAACACAAGTTGGAAAATCCTTTTTTGAAGAAGGATTCATCACATACAAAGGCATACAGACATGTTAAAACATGAAGAAACTTGTCATGCCATTGTAAGGCTAGTGAAAACTCCAGATAAGTCAAAATCACATTAAAAACAAGGAAGTCTAATACTGAGTTCGTAGGCTCAGATATTAGTCTAAGGAGTCAAGAATTCTCAAACAAAACCCTAATTCGATCACATGACCAAATTCGGCGGAACCCCTAAATTCTAGGGTTTCCACCTCGAGTCAAATACAGAGATGAGGAGGCAACATGCTCAGATATTTCAGAATCTCATGAGAAAACAAGCAAGTACAATAGAAAACTCAAAGCAAACAAAGTGAAGGAACTAACTCAAAGCACAATGAGAGAACAACATGATAGTAGAAGAAACATGTTTAAGAAACCTTTCAGAAGGGACTTAGGAACTTAGTCAAAGAAATACAGCAGGAGAGCACAAGCACACACTGAAAAAATGTAGCAAAGAGCATATAGGAAAACATAGTGAGATAAAAATGTGTGCATGGTATAGAAACACAGTAGAAAAACAAAAGATTTAGAAGCACAGAAGAACACGTATGGTAAAAGGAAACATATGAAAGCAGTAGCAAATAAATACACACAAAGAAAGGGAAAAGAAAAGTCGGATAAACATTTTAAATCTTTCAGTATAACCTTAAATCAAAGAGAAGTGATTTTTAAAAGAGTGTTTTTGAAAGAAAAATTAAAGAATCGTTTAAAAACCCAAGTGGAGCATAGATACCTGACAGATCCGAGAAAAAATCGAAAATAACCTCGAATAGCCACTGTTTCAGAAGAACACTAAAGTTACAAAGGTCTTGAGGAAAGTCATATTCTTAGTTGAAAATACTCATATTGCTCGAATATGCCGGAGTAATGGCTGGAAAAACCATAGATCTACAGATCTAAGAAGATCTGAAAGGGAACATCAAGTTTAAGGCCTTGATTCTTCAAATATCAAGGATTTCAGAGGCGGCAGATGATTTCCGGTGAGCTTGAGGTAGGAGATGATGAGAGAGGCTAGGGTTTCGAGAGAGTTAGAGAGAACTTGGAGAGGAGAGGGATTTCAGAGGCGGCGGATGAGTGAAAAATAAGAGAATTAGGATAGTGGTCTGGAATTAATTATGGAAGGGTGAGTTTTGGTCGTTGATCTTGAGTGAACAACGGTCCAGATTTAAGTGGATAGGCGGAGAATGGGTTGGGTCAGTTTGGACTGGCCCGTTTGGAAATTGAAATTTGGTTAATTTGGGTTAAAATTGAAATAAAATAGAGCTGTAATTGTAATGAAACGAGGCTAATTGTTAAATAGCAATTTTTTCTTTTTTATTTTATAAAAAAGTAATAAAATGATTTTAAAAGAAAATTAAAAGTATTGAGCTAGTTAATATTATATAAATATTAAATTAAAATTACAATAACCAATTTTATGATTATAAAATATTGCTAATCTTAAAATGGGCTAAAATTACAATTATATGGAAATTAGCTTTAAAATGCCAAATAAATTTGTAAAAATGTACAAAAATTACCTTAATTATATTTTGGTGTAACCATGAGAATAAAATAAGTCATTTGCTAATATGATAATCTTTGGGAATAATTTTTGGATTTTATACTATTAAAATTGACAATAAATTGATTTCAAAAATCTTTAAAAAATTATGTAGAATACAAAAACACTTGGACATGCTTATATATGCATATACATGCTATTTTGAATGTATTTTGTATATGAAAATTATACAGGGAAAATTGGGTGTCAACATCTCCCTCAGCAAAAACGACATGCCCCCAAAGGGACCGCACATAACAAAACCCTGCACCTAAGAGTCAAATACGAAGGGTACTATGTAAAAAGAGTTATGTTGGATGGAGGCTTTGGGGTATACATCTGCCCACTCTCAACTCTGCAACGTATGGAAATCGGGACCGAAAGTATTCGACCCAACAATGTCTGTGTACGTGCCTTCGATGGCATCAAAAGGGACACAATTGGAGAGATCGATCTAATTCTGACCATTAGCCTAGTAGACTTTGACGTGACCTTCCAGGTTCTAGACATGGACACATCCTACAACTTTCTTTTAGGGAGGCCATGGATTCATACAGCTGGGGTTGTACCCTCTACTCTTCACCAGATAGTGAAGTTTGAGCATGAGGATCAAGAGATTGTGATCCAAGGGGAAGATGAGAAATCCATTTATCGGGACCCATCAGTCCCATGTCTTAAAGCAAGAGAGGGGAGTGAGCACATAGTTAATCAGGCCTTTGAAATTGTGGTCGTAGACCTGTATGAAGAAGGAAACGCATGCCCCCAGCCCTTCCTTTGTAATGCATCAATCATGGTGGCCAAAGAAATGATTAGACACGGCTTCAAACCAAGGAAATCATTGCAAGGAATAGCTGAACCTATCACCCTACATGCCAGGGAAAAGTTCTTCAGGATAGGTTTCGGACCCACTCCAACTGATACGAGATGGGCAGACGATAGAAAGAATGATGGTTGGGTCTTGCCTCAACCGGTGCCGCATCTATACAGAACATTTGTCAAGCCAAAATACAATGAAGAAAAGGAGGATGAGGCCTCTACGGCCAAAGAGATTGAAGAAATCTGTGGGTCAATGAGGAAGATTTTATATGAAACTCAAATGGTCCAGCTAGGGGAGGGCTCAAGCACCACTGAGGTGTTGTATATAGGACTGAATGCCAAGCTTCAAAATTGGAAGGATACACCATTCCCAGTCAGGCGGGAGTCCCGATAGACCTGTCCTACCAACTTTTCTGCATCACGAGTTATTCCAGGGTGTAACTTGGATGTTTTATTTAGTTTCTTGTCTTTTAATTTCCAATGTAAACCCTGTTATTCAAATTCCAAGAAATGAAATCAATATTTAATCGTTTATCTTTCTCTACTCTTTCTGATTTTGTTATTTTTCTCTTTCATTTTTTTCTTTTAGTTCTAATAATGCGGATTTATATAATATGACATGATTGCGGACTTCATGCCCATATCTAAACATGATGTCTAGTTGTGAAATAATGAACCAAAAATCGGAATACGATGAAGAAGAGGCTAAATCGAGAATTGGAAAAATTTGTAGATAAACCTAAGTTGAACTAAAATGATACTGAGCCGGTTAATTTGGGTAGTTCAAAAGAAATAAGGGAAACCAAGATAAGAATTCACACAGACGAAAAAACCTGGGACGTATTAATCCAACTCTTGTTTAAGTTCAATGATGTATTTTCTTGGTCATATGACGACATGCCAGGGCTAAGTGCTTATTTGGTTCATAAGTTGCCGACTTACCCCGATTGCCTCCCGATCCAGCAAAAGCAAAGAAAACTTAAAATTGATATCAGTGACAAGATCAAAGAGGAGGTCACGAAACAATTGAAAGCGGGGGTGATCCGAGTGGTTGGGTAAAAATTCATACTGGCCACCATTGACTACTTTACAAAATGGGTCGAAGCAATCACTCTCAAGTCTGTCACCAAGAAAACTATAGTAGATTTCGTGCACTCCAATCTTATTTGTTATTTCGTTATCCCTGCAACCATTATCACAGATAATGCTGCAAACTTGAATAGTCATTTGATGGGGGAGATATGTGAGCAATTCAAGATAGCGCATCAGAACTCTAATCCTTATCGGCCTAAAGCCAACGGTGTCGTCGAAGCAGCAAACAAGAACATCAAGAAGATTTTGAGAAAGATGATTCAGAGCTCCAGGGAATGGCATGAAAAGTTGCCTTTTGCATTAATGGGATATCGTACTACGGTGCGCATATCGGTCAGAGCGACCCCTTACCTTTTGGTTTATAGAACTGAAGTCGTAATACCCGTGGAGGTTGAAATCCCTTCTCTCCGAATCATTGTTGAAGCTGAAATTGAAGTCATTGAGTGGGTTAAGACTCGTCTAGAAAAGCTGACCTTGATTCATGAAAAGCGAATGGTTGCGGTCTGCCACAGGCAGTTGTACCAACAAAGAAGGGCATGTGCTTATAATAAGAAAGTGCAGCCTAGGAATTTCGCAGTGGGACAACTCGTGTTAAGGCGCATTCTTCCCCATCATATAGAAGCGAAAGGAAAATTCTCTCCTAATTGGAAAGGCTCGTATATCCTCAGAAAGATATTGCCAAGAGAAATGTTATACTTGGGAGATGTCGAAGGAAATGATCCTGAAGCATCTACGAATGCAGATGCAGTAAAAAGGTACTATGTTTAGGCTTTCTGCAGCAATGACATGGTTTGATTAGAATGGTGAAGGCTTTCATTCTTGATATCCAAACACTATCAATCTTTTGCAAACCCTTTAAGCCGGTTACTCTTCCTTGATTATCCTCTTTGGAACCAGAAAGTACTATTGAAAAAGAAAAAAAAAGAGAAATAAAGAAAAAAATATGGAAAATTTTGAAAAATGATGATAAAAGGAAAAAAACGAAATGAAAAAAAATGACGAAAAAAATGAAACAACAAAAAAAAATGTTTCCCTGAGCTACGTTTGACTTGATTCCAAAAGAATACGTTGGCAGCCTCTCTCTGGGATTCAGTCACACCAAAATAAAATTCCAATTTCCCCCAAAAGTGAAACTGAGGCAAATGATATAACGGTTCGGCGATGATCTCACCCGAACGGTTCCAAGGTTTTGATGTGCTCCAATTCTCTTTTTACCCGAACCTTGTCCAAGTCCTTCTGATCAATCGGCAAAGGCGTCGAGAGTTAGAAAACACACCTGATTAGATCTAACACAATTAAAATGAGAGAAATAAAATGAGAGAGTCTTGTCGGTGAAAAATTATGGGCACCATAAGGCAACGGTGAGCAGAGAAATTGAAAATAAGAGAGCATGGTTAGTGAAAACTCGTGAAGAGCACTATTAGGTGACAGTGAGAAGAGAAATGAGAGAGGTCTATTGGCGAAAACCCATAAAGGGTGTCGTCGATCGAAAAGAAGACACCCCTCACCACTGAAAGAGTCATGGCAAGATTTCCTGGTTCTGAAACACGGGTCACAATGAGTTTATGAGAAGTTGGGAAAGTTTGTGCGGGTCGGGCATCTAGTCCAATAAGCATGTCATGTCTATTAAAGCATGCATGCATCCCAGATAAGTCTTTCTCCTCTTCCCGAAAGGGACACTTCTCTTTAAGTTCATTTTTCTTACCTTTGGTTCACTTTTCCTTGAATCCCTTTCGGTCTAATTATATTTCCAAAACAAATACAAAGAAAAGGTGGCAAGATTAAATTTACAGGCATCTTACTAACAAAAGTTAAATAAAAGTACCCAGCCTCAGCGGGTGCATCAAGTCGATCCCGACTATCCATAATGGCTGATGCTCTGAAATCAAAGCTAGTGAAAAGAAAAGAAGGCCAAAGGCAAAAGCCCTAAAGGTGGAATAAAGTGAAAGGGTCGAAGCCCCACATGGGCGAGCCATAAAAGTTGAGTTCCTCGATTTTTGGATTGATTAATCTTCAGTAAGCCAGCAAGCAGCAGAGGTTCTCACCAAAAGATTTGGGCCGTGATCAAGTGATCAAAAACAATGAAGGCAACAAAACTGACCACCATTTCAAACTAACAATTGTTCTTTTCTTGAAAAATTGAAACATGTGCAATTCAAATCAACCGTGAAAAAGCAGGTACAACCAAAGAAAATGTGTAAAGACTAGAAATAGCTCTCCAGCAATAACCAATCCAAAAGGAAAGTCTCCTTCAAATTCTTTCCTGCATTGTTACTCATTTTTTTAAACTAAAACAAAAATTAAATCATGCTAGCATAGGGCCTCGAATCTCTATCTGCATCCCTTATGATATAGGGTTCCATTCCCTAGTCACTGCCAGCATAACCTGGTAGTCTTTTCTATTATAGGTTTCCACTCCCTAATTGATCCCCGGCATAACGCATGGACCTCCAAGGCATAACCCAAGGACCTTTTCCTTCTATCCCGGTATAACCCGTGGATCTCCCTTGCATAACCCAAGGAACCCTTTCTTTTATCCCGGCATAAACCCTAGACTCCCTGGCATAACCCAAGGAACTTTTCCTTTTATTCCGGCATAACATGTGGACCTCCCTGGCATAACCCAAGGACCTTTTTCTTTCATCCCGACATAACCCGTGGACCTCCCTAGAATAACCCAATGACCTTTTTTCTTTTATCCCGGCATAACCCGTGGATCTCCTTGGAATAACCTAAGGACCTTTTTCTTTTCTTCCGGCATAATCCGTGGACCTCCCTGGCATAACCCAAGGACCTTTTTTCTTTTCTCCCGGCATAACCCGTGGATCTCCCTGGCATAACCCAATGACTTTTTTCTTTTATCCGGCATAACCCGTGGATCTCCCTGGCATAACCCAAGGACCTTTTTCTATTATCCTGGCATAACCCGTGGACCTCCCTAGCATAACCCAAGAACCTTTTCTTTTATCCCGGCATAACCCGTGGACCTCCCTGGCATAATCCAATGACCATTTTTCCTTTATTCCGGCATAACCTGATGACTTCCCCGGCATAACCCGAGGACCCTTTTTATTTTCCGGCATAAACCTGGTCATGTTTCTAGCATAACCTGGCAATAACCCAATTTAGGACTTCATTCCCTATTCCCAAGGATACACAATCCCGATTTTTGTTACTTTCAATAAAGAAATAGCTTAGATTTGTGTTAAAAATAACTCGAGAAATTTTCCAAGTGAAAACTGGGACAGAAAAATTTCGTTCGCTTGTTTGTTTTGGCATCAGAGCAGGTTTGACCTTGAGGCACAGGATCCGAGTTGGCCAAAAGAATGATTCTCAATTCAAAATAAATAAAAGAAGGAAAAGATAAAAAAAAAAGTGAACTCAAAGTGGGGAAGGACGCGGACTGCTCAAGATATGATTGAAGTCACAAGCTTCGCATGTCCCGTTTTGATCCAAAAGTTGAAGAAAGAACCAGCACTTACAGCTGACGAGCATCAAGATTCAGGTCGGAGTCTACAGCAGGAACCAACTAAGACTCAAGATCAAGCTCAAGATATTTATAGATAGGAATCTTGTAACTCGTAGTTAGTAGGCCTAGCTAGCTTAGCTTTCGATTTTCCTTTTGGTGTAATAAGGAGATCACTAAGAAGCAGTAGCAACAGTTAAATCATAGTTCCCAGTAGTCCCAGCTACCAATAATTTTCAGAACTACACTGACCTGATTCCTTTATAGCCAAGGATGTCTAAGCAACCTTTGAAGCGAGGATCGGTAAGACCTTTTCAAAAAAAATGCTTCTCATGGAGTGTCAAGCAGGCAAAAGATCGTCATAATTGCTAATTTTATCTATGCCCGAAAACCCTTCGTGTCTCCGAGCAAAGAGGGGAAGCTGTGAGCACGTGATTTTGGCCTTGCATGAATTACTCCTACAGAATTCCCACAATTAGGATTTTATTTTCTTTCTTTTTTTTTCTTTTAATTTTTAGGAATTATTGCATGATTTTTGTGTTTGTTTGCATTTTGTGTGCATGTTTATTTATTTAATTCATAGAAAATACAAAATACGTGCATTTGCATCTAGGATTTAATTTAACATTTTAGGATTAATTAATTAAGTTATTTTATATAAAGGAAAATCACAAAAATGATAGTTTAATTTGCCCCTTTTTAAGGTTAATTTTAGTTTTTTCTTTTAATTTGTTATTTTAATTAATCATGATAATTTTTATTTGTGTTTATTTAGTGTTTTTAGGGTTAAATTCTAGGATTTAATGTAGATTGTTATTTAATTTTAGAAAAAGGAAGGGAAAAGAATTAATTTGAGAAAAGAAAAACAAAGAAATTGAAAAGGAAAACAAAGCAAGTCTGATTTGGGCCATTTCAGATTTATATTCCCCAAGCCCAAACCCTTTTTGCCTTAAACCCATCAAGAAATCGGCCCAATCACCCCTGACCTAGTCCACCTTCCACCCCATCCCAAACAACCCCGTTTTAAGTAAGAATTTGGGCTCAGCCGTCGAGGTAAGGAGATCGGACAGCTAAGAAGTTGGTCCGTTTAAGTATATAACTGTCCAAACGCTCCCCCCTACTCCCTCATCTCTCATCTATCTCACACCCTCAGAGACGCCCTGTAAACCTAGCCCCCACATGAAAATTCCCCGCCACCGGTGGCAGCGCCACTATAAAACTCACTCAAAATCACACCATGAACTCACATCAACCCCTTGTTTCAAATCCCCGACCATGTTCCCTCGAATCCACCCAGGATTCCTCAAATATCAGATCAAAACATGAAATCCTAGCACCTCCACGATGTTCTCCGGTAGCGGAGCTACCTCTATTCAACCCAAAATTAACACCATAGAGCCCCCATTACCCCATCTTCCCCGATCTCTACTTATTTTCCCTCAAATCAGACCTGAGTTCTTCGAATCTTAATTTAAAGGTTTGAAGCCTAATTCCCAAAAGGTCCCAAGTTCGATTATGTTTGAAGATTTGGGTCCATTTCGATTTTATTCGTGTGTTCTTATTAAGAACACACGACTAATATCGTAGTAGGCCAGAAAATTCAAAGAAGTTGAATATTCGATTCCTTCCTTCATTCGGTGGAGTCTCTCTAGGTATTTCTTTTATGTTTTTCTTTTGTCAATTTTCTTCTTTACTTTTTCTTTTATTTTACCTTTCATTGTCATATGTTTCTCCCCCTTCTTTTGAACTCTTTTGCTTTCCCAATTTCAGTTGTACTTTACATGCATGTTAGTTTTTAAGAAGTTTTCTTTTCTTTAATTAGTATAAACAGTCTTTTATTATTTTAGTTTCACTTTCGTTAATTGTTTGTTCATTTGTTGAATTTCCAAAAGTTGCTCGAATTGCTTCTGGTTCCTTGTTTGTTTTCATTTGTTTAGTTTTGATGTTGCTTGGGCTTAAGGTTCACACCCTGAAGTTCAGGTTTGGGCTGAACCTTTAAATGGGTCAGCCCAGGGTCAACTTGACCCATAATCCATCTAAGGTTCAGGGATAATTTATGGGTAACTAAGGGGTAAATTGGGTAAATCACCTAGGAAATCTTTAAATAATCACCTGGAGAAGCTTCCTAGAAGCTGAAAAATAGGTTTACTTGGCCACCAAGTCAAAAATCTATGGACTAAGTAGCAAAAAGGAAAATTGAGAAAGGTATAAAGTGAAAAACTTTGCTTATTTATGCTACCCTAGTAGCTTCTCTATAAAAGCATTGTTAACAAGAGTTGAACTTAGATTGGAGGGGAGAGAAAAAATTTCAGAAAAAAAGGACGGCCATAATTTCAGTAAAAACTACTGTTTCACTGAAACCTTTCAGTAATTTTCCAAGCATTCCTTTCCCGAAAAAGATTTTTTGGTTGATTTGGTATTAAAAATGGAGGGAAATTGCTTGTTTGAAGTTTGGTTTCAAAGTTGCTTTGATTTTGGTTCGAGTGAGGCTCTTTCTATTGCTTCCATACTCCTTTTGGTTTAAGCTGGTTTTGTTGACTCTCTGCTATACTGATGTTGTCTGTTGATATCTCAGTCTCTTGTGTTTTTGTTTGTTCAGTAACAGGTACACACTCCTGAAACTTACAATGTGATGTTCAAATTTGGAAAACTTGAAAATGAAAAAAAATGGAATTCTTGATGTTTGAATAGTTGACTGTTAGCTCCTAGTTAGTTTTATCTCTATATCTCTGTATCCTGCTTTTCTTCAATGACATGTATTTAGTCGAAGGCTTTGATCTGATTCTGTTGAAGTAGGAATGCTCGTGAACCTGTTAGACACCATGTTAGAGTGTGTGAAGTGAGTCAGTATTTAGACCTTTTTTCATTATGTAAATTAAGTGACAAAGAGACTATGTAAATGCTATTTTGCTTGTTTAGTACTCCTCTTCTTCATAGAATAGTTATGGCATGCTTCAGTGATTTTAATTAGAAAAATGACAAAAGTTGAAAGGCTTATTTAGCATGTTCAGATGTGGAAGTTAGGGAATGAGCATAATTATCTGACCTTCATGGTTTTCAATAGTTGTAAGCTTTTTATGGTTTCGTTAGTGAGCATCTGAATGTGTTTCCAATAAGAATGGTTCATGAAAGTTTTCAGTCAAGTTTTAATCGGTTCTTCGATGCCTAGCAAATTGTTAGTTTAGTCTGATGGTTTTGAGATGTCAAGTTTGCAAAGATAATGATGCCTAAAATCTTTTTGTTGTCACTTCCCAAACCTGATGGTTTCTGCTGCTATACGGGTTCTATCTGGAACCTCGGAACATTCAGCTTGTGCATTGTGGAGACTCGATGCTGAGTCTTTCACTCAAAAGCAACGAGTTTATGAGTTTGGGCTCACTCTTGGGCCCATGCGTGACAGTCTCTTTCGAATGTGACTCGGGTCATTTCCTTCTCATTGGGCCACTAGTTCATTTGGTGTTGGGTCAATCCCTTTTGCCTAAGTATCTTTCTTTTCACATAAGCTTTTAGTTAGTTTGAGAAAAACACTTCTTTGATGTTAAGTGTTCCATTAAACCCATTAATTAATGGAGGTGAGCCATATTAGATAAAACAAGTAGGTTATGACCCTCCAAGCTTTAGTTTGAATACCTTTTTTTAAATGGAATTCAGGTGCGCCGCGCCAAATAAAATCCCAAATGTGTGGCCCTTGTTTAATTATTTCTTTTAAAATTCTTAGAATGCGAGGCGTTCCATTTAGCAAATTTCCATGGCCTTTGCAAAGTTTACAACGCGTAGTTATTTTAGGCACGTTATTTTAATAATATTACTTTCCTAACCTCGGGTGTGCATTTCATGTGACCCAAATCTAAATTTAATGACATTGAATAATATGTATTTTAGATTGCGGGTGCATTTCATGTTGCGCGATCCAAATACATGTTTTAAATGATATTAAATCTTCTTTAAAATAATCAAAAGTAGTTAATAAGTTTAAAATTGTATCATAGGTTAAAACATGTATTAAAATCGGGTAATAGACTAATTATAATAGTTTAAGCGACTATGCTAAAACCACGGAATCCGGGGGTACCTAACACCTTATCCCGGGTTAACAGAGTTCCTTATTCAGAATTTCTGGTTCGCATATTTCAAAAAGGAAAGTCGAAATCTTCCTCGATTTGGGATTTAAAATAGACAGGTGACTTGGGACACCAGAAACAAATCATCCCAAGTGGCGACTCTGAACAAAAAATAAATTTAATAAAATCTCATTTCGAATAATGTTACTTAAATTGGAAAAACTCTCTTGTACTACCTTTGAATATGTAAAAAAGGATGTGTGACATGCGTGTGCGCGCGCATATATATTTAATAAAAAAGGGTTAGTAAAAAGTTTTTAAGAAAAATACTAACGAGAAGAACAAAAGTAAGATACAAAAGAATGTTATCCTAACTAATCAGTCATGGTCTGCTCACCCCAATCCCACATTCTCACTCCCCTCACGTCCCATGCTAACTTACACACGATCTCTCCCATTTTACTGAGTACTAGTTTTTTATCACTACTTAATTGAGAACTTGATAAACGAAAATGAGAGTGAATTGAAGGATATTTAAGAGCAGATTTTTTTATAAAGAAACAATTGCACCCGTTCATTTGAAAATTTTTGAAGGAGAAAAAATGTAGTTTAAATAGAGTTTAAATTTCAATCGACGTTCGATTTATCGTTCTGATTCCGTTTTCGTTCTAAGATTTTAGTCTTGATTGAATTCCTATCTCATCTCGCTACGGTTTGTCGCTTGAATTTTTATTATTGTAAAATTATTTTGTAGTCTCCTCTTTTATATATTGAAGAAGCTTTACTCTACAGATTTTCTTCTATATTATCTATTCATCTTTTACTTATTTTAAGTTATATTTTTGCATTTTGAAAAGTTATCTAGAAATGAATGAATTGTGTGATGTTTGAAATATTTAAGAGAAGAAACTCTTATAATTTTTTTTCACTTTTTTTTCCAATTTTATTATTATGTATGAAGTGAGTTATGACTCTCTTATTAGCGTTATTTTTCTTTGACACCTTAGAATTTGGTTTATTTGAATATTAAAATAGAATTATTGAAAGTTTTTACCTGGTTCAGTCCATTATGTAGCTTGCCTAGTCTTGTTTCTTTGTTAATGGTTAGAATTAGTACATATACTCATATATATTAAATGTTGTAGATTAAAATTTTATAATAAATTGGCTGCACAAACTAGTAGGTTGCCCATTTTCCTTCTTCTTCTTTTATTTTTAAGTAAAGATGAATATCAAAAGTTTTCATTCGTCTCGTTACAGTTTCTTAGGTAATTAATTCATGTATTTGTTTGAAAGTTCTTGTATTAATATTAAAATGATATTTGCATTAGTCGTTAGAATAGAATTGGTGGTAAATTTAAGTAACTCCATTAGAAATTAAGGAATTTTCTTTCGATTGTGTGATAGGCCTTCAGTTGATTTTTCTCATTTGACCTCTAAATGTGCATTTGAAGATAAGCTGGAGAATAAATTTTATCATTAAATATTTTATTTTTTTCATTTACAATTGATAAATTATTTTTTAAAAAGTCTTTAGAATTGCGTAATTTCACAACATATTCATTATTTATTTTAATCGCATATAATGCTAATAAGTTAGGTTGTTTTATCAAATTAATGTCATATTTAAATTTTTGTATTAAGTCTAATATATCTTTTACACGTAATGAAAAATGCATGAGGGGGCTATGGGAGTTGCGTATTGATTTCAAAACCTTTATAAGAAATAAATAATTAGAGCGATAGCAAATAATTATAAAGGTGCGAGATAAGTCACTAACTAATTCAAGATTCATTGCAATATAAAAGAATAAAAATAAAAATAAGTAGACAACATAACTAAAATACTTTAAAACATTAGAAAAATTTTAAATGTACTTTAAATATTAACTCGAAACCCCACTCCAACCTCATTTCTTTTCCTCATCCAAGCCCTCCCCCACCGCCCGTAACCCTGTTGTTCTTCTCCAATGCATTTAACGCCATTTTTCCCTCTTCATCATTCTCTTGGGCTTGTCACTAATATGACCATTCATTCAAAAATTTACTTTTTTAATTCATACAAAACAACAACAACCCAATTTTTTGTATTGAGTGTTTTTTAAATTTAATTACTTTTTTGAGTAGCTATTGAAATACACAATTCATCCAAGACAAAAAATTGAGTGTAAGCCAGAAGAATTTTCGCTGACAAAGCGTGAAATCTCTATATTTTTTGACGAGAAAGAGTGCAAGTCAAAATATTTAGTTTTCAGCTTCAATTTTTATTTTTTTACAACATTTTTGACTTTGAAATAGACCTTTTTTTAAACAATAAGATATGTATTCCATTAATCACAAAATATTAAACATTACAACAGTAGTTATGATCTTGCGAATCATTAAAAGAGGATAATACATGCATGGCATGTGAATTACCTTAAGTAGCAAGGATCTACAATATTAAATGAGATAGTTTTTCAGCACCCTCACCACTCTTGTCTGCTAGCATTCTAGCCAAAACAAAGGGTGATGGAAACAATCAAAACTCTAATTTATTTAAAATTAAGTTGACCACTACATGCTTTGCTAGATCGTGGGTATCGTTTCTCTGCCTAAAGATGTGATGTATTTCCACGGTGCTCATTTGATCCAGAAGCAACGTGCAACAATTTATAAGGAAATTGTAAGTTTTACATCCATCATGAATGAAAAAGATTACCTAGGTAGCATCAGCCTCGATTAAGAAAGAACTTTCTGTTGTTTGTAACACAAAGCCCCTGGTAGAGGGCCATAAATTCTGAGTGGACTGGATTTTTTGTAATAATTTTTGTAGCAAAGCTAATTAGCTAGTCACCCTGCTCATTTTTTATTACCCCTTCAATGCTTTCATCACTTCTTTTCTTATTATAGGCCCCATTTATATTAAATTTGAATCAGCTCGCATGAGGATTTATCCAGTTGATGGTAACTTCGAAATAGACCTAATGACTAAGGTGACAGCAAATGGAGTTTAGTGGTGTTTTTGGGTGTGTTTACAACTTTACATATATGAAATGATGCATAAATAGTGTATAAGGAGAGGATCGGTCATGGAAGCATGGAAAGAGAAAAGTGTTCTGGGCCGTAAAAAGACACCCGCTGAAAGTTTTGGTAGAACACATGCATCTTCCAGGTAAATTAAGAGCTGGTTTGGTGCATGATAAAGATTAATTAATTACATAATTAAATTTAAAAAGAGTTTATCTCATATTTGATTAGGAGAAAATTGCGTTATAATTAATTCAGGATTGTAGTTTCTTTTTTTATCCCCATGGCAAGATAGAATAACTAATTCCGGAATAATTAATCCTGGGATAACCTCTTTCCAACTAGATAAACCCTAAGGGTGTTCTACTAATTAGTAGAGCCGTCAATATGGGCTTGGCCCATTGGACCAGCCCAGTCCAGCCCGTCATTTACCATGGATGGGCTAAAAAATTTTAAGGCCATTTAAAAATGATGCTTTTAAGCCCCGCCCGAGTAAGTCAGTGATGAATTTTTAAGGCCATTTAAAAATGATGCTTTTAAGCCCGGCCCGAGTAAGTCAGTGATGACCCAATAGGTCATCACTCATTTTTAAATGAAATTTTATATTTTTGAGGCCTTGAATACCTCATACAGAGCCACCTTGATTTGTGTGCGCAGTCCAGGGACATAGTTGGAAAGCATAAATATGAAAATCTCTTAAAAATAATAAAATTAGGCTATAAAATGAGTTAATTTGACTTCACTCAATATTTTTGGGTGAATAAACCCGGATCTGTGATTTGACGATACTGAAGGGTCCGTAGGAAAATATGGGACTTGAGTGTATGCCCGAAATCAAATTCCGGGGTCCCCAGCCCAAGAAATGAAGTTTTAAAGAAAATTATTTTCTGAATTTGATTAAAGATATTTGAAATGAAATTTGTTTAGAACATGATGGTAGCGGGCCAGTATTTTGGTTCCGGTGATCGGTACAGGTCTTAGATATGGTTTAAGATATTTCTGTGAAATTTGGTGAAAACGGATGTCATTTGACGTGATTTGGACCTAAATTACTAAAATTGATGTTTTAAGGAAATTTGAGAAAAATTCTTTGATTTTAAGGTTAAATTTATTGCTATTGAAGTTATTTTGACAATTTGATTGCACGAATAACTTCGTATGATATCATTGGGTTAATACGTATGTTTGGTTAGGAGCCACGAGGGTTCAGATGTGTTTCAAGAAGTTTTGAACTTAAAAGTTGCAGAATTTCTGTTGCAGGTGCACAGATCTGTTGTGCATCGCGATCGCGTAGTAATACTCACAATCGCGTAAGGTAAATGGGGACAGGGATGGATTTGTTCTACGCAAACACGAAGAGGGGGAAGCGAACGCGGAGCTTTGGAGGTGTCACGCCCAAAATCGAGGGGCGCAACCGGCGCTCAATCGAGTAAATCCGACTGAGCAAGCCTGCTAGATTTCATTCTACCCATACTAGTTCATGAATAATGAGGGAATGATATCCTATTTAATCAAAACACTAACAATCTTCCATTCGCAACTTTTATTTCATTTCCATTAATGACTTCATTCATAGTTTCAAAATATTACAAGTTACAAGTTTAATAAAAAATATGTTTGTTAAATATTAACATTTATGGTCATGAAGCCCAATATCAACCACCACCCACAAATAGTCTACGGAGCCTCTAATTACAATAGAAGAGAAATAGGTAAATGCCGGTAGCAAGTCTCCGGCTATACCTCAAAACATGATGAGAAATAAACAGAAGATGTACGATATGACCCCGGGATAGAGTGGGGCTCACCAGATCTGCTGGGAAGAGAATGTTGCTATCACTGGCCGACGCCTCTCGCTATAGAAAAACTTGTATCATAAAACTATACAGCGTCCCCGGCAAAAGGGATGTTAGTGTCGTCGAATAGCACTAGTATGTAAGGCTAAAAGTCCTCTTTCAGAATAGAATAACGATACAAGCAAGGAAAATACCAAACAGCGAGCCAAAGTCAATAATATACTAGCGTCCAACTTGAAACATGTAAATCTTCTAGTTTATGAAAATAATATATATAATTTATGGTTGGGAGATCAATAGCACCGATATAAGTTATACCACCGTCTTTATTATCACGGAGTCCGATCACGACCTGATCGGCTAGGTCGTCCCCTTTAGAGACATGTACCACAACAATAAATTTTCAGTTTTTTATGATTCCTAGCACAATACCACCATGTGTATGGCATAGCGTTCGATCAAGGCCCGATCTGCTAAACTTTCGTCCCATGTATGTCGTGTGTGTTGGCTTTTTCTTTTTTAATTCATAGGTATTAGTTTCATCCCACTTTGGGGGAATAGTCATAACTTTATCGATATTTCAGTTTCATTCACTCCACCCCTACACCGGCACGTGTAGTTTCTGGTGTGGGTCTTATGTCTTACCCTTCATCGGTATTGCTAATGATACTCCCAAAAATATTTTTGATTTGATTTGATACCGCACATAATTGTATTATAAATTAAATTATACAAATATAGCATGAATGCAATTATGCTTACCTTAATATCTTTCACCCTTTTTATAATTCCAATTAGTATCTCCATTCACCAACAATAACAATATTTCCTTGGCTCATTTAGCCATTCACAAGATTCTCTATTCCGTGCACGATGGCCGTATTTCATATTTCACATGTTTTACATCGATATCAATTCAACAACAAGCCATGCCAATCAAGATATCAAGTACACATGAGATGAAACATGAATCGTGGGCACATAGAGTATTTTTGAAACCATACGCCTCAAGTTTATAGCAATGGAACTTTAACCACAAAGAATTCTTCCCAAAGGATTGGGGGCACACAACAAGCAATAAAAAAACTCACATTGAAATCATTATCAACAATACACCATTTTTTCTTGCAAAACTCCTTCCCGGAAATGACGATGCGCAGTTTAAGCACATAGATATGTAAGATCTCGAATCACACAGGATATACTTATAAACCAAAGCAATGGTGATAAATAGCAACTTATGGGCATGAATTGAACACAAGAGCTATTAGGCAATTGTATCTTTGAAGTTAGTTCATAACTGTTGAGTCGAGGCTTATTACATAATCTTTAACATATTCCCAATTCACTTATTTTATTTTTCAAGTATCTTTATAGACTATCAACAACAAGACAAATTCAATCAATACATTTAGTACATGTAAGAGCCACTAGGAGTATTTAACAAATCGAATTCTTCTTAACCAATTAGTATACTATCCTAATTTAAAATGTGACTCATGGCTATACCATTTCGGTAGGAAAATAACACTTGAACTTATAAAAGATTGTGGAATTCACTTCCAAGAGAGAAGGTTTAGCCCACATATCTCGATAGAGCTTCTCTTAAGTCCTACTATACTCCAAGACTCTCAGCAACGCCAATCTTTTGGGAACATGACAAATTGAACCACAAATTAGAGAGGTGATTATAGTTCTAGCTCACTTGAGCATATCTTCAAATACTAAGTGTGCATTATGCTTTTTAACCCATTTTGTGAAAGATCCTACTATCCCTCTTCCCCTTATTAGCTCAAAACCTAACCAAATGCTTTTAATAAATCATGCATGCAAGACATCCACTTTCATCCTTACTAATGACCTTCTAATGGACCACCTTAATTATAACTAGTAATCAAGAGCTGGGGTTACGGAAAATTACCTTTTTGGAAGAAGACCTAGATGCCTTTCATGACAATCTTCAAAGATTTAGCAAGATTCGTTGGAGTAATTTGATGGGGAGGAACTTTCCCTCTCTAATACCCCTCTCTCTCACTCTAAAAATTCTCAGAAAGATGCCCAAAGGAAATATAATACCCAAATATAACAATAGGAGGGTCGGTTAAAAATTAAAAAATTGGAGCCCCAAGACGGATCTACGATCGCAGAGTAGAAATGCGGGCTGCAGATAGCCGTAGAAAGGCTCCCAAGATTTGGAGATTCTGCTTGGGTATGCAATAAAAATGCGGTCCGCGTACCCGTTCTACAATCGCATAATGCACCACAGAACTGACCTTCACAAAATCCAAAGGGAGTTATGCAACGACTATGCGGTCCGCATATAGGTTATGCGATCACATATTTCATCGCATTTTGACCTTAATTTTTGTTGAAACACGTTCTCAAGTCGCTAAAACTAAATGTGTGTTCATTTCTGTAGGTTTCGATAAATGACAAACCGACGCGCATGGAACATTGACATATGCCAAAGTCCAAGAACATGAGAAACAAAGAGCAAGATCAAGAATAACAACAAAGTTATAAATGAGTCACTTTATAGTGTGATCTTGATCCGACAACTTATTCAAGTCTTGGCTTCTCTCGTAAAATCATTTTCATGCATCGTTGAGTTAAACCAAAATGATTTTCAAACATTTTCATTTTAGCCACAATGATTTTCAAACATGTTTTTAAAATCTGGACATAAATAATCGATTATGTATTTCTTATAATCGATTATGTTAAGACAGTGTTAACCGAAATTTTCAAGACAGCAATATAATCGATTATGTCTTACTTATAATCGATTATGTTAAGACAGTGTTAACCGAAATTTTTCAAGACAGCAATATAATCGATTATGTCTTACTTATAATCGATTATGTTAAGACAGTGTAAAACCGGATTTTCAAAACAATAAAATAATCGATTATACGAGATAGCATAATCGATTATTCACTGACCGCTGCCAAAGTATTTTTAAAACGCTGAAATATAATCGATTATACACAAGGCAATAATCGATTATGCTTGCACAGAATCTGCATCCGATTTTTGAACGTTAACAGATAATTGATTATGCAACTTGAACAATCGATTATTTTGCTTAAAATCTGCATACGATTTTTGAACGATCTGCAGATAATCGATTATGCAGATCATATAATCGATTATGCAAGCACAAAATCAGCAATTAGTGATTGGCAATTAAGCAACGGTCTTGGTGACTTTGAGCACTATAAATACACCTCTAAGTCACGTTTTTAAACACAACAACTGATTATAATTCTTGCATAAAGCTTACATACTCTTCTCTCATCATTTCATATCTATTTCATAATTTTTGAGAGCGAAATTCTTGAATAAATTGTTGTGTTCTTGAGCATATTATTTTTACTCATATCTACTCTATAAAGAGAGTCTTGTCTTGAGTGCTAAGTGTTTGTACACACTTGAAGGGATATTCTAATCCCTTGTTGTAAGAAGGAAAGGTAGTTCCTTGGTTTGAAGTCTTGAGGTGTGGTATCCTCGAGCAGGTTGAAGTCTTGTAGAGTGTATATCTACAAGCAAGTGTAACGGTTTGTTAGGCACCCGTAAGCTTAACGAAGTTAGTGTAAAACTCGAGAGAGTCTCTCGGGGAATGGACTAACCACACGTTGTGGTGAACCAGGATAAACTCGGTGTGTTCTCTCCTTACTATTTTAATTACTGCACTTACGTTATTCCTGCAATTTTAAATTCCGCAAATTTACATTGATTGTTATTAAAACGCTATTCACCCCCCCTCCTAGCGTTAAGCGTATATTCTAACAATTGGCATCAGAACCTAACTCTCTGAAAGACTTAACAGTTTGAGAGAAACAATCCATGGCTTCTACTCGTAACGTTTATGCAGGACTAGGTGAAGGACAATGCTTCACAAGGCCACCACTATTCGATGGCACAAACTATACTTATTGGAAGGAAAGGATGAGAATATTTATCCAATCAAATAATTTTCTAATGTGGAAAATTATCAAGAATGGAGAGCAAATTCCAACCAAAAAGGTAGAAAATGAAATGGTGCCAAAATCGGAAGATGAGTATGACGCAGACGATATTAGAAAGGTGGAGAACAACGCAAAATCCATCAACATGATGTACTGTGCTGTAAATCCTGATGATTATCGGAAAATCTCATGTTGCACCACGGCTAAGCAAATGTGGGATAAATTGAAAATTACCTACGAATGTACGGACCAGGTAAGAGAAGCTAAAATAGATTTTCTAACCCATGAATATGAACTTTTTCATATGAAGGAAAACGAGAAGATAGATTATATGTTCGAACGATTCTCAAAAATCGTTAATGATCTTCATGCTCTTAAGAAAACTTTCACGGATAGGGAACTTGTCCGTAAAATTCTTCGAAGTCTCGCTCCGGAATGGCGCTCCAAAGCCGACGCTATTCAAGAGTCAATCGGCATTACAAATGTCACAATCGACGGGCTTAGAGGTAATCTCAAAACCTATGAATCTACTATTCTTAACCCTCCTTTGGATGATCAAACGAAACGAAGAATCGCCCTTAAAGCAACCACGGCTCAACCTCAAAATGATGAGGATTCAAGCAGCGAAGATAACGAGTTCAGACTCGTTATTAAGAAATTTCACAAGTTCATGCAAAAGAAGTATGAACGAAAAGGTAAGCAACAAGGAGACCAATTAAAGTGCTATGGATGCGGAGAAATCGGTCATATCAAATCAAATTGTCCAAATACCAAAAAGGAGAAGAAACCCGTCAAGAAACAAAGAGCATACATCTCTTGGGGAGGCGACTCCGGAGACGAATCAAGTGATGGAGAAGGAAACGAGACCGCAAACTTGTGTCTTATGGCACACGAAGAAACTAAAAATGAGGTATGTACTACTTCTAAGAACTATTTCACTTTAGAAGAAATGAGAGATGCATTTGATGAGTTGTATAAAGAGTTTATTAGCGCTTCTAAATCTATAAAGGATTTAAGAAAACAAATTTCTTCAAAAGAAAAGGATTTTGAAAAACTAACTCTTGAAAATGAGAAATTAAAAGAGGAAAACAAGTTTTATGGCAAAAGAAGCGCCGATAAACCCGAAAGCTCAAATAAGGATTGTACTTCTTGCAAATCTCTAAAGGAAGAAGTAGAAAGTCTTAGAAGCACTTTGCACAAATTCAATTCTTCACACAAAAATCTCAATGAAGTGCTTGTAAATTTGAAATCCACTAAGCACGGTATAGGCTTTAAACACGAGCCAAAAGAAAAAGTTGAGTCCATTCCTAAACCACCTAAGACTCAACTTAGGCAAATAAAATAAATGTCAACACTCAACCTAGAAATTTTAATCCTAGAATTGCAACTCATCCTAGAACAAATGCTAGAAGAAATATTGGCATGTATAGACCACCTAGACAAGATTTTCGAAAACTACATCAAAACTATATTCCTAAAAATAGAGTGAATATTGGCATGTATAGATCACCTAGACAAGATTTTCGAAAACCACATCAAAACTATACTCCTAAAAATAGAGTGAATAAATTTAGACCCCCAAATTATTATCATCTTAGAAGAATGCACAATCCGAATGTCATTTGTCATTATTGCAATAAAATTGGACATATTGCTCCCACATGCTTCACTAGACATAGACATTTCACTGCAGGTCAATCACACCACCATTTTGCACCTAACACACAAGGACCCAAAATGGCTTGGGTACCAAAATCTCATTAATTTGTTTTATAGGTGTGTTTGAAGGGATCAAGTGTACTTTGGTACCTTGATAGTGGATGCTCCAAACATATGACTGGAGATGCATCAAAATTCCTTCAACTAAAACCCACGGAAGGAGGAAATGTTATTTTTGGAGACAATAACAAAGGAAAGATTATCGGCATTGGATCGGTCGGTAAGGACGAATCCTCCTCCATTAAGAATATTTTGCTAGTTAAAGGTCTTAAACATAATCTCTTGAGCATAAGTCAATTATGTGACAAGGGAAATCTTGTATTGTTTGACTCCGAAGAATGCTTAGTTATCCGTCGTAGTGATTTTAAAATTATTCCTCGTGGTATTAGAATGGATAATATCTATATGGTTGATCTTGAAAATTCTTCATCAAGTTTTGTGAATTGTCTTTTGAGTAAAGAAGACGACATGTGGTTATGGCATCGTAGAGTAGCTCATGTAAATATGAATCTTTTAAACAAACTAGTTTCACAAGATTTAGTAATTGGTCTTCCAAACATGAAATTTGAAAAAGATTCTATTTGTGATTCATGTCAAAAAGGGAAACAAACAAAAGCCTCTTTTAAATCCAAAAATGTTGTTTCAACCACTAGACCTTTACAACTTCTTCACATGGACCTTTTTGGACCATCTCGCGTTGAAAGTCTTGGTGGAAATATTTATGCTTTTGTAATTGTTGATGACTACTCTAGATTCACATGGACATTATTTCTTGCTCATAAAAGTGATGCCTTTCAAGCTTTTAAAATTTTTCTTAAACGTGTTCAAAATGAAAAGAACACAACCATCACTTCCATAAGAAGTGATCATGGGGGAGAGTTCGATCACAATCTCTTCGCGGATTTTTGTGACGAACTCGGTATTGAACATACCTTTTCGGCTCCACGTACACCACAACTAAATGGAGTGGTGGAACGTAAAAATCGATGTCTCGAAGAGATGGCTAGAACCATGCTCGATGAGGCTAAGATTTCCAAAAAGTTTTGGGCGGATGCCGTGAGTACCGCAAGCTATGTTTTAAACAGAGCTGTCATAAGACCGATACTCATAAAAACTCCCTATGAACTCTATAGGGGAAGGAAACCAAATCTTTCCCATCTTAGAGTCTTCGGTTGTAAATGTTTTATTCACAACAACGGAAAAGATAACTTGGGAAAATTTGACGCGAAATCTGATGAAGGAATTATTCTTGGTTACTCATCGCATAGCAAAGCATATAGAGTTTTCAATAATCGAACCAAAACTGTTGAGGAATCTCCTCATGTAGCATTTTGTGAAAATGATGCTCGCTTGGCGAGAAAGGATTCTTGTGTTGATCTTGCAGATGCTTTAAAGAAAATCAATCTTCAAGACGAGGTACAAAAGGAGGATCCAAAGGAAGTTCAAGATGAAGTCATGGAACAACCTTCGGAAGAAGTACCACCACAAGAAGAAGAATCGATGATGCCTAAGGCTTGGAGGACGTCTAAAGACCATCCTCTTGACAAGGTAATTGGCAACATCGAGAAAGGGGTAAGTACACGAAATCTTCTTAAAGACACCGTAGGGCATATGGCTTTTGTTTCTCAAATAGAACCTAAAACCATTTCCGAAGCAATTGGGGATGAGCATTGGACCTTGGCAATGCAAGAGGAGCTTAACCAATTCAAACGTAATGATGTTTGGGAATTGGTGCCAAGACCCGATAATCACACCATAATTGGTACGAAATGGGTTTTTCGAAATAAATTAGATGAAAATGGTATAATCACTAGAAACAAAGCTAGGCTTGTTGCTAAGGGCTATAATCAAGAAGAAGGAATTGATTATGAAGAAACCTATGCACCCGTAGCTCGGCTAGAAGCCATTCGTTTATTACTTGCTTTTTCATCATCTATGAATTTCAAATTATTTCAAATGGATGTCAAAAGTGCCTTCCTCAATGGGTTTATTCAAGAGGAAGTGTACGTTGAACAACCCCCGGGCTTTGAAGAATTTAAATCTCCTGATCATGTCTTCAAGCTTAAGAAAGCGCTATATGGACTTAAACAAGCTCCTCGAGCTTGGTACGAGCGCTTAAGCAAATTTCTTTTTGGACAATGACTTCGAAAGGGGGAAAGTTGACACTACACTGTTTATCAAAAATAAAAATAATGACATTCTATTAGTTCAAATTTATGTCGATGATATTATTTTTGGTGCTACTAATGATTTTTTATGCGAGGAATTCTCTAAGTTAATGACTAGCGAATTCGAAATGTCAATGATGGGTGAGCTAAAATTCTTCTTGGTGTTTCAAGTGAAACAAATGAAAGAAGGAACTTTCATTTGTCAATCTAAGTATTGCAAGGAGTTGCTAAATCGTTTTGAAATGAGCAACGCCAAAGCAATGGCCACTCCAATGAGCACATTTCCGACCATCTTGACAAGGATGAGAAAAGTAAAGAAGTAGACACCAAGAAATACCCAGGTATGATCGGATCCCTTCTTTATCTTACTGCAAGTAGACCGGACATCATGTTTAGCGTGTGTTTATGCGCTCGATATCAATCATGTCCGAAGGAGTCGTACCTAACTGCGGTAAAACGGATAATGAAATATCTTGTTGGAACTATAAATGTGGGACTATGGTATCCCAAAGGTTCTTCATGCCAACTTGTTGGCTATTCCGATTCCGATTTTGCGGGTTGAAAATTGGACTGCAAGAGCACTAGTGGCACTTGCCATTTGCTCGGTAGCGCTCTAGTTTCTCGGTTTAGCAAGAAACAAGTAAGTGTTGCGTTATCCACAACCGAGGCAGAATATGTAGCCGCGGGGAGTTGTTGTGCTCAAATCCTTTGGATGAAACAACAACTCTCAGATTATGGTCTTAGTATCAATCATATCCCTCTTCGATGTGATAATACTAGCGCCATAAGCTTGACGAAGAACCCTGTTCTTCATTCAAGAACGAAACACATAGAAATTAGGCACCACTTCATAAGAGATCAAGTTCTCAAAGGTGATGTCGAAATTGAATTTGTTGAAACCAAAAATCAATTGGCCGACATCTTCACAAAGCCTTTAGAGAAAGAGTCCTTTTTCCGCATTCGTAGTGAAATCGGAATTCTTGACTCCACGATGATCCAATTCATGCACTGCATTTTTCTTTAAATAATTACTGACTTGAGCGTCGGAGGCGCCTAATTCTTTTTTGCAGGTATCGCCCCAAAGACAGGGGGAATTTTCAGGCACTGGTACCAAATAAGCGATTATTGACTAAGAACAATCGATTATTTCTAACATCTCGGTTTGCAGGAATTTGGCAATAATCGATTATCATATATTACTAATCGATTAAGTTGAGATTTAGTGTTACAGGTTTTATAATAATCGATTATTTAGTACTGCATAATCGAATACCTTTTATCGTCTCGCCTTTTCGTCATATCACTGGACTGAAATAATCGATTATCATATTAACCAAAATCGATTATTCCCCGAGTCCGGACCCTGATAATAATTCTGTCTTCAAATAATCGATTATCTCCTATCGCATAATCGAATTCTTCTCTGACTACAATTCAAAATATTGGCAATAATCGATTATTCAGCCTCCATAATCGATTAGCGACGGTCCGTGTTTAAAATTTTGTTACCGTTTTTTGAACGTTTGGCTTGGCAAATCTGCAGCTTTTACTCAATAAATGCCCTCAAATCTTCAAGTCTATAAATAAGGGTATCCATCCTTCAAATTTTTTCACTTCAATCTCACTCTTAGCTCCAACCAATCTTCCAAAGCCTTCAAACTTTTGAAACAGCTCCTATTTCTTCATACTAATGGCAAGCAGGCACTCTAAACGCTCTCGTTCCGGCAAACATATTGCCTCCTCTTCCGCTGCTCCTCCACCCGTTTTCCACTATAAAGACGGCTCTTATTTGCGTTTTGATACTCAACCCGAACTTCTTCGATTCATTGAAAAATTTGAGAATTGAGAAATCCTTCCGCCTCGTTTCTCAACTACTCGATATCTTCGAAATAGCGCACCCCCATCAACAGAAAACATTCTTATACAAAGCCAACTCATTGACTTTCTATATCTTCAAACTCCTTACATTCACCCTGCTCTAATCCGTGCCTTCTATTCAAATCTACAGAAGGACGAAGATGGTGACCTTGTCTCTAGCATCAATGGAGTTCCAATTTTTGTAAATGAGGAAAACTTGCAACTCCTCACTAACCTTCCACGACATGGTGAAGACATCTCTCTCTACACTGGAGAAGCGGGCGCTTTATTTGATGAACAACTTATGTTCCACCAAATTGGTATTGGCGACTGTCCGGAGAATCGTCGCCCAACCATCACGCACATGCTCCCAGAATATCGTCTAATATTTTATTTCATCACCCGAGTTCTCAAACCCCGCAAATTCAATCATACCACTCTCTCTCATGAGGATTCAAAACTCTTGCATGCAATTATCACCAGGGCTCGCATCAATTGGTGCCAGTTCGTCATGACTCACATGTATGATGCAATTGGGGACGATAAGCCACTCCCATATGCTTTTGTCATAATGGCTATTTTTGAAGCCTCTGGTATCGACACCTCCGTCGGTCCTCACAAAAAGGCAACAAAGCATTGGGAAATTCAAGAATCTTCATTTCCCAATATTGGTAAACATCCTCCTCCTCCTCCTACTCAAATACGTCGTCCTCAAGCTCCTACTCTTCAAACTATTTCGGACCAACTTGCTTCTTTGTCAACCTCAGTGACTCGTATTGATCAAAACGTCACTTGTTTGACTTATGAGCTTCATGGGTACTTTGATCATGTCAACTATCCATATCCCCAAATTGTTCTTCCGGATGGAGTGCCGGATGTCGAGCCGGATGTTAATGATGACAATGAATAATATTTTTTTTTATGTATCGTTTGAATTATATTCTGTCTATTTTTCTTGCTTTCTCCTATATGTTAAAATTTTTAATGAAAGTTCATTATTTTTGCTAATGTCAAAAGGGGGAAGAATAAGGGCTATGCACACTATACATATTGGCATAAATTGAGGGGGAACTCATAAATTGAGGGGGAACTTATACTTATCTTATGCATATCCCGATATTGGTTTGCCATTATCAACATAAGGGCTATGCACACTAATACATATTGGCATAAATTGAGGGGGAACTCATAAATTGAGGGGGAACTTATACTTATCTTATGCATATCCCGATATTAGTTTGCCATTATCAAAAAGGGGGAAATTGTTGAAACACGTTCTCAAGTCGCTAAAACTAAACGTGTGTTCATTTCTGTAGGTTTTGATAAATGACAAACCGACGCGCATGGAACATTGACATATGCCAAAGTCCAAGAACATGAGAAACAAAGAGCAAGATCAAGCATAACAACAAAGTTATAAATGAGTCACTTTATAGTGTGATCTTGATCCGACAACTTATTCAAGTCTTGGCTTCTCTCGTAAAATCATTTTCATGCATCGTTGAGTTAAACCAAAATGATTTTCAAACATTTTCATTTTAGCCAAAATGATTTTCAAACATGTTTTTCAAATCTGGACATAAATAATCGATTATGTATTTCTTATAATCCATTATGTTAAGACAGTGTTAACCGAAATTTTCAAGACAGAAATATAATCGATTATGCCTTACTTATAATCGATTATGTTAAGACAGTGTTAACCGAAATTTTTCAAGACAGCAATATAATCGATTATGTCTTACTTATAATCGATTATGTTAAGACAGTGTAAATCCGGATTTTCAAAACAACAAAATAATCGATTATACGAGATAGCATAATCGATTATTCACAGACCGTTGCCAAAGTATTTTTAAAACGCTGAAATATAATCAATTATACACAAGGCAATATCGATTATGCTTGCACAGAATTTGCATCCGGTTTTTGAACGTTAACAAATAATCGATTATGCAACTTGAACAATCGATTATTTTGCTTAAAATCCGCATACGATTTTTGAACGATCTGCAGATAATCGATTATGCAGATCATATAATCGATTATGCAAGCACAAAATCAGCAATTAGTGATTGGCAATTAAGCAACGGTCTTGGTGACTTTGAGCACTATAAATACACCTCTAATTCACGTTTTTAAACACAACAACTGATTATAATTCTTGCATAAAGCTTACATACTCTTCTCTCATCATTTCATATCTATTTCATAATTTTTGAGAGCCAAATTCTTGAATAAATTGTTGTGTTCTTGAGCGTATTATTTTTACTCATATCTACTCTATAAAGAGAGTCTTGTCTTGAGTGCTAAGTGTTTGTACACACTTGAAGAGATATTCTAATCCCTTGTTGTAAGAAGGAAAGGTAGTTCCTTGGTTTGAAGTCTTGAGGTGTGGTATCCTCGAGCAGGTTGAAGTCTTGTAGAGTGTATATCTACGAGCAAGTGTAACGGTTTGTTAGGCACCCGTAAGCTTAACGAAGTTAGTGTAAAACTCGAGAGAGTCTCTCGGGGACTGGACTAACCACACGTTGTGGTGAACCAGGATAAACTCGGTGTGTTCTCTCCTTACTATTTTAATTACTGCACTTACGTTATTCCTGCAATTTTAAATTTCGCAAATTTACATTGATTGTTATTAAAACGCTATTCACCCCCCCCCCCTAGCGTTAAGCGTATATTCTAACAATTGGTATCAGATGCAGTGACTCACTTTGCGGTAGAAATGTGATCCGCATACTTGATTTGTGACCTTATTTTTGACCGCATAATAGTACCTTTCTGGAAAACTTAATTTCTTGACTTCTAATACATAGCTTAGTCCAAATAGCCACGAAGAATTTTATGAATTTCTAACATATATTCCTAACTTGTCACTATGAGACCTCGGGTTTTGAGCAAAAATTTCACGAGGCCTTACAGGAGGGTTGCTCTACGTGAACGCAACCCCTTTCTCGCGAACGCGTATAGTAAATTAGAGGTGGGTTGGGGATGTTGTCGTTATTCTAAGTGAACGCATATGTAGGTCTGCGAATGTGATGTTCAGGGGGGGTCAATCCTTCGCGAACAAGTAGAAGGACTCGCAATCACATAAGTCCACTTACTGGCAGCCATTCGCCATCAGGACAGTGTTCTCGCGTGAACACTGTCGCCCGCACATAAAACAATAGCCATTATGAGAATTCTTCGAAATTTCATAATTTCTCCATCTTAACCCCAAATTTTTGAAAAGGGATTTCACCATCAAGTCATAGGTATATAATCTTAGACTCATTTTCTTCAATTTCCATTAATACCCGTTAAATTTCTAGGCTTAAGTAATTTTCTTAAAGGATAAAAAATTAGGGATTTGGGTAGAATTAGAGCTTTTTGATTAATTATGATTTAGACCTCGTTTTGGGGTCGATTTCAAAACTAATTATAGATTCAGGCTCATGGGTGAATGGGTAATCGGGTTTTGATTCGAATTTTGACCAAGCGGTCCTAGGGTTAATTTTTGATTTTTTGGAAAAAATGATTAGAAAGCTATAATTAGGCATTGGAATCGAATTTTTTTAGAATTTATTGATGTTATGAAGTCGATTATGTATAGATACAATTGATTTGGAGCCGAATTCGAAAGGAAAAGCGGTGTTTGAGGCTTGAGTTGGCCATGGAAGTTTGAGGTAGGTGTTTGGTCTAACCTTATATTGAGGGATTAGGAGTTGTGTCCTATTTGATATTTTATTCTTGTTGAGTACAACATTAGGCATGGTGACGAGTATCTATACGTTGATGTCAAGCATGACAGTGAGTCTTATATTGTGATTTTCATAATTTCGTTATAGTATCCATGCCTTGGTGAAGATTTTTAGTTGTTGTATAAAGTTTGTGGAAAAAATTGTGACTTATGAACATTGAGGAGCGTTGGCTCAAATTTTAAATTGAATTGTGCAAGTATAAGTGATAGTCAAACTTTTAGAGTATTGGCTCGAGTTGTGAAGGTATAAGCGATAATTGAACCTCCAGAGCGTTGGCTTGAGTTGTGAAGGGAATTATGAAGTAAAAGAGAGAAAGAGAAGAGATAATTATGTTATCGCCCCTGCACGGCTATTGTTGATTTATTTCTTATCTCCCTAACCGGGATGTGGTTGTTATTAATGTTGTTCCCTAGCTAGAATTTACTTGTTGTTCCCTTGCCGGGATCTGATTGTTGACTTGTTGCTCCCTTGCCAGGACTCTTATTGCAAATTTTCTTTATTTACTTGCCCTATTATTTGTGATTGTTGTTTGGGTGAGGAAGAGAGTTAAAGCATAAAGGGTGATACTGTGCATTGTTTGTTTTGTGAGGAAAGAGTGTAAAGCACGAAGGGTGATGGCGCACCGCACGACGTACCATTCCGTGGCTATTATATTGATTTCATGGTGAGGATAAGAGTAAAAACACTAAGGGTGATGTCGTACACTTTATATTGATTCTTATGGTGAGGATGAGAGTAAAAGCATGAAGGGTGATGCTGTGCAATTTATATTGATTCTTATGGTGAGGACGAGAGTAAAAGCACGAAGGGTGATGCCGTGCACTTGTCTTTGATTTTTCTGATTCTTGTTGATAATTGAGTTATATTGTCCTTTACGTTTATTTTATTGATTCTCTGTTATTACTTGATTTTATTTCGAGGTCATAGATTCTCTTACCCTATTTGCCTTGTGATTGTTGTTTGGGTGAGGAAGAGCGTAAAGCACGAAAGGTGATATCGTTCATTGTTTTGGTGAGAGAGAGCAAAAGCACGAACGGTAATGCCATGAACTTGTCTTTCATTTCCTAACTTTTATTGATAACTGTGTTACGGTTCCTCTATACTAAATTGCTGGCTTCCTGTTGATACTTGTTGTACCCCGCAGCATGATTTTCTCTTCCTACTTTCAATTGAACTGTAGTGAACCTCATATTTATTTGTTGCATTTCTATTACTATTCGATGTTTTCCTGCAGCATGTTTCCCTCCTCCCATACTTGACTGTATGTGATTGTTTCTCTCCGTACTTCTTTTCTGCTGTATATAGTTAAATTGCACGGGTTTATTTGATAGTCTGGTCCTAGCCTCGTCACTACTTCACCGAGGTTAGACTAGGCACTTACCAGCACATGGGGTTGGTTGTGCTGATAATACATTCTGCACTTTTTTGGATAGACCCCAGTGTTGTAGACTTCGGACCACAGTGAGATTGTTGACTCATGTTCATCAGGCGATCAGAGGTAACCCTGCAGGCGTCCATAGGCCTTGCCGTCTCCTTTCTATCTACTTTTCTGTTTTTACCTTTATTTCCAGAGACAATGTTGTATTAAATTCTTTTAGACCTTTATTTGTAGTATTCTTAGATCGTCTATGAAACTGTGACACCGGTTCTCGGTAGTCGAGACTAAAATAGTTGTATTAGATGTTCATGTTCAGATAGCTTATTATTTTTCTTCCGCTTATGTTAAATTCCGATGTTCAAATATTATTACACTCAAAATTAGTAATGAATATAAAATGGGTAATAAGGTAAATTGTGCTATTAATTGACTTGCCTAGCTTGTATTAGTAGGCGTCATCACGACTCCCGAGGATGAAAAATCCAGTCGTGACAAAGTCCGTGGCCCGTGTGGCTTGACTGAGGTTGGGCTGGGCTAGACCGTGGGCCTAATAAAAATATATATTTGAATATATAAAATATAAAAATCTTATGATACAAAAAATATCAAAAAGAGTATCCAAGCTAAAGTTTATTAAGCTATTATATTAAAAGATCAAAGTCTCAAAACGTTAATTAGTTTCAAAATTTTAATTATCTTAATATTTAACTAATTAGTATTGCATATGAGTTGTAGGTGTAGATGAAAATAAAGATATTAAGACAACTTTTTGACAAGCGAATTCAAATATGTTTTGATAAAAATGATATATTGAATATCCCGTAAGTATAATGATTTCTTTTGAATAGTTTGTTTTGACTTTTGACTTTTAATGAACAAAATATTAGTCTTGTCTTACTTTTTTTAGTACTTATCATATCTTGGAACCGTATAAAAGTTATTTAGTTTTGTGGAATTTTTCAATAGTAATTTTTAAATTTTTAAATATTTATCTTTTTAGGTTAGAACTTAAGAAAAAAATATAAAATATATTTTAATAAATGATGGGCCGGCCTGTGGGCCCCCAGCTCAAATAAAGCTGGAATGGACTGACCATTATAATGCCCATTAAAATGGTGGGTTAGCCCAACCCAGCCCATCTCGTCAAATACTAAAGCCCGTATGATTGACTGAGCTAGCCCAACCCCATTTATATTGATAGCTCTATTAATTAGAAGTGTCTAATTAAAAATAGGTTCAGTTGAATTGTCTAGTTATTCGTTGGAAATAATTTAAAGAGTTCGTTTATATGTTTCGCCTTAAAAGAAGTCTTTTTGTCCATTATTTTGTAATTATTGGAATACATGACCCATATTCCCACAATCACCCGTTAATCATGTGCAAACGAAAAAAAAAAACCTACTCTCTTGATTGAGAAAAGTGACGTGTATAGATGCGCTAATGAATGGAAAATAAAAATGAGACGGCAACCAATAATAATAATAGATGCGCTAACGAATGGAAAATGCTCAGAAGATGACCAATTTTTAAAGTAAAATGCAAAGTCAATAAATGACCGACATTGATTTGATGAGATATAGAAGAAATATGTCAATATCATCACAACTCATAAGATATGAAAAATACCCCAAAAATTGAGAGAAGACTTTCTTTGAAAAATTGTGCACAGTATTGAAGAATATAAATTTTGTAGGTTACGTGATGAACAAAAGGATAATGAAAACGTGGATATTGTAGTGGAGAATATTTAAGGGAGGACTGCGACAATAAAGTTATTTTCTAACATGACGAAAACATTAAAAAGGTACAATCTGTGCTGAAAATAATCTCAAGTTCACAAGTTACAATAATATATGTTACTATCACAAGAAAAGGTAAAATCTTTTCTTCCAAATAAAATACAAAATTGAGTAGCATTCGAAACAGCGCATCGACATATGCTGCATCTAACTTTTCGAGAGTGTGGCCGTTTAAACATAAGAATTGTAAAATTTTGAGAAAAAAAAGTAAAAAGAAATCCAAGTAAAATTAGTATTTGAAAATTAGAACTGCATTTGGACATAAATTGTTATTGAATATTTTGGAATTATTTGAAGTGAAAATTTTAAAAATTAATTTTCTAGAGTTTTTACAAATTTCGAAAAAAATCAAAAATTTATCCTCAAATAAAAAATTTATGACCAAACAATAATTTTGAAAAAAGTAAAAACTTTCGGAAAAAAATTAAATTTTATTGGCCAAAGGAGTCCTAAGGGAACCTTTTGTTCAGAGAGTTTAAATTAAAAAGAAAACATGATTAATCTATTCCAATTATATTCAATAATCATCAAATTTAATCTTTAATAAGAAAAATGTAAAACAAAATTGGACTCGGTAAAGTACTAAAGTAATTTGCTTCAACATAAAGGTCAAATTTGTAGGCTGGGTAGAGGTAGACCAAAAAAGTTTTAGGGAGAAGTGATTAGGCGGTACATAGTATAATTGGAGCTTACTGCGTACATGATATTTGGCAAGAGGGTATGATGGCCGAGGATTACATAGTAGGTTAGTAGGTAGACGAGCGTTCTCCTATGTATTCTTAGTTCGATAGCATGAGTGTTAGTATTGTATCTCCTTACCTATAGAATGTTACTACTTAGTGTTTACTTGCTTCTAGCATAGACGTATTCAAAATTTTAAGAACATGGGTGTATTATTATCTTTAAGATAAATGTGTGGTTCCATTGTACAAAATTTTATGGTGATAACAAGATGAGGAGCAAATTATATTAATATTATATACGCAAAAAATACCATTCACTTTACAACTGTTCTTGACGAATTTTTATACTTTGAAAAAATTCAATAATAAGATCATTACTTACAATTTTAAATATCTTACGCTCTATATAGCAAGCTACATAATTTTTAAAAAAATATTTTTAAAGGCATCGCTTAATATTGAGCAGGGATTTTGCTACTATGAATCCATAGAAAGCCTCAAATTTGAGAGAGACGAATCACGAATACTATATTTTTGGGATTTCAAAGTTTTTGCACTTAAAAAAACTGATTAAGCGAAGAAAAATAAAAAAGACGTAGGCAAAGAATTTTTTTTAAAAGGTAAAAAACATGTTTGTCTGTTAATTGGAAAGAAGAAAAGGGTGTAGAGGTATCAAACCCGTGACCCGGGGACAAAAAGGAGACAAGAGGGTCGCTTGTCACCAGTGCACCAAACTAGTCACTTGAGCATGGGTGGTCATGTTGCACCCAAACGCACACGCAAATATACGTGGTCGTATATGTATTAAAGTGATAAATTGAGTATCGCACTCACAGAGACTTGTGTTGACTATCCACTAGTTTCACCAAGATTATTCAACCGAATCAATCAGAATTTAAAAGTGTGATTATACTAAGCAATAACTCAAACAAATAACTAAATTATCAAGCAGCAAATAGTCTTGTGTAATTAGTAGAGGAGAATGTTCCTAGGTTGTGATTGATTCATCAATACTATTGTTTTCTAATTAACTCTCCCTTTTATACAATTCATTCATGGTTACTAATTAATCGAATAACTTTTCTCGTAGTATTCTCCTGAATTACTACTTGCATATTCAAAATAAATTAACGCCTATATTCCTATGGAATTAATCTATTTATAACGCATAAAGATTATGATATTTAATTAACAATGGTGATTAGGTATTTTTCTATCCTAACCACAAATCTGTCACCACTCAGAGTTAAGATCATGTCATCTTCAATTCTTCTCTAATTTAGACGTAGCTTTCCCGAGCATAGCATAAATAGTAAATAAAACCTAATTGTTGGCCAAACAATCAAGCAATCAATCGTAGATTTGAAGAAACAACCATATATTAGTGAATTTCAATAAAGGTTAAGTCAACTTCAAACAACATATTTATGGCTAAATCACAGTCCCAGAACTATGAGTTTTAGCCACTCATGATAATATCAAAATACATTCACAAGTATTAAATAGTTGAGAATACTAAGAAAAGATGAAGAAAAACGAGATATCCTCGCTCCTGAATATTCCTCGTGTGTATTTTCCCCCCAAAGTAGCATCTCCCTTCTCAAAATAGGCTTGGTCTTATTTTTATACGTGTTTGGGAGGGGGCGAGAGGAGGAACTTGGGCCAAAATAACCTTGTCGCGGAGAACTAGGAAAATTTCCCGTACCAGCGCCTAGAGCAGCATGGAGCACTAGCCCTGGCGCTGGACTTATTTAGCACACTAACTTCTATGTCACAGGTAGCACCCCACGCTGCCTGTGGCGCTACTTTGTGGCCATTTTCCCATTTTGCTCATTTTTGCCTCCAATCTCGCACCTTATCTCATATTTCCTCCGAAAGATTCCTGCATATAAAAACACCACGAATTAGTACAAATTATTACCTTTACATTCGAAACTACAAAACATGAAAGAAATGTGATGCGATATATATATATATATATATATATATATATATATATATATATATATATATATATATATATATATATATATATATATATATATATATATATATATATATATACACATATATACACACACACACTTTAAGCTAACTATCAACATCCCACACTTATACTCTTGCAATTCCTTGAGCGATGGGTCTATCACTACACCAAATAAAGTACATATCTTAACTAGAAAGGGGCACTTCAATTTTTAATTGTACACTCTACCCTTGACTATGATTTATACCACCAATTTACGAGCACAAAATACAACATAGAATTAATACTAGCTAGCCGAAGATAGTATAGTTTACTTACTGTCTTGGATTTAAATAATATTCAAGTTATTTTTAATTTAAATGCTATTCAGGATGATCAATACTTTATTTGAGGCAATTATTAACGACAATTAACTATTAACTAAGAGTGCGGCTAATTGAGATTGATCACAGAGAGTGAAAGTTGAACTAAAACAGTTGGCTATCAATGTGAGAAGTAAGGGTCATGACAGGATAGGTGCATGATAGTCATTTGAGATTTTACTCTATTTAAACGTAAGGTCAAGATTTCTTTCTCGATTAAATCTGAATTCTATGAGATAAATTAATATAGAGCACTGTGAAGATATACAATAACATGCTAATGAGCTCGTATTTAGGAAGACGTCTCTCGAATATTCTCCTAACTTGGTTTAATCAATAATTCAAAAAGCTCTCTCGATCACTTAGAAGAATCACTAAATTAAACCAAACTAAATAATGCAAATATAATCACCAAAATGTTCCTCTTTTGATTAAATAAACCAGCGAATAAATTCGCAATTCAAAACACCATAAGCGAATTCATGCAATTAAACTAGAGTTGAATCTACAAGAAACACTCAAAACACCATATTCGTTAAAACCCAAGGGAAGAACTACTCCACAGATATGGAGAAAGTCATCACAAATAAGTTTAAGAACATAAAAAAATATCATGGCAACTTTACAATACAAACTTTCGTTTTGCACCAATTGTTAGCAAGAGAAGTAATGAAATCTCGTGTCTTCAAGACGCGTCAGCTCTCCAAATCTCTCCTAGGTTAAACTCCCTTTTAATATTATGTTTAGAAAGTATTTATACCGTATAAGAATAGCTTGGAATTGGTGTACATAGACTGGGTTGGTTCGGATTTTACAATTACCAAACCAAACTAATTGTGTCGGGTTATTAAATCTAAAGACCAAACCTAACCAATAAATTCGAGTTTTTTAATATCGGTTTTTCTCGGGCTTTCCGGTTTTCCGGGTTTTTTTGAATTTTTTTCCGGTAAAATCTTCGTAGAACAAAATATATAACGTATGCTCAAAAAATTTCTTTAATCCTAGTAAGATACAACTATATAAAGTATCTTTCAAATAAATAATGCAAAATATGAGATATGTCATGACTCATGACATTATCCTAAAATATTCAACAATAAAAAATAATAAAATTATGTACTATAAATATTGCTAATTAAATAGTCATAATAAAAATTAACATAATCTAAAAGCACTAATTCATGCTAAACTAGATAGACTAATGAGGGAGTATATATTAAATATATCTAAAATTGTTATATATGTAATGTCGGGTTGGTTTGGTTTCGGTTTGACTTTCTTTAGTTAAAACCAAACCAAACCAATTATGGTCGGGTTTTTTTTTCCAACACCAAACTAAGTCAAACCAAATCATAGTCGAATTTTTTTTCTCGGTTTAACTCGGATTATCGGATTGGTGCGATTTATCAATTTTCTTTGTACACCCCTAACTTGGATGGAAATAACCTTAGTAGGGTGAAAAACAAAATAGCAATAAAAATAGAATTACCGCGCGTGACGCACAGATACATTTCTTTGCTGCCTTGCCTTCTTTTCTTGCCTAAAGAGGAGTTATGCAGTCCACCTAGTGTGCCACATTGGCAGGCACCACGTTCCAAGCCATTTTAGAGTGTGCCTTTTTTCCCTCTTGATTGATTACTAATGAATTTTTGGCCATCCACATCAAGTGGCACGATCCTCCACACTCCGTGATAGTCCATTAACTTGGCCTCAGTGTTTTTCTTCCAATTTTTCACAAGCGTACTTGGTCTTTGATCCCCAAAGTCGATCTTGGCTTTATCTTTCATTCTAGTTTAAAAAATCCTGTCTTATTTCGGAATCACAACCTACACACTAGAAAATATATAATGAGGATAAATTATTCATATATTTGCTCAAACTCAATTAAAGTGTAGCAATTAATAGGTGCAAAGTAGCCAAAAACTCAGTATTTCTAGCATACCATCACCAATCAAGCATGAATATACGAATTTTATATTCTTCCCATTTTAAACATGCATATATATAAACATTTCAATTTAAACAACCTAACCATAATCACCCTACCTCAAGAGCCGACATCTTATCGCTAATCACCTTTAGCTATGATTGCAGCCTACTCAACTACTAAAAAGTAGGAAGAGAAGGTCGCAATAGCTTTTATCCGATTTGTTGGTCGAGGTCGATTTTCATAGGGAGCTAGAAAGGGAATCGAGTATCTATCTTGAGTAGAATTGGTTATTTGTTCCAAATATCACTTTCGAAATTTTTTGGGTTTTTCTTTTAACAATCTACTACTATTAACTACCAATTATGAGTGAAACTAGATTATGCTAAACGAAAATTACTAAGAGTTGTATCTAATGGATGGAAAGACATTAGGGTAATGACTTTCACCTAGGTGGCTAATTGACGGGTAATTGCGTCTAAGGCATGCTTGACATGATTGGGTAAATATGCTATAACTGTTACACGATTTTACCCACTCTCACAGCTCTCAACAGAGAAAGATATTGCCCAATTGACTTTCTCAAGACCAAATGGGTAGGTAAATTTGCAAGCAACTAGGGTTCAAGTCGGGTAATTACTCTCTCGAGGTTTAACCCTTTAATTGGGACTATCATTCTCTTGAGTCCATCCCAATTCCTTGTTGGGTCTGGAGACTTAGGCTCTCTTTCTCAAGAAGAGCCAGGTTAACTTAGCACAAATCAGTATTTGCAACCACCAATTCATAAATTAAACCATAAAATTGACCCAAATAACAAACACCCATAGTCAATCTACCCGTAAATTGAAACACCCATCAATGCCCAACACTAGGGTTGAGCCATAACCCTAGACAATGGGTTTAGCTACTCATGCTTGAAGAAAAAACAGATAAATAAATGAAGATAAAGACGTAAACACTAAAGTAAATTCTGAGATTCTATCATTAGAACTAAGCTAAAATGCCCAAATGGTTACAAAATAGGTTCGCACGCGTTCAACTCAAGTCTGGAAATAGTTGATGCCCTAAAAATGGAAAAAGGTTCTATTTATTCTAAGATGGAAAAACTGAACAAAAATTCCCCTACGAGGTCAGTGCGGACCGCACAAAATATTGTACGGACGCACTAGCTCTTGACTCTGAAAAATCACCCTCTAAACTCAGGCTCCGCGAACCGCACAGAATGGACTGCGGCCGTGGAGGCATCTAGAAGGGTCTGTACAAACATGATCGCGAAACGCGTAGGCTTGAAGCTTGGCACTGGACATCTCTCTGAAGTTTGCTTCCATGGACCGCATGAAAAGGTAGTGCGGCTGCGGTGTCTTCAGTGCAGACCACACAATATGTATCGCGGCCACGCTGCTTTGATGCCTTAAATTCTAGGTCTCTTAATCTCTCTAGTGCGGACCGCACAAAGTGTAGTGCGGCCACACTAGGCCTGTTTGTCTGGAGTTGTCTTGTCTTTGGTACTTGTGCAGGTTTCACTCCTTTTGAGCTGATCTTTGACATGTCATTACTTTGTTGATCAAATCTGCAATAAAGCATAACTCATGAGCCTTTTGGGATTATTTTGTGAGAAATTATAATCAAATCGTAAGTAAGAAGGAGCATGAAACACGTCAAAATCCCTAGTTATCAACTCCCCCAAACTTAAGCTTTTTCTTGTCCTCAAGCAAACAAAATAAGACCTACCTCGTAAGGGAAACTCCAAGAATTTTTAGTTATCCTAAAGTAACCTCGACTAGCATTAATTGGGACTAACAATTTCCCTCAATACAAATGGATCATTAAAAACTTTTAACCTTTGAAAAACCATAGATCAAGTCTGACGCAAGAGAATCAAGAGTTGACTCATTAAATCAAAGAAATCTCTCAATTACTTTGGTCATTGTGGAACCCAAACTCACACATCCTCAACTTTCCCTAAGCACACCTCACCTTTTAAAGTATTGGCACACAAACCAAGGTTAATGTAAGTATCCACTAATGTAAGTTTCATTCAAATCAAGATCATATAGGGCTTTTGTGGAGTATTTGTGAAGGCTTTTGGTTCAGGGCAGGACATCTTTTTGTTCAACTGGGTTTCATCTTCCATTAAGCAATATTTTTTATTCCTTTGGCACAATTCACTTGACTCTTTGAATCATTTCACTTCTATCAAATGGGTTATAGAGACACATTGTTACTCTTTCTTATGCATTTCAAACCTTTTCTCATTTTTCAACATTCCACACCTTTCTTTCTTTGCTTTTCTTGAATCCTTTTTTTTTGCTTTTCATATTGAGTGTTCTTTTTGTCTTTTGCTTTTCTTTCTTTATCATTGCCTTTCCTTTTCCTCATTTATGTGCCTTTTACCGCTTTTTTACCATTCTCGTTTCTCCCCCAATCTTATAATTTTTCCATGTGCTCAAGGAAAGATCGGGTGCCAAGAGAGGGTATCTTTTAGAACGGGTATAAGCTTGTATCATGATTATTGACAGAAAAAGGTCTAAGGCTCAACAGGGTTAACTAGGGATCATATCGTTGGTAGGCTATGGAATTTGTTCAAACTATCATTTGGATCAAGGAGATCCTATAATCATATCTCAAGTCAAAATTCACTTAGGATTTTGCCTCAACAAACATGCAGGGCAAGTTCTAGACCAATGGCTCGGGACTTGGACTCGCAATTCAATTTCTCACCACACAAGCTAAATGATCACTAAAGATATAGAGTCGAGGGCCAACAACAACCTTAGATATGATTTGAGCACACATTGGTCCCGAAAAACCACGTGACGATTATAACTCAACACAAGAGTCTCAAGGCCACGACTTTTACCATCCTAAACACAACATTTTGTCTTTGACCATGGGATCAAAGGCAAATGTGCTAGGCTCAAGTGAAGCTTTTCTTAAGGTACCCTTAACTACAAACTACTAAGAACAAAAAAATAGAAATATACACAAACTCTTAAGAAGGTTATCATGCCATCCATCATTGGAAAGAGCCACACATTTCACGCAATATTTCACTTTTGGAAAGAATCGTGGCATTAAGAAAACTAAAGTATTGAAAGAGTCCAAAACAAAAGAAAGAAAGCTACGAACATTAATAAGAAGTTAAAAATGAATTTTTTTGCGAAAATAGAATGAATATATACAATAGGGGATTTGAATATACAACGGGGAATGAAAATATGTAATGATGTAACTTTATATACAAACCCATAGAAAGATAAACAAAATGCAATAAAGTAGCTAAATATCAAGTTATATACAGACCAAAGATGAAAATCAAGAAAGCATAAAATGTAACCATATATACAATAATCCAAAAATGTAGGGCACGCCCCCTCAAATAAAAGCTGGCATTGTCCCAATGCCAACTTGTCCAAATAAACACCAAAAAATAATAGAAAAAGGATATGAAGACTCCCTAAGCCATGTCGGTCTATACAGGATCATGGATGGTCCCTGGGTCCTCTGTGTGCTTGGGACCCTCAAACTGGTTCCCAGTGTCCAGCTGTTCAGCTGTTGGGACCTGGACCAGGACGAGTGCTAGATCTGGCACACCCTGTGGCTGACTGGAGGAAGTCTCCGCTGGGTCCGCCAACTGGATGATGGCATCATCTACTCTCGGGATCTTCCTCCTCTTTAGAGGCCGATGTGACAGCTCCGACTGTAACTCAACTACTGGAACTGGGTCCTCAAATAATAGATCTAAAGGCAGTTGGTCTGCCTTTAACTTCTCAACATCTGCCTGCAGCTCCTTCACGGACTCCTTGGAGGCCCATTTTTTTGCAGCTTCTTGTGTTCCTTAGCAATCTCCTCGAGAGCCTTGTTGTGCGAATCAACTTCCTTCGCCAAAGAATCCTGAATATTGAGGATTTTCTTCTAGTTCTCAAGAATCTCTTTCAAAGCATCCTCAATGAACTGTGGGACTTGTGTTGGCTGAGGTACCAACTGAGCTGCAATAATGGTGGTCAAGGTGGACAACTTCGATAAAGAAGTATACGTCCAGTTGTTGATACTATGAAGTGTCTAACTCAATCGGTGGACAATGTTAGGAAGGGCCTGGGAAGATGGAATCTCCGGGCCTGCTGATGTGGAAGGGCTGGGAGGAATGGCTGGAGATGTGGATGGTCCGGGAGGCATCTCGGCAGAAGTGGAGACAGGTCAGTGGGGACCTCTACAACCACTGGCTATTCAGACTGGCCAGTTGGGACAGAAGCAGGTGTTTTGTAGTTCTTGTCCTTTGGGTTGTCAGTCCCCTTCATGTTGTACAAGAGAATGGTGTTGTCACCTTGACCTTGATGTCATAAGGCCTCTTGTCCACTTGCAAGTCTCGGAAGTACATAGTAAGGGTGTTGGGGAAAGGATAGTTCTGGTCGCTCTCGGCACCCATTATAGAGATGATAGGGGACATCACATTCCCCACGTTGATGGGTACCCCACCATGATGGATGCAACCAAAACAGCCCAGTGGAGAGGAAGGGTCTGGTCATGAGTAGTAGGGTCCAACCGGCTGCACACGAATGTCTCCCAACCCTTCGCCTCAAAATTTAGGGTCCTTTGTTGTATTTTGACCCCAACAGTCAACCACTCTAGAATGGTACTTGGGATTTCCATGTACTGGGCTAACCATGGTCGGACCTCCTTGCCCATCTCCAGCTTTGCCATATATAGAGACTCATCTTCTTCATTGAAACCCATGTATTCGTTGAGCGACTTCCCCTCAAACAACACCTTGAGGTTCCGAACCTTGGTTGCTTTAGAACCCTTTACGATGTGTACTACATTACAATAGAACTCCTTGACCAAGTGTTCATTGGCATCCACACTGTCATCTAAAAAGTTCTCCCAACCCACTCTCGTTCTAAACTCTCTATGCATATTGGGTTTAGGGGTAAAGGTCTCTGTCTATAAAACTCCACTCCGGTATCAATTTTCTGACCAGCCACCACTCCCTAAATTTGTGGTACGCCACCTGCATATTGGGTTTTCTAGCTCGGGAAATGCCCCCAACTTGAGGCTCACCCCCTTGCACCCCCTTTTCATCCCCTTGCACCTCCTTCTCACCTCCGTCTACACTCTTCCCGGATAATGAAGCTATGGGGGAGGTGGAGTACTCACAACTGCCGGCTGCTGAGCTTTGAGACAACTCAGTAGGAACCTGCTCTAGTGTTTGGTCAGTGTGTGATGGTGGAGGAGTGACATCAGTCAACCTCATTCTCCCCGGCCAATCTTCAACATATTCTGGCACGGAGTTAGATGAGATGTTTTGAGAGGGCACATACTCACTCCGCGACTAATCACATGCTCGGTCAGCTGCTCTAATTGTTTTCCGCATCTTTTTTATGTTTTCTCTCACTTGGGGATTGAGTCGAATCATTTCTTGCCCTTGCCTCCCCCGGAGGATTCACCTCTCCTAGGTTTTTTATCCCTTGCCTCTTTGTTTTACCATTGTCTGCAAATACAATCATCTTACATTGTTAGTATCAATAGAAGCAGTGAGCAACAATTGTGCAGAAAGAATTGCGGCCAAAATTAAAATGTTGCAGATAGGTTGCAAAAACAGTCCAATATAGACCGCACAAAATGGAGTGCGGCCACAAAAGGACCACTGCGGACTGCACAAAAATGACAGTGGTCCGCACAGGGATAGGGTTCAGACTACCCTTCCTTTGAATCTGACCAGTGCAGTTCGCACAAAATGGTACCGCGGCCACACTGGGCAAGTGCGAACAACACAAAATGTTGTGTAGCCGCACTAGGTAAAGATCACCTTTTAGAAGTTCATCACTCCGGTCCACCCAAAGTGGTACTATGGACCACACTAGGGCACCGCGGACCGCACAGAATTGGGTGCGGTCCGCACAGGGTGTCCAGACTTGGCATTGAGTTAGGGTTCATTAATTTTGTTCTTAAGTTCAAATCTTCACCTAATTAAGGTCCCTACTCAATTACCCATTCCATTATATTCACCAAGTCCACCAGAATTAATATTTAAACTAACCTAATCTAACAATTAGAGAACTACGGGAAGAAAAAAAAAGCTACAAGTAAATATAAGTGAAAATAAAATGAAATTTCACAATTAAACTAAGAAGATTCAGTGAAATGTTACCAGTTATTGAGATGAAGTGCAGTTAATCAATGCTAAGCAAAAATTACGATCAAAAGAAAAGATGAACAGTGGTCAAATGCTATGAGTTTCAAATTTTCGAAAAGGGTAAAAGGAGACCCTTAAGGTCTATTTATAGAGAAATCCCTGGGGCCTAACCTCTCCTACCAGTGTGGATCGCATAAAATGGACTGCGGTCCGCACTACCTTGTTTAGCCCAAGTTTGAGAAGGCAACCTCTACGGTCAGCACAAAACGGACTACGGCCGCAGAGGTCCACCGCGGTTCCCACAAAATGTAGTAAGGCCGCAGTGGCAAGCTTCAGAGAGGTATTATCTTGTCCACACCAGTACGGTCCGCACAGAATGTACTACGGCTGCACTAGAAACCTCATAGACCTGTGTATTTTTCCATCATGCCTTACACTGCATCAACAATACCCTGAAACATCTCAAAAAATCAATCCTATACTATAAAGAAAATCGAAGAAAACAAGAAGAAAAAGACATGGGTTGCCTCCTAAGAAGCGCTTGATTTAACGTCGTGGTACAACAGATGTTACCATCAAATCATTTGAAATGAAGGAGCGCCACCAAGTGGCTATCATCAACCTTTCCAAGATAATGCTTGACCCGGTACCCATTACCTCTGAAAACATCACAATTTTTGTTCTTTTGATCAAGAGTACCAAAAGGGGCCATGAACACAAATTCAAGTGGCCCACTCCACTTTGATTTTAGCTTCTTGGAGATAGATGTAAGAAATGAACAAGAGAACCAAATCACCAACTTTGAACTCCTTTCCACAAGCATATTTATCATGAAGGTACTTACTCTTGTCCTTATACAAGGAAGAACTGGAGTAGGCATGGAGTCTAAGCTAACCAAGTTCATTGAGTTGTTCAACACGAACATTAGCTACAACATCTCATTCAAAATTCAACTTCCTCAAATCCCACATGGCCTTGTGCTCTAACTCAACCGGTAGATGACAAGCTTTCCCAAACACCAACTGACACAGAAACATACCAATCGGAGTCTTGTACGCCGTCCAATAAGCCCATAGAGCGTCATCCAACTTCTTCGACCAATCGGTCCTATTAGCATTGACCTTCTTTGACAAGATACTCTTAATTTCCTTATTGGAGAATTCCACTTGACCACTAGCTTGAGGATGATAGGGGGTAGAAACCTTGTGATTGACACTATACTTGGAAAGCAACGTGTCGAAAGTTTTATTGCAAAAGTGAGACCTCCCATCACTAATAATCGCATGAGGAGTGACAAACCTTGCGAAAATGCTCTTTTTAATAAATGCAACAATACTCCGAACTTCATTGTTAGGCAAAGCCACAGCTTCAACCCACTTTGAGACATAATCAACCGCCACAAGAATGTAAGTGTTCCCACAAGAGCTAACAAATGGACCTATGAAATCTATGCCCCAAACATCAAAGATATCCACTTCAAGAATGGTAGTAAGAGGCATCTCGTCCCTTTTTGAGATTCCGCCCACCCTTTGGCACTCGTCACACCTCTTCAGAAAATCACCTACGTCTTTGAACAAGGTTGGCCAATAGAATCCACAACTAAGAACTTTAGAAACCGTACTTGCCCTGCTATGATGGCCACCATAGGGAGAGGAATGACAAGCCTCCAAGATGCTCAATTGATCTTCCTTCGGGACACATCTACAAATCACAACCTCCATGCAACTCTTGAACAAATATGGCTCATCCCAATAGAAACCCAAACTATCCCGCTTGAGCTTCTTCCTTTGGTTAGAAGAGAGGTCATACAAGATTATTCCGTTCACAAGGTAATTAGTAACATCGGCGAACCACGGCATATCATTCATTAACACCACAAGGAGTTGCTCGTTGGGAAATGAATCATTGATCTTAAGGCCATCACAAGGCCTCCCCTCCTCCTCCAGACGGGACAAGTGGTCCGCCACTTGATTCTCACTACCTTTCCGGTCCATAATTTCTAGATCAAACTCTTGGAGTAGTAGCACCCATCTCATCAATCTTGCATTTGAGTCTTTCTTTGTCATCAAATAACTAAGGGTGGCATGATCAATATGCTTTATAACTGTGGCCCCCATAAGATATGGTAAAAACTTTTCCATAGCAAACACTATAGCCAACAACTCTTTCTCGGTGATTGAATAGTTCCTTTGAGCCTCATTCATGGTCTTGCTTGTGTAGTACACCGGATGAAATATCTTGTTAATACTTTAACCCAAAACAGCCCCACCGCAACGTCACTTGCGTCACATATGAGCTTGAAAGGCAAGCTCCAATTTGGTGCGGTAATGATTGGGGTAGTGGTCAACTTAAGCTTGAGAAGCTCGAATGATTTCATACATCCCTCATCGAGCACAAACTTTTCATTCTTTTCTAGCAACTTGTACAAGCGGTGTACCACTTTTGAAAAATCTTTTATAAACCTCTAGTAAAAACCCGCGTGTCCAAGAACACTCCTCACCCTTTTGACAGAAGTAGGAGGAGGAAGCCTTGAAATCACGTTTATCTTGGCTTTGTCAACTTTAATTCCTTGCTTTGAGATTTTGTGAACCAACACTATACCCTCTTCAACCATGAAATGGTATTTTTCTCGATTGAGTACAAGGTTCACTTCTTCACACCAGGCCAACACTCTATCCAAATTACTCAAACATTATTCAAATGAATCCCCGTCCACACTGAAATCAACCATGAAAACCTCCAAAATATCTTCCACCAAGTTGGTGAAAATAGCTATCATGCATTGGTGGAAGGTCGCCGAAGCATTGCACAATCCGAACGACATCCGAGAGAAAGCAAATATGCCATACGGACAGGTAAAAGTTGTCATTTCTTGATCCTCTGAGGCAATTAAGATTTGATTTTACCCCGATTATCTATCCAAAAAGAAACAAAAAGCATGCCCCACAAGACGATCAAGCATTTGGTCAAGGAATGGCAATGGAAAATGGTCCTTTCAGGTCACCTTGTTTAGCTTCCGGTAATCCATGCATACTCTCTATCCCGTGACTATCCAAGTAGGAACAAGTTCATTGTTGTTATTGGTCACCACAGTCATACTACCTTTCTTCGATATGAATTGCACCGGAGAAGTCCGCGAGCTATCAGAAATGGGGTACACAACCCCGACATCCAATCATTTGATCACCTCTTTCTTCACCACTTCTTGCATAGTCTCATTCAATCTTCTTTGATGCTCCAAGTAAGGCTTTGCATCATCCTCCAAGATAACTTTGTGAATGGAAATGCGGGGCTTATTCCCGGAATGTCAGCTAGAGTCTATCCAATTTCCCTTTCTCGCTTTTAGAGCACTGGCAAAATGGCCTCAACCTTTATGTTAGTAAGGTAAGAAGAAATAATAACTGGTAAAGTAAAATTTGAGCCCAAGAATTCATACTTGAGATGTGGAAGAAGTGGTTTTAACTCTAACACCAGTGGCTCCTAAATTGATGGCTTTGATGGTGGAGTTTTCTGATTTTCAAGATCCAAAAACAATTTTCTCGGCTCATAAGAATAAGAGCCCATCCTAAAGCATTCACGCACTCCACTTTGCTTGTATCATCATTAATATCCATATTTAGTAGCACAACCTCAAGAGGATCCTCCACGTTGATCATAGCACTGGTATCATCCACAATCACAACTGTGACAAGGCCTACAAATGAGGACATCTCGGTGCTATTGGGTTGCTTTATTGATTTGCAAACATGGAAGACAACCTTTTTATCACCCACTCGGAAAGTGAGCTCACCTGCTTCAACATCAACCAATACCTTCTCCGTTGCAAGGAAAGGTCTACTCAAGATAATAGGAACCTCATAGTCCACTACACAATCCAAAATGACAAAGTCGGTCGGTAATATGAATTTGTCCACCCGGACAAGCACATCATCAATAATTCCCAAAGGTCAATGCATCGATCGATCTGCCATTTGAAGTATTATTGAAGTTGTCTAGGTTTTCCAATACCCAAAGCCTTGAAAACCGAGTAAGGCATCAAATTGATACTAGCTCCCAAGTCACATAAAGCTTTGGCAAAGTCCGCACTCCTAATAGTGCTAGGGATAGTAAAAGCTCCGGTGTCTTCAAGCATTGGCGCCATTGAATGCACTATAGCACTCACTTGGTGAGTCATCTTTATTGTTTCAAAATCCATAGACCTCTTCTTTGTCACTAAATCCTTCATAAACTTGGCATATCCCGGCATTTGTTCAAGTGCTTCCACCAAAGGCACATTTATGGACAAGCTCTTCATCATATCAATAAACTTCTTGAATTGATTATCATTGTTTTGCTTTGCGAGCCTTTGAGGATAAGGTAGAGGTGGTATAGGCAGTGGTGCCTTGGTTTTTGGCACAACCGGCTCGGGAATGTTAATCACGTATTCCTTAGACGGGTTCACGGCATCTTGAGTTTCCACTTCGACCTCCTCAATGACAATGCTCACATCATTGTTCACATTCCCTTCAACCACATCTTCAACAACCAATGGCACTTCATCATCTTGCACTTAACATTTTCATCCACAATTTACTTTTGCTTTAAGGCATTCACATCACTACCTCTCCCACTTCTTGTTGTAATCGCCATCACATGATTGTTGTTCCCACCCTTTGGGTTTACTACCGTATCACTTGGTAGAGCACCCTTGGGGCGAGTGTTCAAAGCTTGCAAGATTTGGCCCCATTGCACTTCCAAGTTCCGGATAGAGGTATAGTGAGAAGCTAACTGAGCATCGGAATCTTGGTTCTTCTTCATCATCTGCTCGACCATCATTTCAATTCTACCTAAATCACTTCCAGAAGAACTAGGACCTTGAGAAGGGGAAGGGGTGGATTTTTTGGTTATTGGTACATTGGGGGCCTTTGAAAGCCTTGTGTTGGTTTCCATTGTTGTTCCACCCGCCTTGATTGTTGTTGTTGCTCCAATTATTCATTCAAATTGCCTTGGTTGTTATTTTGATTACCCTAATTGTTTTTTTGGTTGTTGTTCCAATTGCCACAACCTTGTTGTTGATTATTGTTATTCCAATTACCATCATCATGTTGTGGATTGCCCCAATATCCTTGGGGTCGCCATTGTTGGTTTGAAGAGTAGGCTCTATTGCCTGATAGTTGTTACATATTGAACCTCTTCACTTTGGTTATCATAACACTCATTTGAAAAACCACCACCATCATTTTCATATTGTTCACAATTCCCTTCAGATTGTTGCCCTCTTTGCCTTCTTTTAAGCATAGTGACACCTTACATGGCATTGACTTGGCACAGATTTTGGACTTGTTGCAACTGCGCCTTCGCCAATTGGTTCATATTATTAGTAAGCTCGGCAATAGCTTCACCATGATCATGCAATTCCTTGTGCAAATGGACTACAGTAGGGTCACCTTGGAGCACATTCGCTCTACTTTGCCATGCCGATGAAGTGTTGGCCATGTCATCAAGTACATCACATGCCTTGTTATACGAAAGTTTCAATAAATTGCCCCTGGCCAATTGGTTCACAATGCATTCATTTGTAGTATTTATGCCCCGGTAAAAGGTTTGTTGGATCATGGCTTGGGTCATGTCGTTATTTGGGCATTCCTTCACCATAGTCCTATATTGCTTCCAGATTTCATGAAAAGGTTCCGTTGGCTCTTGCTTGAAGGCTAATATTTCATCCTAAAGTGCATCCATATGACTCGGAGAGAAGAACTTGGCAATAAACTTATCCATAAACTCATCCCAAAAATTGATAGGATGTTTGTGGAGTCTCTCGAGCCAATCTAATGTCTTTCCCCAAAGTGAGAACTGGAAAAGTCTCAATCTTAGCGCCTCCTCGGACAGGTTCGTCTGCTTTCTTCCCCAGTATGTATATTATTAGGCATTGATCCGCAGCACCGGTGAAGTATCCACGCTTCTCAAGTAAGGCCAACATCTCATTGGTTATCTGAAAGATTCCCACCCGGATTCGGGGTGGGACAATATCACTTGTGTGGCCCTGGATCGGTAATACTCTGGGAGTCACTCTTGGAGGTGGTAGAGGAGGGTATGGAACATTTTTATTTGGATTAGCATTGGCATTCCAGCCTCTCCGTTGTCCTTGAGGTGCAAGAGGCACCTCATCTTGCTCAATATCATCTACCTCTTCCCCCGCTATCACGTTTCCAAGAGGTTCATTAGCATTGTTTAAAGCCATTTCGGTACCTGAGTAATGTCACAAACAAGTAAGTAGCAAAGAAGGAAAGAAGAACAATTCACAAAACTAACTAAATAGATAGCCAAAATTTTTAGCTCCCCAGTAACAGCGCCAAAAAGTTCATCGCAGCCTACTCTGCACCATTAAAAATTAGGAAGAGAGGGTTGCAATAGCTTTTACCTGATTTGTGGGTGGGGATCAATTTCCACAGGGAGCTAGGAAGGGAGTCGAGTATCTAATTAGAGTAGAATTGGGTATTTGTTCCAAATATCACTTCCAAATATTTTTGGATTTTTATTTTAACAATCTACTATTATTAACTGTCAATTATGATTGCAACTAGATATGTTAAACGAAAATTGCTAAGAGTTGTATCTTATAATTGGAAAGGCACTAGGGTAGTGACTTTCACGTAGGTGACTAATTGACAGGTAATTTCTTCTAAGGCACACTTGACATGATTAGGGAAATATGCTATAATCATTGCACGATTTTACCCACTCTCACACTTCTCGGTAGAAAGAGTGATATTGCCCAATTGACTTTCTCAAGACCAAATGGGTAGGCAAATTTTCTCAAGTAACTAGGGTTCAAGTCAGGTAATTACTCTCTCGAGCTTTAACCCTTTAATTGGGACTATCAATTCTCTTGAGTCCATCCCAATTTGTTGGGTCAACTTTGGAGACTTAGGCTCTCTTTCTCAAGAAGAGCCAAGTCAATTTAACACAAACCAATATTTACAACAACTAATTCATAAATTAAACCATAAAATTGACCCAAATAACAAACACCCATTGTCAATCTAGCCCTAAATTGCAACATCCATCAATTACCCACACTAGGATTGAGTCACAACCCTAGCTAATGAGATTAACTACTCATGCTTGAAGAGAAAAATAAAGAAACAGATGAAGATAAAGACATATTAATTAAACACTAAAGAAAATACAGAGATTCTATCATTAGAACTAAGTTAAAATGCCCAAATGGCTAAAAAATAGCTTCTTATGCGCGCAGCTCAAGTCTGGAAATAGTTGATACCCTAAAAATAGAAAAAAGGTTCTATTTATTCTAAGCTGGAAAAACTGGACAAATATACCTCTGCGAGGTCAGTGCGGACCGCACAAAATAGTGTGCGGCCGCACTAGGCTCTTGACTCTAAAAAATCAACTCTCTGAACTCAGGCTCCACGGACTGCACAGACTGGACTGCAGCCGCGAGGCATCTACCGCGGTCCGCACAAACACGAATGTGGACTGCATAGGCTTGAAGCTTGGCACTTGACATCTTTCTGAAGTTTGCTTCCGCGGACCGCATAAAAAGGTAGTGCGGACGCGGTGTCTTCAGTGCGGACTGCATAATATGTACCGTGGCCGCACTGCTTTGGTGTCTTAAAATCCAGGTTTCTGAATCTCTCTAGTGCGGATCGCATAAAGTGTAGTGCAGTCACACTAGGCCTGTTTGTCCTGAGTTGTCTTGTCTTTGGTACTTGTGCAGGTTTCACTTATTTTGAGCCAATTTTTGACATCCGCACTTGTTGATCAAACATGCAATCAAGCACAACTTATGAGCCTTTTAAGATTATTTTGTAAGAATTTATAATCAAAGGATAAGCAAGAAGGAGCATGAAACTCATCAAATTCGTAGTTATCAAACTCACACACTCATCCAACAAGATTCACAACATCACCCATCCTTCATGAATTCATGTGCGGTCAGCAACGAATACAAGAGTGGATATAAAATAGTCCACACATTCAAGTATGACTTTGAACATAATTTAAGGGCATCACACAATTGGAATAAAAATTCTCTCATTCTCACAAAGAATTTCATGTGCATCCCGTGGTCATACGATAAACTTTCCCGTAATGTACATCTTTACTAATCTAAGCTAGCCAAATCCATGATCAATTAGGACTTTAAGATTGTAATATAGGCTAGGGGGCGAGTAAGATACATTTGGTAATAGTGACTAACCCTCCTAAGCACTTTAATACACTACACTCACAGATCGAGCACATATTCTTCTTAACCAATTCACTTGCCACAATCCATATACAACATAGTTTTTTTTTTCAATTAAGCACTTTTTGTTAGAAAATACACTTAACGCTAGAGGCGGGGGGGGGGGGGGTGAATAGCGTTATAATAAAAAATAGCGTAAACTTGCGGAATTTAAAAATTGCAGGAATTAAATAAGTGCGATAAGTAAATAAATATGAACGAACGCACCGATGTATGCTGGTTCACCACAACCCGTGGCTAGTCCAGTCCCCGAGAGACTCTCTCGAGATTTCCACTAACACTGTTAAGCTTACGTGTGCTCAACAAACCTTTACAAACTGAGGACACAAGCCTCAACAACCTTTGCTCGAAGATATAATACTTCAAGACTTCAACCAAAGGAATCACAAGTTCCTTCTTACAATACAAGGGAACAACTTTCCCTTCAAGTGTATAAAAACACTTTGCACTCAAAACAAGACTCTCCTTAAGAGTGGATATGAGTAAACTAAATACGCTCAAGAACGCAACAACTTTCGTCAACAATTTGGCTCTCAAAAACTTATGTAATGAATAGAAAATGTTGAATAAGAGAGTATGCAAGCTTTAGCAATAATATTGTCAGTTGTTGTATTTGTAAGACTGATTTGAAGATGTATTTATAGTGTCAAAACCATGCATTACCGTTGCCTAATTGCCAATTAAGAATTGCTGATTTTGTGCTATGACAATCGATTGTCAAAATGATACAATCGATTGTTTGCCAATCGTTCCAAAAATCATTCTCAGATTTTACGCATAACAATCGATTATCTAAGACATATAATCGATTACTGGTAACGTTCAAAAAATCATTTCCAGATTTTACTTAAAACAATTGATTGTCAGAATTATACAATCGATTACTTGGCAACGTTCAAAAAATCTTTTTCAGATTTTACTTAAAACAATCGATTATTAGAAATCTATAATCGATTACCTGACAGTGTTTGAAAATATATTGGCAACCGTCAGTTACACAATGGATTATGCTATGAGAACAATCGATTGTTTATCAGTCTTTGAAGAATCTAATAGACACTGCCTCAACACAATCGATTGTCATAAGTTCACAATCGATTATTTTGTAGCTTTGAAAAACTCTGATGGACACTGCCTTAATACAATCGATTGTCATAAGTTCACAATCGATTATTGTGTGGCTTTGAAAAATCTAATGTACACTGCCTCAACACAATCGATTGTCATAGGGTACACAATCGATTGTCATGCAGATTTGAAAAATCTGATGTACACTGCCTTAACACAATCGATTGTCATAAGTTCACAATCGATTATCATGCAGCTGACTTAACATAATCGATTATCATAAGTACATAATCGATTATCTTAGTCCAGATTTTAGAGGCATGTTTAAAAATCATTTTGGCTAACATAAATATGCGTGATTTAAAATCATTTTGCTTTAAACTAAGTATGCATGATTTGATAAAAATGTTTTTATGAGAGAAGCCAAGTCTTGAGTCAAGTTATCGGATCAAGATCACAATTTAAAGAACGACTCATGAATAACTTTATTTCTTGGTCTTGTGCTTGAATCTCGTTATGTATCAATTTCGCGCTTGTGCTTGGACCTCGCCATATGTCAATTGCGCATAGTTTGTCATTCATCAAAACCTAAAAATATGAACACACGTTTAGTATAGTGCCTTGAGAACGTGTTTCAACAATGTTTCAACACTTTTATATTCCCATTATCAAGAATTAGTAGGATAAAGAGATGTGTGTTTTTCTAAACTATTAGAATTATTATTTTTTTCTTTTTTTTTTCTTCTACAGACACTCCATACGTTTAGGTCCACCGACTAGTGACCTTTTTTTGCCCCACAACCTTAGTGCACCTTAAGGACCCTTTCATGGATCCACTTGAAAGCTACTTCTTAATCTCTCACCTACTACTTTTAGCGACTAAGTGACTTCATATGTAAAAGTTCAATAATATCAAATTAAGAATAAAATAGGGATATGACTTGTAATGTGGGTGCCAAAGAAAGGTCTACCGGCTCAAAAGGTCTAGCAACAAAATTTTTATTTTAAGTGACAAGCATATCTATGATAAAGCAAGAAATACCTACACCATCTCCTAGACTAGCACCACTTAATGATTTCTCTTCGATCAACACATAGGGAAAAGTTCTAGACCACACGGGATAGCAAAGAATATTACAAAATCTCACAAACACATTGCACATAACTCAATCAAGACAGTTCTTTTAAGCAATACCGGCACTAGGTGGCATACAATCAAACAACTGCGAAAAGGGGTCACATATTAGGTTATTTATTTTACTCAGGCATCACAATTCAAATCAAACATACAAGAAGACAAAATGCATGCCCTCGCCGAATGTGTCAGCACCAAATATGTCAATAGGTACCTCGATGCAACTCATTTTTCTTCCTATCCTACTCCTAAAAAAATAAAGTACCCGGTTCAAGTCACACCCTTAAAAAAGAATTGGCGTCCAAAGAAAAATCAAGGGATACTGCCTAACTATCCTAAAAAATATCTTTTGGGTGTTTTAAATTAGACTTTAATCCCTCAAAAAAATTGTCCAAACAATCCATCGTTGGGAAAAGTCTAAGCTTTTTCTAATTTTTTTTCTATATTTTTTTTTCTAAAACTAGACTATGTATACTTACGGGTACCTAAAAAAACAAGAAAAAGTAACATATAAAAAATAGATTTATACAATTTATGCCATAGAAAGTAGGTCCCCCAACCCACACTTAGCATATGCACAATCCTCGATGCATGTAAGAATTTAAAGCAAAGTAAGGTGGAAAGAAGAACTCCTTGCTAGTCGGATTCCTCCTCCTTAGAATATCCGCCAGCCGTATTTCTGGGCCCATCTTCACTATCCGCTCTCAGGGCACCAAAGCCATAGGCCCCATGACTTTCATCACCAATGTCTTCCTTAGTATCGAAGCCTTTTGTGGGTGTTCTCATCCTCTAACGGGTGAAAAAGACTGCCAGGTACAGTTCCTAATATCCCTTTGAAATAACCACACAGATCATTATGTAGATGCATACGCTCCTCGTCTAACATGCCCAACATACTCATGATTACATTTAGGTATCAATAAAGATATCGGTTGATGTCGTCGTCCCTCTCATTCTGTGCTACCTGGCTAAGATTAGACGTAGACTCTAACAAATATGTGATGTCCAACAACTCCATAAGAGCCTTCATAATCTCGTCATAATAAGGGTATTCAAGTACCTCCCCAGACAGCATGTATTGCGTGAGCAAGTTTCCAATGAAGAATCTCTTAATTCTCTACCCAAATTGTGTGCGGGTCATATCCTCTAGCATGATCTCACCCATGGGTTGGCAGTCATAAGAAAAAATATCTCACAAACTCGAACTCGAGTGTGCTCAATCTGCATCAGTCTCACATGTACGAAATTCTGCCACACCTTGGCGGTCTTGTTGAAGTCAAAGCGGATCATCTCAAGATAGGCTTAAGTTTTAGTTCTTGTCCACTTTGCATTCAAATCGATTCCACAAGAAGTGTGACATATCGCCTAGTAGCTTAGTCATTTGACAAACTTTTGTAGCCTTCACAGGTTAGCGTTATCAATTCCCAAAAGTTCGCATAAGGAATGCTTATCCATTGGAACCTCCTTTCGACGAATCCATGACTTGAACAAGTTCCTATTTTAATTTACGTAAAATTCTTACATCATGCTCAAATTCTTATGCCCCGACACCCTAAGAATTTAACCATATTCATTTTTCTCAACCAAGCAAGCATATTCAGGAAGTTCTTTTCCAGAGTTTTCATATTAATTCCCATATCAGAGACATATCGCCCATATGGCACAAAGTTATTATGTCTTTGGATGACATCCTCATGAACTAGATCCAAATGAATCCTTGGTCCCAATTGTTCCATCTTCGATCTACAAACAACATATTTCCCTTTAGCTTGCTGAGATGGCCTCTTCCCTTGCTTGAGCATTTTAGGAGCGGGAGCAGTGGTTGAGGACTTCCCACTCCTTTGCCCTTGTTCGTACTTTCAGAAGCCATATCAACCTACGACACAAATAATCATAAATGTCAGAATGAAACAAGAAATACGCCTAAGGTTATTGTGAGAATCAATCAGAGTCCAAAAGTGTGATTATACAAAGCAATAATTCTAACAAGGAACTAATTTGTCAAGCAACAAAATAATTGTTATGTATTTAGTAGAGACGAATATTTCAGGATTGTGATCGATTCACCAATCCTACTGTGTTTTAATTAACTCTCCCTTTCATACAATTCGCTAATGGTTGCTAATTAATCGAATAATTGCTCTCACAGTATTCTCTCGAATTACTAATTGCTTATTCAAAATAGATTAACTTGTATATTCCTATGGAATCAATCTATTAAGAACACATTAAGATTATAATATTTAATTAAGCATGTTCACTAGGTATATTCTTATCCAAACCACAAATTCGCCCCTGTTACACCCCGTATTTTCGCACGTGAAAGTACGCCATAATTAAATTGATATAAACTTGGAAATGGGATGTTACATCCCGCATTTTCATAGGTTAAAGTTTCATTGTAAGTTGATCGACGTAAGTTCGGGAATGAGATTATTTTAAGGTTATAGCATTATGCAATTTCAAACAAGTGATAAGTAATTTGTGAAGGTGAGAGGGTAAATGAATCGAAGAAAATGAAATTTGTCAAAATTTGACATTTTGGGACAATACGGTATGAGCTATAGTACCCGATATTTATGGACTTGTGCCTTACAAGATACCACATGACCATGATAGTAAGAAATATAAGGTGTGCTAAAAGTAAGTAGTATTTTGAAATAATTTGAGATAATTCTTTTTTCATGTTAATTAGAAAATTGGTAATTTGTTTAAGACATTTTGGATTTTCTTTTGGATAAAGTCTTGAAACCAACATGGCAGCCAATAAAAAGCCCCACTAAATGACTCTTAAATTAGGTGCATTGTGGCATATTTAATAGAATCGGTGGCACACAAACCTCAAGGGATTAAAAATTTCAAGAATCTCTTTATTCACTATAAAACTTCTAATTCAAAAAGGAACGTGAATTAGAATTTAGAAAAGTAACGAATTTTTAGCAAAACTTTCACACAAAGTTACACAAGTAATAGCAACGGTATTTGCAATTTAAGAGAGCACGATACTATCTTTCTCACGAACATCATACGGATTTTCCCTGCTTCGACCCACTATTACGTGTAATCGCAATTGACGTGTGTTAGAGGGATTGTTATGAGAATCAGCTCAGCTCACGTATATTAAGGCTATTCCTCCTTTTCTTTTTGGCATTATCTATACGACACAAACGAAACAAGCAAATGCATAACTTCCATAAATGATCCTATTCATAGAAGTATTAGAGGTGCCTATGTTTTTGAATTTTCATGTATCTTATTATAACATCTTATGTTCATGGATCTCAGAAAAATACATAAGTTGATAAAGTCTACTTCATGATATTAATCAAAGGCATAATGGACTTACAATATTTGGCGTACTTCTCATGCATTGCATTCATATATACATGTACATTGACCCATGATCATATGGTGTTATATATGCGTATATATGTATATTATATGTGTATGGGATATGGAAAAATTTTACGGAGTTATATACGCACCACCACCTACTCAGCTGGTATATGTTGATAGTTTTACCCACAATGGCTGAGATGATACGATGGGATACCCTCAAAGCCTTGATGATGTTATGAACACATGTACATATGCACGACATGACATTCATACGCATATGCATAACACTGCAAGAATTTTATGATTTACATAGTTATCCAGACTTACAGGCTCAGCCATTTATTTCAAAATAATCTCATTCCCAAGCTTGCGTCGATTAACTTACGACGAAATATTAACGTACGAAAATGCAGGATGTAACATCTCATTTCTGAGCTTCCATCAATTTACTTATGACGTACTTTCAGTTAAAAAATATGGGGTGTAACAAGAAGTAAGTATAAAGCTCTCATGCATTGTGTATGCACCATAGATGGAAGTATTATAATAGAGCTTCAAGTTGTGGATGTGAATTATACATGTGTGGAAGGGAGGTCATAGAAGAGATAAAAGATGTGATGCGATATTTTAAGGTAAGTAAGGTAAAGAGGAACAACGTACGAGATATTTAAATGCAGAAGGTGATGAATAGTCCACACTTCATATAGAAGGCTAGAATCACTGGGATTCAGTATCCAGGAATGATAACAGTGCCATTAATAGCATATCTTCTAGCCTATAGTTTCTAGGTACCAAAAGGTCAAGTTAAGAGAGTAAAGAAGAGTTTGAGATGATGAGATGTTCCACTTGATGTTCTAGAATAACATAAGAAAATCTATGGTGTAAGCAAGTTGAAGGAAGGTTGTGAGTAGTATAAATGGATATGTGTAGATCGCAAGCTAAAGTATGGTAGAGTGACAATGTTTTAGGAATTCATGAGTAAGGATAAGGAAAGACAAGTAAGAAGGTGAGGAGAAATGGATAAGTCCTCGGGGTTAAGCCTAGAAAAACAAAAGAGCTGATGGTTTCTCTAAGTTATAGAAAATTCAGTATAACCTGAGTGAACTCAAAGGAGTCTTAGACTAGTAACATTTAAAAGAGATGGAATTGTGCCCTGGTAATAGAATGAGGATGTAGTTGTGATAAATAAAGGGTTGTTTGGGCCTTCGATTGAGTAAAGATTTGAAAAAGGGATTTCATGGATTATACAAGATTAAAACACCCACCTAAGGTAAATCACATTAGTGTGCTATGAAGTACGTTTACAGAAGTATAATATTACGCCCAAGGGGATTAGTCTAATCACTTCAGATATTCCCTGATAAGACGTAAGCCCTAGTGACAATATATTACCCAAGATGTTTCAAGTTATCAGTAGTAGGTTATAGATCAATATTGAGGTGAATCAACAATGGATGGATAAATGTTACAAAGTATGAGATGAGATTAGGCCGTCATTCTTAAGATGAACAGTAATGAAGAAACATTAAAGGACTTAGATTTATACATATAATATAAGCAACAAGAGTCTTGGAGTTTGGTAGCAGACCTTAGTAATAATAAATCGAAGTAAGATTGATGATATAGTATGACCTACCTAGATGTAGTAAAGCCATAAAGATAGATAACTAAAGCAATAAAACAAGATGTAGCAATATTCGTAAGTTCAACAAAGTACCAAACGAAGAACTTCAGTATACCTATATCTGCCCAGATAGACATCTTTATCAAGCTCTGTGTAAGTTTACAAAGTGAGGCCTAGAGATTGGCTAAAAACTGGAGGAAAAATGAGGGAAGAGTAGCATAGGAGCACATACAAGGAAAAAGTGGTACATGCTGTCTGACAGAAAATAGCAACCATTACGAGATTAGAAGAATTCGGACCACAAGTCATGGTGTGGGAAAGAGGCCTAGGGAGTGGGAAATGACCTAGACTTTGGATTTATTCACAGAATATTTTCCTAGATGGCAAGAAGTGTACTAAAGTATTCAAAAGACATAGGTTAAGAAAATGATTAGTGCATCAGTCAACATTCGATAACGCATGTTCCAAAGGAGGGAATGATGTTACATACCATATTTTCGTACGTGGAAGTATGCCATAAGTAAATTGATATAAATTCAGAAATGAGATTATTTTTGATGTTATAAGGAGCTTATGCTATTTATAACAAGCGATAAGTAAGTTCCATGAAGATTAAACGATAAGCAAATCGAAGAAAATGAGTTCCGTCGAAGTTTGAAAATTTGGGGATAAAATACGATTCGAGTTATAATACCCGATATTTATGGACAAGTGCCATACAAGATACTACATGACGATAATAATAAAGTATAAGGTGTGTTAAATCTAAGTAGTATTTTAAGTAATTTGAGATAAATCTTAAATATGAGAGTAATTGATTAATTATTGGTTAGTGATGAATTAATAAGTTAAAAATTAATTAGAATTGTGGATCCTCATCGTGGCGACAAGCTAAGCTTAATTAAGTGACTCTTTACTCAACAAATAAGATGGCACATTTAGAGCAATTTTTGGCTAAGTCATCAACTAAGTTGGGCCACACCCACTAGGTAAAAGACTTCCCAAAAATAAAAAGTGATACATATTTTGACAAGTGGAGAAGACATATTACATGGAGAAGATTTAATCTCCTAGAAGTTGGATATGATTAAAGTTTGCTAACATTGGATGCTAAGCTTTAATCTCAATCGACCAACAATGTTGGATGCTAAGCTTGCTAATGGAGTTTTTCCTAATTCGATACACCATTATGTATTTTTTTAAAAGACGCGTGTGCGAGAAATTATCAAGAGAATCGGTTCAGATATGTTAAGGGTATCCCATCTTTTTTTTTGGCATGATACATACGATACAAACGAAACGATCAAATGCATAACTTCCACAAATAACTCTATTCATAGAAGTATTAGAGGTGCCTATGTCATTGATTCCCCATATGTCTTATTATTCTATCGTCTGTTCATGTTTCTCAGAAAAATACGTAAGTTGAAAAAATTTACTTCATTATATTACTTAAAGGCATAATGGTCTTATGACATTCCGAAAGATTATATTGACGTACCTCTCACGCATAGCATTCATTTATACATGTACATTGACCCATGATCGGATGGCGTTATATACACGTATATATATGTATATAGGATATGGGAAAAGGTTACAACGTTATATACGCACCGCCACCTGATCAGCTGGTATACGCTAATGATTTTGCCCATAGTGGTCGGGATTATATGATGGGATGACCTCAGAGGCTTGATGATGTTATAAACACATGTACCTATACACGACATGACATTCATACGCATATGCATGACACTATAAGTATTTCATGATTCACAGAGTTATCCAGACTTACATGTTGAGTCATTTACTACATGTTTCTTCCATGTCTTGTATACACTTATTTATTTACCTTATATACTCGGTACGTTATTCATACTGATATTTTTTTATTAGGGACGCTACATTAATGCATGCATGTTTAGACAATCAGTTCGACGAACCCTCATAGTAGATGAGGTTAGCATTCACCGAAAGATCAGTAAGACTCCACCTTATTCGGAGTGTAATCGAGTCTATGAGTCATCGTGTAAGAAATTTTCCACAAACTTATGGGTAGACCAGTACCCTATTCCATTTGATGTCAAATACTCTTAGATGCTTCGTATATAAATGTTCATTTTGTACAGTATATCAGAGGCATTGACATCCCATATATATTCAAGTTTTAAAAAAGAAAGTTTATTGATACAGTACTTTCTCACTTATAGTTACACATCACGAGTTGTGATCATATTGACACCCAATAACAATACGATAAGAAAGATATATTATAGTGGTATTCGATTAAGTGAGACACCTGATACCCGTCGCGGTCCATCAATTTAAGTCATGACAATCTTTACATAGCCCACAGGGAAATCATGAGTGCATGTACCTAACTCCTCTCCACATAATTCTGCCCCTGACTTCTTGGCTTCGATCTTTTATTTTATCTTGTTATAATAGTTACAATTTATTATTGTTACCTTTTTTTTCTTTCTTTAGTTGATAATTTATAAGAACTAACTTCTTTGCCTTTTTAGAGTCAGTATAAGATTAAATACGTTTTATCCTTCCCAAACTTCACCCAAATTTCGAATGAATTTATTGCTGTAAAAACAACATAGGAAAAATGCTCCTTCCAAACCTCACCCGTAAATGTCGAATGAATTTATTGTTGTAAAAACAACATAGGAAAAATGCAAATGCAGAATTTGTTTGAGATTCTCGTTATCTTTAGACAGGTTTATAGGGATTCGATTTTAGCTATGACAACTTTTTTTTCATTTTCATTTTACATGTTTCAAAAATGCCCACCTTTTGTTTCTCCTGCTATAACACATATACCTGTGTGAATCCGCAGGTGTGTCAGCTGTAAATATATAATTACAAAAGCACCCTTTAACCAGTTCTATTACTTCAACCAGCTATCCGCGTAATTAGTACGAAATGCAGCTGGCAATTCCGTCATTACAGAAGTCCATAAATTGACCCAAGCAAGTGTCTGAGTTTTAAATTCCCAATGCCTTAGTTGTCCAACACTTCCCCAAATCCCTCTGGTCCTTTTCGTATTTTTCTCCTTGCCTCTTCCTCTCCATTTCTCCATGTACTATACCCTCGAGCTCCGATTTTTTCTCTGTTCCCTAAAACAACACGATCCTTGTTCAATCACAACCAAGCCTCTACAGTCAAAAGTGCACAAACACCATTATGATAGCCGTTGAAGATTCTCAATCATAACGCTGCGCTTTTATTTCAATGCCAGCTTTCTCCTGAAGGTAAATTTTTTGAGGTCCTCGGCAGGTAGGATACCATCCCTCTTGATTATTCGCGCAATCAGTTTCTCTCTGTGGCGTCTAATATGCCTAACCATCTGTTTTGTTCCTTTTTGTATTGGTATCCATTTTCAGGCAAACACACTTGGCACTTCTGTTGCCGTACAGGAAGGAATTTGGATTTTTATGCTATTTTTTTCCATAAGGTATAATTTATTGGTTTTATTTCCTTATAGCTGTGTTTGATTCATATATATCTGTCAACGAGCCTTTTCTTTTTTAAATTTTGGGTCTGGATTTTGCTTCACAGTGTGGTTGTTATGAATGAAGGATTATGGTGTTTTTTTGCTTCATTGAGATTTGCGCACAGGACCTAAATATTCTCAAATTCTTCCTCTGAAGGTTTCTCCCGAGGTAATGTTAAATTTCTCATAAAACAGATAAATCAAAGGTGATGGATTAGCTCTAGTCTAGATTTTTTCTTCTGCACGCGCATGTAGAGAAATCTAGTAATTTGTATTCCTTGTACTGCGGGAGCACGTCTCGGTCTTCTTGTTGAGTTTGGTTTACTGTGTGCGTCCTCACAGTAGCTAACCCTGTGACTCACATTAGCTTACTAAGGTCATGTAACTTGTAGCCTGGCCACGCTTCTAACATCAATCTATCTTTTAGAATTACTCTTTTCAAAAATATTTTTAAAAAATACTTTTGGTAAGAAATTCTTTTATATTTGACTATTTTATTTGAAAAATACTTGTACGCATTAATTAGTGTTTGATTAAGTTTTTAAAAAAATGATTTTAATTTTTATTTCCTTCAGAAACGTGCTTTTCAAAAGAGCTCTTTTGGGCGAAAGCTAATTTTTTTGTTTTTCAAAAACTGATTCTGTCTTTATTGGAAAACAATTTTTTTTTTGGCATAACATTAAAAAGAAAGCAACCTTGGCAAAAAAAATACTTCTAGCCTCCGAACCCATTCTGATGAATTTATTTTAAGTGATTTTTAAGTTTAAATTTTAAATTAATAATTTTAGCTTTTAATTTTTGGGTTTTTTTTATTTTAGTTAAAAATTAATGTTTAAAAATTATCTTTTAACCTATCAAACGCTATAAAATAATTTGAAAACTATTTTAGCCTAAAAATACTTGATATAAACATATCCAAACGGGCTCAACTATAAAACATGCTAGTGGGTTTTGTGTTTTGTATTAGCTCCTGAAATGGGGTCACGTGACTGACTGTGGGGAAACAATTTCTGGGGAATAGTAGTTTTGTCCGTTGGATCATAGTGAGCTCTACTATCGAGAAGAGCAAAGTAAGTCCAACGGGCATTTATGTACACCGTCGGATGCCAAAAATCTTTTTACCACAGTGCAATCATGAAGGACCCACGTGATTTTTTGCAGAATGGTTAGTGACGTGTGATGAATTATGAGACTATAACTGGGATGTGTTACATGGGCCCTGTTCATGCGTGGTGACACGTCTAAAGTTCAAAAAATTTCCACTTTTCTGAGGGTAATGGACTACATTATTAACTTGGTACAAACCTAGGCTTTAGCCCTTTACTCCGATTAATTTTGTGGTAGGTGTTGGTCAAAGAACATTCAAGTGTAAAAATAATGGGTAAAAACTCTGTATAACTGTGTTTATTTGGTGTGACCTCAAAGTCTTGCGTGAATGGAGGTCTTATTGTTGCATGTGAGGGATTTAGGGGGGGGGGGGGTCATTATCCATTTCCATCCCCAAGATTTTGGGTGGAGTAAAAGTTTTTGGGATAATTTCTTAGGTCAGTGGGCCTTGGCAAATCCTAATGAGGTCGGTAATCTTTGCCGTCCCATGAGGATCTTAATATGAATTATTTATTGATGAGGTTGTTTTCAATTGATACTGTCCGAAGATTTACTTTTTAAGAGTATTTAATTTAATTGATGGGAGGACTGGAAACTTATCAATATTGATTGCTAAGTATTACTTACAGTCTCATTACTTTAGGAGTGTTAGAATTTATTGGAATCCTGCAGTTGGTAGCATATTTATTCTTCCTAATTTGTTTTTGTTATTTGCACTGATGTGGGGTTGTTGGGGTGGCATGTCTTTGGGTGTGGGAAATTGGCGAGAAGGGCCACTGATAATTGATTAATACTCTACTTAAAGTTAGGCAGAGGCTGGTGACATAATAATATGGGTCAAACCTTGCCCCTTCAATAATTATTAATATATACGGCACAGAAGTATTTTATGCTCCCAACTAATCAATTAAGACCATGCCAAGAAGCTGCTATCTAGTATCTTTTATACTATATAAAAAGCATTCATGAACTTTTAATGTAGATGTACCTTTTGATCGTGTCATTTGATTTGTGAGATATTCTTTCATCTTTTTTTCTTTTTTCCTCTACTTCTCTGTTCATCCCTTCTTTTTCTTCCAATCAATTATACTTTTTGAAACTTTCTAAATAGCGACCAGACGGCAGTACTAAAGTAGAGAACAAAAAGAAATTCCAATTGCCTTTAGCTTCCTCGATTGAAGAGTTACAGTATGTTGCTTTTTTCTTTGGCTGTAACACGCTAATCATTTGGTGGATAGTCGTTATGGCCATCATTATATTCCTTTCTTTCTTTAAATGAACTATTATTTGCATTGGCTGAAAATGATCATAATGTATTGCTCCCACCTATTATGATTTAGTCTCATCTTCATATCATCATTTTTTCTTCAGATGGATTCTGTTAATCGGTCTGCTGTGACCCCGAGTAAGAGCAAATTGGCTCGCACTTTTGCTAAGGTTTTGCACATTAGAGCTCTGACAGGAGGAACTCAGAAGCACAAATTCAGTGAAAATGTCAAGGATGATGCAGTAAAGAATGATGTAGCGAAGAGCGAGTTACTCAAGAAAGCACAGCTCAAGTCCTTTGTTGATGAAGATGAAAAGCTGAAACAGAAAGCAGCTACAGAAGCTTTTCTTGCCAAGCTGTTTGCAAACATCTCAGCTGTTAAAGCGGCATATGCCCAATTTCAATTTGCTCAGTCTCCATATGACCCTGATGGTATTCAATCTGCTGATGAGTTGGTGGTATCCGAGCTGAAAAGCTTGTCTGAATTGAAACAGTGCTTCGTTAAGAAGCATTTGGATGAGTATTCCCCAGAAACCACTCAGATTTTAGCTGAAATTCAGGAGCAGAAGAGCGTATTGAAGACGTATGATATCATGGGAAAGAAACTGGATTCGCAGCTCAAACTCAAGGATTCAGAAATTACGTTTCTCAGAGAGAAATTGATCGAGGCTAATAAAGAAAACAAGCTGCTTGAGAAAAGGTTGAACTCCAGTGGACCGGTGTCTGCTCTGGACAATCTTCACTTTTCAAGTTATCTTCACTTTTCAAGTTTGAGCCCTAGCCATTTTATCATGTTCCTCAGGCAGACAATTAGGTCGATTCGAAGTTTTGTTAGGTTGTTCAGCAAGGAGATGTTAGTTGCTGGGTGGAACTTAGATGCTGCGGCCAGTTCCATCGAACCTGATATAGAGTTCATGAAAGCAAATGACATATGTTATGCTTTTGAATCATTCGTTTGCGGGGAGATGTTTGATGGTTTCAATTATCCCAACTTTTCCATCTCAACTGAGCCCCTGCCCGAGCAGACAAAAAAGCAAAGGTTGTTTTTCGACAGATTCATGGAGCTGAGATCTGTTAAACCAGCAGATTACTTGGCTTGGAAACCCAAATCAACATTTGCAAGATTCTGTCGTGCTAAGTACTTGAAACTAATCCATCCCAAGGTTGAAGAGTCTGTTTTTGGGAACCTGAATCAAAGAAACACACTCAGTTCGGGTGAGTATCCGGAGTCAACATTCTTCTCCACATTTAGTGAAATGGCCAAGCGCATTTGGTTACTGCACTGTCTGGCTTTCTCCTTCGATCCAGCGGCTTCGATCTTTCAAGTGAGCAGAGGGTGTCGGTTTTCGGACGTGTACATGGAGAGTGTGAACGAAGAAGCATTCTTGTCATGGGACGGATCACCAGAAACTGAACCGAGTGTAGGTTTAACGGTAGTTCCAGGATTCAAGATTGGTAAAACTGTTGTTCAGTGTCAAGTTTACCTGTGTTGACAAAGAGATGCAAATGAACCGTAGATGATGAATTGAGGAAGCATCAGATTCGTTGGTGAATAATGGACCCACAACATCAAGGACTGAACTGGAGAGGAACAACTTTCATATTGTTTTTTAAATGTTGTGAATGGGAGCAAGCAGAATTATGAAGAATTTAGGAGGGGGCATCAGGCATGGCAAGGCATGGCTTTTCAATAAAGGTGGGGTCGAAATATGTCTTAATATTGAAAGGGGAAAGCGCGTCTTGTGGGAATTTGTAATAGCGTACCAAACATTGTTTTGTATTACTCTGTTGTTTGGTCGGAAATGTATTACTAGAAATAGTAGTAATGTTTTGAAGTAGAAAATCATTCCTCCAATTTTGTTAATATTAGGCGAGGAATGGGAAGGATCTTAGCTGTACATTATTTGATAATATGATTCGGCTCTTCTATATTGAAATGATGTTTGCTTGTGCACATTAGACTGCTATATTATTCTATATATCTGACGTAGCTTTATTTTGTTAAAATAATACTACGTTCTGGTTATCAAGTTAGCACTAGGAGCAATTTTGGTTTGTTACGGCATACATCAAACTCGGATGTACAGCCATTTTATGAGTTCTGATCTTATCGCCGAACTCTAGCTCATTTTAGTTATTGAGTTTGCAATTAAGTAATTTTTAAATATTTAATGATTTTTTAAATACAAATATTGAGTCTAAACAAAAGTTACTAGATTCAATCGAAAGACACTACATCCGCCCCTGCTCGCAAGACCCTTTTCACTACTTTACTTACATTGTATTTCTATGAGTATTTTATAGTACCATATTTATTGTGTATAAAAGTAGCCGGAAAAACCGGTGAAGCAGCTCGTTTTTTATTTGAAGACAAAACCCGGCTGAGGTCAGCGACCGGCCATCTTTATAGTCAAAAAGTGTGGACGATCCTACTAGGAAATTCATCCTTGTCTAGTTTCCACCCGCACCTTATTTTTAAAGACTGTACATTGGATTCCTACGATTATTTGGCCTTATGCCCATTTTATCAAGCTATAGGTCTACAATAATATATTGACGAATAGTTTATAGGAAAAAAATGTTTTAAGTTATTTAATTAGGTCTTGCATGCTCCTTATTTATTGGATCTTCAAGAACCCTTCTGAAATTTTAGGAAAAGATGAATATGGTAGGCAGCCAATTCTTCTAATTTTGTGACGTGAGTCCACAATAGGCTTAGTTTTATTTGATTTTCATAGAGAGATACTTGGAAGAGAAAAGAGTAAACTAGATTATGACTAGCAACTAAGAGATTTGAATTTGTAACACTATAATTTACTTTGTAACCTCTTTAATTATTGGATCTTTCAATAGAACCAACTGTTAATGTTAGGCCTCACTTGTAATTTGGTTAGAATTTGGATATTATTGATTGGAAGGCGTTCCGTTAGCAATTCACAGGTGGTGGCATGATGTGGACCGTGGTGTTAAAGTAGTGGAAATTGCGTGGGTAGCCGTTTTTTAATGTAGTATTTAATTTTTATCCTAACATTTTTAATAATGAGCAAAACTGGTTATTATTCTATTAAAATCAATACAAAAAGGTGTTTTTACTTTTTCTTCATGAACAATATATAAATATTAAGGACACGGTGTTTTTAATATTTGTTCTTAATATTTACACAAAACTCGTAAAGTTAAGGACATGATATCCTAAAGTTTAACAATAGAAGATGTAAATACGTGACACTTTGTCCTTAATATTTACACAATACTTATGAGTTTAAGGACACCATATCTTTAATATTTACACATTACTCATGAAGTTAATGACACTATGTCCTTAACATTTACATTGAACATATGAAGTTAAGGACATGATGTCCTAAAATTTAATAATGGAAGGTGCAAATACAAGACATATTGTTCTTAATACTTACACAACACTCATGAAGTTAAGGACACCATGTCTTTAATATTTAGACAGTTCTCATATAGTTAAGGACACCATGTCCTTAACATTTACACTGTACATATAAAGTTAAGGATATGATGTGCTAAAGTTTAAAACAAAAGGTGCTAATTCAGGATACTTCGTCCTTAAAATTTATACAACACTCATTAAGTTAATGACACCATGCACAGAGGTAATTTTGGTCCGGGCAAATAAAAGTTTATTCATACACTGACTAAAGAATAAATATATTTTAAATAGTGACTTAAACGTAATAGGGCTTTAATTAATGACTGATCGTGCACTTCCCCTGTTAAAGTACCATATTGCTTAAAGTATATTGACTATGTCTTTTTATATAATTTTGGGTAATTCTTAATTTATGAATATATGAAATGTTCCTTTTTATAAATTTCACATAATTCTTAATTCATGAACGTACTTGGGTTAATTTAGGCACAAAATTCATTTTCATAACATGGTATTAGGCCCAGTACATTCTTTTTCTTAGTTCACTCAATGTTAATCCTTCATGTAATACTCATTTTGTATGTTTTGTTTTCTCAAAACTTCTATTACTGGGGTTATAAAATTAGTATTAGCATAAAAGTCTCCTATTTTTCTCATTCTTCTTTTCTTTTACACTTGGTTTTGCCAAGTAAGATTGAGTGCAGAATTTGCACTAGTTTTCCTGTGAAATGAGGGTAGGATAATAGGGTAGGTCCTTATCACAATCCTTGACGGGCTCAATAGTCATATTCCCATCTTGCCTGTTATTGTATTTTATAAGATTTGGTCTTAATATAATTAGATGGGCTTGGACTACATTTTATGGCGAAGTCACGGAAATAGATAAAATTGCACGGGGTATTTTATTTGGTTGTTTTCTTTAGTTCATATTTATTTTTTAAAAAACTTTTAACTTATATTTATTTTTTAAACAAATTTAACTTATACTACTGTTGGACCACATTTCCAGGAAGCTAACAACTTCCTATGGCCATTCCAGCTCAAGGCACCTCTTGGTGGACTCAAGAAGAAGAGAAACCACTATGTTGAAGGTGGTGACGCTGGAAATCGTGAGAATTACATCAATGAGCTCATCAGGAGGATGAACTAAAAGAATCTCACTAAGCACCAAAATTTGTTTCTTTAGAATTGTTTGTTTTTGGTGTTTGAACTGTTTGTAATATGGAACTAAGCCAGGATTCAGGTCTTGTTCGCAAGGTTAAATTCAGTTCGGTCAAGATGGCGTGGCAAATAAAAGAATTTCTTACTTACAAAGACAAAAACTTCAATTTTAGAGTTAAAGTTTCCCTGTTACAAAGACAAAAACTTCAGCTCTAAAGCTGAAGTTCCAAGTTATAAAGACAATAACTTCAGCTGAAGTTTTTCAGTTACAAAGACAATAACTTTAGCTCTGTAGCTAAACTTCAGGCCCGACTACTAGAATGCTGAAGTTTTGTATGATTGCCTTTGTTACTTCATCCCCATATGTTAAAGTTATACGAAGGAAATACTCTTGCAATTTTTTTTACAAAATGAACACAATTTAAAACGTGGCACAAAAAACGAATATAGATACAAATGCCGCAAGAAGCATCAGAAAAACAAGTTGTATAGTATTGTAGTGTTCAATCGGTTGAGTTACCACTTACCACATGGAGTTTAGGAGTGATCATATTATAAATAATTTACATTAATACATGAGTTAAATCGGTTATTACACATATTGCAGCCACATTGGACGAACATCCATTTTGTTCTTGTTTTATGTTCGCTCCTCTTCGTTTGCACGACATTATCACTACTTGATATTTAGAAATTCTTATTTAATAAAACTATGATTAATAGTAGTACCTTTTATGGAATATAAAATATTCAACTTTTTCCAAACTTCATAAATTTTATTGAGAAGAGAAATTAAAGTATAAATCTTCGAATTGTAACCAAATAATAAATGGTTCTCGTACTTCAAATTTTTTTAAGGGTGTTAGGAGTAATACAAATAGAGTATTTAACTTTAGAAGTGTTATAAATAGAATTGTAATTTAGATGAATGTTTATATATTAGAGTGATTTTAAGGTTTGTTATTTTGTGGCTAAGTCAATTTTCTTTCTATAAATAGAGGGGGTTCTATTCCACTGTAATTCATCCCAAATCAATAAGAATTCTCTCTCTCTTTATTTTTCTTTCTGCAATACTCTTCTTCTTCTTTTATTGTTTATAACACGTTATTAGTACGAGACTCCAACCAATTGAGTAGAGGCTTTGGGATACGTGCATGATGCTCAACTTATACATAATATTGAGCATGATGATTGTCAATTGTTCCATGATCAGGAATAAATTCTAGATTTAAGGTAAGTATTATACCTTAGTTTTCTCTTTTAAATTCTTGAATTTGTTTTTAAATACAATCAATGATAATAAATTTTAATTATAACTCTAGTGATATTTATAAGAAATTATAACCACCCAAAGTGATAAAATTTCTATGTCTTACCATGATCAAATTCATATATAATTGTGTGTATAAGAAGTGAAAACTCGTCCTATTGAACTTGCTTCATTCTCATTCCCGTAAGAGAATGTGGTAGCAATATGAAATAAGTTTGAAAGAAGACAAATTATTACCGCAAATCTATCAATGGATGTGGACGTGGCAATATACAAAATTATAATCGTCATCATTGTGGTAATGAGAATAATAAGAATTCTCAAAATAACAATCTGTAAAAGTAATGTTTGTTATCGATTTGATATGAGATTACGTAAAGAGCATATATATGACTATGGTCCATTCATGATGTGAATGTGACAATATGTAATTTTATGAATACATATTTATTTTTGGAAGAATATGAACGTGCTAGTAGTAGTGAATATACCACACTCACTTTTAGAAGGAGATTTGAGATGAAATAAGAAAATAATTGCATTATTGTGGCATGAATGGTCGTGTATCACGTGCCTATTGTGATTATGCCAAAATATTATGATAATGTGATTGTTTACCTCGAAGATACGAGTAGTAGTTAAATTTGATTAGTGATTTTAACGATATGTAATTCAGTTCAATACCAATTAATAATCATGAAATATAAAGTAGAAATGAAAGATAGAAGTGAATCAAACCAATGTTACTTAGCACTAGTGACCTCGATGTGGGTTTAGAACAATAAGAACAATTAGGCAAGAAAAGTAAAGTAAGAGTAGTAGAGCTAAGGACAATTCTGACGAACAATAGGCGAAAAAGTTGAGAGTATATTCTTTGATCAATTATTAGATGTTGTTAGAAATGGTTGGAGTCCCCTTGATACAATTGTCTAACCGCCTAGTACTAAATCGTACAATCCTATTCCGATAATTGCACCATGATTTAAGAGATATGGCAGGAATCTAGCTTATTCTATAGGGGTCGAGCACAATTGACTTTAGCGTTCCTCGTGCCCCTTTATCTAGGTATTGCACTCCGCTTTCGAGCTTGAATTTGGTCCACCAGTCTTGAACTCGACCTCGCCTAGATTTTCCGGCCCAGGACAGATCCTCAAGCCTATAAATTGGAGGCATACGATTTCGATCGTATACATATATTCCCCGTGTTTCTTAGAATAGGATGATAAGAAACGACTTGAATCTCGATCTCCTCGATGTCTCGATCATGACGCCAATCTTGTGATGTCAGCTTCTAAAGTGATTGAAAGGTTTAATCTGCACTGTTTCCTGGGTAACTAATTAGAGGCGGCTGACAGTCGGCCTTTTGGCCTCCACAATACGCTTAAGTGACTTTTATAAATAGGCCGACTTCACATCTTTGCAGACTTTACTTCCCAATTTGTTCCCAAATCTTGCTAGCTTATTCACCTTCCCTACGATCACACTTCACGAAATCTTTGAGGGGAGCTCGTGTAAAGTCCCTGAGCCTTAGGTAGCAAAAGAGCACCTCATTTTGGAGGTCATTTGGAAGGTGAGACCGAGGAGCCCGGTCCTGAGCCCCTTCAAATAGAAGGGAACACCCCGACTGATCACTTGGGTAATCAATGTGGATGATTCACTGCCTGACCCTAAGTTCTTCGAGGGAAAATGCCGAGATGCTCGGAATATGAGAACTTCCAATGTAGGGACGAGCCACGAAGGACATGATATCTTTCGAGAATCCGTAGCTGGTATCGAGGATGTCCCCGATCCAGATGTTTTTTTTTTTGATGAGGCCCAACGGCTCTTCAAACAAGTAAGTTTTTGTCTTTTGAAATTATGCTTGTACTGTATCCGTGTTGTTCTGAGTCTAACCTATCCCTGTTTATGAAGGCCGTCATGCTCCATAAGAAATCCAAGTCTCGAGCCGAGCTTTGCTCAATGTGAGGCCGAGCTTAAGAAGATCTCAAAAGAAAGAGACGATACTAAAATCCTATATGTCAAAAAAGAGGTGGAGATCAGTGATCTCTGAGTTGAATTGACGAAGGCTTTTCAAGAACAGATCGAGCTTGTTCAAAAGGTAATATAGCCTTTGAGGGTCTGTTATGTACTTATTTGTTTTGACGACTAATGCTTCAATTTTGCAGTTTTAATAGAAGAGCGAATTGCTGGAACAACTTTGGGAGGAGCTTAAGATGAAGGAGGCCGAGACCCTGGGGTGGAGGCAAGGCATGGACAATCTCGCATCTGAGCTGGCTTCACTCGAACGCTAGTTTCATAGGGTGAAGGAGGGGAGCCTAGCTCGAGCCCGTGAAACCGTGGAGCTTAAAGCTAAATCCGCTGCTGAGCTGGCTAAGGCCAATTCTACTATTGAGGAAATTATATCTTTGTACCAAGCTGATGCTGAAGAAGCTAATGCCCGGGCAAAGGAGATCTCCGTTGCTGCCGAAGTCAAGTTATTGTGTGCACTTGACCATGACCGACGATAGTCTCGGAGAGAAACCCTCTAGGAGGTGCATGCTCACGGCTTCGATCTCTCGGCCGATATTGAAAAGGCTAAGACTTCGGAAGAGGAGGACACTGCTTTGCTTTCTAATGACGAGGATTCAGCTAGTGGCTCCGACATTGGGGAGACCAAGATGAAGGCCATGAGGCTCTTAAAGATATTGCTCCTGAAGGAGATGCAGTTGTCGAATATGTGGCCTGAAGTAGTTTTTAGGTTTCTTTATTTTGCCTTAGTATTTTTATGTAAGGACCCCTCGCGGGTATCTGTAAATATCTTTTGGAAATACAAAGGAACTCTTTGTTTCAACCTTGGCCTGTGATATATCCCATTTATTCTTTATTTATGGATTATTCAATTGTATAACCCAAATGATCAGTTCGAGTATTGGTTTGAACTTAGAACATAATAAAACCTTAGGTTTTTATTAATCAATATAATTCCCTTTAAGGTTATGTTAATCCTCGAGCTAAGCTTAAAACAATTTTATGTGAGCTCGAGATAATGGGATTTTTGAGTCTGAGTTTAGTGAGAACGGGGTTTTGAAATCTATATGTTTTGGCCCTTGGACTCTTTTAGTTCGGCCCATATGCTCTTTTAGTTGGCCTTAGGCTCTTTAAGTTGGGTCAATTCGGCCTCTATAATGACTATAAAAATTTTCCCCTTTTCGGCTAAAAGACTTAGTAAAATTTTGTATGCCTTAACATGTGCTTTTTTTTGTAACCGTTGGGTTTTTCGAGGGTTTGACTAATTAGAACTTTTATTAATAATTTGTTTTTGTAAACATAATTGAATACCTCTTGAGGTTTTTTCGAAGGCTGATGTTATCGAAGCCTTTAGATTGTTCAGAAGCTGAACTTGTCGAAGCCCTTACATTATTTGAGCGCTGAATTTATCGAAGTTCTTTATATTTTTATTTTGCCGAGGGTGGTCTGATTTAACCACATTTTGGTCGTAGCCTTTTGATATGTCACTTGGACTTGTTTTCCGATAACCTTTCGAACTTGTCCAAAAGGTTAGTCCCCATATATATTGGCCTTGCCCTTTGTTTCGAGGGTGTACCTCTCTGAGGTCTTATGAGTTTGAGTTTTTTTATGTCTCAGATGTGTTGACTGTCAATAATAGCCCCCGAGTATTCCGGGGTGCATTTGTGTTTTGGCTTTTAAGCCGCTACCTGTAGGATTGTAAGTGTAGAGCTAGTATGATAGTAAACTTCTTTAAGACACAAAGTGTTTTTGAAATAACCAAAATGCTTCTTCAAATTATTGGTACATGTTTACATGTTTTGCCGACGGGGCTCAATTATTCTATATGGACACGATTTATTTGACCGTTTGACCCATTATAAAGTTTTCCTATCGAGGCCGTCTTGGGCGTAAAGTATTTTCCTAAAAAATATAACCTCTGAGGGTGATTCCCCTTAGTATTTGAGGTTGATTGAAAAGAAGCCTTGGATACTATTGAGTTCTCCTTAGGTAGCACCTAGTTGTTGCCTCGTTAAAAACATTGCGGGTAAAATCCATTTGGGACAAAATACGATCTAAGGTAAAAAGAGTGCAACGGATGCTTTAAAAACTAAGTCCTTCGTGTAAAGAATGATGACTTTGAGATCGTATGCCTTCGATAGCTTCGATCGAAAATTTGTAATTAGTTAAGTTTGAACTCAAATGGACAAAAAAGATGAAGTCACACCTTAGTAGTAGTATTACTTGAGCAATGATATGTTCTAATTATTTGGCAGTTGTTGACCTTCCATTGTGCTAAGATTGTAAGATTCTTTACCGACAACTCCGAGGATCCAATACGGTCTTTCCTAACTCGGACCTAGTTTCCCTTCATTTGGGTCTCGAGTATTGATGGTGACTTTCCGTAGGACTAAGTCCGCGATTCCAAAATGTCTAAGGTTGATTCTTCTATTGTAGTATCTTTCAATCTTTTGCTTCTGCGCGACCATCCAAACAAGCGCTACTTCTCGCTTTTCATATAACAACACAAGGCTAGCATTCATGGCCACACAATTTGATTCCTCATATGCATGTCAAAACCTAGATCTGGGTTCACCGACTTCGACGGGGATGAGGGTCTCAGAGCCATATACTATAGAAAATGGGTAGCCCCCGTGCTAGACTTCGATGTTGTTTGATATGCCTAAAGGACCTCGAGTAAAACTTCTCTACATTTCCCCTTTGCATCGTCTAACCTTTTATTTAGGTTCTGAATGATTGTTTTGTTTGTTGACTCGGCCTGTCCATTTTCAGTTGGGTGTTACGGTGTTGATAAAATCCTCTTTATTTTTTGTTCTTCTAGGAACTTTGTTACCTTGCTGCGGATGAATTCCTTTCCATTGTCACATACAATCTCAGTAGGTATCTTGAATCAGCATATGATGTGGTCCCTTATGAAATCAATAACTTCTTTTTCTCGGACCTTCTCGAAGGCTTGTGCTTCCACCCACTTACAAAATAATTAGTCATAAACAAAATAAATTTAGCTTTACCTGGGGCCGTTGGTAGAGGGCCGACTATATCTATTCCCCATTTCATGAAAGTCCATGGGGATATGATTGAATGGAGTTGTTCTCTGAGCTAATGGATCATCGATTCAGATCGTTGAACTTATCATATTTTTTGACAAACTCCCTAATATCGTTTTCCATGCTATCCCAGTAATAACCTGCTTGAATAATTTTCGAACCAAAGATTCGACACCAGAATGGTTCCTACAAGTGACTTTGTGGATTTCTCGTAGAACATAATTGGTGTCCCCTAGCCCCGAACATACTGCCAATGTCCATCGAATGTTCATTGGTATAATGTTCCATCTTTATCCAATGCAAACCTAGCATCCTTGGCTCAGAGGGCCTCGATTCTTTGTGATTTGATGGGAGTTTTCCACTCTTCAAATAGTCAATGTACTTATTCCTCCAGTCTCACGTTAAACTTGTTAAATTTATCTCGGCATGACCCTCTTAAACCAAAGACCTTGATAATTGGATGACAGCCCCCGAGACAATATCGTCTTCTTCGACCAAGGATCCTAGATTAGCAAGTGCATCAGCCTCACTATTTTGTTCTCGATGCACATGAGCTAGAGTCCACTTCTTGAAGCAGTGCATCCTATCCTCTTGAACCTCGAAAGTTTTGTTTAATTGATTTACCACCAATAGAGAATCATTATTGGCCTCGATGGCTTCTGCTCCTAAACTTTTAGCTAGTTCAAGACCTGCAATCATAGCCTTATACTTGGCCTCATTGTTAGTCAATCTAGGAGCTTTGACAGATTGCTTAATGGTATTATCCGCGGGTGGTTTTAAGACAATGCCAAGCCCAGACCCTTTTACATTTGAGGCACCATCCGTAAAAGTGTACATACCCTCGATGATGTACATGAACTCAGCAGGAGTTCTTTCTCCACTTCAGATATGAGGGTCGGCAAAAAATCAGCCATATGAGACTTGATGGCCTTTTGAGGTTGATATTCGATATCAGACCCGCTAAGTTCAACGGCCCATTTGGCCAATCAGCCTGATAGCTCGGGTTTATGCAAAACATTTCAAAGGGAGTAAGTGGTTAATACACATATAGGATGACATTGAAAATATGGCTTTAACTTTCGAGATGTGCTTACAATGAAAGTGCTAATTTTTCTAAGTGAGGCCACCTAGTTTCAGCATCTCCTAGAGTTCGGATTACGTAATAAATAGGAAATTTCACACCTTCTCTTCTCGAACTAGTATACCACTTACCGCTATCTCGGACACTACCAAGTATAGGTAAAAATTTTCATCTACCTTCAGGGTGTGAAGGAAAGGCGATATCGATAAGTATTATTCCAATTCATCTAAGGTTCGTTGACATTCTGGGGTCTATGCAAAATCCTTTTTCTTTTTGAGAAAGGAAAATAGCCACTGACTCTGATCTGACAACCTCGAAATAAATCAACTTTAAGCAGCTATTCGCCCTGTTAGCCTTTACACAACCTTCATATGTTAATGTTCGTGATATCCTCGATAGCCTCGATCTTATTGGGGTTGATTTCTGTACCCGGATTTGACACCATGAAGCCGAGGAACTTACTCGAGCCAACTCTGAAGGCACATTTTTCCAAGTTAAGCTTCATGTTATATTGCCTCAAAATTTTGAATGTTTCCTGCAAATGAACTAAGTGGTCCTCTGTGAAAAGGTACTTAAGCAACATATCATCAATATAAACTTCCATTGTTTGGCCTATTTGTTCTTCGAACATTTTGTTAACTAGGCGTTGGTATGTAACCTCCTGCATTTTTTAGCCCAAAGGGTATTACATTATAATAATAAGTTCAAAACTTAGTAATAAACGAAGTCTTTTCCTAGTCTCCCCTGTTCATCTGAATCTAATTGTACCCAGAGTAGGCATCAAGAAAAGTTAAGGTCTCATGGCTAGCCGTGGCATCGATCATACTATTGATGTTCGGCAAAGGGAAAGAATCTTTTGGACATGCTTTCTTCAAGTCCTTAACCACTCGGGGTACTTGACCTCCCGAATAGATCCCATTTTAAGATGTTTGGTTATCTCGTCCTTTATGAAAGCACACTATACCTTGGACTGAAGCCTCCTTTTTTGCTTCACTGATTTGAACCTAGTATCGGTACTTAGCCAATGCGTGGCAATTTCCGGTGGAATCCCAGTCATATCTAAATGGGCCAAGCAAAGAAATCTATATTATCAATAAGAAATTGAATGATTTTTTTCCTGAGTTGGGGGTTAATCCAGTTCCCAAGTATACCTTTTACTTGGGCGTGTATTCGATCAAAATGACATTCTCCAACTCATCGATAGATGATTTGGTTGCATCAGATTCTTCAGGCACGATGAAGGTTCGAGGGGTAAGGAAATACTCATCTTCGTCTTCGATTACTTGTTGCTCCGACTCCATCGAGACTGGAGGCAGTGATTGCTATTTGGCCACCTGCTTACCTTTGGTGCTTGATTTGTTTGAGGCCGAAAGCTCAGGTATCGACACCACTTCCTTAATTGAAAATATCTCATTTGCAGCATGTTGCTCTGTATGCTATTTTCACTCCTTACCTCTGTTGGGAATTTCATCATCTCGTGAAGAGTTGAAGGAACTGTCCTCATGTTGTGTATCCATGGTCTCTTGAGGAGTGCGTTATACCTCATGTCCCCTTCGATGGCATTGAATCTAGTGTCTTGTATGGTCCCGACTTTGTTTATCGACAAGATAATCTCTCCCTTTGTTGTTTTTCTTGCCATGTTGAAGCCATTCAGGACACAGGATGAAGGTACAATCTGATCTTGTAGGCCGAGTTGATCCACAACCCTCGATCTGATTATGTTTGTTGAGCTACTTGGATCCACTAAAACACATTTAACTTGAATTTTATTTTAAAGGATAAAGATTACCAGGGCATTGTTTTGAGGCTGAGATATGTCTTCTTCTTCTTCGTCACAGAATGATAAGATATCCTCGGGCATATAGTTCCGAGTCCATTTTTCTCTTGTAATTGATACTTTGGTGCGTTTGGACACAGGTCATTGAGGGACATCGACTCTGCCAATGATCATGTGGATTACATGTTGTGGTTTATCTTGTTCATTTTTCCTTTCATATCTCTCTCTGAAGTGATTCTTAGCCCAATCATTAGGAATTCTCGAAGGTGGCCCTCGTTGAACAATTGAGCTACTCCTTTCCTTAGCTGCCTGCAGTCTTTTGTTCTATGACCATGTGTGCCATGATACTTGCACATCATGTTTGGATTCTTTGAGAAGAATCGGTCTGTATAGGCTTGGGCCACTTGGTATCTTTCTCCCAATAGCTGAGAAAATTCTCGACGCATCTACACTGAAGTTGTACTCAGATAATCGAGGAGCCTCAGCGGGGTAGGTACGCTTATAGAACCCACTCTTACTCACGAGTCTCCGATAAATTTTTCCTTGATCATTCCTTTGATTGTTTCGAGGAGCATTACGACCTGGACCATTGTTTCTCCGATAGACGTATGGATGATACCGTTCTTTGTGGAATCTCGATTCCCCGTCTGTGTCCCTCAGGGCTTGGCTGTGAATCTGTTAGGATGAACTAAACCCGAGAGAGCTCTCAACTGCTCATCCTCGACCTTGATTTTGGCTGGTAACGATCATGCACATCTGACCATGTCACGGCTGGGTATTCGATCAGGTTCTATTTTAGCTGTCGAGACGCAATCGAGCTCCTTTCATTCAGACCCTACATAAAGGCCTGTACTTCCTAGTCATCGAAAACCGGCAGTAGTTCCATTCTTTCCATCTAAAACCTTGACATGAACTCCCCTAGCATCTCATCATTCGTTTATTTTATTTTGAAGATGTCCGATTTTCTCGTGGCTACTTTTATGGCCCCGACATGTGCTTTCATGAAGGTATCTGCTAACATAGCAAATGAGTTAATAGAGTTTGGGTCTAAGTTGTGAAATAAAATCATATCTCCTTTCGACAACGTTTCTCAAATATTTTCAACAAGACTGATTCGAACTCATCATCATTCAAATCAATTCTTTTGATTCCGCAAGTGTATGAAGTAATATGCTTGTTAGGATTCATTGTCCTGTTATATTTGGGTATATAGGGCATGCGAAACATCTTAGGAGTGGGCATGGAAGCTCAGGGGAATGATTTTTATATGAACTTTTTGGCATCTAAACCTTTCAAGATCGGAGGTGCGCCCGGTATTTGATCAACACGGGAGCTGTAAGTCTCCACATTTTTGTCATTTTATTCAATCTTCTTTTCCCTGGACTCGATCCTCTTGAAGAACTGTTTGAGCATTCTTATAATGGTGGGGTCAGTCCCCGAGTTATTTCTGTTTGACTTCTCTTGCACCGGTTCAACATGCTAAATGTTTTCTGGTTCATCTATACTCGAAGTCTTATTCCAATTTTGAAGTTGAGCGATGTCGATTTGTTGAGCTTGAAACATTTCGAATATCACTTGGAGACTGATTCCCCCATCTACCATTCGTTGTGCTTCTTGGTCACCGGATCGATCCTCCTTGTGTACATTCCATCCTAGTCTGTGCCTGAATCTGCATTTAGAGCATTATGCGAACTAACATCAACATGTTTCATATTTGGAACTTCCTCAGGGTTTATTGATGGTACCCCGTGTGAGCACGTGATTTTTTCCCTATTTGAATACTCCCATAAATTCAAGAAAATAAAATTTTCCCATTATCTGTAACTACGTAGATTTTTGTAGTATTTTGTTAATTGTTTGCATTTTTCTATGCATGTTTTTTTATTTAAATCATGAAAAATATAAAAATACCCTATATTGTATTTGGGATTAATTTTTACATTTTTATGTTAATTAAAAAATTAGTTATTTTATAAAAAATAAAAATCACAAAAAAATGACTCATTTTTGCATTTTGGAACTTTTAGATTTAAATTAGTAATTTTCTCTTTAGGAGTAATTCATTTGTTGTAAATATTATATTAGAGAATTAGACTAATTGTGTAAATTAATTTAAGGGTTAATTTAAGTTTAAATTATTTTAAAAAGGGAAAAGGAAAAACAAAATAGAGGGAAATTTGAGAGTTGATTTAAAGCCCGAAATTGGGCCAGGTTAGAAGAAAAGCAAACAATTTAGGCCTCATCCGCCCAGGCCCAATCCCAAACCCGGTCCAGCCCCCGCCCTGAGATGCTATTTTGAGGCGTTTGATCCCAGGCGTTGATCATCGTTGATCAAATGGTTAGGAACTGGGGGATCATTTGTCTTTAAATGTCGGAACTAGCCCTCGCCCCAATCGATCCCCTCATTCATCTTCTCACTCAGTACCTCTCTATGAACCCTAAACCCGCCGCCTTGAAATTCCTAAGCCCCTCGCGATGGCGACGCCCTAGACCACTTCAATCCACCTCAAAATCACACCATAGAATCCCCTTCGTCTCCTCATCCCAAATACAAAACCTATTTCCTTCAAATCATCATCGAACTCTTTGAATCTGAGATCGAAGGTTGGACCCTCGAACCCGAACCTACCCAAAGTTTCCCAAATTTGCACCATATAGTCCCTATATCTCCCCAAACCCAAATTATTTGGTGATTTTCCCAAACGTACCCTAGCATTTGTCGAATTTGGAATCTAGGGTTTAACCTAATTTCAGGGTTGGGTTTGTAGTGAAGTTTTCTACTCATCAGGCTTGAAACTTGCCTTGATAGAGTATCCTTGACAAAGGTGCTCGTTAGGGTGAGTTTCAGGCTTTGATGAAGTAGTTCGAGTGGCCGTATAATTCATCCGCATTCTTGGCTATTGCTTCTGTTTGGTTAGTCAGTCTCTTCTTTTTCTTCTCCTTGTTAATTAGTTACTTATTTTTATTTCTTCTTGTTTCTTTCTTATTCTTTATTAGTTCAATCAATTTTCGTTTGCATGTTAGATTTAAGTCATATTATATTATAGTGATATTAGCCTAATAATGTAGTTAACAGTTTCTTTTTAGTACTTTGATTTCATGCTTTCCTGGTACTCCATTCTCCTTTTGTTTTGCTTCTTTAGAATTTTGATGCTAGGAGTTTCAAAACTCCATTGGTTTATTTGTTTGTGGGTTGTGGTTTTTGCACCAGAAATTGGGCTTCATAGTTCAGAAGCCCAAAGGAAAGGGGGAGGGGTTCAAGCATGCTGGTGTCTAGCCCAATTAGTGTTTTTTCTGAATGTAAATAACAAACATTTGAAGGGTATTTAGGCTTTTTCTTATTGAAAGAATCTTTTATAATTGTCTAGGAAGCTACTAGGAAAGTGGAGATGGGTTGGTTTTAACAAGCAAATTCAAAATATAGGGTCTAAAGTGAAAAAATAAAAATTGAGGAAGGGGTAAATGGTGAAAGTAGAGAATCTGATTTTGTTGTCCTAAGGTTCTTTATATAAGGTCTGCTTTCAATAAAATTACGCAGAGATTAGAACTTGAAAAAGTAAGAAACGGTTGAGACTTTTCTGAAAAATATTAGTGATAGTCTTTAACTTTTCCACTCTTTGTCTCCAAAAAAGGTTAAAGGGATACTCCTGTTCGTTTTTTGGTGATTTGACAAGAAAGAAATGGTTTAGTTTGAAACTAATACTGATTGGAGCTGTTGGTCTATTGCTGCCGTTTTCCTCCAAACTTCAAGCTTACTTATTTGTTGTTTTTTGCTATAACCAGGTACTACCTAGACCTCCTTAATGTTTGAAGTGAAAGAATCTGAAGCCATGTTATCAAGATGGAATTCATGACGCATGTTTATTGAATGAGGTTCCACGCTTTTAAGATCATACAATTATGTAGTAGTTTAGTCTCTTTTGATGTATTTATTTGGCCAGTTATGTTATTGGTTTGAATCTTGCTTGTAAGTTTAGATAGTTACTCTAATTCATCTTATTGGTGTTGTGAATCGGTTGAAGCTCTATTTGTATATGTGGACTGTTGAACTTACTGCAACATAGGGTTAGGCTGGACTAAACATTTTCTTTTGAATCTATTTAAATCTGTTGAAATCAGTATGGTATTTGTGAACTTTGCTTGAATTGTTAAGCTATATGTTTGGGTTTGAATGGTAATCCCTAGTTGAACTTCAACAACAACAACAACAACCCAGTATAATCCCACTTAGTGGGGTCTGGGGAAGGTAGTATGTACCCAGACCTTACTCCTACCCTGGGGTAGAGAGGCTGTTTCCAAATAGACCCTCGATATCCTTCCTTCCAAGAACTTCCCACCTTGCTCTTGGCGAGACTCAAACTCACAACCTCCAACTCTCTCAGTTGGAAGTGGAGGTTGCTTACCATCAGAGCAGCCCCTCTTGTCTCCCTAGTTGAACTTCAATATCATCTAAATTCACAATCATACATGGTTGATTCATAGTTAGTATATAATTGATAGTTTACATATGTGAGCTTAATGAATTGTTTTTAAAAAAAAAAGGAAGAATCATGTTCTTGCTGTCTCCATTAAATAGAGATTACATGACTTAGGGAACTATGTGTGTCATGCCCAAAAAAAGTGGTTGTGTTTCAGTAGGTTTATGGATTGAATAGTTTTTTTAGGAGTTGCTGGGTTTGGCGAAGGCCTGACAGTCAGCCTATGGTCTTATGGTGTCGCTCTATTGTGAGCTCGATTTAGGGCCCAATAGTCCACATCCTCTTGTTTTTTGAATGTTGCTTGGTTCGATAATAAAGAATTTTGACAGAAAGTTCAATTCAAAAATGTTAATTCAACTTATGATTTCATTAAGCCTGTAGTTGATTTGTGTAACACGACTTTGAATGATTTTTTTTTTCTTGACATTCTGGGAGCTGCGCAGCACTGGCCCGGTCGTTGAAATGAATCAGTCATTTGGGCTGCCCTTTACCTACTCATTCTCGTGGGCTAAGTGTTAGCCCAAGTTCTTAATGCTTGCCTTTAATTGCCTTGTTAACTATGTAACAATTTGTCCCCTGCAAAATATGAATGTTCTTTAGGTTTTATTAAGTGCCTAATAGAGTGAGGTTTGTCATTTTAACTATATCACCGACTAAATCGAGAAATCACTTTAAGAGAAAATTTGAGGTGTGCCATAAAGCAAATTAAATCATCTATGACCCTCACGAGTGTTAATTTAGATATTAAAAATATATTTCATAGTTTGCTTTAGGCGCGTTGATTATATAATTATCACAGTTATTACAAAAACCCGGGGGTATATTTCATGTGGCCTGATTTTAATTTTCTAACAAGGTTAAATGGAACGTGTGGCGAATCACAGGTGCATTTCATGTAGCGTGGCTTGCGATGTGTATTAAATAACATTGAAGTAATTCCTTAAATAAATAAAAGTGGGTTTAAAGTTAAAATGCACATAGGTTTGAAAGATGTTCTAAAATCAAATAAATAGGCCAATAATAACGGTTGAATGATCGTGCTAAAATCACAGAACCCGGAATGCCTAACACCTTCTTCTGGATTTATAGAATTCCTTACTCGGATTCTGTGTTTTCAGACTTTGAAACAGAGGCAATCTTTCCTCGATTCGAAATTTAAATCGATGACTTGGGACACCACAAATTATCTCAAGTGGCAACTCTGATCTTAAATAATAATCATGTTTCGATTGTCACTTAAATTGGAAAAACTCTCTTATACCCCTTCCGGGGATAGTAAAAAGGAAGCATAATAGCTCTGGCGAGCTGGGGATAAACAACCTAGAATCTCTGGTTCACGGTTCAAGAATTCGAGCTTAGAATAATTGTTATATTTGGCTTTATTTACTATTTGATTTTACTTACATGTTTGGGCCTAATGTGTTAAATGTTGCTTTTACCATTTTGATATTGTTGGACTGTACATAAATTGTTATGAATCCCTGCTCTCTCTGAGTCTTCTGAATCATCTTAGAAGGGTGCACTTCATATAGCTTCACTTCTGTTAGAGTCATATCCCAATTTTAGAACGAGGTTCGAAAAGGTTGTAAAGCCGGTGAATCTTCTGTGTTCTCGGTATGTTGCCTCCCCCCCCCCCTTCCGACTCGAGCTATCCGCTAGGGTAAACGATGTCTAGAATAAATAAATCCAGGTTTTTAAACCTAGAATAACATAACCTCATGCCGGATCCCTAGTAGGAACATTTATTTGCATCATGTGCATTTGACTTTGGGGACTCAACAAAGAGGTTGGGTCCGTCTAGGACAAATGCATCCATAAATAAAAGATCATCCTGATGTATCCTATGTGCTACATGTTGCATTTCTTCAAGGGTAAAATGGTCATTTCGCGGACCAATGATAGTTGAGGGCAAATGAAAAAAAGAGAAAAAAAAGGGTGAAGTGTGAAAATAAAGCAAGTAGGGCCCAATTATATTTTCTGTCACATTTTTGTTAAAAAAATGAAAAATATAAAAAATGATTTTACACTTTTTCATCTTACGAAAATCAAAAAATCCCAAAAAAAAGGGAAATCCAAAAAGAGCTTACATGTTTCATCATTTTTTCCAAAAAAGAAAAAGACAAAAAAAATATATTTTCTCTTGATTAGTTGTTTTTTATTCTCGCCGTTATCCAATCTGTCCGAACTACACATACTTAATTCTCGTCTTTCGGGATGTGATACGTAGGGAACCCACATAGAATCTGATCTTCCTAGTGAGTTTAGGTTCTTGGCTTTGTGGGGTCTTAGCTAAATCTTGGATTTTTAGCCACCTTTAGCCACATAGGTTACTTTTAGAAAAATAGACAATCACATCTTGAATGTGTCCAACATGAAGGATTATCGTCTGACCTAGCGTTCTAGGTCATTAACTTTATTTGGTTATTATATTTTCATACAGGTGCGGATTTACTCAGCAGAGTTTGAGCATGGCAGACACCCGGGACCATCTAGTCAGGACCGTTGCATCTGGGAGTTGCTTAAGGAGATTTTTCTTATTATTTATTTTTTAAATTATTTTGTTGTTTATGTTTTGAGTCTGTTTTTCTTTTTATGTCGTCTTTTATCTTCTTGTTTTGTAAAGTAATGTTGGGCTTTCTTTTATTATTATTACTTTCTATTTTGCATTTGAAAAAAAGTGATAAATTAAAAATCCAAAAAAAGAGATATTTTGTGTTTTTATATTTTTGTTATAATTTTCTTCAGAAATACTACTCCTATAAATTAAAAAAAAAGAAGACGAAAGTTTGAGATGGTTTTATTTTAGGAAATTAATATCTAAAAATAAAAATAAAAATTGCTTTTATATTTCCTTTTACTACATTAAGACCAAAAATTTAAAAAAAAAAAAGAGAAAAGAGAATTTTCTTTTAGTAATTCTTTAATAGTTTTCTTTTAATATATTAATTAAAAAATCCAAAAAGATTTTCTTTTGAGGTTCTTCTTTGGGAAATTAATAAAAAAATTAACAAATCTTTTATTTTCACTAGAACTTTAGGATATTGTATACAGAAGAAAAAAAACATACTGTGTCTTTATCTTTAAATTTTCTTTCTTAGGTAATCAAAAAACTGAAGTTCAAAAATATTTTTTATCTTGTTCATTTCTCGTTTCAAAATCTTTCTTAATGAAAATGAAAAATATATATCTTTGGTTTACTTTTTAGATTTCCTTCCTAAAAAAAGGAAGAATCAAAAAATATTTTTTTCTAGTGGGGTTTTTCCTTAATAATTTCCCATTGAGTGTTCGGTTCAAAAAGAAAAAAAAGAAAAAAAATATATGCTCGTTAAGCTTGAGTTTAGAATAGGTTATAGAACATTAAGCCTATAAATTTTTATAAAAAGGATTTGCTTCCTTTATTTCTCTTTTCTCATCAGAGTAGTCATTAAGATAAAAAAAGAAAGAGAAAAAGAGTATGCCAGTTTGTTTACTTTATTCCCATTCTTTTCGAACTACGCAAATATCTGATTCATGCTGCATCATGATACATAGGTAACCAACATAGGCTCAATGGAATGATTTTTAAAAAAAAAAGAAAAAGGAAAAGAAGGAAATAAACCAAAAAAAATGGTGAAATTATGAGATGTGAGAAATGATAGGAAAAACGGATGATAATCAGCCAAAAAAAAAAGAGAGAAAGGAAAATGATCTAGCAAATGCTAGAAAAGCAAAGAAAAGAGAAGATTGAAATGAACCGATTGGGATGATGCAAAGTGACCCTCGAAGTCATTCTTGAAACGTTAATGGTTGCTAGGTGCATTTCACGTAATATGATATTTTTAGCTGTTAAATGTCCTAAAGCTAACATGATGTCTTCATTTTGTTCCTTTTTGATATCCTCATTATAGTAGAAGGGTGGTTATTTGTGGTTCTTAAACTGGTAACTCTTCCATACAATGCAAGGTCAAAGTGTAAGGTAGACATGGCTAGCAAAGACTTGGGCACGAGAGTTGTTGACCTATCAAGGAGGTTTGTGGAGTCGAAGTCTGAATTGAAAGAGGAGGTCCAGAGGGTGAAACAACAGATGGCACAAATATATTAGTCTTGGATCAAGGGGAATTCTCCACCTTCCTTCCCCACTAACTACACTGAAAACCCTGCAACTATCCCACCACTATCACAGGCCCAGGTTCCCAATACTGTTAATATCTCCCACAACCTTTTCACACTCTACCCCTCAAAAGCACATCATATCCTACTAATTTGGGCACTCATGCTCTAGTAGCTCCTTGTCTAGATACTTTTCCTCGATCCTCTAACGAGGCTGTGTTCAAAGTCCCCGATGCCCAATACTATGCTCCAAAACAAACTTTCAAACTCTCGGATCCATTCTCTCACACTCCTCATTTTGAGCCTCCCGGTGAAACTGAAAAGCCTGCTAAGACAGTGGAGCAAGATGAGATATCTAGGAAGATGAAAATCTTAGAGCAATCTTTAAGAAACATGCAAGGGATAAGGAGTCATATGAGCGTGACTTAAAAAGATTTGTACTTGTTTCCTGACATCCAATTGCTTGCTGGGTTTAAGATGCCAAAAGTTTGATTTGACAAACATGGAGATCATGCATCCCATATGAGAGGATACTGCAGTAAGATGAGAGACGCCGGTGGGAAGGACAAATTAGAGATGACATATTTCTGTCAGAGTCTGGGTGGGGCTGCTCTAGAGTGGTACACCCGCCAAATTGCTAGCAGGTGGTACACATGGGACGATATGGCTCAGGCCTTTGCCCGACACTTTCAGTACAATAATAAAAATTGTCCCAGATTGCATGTCCCTCACCAATATGGAAAAGAAGCTTAATGAAAGCTTCAGAGAATACGAGCTCAGATGGAGAGAACAAGCTGCAAGAGCCAATCCCCCCATAGAAGAAAAAGAGATGGCCGAGTACTTTATTCAAGCTTAAGAACCAACTTACTTTGTGTATTTGATCTGGACTATGGGTAGGCCTTTTAATAATGTGGTAAAAATGGAAAAACTGGTAGAATATGGGTTAAATTCGAGCAAGTTGATGAGATATTCTGCTTTAAAAGTCACAACACAAGCAATTCAGAACGACACAAGAAACTTGCAGGGTTAGAAGGAACACGATGATGTTGTCATGGTTGTTTCAGAGTCACGACATGGTCCAAAGGGTCTGCCTCACCAATATGCCCAGCCTCAACTCCAGCTCCAAACCTATCCCCGAGCTCCACATAATCCACCCCAGTATTATACTCCTAACAACGTCCGGCCATCTGTCCAACCACTAGGTCATTCCTCATGGCGAGCGCTAGCAACGCATAATGCACGTTTGCCTTCAGAACATTCACAAGCATCCAACAATTCTAGAAAGCTGTGGCATGCAAAGGCAAAGAAATAATGTCATGCCAATCGGAGAATCCTATACAAGCATGTTTGGAAAGTTAAAACATTCTGGCCTGATTGAGCCGCTCCTTAGCTATACGTCGGACCCATATGCAAAAGGTTTTGACCCTATTGTACAGTGCATGTACCACTCTAATGTCCAAGTGAATAACATTCAAAATTTTGGTGCTTTGAAAAGGGAAATATAAAGAATGATTCAAGAAGGAATAATTTTGGTCCAAGGCAGTAATACCCCAAGTGTCACATGTAATCCTCTATAGATACATGATAATGCACAGATTGTTTGGATAGTTGGCAATGGCGAAGGGTTGGTCAAAGGAGTCACTTGGTAAAGTTAATGATATTGAAATTGGTAATGGTCTTGGTAATATTGATGTGGAACTCAGTGGCTAAGATGTCGCGTTTGGCAAGTGGAAAGAAGCTCATGCCTTGGTTAGCCAGGGAGGAGTTTTGGTGGTTCATTTTGTTGTTATTTCTGTTGTCCGGGTTATTTCGGGGTTATAATTCGGATACTGTCTTGTGCCTTAAACCCTTATATCCTTTTTATTTTGTCTAGTTCATTTAGTCGTAGTAACTCATTTAATGTTATCTGGGTTTGTTCCAGGGTTGTAACCCCAGTTTAGTTTGCTTGTTTCGTTGTTCAAACCCTTTCACTATCTGTCTAATGCAATCTTCTATTTTCTGTTATTTCTAGTCATTTTTTGTTTAGTCCTCTTTTCCTTTATAGTTCTTTTCCTGCGGATTCTAGTGACATGATATGCACGCATAATTCTAGGCCTTGTCTTAAAATTTAGTTTAGTCATGAAACAATAAAGCAATTTTGAAGATGATACATACAGATTTGGACATTTTGAGATCATTTAAAGCCTGAACTGTCTGAAACTGGGGTAGATAATTTGGAAAGTTAATAGGGTGACAAGAATTCGTTAAAGGAGAGTGAAATCCAAACAATTTGAAGAGAGCAATTTTGAGTTCAAGTGCACCTCAATTTACAAGATAAAGTCAAGAGAGTTTGTTCCTAACAGATGGAGGGTATCCAGTTTGAAGAGGAAATCACCCAAAAAGAGTTTTGTACTTGACAAGACACTAAAAAAAAGTGAAAAGCATATCAGCGATATTACCGTTAAAGCTGTAAAAGAAATGTTGTGTATGTTCTTCCTTTTTTTTATTTCAAGGTGCATATGTTGTACTTGACATTTTTAGGGATTGGGAGGCCCTCTTTCAGCTTTCCAAATACTTATACCATTCGATACCCTTTTGAGCTTGTACTGATTTCTTTGACCACCCCTCTTTTGGAATCAAGTTAGAGTCATAAAAAAAAGAAAAAAAAAGTTCATGTCCCCGTAGGTTTATTTTAGAAAGTTCATTCCGAAAGAAAAATTCAAAACAAAAAGAGAAAAATAGAGATAAAGAATAAGAGGAAAAAAGAAAAAAAAGAAAGACAAAAAGGGAAAAAGGAAAAAGGAAAATAGTAATAAGAAAGTATCTTTGTGAACTACATTTGACCCGATTCTTACCACCATACGATATGTAGGCAGCCTTACGGTTCGGTCATACCAAATAAAATATTTTATAATCTCACGAAGTCGAGAGTGGGGTAGTCTTTCTTAGAAACTCTATCTCAAAAAGGAAAAAAAAGAAAGAATCAAATTCCCTTGTTTCAGAATAGGGGAAAAGTTATTAGAATGGATTCCACAAGTTGTAAATAAATTAACTCCATTGTCGTAGTTATTTTTGAGCCTTTATGATATCCTTTCTTTCTAAATCCTGTCCAAAAGCTACATTACAATCCAAAAAGACCTCCCAAATAATCTTTGAGAGTGCTGGATTTAGACATGCCAAGGGTATATGATGTTTTTGCCATGGTTAATGCCTTGTCATCTACGGAACCAGAGGAAAAAGAGGAAATAATAAGTAAAGAACAAAGTGAGAGAGTCTTATCACTGAAAATCTTCAAGGGCACCACAAGGCGATGGTGAGTTGAGAGAAAGAACAAAATGAGAGAGTCTTGATGGTGAAAACCCTTCGGGCACTGTAAGTCAAATAAGGATCGTGAATCGGGTTGGATAATCGGATCATTGAAGCCCAGTTTCACGGCGTAGGGGTATAACAAGAGCTGAACATCAGAATTTCTTGATAGATTAGGCCACATGTGCATGTCACGGTCATTAGAGTTGGTATCCACATTTGATAAGTTTCTACTTTGTAGTTTTCTTATAAGGAATCATCTCTTTCCATTGTCCTTTACTGTGTTCCGTTTGTCCTATTTATGTCCTCTTCTTGAGTCTTTTTGGGCAAAACAAGTGAGAAATGATTTCAAAAATTTTCACCAACTTTCCAATTGCACAAAATGGGATCTGGCTAGCACATTAAAGTGGCATAAGTCGGGAAAGAGCAGCGTGCGCACTGGGTTGGTAAAAATTAACATGCTTTGGGATTTATGTAAAATACAAAGATTTGGTATATGTCAATTCATGAGCAATGAAACAAATAGAGGATGTTTGGTGAATGGATCAAAGGTATTTGTGTGATAACGTTAACAGAGAAAGTGGCTAACGAATAACTAGCACGGTCTTCCAAGAAAAAATCAAAGTTATTATGGCAAGTGAAGGAGCAATAGACTTTAAGGCCAAGGCCAGTGTTTTAAGTCAAGAAAAAATAGTAAGTGCACTGTGTTGGTAAAAATCCACGTGTTTTGGGATTCATGTGAAATGCAAAGGTTCGGTAAATGTCAATTCATGAGCAAAATGCAACCGATAGAGGATATTTGGTTTGAACCAATCAGAGGTATTCTTTATAATAAGGTTGACAGAGAAAGTGGTTAACCAATGACAAGCAATGTCTTCCAAGCGTAATCAAACTTATCATAGAAAGTGAAAGAGCAATAGATCTTATGGCCAATGCCAGTTGTGTAAGTCAGGAAAGAACAACATGCGCACTGAGTAGGTGGAAATTGGCATGCTTTGGGATTCATGTGACACACAAAGGTGCAGTGTATGTCCATGCATGAGCACAATGCAACAGATGAATGGTATTGGGTTTGAACGGATCAGAGGTATTTTCGTGATAAGGGTGATAGAGAAAGTGACCAGTCGATAAACAAGCAAGGTCTTTCGAGCTGAATTGAAGTTATCATGGGAAGAGAAGGAGAAATCATCCTCAAAGTCAAGATCGCAAACTAACCACCATGTTTGAACTCACATGTTTTCTTTGATTGAAACAAGGGTAGAAAACTTCATTTATTTTGGAGAAACCCTCCGCAAGGAAAGCAAGTACCACACATATTTGATTGTAAATTCTCAGGACCCTCTTGGACAATGAGACTTAGTTAAAATTCAAAACATTCATGAGTAACAAGATCTCGAATATTCTCTACTTAGAGAAAAAATAAGTTGGTTTTGAGGTTTTCATTCTTAGGACGAGATTCAGTTGGAAATTTTTAGAACCCTCCTGGAAAATGGGATTTAGTTTAAGACCTTCATAAATAAAAAGATTTAGCGTAAGTCATACCTTTAGGAAATATAATTTAGCTTTAAATATGTCATTCTTAAGAACATATTTAACTGGGAGTTTTCAGGATCCGCCTAGATAATGGGATCAATTCATTGAGATTTTGTGATAACAAGTGTCGGTTAACACTCACAGACGTTCCTAATATCAAACTGGGGCAAAAAAATTTCTTTTGTTTTGTCTGTTTTGTTGAAATCAGGTGCCCATTTGAAGAACCAAAGAGGACAACACGTGTTTCACGAATAGAAAACAGTTCGTGTTCAAGCAATCAGGCACCCACCTAGAGAAACTAGGGAAGGCAGTTCAAAGAAAAGCAATTGCAAGAAGAGTACATTTTCAGGTTCATCATCAGGCGTCCACCTGGAGAAACAAGGGAAGATGACACAAGTTCAAGAGAAGATAGTTCAAGTTTTGGAAATCAGGCACCCGCCTGGAGAACAAAGGGAAAACAGTACAAGTTTTGGAAATTAGGCGCCCACCTGGAGAACAAAGGGAAAGCATTTCAAGTTGTAGATGCCAGGCGCTTACCTGGACAACATAGGGAAAGCAACTCAAGTTTTGGAAATCAGGCACCCTCCTGGAGAACAAAGAGAAAGCAGTTCGAGTGTTGGAAATTAGGCATCCACCTGGAGAACAAAGGAAAAACAGTTCAAGTTTTGGAGATCAGGCGCTCACCTAGAGAACGAAGGGAAAACGGTTCAACTCTTGGAAATTAGGCGCCCACCTGGAGAACAAAGGGAAAGCGGTTCAAGTTCTAGAAATCAGGTGCCCACCTGGGGAACAAAGGAAAACAGTTCAAGTGTCGGAAATCAGGCGCCCACCTGGAGATCAAAAGGAAAGCAGTTCAAGTTTTGGAAATCAGGCATCCACTCGGAGAACAAAAGGAAAGCAGTTTAAGTGTTGGAAATCAGGCACCCACCTAGAGAACAAAGGGAAAGCAGTTCAAGGTTTGGAAATCAGGCATCCACCTGGATAACAAAGGGGAAGCAGTTCAAGTTTTGGAAATCAAGCGTCCACCTGGAGAACAAAGGGAAAGCGATTCAAGTGTTAGTAATCAAGCACCTACCTGGAGAACAAAGGGAAACATTTCAATGAAAAGCAGTGCAAGTGTTGGAAAACAGGCACCCACCTAGAAAATAAAGGAAAAGCAGGAATATTCAAATCAAGACGATGCAAGTTCGGCAATCAGGCGTCTACCTAGAAAACAAAGGGAAAGCAAGTCAAGTGTCAGAGGAAATGAAGATAATTCAAATATTGGTAATCAAGAGTCCACCTGGAAAACAAAAGGAAAACAACAATGTTCGAAGGAAGAAGGTTCAAGTTCAGCAATCAGGTACCCACTTGGAGAACAAAGGGAAAGCACCTCAAAATACGATTCAAGTGAGCAACAAAGGAATTTAACTTGGAGATTACAAGTCAACAGAGCAACAAAAATTGTAAGATCAAGTTTTAAGATACATATAGGATTCTTGTAATTCATAGATCATAGTTTAGTCTAGTTTCTTTTATTTTGTCATGGTATAATAAAGAGTTCAACAAGTAGTAGCACCAGCAGCAACACTGAAATCACAACTTCCTAGTAGTCCCAACTACCAAAATTTTTCTAACTACACTGACATGATTCCTTTATAGCCAAGGATATCTAGACAACCTTGGAAGCAGTGTGCGATTAGATCTTTTCAAAATACTTCCCACGGAGTACCCAAGCAGGCAAAAATCGATTGTATCCGCTCACTTTATCTTTGCACGAAAATTTTTGTGTTTTCGAGCAAAGAGGAGCAGCTGTGAGGACGTGATTTTTTCCCTATATGAATTACTCCCATAAATTCAAGAAAATAAATTTTTCCCATTATTTGTAATTTCGTAGATTTTTGTAGGATTTTTGTTAATTATTTGCATTTTTCTATGCATGTTTGTTTTATTTAAATCATGAAAAATACAAAAATACCTGCATTGAATATTTTTACATTTTTAGGTTAATTAGCAAATTAGTTATATAAAAAATAAAAATCACAAAAAATGGCTCTCTTTTACATTTTTAACCTTTTAGATTTAAATTATTTATTTTTTAGGATTAATTAATTTGTGATAAATATTATATTAGAGAATTAGCTTAATTGTGTAAATTGATTTAAGGGTTAATTTAGGTTTAAATTATTTTAAAAAGGGAATAGGAAAAACAAACTAGAGGAAAATTTAAGAGTTGATTTAAAGCCTAAAATTGGGCCAAGTCAGTAGAAAAGCATACAATTTTGACCTCATCCGCCTAGGCCCAATCCCCAAACCCGGGCCAGTCCCCGCTCTGACCAAACGATGCCGTTTTGATGCGTTTGATTCTAGCTGTTGATCTTCGTTGGTCAAATGGTTGGGAACTAGGAGATCATTTGTATTTAGATGTCGGAACTAGCCCTACCCGCCAATCGACCCCCCTCATTCATCTCCTACTTCAGTACCTCTCTATGAACCCTAAACCCACCGCCCTGAAATTACTAAGGCCTTCGGCGGTGGCGATGACCACTCCAATCCGCCTCAAAATTACACCATAAAGTCCTTTTCGTCCCCTCGTACCAAATCCACAACCCTTTTGCTTCAAATTGTCATCAAACTCTTCGAATCTGAGATCGAAGGTTGGAACCTCGAACCCTAGCCTAACCAAATTCACCCAAATTTGCGCCCTATAGTCCCTATGTCACCCCAAACCCAAAACTCTTGGTGATTTTCCCAAACGAACCCTAGAATTTGTCGAATTTAGAATCTAGGGTTTAACCTGATTTCGGGGTTGGGTTTGTAGTGAATTTTTTTGCTCACTAGGCTTGAAACTTGCCTTGACAGAGTATCCTTGACAAAGGTGCCCGTTAGAGTGAGTTTCCGGCTTTGATGAAGCAGTTCGAGTGGCCGTATCATTCATCTGCGTTTGTTGGCTATTGCTTCTCTTTGGTCAGTCAGTCTTTTCTTTTTCTTCTCCTTGTTAATTAGTCACTTTTTTATTTCTCCTTGTTTCTTTCTTCTTCTTTATTAGTTCAAACCGATTTCTGTTTACATGTTAGATTTAAGTCATATTATTTTATAGTGATATTAGACTAATAATTTAGTGATCAGTTTCTTTTTAGTAATTTGATTTCATGCTTGCCTGTTGCTCCATTCTCCTTTTGTTTTGCTTCTTTAGAATTTTGATGCTAGGAGTTTCTAAACTCTATTGGTTTGTTTGTTTGTGGGTTGTGGTTTTTGGACCATAAATTGGGCTTATAGTTTAGAATCCCAAAGGAAAAGAGGAGGGGTTCAAGCATGCTGGGGTCTAGCCTAATTAATTGTTTTTCTGAATGTAAATAAGAGACACTTGAAGAGTATTTAAGGCTTTTTCTTATTGAAAGAATATTTTATAACTGCCTAGGAAGCTGCTAGGAAAATGGGGAATGGGTTGGTTTTAACAAGCATATTTAAAATACAGGGTCAAAACTAAAAATAAAAAATTAGGGAAGGGGCAAATGTGAAGTAGAGAATCTGATTTTGATGCCCTAAGGTCCTCTATATAAGGCCTGCTTCCAATGAAATTAGGCCGAGATTATAACCTGAAAAAAATGAGAAACGGCTGAGACTTTTCTAAAAATATTAGTGATAGTCTTCAACTTTTCCACTGTTTTCTCTCCAAAAAGAAAAGATTAAATGGATGCTCCTATTCGATTTCTGGTGATTTGGCAAGAAGGAAATGGTTTAGTTTGAAGCTAATACTGATTGCTGCTGTTTTCCTCCAAACTTCAAGATTTTTTGTTGTAACCATGTACTATGTAGACATCCTTAACGTGTGAAGTGAAAGAATCTGAAGCTTTGTAATCAAGATGGAATTCATTGCACATGTTTATGGAATGATGTTCTACGCTTTTAATATCATGCAATTGTGTAATAGTTTAGTCTCTTTTGATATTTTTATTTGGACAATTATGTTATTGGTTTGAATCTTGCTTATAAGTTTAGATAGTTACTCTAATTCAGCTTATCGGTATTGTGAATTGGTTTAAGCTCTATCTGTATATGTGGACTGTTGAATTTACAACATAAGGTTAGGTTGGACTAAACATTTTCTTTTGGATATATTTAAGTCTGTCGAAATCAGTAGTAAACTTGACATACTTAAATAGATCCAAAAGAAAATGTTTAGTCCAACCTAACCCTATGTAAATTCAACAGTCCACATATACAAACAGAGCTTCAACCAATTCACAATACCAATAAGCTTAATTAGAGTAATTGGTTTAGGCATGTTAATTTAAGTATGATATACAAAAAAATAAAAGAGAATTCACATAAGTAATATTAAAGAACTAGAAAGTTCTTTACGAATTCTCTTATGGTGCTTGTTCTCATTAATTAATAGACCAACTAAAATTTGGATTGAATCCCATGAATGCTGGAAATATCAAAGGTAAATATGGGCTCGTTTACTTGCCATGTATACCATATAAGATGCATCTATGCGATGGTTACACGTGCGATTATTAATAACTCGCAACTTGGGTTTTACGAGATAGCTTTCTCAATAATTTGATTTAGAGAATAACTTTAAGATTTTCTATTCAAGACAATTTATCTTGATAAGTTGGTTTATATTATAGTTGGTTTAGCAAAATAATTTATTGAGTGAATTCGCTTAATAGCTAAATTACTGCTCATGAGAACAAAGTTATATATATCAGTTTGATATATGTTATATGAGAAAGTATTTTACATTCTCCCCTCACAAGTGGTTCAGCGCCAGTAACCAAATGATTTCAGCTTATTATTATTAATGTACGGTGTATATTTTGGTTAACACCATAAGGGGAAGACATGATAAACAATTGAGAAAATGTTAGGGAATGAATATCATTTATACATCTAGATCCTCGAATAAGAAAATATGAACTTGACGTTCATAAAAACACATTTCATCTACAATATGTTACAAAGAATGTCAGACACATTTTCTGACCCAAAGAAAGTAACTATATTCTCACCGTAAATACTCCTATTTAGAATAAGTCCTAGAAGGTGTCACGATCCAGAAACCAACCTGGTCGTGATGGCGCCTATCCTGGAACTAGGCCAGCCACTTATTTCTAATTGCTCTAATTTCCAGTTGAAAAACTTAAGAAAATATCATGTTTTAAGAGAAATACAATGATATAAAAATAGAAGTTCCGAAACCACCGAAAAGAAAATACAAGCCCAACCTCGGATGTCACTAGTCATGAAAAAAAACTACTACAACTGTTTGAAATATCAAGATTAATACAGTCTGAAAATATCCAACATATAAACTAGAGGAAGATAGGGAAGGAGAAGGCGAAATTGCGATCGTCAAGAAGCTACCTTGCAATCTCCAATTGAAAGACCGTACAATATAATCAGTAGCCGCTACCGTGACCAAACACACCTGGATCTGCACACAAGGTGAAGGGCGTAACATGAGTATACCAACTCAGCAAGTAACAATTCCAACCTATGGAGTGACAGGTAGTGAATGACCATACCTCAAAGGTAATGATATATATCTGAATAGGAAAAGTACACATTCTTACAGTTCAGGTAAAGTTCAACAGTATTTAAATGCTATTGAATAGTACGAAGTTCAAAACTCAGAGATTTTACATATACCAATGCACAACTAGTATGATCAATGTTCCATGAACCTCCACTCCTAAGTACTCAAGTCCTCGGTATTGTATATGGCCATACAGCTCAAGAAAGAACCATTCCAGAATATACATCACTGACAGCAGTCATCCAGTATCGAGGACACATGTCAGTCCAGCCTCACGGAGAAGATCCGCCTCCCGGTATAACACTTCGGATAAGATCCATGTACATGGAAGATCCATCCATCAATTACATCATCTACGCTCATTGGGGGTGTAAAGACTCTGGAGGGGCTTCTCTCCTTAGTCCAAATGCTATAACAAAACCAACGAAGGCTTGTTTAATATCTCGATGCAGTGTGCAGCCCGATCTCAAATTGTCACTCAATGTTAGGCTCTCGGCTTCCAGTCTCACACACGGGCTCCAAATATTATGATACTAGCCTGGTCAATAGTAAAATGTGGCAAATAGTAATAACTGAGACTGGGGGCGTACGTTGTGCTTACCACTCTGGGGCAGAAGGACATGACACCGAAAATATCTAAACTCTAAAACGAGCGGTGGAGGATTTGATAGACCAAAAGAAAATAGTACTAAGAGATGAAGAGGCCCCAAATGTAACCAATAACCCATTGTCGGCTCAGGACAATGGGCCAGTCATCGAAATGATCTATGAGGACAAAGAATTTGATCCTGCCTTGAAAGCCATAATAGCCATCACTGAGGCATTCAAAAAATCAAAAGTTACCCCCAAGAAGATTGAAGAAAAGAAAATGAATGAAAACAAGTGCCCAGAAGTGGAGAAGAACTTTGAAATCAAAACTGAGACAAACTCTACCAAGGAAACAATACTATACATCCCACGAGGGCGTCAAGAAAAACAGCCCACATTAAGTCCCCCAAGAAGGTTCGAGCTGAACAAAACCATGTATGTACCCAAGAAAGCCTATGTGCTACGGGGATCGATTAAACCACCAGTGCTGAATGAGCCCGTGGTAATCAGTCGCGCACCTCAAAAGTCCATGACAAATCCTTCGGCAGTCCCTTGGAATTACCAAGAAACCATAGTTACATACAAGGGCAATGAAATTGTCGGGGAAACTCAAAAAGGCTATCCCACAAAGAAATACTCAGATATGGAAGACGTGAACGCTGCTACCAAATGGAGATTTCCACCTAAGAGGCAAGTGAATGCTGAAGAGGCAGAAGCCTTCTTTCAAAAAATGAAGATGCCAGAATACGAAGTGGTGGACCAGCTCCGAAAGTCTCCTGATCAGGTCTCTTTATTGTCACTCTTGATGAAATCTCTCGAGCACCAGCATGTGTTGGCCAAAACCCTGACGAAGCTTACGTACCGGCTGGGACCTCAGTGGAGAAACTAGAGAAGATGGCGGAGAGATTCTTTGCCATTAACCAGGTCACGTTCAGTAAGAATGACTTACCTCCAGAGGGAGCCGCCCACAACAAAGCCTTGCACCTCACTGTCAAATGCGAGGGATATTATGTAAAAAGAGTGATGATAGACGGAGGTTCAAGGGTAGATATATGCCCACTGTCTACATTGCAGAGAATGGATATTGGGACAGAGAGGATACGTCCCAACAACGTGTGTGTCCGAGCCTTTGATGGAATCAAGAGAGACACCATAGGGGAAATTTACTTAGTGCTGACCATTGGTCCAGTTGACTTTGAAGTGACGTTCCAAGTATTGGACATGGACACAACCTATAACTACCTCCTAGGAAGACCATGGATTCACGCAGCAGGAGCGGTGCCTTCTACACTGCACCAAATGCTGAAGTTTGAACATGAAAACTAGGAGATTGTAGTTCATGCAGAGGACGAACAGTCAATTTACCGGGACCCCTCTGTCCCCTACCTCGAAGCCAAGGAAGGAAGTGAGCACATAGCCTACCAAGATTTTGAAATTGTGGTAGCCAATCAACATGAAGAAGGCAAGCCACTCCCCCAGCCTTTCCTCTCAAATTCTTCAATCATGGTGCCAAGGGAAATGACGCGCCAAGGTTATAAGCTAGGCAAGGGACTCGGAAGCTCCCTACAAGGCATAACTGAGCCGGTCGCTTTGCCTGCCGCAGAAAATTTCTTTGGACTGGGCATTCACCCAACATCAGAAGATATCACCTGGGCCAATCGCAGAAAGCGTCATGGGTGGGCTTTGCCACAACCCCTAGCCCACTTGTACAAAACATATGTAAAACCAAAGTACAGTGAGGAAGAGGAAGAAGAGACCTTCACAGCAGAAGAAATTGATGAGATATGTGGAGCCATGAGGGAATTATTGTATGAAGCCAACATGGTCCAGCTGGAAGAAGGCTCAAGCACTGCTGAAGTGCTCTATATGGTACCGGACGCCAAGCTGCAAAACTGGAAGGCCACGCCTTTCCCGGTCAGGCGGTAGGCTCGTCCCAATAATGCGGCTTTAAATAAAACGACATGCTCGCGGACTTCATGCCACGACCCAAACATGCTTCCCATCTGTGAAATAATGAACCAAGAACCGGAATACGATGAAGAAGAGGCTTTTAGAGAAATCACCGAGAGTTGGAACACTTTGAAAATAAACCTAAGCCAAACTTAAACGATACTGAATTGGTTAACTTGGGCAATCCCGATGAAATCAAAGAAATTAAAATAAGCATCCGTGTGAATAAAGAAATGTGGGATTCATTGGTTCAACTCCTTTTGGAATTAAAAGATGTATTTGCATGGTCTTACGGTGACATGCCTGGTTTGAGTATGGATCTGGTGGTTCATAAGTTGCCCACATACCCTGAATCCCCTCCGGTCCAACAAAAATAGAGAATGTTCAAACCTGATGTCAACGATAAAATCAAATAGGAGATTTCAAAACAACTAGAGGTGGGGGTAATTCGAGTGGTTCGGTACACCACACGGCTGGCCAATGTGGTCCCGGTACCGAAGAAGGACAGAAAAACTCGAGTGTGTATGGATTACAGTCATTTAAACAAGGCGAGTCCCAAGGATAACTTTGATTTACCCAACATCCACATCCTCATTGACAACTGTGCCAAGCACGAAATTCAGTCCTTTGTAGATTGCTACGCAGGATATCACCAAGTGTTGATGGATGAGGAAGATGCTGAGAAAACTGCCTTTACCACACCTTGGGGAACCTATTGTTACAGAGTTATGCCTTTTAGATTGAAAAATGTTGGGGCAACATACATGAGGGCCATGACCACCATCTTCCACGACATGATGCATCGATAAATAGAGGTATATGTGGATGATGTGATTATCAAGTCTAAGACACATGGTGATCATGTAAAAAACTTGAGGAAGTTCTTCGAAAGGCTTCGCAAATATGATCTGAAATAGAATACAGCCAAGTGTGCATTTGGAGTCCCGTCAAGAAAACTTCTGGGGTTCATCATCAGGAAAAGAGGTATCGAACTGGATCCGACCAAAATAAAATCCATTCGAGAGCTGCCTCCGCCAAGGACCAAAATGGATGTAATGAGTCTATTAGGAAGATTGAATTACATCAGTCGATTCATCGCCCAGTAGACTTCCACATGTGAGCCCATGTTCAAGCTACTGAAAAAGGATGCGGTAGATAAATGGACAGTTGAGTGTCAAGAAGCTTTTGACAAAATCAAACAATACTTGTCCAATCCACCAGTATTGGTTCCGCCAGAACCAAGAAGGCCACTATTTCTCTATCTAACAGTCTTGGAAGGCTCTTTTGGTTGTATTGTCGGGCAACATGATGCCACGGGAAAGAAAGAGCAAGCCATTTATTACCTAAGCAAAATTTTACCTGTTACGAGGCCAAGCACACACTGCTAGAAAGAACTTGTTACACCCTGACATGGATGGCTCAGAAATTAAGGCATTATCTGCAAGCTCATAACACTTACCTCATACCCAGGCTAGATCCACTAAGGTACATATTCCAAAAACCGATGCCCACAGAACGACTGGAAAAATAGCAAATCTTACTCACCGAGTTCGACATAGTTTACGTCACTCGTACTGCAATGAAGGCTCAAGCATTGGCGGATCATCTGGCTGAGAATCCCGTTAATGATGAATATCAGCCTTTCAACACTTACTTCTCTGATGAAGAAGTGAATTCATTGGAAGTAACAGTTGAAGACACCCCCGTCTGGAAAATGTTCTTCGATAGAGCAGTAAACGCAAAAGGCGTAGGGATTGGGGCAATTTTAGTCTCACCCACATGTCAGCACTATCCAGTCACTGCTAGGCTCTGGTTCTTCTGCACCAATAATACAGCTGAATATGAGGCTTGCATCATGGGCATGAACATGGCCATTAACCAAGATGTTGAAGAATTGATAATTGTGGGAGATTCCGATCCGATCATACGACATCCTCAAGGAGAGCGGAAGACGAGATACGTTAAGCTTATCCCATATAGACATCATGTAGAAGACCTCAGAAAATGGTTCAGTTCGGTACAGTTCAGGTAGATTCCCATTTTCCACAATGAGTTAGCAGACGCACTCGCAACCTTGGCCTCCACGTTACCATACCTAGGAAACGCTTATGTTGATCCTTTACAAATCCAAATCAAAGAAAGGCAAGTAATGTGACCGAAGCAGAGTCCAGCACACAACCCTGGTATTTGACATCAAGAGATTCATAAAAACACAGGAGTATCCTGATCAAGACATCAAGGAACAAAAGAAAACCATCCGACGGCATGCAAACAATTTCTTTTTGAGCGGTGATATTTTGTATAAAAGGACTCCAGATCTTAATTTGCTGAGATGTGTGGACACCGAGAAATCCGGAAGAATTATGCACGAAGTATATGCGGGAGTATGTGGGCCCAATATGAATGGCCATGTACTGGCAAAGAAGATACTTCGATCTGGCTATTACTGGATGACCATGGAGAAAGATTGTTTCAGCTTCATTCGGAAATATCACCAATGCCAGGTGCACGGTGATTTGTTTCATGCACCGCAGAATAAATTGCATCCTATGTCAGCACCCTGGCCATTTGCCGCTTGGGGCATGGATGTCATTGGGCTTATTGAGCCAAAAGCCTCAAATGGACACAGATTCATATTGGTCGCTATTGATTACTTCATAAAATGGGTTGAGTCCATCACTCTTAAGTCTGTTACCAAGAAGGCAGTGGTGGATTTTGTGCATTCCAACATCATTTGTCATTTTGGGATTCCCGCTACAATCGTTACAGAAAACGTAGCTAATCTAAATAGTCGGCTGATGGGAGAAATGTGTGAACAATTCAAGATAACACATAGAAAATCCACTCCTTATCGGCCGAAAGCTAATGGTGCCGTTGAAGCAGCCAACAAGAACATCAAGAAGATCATGAGGAAAATAATTCAAAGCTCGAGGCAATGGCATGAAAAGCTGCCTTTAGCAATGATGGGATATCGTACCATAGTACGCACATCGGTAGGAGCAACCCCCTATTTGCTGGTCTATGGGACTGAAGCTGTCATACCCACAGAGGTAGAAATCTCTTCGCTCTGAGTGATTGTCAAAGCAGAAATTGAAGATAGTGAATGGGTTAAAACTCGTTTGGAACAGTTGCCATTAATTGATGAAAAATGAATGGTTGTGGTGTGCCACGGGAAGTTTTACCAACAAAGAATGGCCCGCACTTACAACAAGAAAGTCCGCCCTAGGAATTTTGAAGTCGGGCAGCTGGTATTGAGGCGGATACTTCCTCACCATCAGGAAGCCAAAGGAAAATTTGCTCCAAACTAGAAAGGTTTATACATTATCAGAAAGATACTGCCTAAAGGAGCATTGTACCTGGGCGACGTTGAAGGAAACGAGCCCGAGGCAGCAGTAAATGCAGATGCAGTAAAAAGGTATCATGTTTAAACTCCCTAAAGCAATGACCCTGGTTGATTGAAATGACAAAGGCTTTTCTTTTCCGCTACCACAAAACCATCGATCCCTTGCAGACCCTTTGAGCTAGTTACGTTTCTTTGATCACCCTCTTTGGAACCGGCAAATGCTATTCAAAAATAAACAAACAAAAAAAAGAAAAATAAGAAAAAAAGAAGAAGAAGAAGAAGAAGAAGAAGAAGAAGAAGAAAGAACACCAAACAAATTAGTTTAGGAAAATTTCCTGAACTACGTCTGACTTGATTCCGAAAGGATACGTAGGCAGCCTCTCCCTGAGGTTCAGTCATATCAAAATAAAAACCCCATTTACCCAAGAAAACCAAAACTGGGCAGAAATGTATTGGTTCGGTCACAAATCCGTCTGAATGGTTCCGAAGTTGTAGATTCCCGTCCAACTTCCTTTATTCAAAAGGCCTAGTCCAAGTCCGCCCGATCTGTAGACCAACACGAGGACATGAAAAGCATCATTGTTGGGATTCGGCACAACTCAAATTTTGAGAGAAATAAAATGAGAGAGTCTTACCGATGAAAACCTCCGGGCACCATAAAGCGACGGCAAGCAGAGAAAAACAAAATGAGAGAGTCCGTTTAGTGAAAACTCGCAAAGAGCGCTATCGGGCGACAGGAGAAGAGAAATGAGAGAGGCTGATTGGCGAAAACCCGAAAAGGGCGTCGTCTTTCAAAAAGAGGAAATGTTGTTGGTCAAATCTAAATAAGTTTCTTTGGATTTGAAAGAGTTGAAATCAGAAAGCAGAAATGGATCTGGGCCGGGTATTCAGTCCAAGAAGCATGTCGTTGCCATTTAAATCATGCTCATATTTCCAGATAAGTCCCCTCTTTTCCCTCCAAAAGGAACATACCTCTCTAAAATCCATGTTTCAATTCCTTTCCACTTTAACTTTGATGTCCTGGCCATTTCTTAAGAAAGGTAGCAGGGCTGGTCTCACGGGTTTCTCCTGGCAAGAACTAAAGGAATGCCTGGCATCGTCAAGCGCGCTTAGCCGATCTCGGCTGATCATGATGGCTAACGCCTCAAAAGTAGGGAAATAACAGAAAGGAAATTCAAAATTAAAAAGTACATTAACATAAAGCAAAATCGGAAGGTTTTAAGCCAAGCAGGACAATGGTTATTATCAAAGGTCCCAAAGGCAAGCCCTGAAATCAAAATCGGGACAAAACTCATAACCAAAGGCTTGGAAAACAAAAACCAACCCGAAAATGAGGACCCCCCGACCAACCTACGAGGCAAAGATCGTGAGTGAAGGGTTTTTCTCTAACAGAAATGAAGCTGAAATCAAGCAAAACAAGGCCGCAAACCCAATCACTATTCAAACTAACAGTTTGTTAACACGGGGTAAACACAACTGAAGGAATGGCACAAGGACCAAGAATGGTGTTGCATCAATAACAAAAGGGAAGTTTTTTTTTTCATTCTTTTCCCGCAAACTCATAAATAAGCATGATAGCATGGGTTTCCAATCCCTAGTTTCCCGTTGAGCACGTCATGAATTTCCTCGGCATGACCCAAGAATTGCATTCCACCCCCTCCAGCATAGACCAATAAATTTCCTTCCTTCACTCCCCGGAACAACCCGGGAAGTTCCTCTTTACATCCCCAGCATAACCTGAGGACTTTTCTTCTGTTTTCTACTCTCCAGCATAGTCTAAAAGTTAACGCTCCCCTATCCTTAGCATAACCTAAGGGTTGTTCCTTTCCTCCTCTATCCCCAGCATAGTCAAAAGGATCTTTGTGGTCCTTCACATCTTTTTAACTCCCTAGAATAACCTATGAGTTGTCTATTAATCCCGGCATAACACGTGATATCCCCCGGCATAACCCAGGAATTATCCATTCATCCCGGCATAACCCCTAGATCCCCCTAGAATAACCTAGGAGTTTTATTTCAATCCCGGCATAACCCGTTGATTCCCCTGGCATAACCCAGGAATTATCTTTCAATCCTGGACAACCCGCAGATCTCCCTAGCATAACCTAGGATCTTTCTTTTAATCCCGGCATAACTCGTGGATCCCCCTAGCATATCCCAGGAATTCTCTTTCAGTCCCGGCATAACCCATGGATCTCCCTAGCATAACCTAGGATTTTTCTATTAATCCCGGCATAACCCGCGGATCCCCCTGGCATAACCCAGGAATTCGCTTTCAATCCCGGCATAACCCGTGGATCTCCCTCGCATAACCTAGGAATTTTATTTTAATCCCGGCATAACCCGGGGATTCCCCTGGCATAACCCAGGAATTTTACATTCATCTCGGCATATCCGTGGATCCCCCTAGCGTAACCTAGGAGTTTTCTTTTAATCCCAGCATAACCTGCGGATTCCCCTGGCATAACCTAGGAATTTTCTTTCAATCCCAGCATAACCCGTGGATCTCCCTAGCATAACCTAGGATTTTTCATTTAATCCCGGCATAACCCACATATTCCCCTGGAATAACCTAGGAATGTTCCATTTATCCCGGCATAACCCGCGGATTCCCCTAGCATAACCCAGGAATTTTCCTATCCCGGCATAACCCATGGATATTCCTAGCATAACCTAGGAGTTTTCTTTTAATCCCGGCATAACCCGCAAATTCCCCTGGCATAACCCAGGAATGTACCATTCATCCCGCCATAACCCGCAGATTCCCCTGGCATAACCCAGGTATCTTCCTATCCCGGCACAACCCTTGGATCTCCCTATTATAACCTAGGATTTTTCTTTTAATCCCGGCATAACCCGCGGATCCCCCTGGCATAACCCAGGAATTTTCTATTCATCCCAGCATAACCCGTTGATTTCTCTAGCATAACCTAGGAATTCTTTTTCATCCCAGCATAACCCGTAGATCCCCCTAGCATAACTTAGGAGCTTTTCCTTCAAAATTGTGGCATAACCCAGGAATTCCCCATTCAAATCCCGGCATAACCCGTGGTTTTCCTTCTATCCCCAGCAGGGACTTTTCATTCCCATCTCGTCATAACACGCGGATCTTTTCTTACCCTCAGCAGGGAATTTTCATTTTCTATCTCGGCATAACACGTGGATCCTCCCCCTATCCGTCGTAGGGCCTCTTTTCCTTCCTAACATAACTCGTTAACCAGTCCAAGGATACGCAATTCCGACTTTTATTGCTTTCGATAAAGAAATAGTTTAGATTCGTGTTGCAAATAACTCACGAGAGTTTCCCTGTGAAAACTGAGGCAGAAAATTTCGTTCGTTTGTTTGTTTTGGTGTCCGAGCTGGTTTTACCTCAAGGCACAGAATTCAAGATGACAGGAAGTGTGAGTCTCAATCCAAAATAAAGGAAATGATGAAAAGAACAAAAGAAGTGAATGCTGAAATGGTCAAGGATATGGATAACTCAAAGTTTGATTAAAGTCACAAGCCTCGTATGGCTCGCTCCAGTCCAATGCTGAAAAAAGGAACCATCACCTATAGTTTGAGAGCATCAAGATTCAGATCAAGGTCTACAGTGAAATCAGCTAAGATCCAAGATCAAGCTCCAAGAGATTTATATATAGGAATCTAATAACACGTAATTGATAAAACTAGCCAGCTTATCTTTTGGTTTTCTTTTGTGTAATAAAGAGTCGGTAAGTGGTAGCAGCAGTAACACCGGTAAATCACAGCCTATGGTAGTCCCAGCTACCAAAAGACTTCCAGAACTACACTGAACTGACTCCTTTATCACCGAGGATATGTAGGCAACCTTTGAAGCAAGATTCGGTCAGAAATTTTTCAAAATGCTTCTTACGGAGTATTCAGTCAGATGAAAAACGCTCATGATTGCTCACTTGTCTTTGCACGAAAACTCTTCGTGTTTCCACGCAAAGAGGGACAGCTGTGAGCAAGTGATTTTTACCATGTTAAGACGGCTCCTACAGGACTCTCAAGTTTAGGATTTTTCTTTTAAAATATTTATTTTTAGGATTTAATTGCGCGTGTCAGTGTGATTTCATTAATATATGCATAAAATCATAAAATATACAAATTGCATAATCATTTAGGATTTAATTTTGTATTTTTAATAGTTTAATTGGTAATTAGGATTATTTTTTGCAAATACAAAAATCGAAAAATGAAGTGACATTTCCGGCATTTTTAATTGTTTTGCATTTTGTGTTCAATTTTCATTGGTGGCGTTTTTGTTTATTTTTGCATAATAGGTAGTTATTAGTTTGTTTAGCACAATTAGAATTTTTGAAGTACAATTAGGAATTAAAAAATAAATAAGGAAAAAGAAAACTAAAACAAAAAATGTGTATAATAATAAACCACCCAGGATGGACACAATTGGGCCAGGCCTAGGTGGCCCAAGTCATTTTAAACCCTGAAAAGGCCCATACCCAGCCCAAATATTGGTCTCTGACCCAGTTCATCAGGGGTGCCCAAAAGGATACCATTTTTTAGACAACTCATCTCAACCGTTGATCAAGAGGCCATCCAACGGCCCTGAAACCCTGCCCAAGATTAGATATATATATGTCCAAATCCTTCTATACACTCAGAGACCAAACTAGCCATCTTCCTCGTACAAACATCCCCGGTGTATCACCATCCCACCCCCGCCATGAGATCACCGTTGACCGCCCAGCAACCACCCTAACTCCGCCGTTGGAAATCACCTCACGGTATCCATCTTCACTCAAAAGTTGAGAAATAATGCTTATGTGTATGCGAGATTGTTGTTGATAATGAGAAGATAGTACTTTTGTTTCAATTCTCTGTTATTACTGTATTTATTTCTTAGAATTTTCTAGTGTGTGTAGTAAACATGAACATGTACTAATTGTGGAGTGATGCTAGGACTGTGCTTTTAATTCGTTAAGATTCCGATACATTTAGAGATAGTCTAGTCAGATCTATTAAGTATTTGCAACTTGAATTATAGTAGAGGTTTGACAATTAAATATATGTGTACTCTGAATGATAAGTACTTCGAGTAGTTTCTTCAAATATCAACATGGAAATCTTATTTGTAACTTATTAGAAATCATCCACGTCAATTTTCCTATTTAAATACCTGCAATATACTTTGTATTAACCAGGTGTATAGTTTCAATGATTGTGACACAATTGAATGAAGGGCCGCTGTGATTTTCTTATAATAGACTCGTTAGTCCAATATCTCTGGGCCTAATTGAAAGGTCCAGTAGCTGCCAGTTGTAGTGTAAACAATACATTCCTGGGCTGGCAAAAAATTAAGCCCAAATCATCTATGAATGAGGCTAAAATGCAAGTACTGAATTTCCAAAATGTATTACCCGTGTAAAAATTATTAGGACACTTCTAGATTCAAGAATAATAGAAAACTTAGTATGCCTTAGGTTGCCTTTATAAAAATAAAGCGAGCCATGTTAACTAAACCAAACACCACAAGAGGCTCCTTAACTTAATAAAATACATAGAAAATTGGAAGAATTGTTTGGCGAATTTCACAGGCCTTTCACGAATTTCTAAAGACGTAGTTGCTATAGGCGCGAACTTATTAATAAAATATCTTCTTAAACTCGGGTGCGAATTTATGTGACCCAAATCCAAATCTCAATGGAATTAAAATATGTCTAAAAGTGCATGCGCATTTATGTGACATGAATCGCGATGTGTTTTAATGACATTGCAAATTTTCCCTAGAAATATATATTAAAAGCGGTTAATAATTGCATTATAGGTTTGAGCATGTATAACAAATCAGATTTTTAGCCACTTATAATAGTTTAAGCGACCGTGCTAGAACCATGGGATTCTAGGGCGCCTAACACCTTCCCTCGGGTCAACAAAATTCCTTACTCAATAATTTCTGGTTCGCAGACTCCAATTGGGCAGTCCAAAATTTCCTCGATTCGAGATTCTAAATAAATCAGTGACTTGGGACACCAAAAGCCTAACCTATATTAAGTGGCAACTCTTGAATAAATAATTAATCCTATTTCGAATAATGTCACTTTAATTGGAAAAACTCTATTATACGTTTTATCCTTCGGGGGTATCCGTGTAACAAAAAGGAGGTGTGACATACATGAAAGATTGTACGGCCATATTATCCCATGTTTTGAGTATATAAATAATTTTTTTGGCCTATCAGGCTCGTATGTCACGTGTATATGATAATGAAATAAGAAAGATATGTTACATTGGCACTTGGTTTAGTAAGGTACCTGGTGCCCGTCGCGGCCCATCGATTTTGGTCATGACAAAAGTGGTATCACAGCAGTTATGTCCTAGGGAATCTACAAGCCGTAACTACTTTTCCCGTATTTATTTATGCTATTTTCATTTTTCGAGATGTTCACTTTTTGAATTTTGGATAGTTTTGGGACACTTCGTCCTCATTTATTTTTTAATATTAAAACATTTTAATTTGAATACACATCTTAATATCAAGATGTGCATTAAGAGAAGACGTCTGAATCTGAATACACATTTGAATATATTAAGATGTGTATTAAGATATGAATATTAAATAATTTAGACTGTTTGATTTTTAACATCTAAATGTATAAAACTTATCTTTATTTGAAAATTAATAAACATAAAATTCAAATGAAATACTAACTAATCTAATATTCTATCAATAAAATATATAATTTTTTAAAATATGATAGTTGTTGGTAGTGTTGCTTAATACGTGAATGCCGACTAGAGGCGGTAGTAGGTGTAGTTTTGGTTGATGATGGCAGTTCATGCTAGTAGCTAGTAGTGATTGGTAGTAGTTGCGATTATGATTGGTGATGGTGGTGGTGAGTGGTGATAGTTAATAATGGCGGGTGGTGATAGTAGTTGTGTCTAAGGATGGTAGCGGGTGGGTGGTAGTAGGTTATAATGATGGACAGTGCCGACTATAATTGTTGATGGTGATGGGGTGATTAGTTGGTGGTAGTTGATGTGGATGAATGTTGATTGTAAGTGAGAATAATCGTGGTCGAAGCGGTGGGAATGGTGAGTGGTGACGGTCAATAATAAAGGCGGCTATGATTGAGGAAGATGGTGGCGTGGTGGTGGTGGTGGTGGTGGCGGCATTGTGGTAGTTGATAATGGTAGGCAGTGATAGTAGTTAATAATAAATATGTGATTACATCTTAATAAAATTAAGTCTCTGTTATAGATCTTAATCAAATAGACCTATTCAAACCCATTAAACGATTGTGAAGTAAAAAAAACAAACACACTTAATGATTAAGATCTGAATAATTAAGATCCAGACTTCAAAAACAAACACACTTAATGTCTGAGTTATGAATAATTAAGATTCAGACCTCCATTAAGTGCAAACAAATGAGGCCCCTAAATGAGTGCTGAAGTGTTGAAAGTTGACCGTAGTCGGAACAATGTGAAGACGGCCTCGGAATTGAAATTTGATAGTTCCACTATCTTTTTTGGGTGACTACGGGGTTAGGATCGTGTTCATATTGTGTTTTGGAGGTTTGTAGCTAATCTAGGCTTGAAATGCCGGAAGTTGAATTTTTGAAGTTTCCGGTTCGATAGTGAGATTTTGATCCGAGGATCGAAATACAATTTTGCAATTTGAAGTAGTTATGTTTTGTCTTTTGAGATGTATGTGCGAAATTTCATGTCATTCGGATGTGGTTTGGTTGGGTTTTTATCAAAAGCGTAATTGGAAGATTTTGCAATTCTTAGGTTTGAATACGATGAAAAATAATTGTTTTGATGTTTTTTTGAGCGTTCTGAAGTTTGGAGCAAGTTTGAATGAAGTTATGGGATATGTTGGTAGGTTATATTGAAGTCCCGAGGGCCTCGGGTTTGTTTCGGATGCTCAACGGGCCCTTTTTGAACTTGGAAAGATTGCAGATTTTCTGATGTTGTGTTGCAGGTATTTTACTCTTCGCATTTGCGAGTAGACCATCGCATTCGCGAAGAGTCAGTTGAAGAAGGTGGAATTTAAGCCTTCGTGTTTTTTATTAAGGCTCCACATTCGCGAAGGGCTAAGCGTTTGTGCATCACATTCACGAGGGTGGTGTCACATTCGCATAGAGGAAAATAAGCGGCTGAGTTTCAGTGGATTTAATTCATCGCGTTGGCAATAGGGGATACGCGAACGTGAAGGCCTATTTGAGCAATGCATAGCATTCACGATTGGGTGGTCTCGATCGCGAAAGAGAAGTTTTTGGCCAAGATCCTCGCGTTCGCGAAGAAGAATTTAAATGCATGGGCAGAATGATTTAAAAGATCTATTCTGCAATTTTTAGCCTAAGTTCCTCTATTTTTAGGCAATTTTGAAGCTTTTTGAAGAGGTTTGAAGAAGGATTCAAGGGGAATCACTTGGAGGTAACATTATTTGACTTCATAACTCATTTTTATGTGATTAAATACCTAATTTAGTGGTGGAAATTTTGGAAAGAATAGGTAATTAGGGTTAAAAGACCTTAAAGGGATATCTGAGGGGTCAATTGAACTCTGATTTTAGTGTTCTTATTATACATAGACTCTTGAGAGTATGAGGATTTCGAAAATGTAAATTTTTCCCGAGTTTGAGGCATGGGCTTGAGGGACATTTTGGTCCATTTACCTAATTTCACGTCTTATCTTAGAATTTAATTGTAGAATTAGTTACTTGAAGTATTATTTATAATATGCAATTGAATTGAACAGATTTGGGCCATTTGGAGTCGAATACTCGTGGCAAGAGTGTGGTTTTGGGTTGATTTGAGCTTGTTCGAGGTAAGTGGCTTGCCTAAACTTGTGGGGGGGGGGACTTTTCCCTTAGGATTTGGTATATTTGATAATTGAAATGCCTTGTATATGAGGTGATGAGTGTGTATTTGTGCTAATTGTTGGAAATCCGGTTTTTATTAAGTAACTACTAGTATGCTTTCTTTCATGTTTTATTACTTGCACTATTTAAGGATGTGTTAGCTTAGGAAAGCATGCCTAAGTGATTAAATTGCCTTATTTGTTCAACTGCTTTACCTGAATTTTGTGCAGCATGCTAGGCTAAACAATTTGTTTGCCTTAATTTGAACTTTGACATTTCTAAGTATTTCTCTTGTTGCTGCTATGTATTTACATTATGACTACGGGTGCAGGATTCAGGTAGCTTTTAAGACTATGGATGTGGGATTCTGGTAGATTCCCACACAGTTATATGGAACTGCGGGAATGAACCGGTAGATTCCCCCAGTACTGGGTATTTATGTTTGGTACTACAAAACGGGATTCTGGTAGATCCCCGTGTACTATGAGCTGGACTATGGAACGGTATCCCGAAAAACTTATTGGATATGTATACTTGGGACTGCAGGACAGTATCCTGGCAGATCCCCAATTGATATTATTGGAGTTGAGATGTATTTCCTTCTATGTTTACGTAGCTTCTGTATAGTTGTTGTTATCATTTATCTCATGTGTTACTTTTACTGCTGTACTTATTTATATTGCTATGTTCTACACTGTCAAACTTTATCTTTTATTTAACCTCAGTAGGGCCCTTTCCTTCCTCGTCACTACTCAACCGAGGTTAGGATTGGCACTTACTGAGTACCGCTGTGGTGTACTCATGCCTTTTTCTGCGCATGTTTTTTATGTGCAGATCCAGGTACTTCGACTCAGTCCTATTACCCTTGAGGCGAGGCAACTGCTCTAGTGACTTCGAGGTATATTTGTCGTGTCTGCATATCGAGGAATCCATTTCTATTCTTGTTTTTAGTATTAGCCCTTCTGTATTTTCTGTTCTTCTTATACATTATGAAGTTAGAGCTATATAGTATTTCTTAACTTGTGATTCGTGGGTTTTCGGGTCTTGGATTTATGTATTGGTTTGAAAGTTAAATATTGTGTATGACGAGCGGCATTTTAAAAAATGCTGCTTCATTACTTTATTTTTGCCTTAAAATGTTTTACTTTCACAAATTTGGTTTTTCTTCCATAACTTAGGCTTACCCAGTTGTAGAGACTAGGTGTCGTCACAATGGTTCACGGAGGGTGAACCGGAGTCATGAGAATGTCATTATTTCTTCTTACTCTAGATCGTGTAGTAGATCTCACTTATAAGAATTCAAGTCTCGAACTTCTATTCATAATAAGACAATGTCTACATTCAGAAAGACGATCCATAAGATATATAGTTGTGAAATTTTTGAGTTAGAGGAACTCGATTTTATATCTTACTTATGATAACTAAATTTGAGGTCTTTCACAAAATCATGGTTGTACTAAAAGGTGTAAGCCTCTTGATAAGGAACCTTAAGGCAAGAATATTTATCTACCTTTATGGTGAAAGACAATGCTTTCAAAAAGTAAAAGAAGCAAGATGAAGAAGGCTATGAGTCGCCCAGTTAATGAAGATTAGCGGTATTACAGTTCTGATAGAAAAAAATATATGCATTAAGAGTTACCCCTCAATAGTAACAGAGGTATGTACAATTAGTCCTACCAATCTTAGTTATGCCCTATAGGGGCTAACAGGTGTAGTTTAAGAAAGTACGGAACATCAGGACCTGGCTGGGGTTAGAGTAAACCAAAATGGTGAATGGATTGTTTGTGTTTGCTGATATTTCCGAAGGATATTGCAAGTGTGCTAGGAGATCTCCTCGTGAGACACCTATATGGTGCACCTACAATATTAAAGTTATGAGCATTGGAAGCCTTGAAGGAATACATATTATCTTACTATGACTCCTGCCCCTAGTAAAAAAAAAATTCGGCAATCGAAAGAGCCAAGGGATAGAGCAAAGGGAGCCAAAAGCAAAAGAATGTTTTGTTCGAGTTTTTAGAGTAACACAATAGACATAGATAATTAGCAGGAGATAAGAAAAGAGTTAATGAAGCATTATGAGTAAGATGTGATATACGGATGATAACAATAGGCCAAAAAAAATGATGACAGTATTATAGAACAGGCCTTGAGACAATAAAAGAATATAGGCCATAAAGTCATATCCTCATTTCGAAAAATAAGTTTGTGACTCTAGCGGGACTAACAAAAGGAAAATATAGACCCTAGAGTAATATAAATCAATACGGACTGGTGAATAAGATAAACTAAACATGAGAAAGGAACTGAGTGATTTGATAATAGTCAACATCGTGAGAATTTAAGATCACGCCCTGACAATAATAGGACAAATAACAGAAGAAGATTCATGAGAAATTCTGAGAATGGTCATGAAGGAAGACACTTCCCTAAAGCAAGAAATGTTAGCAAAGTTAAGATTAAGGGATTGTATGTACCAGTTACATTAAGTTTCACCCTTGCGAGTAAGGGAATTTATCATCTGTAGTACAGAAGGATTGCCGCAAGGTGAGTAAGGATCGTTGATGTATAGAAAAGACGCTAAAGATAAAGAGTTAAAGAATCTATAGGTAGATACATATGGCTTCAGCTCTTAGTACACCCCTAAATGGGGGAATAGGGAGTGATCTGACATTAAGTCAGAATTAAGTGGTTCTAGTGACTATGGAATGGTAAAGGAAAAATGCGATAAATGCAAAATGAATGAAATGGCACTTATCCAAATTTTATAGATACGCTACGATTCAAGAATATTATGCAAGCAAGACGTCAAAGAGATGAAGTAAAGGTTCATGCCCGAGTTGTTATTAATAAATAAGGAGTCAGTGCGAGATGTAAGTTTAGACAAAGGAAATAACCCAAGAAAGATTACGAGGAATATTGATATGAGAATGGGCCAACAAGTAATAGTAATTGTTCAGGAAGATCTAGTTATGGCTAAACAGGAGGTTACATATGAGCCATCAGATCGTGTAAGATAAACATAGTAGAACCCAACATGGAGAATTCAGCCTCAAAGAATATCATTATAATACTTGATATATATTCAAATAAGATTTATGATAATTAAAGGTATGGTATGAGTGTTACAGGGGTAAAAGAAAGTGCCACTGGGAAGGCAATCAAAATATCAGTTCAGAAGCAACCATACAAGCACAAGGGCATCGAAGTAATCAACTGGGGATGATAATAGGCAAGTAAGGACATCAAAAAGGTCCATAATAAGCTCAGAGTCAAGGGTTCTCCCTAAGTACTACAACAAAAGAATAGCTAAGGAGATAAGAAAGAAGACTCCGGTATAAGTTAAAAGAACGAATTGAGCTCAAGGCATAGACAAAGGATTGAATTGTTAGAAGATGTTGTCATGGATATTCCATAATGCCCATAAAAGGCTAAGGTAATAACTGATACCATGAGCCATAGCTCGGAAGATAGTAAGCCAACGTAAAGGCTTATCAGAAGGAAGAAGAAACTAAAGAATTACTATAACCCAAGTAAATCAGGAGTCTGATAATTAAACCTAGATACATTATAGAAGTTGTGCTTGTGAACATAACAGAATCGCTCTTTACATCAGACAACAACTATAATCTATCATGGCACTACAAGGAAGCTAGTTAGAAGAAGTACCGACCTCATAAGAATTCAATACGAAGCTCGTCGAATTGTGTATATACCATAGGTGTGAATATTGTGATAGAGCTTCAAGTTATGGACGTGAATTACACCTAGGTGGAAGGGAGGTTAAGAAAGAGATAAAAGATACAATACGAGATTTTAAGGTAAGGTAAAGGTGAACAATGTACGAGATACTCAAGGGTATAAGATCATGAATAGTCCATATTTCATATAGAAGGCTATAAGCACGGGGATCCAACAACGGGGAATGATAGTGGCATAGTCGGTGGTATGTCTTCCAGCCTATGGTTTCTAAGTACTGAGAGATCTAGTTAAGAGAATTGAGAAAAGTTGGAGATGATGTGATGTCTCGCTTGACGTTCCAAAATAACATAAGGAAATCTATGGTGCAAGCAATTTGAAGGAAAGTTTATAAATGGATATGTATTGGTCGGAAGCTAAAGTATGGTAGAGCGACAAAGTTTTAAGGAAACATGAGTAAGGATGAGGAAAGGAAAGTGAAAGGTAACGAGAATAGATAAGTCTTTAGGATTAAGCCCATGGAAACAAGAAGATAAGACAGTTTCTTTATGTTATACAAAGCTCACTATAGCCTTAATGAACTCAAAGTAGTCTACGATTAATAGCATTTAGAAGGAATGAAATGCCAACCTGATAATAAAATGAGGGTATAATTATGACAGATAAAGGGTGATGTTTGGGCCTTTGTTTGAATAATGATTTGAAGAAAAAGATAAGGAGAAAAGATTTCGTTGGCGGCAAAAAATTAGGATACCCCCATAAGGTGAATCACATTGAAACACTATGAAATACGATTATGAGAATCACTTTGAATATTCCTTGAGGTAACGTGCGCCCTAGGGGAAAAGTATTACATTAAAAGTTTCAAGTTATCAGTGGTATATTATAGATCAATATTGAGGTGAATCAAAAATGAAGGGACAAACATCACAAACTATAAGATAAGATTAGGCCGTCATTCTAAAGATGACCAGTAATAAGAAAGCATTAAAGGGCTTAAATTTTGTACATATGGAATAAGCAACGAGAGTAAGCTGGGATTTGATAGCAGACCTCAGCAATGATAAATTAAAGTAAGAGTTATTGCAGTAAACTCATACGAATGGCAAAACGGACCTATACGATGAGATATAGCAATATTCGTGAATTCAACAAAGTACCAAGTGAAGAACCTCAGTATACTCATATATGCCCAAAAAGACATCTTATCAAGCTCTACGTATGAAGCCTAGAGATTAGGCACACTTACAATGTCAAAATTGTAAACCCTTCATGATGAAACGTAGCAACAGTTACGAGATTGGAATGATCATACGATACACATGAAACGTGCAAATGCACAAATTTCATTAATGACTCTATTAATAGAAATAAGAGATATTTATGTTCTTGAATTTCCATGTGTCATAATTTTTTTATCATATGTTCATGGGTCTCAGAAAAATACAAAAGTTAAAAAAAGCTTACTTTATGATATTACTCAAAAGCAAAATGGTGTTATGACATTCCGAAAGATTTTATTAATGTACGTTTCATGCATTACATTCATGTACATTGACCCGTGACCAGATAGCTTTATACACACGTGTGTATGTATGTACATATATATATATATATATATATATATATATATATATATATATATATATATATATATATATATATATGAGACGTTGCGCTTCATACCCGCAGGTCCCGATAGACAGGTCGAGAGCCCTCCAAGTAGGATATTAGCTTCGCGGAAGATTTTGGTGTGCTTCATTTGCTTCGGAGTTGCTTGTTTGGTTAGTATGATTCAAATGCATAATGTTTGGTATGACGGAACTTTGTCCCGACCTTTATGACATTTATGTATTCTTAGAGGCTCGTAGACATATGTCGTGTACATGAAAGATTGTACGGCCTTTTCGGCCTATGTTTTGAGTTTACAAATGATTATATTGGTCTATTAGGCCCATATATTACGCGTATATGATGATGTAATAAGAAAGATATATTAGGTTGGTACTCAGTTGAGTAAGGCACCGGGTGCCCGTCATGGCTCATCAGTTTGGGTCGTGACAGGATGATAGCCAAATCAAAGTTTTCACTTTAACTTGTAGACCTCAACCGATAATCCACTTTATTCTTTGTGCTTTTCTTCCAATTTGTTTTAAATTAGCATTTTTATTTATTTATCATAAATGATTAATTTATTGTCGCGAGAAAATATTATCGTTATTGTAAAAAAATATAAAATAAATATAAGGGTTTCTCAATATGGAAACCTTAGGCCACAAGATTCATTAACCAGCCTCTGTTTAGCATCAGTAGGTTTGGCACATTCATCAATTTTCCTCACAGTTCATTGTAGTAGAGGCACCTAAACAGAGGCGTATGTAGTGTAGAAACTATGGGTTTAATTGAACCCATAGTTTTGCTCATGCATATATATATATATATATATATATATATATATATATATATATATATATATATATATATAGTCCGAAAAATTATTAAATATATACAAATAATAAATTTTGAATTTATTAAATTAAATATGATATAGTAGGATTGTGAATCAGAACCTATAGAATTTAAATTTCGCCTCTGCATATGAATGTTAAAAGCTTCCTTTTGGATTAATATGACGTTGTTGCGAGCATTTCTACTTGATAATTTATTTGCTTTTTACGGGTAAAAAGAATGATTCTTTTACATACTCTTATTGAAAACAACTTACATTTATGTAATGATTTGTAAGCACATAATATATATATGTGTATTTTATACTATAAATTGAAAACTCTTCTCTTAAATTACGTACTCAATCAAATAGGTTCAGCTAAATTGAAATGGAGAAAGTACTACGGTTGAAGCATATGCTAGCTGGTAACAAGGTCATAGTTAAGCATGGGTGTTCAATTAGACGTTTTTGGTCGAAAAATTATATAATATATCAATTTTTGGTGTTTATGCATATGTCTTTGTGTATTTGAGAATGCTTTAGTTTATACAGTAGTCCGTGAAAAAAGTAAAATTTTCTTGGTGCACATTTACTGTCATGGGCGGCTTTCTAGCCATTCCCCATGACCTCTTGGGCGTATCCCGTGACGTCCTAGCAAGCCTCCCAATGCCTAGTGCCATGGACGGCCCCGTGGTCTTGGTCGCGCCAGGTAACAAGCCCACGTGCATTTGTCGCCCCACCGATATCCCTCGCAAGCGTCCAACCACAGGCAAATGCCAACAGCGTTGTGCACGTAAAAAACACCGCATGCACTGATCGTGACACCAAAGACATTGTTGCTGACAACGAACATGTGTTTGCCTTGTAGAAAACTAAGTCCTTTTCATTGTAGATTTGGAGTAGTTTAATTTCATGTACTTCCATTTTGTTTCTCTAGCGTAATCAAGTCTAGTTTTGTAGCTTTGGATTATTTTTGTGAAACATTATTAGGGGGATCAAGCAATCAAACTTTCTAGCAAGAAAACAATTTTCTATACTGGTGTCTCTCCCCCTCGACACCGCGTTGCTTTTCTGTAATAGCTTTTATTAATGCAATCAAGCTTCTTTTCATTCTCATATCTTATTTATGTTTTCTAAATTGCTCTTGGTATTGGTTTTTCTGTACAGCACTGACAATCTAATCTAGCATATGGAGGGGACCTCAGTTGGCAGGTAGTAACTGCACTGACATCAATTGCTTAGCCGTATGTCTCCCTTCCAAGAAATCTTAGGAAGGCACTGCGTAATAGTTGGTATCAGGGCCTACGCTCGACATCGGACGAGGAAACGTATTGCCATTACTACCATTTCTGACCATGGTGAATCATGGGGACCACATTGCGGCCCTTGAACAGATGGTTCGCAAATTATGGCCCATCGTTCATACGGTGCCTGAACTAAGAACCAGCCTAGGGCAAAGGTTGGACGACTTAAACCGCAGAGTGTTTCAGGCTGAATTTGACATAGAAAACATCAGTCGTGACTCCGAAGAAGATCGGCAAACAGCAGCCAAAATTGTTAGCAGATTCGAGGGGCTCCAACATGAGCGTGTCGAGGATTTAGGTTACATGGCACAAAAGATAGGCAGGTTGAATGCCATGCAATAAACTATTGACAACTTGACAGACAAGCTCAATGTTGTCAATGTTTCTTTACATGGCTTGCTTCATGGCAGTGAAAACCAAATCGAGGATGCTATGAACCCCGCTTCTGCGACACAAAAAGTGAAAATTCCTGAGCCAAAGCCATACAGTGGAGCTATGAATGCCAAGGAAGTGGAGAAATTTATCTTTGACATCGAACAGTATTTCGATGTTGTTTGGGGCCTAGAACAAGATAAAAACGTAGCAATTGTTGCCATGTATCTTCAGGGTGATGCTAAACTCTAGTGGCGGGTGAGTACGAAACCATCAAGGCTGGTGAAGATGCTCTCGAGATATGGGCAAAATTGAAGGCAGCCATACACCTACAATTCTTCCCCGAAAATGTTGAATACAATGCAACGAGAAAGCTACAAGAGCTCTTCCAAACCAAATTAGTGCGGGAAAACGTGTGGGAATTCTCTGCGCTCATGCTAAGCATACGCGACATGGGTGACAAAGACAAGCTCTTCACCTTCCTGAAAGGGTTAAAATCTTATGCCCTTGTGGAGCTACAAAGACAAAGTGTAGATACCCTACCCAAGGAAATTCAAGTAGTTGAATGCCATGGGGAATATCAAATGGAAGCTCGGAAGGATAGGCCGCAGCCACCTGCCCGAGCGGGATTCAAAGGGGACTAGCCTAGCAATGGTGGCCCCACCAAAAGTGGGGGAGATCGGAGCTCAACCAAATCTAAGGCTCCCTCCTCAGGCAGCAGCAATGTTGCATCAAACAACAATGACTGGGGGAGAAAGCCTCCTTTAGGATGCCGTCATTACGGCAGACAACATTGGAGCAATGTCGTTATTACGGCAGACAACATTGGAACAATGCCGTTATTACGGCAGACCATATTGGAACAATGAGTGCCCACATGCACAAATGAATACACATCATGCTTGTGATGATGGAACTGATGACGACTCAGACGATGCGGACTAGACTGAGCCAGTAGGTGCCTTCAATGAAATTGTTGGCTCCATTTCTTAGACATTAGCAAAGACCAGTGTTGGATTCGTAAGAAGAAGTACCTATGTCCAGTCACCAAGAAAGGAAAAAAAAGGAGGATAAGGAGACTCTTCTTAAACAAGAGAGGACCTTAATGTTCAATGAGATGAAGGTGAATGGAAAGCCCATTCGGTCTATGATAGACACGCGTGCTACCTATAACTACTTAGCCTCGACCCAGGTGGAGAACCTTTGTCTAGTCGTAGGAAAAGGTAGAGGTAGTGTCATGGCTATCAACTCACCTTACGAAGACAAAGAGGTACTAGTGAAGCTTGGCCCTTACGAAGGAAAATTCAACCTCCAAGTGGTGATAATAAATGACTTTGAGTTGATAGTTGGGTTGGAATTCCTAAGGCAAACCAACACCATGCTCGTACCATTTTTCAGACATGCTACTGATGATAGGAACTAATAGGGCCAAGCCTGCATTATCTTATGCATGCCCATAAAGATATCCATTGAGAACATCTCGGCCTTGCAGTTGAAGAAGGGGGTAAAAAGGAATGAAACTACCTTCTTGGCAACCCTCTGCATTGAAGATATAGAAATCTCCTCGGATCCCATTCCTAAACTCGTGACGGAGTTACTATTGGAGTTTGAAGATGTCATGCCACAAGACATGCCAAATCAGCTCCTACCTAGGCGCACAATGGACCATAAAACCGAGTAGGTGTCGGGTGCGAAGCCACCTGCCCGGGTGTCTTACAGAATGTTACAACCCGAGCTCACCAAGCTTCGGATACAATTGACAAAAATGCTAGATACAAGGATCATTGTACCCTCCAAGTCCCCATACGGGTCCCCTGTTCTATTCCAAAAGAAGCATGATGGCAACCTGAGACTCTGTGTGGATTATCGAGCTCTAAACAAAATCAGCGTGAAGAACAAGTGCCCTATTTCTCTAATGGCAGAGTTGTTTGATAGACTGGGTGGTGCAACGTTGTTCACTCAGATAGACTTCAAGATAGGTTACTAGCAAGTTCAGATCACAAAGGGTGATGAACACAAGATGACATGTGTGACAAGATATGGGTCGTACGATTTCACGGTCATGCCGTTCGACTTGACTAACACCCCAGCTGCATTTTGCAATCTGATGAACCCACTTTTCCGAGAGTACATTGACGAATTCGTGGTGGTCTACTTGGATGATATTGTGGTATATACTCAAATAGTGGAAGACCACCTAGTGCACTAGCAAAAGGTCCTAGTCCATTTGCGGGAGCATGAACTTTATGCAAAGTTATCCAAGTGCTTCTTTGGTCAGAAGCAAATTGACTTCCTGGGACATGTCATCGAGGAAGGACAGATCAAGATGGACCAACAGAAGATCAAGGCCATCACAAATTGGTTGCCGCCTAAGGATGTCCATGCCTTGAGGGCATTCCTTGGCCTATGCAACTTCTACTGGCGGTTTGTGAAGAACTACTCTCTTATCGCAATGCCATTGATAGAAATCCTCAAGAAGGTCACATCCTAGATTGGGGACCGAGGAGAGAAAAGGCACTCAACACATTAAAAGCTGCTATGTCAAGTAGACCTGTCTTGGCCCTCCCTGATTTGGCCAAGCCATTCGAGGTATAAACATGTGCATCTGACTATGCCATCGACAAAGTCTTGCTACAACAAGGGCACCCTGTAGCATACAAGAGTCAGAAGCTGAAGGATGTATAGTGGCACTATGAAACTAATGAGAAAGAATTATTGTCTTTCGTCCACTGCTTGCGCCTTTGGAGACACTATCTACTGGGGAACCCGTTCGTGGTCAAGACAGACAATACAGTTGTTAGCCATTTCATGACCCAGCCGAAGTTGAATGGTTGACAGGCTAGGTGGAAGGAACTCCTTGCTGAATTCCACTTCAACCTGGAGTATCGAAGTGGGAAGACCAATCATGTTATTGATGCACTCAGTCGGGGAACTGATCTAACATCAGTGTGCCTACTCGCCACCCTAAGGGGGAGCAAACTAGCCACCTCCATCAAGGACCGGGTACAGGATCTACTCATCAAGGATCATGTTGCACAGTATTTGGTTGATTTAGTTCGACAGGGCAAGACTCGCCAGTTCTACATGGAAGATGGGTTTCTGAAAGTGAAAGGGAACTGACTTTATATTCCTTAAGGAGGATATATACGAAGGACTCTTCTGGCGGAATGTCATGATACTCTATGGGCCGGCCATACCGGTGAAGAACGCACCATGGCGTTACTTCGTCGTGCATATTATTGGCCTCAAATGGATGACATCGCTCAGCATATGAAGACTTGTCTAGTATGCCAGAAGGATAAGTTAGACCGCTTGACACAAGCGGGAACTGACACAAAAAGACCTTGGGAAAGCGTTTCCCTGAATTTCATCACCGGATTGCCCAAGGTCGGAGATATCACAACTATCTTGGTTGTGGTTAATCGATTTCCAAGTATGCTCCTTTATTGCAGCCCCACAATATATATCAGCAGAAGATACAGCTCGACTCTTCTTCTCTCATGTCGTCAAATATTGGGGCCTATCCAAAGGAATTGTTAGTGATCGTGACTCGTGCTTCACTACCAACTTTCAGACGCAACTCTTTAAGTGCCTTGGGTCAAAATTGAGTCACAACTCAAGTTTTCATCCGCAATCTGATGGCCAGACGGAGCGGTTCAATGGTATGTTGGAGGTTTATCTCCTCCACTTTGTAACCAGAATGGAGAAGAATTGGGTGAAGCTTCTGGATGTTGCTCTACTGTGTTTCAATATTCAAAAGAGCTCTAGTATAAACAAAAGCGCTTTTGAAATTGTTACCAGAATGCAACTGATACTCCCACACATTGTGAATGTACCAAATGTGTCTAAATCTCCTCGAGCTGCTAGCTTCTCAAATAAGTAGAAGAATTTGGAGATAGTGCGAAGCTATCTTGTCAAACCCCAATAGCGGATGAGGAGGCATGCTGATCAGAATCGTCGCTTTGTTGAATACCAAGTAGAAGACAAAGTGATGGTCAAAATTTTAAAGCGGTACTTATTTGCAGTCCATGACCCTCGCCTATTGCAAAAATACATTAGTCCATTTTCCATTGAAGGGTGCATTGGGAAATTTGCATACCAGGTGGATACCCCAGCTTGGCAAAAAATTCATCGTGTCGTCCATGTCAGCCTCCTGAAATCTTTTCGGGAAGACACGGAGGATCCTTCACGGAGCCAGCTCAAAACACCCAGTATTTGAGGTCCCAATTCAATCAGGAAAAGGCGTGTTAAAGTTATCCTTGATGATAGAGTGACTCATGCCTCAAGGAAAGATCACCAAGAGTTTTTGGTGAAATAGCAGGGCTGTAATGCATAGGAGAATACTTAGGAGAGGGGAACAAATCTCAAAGCCAACAAGAGCCTAATTGAAGATTATATAGCAAGTAAGGCGTCGAGGACATCACCAACTCAGGTGGGGGAGAATGTCATGGTCGGCTTTCCAGCCATGCCCCATGACCTCTTGGGCGTACCCCGTGGCGTCCTAGCAAGCCTCTCAATGCCTAGCGCCACGGATGGCCCCATGGTCTTGGAATTAGGAGGCCTTCTATGACGCCACGGGGCACGCCCAAGGGGTCATGGAGCATGGCTGGAAAGTCACCCATGACATTCTTCCCCACCTAACTTGGTGACGTCCTCGGCACCTTACTTGCAATATAATCTTCAATTAGGCTCTTGGCCACGCGAAGTGAAAAGCGCGCATGTGTCTCTGTCACCCCACCGATTTTCCTCGCTAGCGCCCAGCCGCAGGCAGATGCCAACAGCGTCGCGCTTGCACCGACCGTGATGCCAAAGACGTGTTGTTGATAACGGATATGTTTATGCCTTGTAGATCACTAAGTCCTTTTCATTGTAGATATGGAGTAGTTTTATTTCATGTACTTCCATTATGATTCTCTAGCGTAATCAAGTCTAGTCTTGTAACTTTGAATTATTTTTTTAAGCATTATTAAAGGATCAAGCAATCAAACTTTCTAGCAAGCAAACAATTCTTTGTAATGGTGTCTCTCTCCTTTGACATCGCATTGTTTTTCTGTAATAGCTTTCATTAATGCAATCAGACTTTCTTTCATACTCAATTCTCATTTCTGTTCTCTCAATTGTTCTTGACATTAACATATAGAGAGGACCTTAGTTGGCGAACAATAACTACACTGACAATAGTTATTTAGCCTTACGTCGTCCTTTCAAAAATCTCAGGAAGACACTGCTTAACATTACTGTTGTTCCCCCCGTGTGGCGACATGGGGGCGAAAAAAGGGGGGTCCTATCAACTTGTTCCGACCTAGGATAATAAGTTCATTGCGTGGTCTTACTTCACCATTGAGAAAGGAAAGAAGACTTCTATCTCCAAGTTTAACTCAGACGTAGCTCCCTTCTTTTTTTTGGGGGTGTGAAGCAGTGTCAAACCAAAATACCCAACAAGCACTAGCTCTCCCTGAAAAGGAGGTGATCTAGCCGCACCTTCCAGTACAGCTACCTTGTTACGACTTCACTCCAGTCACTAGCCCTGCCTTCGGCACCCCCCTCCTTGCGGTTAAGGTAACGACTTCGGGCATGGCCAGCTCCCATAGTGTGACGGACGGTGTGTACAAGGCCCGGGAACGAATTCATCGTCGTATGGCTGACCGGCTATTAGTAGCAATTCCGGCTTCATGCAGGCGAGTTGCAGCCTGCAATCCGAGCTGAGGACGGGTTTTTGAGGTTAGCTTACCCTCGCGGGATCGCGACCCTTTGTCCCGGCCATTGTAGCACGTGTGTCGCCCAGAGCATAAGGGGCATGATGACGTCAATCGTTCTTGGTAGAACAGCAAGGTTGAATAAGAATGCAGTCGGTCCACTCATTGAAAATTTTCATTATATTTTAAATCTTGAACCTACTATAACCGTGTGTCTCCTGATGCTAGCTCTTACTATTTACACTGATCACATGCGGAAACGCTCCGCAGTAGAATGATGTTGCAGTAGTCATTGGAACAGTCAGTTGCCGGATTCTAAGAAGATAGAACAAGAAACAAATTGGAACTGGAAAGTCTACAAAGCAATTCAACAGCTATATAAGGTTAACATCCTTTTTCGACGTAGAAATGTCAGCAATGGGGTAAGCAAAGCGTCACATAGCTATTCGAGTCGGCGAGGAACTTAGCACGTTTTGAAACTAGTCAGGGCCTCAATCTTGCATCTCAACCGACTACTTGTTCAACCTCTTAATTCCTTTTAGGCACAAACTAACAGTTGTTCAGAACAGTCGGTAATTTTTATTTGTTGTTACAAAAATATTTATTGGGTTCCGCTGCTGATTACGAGTTATGCCACCATTCATTAAAAATAGACTAAATAGGAAAGTAAGAAACATAAATTCATAATATAAATTAAATAGGAAAGTGAGAGACATAAATTGATATAATTCCTTAAGAGGAAGTACTACTATCTTACAGTCCCTTATTGCCGCATCTAATTTTTTAAAAACATTAATGTAACAGATGTTTTTTTCAGATAGAAAATGTCCCTCCCAAGAAACCAATCTCTCCACAACTTATAATCTACCAAAGTTACGTTCCTAATAAAGACTGCAGTCACTAACACTTCGATACAAAGGACTATAAATTAAAGCAATTCACTCAAACCTCTCACACGTCTTTAACAGTACTACTCTAAAAGAAAGAAAGGAAAACGAAGGATGAGCTTCCAAAGATTCTACGAAACATGGTTTGAGCAGCTCAAGGGAATGGTACATCAACTGAACCAAGCCCCAAGACCCGCCACCAATGACCAACACCACGAGTTGCACCAACAGCTTGTTCAAAAAGTCATGTCCCACTACTCCGAGTACTACCGAGTCAAGTCCTTGGCTGCAAAAAATGACATCCTCTCCGTTTTTTCTGCACCTTGGTGCACTTCTCTTGAACGATCTCTCCACTGGATTGCCGGTTGGCGACCCACCACCGCATTCCACCTTATCTACACTGAATCCAGCGTTTTATTCGAGTCCCATATCATCAATATTCTACGCGGCCTCCGCTACGGCGATCTCGGTGATCTCTCTCCTGACCAACTCCGCCGTGTCAGTGAATTTCAATGTCAAGCTGTTCAGGAAGAAAATGCTATTGCTGATGAACTCTCCGATTGGCAGGTATGCACATCCATATACTCATTTCTCTGTTTTATTTTTCATATCAATCGCCTGTGGATTCTGGTAGGCCACTCTATCATATACATGTCGCCGCATATTTAATTTGAGGTTGAATCTAACAACCTCAATTATATTATTATATGAGTCATCAATTAATTTCCACTCTATTTAAGTCAAGAAGTTTTATTGTGTGTCTTACCTAACTTACATTAGGTTTGTGTGAGATTTTTTTTTATTTAAATTTATATTAATCCACAAAAAAGACAAGAGGGGTATGCTCTGATGGTAAGCAATTCCACTTCCAATTCCAAGACTAAGGTGGGAAGTTATTTGAGACAAGGATGCTGAGGTTTATTTAAAAATAACTTCTCTGTCCAAGGGTAGGGGTAAGGTCTGCGTACATACTATTCTCCCCAGATCCCGTTATTATTGTATATTGGTTCATAGAACCGTAAAATAAAAAAAATACATCATATGATTAATTTCAATTATACAAAATACAAAATAAAATTTTCATTTAAGTCCATTGTAGTCCAGAATTGCAAATAATTAGTGTGTGATTTTTTTCATACGTTACTTGCAGGATGGTGCAAGTGAAGTAATTGGGTTGATGGGAGATATAGATGCAAAAATGGAAGGACTGGTGAGCATTTTAGAGAGGGCGGACAAACTGAGAATGAAAACTATAGAGAATCTGGTGCAACTTTTGTCGCCACAGCAAGCGGTGGAATTCTTGATCGCAGCGGCTCATTTGCAATTCGGCATCCGTAGATGGGGAATCAATCATGACCGTGAACGAGTGAATCCTGACTTCTGATTATATATTACTTCCTTGTTCATCATGCAACTGGTTTAATTTGCATGGTTTTTTTTTCCAGATCAGTAAAACAATACAAGAAATTGATTTGTTCTTTTCTTTTACAAGTGGATGAGTGGCTATGCCACGTATCATGGCACGTGTTAGCTAATACGCACTTGCACACATGCACGATACACTTGTTACTCAAACCATCTAGCCACGACATGGACGTTACACAAAAACGTGGTGGGCAAATACGTAACTCGGTGGGGGGAACTTCTGTTGAGACCTACAACTGGTCAGTATCCACTATTCTCAACTTCTTTGTACTCCACAACCCATTATTCTGTATCGTTGTATATTGTTTATTGGCGTGGCCAAGAATAAGAAAGCAGAGATTGGAAACAGAAATCTTTTTATGATGTTCGGACTAATTTACACGTACATCGCTATTACACCGATTACTAATTACCTTCTACAATTTTCAACAACGAGTTCGTCCACCATGCCTTGAGTATCTGTAAAGTTATCGCTTAGTGTTCGGTTTGGCAGGATGTATTAGATAAAATAATATAATAGAAGTATATGAGATAAAATTACTTCATATTTACAATGAAAAGGGTTGTGTCCGAACCATAAAGGACAATATGTGGGAAGCAAGAATTAGATAGTTCGGGTACATTCATGGGACTACGTCCATTTTCTCTCGAATATCTTGATTCCTAATCTTATCTATTTTTGTATATTCGTATATTCACCTCAACATCTTTATCTCTACTATTGTCATTTTCTGGATTTGTGAGTTTTTAATCGGCCAAAACTCAGTTTCATATAACATGGTCGGTCTAACTATTATTTTATAAAATTTACCTTTTAGTAACACTGGCACTTTCTTGTCACACAGAACACCGATGCTAACCTCCACTTCATCCACCCCACCTCTATATAGTATGTGACATCCTCGTCGTTCTCCCTAATCCCCTAAATAACTGACCCAAGGTATTTGAAACTACTCTTCTTAGGAATGACTTGAGAGTCAAGCCTCACTTCTCTTCCCGCTTCCGTCGGCTCAGCCCCAAATTTGCACTCGAGGTATTCCGTCTTCGTCCTTCTCAACTTAAAGCCTTTAGATTCAAGTGCCTGTCTCCAAACCTCTAGCCTCTCGTTAACGCGGTATCGTGTCTCGTCCATTAAAACTATGTCATCAGCAAATATCATGCACCATGGCACCTCCCTTTGGATATGATGAGTTAGTGCATCTATCACCAGGGCAAATAGAAAAGGGCTAAACGCAGACCCTTAGTGCAACCCCGTAACAACCGAAAAATGTTCGGAGTCGACTCCTACTGTCCTAAATCGAATCTTAGTACCATCATACATGTCTTTAATCACCTTAATGTAGGCAATCGGGACCCATTTAACCTCTAAAAAGCTCCATAAGACCTCCCTAGGAACCCTATCGTACGCTTTTTACAGATCAATAAACACCATGTGGAGATTCTTCTTCTTATCCATGTATTGTTCCACCATCCTCCTAATAAGGTAGATAGCTTTTGTGGTATATCACCCCGCATGAACCCAAACTGGTTGTCTGCAATAGACACCGTCTGTCTCACTCTCATTTCTACCACTCTCTCCCAGACTTTCATGGTATTACTCAGTAATTTGATACCCATATAGTTGCTACAGCTCTAGATATCGTCTTTGTTCTTATACAACGGAACCATTACCTTCATTCTTCAGGCATTCTATTAATCTTGAATATAACATTAAACAACCCAGTAAGTCATTCCAAGTCTGCTCTACCCACATACCTTCAAAGTTCAACTGGAATTTCGCCTGGCCCGGTAGCTCTGCCCCGTATCATCTTACGCATTGCCTCTATGACCTCATCGACCTTAATTTTCTTACAATAATTTAATTCATGGGGACTGCTGGCATTCCTCAATTCCCCTAGAACAATATCTTGATCCCCTTCTTTACTTAGAAGTTTATGAAAGTAGGTCTGCCATCTCCTCTAATCTGGTCATCCCCCATTAAAATTTTATCGTCATCATCTTTTATGCATCTCACTTGGTTCAGATCCCGAGTCGTCCTCTCTCTCACCTTAGCGAGCCGGAATAACTTCTCCTCTCTGCCTTTGTTACCTAGTTCCTCATACAGACGAGCAAAAGTTGTCGTCTTAGCCTCCGTTACTTCCATCTTCACCTCCTTCCTAGCGACCTTATACCTTTCTTTGTTCGCTCTCTTCTCCTCCTCACTAGTGCTCCTTATTAAACGTAGGTAAGCCGCCTTTTTTGTTTTCGCTTTACCTTGGACAACTGCATCCTACCACCATTCTCCTTTGTGGCCACCGGTGCGGCCCGAAGATATCCCTAACACCTCTCTCGCTGCCTTTTTTATTCAGTCAGCCGTCGTAGACCACATAGTGTTTGTGACCCCACTACTTCTCCAAGCTCCCATTGCCGATAACCTACCTTCCAGCTCCTGAGCTTTATCCTTAGTCAAGGCGCCCCATCTAATCCTCGGGCGGTCTCGTATTGACCTCTTTTTCCTCTTTATCATAATACCAATGTCCATACTAAAAGCCTATGCTGCGTCGTAAGGGTCTCACAAGGAATAACCTTGCAATCCTCGCACAACCTTCTGTCGCATCTTATGAGGAGGAGATAGTCAATTTGAGTTTTCGCCACCGAACTTTGGTAAGTAACCAAACAGTTTTCCCGCTTCGAAAAACTTGAGTTCACAATCATTAGATTGAATGCCTTGGCAAAGTCCAACAACAAAGTGCCCCTTCGTTCTTCTCCCTAAAGCCAAAGTTGTCATACACCTCAATATAACCACCTGCAGAGAAAATAATGTATGCAACTTTGTGTATAAGTAATACCTTGTTTGGTTCACTTTTTCGACTTATGTATAATTAATACAAGTATTCCCTATTTGGTATTATCCTATGTACAGCTAATGCATAGAAAACTATAGCATTAGCAATACAAAGGCTATTAATGCATGCATTAGCATGCTTAAAGATAAAATTATCTTTAAAGTCCTTAAAGTTAAATAATATGGAGGGTATTTTTGTAAACGATTAATTTTCTTAAAAATTATGTAATATATTTTAGTTTTTAATATACCACACCAAAAGGCATAAGAAATAATCTCTCTATAACTTATACTTGTATTACTAACTCATGTATTACTAATACACCTTATTTCTTATACGCCCTACCAAACGACCCCTAACAATTACATGCATTAACTTAGTTAAAGATAAAATTATCCTTCAAATTTATGTTTGATTAAAATATGTTATTATATTAATGCAAGTTTGGATAATCCTAGAACGTGAGAAATAAAATTATATCCTTAGTAAATAAGTAAATACTTAGCAATTTTTTTATAAATAAATATTAAGTTCTACACTACAATATAGGTAGACAAAGCAAGTAAATTTTTAAAACCTTTTTCATATAAAACATTCCTCAAGATATGTTTTTTTTTTTAAAGAGAAAGTGATGGACTCGTATGAGCATAGTTTTATCTATAAATAATTTTTTTTAAATTGTCCAGTGCTTTAATATATCAAACCAATTAATGGATAAAATATATGTCACCATAACTAATACTAGCCTTACTAATACAACCTATTTAGGATTAATCTTATACACTCTACCAAACGACCCCTTAGTGCTTTTCTTTAGTCGGATTTATATCATAGTTTCAAGGTTCTCGCCTATTTTATTGACGGTTAACTTATAAGGGCGACAACACCGGCTAAATGGTAAGGCAGATCAAGTAGTCGCGGACCTCATTTTTTAGTAGTAGTATTTTGTGAATTAATTTTATATAAAAATTCATTATTTTAAGGTTAAAGTATAATTTAAACTTTTAATACAAAAGAAAAAAATAATTTTTCAATGATGTTGATCGTTGAGATTTGAATTTTTATTTAATAAGTAAATATTTAAATCACTAGATAATAAAAATCTGAGAAATATCGACCTTGCCTCGATTAAAATATAACAGTCATTCTGAGATGATAATTTAAATTTAGTATTCAAATTATATAGTACTAAAGAAAATACTATAATTGGAAGATAATACTCTAATCGATATACTTAATAAGATAACGAGACTTCATTATCTTACACATGTCTATATTTTTTATAGAATACATTACTATAATAATTGCATAATTAAAATTGATAAAATCTTATAGAATCAATAATGTCTCACAAGAAGCTACATGGATAAGATTAGCGATATAATCAGTTGAAAAGAATTATAGGAATAATTCGATTATAAAAAAATTATTAATAATTTTTTTATCTAATAATGTTAGGAAAATAACCTTCAAATAAAATATACTCTTATAATATATTTTTAAAAGAAATTAAGGCCCCTCATCAAGATTATAAGCTGCCCCCGAAGGACGGAGCTACTGTTTTATGTACATGCTTAATTTTTTTTTAAAACTTTTTCGGTATATCTGGAGGTGCTATATTAGTCAAAAATATAGTTTGAATTTATAACACAAGGGTAGAGATGACCCTTCAAAAATAGCGAGGAATAGGCGATTAAAACATAGTTCGCCTCCTCAACCAAAAAAAAATATACTAACTAACAAAGAAATTAGCCTTGTTGTATTTGTTTCTTATACAAGGAAGCCATTGTTTGTCAAGAAAAAATAGGCCTTTTGCTTGCCAAGGAAGTTGATGGCAGGATTCGAAATGAACTGATTGCTGCGAGTTAACTGCCCTTTTTGCCAAACTGTCAGCTAGTTGATTTGTCTCTCTGTAGCAATGGTTTATCTGGATACTAAGCATGTTGATAGTGTCTTTGATCTTATTCACAAAATGACTGAGATTATAGTTTGTGTCACCATTTTATGGAGGATATCTATCATGTATAGAGCATCCAATTCAAGAATCACCTTATTGATGCCATTTTGTTTGCACTAATTGAGACCTCGCAAAGAAACTTGGGCCTCTGCTATGCTATGATTCTGGGCAGTCACTGGAGTAGAAAAGGCCATGATAATGTCTCCATATTCGTCTTTAATTGCGCCCCTCAGACTTGTTTTTCCTTCCCTTTGAAGAAAGCTTCGATTAGTGTTTAACTTAGCCCAACGCATATCTGGCTAAACCCATCGAACCAAGAAGCATTTGTACCCAGGTCTAAGACTTATAAGAGTATCACAGAAAGAATTTCAAGGGAGCTTTAGGCCACTATTAGGATATGCTTTGTTAACCGCAGCCTCAATACTCCAAGTTATCTGTTGCTTAAGTCTATACTTATTGAAACTTTTTTTATCTTCATATCTGCAGGCATAGAATTTTTTCCAATGAAACCAACAAATAATAATAGGGGTAATATTTCGCACAAGTCTATGGACATCATTGGAGTCCATTGATGTCCATTATTTTTCGAGAGAGCCCAAAAAATTTGATCATCCTTGTTTTTATTGCCAATAGGAATAATTTGGATTTGTTGTGCCAGTGGATCTGGTAGGAGCTCCTTAATTTTGTTTGAGTTCCATTGGCCATCAGAGATGAATTCCCTTACCATAAGTTTGGAATTCTTTGGATTGTCAGGGAAAAGTTATGCCAAAGGGCCATTACGGGACCAATTATCCCACCAGAAGTTACTAGAGCCAGAATCAACTTGCCCCACAATATGATTTTCTGCAATTTCTCTTATTTGAGAACATGACTCCAAGCATGGGAGACCTTATCCTCCACCACTTTTTTATAGTTAGCATGTTACTAATGTCTTTCATTTTCAGAATGTAAATACCTCCTTCATCAAAAGACGGGCTAAATGATTCTAGGAACTACAATGATATTTTTTATGATCCTCAAATGAACCCCAAAAGAAATTTACAATATGTTCCTCAATCAACCTAAAAACTCCCTTAAGAGGAGTCATAGCAGAAATAGTGTACACCGGAATGGACTAAAGAACACTCTTAATAAGAGTAACCTTACCCCCCATAAGACAATATTTTGCCTTACCAGCCATTAGGGTTTTTCATAATTTTTCTAATCATATTATCAAAAAAGACAATTTTCTTCCTACCCACATATAGAGGTCAACCAAGATATGTAAAAGAAAAATTCTTATCCATAAAGCCTGAGCATTTTCTAATCATGTTAATTCTAGTGGCAACAGGATTGGAGCAGTTAAGAAGTAACTTTTATCCCTATTAACCATTTGACCGTAAGTTCTTTCATATTTGTCAATACATTCATAACCAACTTGATAGACTTAAAACTTCCACTACAGAAGATAATAATGTTATCAGCATAAGCAAGGTGATTGATCTTAGGGATATTTAGGGTCATGGAGTAGGGAACAAATATAGGGTTTCTGTACAGAGAGTTGAGAGATCTAGATAGTACTTCACCAGCAATGATAAAGAGAGTTGGGTAAAAAGGGTCCATGTGCTTAAGCCCTTGAGACGAAGAGAGGATTCCATGTCTCATATTATAAATGATTACTGAGTTCTATGCATTGAAAATTAGATTGTGCACTAAATCAATCCAATTATCTGAGAAACCAAATTTTCTAAGCATTGCACATAAGAACTCCCAATCCATGTCATCGTACGCTTTAGCCATATCTAGTTTATTTACAACATTAACCCTATGATTATTATGAGAAATATTGTGGATAATTTCTAGGGCTAACAAGACATTATCACATATAAGCATGTCCTTAATAAAGCCACTTTGATTGGGGAAACTATTTTATGCAATAAAGTATTAACTCTAAGAGATACAATTTTGAAGATAATCTTATTTTAAAGTTAGACAAGCTAATGGGTCTAAAATCCAAAAAAGGAGATGAATTGTCAATTTTAGGGATCAAATCCAAACAAGTATGAGAATAGAATTTGGTCAAATCTTTTTCTTTGAAGAATTATTTCACAAAAGCAGTGACTTCTCTTTCAATTATACTCCAACAACTCTGAAAGCAAGTGTCATTAAAGCAATCTGGTCCTACTATGTTGTGAGGGCTAAGTCTAAAAATTGCCTCCTTGATTTCAATTTCCTCTGGCACCATGATAAGAATGTTTATTATTACCTGAAACACACAAAGAAATGCAATTTAGTATATAATTGTAAATAGTATGAGGGGTGAGATTAAAGAAATTTTGAAAGTGTCTCACAACTCTATTAGCAATATTATCATCCTCCTTATTCCATTTTCCTCTACTATTTTTTATTCGGTTAACATGTTGCCTTCTTCTCTTTTCTCTAAGGATGGAGTGGAAGTATTTTCTTATTCTTATCCCCTTCTTCAAACCACTTTATTAGAGATTTTTTCTTGAACATGGATTCTTGAAGATTAAGCCATCTGATATATTGAGCATTGAGCCATATTAACATATTCTCTACTATTTTCAGAGTTATCTTCTTTGTCAATTTTCTCCAACTCTTGAAGATTATGTTTTCAATTGGTAACAACATCATTAATATCATCAATTTCCTTCCTAGAAAGTTGAGAAAGTCTTTTACTAAGAGCTTTGAGTTTATTTTGAGGAATACACATAGGATTCTCAAACACTTCAGAACTCCATGATTCCCTCACTGTATCACAGAACCCTTCAATATTAACCCAACAATTCAGGAATCTAAAATAGAAAATATGACAGTGGGTAGCACTCAAGTTCTTCATAAGAAGGGGCCTATGATCTGAACATGTCCTAGCCAGATGCCTAACAGAGGTTCTTTAGAATAATTGATCACAGAGATCATTTACAAAAATTCTGACAAGCCTCTTCTAAATTCTCTTCCCAGGTCTTCTGCTGTTGCACCAAGTGTAATTAGAACTATTGTAACCTATGTCAATGAGATCACAATTATTAATACAAGTTTGAAACTCCAGACTTCTATGCATCCTGTGAGGATGACCCCCCACCCCAATTATTCATTCGGATCCATGATAATGTTGGAGTCTCCTCCGATACACCAAGGGGCATCAATAACTATACTATCTAGCTCAAGAGAGTGCCATAAGTCCCTTCTTTCCCTGGATTTGCATTATATATATATATATATATATATATATATATATATATATATATATATATATATATATATATATATGTCCTTCTTATCAAAAACATTTTGAAAATGGATTGCGATATGTTTGATCATTGATGGCAGTGACTGTAGTAGTGTTGTAGAAGTTGTAGAAACACCATATTTAGCCAATATTACTGCTGCAACAGTGTTGGAAACCCAAGATTTTCCTATACCCCTCCAATTTATCCTTGGAGACAAAAGTTTCAAAGATAGCCATATACTGAAAATTATTGATGTTAATAAAAAAAATTAGCATCTAAATGGCTTTTTTGGATCTAACCCCCTAATATTCCAAAGAAAATAGCACTAATAATTAAGATCATTTAGGGGGTTGTCTTCCTTTTGATTACTCCTTACAGAGGGTTGGGTTTTTGTTCCTGTTTCTTTTGACATTTTTCCTTGTTTCAGTCCTCTCTCTCCTATTATTATGGTGTAGATAATCCATAATGGAAAGAGAATCCCGATCTTCTTTGCTCGCCTCCTGTAGTTTGTTCGAGTTCTCAACACATTGACAACTTTCAAAACTAGTTTCTTCTTGAATGGGAGTGTTGTTATCATCTTTATATTCATATAAATCCACAAAAATTTGGAGACCTGAAAGATTCCTTATCTCGATCAGGACAACAGAAGAACTGGAGTTAGCACTTTGTTCTTAGCCTTTTATACCTTCACTATTGTCTTCCTGTATGTTTTGAACAGTTTTATTATGCTGCTGCAAGTCCTCTTCTTCATTGCTCTCAATCAGCTTCTCAACATATCCTTTATTAATATTCTCATTGTTTGGATCTTGGTGGGAGATGTTTTTTGTAGTTGGGCTCAGAATACTTTCTTCAATGCATTGTCTAGAGAATTCGTTTATTTTGGTTGCTTAAGTGTTTTCCTCTCTTCTTTTATTTTTGGTTGGTTTAAGCTCTTCTTTTTTGGCAACTTTTTAGGCTTTTTCTTTTTTCGTCTTCTTCTTTTTTTTCTTACTAATGTTGTGGCAGATTTTTTCCTATTGTTATTTTTCATGTTGTTGTTATTGGCTAATTTCTAGACTTGGCAGCTTTGGAGATCCTCCATTGCTACTTTCATCAACCATGATCCCTTCATGTTCTCTGATTGTCTGAGAATTCTCAATACCTTGATTTTATTTCTCTTTCTCTTCTTCTTGTAAATTTTCTACTTTCTTTTTCTCCAATACTCTGCAATTAATCATATAAACTAATTTTCCTACAGTGCTTGCAATACTTTGGGACTCCTTCATATTTAAATTTCTGAGTGTAGCCTTTGAGAGGGGAGTCTTCATATTCTTAACCAATAAATATATTTTGAGGAAGTGGCTTTAGAAGGTCCACTTCAACTCTATTTTTGCCATACTTGGCCTAGTATTCCCATGGTAGCAGCATCCAGAGCAAGAGGGGTTCCAACAGAACTTAGGAGTTGTTTGACATAATGCCAATCGTCCATATGAAATGGTAATCCTGCCAATAGAACACAAGCTGGAGCGACAGGTAAATCTTTTTCTAGTTTAAAATCCGGCAACCATTTTTGAAGCCATATTTGCTTACCAACAATTTCAATAACCCTCCTAAACCATATTGTTTTCCAATCATCCTCATTAAATAAGCCAATGAAAATATTGTGGTTATCAAAAATCTCAATTCTCACTGACCCATTAAGAGCAACAATCTCCTTGAATCTTGACCTAGTTCTATCAATTTGGGGACAGGGACTTAGAAATCGACCTACAACTGTGAATTTACAAGACTCAGCCATTATTCCATAATAGTCAGAAGCTTTGAAAATAACAGCTGGCATACTGTTATGTATAGTGTGTCTAGCTTTCACCTTTTCCTTTTCGAGCTTGAGATCGACCGTCGAGGGAGTGGACGGCGCTGAGATTTTATCTGCATAAGAAGTGTTTCAGGTAATTGTTCGTTGCATGTAAGAGGCATCAACTTTATCTTGCTTAAGCCCTTCCAGACGCGCTGGTTGGAGGCCTCCTGGAGGCTCCATCCGGAGGCACATCGCCCAGAAGTGCTGAGAAATTAGCCGCTAGGAGACATTTTCAATGAGAGAAGTTTTTGTTTTCAGGTGACTCCAATTCCTCTCAATTATTTGTACAAGTCGAATAGAATCCAGTAAATTTTGTTTAGATTATGTATTTGTATTCAAAACTCATTTAATATGTATAAATAATTATATAGAATTCTATAGGTCACCTTTTTTAGAGTCCGGAATAAACTTAAAATGTTGGCTTGATCTATGATAAGTTATATCTTTAGATGTTTACTTTTATACTACTTGTATACCCTTAATTACTGGCCACATCTTGGGTGCTACTTTATTAATTATATCCTCAATTACATAATGAAGGACTATAAACTTCTCAGATAACATGCGATCAAAGTTTGAATTGGAAGTACAAAAGATGCTTAAGTTCGGGGAGTATGTTAATTATTTCTATTTCGCATATATTGGGCAAAATAGCTGGTTTATCCTAGTTAAAGTGTAGATTGCAGAACTGGTGGCTGATGATAGCTACCTAATTCAATAAATTAGGCAAATTAAAGAAACACAACTATTACAAAAGTATCCATATGTTTTTTCCTCGTTATTCTTTTACTCCAATTTACGTGACACATTATTAATTCCTCGCTTGTACTTTGGAACTCGAACTTTCAACCATAAGTGGGAGAGAAAGTGCTTTATGAATTACTGAATGACTAAAGAATTTCTTTTTAATGAAATAAACTAAAATTTACTACTGTTAATTAAATGGTAGGGATTCATTCCAAAAATCATATTAACTGAGAAAATGAATAAAAAGACGTGATACTTGTGTTTCTAGTCCGAATTCCACAAATTGTTGCCTTACTATCGGATTTTAATGGGATTATGTTTTACTTGAGTCGAATATCTATCGTATATCGAAAATAATTTTTTTTATCGTTACAAGGTCAAAATGAAATTTTAATTGAATTATGTCTTCTCCGAACTCTAATGGGTGGGATTTTACTGAACATATTATTGTTTTTATTTATTGCTTTACTATATTTAAAGACAAAGTAGATCACCTTTTCCTGTATTCTATCCTTTATTATTCATAACTTTAATATATTTTCCTTAATATATATGAACATTTAAATGGTCCATAGAGAAGAAGATGTAACAGTACTTGGGAAAGGAAAAAAGTTAGAGATCTTCTCTCATTCGCTTTCCAAATCCTCCAACGCTGACTTTAGAATGCTTAGCACGTCCTCAGTAATTAATAAAATAAAAGTTACTTTATTTTATTTTTTTTAAAAACACCATATAGGAGCAGGTACATGCCCAACACCACATAGCATTTGTATAAACAAGAGAGATGAACAAAATTTTGAAAGAAGGAATTTGCGGAAAACGTTTTAAAAGATGCACAGGTCGGTCCCAAAATTCATATTTACCCATCATGAATTTGGATTAGTCGATAAAAATGTGTGAGTATTGAATAACGGAGTATGAAGGCCAAAAACTAATTGTTAGGTAAACGTTCAATGGTGGAGTTAAAGACTACATTACGGGTTCCCAAGAATTTATTAATGTTAATCAATACGTTATATATCTATTAAAATTTTTATTAAACACCTATAATTATGTGACTGTAAATCCAATTATTAAGATTAGTTATACACTGATCTCTTTTATTTCTTTTCCTCTTTCTTTTCCTCTTAGTTCTTTTCCAGTTGGTTAGTTTTGTTAATAGATGTTAGTTGTTAATGGATGTTAGTTGTTATCGGTTAGTGACAGTTGTTGCCAGCTGTCAAGTGAATGAGTTGGAAGAGTCACGTGTATATATATAATATTTGTATATTTTTTGTAAGGTTGAATATTCAATTACATTTCCCCAATTATGCTTCTTGAAGCTTCTCAGTTCTCTCTTCTCTCTTAACTAGAGTTACTTCTTTTCCTCCATTGGAGCTCCTTGAGCTTAATTTTATCTCTTTCATTTACGATTTTGTCATGGTATCAAAGCAGAGGTTCTAATCTCTAACTCAATTTCGTCTTTTTGGTCCAGAAAAAAAAAATCAAAGTTTATTGTTGTTTCGTTTTGTGGTCTGAGGTCAACCCTAAAGTTGAGATCGGCATAAAAATTCAGTGATTGAGCTTATTTTGCGCGCACACACATTGATTAAAATCATGGCGATTAAGAAAAATACATCGGATTCTACTAATCCGCTGCTTGATTCAATAAATCTGCTTTACATGCATCCATCAAAAAACACATGTTCCATGCTTGTACTAGTAGCTTTTGATAGATTGGGGTACAGATCATGGAGCTGAGGAGTGCTTAAGGCTTTTTTTGTGAAAAATAAAATAGGCTTCATAAATGGTAAGTGTGGGAAATTAGACTCAAAAGACCCTACATTTGATCAATGGGAATGGTGTGATAATGTAGTGACCTCGTAGATTTTGAACTCTCTATCAAAACACTTAGCAGACAGCATGCAGTATGTAAACTGTTGGAAATCATGTATATCTATGATATGTGCGCTTTGGTTGTATGAGCATGATTTTCAGGTATAGGTTTTGATGAATGACAAACAATGAAGTCAAGTGTCAAACAACGATATAATATGACAATAAATCAAATGGCGAGAAGCATACTGATGACGGAATTGCATGAACGAGCCAAAGAGTTCAAGACCGAAGACCCAAGACGTAGGTCGTTTGGTAAAACCAATGTAAGGACAACGTTTAAGTTATCTTATCCTTTGGCTCAACATTAGGTCATCATAAGCATGCATAAAATATTTTATTAAATCATATTTATCATAAACATGCATCTTTGTGTTAAAACAAAATGTTGTTAAAGGTTTTAAACATGTCTTTTAAATCTGGGCCTCAACAATCGATTATTTGAATCCTACAATCGATTGTATTAAGACAGTGTGATCTGAAGTTTTTCAAAATAGCAAACAATCGATTGTCTACTTTTAACAATCGATTATTTTGAGACAGTGTGCAACCGAAGTTTTTAAACATCTAAACAATCGATTGTCATTTTCATACAATCGATTATTTTTTGACCGTTCCCACAGAATCCTAAATTGATTTTTGAACGTTGAATAACAATCGATTATTTAGTCCATACAATTGACTGTTTAGCCTAAAATCAGGAATCTGTCTTTTGAACGTTGGTCAAACAATCGATTATCTACTCCAAACAATCGATTGTTTGAGCACAGAATCAGGGATTTTATTTGTCAATTAAGCAACGGTCAGCACCACTTTTTCACCTATAAAAAGAGGTCTTTTGAGCTGATTTTAAACACACAACTCCTCCATACATTGTTATACATATTGATCATTTTCAAGCATCATTTTAGAGCTTTTGTTGAGCCATTTGATAGACAACTTTGTGTTGTTCATAGAGCTTATTGTGTATCTCTTTATCCACTCTATTGAGAGAGTATTTGTTGTAAAAGAGAGTTGTTTGAGAAGAACATATCTTCTCATTTGTCGGGTTTGCTAAGTACCCAAAGTCTTAGTGGTTGAAGTCTTGGGGTGAGGTATCCTCAAGCAAGTGAAGTCTTAAGGTGCGGTATCCTTGAGCAACTGTAACGGTTTGTTAAGCACCCGTAAGTTTGACGAAGATAGTGGAAATCTCGAGAGAGTCTCTCGGGTACTGGACTAGCCACGGGTTGTGATGAACCAGGATACATCGGTGCGTTCGTTCCTTATTATTTACTTATCGCACTTATTTCATTCCTGCAATTTTTAAATTCCGCAAGTTTACGTTGTTTTTTATTATAACGCTATTCACCCCCCCCCCCTCTAGCGTTAAGCGTATATTCTAACATAAACGATGCCAAAGAGCTTTGGCAAGAGTTGGAGGACAGATATGATCAAACCAATGGGGCAAAACTATACCAGTTGCAAAAAGAAATCAATAATTTGAGTCAAGGAATACTCGATATTACTGGATACTATACTAAGATGAAGAAGCTGTGGGAAGAGTTGAATACCCGGAATGTCCATGCTCAATGCAAATGCCCGTACACATGTGGTGCCAATGTGAGCGTGCATAAGGCTGAACAAGACATGAGTCTAATTTAGTTTCTAATGGGATTAAATGAAGTTTACATTGTTACCCGGGTAAGCATTCTGATGATGAACCTCTTACCTTCCCTAGCACAATTATTTGCCATTCTCATCCTAGAGGAAAAACAAAGGGAGATGAAGCCATACAATTAATTGATGATTGATTTCCAATGCTTTGAGTGTGAATATGTCAACAAATAACAACTTCAGAACAAGTTATGGTCAACAAGAAAATGGATCTTGAGGGAGTCCCTACACCAACTACAACCAGTCAAATGGGACTGGGGAAATAGCTTCAGAGAAAATTACCACACAAATAGACAACGACTAGTATTTGATTATTGCAAGAAGCTAGGACATACCAAAGACTGATGCTACAAACTCCATAGTTATCCACAAAACTCTAAGTACAACAAGGGAAAACGAGTAGCTGCAAATGTTTGGAGATTACGGTGACAGGGTTACAAGCATAGAGATTGGGAAAGGCTACAGACTCGGGAAGAAGGACAAGTGATGAAAAACTGGACCACAGAGCAGTAAAATGAACTAATCAGCATTCCAGAAAATTTTCAGACTGGAAGCACAGAGACAATTCTGAAATGAAGGCTGGAATAGTAAATTTTGCATGTATTTCAACTTGCTCTACTTCTTCTACTCTAATGTTCGTTCATATGAATGTTTTAAATCAAATGATGATTCTTGGATACTTGTTTCCATGGCTACAAATTACATGACATACAACTAATCTATTCTAACTAATATCAAAATTTTAGTCTATCCTTTTCTAGTCACACTGTCTAATGGATATAAAGTGAAGGTGACACTAGTGGTTGATGTGGTTTTAAGTCCTAAATTCACCCTCAAAAGAGTTCTTTTTGTACCCAGTTTCAAATTTAACCTAATATCTATCCATTGTTTGACAGTTCAATTTGATTGATATGTTATCTTTACCAAATTTTCATGTATTCTTCTGTAGGCCCCTTCACTTAAGAGGCCTCTGGAGATTGGTAAGGTTTCTGATGGCGTATACTATCACAGTTCTGAACTCTTCAAGAATGTTTCAACACCTACTCAAATTTCATATAGTATACCTGATAAGAATAATGCATACCCCCATTCACATCTTGTCCCTCCTACTGCATCTATTTTACCTGTTTCATATCATGCTTGTAATAAGAGGTGTGTTGATTCACATAAATACTCCAGTGTAAATACTTCATCCTCAAGTAGTAAAGAAAATGTTTCTCTGTCAAATTCATCTACCTCTTTCTCTACTTTCACATATGCATCTAATGGAAATATGGTTGAACTTTTGTGGCACAATAGACTAGAACATATTCCCATTTGTCGAGATTAAGGGAATTAATGAGATACCTATCAAATTCACACCTACACAACCTTTTCTTTACCTTATATGCCTAATGGCCAGACAAAGGAGACTACCTTTTTCAGAAAGAACTCTTACAACTAAAATTTTTAAAATATTACATGTTGATTTGTAGGGACCATATCACATTGCAACTCATGATAGACACAAGTATTTCATCACCTTTGTAGATGATTACATTATGTGCACATGGACACATCAATTTAGTTGTAAGAGAAATACTCTACAAACCATAAAAGCTCTTTGCTATGGTGAAAACTCAGTTTAACACATGTTTAAAAACTATAAGAATAGATAGTGGGACTGAATTCATCAATTTGGAAACTACCTCTTTCTTTCAATCTTGGGGAGTTACTCACCAAAGAACTTGTCCAACACACCCCAACGAAATGGGTTAGTGGAGATAAAACATAATTTCTTGTTAGAAACAGCAAGAGAATTGTAGTATCAATCAAAACTACCTATACAGTATTGGGGAAAGTGCATTATTATAATAAACATGTTACCTTCTTATTCTCTCAAAGGCAAATGCCTCTTGAGCTACTCTATAAGAAAAAACTCTCTTATTCACATCTCAAGATTTTTGGTTGCATGTGCTTCCTAACCACACTTAGGACTCGTAGGGACAATTTAAGGTTGGAAACCTGCCTCATGTGTTTTGTGGGGGTATCCCTTTGGAACAAAGGGATACAAGGTGTTAAACCTAATCACAAAGAGGATCCATGTTTCAAGAGATGTAATTTTTCATGAGGATGTCTTTCCTTTCACCTTGCTTTCTAAGTCAAATAAAGTTTTTCCTTCATTTCCCCAAGTCAATATAGACTGAGCTTCTGATTTCTTTCCTTCTAGAGAAACAGTTTCAAATCCACCAAACCAACATCATAATGCAATGTCACCTCAACTTCACATAGGCAGTTTTCACCACAATCCAGCTCCAATAGGACACAGTTCACAGAGTTCAACATAGTGAACACATGTCACCTAACAATGAATACCAAGAATCCTCATCCAACACATAGAGTCCAAGCATTGCAAGCCAACAAGAGCATCATTTAGGCCCCACGCAAACTAGACCCTCTAGAGCACACAAAATTCCTACATAGCTAAAAGATTATAACTATTCTCTTCCTAAGCTACATGACCTACAGCATCAATCTTCTCCACAGACTAATTTTTCAAATCACAGTAAATCTATAACTATTCTCTTCCTAAGCTACATGACCTACAACATCAATCTTCTCCACAAACTGATTTTTCAAATGACAGTAACTATTCTCTTTCTTTAGCCACGTATGTACGTAATGCACAATATATCGCTCTTAATGTGTTAACTTCTAATAGTCAGCAATTACTAAGAAATATTTCACATGAATATGAACCTGCTTCTTTTGAAGAGGTATATGTAAGCCATGCATGGTAGTCAGCCATGAATCAAGAGTTTGAGTCTTTAATGGTTAACAATACATGGAGTCTTGTACCACTACAATTGGTAAAAGTGCAACAGGGTGTAAGTGGGTGTATAAAATAAATATAAGTTTAATGGTAGTATTTAGAAGTTTAAGTCTAGATTAGTGACAAAGGTATACACACAGAAATCAGGGATAGATTACACACAAACATTCTCATATGTCGTAAAAATGACATATGTGAGAGCACTAATAGGGACTGCTGTGAGGAATAATTGGCAGATGTTTTAATTAGATGTAAACAACGCCTTCCTTCATGGAGATCTATATGAGGAAGTATACATGGAGGTGCCTTGGGCCTAGTAGTAGACATGTCAGGTTTAGTATGTAAGTTGAATAAGTTTCTATATGGACTCAAACAAGCAAGCATGCAATGGTATGAGTGACTGCACCTTTATGTTCCAAAGGAAACACACCCTCAATGTTGGACTACTCCTTATTTCATAAAAAGAATGGGCCTTTAGTGGTGTTTGTGGTTGTATATGTAGATGATGTTATTGTAACAGGGACTCACCAGGAAGAGATTGATTCCTTAAAGAGTTTCATGCATGAAACATTCAAGATAAAAGATTTAAGAAGGTGACACTACTTCTTAGGAATGGAACTACTTTACAAGGAAGACGGAGTGTTGATATCTCAAAGAAAGTTCATTATGGATCTGCTGATGAGTGTGCTCAATATTTCAGCCTAACATCACCTCTTGATCCCTCGACAAAGCTGAAGGCAGATAAAATTTCATTGTTGATTGACCCTTCCAACTACAGAAAACTAGTAGGTCAGTTGAATATTTTGACAAATACAAGGCTTCATATATCCTACAATGTCCAACACCTCAGTCAATACATGCAGTCACTTAGAGAAACTCATTTGAAAGCTGCATATCATGTTCTGAGATATTTAAAGGGTGATCCAAGCCTGGGGATATTCTTTTCCAACAGCAGATGGGGTGTAAATGGATATTCGAAAACCGACTAAATCGACCGAACCATACCGCATCAATCGATTTTTAGATTTATTTTAAAGAAATCGTAGGTTTTTATTCAAATCTATAACTGTGCAGATAATTAGGGCAGATTTTTTATATTATAAAAATAAACCGAAAAATATTGAACCGTACCGAATAAATTTTATATGTGAAAAATATATTTATATAGTAAGTTTTAAAATAATAATGCATTAAATTTTTCTTTGGGCTTTAGAACTTTGAAAACTGTTATAAGCCAACAAGTAATTAAACTTAAAATACCAATTCCTAAAACCTATTATGCTACTTCTACTTAAACTAAGTTATTTCAAGTATCTCTATTAGCAAGACAAAGAATTCTAACGATTATGAGTAGCAAACTACAATGTATTAAATATGTTTCTTTCATATAATTTAGATTTATCTTTTTGAATATTTAATCTTCTATTGATTTTATTCTTGAGTCCCAACTTGGTTAATATCTTTCCACTCGTGCGATTTATATTTGCTTTACATTTGCTTGGTTTCTTTTAAGTTGTTGTAGAATAGTTAACGGATCTATACTCTAGTCATCTTTCTTTTTTTTTTATTCATCACTCTTTAAATAATAAAAATATCAAGAAAATTTTATTAAGTCCTATAAAAGAATGTATGTTATTACATATTACTTCTACTAGTGAATTTTATCTAATATTTTAAAAAATATCAAAAATTAACTGAACCATACCGATACCGAAGAGAAACTAACATGATTGGGAGGGTTTCAAAAAGTCTAATTTTGATTATACATAAGAGAATAACCGAAAAATTAGTTTGGTACAAGTTTTATAAAATAACCGGCTGAACAGAACCATTGATACCCCTAACAGCAGGGACTATGGAATAAGAACTTTTGTGACTCAAATTGGGCCATGCCCTGAGACTAGAAAGTTCGTCAGTGGCTATATTTTGTTGCTCGGATCCTATTAGTTGGAAACCAAAGAAACAATCCACCATATCTTTATCTTCAGTTGAAGCAGGGTATAGAGGAGCTAGACAAGTTGTGAGTGAACTAATTTGGTTGGTTACACTTCTTGAAGAGTTGACTGTACCCATGAATCTTCTCATTCCAGTGTTTTGTGATAGTCAAGTTGCCTTGCAAATGGCCAGAAATCCAGTGTTTCATGAACGCACAAAACACATAGAGGTTGAGTGCATTTTGTTAGAAACAAGCTGCAAAAAGGACTGATCTCTTTATACCATGTGTCCACCAACGACTAGCTCGCAAACATTTTCACTAAGTCCTTAACTAGAATTAAACGTTCAAACATATTCAGTAAGTTGGCAATGCATTCCTCCCTTCCAACTTGAGGGGTTATTAAGATTAGTTATACATTTATCTCTTGCATTTATTTTCCTCTTTCTTTCGTCTTAGTTCTTTTCCAGTTGGTTAGTTTTGTCAATAATTGTTAGTTGCTAATAGATATTAGTTGCTATCAGTTAGTGGACAGTTGTTGTTCGCTGTCAAGTAAATGAGTAGGAAGAGTCACGTGTATATATATAATATTGAACATTTTTTGTAAGATGGAATATTTAATTATCTTTTGCACAATTATTTTCCTCGAAACTTCTCATTTTTCTCTTCTCTCTTAGCTAGGGTTATTGTTTTTTCCTCCGTTCGTGCTTGACTGAGCTCTCAATTTTATCTCTTTCATTTAAGATTTTGTCAGAAATGATAACAAAAATTCATAAATTTTAAATTATGAATTTACTTTTATAAATATTTTTTTGCATCTACAGAAACTTGAAATTCTCATGAACAGTACAATGTCAATTTTCAGCAATATTACAAAATTCTAAGCTTTAGTGTAGGTAATGAATATTATGGTAGTTGCTTTTATTTAATGGCTATTATATATAAAAATAAAAAAATGTATAGTGTAATCTGGACTACTTCACCCTCGACATAAGAAAAGAGGAAAGAGAGTAAAAGGTAACACACAAAGTTTAACAAGGATTATTAAATCGAAACTTACATAAATGTCCTAAATAAAATCGTGACTATTAATTTCTAGCCATTAGTCATAAATTTATCAAAATTAGCAACAAAAATTAAAAAGCTAAATAATAGAGTTCTTTCTATCAAAGAATCACATGCAAAAATCATCTTCTATATTTAAGCGTAATTAGCAACATTAGATACAAGATGGAAAGAAAATTTCATAAATGGGGTAGCAAATAAGGTGATGAAATGCAAATATCTATACAATATTCTAAAAATCTAAACAAAAAAGGAATTTTTTCAATGGGTATAGATAAAATCCATTAAAAATATATAGATAAGTCAAAATACAAAATGTGAGGAAGATTGGAGGTGATTTGGACTGGTTTTGTATCAAAATTCGTAATTAAATCGAGATCGAAAAAGTCCTCTGCGACACATGTATCAAACATGTATTAGACATGTATCCCACACACAAGTATACATGGATATACATGTGATACACAATTGATACATGTGTGATACACAAATGCTACACAGTGTGATACACACATCATTTTTTTCATGTTCAGCTTTTACTTCGAATTTTCAATTCAAAACACCTCAAAAGTTTACCAAATCATCCCAAAATTGATAATTCAAGCTCCTTAAGTTGTGCCCAATCTATTCTAATAACATCTGCTCAAAACAAAGTAAAAATTTGATACTTTTTTGCTACAAATAGCTAATTGGTTAATTTAGCTAATATTAGTAATATTTTATCAATTGGCTAATTTTTGTAATAAGCTACTTATAAATGGACGTAGCTGGTAATTCTCCTTACTAAGCAACTAAGGGTCGTTTGGTTGGAATATAATTTATACCCGTATAAGTTATGTTATTAGTTATGTCGGGATTGTTCTTGTTTTATTATTTGGTATGTTATATTAAGAGTGAGAGTTGCATAAATTTTAAAAAAAAAGTATAAGTTATATCGGTGCTAATTACCCCATTTTCTATAAAATATAAGTTATTTTAATATTAAAATTAATACCAAAATAATTTATATCTAATTTACTAATTAAATAAATATTAAAATATTATTAAATTTTTATACTACTCATATATATTTTTATACCTGGTGTCAAACCTAATTTAACTAATGTTTTTTGCGTGTATAAGAGATGGAACCGTCTAAGTTTGACCGAATCAATAATACTCTAACAAGAAAAATAAAACATAGTCAAACTCAAACACCAGAAGTCTTTCTTTCTTTTAAAGCATTAAATAAACTACTGTAACCCACTAGTCTGACATATGAGCTCCATCACACATGCCAAAACTCTACCATTTGTTACTTGCAAGATAAATTTTGTATTTTTTAAATAAATAAAAAATCGAACAAATAATTTAGGAAACAAAATATTCAGAGATAGGGCTTTCAAAATTTCCACACACTCTCCAAATTTAAATTTGATTTGAAATAATTTATGTTATGCACAGACAATAGAAAATATATTAATACAATTATATTTAGATTTAGAAATAAGTAACCTAATAAAAATTACAATAATTAATTCATTATTATATGTTTAAATTGATAAATTATGTAAAAAATTGAGACCCAAATCCACGCGCCCATGACTCGTCAGCCAGTGATGTTAGCTTCAACTGACAGACTGTTACTTTATCTTTCCCTTCCCAACCCAAAATCTCTGGCCTTCCTTATTTTCTCAGTCTCTCCCTCATTTCCACTTTCAACAAAAAAAAATAGAATCAATATGTCACAGCGGCGTTCATTTCTCTCACGAAGAATCCTTAGTCGATCCTTTACATTTTCCAAATCCTTCAAAGAATTCAAAGTTCCAGAAACTTCTACTCAATCTGATTTCGCTGTTTTTAGCGGCGGTTCGAACAAATTAGTATTAGGGAGTGAAAATGACGGCGCCGTCGAATCGGATTCCGGCGATGCCACGTCATCGTGGTCAAATATGTTGCCGGAACTGCTAGTAGATATCATACAGCGAGTGGAAGCTTCTGAGGACCGTTGGCCGCTCCGTCAAAATGTCGTCGCATGTGGATGTGTGTGTAAGAGATGGCGGCAACTTACTGAGGAAGTTGTTGAGTCGTCTCTTCAGGCTGGAAAAATTACCTTCCCTTCTTGCCTTAAACAGGTGCTAATTACCTTTTGCAAATATTTTTTGTTGTTTAAGAAAAAATTAAAACGATTTTTAAGAATATTTTCTGTGATTTTCCGTAATTGGAGGTTCAATTGGATATAATCTAGGCCGTTTGGGCTTTAATCTGTGGTTACATTGTGAGGGGAATTTGTTGCGGGTAATTTTTTTATGCTTTTGTACGGTTCTCATTGTTGCATAAGCTTAATTGTCGTGGTGTTCTGATAAATGAAGCACTGAAGAAATGGAAAGAGTTGGTGCTTTTGGGGGGGAGGGGGGATGAAATGGGCCTGAGTAGAGCTGAATAGAAATAGAGGATTCATGTAGCCGTCCAAACTATTCGGGGTCAAGGCATTGTTGATTGATTTTAGTTCCGTAGTTGAGTGGACTTGTTGCTTTGGAGCCGGAGTTCAACCTTTAAGGTTTTAGTGTTGAACCCTTTGTATTCTTAAATTGGGTTCATATTTAGTATTTTTTGCAATTTTAGTGGATTTTTACCTAACTTTTTGCTATGCATCGAAAGTGCTGGGTTTAAATAAGCCCGATGCCCCTCTGGCTGTGAGTGCAAAGGGACTCTCTTTTTAGGCGTTTGGATTGTCCGTGTTGGATACATGATAGGCTAAATCAAATTTTTCCAGAGAGGCTAGTTGGCCAATTTTGATTATGGTTTAATTTCAGCGAGCTGAGTCCATCCAAACTTATCAACTTGTACTACACAGGGTTTCCTGTAGTCAGAGGCGGATCTAGGATTTGAGTCTTATGGATTTTTACCATAATTTTATATTAATATGCAATAATAACTGGGTTCACAGTTAGGCATTTACAAATATTTAGTAATTTCTTAATATAAATACAGGATTTACGCCAAAGTTACTGGGTTCTCAGGAACCCGTATTGTATGCTCTAGGTACGCTCCTGATAATAGTTCTGATAGAACATAGAAGAAGCAATCCCAGGGAAAAAAGGGAAATTATTTTACTGTTCTTTTCGAATACCGGGTTTGTTTTAGTAATTATTTCAGCTGAAAGAAATATTGTAGCTTGATCATCTGTGTAATGTATGTAATTAGGAGCTTAGCATACCTCATTCTTGTAGTGAAAATTCTCTATGCATTTGTGGTTTTTAATTCTATAGTATTTTAAAGTGATGTCTTTTCCTGTCTCCAATTTTCTACTGCAGCCTGGACCTCGAGACTCTCCTCTTCAATGTTTCATAAAACGTGACAAGAAAAACGCCACATTTTACCTGTATCTTGCTCTTTCACCTGGTGAGTTCTTACTTTAACAAATATTATTTTCAGGAACCTAACTTTGGGAAATTGGCTGCTTCCTGCAATAATAGATGCTTGACTTGATGAAAACATGATGGTTGGACTGTACTTTAGGTGTTATTAGCAACTGAATAGTCATACTCTTTAAAATACCTATGAATTTTTCTGGGTCAACTGACTTGGTCTATGTTTTCTTGTTAGACTTTATCTCAGCAGAGACTATTCAACTGTGCATGTGCTATTGACTTTTTAATGGAAGTCTCAATTGTCTATTGTCTACATGCTGACGCCTATCTTTATCGTGCTCCCAACTTTCTATTGTAAAGATTTCAAATTATTCCTAATCTTCTTTATTATCTTAATCTTTTTATTGGAATAGTCAAAACATTAGAAAGCTTCCCTTGCTTAACAGTGTACAGAGTCTACAGACATTCATCATCTTTAAGATCTATTTTTACAATTATGATAAAGAAGAATCATTATGCTTGTTTATTTTAATTTCACGTGTTATTGAGACTCGTTGTAATAGAAGACTCTTATATTACTGCTATTTTGCTTAAGCTATCAGCTTGAAGGATGCTTTGAGTCTGATACTCCAACTACCAATACATATTCTTTTTCAAAGACATATGGAGTCACCAGTTATAATATGTTGCTCTGCTTTGGAAATTTCTGTGATTTGACTCTTTTTTCTCGGTATTTATCTTTGGCAGCATTAATGGACCAGGGGAAGTTTCTCTTAGCAGCCCGTAGATACAGAAATGGTGCTCACATTGAATATATAGTATCTCTTGATGCAGATGATTTGTCTCAGAGAAGTAACGCGTATGTTGGGAAGTTAAGGTAAAAATTGGTTGACCCCTGAAACTGAACACTGAGGAAACAATTTCTTTTTTGTAATATGTGTTTATCTCTGCCAGTAAATGAGTCTGAAGGGCTAAAGCTAAGTCCTAATGATCAAAAATATCAAAGTTCTCAGTAACATGTCTAGTTTCATACATGTACCTTGACAAGTTGCTGATCAAGGACTTAGGAGAATTGATGTTTGCACAAAAATATAACATGATGCGGCTAGAACTCGGTAGAGTACAATTGAAAAAATTACATAATTATCTTGGTTCTTTAAGATTGACATAACCTAAATTCGAATGAAAGATGCCCAGAGTGTATAATAAATAGTTATTGTGATTAGAGTATCATGTACAAATGGATTATGTTTCATGAATCACAAGGCATTTCACCCTTCCCTTGCTTCTTCTTATTGCATGTTTTGCTGACCCTGTAAGTGCCTTTTCACAAAAGAAAGGGGAAATAGTGGAATATCCAACCTTCAAAGTCTGATCCACATAGATGATGTCCAATACTAAATGATATTCTAGATGCGCAACATGTGTCAGTAGTATCAAATGTGTTTTTTTCCGTGCGTCTGTTAGATACATACCTTGTTTTCTTGTGAGATATTTGGGGGACACTGATTAGAACCCTAAGTCTGAACCCTAACTTATTTTGTTGAGCTTAAAAGGATTGATTTGGTGCTATTTACTCCTCTCTTTTTCAAAGTATTACAACTTCAAGATATCCAAGTCTCAGAGCACAGAATTGTTTGGTATATGGATGTTTACCCATCTTTGCTGCCATGTAACGGAGACTCTAATCTTGATGATGTTTTACAATGCATTAGTTTTCTGAGTATGTGAAATCATACATTCATACTGCTTCTGATCATTCATACAATGTTGGCTCCAAGTGTTGACGTTCCTGTTTAGTTAGTTTTTTCATGAAACCATTAGAAATATGGCACATTCATGACAGAGGAAATCTACACTTTCCTATTATAGATTGTCATTAAGGAATCTGTTCAATCATGGGTATAGAAATTGATGATGCGGTTAAATACACAGCTGTATCCCCCCTTAACGGAAGTTTGTGCTGATACCCTTTTCATTTAGTGGCCCAGAGAAGGTTCTTAAAGATAGCCCCATTAATTCTATTCTTTCTTATGGTTTTTGTCCTGCGAGAAGGTTAGAAAGCTTTACTTGGAGCTTTTTGTTAAGTTCACACCTCTTCATGTTTTTTAACTAGATTTTCCAATCAGGTCTTGTGTTCAATGTTGTTAGCTGGAGAAACAAATGTAACATCAGTGGAAAAACCAATACAACTAAGCATGTCATGTCACTTGTCTGCTGGCAGGCTTCTCTTTTCCCTTTAACTTGCATACCCCACCCCAATACATGTATTTACCTGTCATTATGATATTCGAACAAGGAGAGAAAAAAGGTGTGTTTTGATTTTCATTTTAGTTTGTTCATTCATGTTCTAACATTCCCACTGAATCCAACTAACAGGTCGGACTTTCTTGGGACCAATTTTACCATATATGATAGTCAACCCCCACACAATGGGGCAAAGCCATCAAGCAGCCGGTCTTGTCGTCGTTTTGCGAGTAAGCAAATTAGTCCCCAATTACCAGCTGGTAATTTTGAAGTTGGACATGTTTCCTACAAGTTAAACCTGTTGAAGTCAAGAGGGCCAAGAAGGATGGTATGTTCACTCAAGTGTCCCTGCCCTGGAGAAGCTGTTATGGACAAATCTCAGGATGCTCTGAAGAAGCAGCAGCTTGGTTCTGCAGAAACCAGCGGCACTGTTTTGAAAAATAAAGCTCCACGGTGGCATGAGCACTTGCAATGTTGGTGTTTAAATTTCCATGGCAGAGTCACCGTTGCATCTGTTAAGAATTTTCAGCTAGTTGCAACACTGGACCAAAGCCAGCCTGGTGGAAAAGGCGATGAGGATACAGTAATCCTTCAGTTTGGGAAGGTAGGAGATGATGTTTTTACAATGGACTACAGGAAGCCTCTGTCTGCCTTCCAAGCGTTTGCAATTTGCCTGACCAGCTTTGGCACAAAGTTGGCCTGTGAATAGATTCTTACCTCTTAATCGTTGCAAGCATGCTTGTAATGCACAACGGAACGTTTTTCATTTAATTTAATACTCTACTCGTTGCTACCTGTGTAATTTAGTTTTATAATGTAGTAGATGTGTGACGATGTCAGTGTAATCTAACGATTACATGCGTATCCTAACATAGTGTAACAAAAGCTCGATCATTCATACCGGCGTTTCTATCTGCTAATTCCAGTTCCTCAAAACGCATTCGCGTTCACATTAAATTGTTTCTTTTAATCTGTGGAAACTCACTCTTCATATTAACTGAATTCTTCTTCCGCTTCTCACTCTGACCATAATTTGCTGAATTATTAACAAGAGTAACAAAAAGATAGCTGGCGGCCGCCTAAAAGGAGTTCGAGCTTTTCACTTGTAGCCTACTTTCGGACGTTTCTGAGGCTTAAGCAAATGTACTCGATTTTGGGTAATTATTGAAGTCATATACGCATTGAACAAAAATTTGCAAATTACCCACTTTGAAACACATTTCAGACATACACGTCTTAAGTTTTGAAAATTGGCGTATGGGGTAATGGCGGAGCCAGAATTTATACAAAGGGGTGTCAAAAGCAAAAAAATTTATGCTACAATTGGGAATGGAACTTGGCAGCCTCCCATAACTTTTGACACCCTTTAACCATTACACTAAGAGTTTGTCTTGCATCAAGGGTTGTCAATCCCTCGTATATATTCAATTTTTTAAAAAAAATACCTATCTACACAATGTTATTTTCCGGCGAAGGGGTGTCCACTCGGACAAGGGTAGCTCCGCCCCTGGTCTGGGGTTGTCGAAGTGCAATCTCCAAATAATCGGGTCTTATGTTCTTTTTTCGTAGTGCAAACTTAGGATGGATTATTTTGAAGTTACAAATTTCGGTGTGGGTAGTGTAAGCTTTAGAAAACTCGAGCCTGAAGTTAGTCCGTCCTAGTGCAAACTTTAGATAATCAAGTCTGAAATTCTTCCGACGTAGTATGAACTTCGGACACATTAGTCTGAGACAGACAAACTTCAAACAAATTATAGTCTGAAATGATGCAACATATACGAACAAAAGAGACCCAACGTGACTCCTTTTCTTCATTTTTTTGTGTGGATTTTTACTACGAGGGGAAACAATGCTTAGACAAAATCACTCCCGTATGCCAATTATTTTTTATAGAGAAACTAACACTTCAATAGCATCAAATTATATTCCATAGCGAATGGATATACCTTGCATATTCCCATGTGCATGTTACGTGTCCCATTATATATCTAAGTAAAGAAGCTCTGAAGAACGACAGGGTCATCATACCACAATGATAGCCGAGAACAATCTCTAAAGCAAACAGGAAACATAAAGATAACACCGCTTGCTTAAGCATAAACGCCTTTATTTTCCATATTAATAACACCCGTTTAGCCAGGAAATCCACAACCATCAATCCATACACACGCACAAGCACAGAAGTGGTTACAGAAAGAAGGGCTAACAGAGGAAGATGTTCATGTACATGACCACTTCTAGGACTGGAACGGAGATTTGAGAAACCCAAAAGGCACTTCATTTCTTTCCTCTAAGTTTCGCACCAAGAGCTCTCTCCAGTTTAGAGATTATCTGTTGATTTGGAATCGCCTTTCCAGACTCATACTCCTGGATGATTTGAGGCTTCTCATTTATCAACTGCAAAACAACAAGAAGCATCAGAACCATTTTCATACAGATTGTGGAATCACCCACCTGGTAGTCAATCTTTTCATTTTTTTCCCTTTCCTACTTCCTTTTTCAGTTTTTAGGGGTCGGTTGGGGAGGGTGAGACAGAATGGTATTCATACCTGGGCAAGTTGAGCCTGGGTCAGCTTCTTATCTTGTCGAGCTTGCATGATGGCTTTCTTCAGTTCAGTTGGTACCTTTTGATCTGATAACAAGGCCAAAAATGAAAAATTACATGCGGATGTTATCATAGGAAAGAATAAGTTTGTGCTGGTACAAAATACCACTATTAATGAAACGCATACATAAAAGAGTGGAAGTAGAGACAGGAGTCAAAACAGCTCAAACAACAAAACCAGGTCATAAAGTAACAGGAGATTCCTCAGAGAGAAAGAGAAAGAGAACATTTAAAGAGAGAGAGAGATCACATATGAAACAAAGTATTCCAGCAACGAGACAGCACAGGCTTAAGAATTGTGTGTTAGAATAAGTAAATAGTAGTAAAATAACCCTATCCAATGTGTATTAGGGCTCATTGTGCTATATATTTTACTATATATATAGGGCTCATTGTATCATGTTTAATATCAATTATTATTTTTCTCCCGTGCTTTCTCACATGGTATCAGAGCTACAGTGAGAATATTATAGTTGTGCGTCATTCCAGCAACTTCCGGGAAGAAAGACCTCGTCGCAGTGCAATTTTTCGGCGACTTAAGAGGATGTCCGCAACTAAATTACCTTTTTGTTGGTGTTGTGCAAAATCCGAAACCACCACAAGGTTCGGAAGAAAATTCCGACCAACCACAGAAAAAATCACCGGAAAAGAACCCCCAGCGGCGCGTGAGACACCTTCCGGCCATAATTTCAAAAATTCCTTCAGGACAGTCTGATCGTCCTCGAATTCCAAGCCTATCCATATTTTTATTTCAATTCCGACTATCTTGTATTTTTTTTCCCGGCAGCTACAGTGTTTCCAGTTTTCCGGCAGCTACAGTGTTTCCAGATTTCAGTTTCAGTTTCCGGCAGCTACAGTGTTTCCAGTTTCCAATTTCAGTTTCCTTCATCTGTTTCAGCGAGTTATTTGGTGATAACCCAACGATGTCTTGGGACTCGATGCTTTCGGGTCTAGAAACCCGGGTTCTGGCAGTTCCGGTGTTATGATTACCTCAGAACCTTTAATGGGAGGTTCAAACTACTTGTTCAAGATCATCTAATCAAGGAGTCTAGTGAAGGAGATGAAAAAGCCAAAGCACATTGGGAGAAGATCGATGCTCAATTATGCAGTATTTTGGGGCGATCTATTGATTCCAAGTTGATGCACTTGTTTCGTCCATTCAAAACATATTACTTGGTTTGGGAAAAGGCTCGTACTTTATACACTAATGACATATCTCGTTTCTATGATGTGATATCGCGGATGACAAATTTAAAGAAACAGAAATTAGATATGTCTACTTACTTGGGACAAGTACATGCAGTTATGGAGGAATTTGAGACGTTGATGCCAGTTTCTCCTAGCGTTGCAAAGCAGCAAGAGCAACGACAAAGGTTGTTTCTAGTTCTTACTCTTGCTGGGCTTCCTAATGATCTCGACTCAGTACGCGATCAGATTTTGGTTAAGTCCGACTGTCCCCACAGTTGATGAATTATTCTCTCGATTACTTGGCCTTGTATGTCGCTTGCGCCGGTCACTTTATGGTCTAAAGCAGTCTCCTCGAGCCTGGTTTGGTATGTTTAGCACTGTTATCCTGGACTTTGGCATGACTCGGAGTGAAGCTGATCACTCTGTATTCTATCGGCATTCTGATTCGAGTCTCTGTATTTATCTTGTGGTCTATGTTAACGACATTGTTATTACCGGCAATGACTAGGATGGCATTACTAAATTGAAGCAACATCTCTACAACACTTTCAGACTAAGGATCTGGGCACACTAAAGTATCGTCTGGGTATTGAGGTTGCACAGTCTAGCTCAGGTATTGTGATCTCACAACGGAAGTATGCCTTAGATAATCTTGAGGAGACAGGAATGACAGGTTGTAAACCTGTAGACACTCCGATGGATCCGAATTCTAAACTTCTTCCAGGACAGGGGGAGCCTCTTAACGATCCTGCAAGATATAGGCGGTTAGTTGGTAAATTAAACTATCTTACAGTGACAAGACCTGACATTTCCTTTCCTGTGAGTGTTGTGAGCCAGTTTATGGGTTCTCCGAGTGATAGTCATTGGGATGCAGTTGTTCGCATTCTTCGGTATATAAAATCAACTCCAGGTAAAGGTTTATTGTTTGAGGATTGATGCCATGAGCAGATCGTTGGATACTCCGATGCTGATTGGGCAGGATCGCCTTCTGACAGACGTTATACTTCTGAATATTGTGTCTTAGTATGAGGAAATTTGGTATCTTGGAAAAGCAAGAAACAGAATGTGGTTGCTCGGTCTAGTGCAGAAGCAGAATATCGAGCAATGGCTATGGCGACATGTGAGCTAGCTTGGATCAAACAGTTGCTCAAAGAGCTGAAATTTAGTGATGTTAGTCAGATGGGACTTGTGTTTGATAATCAAGTTGCTCTCCATATTGCGTCAAATCCAATAAGCACATTGAGATTGACTGTCACTTTGTCAGAAAAAAGATACTCTCGGGAGATATTGCTACTAAGTTTGTAAAGTCAAATGATCAGCTAGCAGACATTTTCACCAAATCCATGACTGGTCCTCGTATTAACTACATATGTAACAAGCTCGGTACATATGATTTATATGCACCAGTTTGAGGGGGAGGTTTAGAATATGTAAATAGTAGTAAAACAACCCTAATCCAATGTGCATTAGGAGTATGATAGGTTATGTGTATATATATAGGGCTCATTGTATCATATTTAATATCAATTATAATTTTTCTCCCGTGCTTTCTCACATTGTGGATGTTGAATAAAACATTTTTCCAGCAGGAATGGATAAAGCAAACTATATGTAGTGTGTTTCTGAATAAAGCGAATAGATGCAGAGAAAGCGTTCAAGATGATGTTCGTTTGACGGGGTAGATCGTGCTTCGAAACATTTTTGGGCGTTATTTATTGCCATACTCAGAGACCTTTAGAAGGCATCTTCTTGTCTAACTACTTTTACTTCAAAGAAATTTCAGAATTTCGCAAAAAGGTAAGCAGACACTGATGAAAGTAACAAACGTATGTTACTGATACATAAAAAGGTAGTAATAGTAGCATAGTGCCAGCAAAATAAGCTATATTGCTCGGACTCACCGAAAATGTCGTCAGGTGCGTGTCGGATACTCCAAAAATAGTGTATTTTTGGAGAATTCGACACGGATGCGGCAACATTTTGGAGAGTCTACGCAACATAGAATGTAAGTAACACCAAGAAAAATCAAAGAACAACTGGAGGCAAGCATTATTAAATGATAAAAAGTGTGCTTTAACTTACGAGCCAAATTCTCAGTATCTTCATCAAGTTTCCTGGTGTTCAAGGTCGTACTACTGGAGGCAGCTTTGTTTGTGCCAGCAGCAGCTGCAACAGAAGATAGATGCTGTAAGTACAGATTAGCACTCAATAAATTATACACAAGTTAATCAAAAGAAAAATAGGCAACATAGAAATTGAAAAAAAAAAAGGAAGGAAGATTTTATCCGCAAACCAACTGATGGAAAGGGGGGGAAAAGTACTACAAAAAAGAGAATACTCTATCGAGTTCATCCTATCTCCATCCAAGGACCTCATATTTGTAGAAACTTACACACTAACAATAAAGCGTTTGAGAGTATTTGTGAATGTAAATCAAGAATGACCAAATGTTAGATAGGTGCCATCAGTCATCTCATCCCCATCAAACAAACTAAAGACTCCCAGTTTCACTGGAGATTAGAAAAAAATTCAGGTTTCATGATACAATACTAGTGATGATTGATGGTTCCAAAATGGAAGTCATCACAAAGGACCTAAAATCTACCCAAATCCATGCGACTTGTCAAAACAAAACACATGGGAATTGGGATGAGAAAAATTCAATACAGACAATATCACTTAGTTGAGATTAAGGCGTAGTATTGCAACATTTACATCGGACCTCGTTTTTGCCAAGAATTGTTTTAGATTAATACAGATTTGCGTGCCAGTGCAAGTTTGAATATGAATTGTAGAGAACCTCTAGCTTCGAAGAATCCCTAAAGACAAATAATATCCAGTATCTGAATGGGATGGGCTCAAATAGAGCACATTAGTACTAAGGGTACATATAGCTGACCACAAAAAAGTTGGAAGTAAGGCAAAGTTGCTGTAATTATCTTCTATCTTCCTCCAGTTTTTGTAGGGGAAAAGATAGGAAAGGAAGACACGTTTAGTATTGTACTTCCAATCAACTTTCCTAGTTATGAATATTGGGAAGAACATGGAAATTTGTCACTGGCAATGGAAGGATGATAATAGACTTCCATTCACACAAACTTAAGCAGAAAACAATCACTGACGTACTACTAACTGATTTCAATGAATATGAACAACTTTAGGCATCAGATGAACGTGAACCCCACAGCACAGAAGATACTACACCAGGTCTTAAGGTCATAATTACCCACAAAATTTCAATTAAACAAATACAGATGCTTGGAGTAGCATATATAGGCACGTAGAAGAATAAATCAAAGATATACATACAGGTGATAATCTAATACATAAAAAATGAAAACCCTAGCTGACAGAATTTGCACATATACGTATTTAGATAGCAAAACTGGAGCCGTGGAGAGAGAAATAAAAATTGAAAACGCGCGCGCACAAAACACACATAGAGAGGGAGAGAGGACAGAATAGCATTAAATAAGAATCGAGATTAAAAAAAATTATCGAAATAAAATTAAAACTGAAAAATCAACAAATATTATGAGCAACCGAAAAAAAGGTTATTATAAAATTAATAAGGCTAAGATCGAAAACTAAAGCAATATTATATATGACGTTGTAGGAATGATAAAAAGAAGCTGGGAATAAGAGGATACGAACATTTTCGGATGGTTTCGATCTCAGCACCGGAGCGACGGGCGGCGTTGACGGCTTTCTCATCCTTGCGTGCGGCGGCGGTAGGCGCCTTCTTCCGGATCACCACCGGCTCCCAGTCTTGTGCTATTCCTCCACTCATCCTTTTTTTCTTCTTCTTCTCGGAAAAAGATCTCCCTCTTGACCCTAGCTTTTGTTTCGCTTTGTTACTACGCTCTTTAGAAAATATTGTGTCTCTGTGCTTGGCCCTTTATATAGAGGGATACTTTTGGGCATGTTTGGTTGCTGGTGAGCATCTTTGCACATTATGGGTCTATCCGAATTGGTTTCCCTTTATATTTATATTGTTTTTGTAATTTTACACACCTTCTGCTCTTCTTTTCTTTTTTTGGTTTTTCGAATACACCTTAACAAAAAAATTAATTAAAATTTTATTATTTTAAACCAAATTAATATATTTAACCTAATTAATGTCGTTCTACTCAAATTTTATTATATATTGTATTCAAAAAACTATCTAAAAATAATATTTTTAAAAAGGTAAAAAAAAAAATTCAAAAAAATAATACATAGACAGAAAAATCCACATTACAAGTAAGTGCACTCACACTTTTTACAATACTAATAATCTAAGCCAAAATTTAGAAGTAATTTAAGGTATTTTGTCATTTCTTTTTTTTCAATGTACTTTCTCTTCAAAATAGAAGATTCTTTGGCGTTCCTATAATCTATTTTTACATACTCCGTTAACAGGGAGAACGAAAATTAAATTTATGACATTGTAGTTCAAATTGGGACTTCTTGAATACTTTAGGTTACTCAATTAGGGACTATCTACTAGTATAAATTAAAAGTTTGATATATCAACTATTGTAATCATTAAACCAGAACTAGAGTTGCCTCCCCACTACATTCCGAAATTAAAATCTTTTTGAAGATGTCATACAATTTTCTTTAGAAGTCACATTATATTCGACTCCACCATTGTCATCAATCTTATATCTGTTTCTTTCTCATTGGATTTGCTCTCCACTAAAACTTAAGCATATAGATCATTGTTGTCATTACCAACTATTATGTCTCTCCTTAGACCAAGTGGTTCACCTAGATCATTGACCAAGTGTTGTTCATAGTTCATCGAAGAAAGATTTTACATCTGAACACAAAACCTTATCCTCCCAACTACATGCAACTAAACAAGCAAACTACACGTTAAGACATGACCTAGAACAAGAGATCTCAAATGCATACAGCAACTTGAGACCTTAAAATCTTTCCACCTTGCATACCCTGTCTTCTAGATAACTCCTGTCATTTATGAACATCACCATCATCCTTCTGACTCTCTTTTTCTTCATTTGCAACAACTGAACACTCTTTGGAAGGTTCCTGAATAACATTTGACCATAATTGAGTTTGAAAGTAATTATAAGGGATATAGTTTGTTACAAGTTTAAAAGAGAAAAGAAAACTAGAGGTTGGGTCAAGATTGAAGTATTAGCAGGATGCAAAAACAAGCAACTCCCAGCAGAAAATTATTTTCTTATTTGGCAGAGATTGAAGAGTAGTACACCGATCAATCCCCATGTAGATTGTACACAAGTCCTGATGTATGTACTATGCAAAATCTACCACATAAAAAACTTATGAAGACATTTTTGTTTTCATTCTTTTCAAATTCAATATAGCTTGTGAAATTTATGAAAGCTCCTTTGACACAGTGGGTCAGATGGGGTGATGTGACTTATATAAAGTATGCTTAGGATGCATTTGATTGTTTAACAAGTTCAGGATGAATTCATTGTTGGAGGACTAGTGGGTGCAACCCATGTAAAAATAAGAAGAATTGCGAATATGACACCAAAAACAGCAGTTAGCAAATTCTGCCAATTCATTCTCCATTAGAGCTATCCAGCTCTGAGAACTAACCCTCTTCCTCACAAACATACTCACAGGTGACCTTCCTCCAATCTTACCCTCTTCATTTGCAAACCTGGTTAGTCTTTTTTTTTTTAATAGATAAAGGCAAACCTGGTCATTCTTTAACCAAGCATGCCTGGTTAACAAGTCAAAGATTTCTACAACAGTCCCCACTCCGGGGATCATTAACTTTTTTCCTTTTTACTTATATCGGGGCTACACCTATCAAACTCGACACTTCCATTGAACCGTAAAGCATTTTATTCTAGTAATTCACAATCAGATCTAAACTTAATGTTTGTGATTGACTTTTTCATGTGACGAGAAATCATTTATATGTAAATCTCAAACTTAGAAACATCTTCAAAAATTACCTATGAACTTCTTAAGAAATACAAGCAGCTATATTCATGTTCAAATGTTTAAGATATACTTTGTTCCTAGAAGAAACACTCACATAGGCAATCCCTCCATCCCAAGTCAAAAACAACTAAATTTCAGTGTGGTTTAGGACATTAATTTCTTGATTTTTTTATTTATTTATTTTTTTTTTTTTTAAAGTACTACCAAACTTATCTATACTTTTTGACTGGGGTAAGATATTAATTTCGCTTGTATAAAATAAGTAATGGTGAAGGAAATATTAAAGAGTTGAAATTTTGGTTTGACAACCAAAATATCAAATCAAGTTTGAATTCAATCAGTTAAATGATTTGAGCTCCTCATTGATGAGGGAAAGTAAGCTAAAAGATTTGAATTCTTGAAACATATGAAAGTTTCTTAAAAACAATATTATTAGTGAAATAGGGTCAAACATTTCGACATTCCAAAATAAAACATATAAATTGGACCAGATAAAGTACTATAAATATAATCCTCATACAATTAAACATGTTTTGCAAATAATTGCAAAAATGGTAGCTGTATAAACATTGTACAATTCAATCTTAGAAACATCAAAATAAACATTGCACAGCAACCTAGTAAGAGATATCCATAGAACATTCAATTAAGAAGTAAAAGCAAAGCCTTACCACCCAATTGGATGCAACCTCTTCATTCACTTTCAGTGTTTCAAGACTTAAACAGCTGAGATCTTCCAAGAGACCATCAGCACCGTCTTTGCTTACAGTATTCCCCTAAAAACAAAACACAAGCCAATCACTGGGGTGAAATTACAGCTCCGTAATAATCATAGTATAGAAGTAATATAGAGATACCCACTGGAAAAAAAAATCAAGAGAAGAGATACAAGTCCAGAAACATCACCAGACAATCCCTGAAACCCTCCCAGCGCCCTTTTAGTGTCTATAATCCCATTTTAGATATCTTCACGACATCCATTAGCACTGGCATCAAGTTTATTACGCTAAAGATAAAGTAGAGTTACTAACATGCATGCAAAATGCAACCACTGACTCTTACTAGCTGGAGATCTCCATGGGAACTAAAATGCAAAATAAAGACTCACCAGGCAATTAAAGACTCCCTCTGCGCTCTCTTTGGTTGTTTCAGGAATACCTTTGCCGAGATCTTCCAAGCTTCTATCAGCAGTGGCTGCACTTGGAGAATTGTGCTAAAGACAGAATACAAGTCAGCTAACACTCAGCATAATCTTATTCAACTGTCAACTTTACAAAATAGCACATTTAAAGCCTTAAACGAACCTCTAATTCAGTGGAGCCACCACATTTTCCTTGTTGGCTTTCATTAATCAATGACACTTTCGAAAGAGAAGCTTCAATACTGCCGACGCTTACAGAATTTGTGGTTTTACATTGACCACTTAAACATTCTTCACCACCATCATCTACATTCCCCTGCAACATGTCAAACTGATAATATATTGGCTTTGCATAGCAGGTAATGACTTAACATCCATCTTTTTTCACTCTGTTTGACATAAGCATTATAAGATAACTCAAAGCTTCCATAAATGGAACATAAAGAGAGTTACTTTCAAACAATCTGTGCATCTTGATATTATGTACGTAACTGCCTATCTACCTATTCGGGATGGGTTTAAAATCAAATTTGACTCAATCCCAAACTAGTTGAGACTTTAATTACACTATATCTATGTCCAATTTCTTCAATTTTTAGGTGGATAATGGGCTCGTCCCTTTACCCTTCTCTTCTCTACTTAAATACCAGGCTTTTGTATGCATCAGGGTTCTAACCCCTGGCGTGAGCCCAACATAACCTAACATGCACATCAGGCGCTGTGATCTTACCATTAGACCAAAGCCATCTGTGTCGAATTGAAACCAATACGAAGAGTAAAAATTTACCTGAGCCTTATCACCTGCAGAAAGTACAATGGAGGGGAGGCGATTAAAGTCCCAACCAAGGATTTCGCAAACGACCTGACAATAAGCCCGATGAGCCCGCCTCTTTTTGGTCTTAGCAATGGTTATGGCATGCTGAACAAGAGCCCCACAGTTCTTAAACCTCTTCCACCCTTTCTCACGAACCCCACAACACACGAGACAACAAAACTCTCCATTCTCACGATTTCTCTCATAATACTCTCTCAAACCATTATCTTCCTTGAACAATTTCAAGAAAAAATCGTAGTCTTTAAAACCTTCTTCTTCCTCATCCTCACTGTCGAAATCATCCTCGTCGTCAGTTATATACTCGGGAAAATCATCTTCATCGTCGTCTAGGGTGAGTATAGACTTCAAATATTCGGAAACAGCGAGCAATGCCGGAAGCTGAGCCTTGTTCGCGGCCTCGTCTTCGGCGGTGGGCGAAGGGGTTTGTAACTTTGATTTCGAACTATCATTTGGCCAGCAGGAAAGCCAACCTGACGATTCAGCAGTGGGTTTACAGGGCCACTCAACAACACCGGAGTTTGGCAGTGGATCGGAATTTTCGAGGTCATTTTGGGTTTTCTTTGCCATCTTAATTAATGCTTGATTTCTCTGTAGGAAGTGGAGGGCTGAAGGTACCTAGTGTTGGTCTTGAGGAGTTCTACGCGCTATATAGAGGGGAGGTGGCAACTTTTGAATTAAAAAAGAAAATAGACATTGGTTACCGTGATTATAAAACCTAATTCCACAATAAAATCTGGTAGTATAAATTTTGGTTTGCTTATATTTTATTTTCGTTGTAAAATCTAGTAGATCCAATATAATTTTATATTAAGATTTTGTATCACATTCAATGTGTGATAACAATCACCATTAATTAAAGAGAAAAATAAGTAAAATAACAAATAAAAATATTTGGTCAACCGACGAAATGACTTTATATTTAAAAAAAAATATGTTACATTATACGAAGTGTTGACAGAATTTTTTTCTGAATTACCAAAAAAAAGCGTGTATGAAAGTAGTGTTGTTGAGGTCTATCTTATTCTACAATAATACATTTAGATGGATCATCTAGACAAAAAGTAAAAGGAACATGTTCAGCCCCAGTAGATGTTTTCCTTTAAGTAGACAATGCCTTGTTGATCTGCACGTAATTACAACAACAACCCAGACCTTACCCCTATCCTTGGTAGAGAGGCTGTTTCCAAATAGACCCTCGGCATCCTTCCCTCCAAGAACTTCCCACCTTGCTCATAGGGAAACTCGAACTCACAACCTCTCGATTGGAAGTGAGGGTTGCTTACCATTAGAGCAACCCCACTTGTCTTTGATCTGCACGTAATTCTTTTTTTTTTCCAAAAAAAAATTGGCGACTCCTGGAGTAGATGCAAGGTGTTCCTAAGTTTATAGATGCTCTATGTTTTTGCTAAGCTATCAGTTACGTTGTTCTGCTCTCTGTAAGTATGCATGATGTGTAGGTGGTTCCCATTTAATGTAGAGATTCCTTATTTGGGTATATGAATTTTGTGGTTGGATGAGACAATGATATTCATTTGCAAGAGAGACTATTTGTTGAAAAGAGTTTTGCACATTAATATATTAAAAAAAATTGTCGCGGCAGTTTCATATGTGCGAGAGTGTGAAAGGGATGAATATATGGGTTGGTGTGTGTGTTGGTACTAGTGTAATAGAGTTGATGAGTGTGTAAAATGACATGGATTGCAGAGTTGGCGTTATTTGCATCTGTGTTGAAATCATGCATGATTCCTATTGTATGCCTATGGATGTGGCATGTGAGTATTTAAATAATATGTGGGCAATGCTTTCATTATGTTGTTGGCAAAGAGGACATATTGGTGATGAAGTAATGTTGAGTCTATATAGATAGGCAATTGTTGGTAGACGATTATGTCTAATTAACCACAAGAAGTATTTAATATTTTGTGCTAGTGTTAAAGCCCATGTCCAGCTAAAGTTGATAGCTTCATGAGTTAGTTGTAAATTATGGTATAGTGAATTTTTTATTAGGAGTTAGTCCCCGGATAATTTTATCATACGTGTGTTGATTATGGAGGGGTTCAACGTATATGTCTGGCAACTGATTTTCTGTATTTAGTGGTAATTCAAATAGAAGATCGTTGTTGTGTTAAGTAACGTGATAGTGTGGAGTCATGATTAGTATGTGGTAACGGGCCTTCAATTTGGCTTCACAATATGGGGTTTTCCCTAGCCAAGGTTCCATCCAGAATCGAATGTGTTGGCCATTTGCAACATGTTATTCTATGCCTCGGTGGTTAAAAATTGTCATCCTAAGGTCACTGCTTTTCAAATATTTGAAAAATATTAATGATTAGTTTTTTAAAGAATATTTATTAATGTGGATAATTTCCTATAAGGAATTTGGAGATAGAGAATAGTCTCCATGCTAATGTGCCTAGTAAAGCATTATTTTTAGAGCTAAATTATGGATCCCCGATCCCCCATTTTCCTTAAGTTGTTGGATGGTGGTCCATTTAATGAGGTGGAGTTTCTCCTTATGTTGAGTTGTGCCCCATAAGAAGTTTCGTTGGTATTTTTCATTGAGTGAATGATGTTACAGGGTATGTGCATGATTTGTATTACATGCGTGGGGAGTGCATTGAGGTTATACTTAGTTAAAGCACTTCTTTCTGTCATACTGAGCATATGAATTTTCCATCATGAGCCTGCTTTAAAGTTATCAAGAATAAATTGGTAGTCGTTTTTGACTGGTGTTTGAGTGAATAAAGGATAGCCTAAATATTTGCCAAATTTTATTCCTTCGCGCATACTAAAAGAATTGAGGACAAATTGCTTGTTCGTAGGATTCGTATTTTTAGAGAAAAATATCGTTGATTTTTCATAGTTAATTTTTTGTCCTGAGTGGTATGTAAGAGAGATGAGAGTGTCAATAATAGTATGAACACTTTTTGGAGTGAATCGTGATGTTAGAGTTATATCATCTGCAAAGAATAAGTGAAAGATAGGGGGTCTGCGACATGAGAGTTGTACGGGCAGCTATTTGTTATAGTCAACTACCGTGTGTATTTGGCATGATAGATATTCCATGCATAATCTTAATATGTATGGAGAAAGTGGATCACCTTGACGCAATCCCTTTGTGGGCATGAAAAATTCAGGTGGGTTGTCGTTTAATAGAATATAAATTGATGAAGTGGTGATGCACAACATAATAAGAGTGATCATAGATTTTGGGAAGTTAAAAAAATAAAGGTTTTCCTTGATGAGTGCATATTTCATTTGATCGAAGGCTTTCTCTAAATCTAGTTTTAGGAAAAAGTTTGATTGTTTGCCTTTTTTAAATCTAGAATGGGTTAGAATTTCTTGTACTATGATTGCATTTTCTGAGGCACAACGATTTTGGAGAAAAGCAAATTGTTCTCGACTAATAATCTTATATAATAGAGGCTTTAATCTGTTTACTATAATTTTTGTAATTATTTTATAAAGAGTGTTACAACGGCTAATCCATCGATATTGAGTGATTGATGATGGATGTGAAACTTTTGGAACGAGACATAAATATATTTTGTTATCTATTGGAGGAATGACTTTAGTAGTGAAAACTTCATTGCAAAATGAGATCAATGAAGAGCCAGTATACGTCCAAAATTTTTGATAAAAACATAGATGGAGACCATCAGGTCGCGGTGCCTTGAACGACTGAAAAGAATTTATAGAGGATCGAATTTCTTTCATGGTTAGTGATCTATCAATATATTGATGATCTTTAGTATTTAGTTGATGGTAATTTGCTGTTGAGTATGATTTGGAGGAGTAAGTGTGATTTGTTATAAAAAGTTGTTGGTAGTAAGACTCTATTAATTCATTTGCTTTTGATTGGTCAAAACCCCAATTACCTCCTGAGTTTTTTAGGGCAATGATGTGATTCTGTCTACTCCACTCTACGATTAATAAGTGAAAGAATTTTGAGTTCTCATCTCCCTCTTATAACAATTTATACATCATTTTAATTTTCAAAAGTTCTCTTCTAGCCAAAGTACTTCATTATATTTGTTTATAAAGTTAATTTCTATATAATATAAGAATGTGCTTGTATGGTATTGGGGGGATTTTTGAAGACCGTTGATTCTTGCTAAAATATTTTTTTTCCTTGAAAATATTTTCTAACATAGATTTGTTTTATTCATAGACATCTTCAGTAAAGTCACTAATAGCATTAAAAATATATTTATTATGGGTCGAGATTGTAAGAAGCAGGGAGGTAAAATGTGGGAGGTCCCACAATTTATGTTTGTAAAAATATGTTTATTTGTTTCTCTTAAAATTTATAAAGATTAACAAGTAACAGGCAATGGTCAGAATGTGTTCTAGGTAGATGGTGTATGTACGCATCCGGAAATTTATTAAGCCTTTCATAATTTCTCATATATCTATCTAGTCTTTCTAGAATTCATTCATTAATCATGCATTTATTTGTCCAAGTGTATTTACTGTCTCTATAACCAAGGTCAATTAATTGATAATTATTTAGGCATCGTATGAATTTGTCACATTTTGTATTATTAATAGAATTTTCATCAAACTTTTCAGAGGCTCGTACAACTTCGTTAAAGTCCCCACCCACTAACCAAGGAAGTTAAATGGTATCATGAATTACTTGCATGTTCTCCGAAAGAACTTTATGGGCATGTATATTATTTTTTTACATATATAGTGAAAAATAGTCACGTATTAGGGTTAGAGGGTACCTGGACAATGGAGTGCATTTTCTGGTGCATAACTCCCACCTTATCCAGCTTGAGAAGTTCACCATGACATAACAAAGTTATGCCACATGACTGGCCACAACAGGTGCATGTGCCATATTATTGAAGCCAAAGTCATCACGTAAAGTGGTGTGATCTTGTAAATGAGTTTTTAGTGCAACTAGCGCGGGGATATGATACTTGAGGAGTGAATGAAAGTTCCTACAAAAATCTGGGAATTGAGCTCCTCAATAATTCCACATGATGAACTACATTTTCTACTGTTTGTTTGATGTGTTGGAGGGTTTGGTGTTCCCTCCCTCTATTGGTGGCATCAATTGGATCATTGAGGGAATCATCATTATCCCATATTTCCCCATAGGGAATAACTTTTTAGCTCATGTGGGCAGATTATTACTATTTTTCTGGTGCACTGTTCTTTGAGGTTGTAAGACATGTTCTCGTTGAGCAAGCATAGGATGGACCGTGTTTTCCTTATATCTGTCCATTGTTGTTGTCACCTCTAGTGATGTCATTTCTTCTAGTTCATAGGGAGGGTTAGGTGTTGATGGTAGTAGACTCATTGGAGGTGTGACTGGTTGATATGGGGAAGTTTGTGCATGGAGTAGGGGAAGTATGCTCGTGGTTGAATCCATGGAACTAGGGAGTGATATCACAACCGAAACCGGTGGAAGCGATGGCACCTGGTATCTTACTCAATCGAGTATCAATATAACATATCTTTTCATGTCATATTATCATAAATAACTGAGTCGGAGAGGCTTTCGTGAAATAGGTAGAATACAACAGGCAATGCCAGCTTATACTTAAGACATATGGGCCTCTAAGACCAAAGTGACCACTTGAACACTGAACATAAGCCGACAAAGCCATACAATCTTTTAAGTACAGGACATCTGTCTACAACCCTTTAAGAATACATAATTTTCATAAAGTTTGGGACATAGTCCCGCAATACCAAACAATACACATCTAACTCATACTAACCAAACAAGCAATTCCGAAGCGAATATAGCATACCAACATCTTCCACTAAGCTGATAGCCTACTTGGAGAGCTCTGGACCTGTCTATGGGGACCTGCGGGCATGAAACACAGTGTCCCCAGGAAAAAAGAACGTTAGTACGAATAATGTACTGAGTATGTAAGGCATATAAATAAGTGTATAACAAACATGGAGGAAATATATAGTAAATGGCGCCACCAGTAAGTCTGAATAACTTTGTAAATCATAAAATAATTATAGTATCATGCATATGCGTATGAACGTCATGGCGTGCATAGGTACATGTTTCATAATATCATCAGCCTCTAAGGGCATTTCATCGTATCATCTTGGCCACTATGGGCAAAATCATCAACGTATACCAGCTGATCGGGTGGTGGTGCGTATATAACACCATAACATTTCTCATATCCCATATACATATATATATACATACATATATACACGTATATAACATCATATGATCATGGGTCAACCTACATAAATGTGATGCATGACAAATACGTTAATAAAATATTTCAAAATGTCATAAGACCATTTTGCCCTTGAGTAATATCATAAAGTAAACTCTTTTCAAATTTCGTATTTTTTTCGAGACCCATGAATAGATGATAGAATAATACACATGGGGAATCAAGAATATAGGCATCCCTAGTATTTCTATGAATAGAGCCATTTATGAGAATTGCGTATTTTGCTCGTTTCATTTGTATCCTATGGATCATGCCAAAAAGAAAGAAGGGATAAACATAACATACCTTAGCCGATTCTCTAGACCACCCCTCTAACATATGTTAATTGCAACAAAAATATAACGGTTGATTGAAGTAGGGGAAAACGCGTATGATATTCTTGAGAAAAATTACACGTACTCCCTTAGAATCGCAAAATCCCGATGCTATAATGATAAATAGTTTCGTATGAATTGTTGACGAAGAATTCACGTTACCTTTGTAACGTTGCAAAATTTGAAGTCTTGAAATCTCATTTTATCCAAAATGGAGATGGTGATCTATGTCTTTAAGATGTAATAGTCTCTTTTCCTATATTGGTATATGATTCATGTTAAAGACTCTGTCCTATTCTCAATTGTTGCCACATTTCTATTTAACTTAAATAGTCATACATGGGGATTTGGGGTTCTTCCACGTGGGTAGGTTTATCTTATCCAAATATATCCTCAATTAATTAGGCAATGTCTTATTACTCGATAATTAATTAGTTACACGTAAAATTGTAAATTATTCCCACTTACTTAAAATATTATTCACTTTTTACATACCTTATACACCTTATTATTATGTTCATGCGGTGCCTCATATGGTACTAGTCCATAAATGCTGAGTATTTTAGCACGAGCCGTATTTTACCCCAACATGCCAAACAACAACAACAACAACAACTACCCAGTATAGTCCCACGAAGTGGGGTCTGGGGAGGGTAATAAGTAGACGAGCCTTACCCCTACCCGAAAGGGTAGAGAGGTTGTTTCCAATCGACCCTCGGCTCAGTGAAGGAAAGGAAAAATAAAAACAAAAACAAAAAACAAAACAAAAGAGCATTAGTAGCTCCAACAAAAATATCGTAAATAATTATCTAAACATAAGAACCATAAATAAAATAGCATGCAATAATATCATACATTAACTACCTTAAATAACTACCATAAGGGAGACACAATCCAAAACACAAATCATCTATGGATTGCCCTGCCAAGCCTCACCCAACCCCGGGTGAGGAGTAAGAAAAACTCAGGAGCCCCTATCCTACAACCCTGATACTAGACCTCCAGACTTTCCTATCAAGGGTCATGTCCTCGGAAACCCGCATTCCAGATATGCCATGCCTAATCACCTCTACCCAATACTTCTTAGGCCTCCCTCTGCCTCGCCGAACGCCGACAATCGCCAACCTCTCACAACTCCTCACCGGGGCATCAGGACTTCTCCTCCGCACATGCCCGAACCACCTCAGCCTCGCTTCTCGCATCTTCTCATCCACCGGGGCTACCCCCACCTTCTCTCGAATAACTTCATTCTTAATCTTAACCAACCTGGTGAGCCCGCACATCCACCTGAGCATCCTCATCTCTGCAACCTTCATTCTCTGAACATGAGAGTTCTTCACTGGCCAGCACTCCGCCCCATACAACATTGCAAGTCTAACTACAGCTCTATAAAATTTTCGCTTGAGTTTCTGTGGAACTTTCTTGTCACACAGGACTCCTGATGCAAGCCTCCACTTTGACCACCCCGCTCCTATACGATGAGTGACATCCCCGTCAATCTCTCCATCCCCCTGAATCACCGACCCAAGATATCTGACACTGTCCCTCTTGGCGATGATTTGAGATCCAATCATCATGTCCCTGCCTACTTCGCTCGGCTCAGCGCTAAACTTGCACTCCATGTATTCTGTCTTAGATCTTCTTATTTTGAAAAACTTAGACTCGAGAGTCTGTCTCCATACCTCTAACCTCTCAATAACACCGACCCTCGTCTCGTCTATCAAGACTATGTCATCAACAAATAGCATACACCAAGGCACACCCCCTTGAATATGTCGGGTCAGAGCATCCATCACCAAGGCAAATAATAGAGAGCTAAGCGCCGATCCTTGATGGAGCCCCATAACCACTGAAAAATGGTCTGAGGAGCCATCCACCGGCCTAACCCTAGTCTTAGCTCCATCGTACATGTCCTTGACTACTCTGATGTAGGTTTCCGGCACGCTCTTCACCTCCAAGCACCTCCATAACACCTCCCTTGGGACCTTGTCATACGCCTTCTCCAAGTCGATAAGCACCATGTGCAGGTCCTTCTTCTTATCCCTGAACTGCTCCACCAGCCGCCTGACAAGGTGGATAGCTTCTGTAGTGGAGCGACCCGGCATGAAACCGAACTGGTTCCCAGATATAAATTTCATCTCCCTCACCCTCGCCTCGATCACCCGCTCCCATATCTTCATGGTGTGACTTATTAATTTGATACCCCTATAGTTGTTGCAGCACTGGATGTCCCCTTTGTTCTTGTACAAGGGCACCACTGTACTCCACCTTCACTCATCCGGCATTCTTTTGGTCCTAAAGATCGCATTGAACAACCTGGAGAGCCACTCCACTCCTGACATACCCATGCACTTCCAGAACTCCACCGGGATCTCGTCAGGCCCGGTCGCTCGACCACTACTCATCTTACGCAAAGCCCCCATGACCTCCTCCACCCTAATGCGCCTGCAGTACCCAAGGTCTCTATGTTGCTCTGAATGCCCCAACTCCCCTAGCTCTATGTTACGATCCCCTCCTCGTTAAGTAAGTCTTGAAAGTACGCCTGCCACCTCTGCTTGACTTGAGACTCCCCCATCAGAACTCTACCATCATCGCCCTTGATGCACCTAACTTGGTCAAGATCACGTGCCTTCCTTTCCCTTGCTTTAGCTAACCGCAATAACTTCTTGTCCCCGACTCTCTCCCCTAGTTCTTCATACATGCGACCAAACATCACGTCTTTAGCTTCTGTAACCGCCAGCTTTGCTTCTTTCCTCGCCACCTTGTAGATCTCCCTGTTCGCTCTTCGTTCTTCCTCGCTTGTGCTCTCTGCCAACTTAGCAAACGCCGCCTTCTTCACCTCCACTTTACCTTCGACTACATCGTTCCACCACCAGTCACCCTGATGTCTGCCTGAATAGCCCTTGGCTACCCCGAGCACGTCCCGTGCTACCTCCCTAACCAAGTTCGCCGTCTCTGACCACATAGCATTCGCTTCCCCAGAACTTCTCCAAGCTCCGCCCTAAGCTAACCTCCTCTCCAACTCCTGTGCTTTCTCCTTAGTCAAAACACCCCATCTAATCCGCGGTTGTCCTTGAGCACCCATCCTATTCCTCTTCACCCAGAGACCGACGTTCATCGCTATGAGTCTATGAAGAGTCGAAAGGGTCTCTCCCGGAATAACCGTGCAGTCCTTGCACATACCCCTATCGCTCATTCTAAGGAGGATGTAATCAATCTGAGTCCTCGCCGCCGAACTCTTGAAGGTGACCAAATGCTCCTCCATCTTCTGAAATGTCGAGTTCGCAATCAGGAGCTCGGAAGCCCTCGCGAAATCATGCAGTGACGTGCCTCCTCCGTTCCTAACCCCAAAGCCGAATCCACGTGCACCTCACCATAACCACCAGCATTAGCCCCAATATGACCATTAAAGTCCCCTCTAATAATTAACTTCTCAGATTGGGGAATACTACTCACCAGATCATCCAAGTCCTCCCAAAAGCGCCTCTTAGACTCCTCGTCTAAGCGGCGCGTAAGCGCTGATGACGTTGAGGACGCAACCCCCAATAACCAACTTAATAGACATTAACCTATCATTCACTCGCCTAACCTCGGCCAAGGACTCCCTTAGATCCATATCTACCAAGATGCCCACTCCATTCTTACCTCTCACGACCCCAGAATACCACAGCTTAAACCCGTCTACATTCCTCGCCTTCGACCCTTTCCACCTAGTCTCCTGGACACATGCTATGTTAACCCTCTTCTTCTGATGAACCTTCGCCAACTCAATGGACTTACCCGTCAGAGTGCCTATGTTCCACGACCCAATCCTTAATCTATAAGCGTCTGCTATCCTCTTCCCACCCTTACCTCCCGCCCTACCCGTAGGATCACTCCCTGCCCCCCTACTCACCCCCGCCACCGCCCCCACCCCCCCGAGGATATGACCTTACACTATCATCTCCTGCCGCGGCCGTTATCCCTCCAACCGATTATGGAGAATAGTGACGCACACACGCACTATAGCGGAATCCGCAAAAATATTCAAACTAGATAGCAACAGAGTAAACCTCACACGGAATGCTAGCTAAAATACGTAAAAAAGTGTACAAAGTAAACAAGAGAGTGGGAGGTACCAACTCCCGATGGAAAAACCTGAAAGTAGGCTTTGATGCGTCCAAGGTCAACTGCTACCGAATCTTGCACGTCCCGGCCGGTGTTGCTTAGCTCTTCACTCCCAAACACCGCAAACTGGCCTCTCCGCCGCGACTAGTACCTGGGGCAAGTTTTCTTGAAGCTTATCGGAACGTGTAGTTCTATTGCGTCCTGCCGAAAGTCTGAACGGGAGTCGCCGGAAGTACTGTAGCTTGCCGGAAATCCTCGCCGGAAAAATAAGGCACATGTCCAAGAAAACAGAACAAACCCACACACTCCCACAAAAAGTAGAAGAGAGAATAGGAAGAAAAGAGCAGGGGTCACCGGAAAAATCGCCGGTGAAAAGTAAGAATTCAAAAAACATGTGCGAGAAAATGGCCAGTGAAGGCTCAACTAGAAATAGCGAAAGTATAGATCTGTGTCAGGATTTTAACAATCCTTCTTGATCTATCAGCGCGCTATCTAGTTCTTATGTAACAAAGGGGGGGAAATCCTATCAAGGCCTAGGATCAAACAGAAAAAGAATTCAAGAAATCTGAAGAGAAATCGGAAAAGCAAAGAAGAAATGAAATGGAAATTAATGGATTACTGTAAACATTAAAACAATATACAACATGGACGTTCCAATTCTCTAGTCATTTAAAGCAAACCTATTTCTGTTACCAAGGAAACATTTTGATCTCAAAATTTAAATATCTATATAACCGTTGGAAAACATAATACGAGCAAAATTTCCAACTAGGAAAAAGGAGCTTACTCAATGAAACAGAGAGATCCAAGAGGTAAATGTGAGCTTCGCGAAGCACAAATTCTAGTCAAATATGCTCCAGAAGCAAGCAATTCAATACAGGAATTAGGGTTTAGCAATTGACCACAAGGCTTCGCCGTCGAATAAATAATTTGTTTCTGATACACTTGTTCTTGAACTGAAATAAACCCTAATTCCTCTTTGGCATAAAATAGTTGAATAACGATTGGCTCGAATTAAAATCCAACAAGAAAAAGAAAAATTAAATTGAAGGAAAAAGAAAAACTGATATGGATTTAAAAAGCTGAGTCAGATGATTATGAAAACTGTTTTGTTAAAGCTTGGATCGCCTTACTACGATCTTTGTTTTGGGAAAACAGGGGTTTTTCAGTGAATTTTTGGATGACATAAGATTGAAATGGGCGGGGGGGGGGGGGGTGTGCGGGCGATATTATAGTTCGATTCTTTATTTCCCGGCGAGGTTGTGTCGGAATCTTGATATTCCGGTGGAGAGGAGAGTAATGGGGGAGACAGAGGGAGATGGGCAGACTTACTTGCTCTACTAGAGAAAGAGAGATCTGCATTACCCCAACATGCCAAACTTGGACGAAAATTTATTTTCTTTCACTTGTTTGCCCTCTAACCTTCACGAATTTACTTATTTCTTGGTTGAAATAGCACAATCCTTATAATCTCCAAATAATCTTTTCCTTGGGTTGATGTCAATTACCTAACAACAAATTCAACGTACAACACTACAGGGTGCAACATCATCGTAATGTAGTACTGCGGAACATGACATCTCACTTCCGGGCTCTCATTAATTTATTTATGTTGTATTTTCATGTAAAATATGTGGTGTAACATTATTCCCCCCTCCCCGCCCAGAACATTCTTCCTCGAATATTGACTGATGCGCTTATCATTCTCATATCCCATAGCTCTTTCGAATACTTTAGTAAACATTTTGCCATCTAAGCAATTATTATGTGAATAAGTCCAAAGGCTAGGGAATTCCCCTCTTAGGCCTCTTTCCCACGCCACGGCTTATGATGGAATTCCTTCTAATCTCGTAACTGTTGCTACTTTTTATTATGTAGCTTCTACGATACTGACCTTGTAAGTGTGCATATGCGACTCTCCTCTCCTTTTTCCCCCAGCTTTTAGACAATCCTAAAGCTCTTCGCTTGGTTATTTGTCGAACATACGAATCTTGCAATATCTTATTTTATAGAACTGGTTATCCATTCGTATGACTTTACTGCATCTACATAGGTCATACTTTACCATAAATCTTATCTCAATTTCTCGTTATTGAGGTCTGCTACCAAATCTCAGGTTACTTTCATTGCTTATCTCATACGTATAAATCTATATCCACTAATATCTCCACATTATTGTTCATCTTTAAGAATAACGACCTAATTTCCTCTCATACTTTATAACTTTTATCCATCCACTGCTGATTCACCTCAATTTCGATCCATAATCCACCCCTGATAACTTAACCTTTTACGTAATATTGCTGCTAGGATTCACGTTTTATCGGGAAACATCTAAAATGATTAGATTGATCCACCTGGGGAGATACCCTGCTTTCATAACCGTATCCCACGGCATCCGAATGTGATTCACCTTGCATGGGTATTTTAATCCTGTCCAATTCATGAGATCCCTTTCTTTTATTCGTCAGTTATTACTTTATCGAAGGCCCAAATGTCATTTTTTTGTCTATAATAATTACCCCTCATTCTATTAATAGGCAACATTCTATCTCTTCTAAATGTTATTAGTCTTGGACTCCTTTGAGTTCATTCGGACTATACTAAGCTTTATATAACTTAGAGAAACCAATAGCTTTCTTACTTTCCTGGATTTAATCCCGAGGACTTATCCGTTCTCATCACCTTCTCACTCGCCCTTTCTCGTTCTTACTACTGTGATAAAACTTTGTCTCTTTATTATACTTTAGCTTGGGACTTATACATATCTATTTATACTATTCGCAACCTTCTTTCAACTTGCTTGCACCATAGATTCCCTTATGTTGTTCCGGTACATCAAGTGAGACATCACATCGTCTCTGACTATTCTTTACTCTCATAATCAGGCTTTTCGATACATAGACCATAGGCTGGAAGATATGCTACTGACACCGCTGCTATCATTCCTGGATATTGAATCCTCGTGCTTGTCCACATAGGTATAATTCACATCCACGTCTTGATCTTTTATTATAATATATGCACCTCTTTACACATTATCGTGAGAGCTTCATACAAACTTCTTATGCGGTTGGGACACTTCTAACTGGCTTTATCATAGATCCATTATAGAATATGGCTACTACATTATCTCTCTTGTGCCTTTGATAGCAAGAGTGATTCTACAATGTTCTCGATCACGATTTCTATAATTTTTTGGGTCCAATAATCAGATTCCTTATTTACTTCGTTGATGTGTCTCTTTAGTTTCCTCCTTCTTCTGATCAGCCTTTACATAGGCTTAAGCGTTCTCCTTATATGTAGTTCATGGTATTAGTTATTGCGTTTAGCCTTTCATAGGCACTGAGGAATATCTATGATACAGTCCTTTGTCTATGATATGAGCTTAATTCTTTCTTTTGACATATACCGGAATTTTCTATGGTTGTATATGATGCATGTATAAAACTCCAAACTCTTAAGTGCATTCATAATGTAACTAACTCTGGATCATGAATTGAATAATACCTTTTGTTTCATCTCATCTTTCTTCAAACATAAGCAAATACTTTTCTTGGTCTTTCTGCCCCTTCTTGCGTGCATACATAGCTTATCTTGGTGTCCACGCATACTGGAGTTCCATATAACTCATATGATCTCGAATATCACTTCTGATTTACTTCCAGTTCCTTAGCCACAGTAAATGTCATTTTCTTTTAGAGTGCATGCAATGTTGTTATAAGACTGTTGTTTTAAGACCATTTCCTCCTTAGGTCACCCAGCTTAGGTTTATTTCCTTAGCTAGTCTTTCTTTTTAGTACTAGGGAGAACCTTTGACCCTCGTAAAGCTGTGAGATTATTTCAGATCTTTTAATGTCCTTCATTGCCTATAATTATCCGTAGTTTCTTACCTCCATGCCCTTGTGCTTGTAGGGTTTCTCTTGAACGGACATTTTGATTGCCTTCCCAGTGGCACTTTTTCTTATCCCCGTAACACACATAAAGTACCTTTAACCACCCTGACTCCTATTTGAATATATCTCAAGTATTATAATAACATTACTGTGAGGCTAAATTCTCCATGTTGGGGTTTACTACATTCATCTTGCATAATCTGTTGATTTGTCCATAGCTTCTTGTCTAGTCATGACTAGGCTCTTCCTAAATCAACTACTAATTACTCATTGGCCCATTCTCATATCATATTATGTGTAATCTTTCTTGGGTTATTCTTTTGTCTTAACTTACCTTACGTACTGGCTCCTTATCTAACAATAACATCCCGTTCAGGAACCCTTACCTTTTTTTGACGTCGTGCTTGCATAACGTTCTATAATTATAGCATATCTGTAACATTTAGATAAGTTCAATAACATCCCTTTCTCATTTTTATCGCATCCTTCCTTTATCGCTCCATAGTTACTAGATCCACTTAATTCTGACTTACTGCTACATCACTCGATACTCCCCTTTTAGGGGAGTACTAAGAGCTGAAGCCACGAGGATCTACCTATAGATGTGTTACCTCTATATCTTTGGACTTTTTTTGCCACATCATCGATGACCCTTCCTTGCCTTGTGGCAACCATTCTGTATCAAGGATAACAAAATTTTTCTTTGTTTGTCTCTAGGTTCCATAACACTCTACCCTTTTCATCCATGTATCATACCTTATTCATAATTTTTCTTTATCTCTCTCCTCATTACTCTACTGATATTTCTGTATATCCCTTTTCTTGTGAAAACTTCAACACAACATTCTTTTGCTTTTAGCTTTTCTTGCTTCATTCATCGGTTATGCGGGTTGCTCAACGTCATCGCTCTACTAGGGATGAGAGTCACACTAAGGCAACATTTATTCTTTCAAGGCTTCCAGTGCTTTTTTAGTGCTTATATCTAGTTGTATTATTTCAGAATGTACCATCTGAGTGTCTCATAAGGACATATACAATATCCTTCGGCAATATCAACTAACACAAGCAATCCATTCACCAATTTGGGTTACCCTAACCCCAACTAGATCTTGATATTCCGTCCTTCTCTTAATTATATATATTAGCCCCCACAAGGCATAATTGAAATGAGTGTGACCAGTTGTACATACCTCTATTACTGTTGAATATTACAAAACAAAAAATCTTATGTTCTTCTGCCTGAATTACAAACATTGTTAACCTTTATTAACTGGGCACCTCGTAACCTTCCTCTTCTTGCTTCCTTTGTTTGTTGAAACTTGTATTTATCTTCTTAATATCTCGTTGTCTTTTACCATAAAGGTGGATAGGCATTCATTCCTTAAGGCTTCTTATCAGGAAGCTTACACCTTTCAGTATACCCATGATCTACTAAAGACCTCACATTTACTTATCGTAGGTATCATAAAAAAAATCCAATTCCTCTAACTCAGCTCTTCCATAACTATCTCTCTTTCCAACCTTCTTTTCGGATATAGGTATTGTCTTATTACGAATAAAATAGAATTTCATAATTTGAATTCTTATAAGTGAGCTCTACCACACCATCTAGAGTAAGAATAAAAAGTGACAATCCTAAATGCCTTATGGCCTCCTGCTTATAAGTGCAGTGCACGACACACCCATAAACAAGACTCTACTAGATACGGCTTGTAGATTCCCTAGGACATAACTGCTATGATATCACTTTTGTCATGACCCAAACCGATGGATCGCGATGGGCACCCGGTACTTTACTCAATTAGTACCAACATAACGTATCTTTTCATGCCATACTATCATAAATAACTAAGCCGGTGATAAGTTAGCATTTTAATGTGTTTATGCCCTACTTGCCTATGCTTTGAGTATAAATTGCTACAAAATAGTCTCGAAACGCTCACAAATTGTGCTTGATTATAGGTTTGATCGACAAAGTAACGAAATGTCAAATATAGGCTAAAAAGGGGTGAAACCTACTCAAGTGTAAAAGATTAAGTAAAGTAAAGAAAAGAGGACCTAGTGCGGACCGCGTGAAAGCAACCTTAGCCGTACTAGAAGATTCAGAGGCATGGCATATTCAGGCTAATTGCAACGCGGTCGCGGTTGGATTCATTTGGTCCACGTTCAAGCTTCGCGGCCGCTTCACTCATTTGTGTGGTTCGCTTGAACGAGATTCAGAGAGGTTGTCAAAGAGCCTAGTTGCCGCCACGCGGTCCGTTGCAGACCCCTTCCGCGGCCGCACTATTCATTTGTACGGTCTGCATCCTCCAGTTCACAGAGTTGAAAATTGCCCAGTCAAAGAGCCCGTGTGGCCACGGTTGCTTTTGTGTTGCCCGCACAGACCCCGCAGAGGTATTTTTATCCAGTTTTTCCAGCATAATATAAATAGAACATTTTACCATTTTTATGTCAAGTTTTATATTCAGAAACGCAGCTGAGCACCTGTGAATGATATTGTAGCCGTTTTTGGCATTTTTGGTCTTCATTAACAATATATTATTGTAGTTTCTTCTTCGTAATTAATTAATATGTTTAGTTCTTTATCTATTTCTTCTGTTCTTTCTTTAATTACATGTAGCTAAACCTATTAGCTAGGATTGTAGCTCAACCCTAGTGTGGGTAATTTATGGGTGTTGCCATCTAGGGTTAGATTAATATTGGGTGTTTGATATTTGGGTTAAAACTGAGAATTGGTGGTTGTAAACATTGATTCAATCTTGGTAGGTTTAACTCTTCTTGAGAAAAAGAGTCTATGACCCCAAAATTGACCCGACAAGGAATTGGGATGGACCCGTGAGGAATGGTAGTCCCAATTAACAAGTTAAATCTCGAGAGAGTAATCACCCTACTTGATCCCTAATTGCTTGGTCTAATAGGCCTACCCAATTTTCCTCGAGAGACTCAATTGGGAAAAATCACTCTCTCTACCGAGAGGTGTGAGAGTGGGAAGAGTTGTACAACGGTTACAATCTATCCTTGGTAGTTTCTACCCGTTAATTAACCACCTAAGCCACGGCCCTAGTGCCTTTCTCCCAATTAGAAACAACTTAGCAATATTCTCTTAGCATAATTTAGCTTTAATCCTTAGTTTTATAATAGTTATAAATACAAAAACCCAAGAATGTTTGAAGTGACATTAGAAGTACAAACACATCTCTAGGCTAGATAGAAAATACAACTCCACTACTAGCTCGCTGTGGAAATTCGATCCCGACCACTATTAGGGTAAAAGCTATTGCGGCCCGCTCTTCCTACCTTTGTGTAGCTTGGGTTGGCAGCGATCACTTTTTGGTGTCGTTATCGGGGAGCTTACAGTTTTGACTATTTGTTTAGTTAGTTTTGTGTTTTCTTTCTCTTTCCTTCTTGTTTACTACTTTTGTTTGTGTCAATCCCTCAGGTACACTTGGCTCTTAATACAAATGACCCTCTTGGAAATGTCTTGGCAGGGGAGGAGGTAGATAATATTGATAAAGAAGTGGTTCCTAATTTACCTCAAGCTCCACGTAGAGGCCGTCAGGACAATGCAAATGACAACAATCCTATCCCATACACTCCTCCGCCACCGCCAAGAGTGGCCCCAAGATTTCTCCCAAATCAAGGGTATGCGAGTGCTATTGTTCCTCCCAGAATCCATGTGGGGAAATTTCAAATAAAAAAAGCCATGTTGACCTTGCTCGAGCAAAGAGGGTATTTTACGGGCGCCTCCGATCAAAACTCCTACAAGCACTTGAAGGGGTTCGTAGTTACATGTTGGGGTAGCAAGCAGACAAACGTGTCCAAGGATGATTTGAGGTTGAGGATTTTCCCATTCTCTATTTGGTGTAAAGCCTTGGATTGGTTAGAAAGGCTTCCCAATCATTCCATTACAACTTGGGATGAGTTGGCGGATAAATTCATTGGCAAGTTTTTCTCACTAAGTCATATGGAGGCACTTCGGGATGAAATTTTAGCTTCAAGCAAGAGCCAACGGAACCTTTGCATGAAATCTGGAAGAGATATAGAATAATGGCGAAGGAGTGCCCTAATAATGACATGACCAAGGTGATGATCCAACAAAACTTTAATCGGGGCATCAATTAGCCGGAGGGAACTTTATGAAACTTTCATACCAAGAGGCATGTGATGTACTTGATAAAATGGCCAACACCTCTTCGGCATGGCAAAGCCAAGCAAATGTGCTCAAAGTGACCCCACGGTCATCCATTTGCATAAGGAATTGCACGATCATGGCCAAGCTATTGTCGAGCTTACAACAACTATGAATCAACTGGCAAAGGCACAGTTGCAACAAGTCCAAAAACTGCGCCAAGACAATGCAATTGAAGGTGTCTCGATGTTGAAAAAGAGGCAAAAAGGGCAACAACAACCTCAAGGTAATTGTGAGCAATTTGACAACATCAATGATGGTGGTGGTTGTTCGAATGAGGGCTATGATGATCAAATCAAGGAATGTCAATATATCAATACCTACCAAGAAAATAGAGGAAATCAAGGGAATCAACAATGGCGTCCCCAAGAAAATTGGGGCAATCAACAAGGCGGTGGAAATTGGAATGATGAAAACCAAAAACAAGGTGACAATTGGAACAACAACAATCAAAGCAACAATGAGGGACCGGAAGGGAAGTGAGAATCAAGTTTTGGATCATTTGTCTCGGTTAGAGGAAGAAGGGAGACCATGTGATAGCCTCGAAATAAATGATACATTCCTTGACGAGCAACTTCTTTCCATGTCAATGTATGACATGACATGGTTTGCAGACATCACAAATTTCACTGTGATCGGAATTGTCCCGTGTGAGCTCTCTTCCAACCAAAGGAAGAAACTCAAGCGAGGTAGTTTGGATTTTTGTTAGGATGATTCGTACTTATTTGAAATTTGCACGGATGGGGATGGTGTGATTAGAAAATTTGTCCTGGAAGGTGAACAATTGAGCATTTTGGAGGCTTGTCACTCCTCCCCCTATGGTGGCCATCATGGAGGGGTGAGGACGGCTTCAAAGGTCTTGAGTTGTTGTTTCTATTGGCCGATGTTGTTTAAAGATGCTAGTGATTTGGTAAAGAGATGTGATGCATGCCAAAGAGCCGGCGGAATCTCAAGAAGGGATGAGATACCCCTCAATACGATTCCTGAGGTGGATATTTTTTATGTTTGGGGTGTCGATTTCATGGGTCCTTTCGTGATCTCTTGTGGGAACACTTATGTTCTCGTGGCGGTGGACTATGTCTCAAAGTGGGTTGAAGTGGTGGCTTTACCCAACAATGAAGCCCAGAGTATTGTGGCGTTTTTGGAAAAAGAGTATCTTCACAAGGTTTGGCATTCCTCGTGCTATCATTAGTGATGGGGGGTCCCACTTTTGCAACAAGGCTTTTGATTCATTGCTTTCCAAGTATGGAGTAAATCACAAAGTTACTACCCCCTATCATCCTCAAGCTAGCGGCCAAGTGGAAGTTACTAACCGAGAAATAAATAGTATCTTATCCAAAACCGTTAATGAAAATCGGACCGATTGGTCACAAAAGTTAGATGATGCTCTATGGGCCTACCGAACCGTGTACAAGACCCCAATTTGTATGTCTCCATATCGGTTGGTATTTGGGAAAGCATGTCACTTATCGGGGGAACAGGAGCACAAATCTATGTAGGCCTTGAGAAAGTTGAACTTGGAATGGGATGTTGCGGGGAATCTCCGTGTTGAGCAACTTAATGAGCTTGATGAGTTTAGATTTCATGCCCACTCCATCTCTTTCTTGCATAAGGACAAGATGAAGTATCTTCATGACAAATATGCTCGGGGAAAGGAATTCAAGGTTGGTTATATAGTTCTTTTATTCAACTCCGGGTTGGGGTTATTTCTGGGAAAGCTCAAGTTAAAGAGGAGTGGGCCATTCGAAGTTTTATGTGTGACCTCTGGTGATCTTGATATCAAGAACAAAAATGGTAAAGTTTTCTACAATGGGCATCGTGTCAAGCATTATTTGGGCAAGTTTGATGATAGCCACGTGGTGGTACTCATTCATTTGAAGTGATGTGATGGTAACCTGTGTCGTGTCGCGATGTTAAATCAGGCGCTTCTTGGGAGGCAACCCATGTCTTTTTCTTTCTCTTTGATTTTCTTTGTAGTTTGGGATTTTTGAGCTAATTGTTTATAAGATGTTGCAGGAGTAGTGTTGATACAGTGCAAAACTAAGTGGAAAAAGTGCACAGTCTATGAAGTTTGCCAGTGCGGTCGCGGTGCAGTTTGTGCGGTCCGCACTGGCATGAGCTGAACAAGATACTCTTTGCAGTTTCCACCGTGGCCGCATTCCTGTTAGCACGATCCGTGGTGGACCTACGCGGCCACGTTGCATTTTTGTGCAATCCACATAGGCTGCTTACTAAAGGGTCACAAAAACAAACACAGGACGTTCCATGTTCACTTTTGTGCGGCCGTGCTGGTAGGTGAGTACGGATCCAACTGGGTATCATAAATAGAGACCAATGGTCTCATTTTACCCTTTTCGAACTTCGAAAACTCAGAGCCCCAATATTACTGTTCATCTATCTTCTAAGACCGCAATTCTTGTTTGTCTGGATAGATTGCTTTCATTCATCCTAATCCTGGTAACATTTCATACATTCATGATTAATTAATTCCTTATTTTCATTTTAACTGATTGCTAGTAGTTTGTAACTTCTTGTTCTTCACGTTTTTCTTCGAATTGTTAGTCTAGGGTAGATTTCATGTTAATTTTTGTGTGCTTAATGTGATTGAAGATTGGGTAACTAAGTAAGGACAAGTATGTGTAAGAATTTGAACAAAAATGGAAGAAAACATGAAACCCTAACCTAGTTCCCTAATTTTGGCTCAGCGCAGCCCGCGGTCGCCTTAGCGCGGTTCCGCGTAGCCTTGACGTGGTTCGCTTCCCCTTTTTCACGGACTGTGGTGCCCAACTTGAAGGAAAACCTACGTTTCTTCCAGCGCGGCCGCATTGCATTTGACGCGGTCTGTGCTGGCTCACCGCGGCCGCGACCCTCTTTCGTGTGGATCGCGGTGGGGGATTCAGAGAAAACTTTCCTGGGGCCTTGTTCAGTGCGACCCATGGTTGCCTCAGCATGGTCCACGGTGCCTCCAACGCGGCCACACTCGTGATGGTGCGGTCTGTGGTACCTGGTTCTGCAGCAATGTCTGCAATATTTCCTTCTGTTGTCTGCAACTTTAATTCATTCACATGATTCATTGCCTGTGCTACAATTAACAATGTTAGATGTTTTTGCTTGCAGATAATGGTAAAAATCTATGAGGAAGAGGTACCAAACAACCTGGCCGAGGTGATTCCTCCCGGGGAGGGAAAAGGAAACAAGTTAAACTCACTCCCCGCTTCAATCTACTACGCAAGCTCCACAACGTGTAGCTTCTAAGTCGTCTAATGGATCAGTAGCAGGCAGCGATAGATACTCCACCTCCCCCATAGCTTCAGTATCTGAGGAGAGTGTAGAGGGTGGTACTAATTGTAATGATAAGGTACCGAAAAATGGTGTGCCCCGGGTTGGAGGGTGGAACGAACTAGAAAACCTGAGGTTTGGGAAGATCGATTTGTCAGTCAAGTGGCATTTCATAAGTTTACGGAATGGTGTTCAATACGAAAATTGATTCCAGAGAGGAGTATCATCACAAGTGACCTATTGCCCTTACTTCCAAATGTACATAGATAGTTTCATACCACAGTGGGATGGGAGCATTTTCGATAAGATGTAGTATATGCCAATGAGCACATGGTGAAGGAGTTCTACTAGAATGTGGCCAACGTTAAAAAGGTCTCAATTGTGACCAAAGTGTGAAACAGAAGTGTAGTGTTTTCTAGGAAAGATTTCAATAAGTACTTGGGATTTGATGACGAGGATGAGACCTAGTACAATGAGAAATTGGCAATGGGTAAAGAGGTTCGCCCATGGGTAGCTAGGTACTTGGCTCGCCCGGGTACTGTTCTAGATTGGATACAAGCGGGAGTGAAGATTGTCCGGAGAATATTGAACTTTGACGCTAAGGGGTGGTTGACGTTTGTGTGCAACCGACTTGATCCTACAGCCCATGATCAATCTATCCCACTTCCCGTGTTGTTTTGATTGCTTCTATCATGGCGGGCTTCCCCATCAATATGGGAAATGTGATGCACCGGGCCATTACTTCAATGGAGGTTGATAGTGATCGGAACTACCTGTTTCCTGACACTCTCACCATGTACTTCCGGGATTTGAAAGGGAAGAATAAGTCCTATGATGTGAAGGTAAGACTAGTAGCTCCATTCTCATGGTTTAGCATACAGGGGCATGATAGCCGGAAGGACAAGAAGTACAAGCCCCAATCTTTTGCCCCAACTAGCCAGTCTGAGGAGCTAATTTGGTACAGTCTTCCGTCGAGCCTTCCAACGAACTTCCATCCGTGCCTGCTGCCATTGTTAGTGATGATTTGCCTCCAAGACCATCCTCCTTAGTTGGACCCAGTACTTCAGTTGGCCCGGGTGTCCCTTCTTCCTGGGCTCATCATTTCACGACCTATTAGTTGAGCCAGATTTTATCTAGTTTGAACAACTGGATGTCAGCTGTGACATCCAAGTTGTCCATATTATCTGCCACAATTGAGACCCATTCAGCACCTCCCACATCTTAGATTCCTCAGTCTATTGAGGATACGCTGAAGAAGCTCCTGGACAACCATGAGAAGATTATGAGAACTCGGGATGCCTCCACTAAGGCAGTGGATTCACATGACAAGGCTTTGAAAGAGTTGGCCAAGGAGCACAGGAAGATGAGGAACCCAAGGGCCTCCAAGGAGTCGATGAAAGTACTAAGGACTGATGTGGACAAGATATTGGCAGAACAGATGCCTGTAGACTTGCTATTCGAGGATCCAGCCCCAGTAGCAGCACTAGTACCACATCCATAACAGGAGCAGGCAACCAGACCTCAAAGGAAGAAGATGAAGCTTCCCATTTCAGTTGGTGCAGTTATCGAGCTACCAGATCCACATAAGGTCCCTTCCAGTGTTGCATCTATCATTCAGCCGGTCCGGGAGCAGACCCCAGTCCTAGCAGCTGAGCAGCAAGAGTCCGGGAACCAGTTTGAGATTCCTATACATACTGAGTACTTGAGGACCACTGATGACCCCATGCAGACGGACCAATCGTAGGTAGCTTCTATATCCTTTATTGTGACTTTTTTAGGCTTATTTTGATAGTTGGCATTAGGGACAATGCCAGCTTTTATTCGGGGGCGTGTGCCCTACCTTTTGTCTTATCTGAATAATTATATATATTTGACTTAGTTTATGTTTTTGTGATTTTCTATTTTGGTCTGTACATAACTTTACATTTATCTACTTTCTCGTACTTTTTATTCTATCTTTTGCATGTATATAAAGTTACAATTCGATATATATTCATCTCCCGTTGTGTATTCTACCCCCTATTGTACATATTCATTTTTTTTTCTATTTTCGCAAAAAAAAAATCATTTCTAGCTTTATAGATAGGCTCATAGCCTTTTGTTTTGTTTTTGGCGTTACCAATAAACCCTTGGTTTTCTTAATGCCACGGTTATTTCCAAGGGAGGAGTATTGTGCGAACCGGGTGGCTCTTCCCAGTGATAGATGGCGTGACAACCTTCTTATGGTTTGGAGCCCCTTTTTTTTTTTTTTTGATAGTTTTGTTAAGGTTACCTCAAGCAAAGCTTCACTTAGGCCTAGCACATTTGTCCTTGATCCCATGGTCAAATACATAATGTTGTGCTTAGGATGGTGAAAGCTGTGGCTTTGAGACTCTTGCATTGACCAAACAATCATCATGTGGTCTTTTTGGACCATTGTGTGCTTGAATCATAACTGAGGTCGTTGTGGGCCCTCGACTCGATGTCTTCAGCAATCCCCCAGCATGTGTGGTGAGGAATCGAATTATGAGTCCAAGTTCTGAGTAAATGGTCTAGAACATGCCCTGAATGTTTGTTAATGCGAAATCCTGGGTGAAAATTGACTAGAGAAATGATTATAGGCTCTCCTTGATCCAAATGTTAAGTTGAACAATTCCATAGCCTACCAACGAGATGATCCATAGTTAACCCTTTTGAGCCTTAAGCCTTTTCTTGCGAGAACCAATGCTACAAGCTTATACCCGTCCTAAATGATTACCCTCTCTTGGCACCCAAATCTTCCCTTGAGTAATGGAGAATGTCTAAGTTTGGGGGAAGGATTCATAGTGGTAAAATGTACAAAAGAAAAATAAAAGAAAGGCAATGAAAAGGAAAGAAAAGAAAAAGGCAAAAAGAAAGCCCAATGTGAAAAAAAAAATAAAAAGGGATTCAAAGAAAGACATAAAGTGAAAAAGGTGTGGAAAAATAGAAAAAGGAGAAATGCTTTGAATTGCATAAGAAAGAGTGACAATATGTCTCTCTAACCCCTTGAAAAGAAGTGAAATACTCAAAAGAGTCAAGAGAGTTGTGCCAAAATGAATCAAAAGAAGTGCTTAAGGGAAGATTGAACCCACTTGAATAAAATCATGTCCTACCTTTACCCAAAAGCATTCATAATGACTCCACAAAATCCATATTTGATCTTGAGTTGAAGGGAACCTACATTAGTGGATACTTACATAAGGGGCAAGCATATGGTACCTAGAGTCGGACTTGTGACCTCCTTCATGAGAGAGATGAGTGAAATCCAGTAACCTCAGTTTGTGTGTCAATACTTAAAAGGTGAGGTTTTCTTGGGAAGAGTTGAGGATGTAGGACTTTGGGTTCCATAGTGACCAAAGTAATTGAAAGAAGTTCTTTGATGAAATGTGTCAACCTTTTATGCTCTCGTGTCACACTTGATCCGTGATTTTTCAAAGTTAAATGTGTTAATGATGCATTCGTTTTGAGGGCAATTGTTAGTCCTAATTGATGCTTGTTGAGGTTGCTTTAGGATATTTAGAATTACTTGGAATTTCCTTTAAAGGGGTGGGTCTTATTTTGTTTGCTTGAGAAGAAGCAAAGGTTTAAGTTTGGGGAAGTTGATAAGTTAGAATTTTAACGTGTTTATGCCCCTACTTGCCTATGCTTTGAGTATAAATTGCTACAAAATAGTCCCGAAATGCTCACAAATTGTGCTTGACTGCAGGTTTGATTAACAAAGTGACGAAATGTCAAATATCGACTAAAAAGGAGTGAAACCTGCTCAAGTGTCAAAGATTAAGTAAAGTGAAGAAAAGAGGACCTAGTGCAGACCGCGTGAAAGCAACCGCGGTCGTACTAGGAGATTCAAAGGCATGGCATATTCTGGCTAATAGCAATGCGCTCGCGGTTGGATTCACGTGGTCTGCGTTCAGGCTTCGAGGACGCTTCACTCATTGGTGCAATCCGCGTGAACGAGATTCAGAGAGGTTTTCAAAGAGCCTAGTCAAGCCACGCGGCCCACGATCGTTGCCACGCGGTCTACGCCTGACCCCTTCCGCGGCCGCACTACTCATTTGTGCGGTCCACGTCCTCCAATTTAGAGAGTCGAAAATTGCCAAGTCAAAGAGCCAGTGAGGTCGCGGTTGCTTTTTTGCCGCCTGCAGTGACCCCTCAGGGGTATATTTTTCCATTTTTCTAGCCTAGAATAAATAGAATGTTTTGCCATTTTTAGGTCAAGTTTTACATTCAGAAACGCGGCTGAGCACCTGGGAACGGTATTGTAGCAATTTTTATGTTCTTTCTTTAATAAATAGAATGTTTTACCATTTCTTCTTAGTAAATAATTAATATGTTTAGTTCTTCATCTATTTTTTCTGTTCTTTCTTTAATTATGTGTAGATAAACCCATTAGCTAGGGTTATGGCTCAACTTTAGTGTGGGTAATTACTGGGTGTTGCCATCTAAGGTTAGATTGATATTGGGTGTTTGCTATTTGGGTTGATTTTTATGTTTTTATCTTATAATTGGTGGTTGCAAACATTTATTCAAGCTTGGTGGATTTAACTCTTCTTGAGCAAGAGAATCTATGACCCCAAAATTGACCCAACAAGAAATTGGGATGGACCCATGAGAAATGGTAGTCCCAATTAACGGGTTAAATCTTGAGAGAGTAATCACCCTACTTGAACCCTAATTGCTTGATCTAATAGGCCTATCCAATTGGCCTCAAGAGATTCAATTGGGCAAAATCACTCTCTCTACCGAGAGGTGTGAAAGTGGGCACAACTGTGCAACGGTTATAGCATAAGCCCCAAATATATCAATCTATCCTTAGTAGTTTCTACCTGTTAATTAACCACCTACGAGATGTCACGGCCCTAGTGCCTTTCTTCTTATTAGAAATAACTTAGCAATATTCTCTCAGCATAATTTAGCTTTAATCCTTAGTTTTATAATAGTATTTATAAATACAAAAACCAAAGAATGTTTGAAGTGAAATTAGAAATAAAAACACATCTCTGGGCTAGACAGAAAATATAACTCCACTACTAGCTCCCTGTGAAAATTCGATCTCGACCACTATTCGGGTAAAAGCTATTGAGACCCACTCTTCCTACCTTTGTGTAGCGTTGGATTGGCAGCGATCAGCTGGATAGGCTGCCGTGAAATAGATAGAATACAACATGTAATGCCAACTTATACTTAAGATATATGGGCCTCTAAGACCAAAATGACCACTTGAACACTGAATATAGGCCGCCAATACCATACAATCTTTTACGTACATGACAATTGTTTACAAGCCTCTAAGAATACATTAATTTTCATAAAGGTCGGGACAGAGTCCCGCCATACCAAACAATACACATCTAACTTATACTAACCAAACAAGAGCTGATAGCCTACTTGGAGAGCTCTCGACCTGCCTATCGGGACATGCGGGCATGAAAGACAGCGTCCCCAGGAAAAAAAGATTTCAGTATGAATTATGTATTGAGTATGTAAGGCATACAAATAAATACATAGCAGACATGAAGGAAATATATAGTAGATGACTCTACCTGTAAGTTTGAATAACTTTATAAATTATGAAATAATTATAGTATCATGCATGCGTATGAATGTTATTTCGTGTATAGGTACGTGTTTCTTAAAATCATTAGCCTCTAAGGGGCATCCCATTATATCATCTTGGCCACTATGGGCAAAATCATCAACATATATCAGTTGATCAGGTGGTGGTGCGTATATAACGCCATAACCTTTCACATACTCCATATATATATATATATATATATATATATATATCGCCATCTGATCATGGGTCAATGTACATGAATGCAATGCATGAAAAGTACATTAATAAAATCATTCGAAATGTTACAAGACCATTTTGCCTTTGAGTAATATTATAAGCAAAAGATTTTCAACTTTCATATTTTTTCCGAGACTCATGAACATATGATAGAATAATATGATTCGTGGGGAATAAGGCATCCCTAGTATTTCTATGAATAGAGTCATTTATGAAAATTAAGTATTTTTCTCGTTTCATTTGTGTCGTATAGATCATTGCCAAAAAGAAATGATAGATAGCCTTAACATACCTTAGCCAATTCTCTTGACCACCCCTCTAACATACGTTATTTTCAACCAAAATGTAATGGCGGATCGAAGTAGAAGAGAATGGGTATGATATTCTTAAGAAAGGTTACACCGTACTTCCATAGAATCGCAAAATCCTGCTGCTATAATGATAAATAGTTTCATATGAATATTTGACGAAGGATTCATGTTACCTTCGTAACACTATATTCCTGAAGATCTATTTGAAGTCTTGAAATCTCATTTTATCCAAAATGGAGAGGGTGATCTATGTCTTTGAGACATAATAGTCTCTTTTTCCTGATTGGTATATGATTCATATTAAAGACTTTGTCCAATTCTCAATTGTTTCCATATTTCTATTTAACTTAAATAGTCATACATGGGGATTTGGGGTTGTTTCCACGTGGGGAAGTTGATCTTATCCAAATATATCTTCGATTAATTAGGTAATATCTCGTTACCCGGTAATTAATCAATGACTCGCAAAATTGAGAATTATTCCTACTTACTTAAAATATTATTCACTTTTAACATACCTTATACACCTTACTATTATGGTCATGTGTTACCTCGTATGGTGCTAGTCCATAAATACCGAATATTTTAGCTCGAGCCATATTTTATCCCAACATGCCAAACTTGGACGAAAATTTATTTTCTTTGACTTGCTTCCCCTATCACCTTTACGAATTTACTTATTACTTGTTTAAAATAGCATAATCCTTATAATCTCCAAATAATATTTTCTTTGGATTGATGTCAATTACCTTACGACAAATTCAACATACAACACTACAGGGTGCAATATCGTCATAATGTAGTATATGGGATATGACATCTCACTTTTGAGCTCTCATTAATTTATTTATAGCATATTTTAATATACAAAAATATGGGGTGCAACAAGTTAGCATGAAGTTGAGTGGGTAAAATGGGAAGTCGGGTGATTGTGGTGACATAGAGTAGTGGCTCTGGTAATGGAGTGGGGATGTGGGTGGATATAGTGGTGATAGCAGTGTCATGTATTAGTGGTTTTGGAGGGCTGATGGTGGATGCATTGCCAATAGGTATTGGTTGTAGTGATTGATTCCCATCGTCATCCCTTTCGTAACTATTTGTGATATGTCCGTCAGATTTTAATCATGACTATCACATCTTAATTCTCGATTTCCATCGTAAATGTTAGTGTGCGGTCCTAGAGACTCGTTTTGAGCCAAGATTGTGGGTGGGATTGCTTGGGGGAATTGGGAGATGTAGATGGGTGTTGGTTGTGGAGTTTGGTTCGAAGGCTGCATGGTGAGGGTGTTGAGGATAATTGGGTGTTGTAGTAGATTGGTGTTTGTGAATGAGGTTGTTTTATAATACTGGAAGTAGGGGTGTTCATCAGGCGGATTGGGCGGCTTTTACTCTTAACGGTTTGGCTTAACGGTTATCAGCTTTTAAATGTATTCATCCGTTAGCCACCCGATAAGATATCGGGCAGATTGGTATCGGGTTAGCTCTTATCGGGCGGTTACCGAGCGGTTTATCGGTTTAATACCTATGGGGTTATCGAAAAGCTTATACCGAATTACAATACTTGTGCAATACTAAAAGTCTAAAAAGCAGAGGACAATTGCAAATTGTACACATTTTTTTGGCCGGGGTATTTCTATGTTAACATTCAGATTTCTGATGTTCAACACGAAATACTCCTTTGTTAAGCAAGTATTTTGATTTTTTGTAAGTTATGATAACATCCTCTGATCCTGGGAGTTAAACAGTGTTGTCTAATTACTTTTAGTGACTTGCATTAGAGATTGTATGTGTTAATAATAGGAGAAATGTAAGTACTTGTAGTCCCCCTCTTCTGTTGTATTCAAATAGTAGCCACATTATCAATTAACTAGTAGGGATTAAAGGGTTATCTGATGCACGATTCAGTCCAACTTTTAGTTTTTTATATTTAATATATATAATTATATAAGTAAAAATAAATTTTATATATATATATATATATATATAATATATATATATATATATATATATATATATATATATATATATATATATATTCTTAACAGGTTAACGGATTATCCGTTAAGAAAATTGAATAATCCGCCCCCAAACCGATAAGCCATTAAAAAAAATTCAATCCGTTATTCGTCCGTTAAGCCGTTAAGCCGTTACCAATAAGCCATTAAGCTTCGGTTCGGTTCGGTTTTCGGTTTCGGATCGGTTTTGAACACCCCTAACTGGAAGTTTAATGGGGTTGTGTTCATGGTGGTTTTTAAGATTTGTGGTATTGTTGCTTGTAGTAGTAGCAATAAGCAAGCTAATTAATGATGGCGAGGCAGTGGCGTGCATAAGTTAACAAGCTGATTTGTGTGGTTGACTTGATATGGGTTGGGGTTGGTTATTTAATGTGGAAAGGGCACGTGACTGGTCTATGGGTATAGGGTTTGAGTGTGCATGGGCTTGTGTGCTATGAGTATTTGGGTTCATCAAATTTGTAGATGGAGATGGGCCAGATTCGTTGGGTAATGTGGAGTACATTTTTTTTCTTGTATTTTTGAGAGGGATAGTTTGTGAGAAAATGGTTGGTGCAATTGATGAGATGTTATGTGGATAGTAATCAGTAAGTTGTTCAGCCACATGTTTTTTATTTAATGTAGTACTAGGTGGTTTTAGCGTTGACTTAGAGTTGCTAGTGGGAATATATGATTAGGCCCTTTGTTCTCCCATCTGTTGGGCTTGTGTAACTGGGCTAGTAACTAGGGATTGAACTAGCCCATAATGTAGTAAGAAGTGTGATGGGTTTGAGAGAGGTGAGGTTTGAACGAACATGTCATTGTCTTTAGGTTTTGTGAATAGGTTGATGGTAGAATTGTTAAAAAGTTAAAAGGTTAGTGTAGTCTTTTACTAGTACTTTTGGAGTAGCAAGCACTGCACGGGGCCTCTCTGATGCCTACACTTCCCTTGAGGGAAGGGGGGAGAGGATGATTGCTAGGTCCGCTTACAACAAAGCCACATATCTAATAGAACAAGTCAAGCTAGAAGGAAAGCACTTTTAGATCGGTCGTGAACCAGAAAGAATGAGCCGCTTCAATACCAAAAGGAAGAAATAAGCACTTGCTTGCTGGTACAACAACTCCAGCAAGAAGGATTAGCCGATTAGAAAAGGGTACTACAAGCGGAACCCCATTTTCGGGTGGTTGCCCACACCCTAGGCAGAGTTAGTGAGCCGTGTAATAGGTGACCATTTCGCGCGGTTCGGGGGCAAAGTAGATGCTCCTAGGGAATTTGCGAGGTGTGTGTAATGTATCGGCGTGGCATTTGTGTATGTCCTCTTTTAATGGGGATTTTTCTCATACGTCATTGGGGGAATTGGACCGTTTGCCACTCGCCTGGCTCTGGCTTTGTTTCTGTTAAGGTTGGCTGATGAGACGTGCTAGCAGTTTCATCGTGATGGTTGGTGATGGGTGTAATTACTGATGTTTGGGTAGGTGATGGGCTGATTGAGGTAGGATACGTACATAGATTTATGGTATGGCCAAGTCTTCCACATAGTGTATGTAGCATTTGAGTCATTCGTAGAGAATTTTTTGGTGGTGAATCCCAATATAAACATGAGTTTTGAGAGATTTTCTAGTGGCACTTCAATGCAAATACACGCGTATTTGCTCCCACTCTGTGGAGTATGTAAAAATCATAGAATTCTATAGATAGTTCGGGGAGTCGGATCCATATGGCAGCGTAGGTTAGTTGAGTAGTTGAGGCGATGAATTTGGGTTCCCATTTGCGAGCGTAAAGGAAATGATTAAAGATAAACCAAGATTCTTCATGTAGGGCCTTAGTCATGTTTCTTATTTTTGAAATTTGGTAAGGAAGAAATCTGAGCATGGAAATAAGGGGAGGATCTTTAGTAGGTTACCATAAGATTTTGAGTTTTGTACATAAGATTTGGTGTCCCACCTTACGTCTAAAAACTTTGATTATTACAGAATATTTCTAAGGGGAGTAAAGACGACTTTTGTCCGAAGTGGAGAGTGGGATAAAAGTATCTGAATCAATGTCATTTATCATCTCATAAGACAAATCTATGTTGGAGTGATGTGTTTGTCAATTATGTGGTATACGGTAAAAATGGTTATTTTGCAGTACAATTTGTTTGAATGATTGGGGAAATTGTTGTAGATTTGGAATGTTGGGAGGCGGGAGCGTCAATATGCATGGAACTTAAATCAGGGGGTTCAGATGGTTTGTTATCTGGATGTGTCATTGTTGATGGTGGAATGGTGGTTGATATGTCTCAATAAGAGAATGTTAAATAACAAAATTGTTCGTATGCCAAAACCTATTTCTAGGTTTTTCATAAAAGGTTTAGATTTAAATTAGAAATTACAATTTATCTAGTTTAAAACTAAAAATGCACATTCAAGAATATACACATCTTTTTATTTTAATGCAATACATTAAACAAATCATAAATACAAAGTAATGAGAGATTATTAATTTCAATATTACAAACACAATATTATAGATCACAACATTATTATTTTTGCTAACTATACCTTATTTCCTCTGTCAATGTGTGACCTAACATTTTTACATGCCTAAAATTTATATTTAGTGTACGAACAATGTAAATTGAGGATTTGAGTCATACAATATGGTAATTGAAAATATTATTAATCCTCCTTATCTAGGTGGTGAGCTAAAAAGAATATATATATATATATATATATATATATATATATATATATATATATATATATTTATTTATTTATTTATTCTTTTTAGCTCACCAATTGAAATCAACAATAAAAAAAACCAACTTCCAAGGAGGACTCTTTAACTTGGCAAAATTCAAAAGATAGGATTTGTTCAAGAAGATAATGGTACATTTAACATAAAATAGCACATCAAAAATGACAAAAATTGTTGTGAACCAAGTAATAGGGTCAGGTTAATTTTGGATCCAGGTTAAGTATTTGACGCAAAGGCACCTCTATTAAAAAGGGAAATGGTCGGTTATTTTGGGGGTATGCGAATATTGTTGAGAAAAATACCATGAGTCCTCTCACTCCTAATTCCTGAGTCTAGCTTCTCATCCCTTTCTATCTGTGTATCTTCTCATATATTCACAACTATATTAATTTTAGTATATTCATTGTCAGCCTTCAATTTGAGTTTGGTTTGGTTACTAGTAATTGTAATAGACCTTTATTTTTTTTTGTCAATATACTTTAAGATTGTAGTATTGTTACATTGGCAATTTCATCCATCGAATTCCAATGACGGTATTAGATCAATTCAGCAGTGGCTGCAATGCAGAGAGCCGGCCTTTTTGGGCAGAACGATATTTCACTTACCTTAGCTTCGCCAAGAAGAATTGGTTACCCCGCCCTTCCTTTTACCTTGATGGTGAAGCCCATACCTGATTCAACTAGTTGTTTTGGAACAATCAATTTTTCAATTAGAAACATTTCAACGCTAAATTTGATCAACATTATTTAACAACAACCCACTGCAAATCTGGTAAGGAGTCTAACTTATTCCTCACAGGTTAGTTTTAACTACGTCAATTCTATCCCTGCAGTTTTCACAATTAGTTCTAGTGTCTCCCTTTCCTGATCTGCGACATTTTTCATCTATGTTTGAATCTGCTGATAAAACTGAAAACTCAAAGGAGGACAATATATTCGATGAATTGCTAGAAAATTATTAACATGTAGATACCTTGGCATCGATTAGGGGAAGTAATACTAAGACTCAAACTCTTGAAGACATAGAAACACCTCAAGTTAGGCATGCAAAATCAGTAGCGGTGGCGGATATGGTGCATGAACCTTCTTCCATTATTGAAGAGCAAGTGTTCAACTAAATGCCACATAATTGCGGCTCCAGGATACTCGCTAATGAATTTGACTTGGAAGATGGTGAATCAAAGGTAAACAAGGTGCTTGATGAAAATCCGTAATAAACTATTGACAAGAATTATGTCTCTTGAATTGATGTGGCAACCAATTTTCTGGTACCTTTTACTAGCGGAGAGGATGTAGTGCCAAAAAGATTGCGATTATCCATTTGAAAATGTCATATCGCTTCACATTTACAGGAGTCCTGAATGTGGAAATTTTTTTATAAGAAGTTCATGATCTCTAATGAGGTCTTAAATATCGAGCGTTATGTTCTTGACAAGATTTGGTTTGTTGGTTATGAAAAACCAGCCTGGGATGAAAAGTTCACGTTAATAATTAAGAAAGCATCACTATGTGATTTCGACTTGTAGTTTTGAGTTTCATATTACTAAATGACTATTCCACTTTACCTTATGGTAATACGATGATAATCTTGACGAACAATAAACTTTCATTGTTTGATACAGTTATCTTTGAATCATATCTGCTTTCTATCCATAGCAGTGAGTTGGAGGTCTCACCTTTTAGTGCGGTTAGGCTTGCTTATCCATTTCCTTAGGGTGTGTTAGGGTTTGTAGTAACCCTAGTTGAACAAATTGTTGGATCAAATGTACGGCCCCACAACACTTTATGAGTTCTTAATTTCTGCTGCCAAAGACCATCATCACAGGTTATGGACCTTATTAAACCAGATTCGTTAACAGTTTCCCTTTTTCGTTTGTTACACCCTTAGGCAGACTTTCCTTTCTAGCTTGCTATCCCTATAGTATTGTCTTCAGAAATGGATAGCTCAGTCTGACTCCATTTATTTGTACTTCAAAGATGACCCTTCATGTTTCTCAACAGTTTCAGCGAATGCCTTTTCCATAGATTGTTGAGTAGTCATAGATTGTTGTACTAAAGAACCAGGTTCCTTGAAAGCATCTTTGTCTACTTAGCTTGTTGACACACTCTTGATGAAATCTTTTGGATGCATTTTCCTATTTTTCCTTGTCTTGACACTCCTCTTATTTTTCTAAAACGAGGACTCAGAGCTCTCTTGATGTAATGACATGATAGTGAGTGATTTGGAGAAAGACTCTAAAAGCTTGGATGAATGGAAGGTACATGAGTGAGCTTGCATGGAAGAGAAATGGGTTCATCAGAAAGCTTTTCTGGGAATATTGTATGAACCAAGGACTCAAGAAGTTCTACAATTCTTGCATTGTCTAGAAGTGAAATCTCTTCCCCCTGATACTCAGATAAGAGATGCGCTCCTTCACTCAACAGACTTTCAGCAGCTATTGTCATGATGTTATGAGTTGCTTCTTTTTCAGGTGGCTCCTTGAGAGTCACTGAGTCCAATATGGAGGAATTTATATATTGGTCAGGATCATCCTCATGGACTTCTGAAGCCTGAGGAGTAAAGCATTCTATATGTTCTTTGAAGAGATCATAGGATTGACTGGACATAGGGTTCTCAAAAATAATGGTAAATAGGGTTTAACAGAAATGGGACAATAGTAGGAGTGGAGGAGAAACCAAGAGTATGTAAGGTACTAGAAGGCATGAAACAGTGACACTATGGGTTGATTTGAAGGAAAACGCCGAAGTGGGAGTGGTGCTAGAAGTGATAGACTGATGTCACACCTCTTTTTTCACACACCCCCAAAATGAGTATAAAGGGAGTTTTTTCCAACTTAAAGTGACATTCGAAACAGTATTGTTTAATTATTAAAATTTAGAGTTGCCACTTGGGATAATTTTATGTTGTCCGAAATAACCAGTTCAAATACCGAGTCGAGGAAAAGATTGACCCTATTTTAGAGTCTACGAACCTAGAAATTCAGGTAAGGAATTTTGTTAACCCGGGAGAAGATGTTAGACATTCCCGAGTTCCGTGGTTCTAGCACAGTCGCTCAACTGTTATAATTGGCCTATTGTCTGATTTTAATACATGTTTTATCCTATGGTGCAATATTGACTTTATAAACGCTTTTATTTAATTATTTTTAGGAAGATTTCAACGTTATTAAAATACCTCTTGAACTATGTCACATAAATGCACCCACGGTCCACGACATATTTTATCGAACGTTGTTGAGATTTAGATTTGAGTCACATAAATGCACACCGGAGTTTAGGAAGATAATTTAAATTACGCACCTAAAGCAACTATACATTTTTAAGTTTGCGAGGTCCACGAAAAATTCGCTAATGGCACACCGCGATTTCTAAAGGATCCCAAATTAATCATCTGAGGGCCATGGGTTATCTATTTTTGTTTATGGAACAACTCGAGTCTATTTATTAAAGAGGTCTTGATCTAATACTAAAGGTTCATAAATTGTATGTTTTGTTGATATGGCGCACCTCAGGCTAAACTAATTATACCCATTAGGAAAATGCAAAGTTCTTGCTTAATCTAATTCTAAAATTAATCTTGAAATTTAATCTAGGACCTAATCATAATCATATGACGAGGCAGTTGAAAAATTGATTACCCAAAATAAAAACAAGTTAAGTACAATAAACTGGATGCACAAATAGTGCATTGCATTGGGGTCGAAGGCAAGCTCGTCTCTCAAAGCAAGAATCAATCACTCACCAACAAGAAGGCATATTTGTCCCTTTGGGCCTGACATTGAGCCCCAAACATGGCAAACCATACAAAAGCGAATTAATTTCTGATCCTAATAATTAACTAGCAGACATCAATTAAATAGATAACCCATACACAAAATGTGATAGTGAAACTGAAATTAGAAATTGATTTAACAAAAGACTCAATACATGATTTATTTAATTAAACTTATATTTATGACATTAAAACTAAAACCTGAAATTAATTTAACAAAAAACATCCTATTTGAGATCAAAAGTCTCGAACATCAAATTGATTTAACAAGAGCCAACACCTATATTACTCAAGATTCCCCTATTATACCAACTTCCATATAAATTCAGTGTTATTCGACCAAGACCTTGGTTCATTTGAAGAAACAACTAACTGGTAAATGCAACTAACAAATCTGAGCCTATGAAATGACCATTAAAATCATTTTAAACTATTTGAATCAAATACATACTTGATTGCAACCCTTCATGAAAACTACTAAGCTATTCTTATACAAATACACCATATAATTGGAGAAGAACCCATAAATTCCTTTTCGAAAAATATCCAGATATTACCAACATTCTCCATGAATTTTCATACATATTCAGCAATCAAAACATGAACCATAAAATATGTATTATTACATTCTTCTACATTCAAAGCAAATAAAGGATAAAGAAAGAGGAGAAGTGAAAGAAACTAAGTAGCTTCAACAGAATAAGAAAGGCAGACTTCAAGTTCAAACATTCTTTATTGATTTTAGTAGAAACAAACATCTTCCACACACTCAAACACAAATTATCAGTTTAGGTTCGAAGGGGTACCTGAATAGCAAAAAAAAAAAAGGAATAACCCGAGTTTAGGAAGCATAACAGCAGCAGATCAACAGCAGCACAAACAACAAGAATTCATGTTGGAACCTAGAAATAGCAAGGTTTTTGAAATTCTTTTGAAAGAAACCCAGAAATTTGAACTAGACTGTCAATGGAACAGCACCCTGGCCCCTTCTTCTTTGGTTTCTTATCTTATAACACTATCAATATGTATGTATTCTATGTTCTAGGTGCAGAAGATAAATGTTCAAGGATATTTCTCAGCCGTTTCTGATTTTCGAGAATGTTATCTCTTATTTTTTCTGAATTGAATACCAAGTCATGGTGCCTTTATAGGCAAGGCATTATGGCAGCCTCAAAGAATTCAATTTTGCACTTACAACCTTTTGATATTTTCATTTTAGCTTAGATACCATTAGTTTAATTTTCAGAATTTCAATTTAGTCCCTACCCCCCAGCTTCCTCAATCTGTTACAAAGATATTTCCTAAGCAAATTACCCAAAATACCCCTCTAAACCTTGTTATTTACCCCCCCCCCCGAAATCAGACCAGGTGGGTCAAAATTGACTTAATTCAAAGTCTCACAAGTCTGTAATTCCCAATTAATTCCCCTTTGGGGCTTTTGATTCTTCCAGAGCCCTATTCATAATTGAAGGCTCAGAAACCTTACCATTCTACTTACAAAGTCCCAAGGACTCGAGCAATTTTGGGTTCAAAGCAAAACTCTGAAACACATTAAATCAAAAACAGAAAACGAATACTAATTGAATAAATTTTAAGACTAAACATGCAAACTGGCGATTTAAAAGCAATGAAAGAAAAGGAAGAAAAAAATTAGGAAAAAAGAAATAAAAAATAAGAAAAAGATGAGGAGGAACAAAACTAAATATCAAGAAAAAATAAAGAAAAGAACAATACATAAAAACGATTTTGATCCAGCAAACAAGGAAGAAGAAACTTCAAATCTTCAAGTCTTTTGCCGCTTTTGATATTAATCGTGTGTTATTAATAATAACACACAAATACTGTCAAAATAAGCCTAAATCTTCAAGAAATATCATATCAGGGGCTTTAGGGGATTTTAGGGTTCATCCCTTTGATTTGAAATCTGACAGAATCTATAAGGGTTCGAAGAATATGGAGTAGAGATTGCCGAAAAGGAGTTAATGATGACTATGTGGTATTATTTTTGGGTATTTTTGGGTTGATCTAAGATGGGTTTGCCGGCTGCTACAGAGAAAGGTAGGGCCGGCGTCTCTAGGATTTTCATATATGAGATGGGTTTGAGAGATGATATGGGGGGGGGGGGAGGTGGGTGGATTCAGACAGTTAAATATTATTAACACCTAACTTCGCGATTATTGGATCAAAGAAAGTTAACGGCTGAGATATACTCAATGCAAAACGGGGTCGTTTGGATTATAAGGGACGGACCGGGTATTGGAAGCGGGTTTGGGCAATTTTTAATGGGTATCGGGAAAAAATAATTTGGGTATGTGTAAATTCAATTAAAACAACCTAAATTAACAACCTTCTTTCAATTCCCTTTTCCTTTTCTTTTCAATTCAATTTTTCCAAAAATTCTTTTCTTCCTTTTCAAATTTAAAATTGAAACCTAAGTTAAATCCTATTCAAATATTAACTCTAAATAATAAAAATCACAATTAATTAAAAACCAAACTAAAGGAAGAACTACCAAAAATTAAAACTAAAATTAAAAAGTACAAAAGAAGTTATTTTTAGTGATTTTTCCATTTTGTAAAGCAACTAAATTATTAATTAATTTTTAAAATTCAAAATTAAATCCTAAATGCAGATACAACATATTTTTGTATTTTTATAAATTAAATAAAATCAACATGCCGCAGACAAAAAGCAAGCAATTGATGGAAAATGCTACAAAAATTTACGAAATTGCCAATAATGGAAAAAATTTATTTTTCTTGAATTTATGGGAGTAATTCATAAAAGGCAAAAATCACGTGCTCGCAACTGAGACGATTTTTCGATCGTCATTAGTTGAGCACTTGGCAGACGAGTAGATAATAGAAAGAGAGAGATGAAAAGAAAATCCTAGGTATACAACGAAGATGAATGTTCGTGGCTTGTTGTGAGAAGGAAAGAAAGTTTTATTGGAAGATGGGCTAATGATGAGTGGAGAAAGAAACAGGTTCTGAATAGTCGTGAAAACGACGGTAGGTTTGTGGGGAAGTGTTACCGTGCAAGAGAGATAAATGGATTTGATGGACAAGACATGACACACAGACATTATAAAGGCGGATGATGTGGCAATTGAGTCACAGAATATTCATATGATTTTTTTTTGTTTAGAAAAGGCATGCAAAATTAAGCACATTACTAATACCTTGGAGTACAGGAACCTGATGCCAGAATATTTTTTGGAAAGGGTTTTAGCAGCTTCTTTCTCGCGGTTCACACCTGTACCTTTAGTTTCTATAATCGCCATGCGTGTTTACCTACAACTGTATTGATGTGAGTTAGACTTGGTTAGAAAATACTTTAGCTATTTTTACCTGATGGTGTCTTAAATTCCAACTAAAGGATGATCAGATTCTTCATCAGACTCTTATGACCCCATGTTCATCTTGATTGATCTAGGATATTACCTACTTCGAGGCTTTAATGAAAATCTTTGCAGGTTGATTTTCCGTTCCGCAATGCTTTCCACATATCAATTCTTTCTTCAAGTTGTTCATCAGGAGATGATCTCTCAAGGGATGAGACATGAACCATGATAAGTGAACCTTTGTTGGAGACCTTGAGGCCTTGTTTTGTGGGTTGTTCTCCATAAGGATTCCTTCACTCTATTTGTATTACGCTTCCTAATCTAATATTTCCTATTGTCATGAACAAGGCATTTTCTTCTAATTGGTGGTTCCTGGTAAGTTTTGATTTAGGAGAGACCTAGTAAATCACATGTTCTCAAGGTAGAGAGTAGTATTCATTCCCTTTACCCAAATAGTTTTGGTGATTCCATAGGCAATGAGCACCATCCATGCAGTAGTTTCTAGTTTCGTTCTTTCCTTCATCTATGCCATTTTGCTGTAGAGTCCTTGGTGTTGAGAAATTGTGTGTGCTCGCTTCTCCCACTCCTCTATCATTTTTGTGAATTCATGTTCAAGTGACACTTGAGTTTGGCAGAACGCTGACCTGGTCTCAAACCAATCCTTCATGCCATGTTTGCGACTTCACTCATCTCATACCTCCAGTTTGTGGAGATTAATGACTAACACGAGTGACTGTTCTTGTTTCCTTCATTCACTGAGACTATTTGTTATCAGATTAGTGATTGCATCTTTTTAGGCCATCCACATAGTGCTCGTTTCCACTAGAGTGCCAAAGGAACCCTTCTCCCTTTTCATTCACCGAGAATGTACCTTTTACTTTCTCCTCAAGGATACATTCCCTTCCATCAGGGCCATTAGTGAGAAGCAATTCATGATGTTTTCAGTTGCATGCTTTAGGCATCCACTGTACATAGTCGATCGCAGTCTGCTTCTTCTCACTTCTCCCTACACCTACACATTAATGGTTAGATTTAGGAACCCAAGCTAGTTTAGGTCCCTTATTACTAAAAAAATATGAATGAGGGATTCCTAGTCCACGCAGGCAGCATCCGCTTTTTACGAGTGGTACCTGGTCTTTAGTAGTCACTCCATCAGTGAACGCTTTGTTCTTCTGAGCAGACTGAACCCGGGCCTAACAATTTTCTTTAAAATTCCCATTGTTTCCGCAATGGGTACATAACTAATTATCAGGTACAGGACATACTTGATGTGTGGGTTGTAGGGAGTTTTCTCCCTTTGGAACCCGATGCCCTACTTGTTCCCACTATTGTTGAGATATATGGCAGTAACAACATCTAAGGACCATGTCCACTTCAAGGATTTCTCAAGATTATTTCTTACCTTATTCAACTCAGCTTGGAGTTGCTGATTCCTCTCAAGCTCACTGCTAATGCTGGTTTTTACAACAGTTAACTCCTTTTCCAGCAAGATGTGCGACTCACTGGCTACTTCATTCCCTTTCCCAAGGCTTACATTCATATGTTCTCTATTGAGTCCCTTCATGATTTCCTCTAGATCAGCGCATATCACTAGTAGGTCATCCCTTTCCTCTTCAATAGAAGCAATTTTTTCTTCTAAAATGTGTTTCTTATTGCTAAGACCTTCTATTATTTCTTTTAGATCAACAACTACTACCATCAGATCATCTCTCTCGTTCTCCACGCTAGTTGTTTTTTCATTCAGGTCCTTCTTCTCTTGTTCAAGATTAGATATGGTCTCATTTAAGTCCACTACACAGACCACTAGATCATCTCTGGATTGTTCGGCTTCTCCTAATTCTATGTTCAGGATCTCCTTATCATTTACAAGGCTATAATACGTATCAATTAGGACATTTAATAAAGACCTTAGTTTCTTAGAAGAGTAAGATTTCAGACTTCTCTAAACATCCCTGAAGTTTACGTCGTCGTCTTCGTCTTCTTCTTCATCATAATCTGAATGAGCCATCAACGCGAACAGTGAATCGTACTTCATTACTTCAGTTTCCACTACCATCATGGAACTATTTTCTGCATCTGATTCCCTTTTGGATTCTCTTGAGGAGTATCCCATGCAGTAAGAACCTGCTTAACAATATTGTGAGCAGCACATTGTCGATTGCATTTTTTCTCTGGAACCAGGTTCCTTTTTCCTGCTTTGTCAGGATTTTGCATGTACTACTCATGTTTCGCGAGTGGTCAATATTTGATAAAATACCCTGACTTTCCATATCCATGACAGAGATTGTTGTTCCTTGTTTTACTTGCTGCCCCACTTTGGTATGCCAGTATTTCTTCGAACCATTTTTTAAATCTATTAGTAAGATAGGCCATGTCCATCACTTGAATCACTCATTTCAACCTTGAGCACCAGGTTCTTTTCCTTCTTAGGCTCTATTCTTTCATTGTCTTTCCTTCTTTTCATCTCGTATATTTTCAGATTACCAATCAACTCATCCATTGTCAGAGTTTGTAGCTATTTAGCTTATGTGATGGCATTTACCTTACTTTCCCAAGACCCAGGTAGAATACTGAGAATTTTCTTTACAAGCTTGATCCTGGGAATAACATCTCCAAGTGAGTGAAACTCATTTATGGTGGAGGTGAATATGGTGTGCACATCTTCTATGGATTCATCATCCTTCATCCCGAAGAGCTCGTATTCAGTGGTGAGCATGTCGATCTTAGATTGCTTGACTTGGGTGGTTTCTTCGTGTGCAGTTTATAAGGCTTCCTATATTTCTTTGGCAGTATCAGAAGCTGATACCCTGTTGTACTCATCAGGTCCTATGCCACACATCAAGATTTTCTTGGCAAGATAGTTCTTTTATACAACTTCTTTTGTCAATGTCGATTCTCTTCTCCCTGTGGGAACCAATGGTCATGTTTCTTCAAGTTTTTCCATGGGAACATGTGGACCATCACAAATGATGTCCAATAACTTTGAGTATTCTGCCATAGTGAAATCATGCATCGCGGTCTTCCATCAGCCGTAGTATTGACCATTGAATATGAGAGGTTTATAGGTTGATTGTCCTTTTTCAAAGCTTGGTGAAGCAGTCATTGAGGGTTCCTCCTAGGCGTTAGCCTGATAGGAGAAACCTGCTATGATACTAATTGATAACTTATACGAGTCCACCAAACTATAGAGCACCTCGTCCTTTATGCGATAATACGTAGAATGCAGTGACAACTGTATGTAAAGAAGGCCAAAGATTTTCTACGTGGAAAAATCCCACACAAGAGGATCAAAAACCACGACCTACACCTGTAGGCTTTTAACTTAACTAATTTGTAATCTACCTATTACAAGCCACTCTGCAAACACCCAATTACAAAGACTTCAAACTAACTTGTGATGCACTACCACAAGCCACTCTATAACTCCCATAGTTATAGAGGATTTAGCTTATGACTATTCCTAGTCACAATATAAACTCTAAAGTTTACGAATTTGGTTTGTTCCTAAGACAGTGCTTCAAAGAAAGCAAACTAGGAATTACAATGTAGAGCAATTAACAAGATTACAACTCAAACATATACGCACATAAGACTTAGTTAGAAATTGATCTTTAGTGGAGTTGTCTTCTTGTTCTTGACACACCAGTGACTTCAATGCAGGATGAATGTTTTTTTCTTCTTGAGGGAATATCACCGAATGCATAAGTGATGGTGTGTCTTGAACAAGGTTGTTTTATCATAAAAGATATCACAATAGATAGTGATATCAACTCTTGGTGTACTTCTTCCCAGTGAAAAGTGACAGCTGCGCCGTATGCACAACCACTTATGGGCAGTTGCGTTTCAGCTGGATAATGGACTTTGTACTTATGTCAGGACACACCAACGGACCAGGTTCTAGTTGTGTTCCTCTTTTGTAATAGTCGCCAAATGGTCACTTTCTTCTGCTGCGATCCAGCTATGCACTTGACCTGTACTTCTGTCAGAGAACCCCAAGGGAGCAAGTCCCTATTGTGTTTCTCTTCATATTGAATGCGCACAGTCAATGACTTGTTCCTTTGTCGGAGAAACCTAAAGGGCCAAGATCATCAGGTCCCTATTGTGTTCCTCCATGCTGATGTTCAGGCTTCGAGTAGTTCACGTAAGATATGTATCCTGTGGGACAAGGTTCTCTATCTGGTTCTTCATAACAAGTTTGTTAGATCATCAAAATATAAGAAGTATAAGGCTAAGATATTAAAAACCCATCAGTAGTAGTATTGGTTGTACCTATAATTTTGAGTTATTATCTCGATCCAAACTACTAATTGCACCAATTGTTGCTATTATTGATTCCCTTAAAGCTGCTAATTGGAATGATGTGTATATTGCAATTGTTTTTTGGTTCCTTTGCCAGCCGGGGAATTTACATGGCGGCATACTATGGATTCCTTGTTCATTATTGCCACTATCAGAAAGGTATTGCTATGTTTAATTCAAAGGAGTGACCATGGAGATAAGAATGACACATTTATTATACAACTTCTGCGCCTATTTTTCATACCAACTTATCATAGGGGAATAATTCCAACATATATATAGAAACATACATATAGAAGTTGCTGATTATAAAATACAGATAAGTCCTTCAAATATTCTTCGTGGCCAAGACGCTTGGATTATTTCAAAGGGAATATGGCCATTCACTTGTAGTGAAAGTGGTACTAAATGTATTTCATCGATTTGGGTAGATTACTGCTACTGTATATTATGCAAGTCCTATTTTTTATTTAATTGATATTTCCGGAAGGATTGCATCAATTTCTATGATGATTGTAGAAAAAATGGTTCGCCCCTTGTTAGAGACATAAGGGTACTTTAAAAATACCTAAACACGCAACAATTTTCTGGGGGGGGGGGGGTCATATTTGCAAGATAGCAAGTATGATGATTTCACTAAATTTAAATATTTGAATGGGGGCTATTGAGATGCAGGAGCTGCGCTACATCTCAGCTTTTCTCCAACACTTGTTCTCTGATCCCTATGTCAAGTTGGAGTGTTATTGAGTATGGTCCAAACTATGAAGCTACCGTGGAGCTCAATCATGTCACCAATATTATGATAGCAGCCCTATTATACTATTCTTTCTTCTATTGTTGTGGCCTATGGATCTTTCAGAGAAACACAAGAATTTTATCATCACAACCATGTCAAACACGAACTAGACGTTACCAACTAAACAATTTCTATTTTACTGAGTTCATGCTTTTTTGGAGGTGTGTTAATGGAACGTTTGTATTGGTTTCTCATTTAGCTTGCTGCTAATTGATTCTAAAATATGGCAAGCAAGGTCATATAAATACGCAGAGCATGTCAAGTTAATATATGTGTTACTATCTACTAAGAGCAGGTCAAGTTAGTATATGTGTTTCTCATTTAATTTGCTGCTAATTGATTCTAAAATATGGCAAGCAAGGTCATATGAATATGCATGTCAAGTTAATATATGTGTTACTATCTACTAAGAGCCACAATGACCAAAAATTTGATTGGCTCATAAAGGGCGCATTAGATTTACATAACTTGGTCTAGCCACAAAGCATACCTTGGTTTTGAGATAATGGGTTGGGAGCTCGCGAGTAGCATCGTTCTTAACTCGAATCTTGAGGACAAGGTTCTTATTTACGACGAGAGTATTGTTATGAACCAACCACAATCCAATGTCACACAAGTAACAATCGAGTTGAGAAGAGCTTTTAGGCCGAGAACAAGTAATAGGGCCAGGTTAATTTGGGATCCAGGTTGAGTATTGACGCAGAGGCGCTTCTATAAAAAAGGGAGTGGTCGATTATTTTAGAGGTAAGCGAACATTGTTGAAAAAAATATCGTAGTCCTCTCACCAATTCTTGTGTCTTGTTATTGTCTCCTTCTATTTGTGTATATTTTCTTGTACTCACAACTATCTTAATTTGTGTATATTTTCCTATATTCTTTAAGTTTTAGAAAACTATAACTATTTAAAGTTATACTTAATAAGATTTCACACAATTAAGGTATTTTTAAAATATATGAACATATTGAAGTTAAAGAAAAATAATTAGTTCCCAAGTAAAATATGTGCCATATAAAGCGAATAAAATTAACAACTTCAACTAAAGTTTAATTTTTTGTTGTTGTGTAATTTATTGTTTTAAAATAATTCATTTTACATAAAGTTTCTCGTATAATGTGTTACTTCAAGTAAATCACTCGTATACAAAAAGATTAGAAAAAAAGTGTTTAATTTCAGTATTGGATACGTGAAAAACTTAGGTACTACTAATCAGTGCAATTAAAGAAATAACTTTTTTTTGGGTCAATAAAGACAAATAGAAGCCAATTTTGTAACATAATTCTGTCACGAGGTGTTTAATTTTAAGTAAGGTGGGTACTTTGGGACATTTTTCAGTCTAATAACAATTCTTAAAAATAAGAAAAAAAACTCACAAAAAAACAATAGGAGTACAAATTAAAACAAACAACAAAACAAAAACGTTTCCATAAGACAAAGTGTCTCTTTTGAGAAGTTGGGAATAATTCAATGGCGGGAAAAAGGAAGCCCTAGAACCTCCGATATGTACTCCTATGTTGTAATGCCAAGCATAAGCATCCCTAGCTTCTTCAAAATTCCTATTAAAAACAATTCAAACCCTAAATTTCTTCTTCTATTCCTTTCTCCAATGGCTTCTTCCGCGAAAGTCACAGCGGAGTACGCGAAATCAGGTCGGTCCTCATGCAAGAAATGCGACAACAAAATTCCCGTGAAATCAGTGAGGCTGGGTTTAGTGACGAAACACGCTCAAGGTTTTGACCAGACGAAGTGGCATCACATTAATTGTTTCCCCTTCAATTCTGATTTTGTTTCCTCTGCGGAAGATATCACTGGATTTTCGTCACTTCAGGTATAAATCGAACAAAAAACTTTTATTTCATGCGTTGACTTGTTGTTTCAAGCACTTTATGCATGTGAGGTTTCTACTAGATTCTTTATTTGGAATGCATTCTCGCTGTTCACCAAAAATGAATTTATGATTACTGACAAGGGCAAAAATACTTTAGTTAGTCGAGGCATTCTTGATTGATTTAGACAAAAGGTTTTCCACATGCAGCTTAACTCCATCAAGCCTCTTCAAGTAGTGAAGAAGATGAAGGAATGTAACCACACCCGGAAACAACAACAACAACAACAACTACCCATTATAGTCCCACAAAGTGGGGTCTGGAGAGGGTAATATGTAGACGGGTCTTACCCCTACCCGAAAGGGCAGAGAGGCTGTTTCCAATCGACCTTCGGCTCAGTGAAGGAAAGGAACAACAAAAACAACAACAACAAAAGAGCATTAGTAACGTCAACATAAATAGCGTAAATAATTATCTAAACATAAAAACCTAAAATAAAAAACATAAAAACTATAAATAAAATAGCATGCAATAATATCAGACAGTAACTAGCATAAGACAAAATCCAACACACAAATCATCTATGAATAGCCCTGCCAAGCCTTACCCAACCTCGGGTGAGGAGTATGAAAAACTCAAGGGGCCCCTATCCCACAACCCTGATACTAGACCTCCATACTTTCCTATCCATAGTCATGTCCTCAGAAACCCGCATTCTAGCCATGTCATGCCTAATCACCTCTCCCCAATACCTCTTAGGCCTCCCTCTGCCTCGCCGTACGCCGACCATCGCCAGCCGCTCACAACTCCTCACCGGGGCGTCAGGACTTCTCCTCCGCACATGTCCAAACCACCTCAGCCTCGCTTCTCGCATCTTCTCATCCACCGGGGCCGCCCCCACCTTCTCTCGAATAACTTCATTCTTAATATTATCTAACCTGGTGAGCCCGCACATCCACCTGAGCATCCTCATCTCCGCACATCCACCTGAGCATCCTTATCTAACCTGGTGAGCCCGCACACCCGGAAACTTTACAATTATTATTTAGTCATTTCATTTGCTTAAATTTTCAAGCATTTTGAAAATATTTTCTTACTATGACAATTGTGATTTGTAGTACTTTTATCTAATACAGAGCTTGTCTTAAACTTACATTTTTGAAAAAGTATTGTGCTTGTTTGACATCAGCTTCTGCAAAAACTGAAAATTGTGATACTCAAAGCCTGCTTGACAACTGTTATATATGACATCTGGATAGAAAGAATGCTAGGCTATATCAGAATATAACAAAAACAACGGGGGACATGCTACATGAACTCAAGACTACTGTATGTATAAGAGTTGGGCACAGCCGAAAACTTTTGGGTTTTGTGAGATCTTTATAATAGAGGAAATTGGTTCTCCTGGGAAGATAGGAAATAGGGTGATATACTGGGGCTGTTATTTCATGAAAGCTGAACTGGTTAGTTTGCCTTCTTTTGTGCAGTTATACTTGGTAATTAGTAACATTTCTTTAATTGCCAAAAAAATAACTGAAAATTGTTTTGCAACAGTGTATGTATCAAATTTCAAAATTTTGCAGGATGCATAAGTTGTTTTTTTAACTTGAAATTCCTTTTGACCTTTGCAGGCTACAAACCAATAATAGTGCTGTTTTTGAGTTTGGAGATAAAAAATGGATACTATAAGTTAACTTTTTCTTAAAAAAAATTAATTCAAACACAATTGTATTCGCAAAAAATTCTTACAGAAATATTTGCGAGAAATCATTCAAATGCCACTTAACAATTTCACATCATCCCTAGGTGATGTGTGGTAGTTTTATCATGCAATCACTTTTTCCACATGGAATTTGTCGTTAATTCATTGTTTTCAAATTGCATAATTAGCTCTGTTTATTGTCCATTCTCACCGAAAAAGAAAAGAAAAAGAAGTTTTTTTCTTTTAGTTGTATGTATAGATGAGCATGGGCCAAACTGCCTTCAGCTAGAGCTACTTAAAATTTTTTTTCAAATATGTTCTTAGTAGACAAAGTGATTTAGAAAGTTGTGGACATGGTGTTATAGACTTAGATCAACTATGTCTCCGCCTTTTCTTGCCATCTTGATAAACAATAGTGCATTGGTTTTATTTGACAAATATCAGGTTTCTCGTTAAAGTGATAGTATTATTCGTTGTAGCTAAGTTTGTCTGTCTGGTTTCATGCAGAGCAATGACAAAGAAGCTTTGGAGAAATTGATTAACAAAGAGCTTTCAGCTTCGCAGAAGGTGTAGTCTCATTTAATGTTTACATCCTGTTAGGCATTTTCAGTATAAGTATAAAACGCTTGTTATGGTAATATGTAAAGTGGAGTAGCTCAACTAGCAGCTTAGTCTTTCCGAATTTGGATAGGCTGAACTTTTCTCCCTTATAATTCCCACCATTTAAAATCTGAAGAACATGAGTTTGGCTAATTTGCGCTTCAAATCCTTTTCTGGTTTTCTTTATTTGAGGAAACTTATGTCATACAAGATATGAGTTCCCAACTCTTTTCGCCTTTTGCTTTTACTTCCGGAAGTTTGAAGCTTTGCCACTTCTTAAAGCTGAGGTACCCAGTCAAGTAAGTCATTTTGTAGAAACTTCTCTCGTGCTAACAATGAAGGATTTAATTCACAGGTTTCTGATGCAGACACAGATGGGATTGACAGAAAACAAAAGGAAACATCTGCACAGGTGAAGGTAAGTGCTAGTGAATCTGGTGTTGCCTGCTGCTAATTTATTTATTCTCACTCATTTCCTGCTTCTGGGTTGTAAATAATTGAGAAGGAAGAATCAAAGCATGATCAAAGCAAGCAAAAGCGACTAAAGGTAAATGTTGCAGTCTCTACTTGAATTTCCAATCGATGCTTTTTAGATTAAAAGGAAACTAGAGACCCAGGGTGTTGGTTTAGTGGTAAGAGGGCAACAAGTGATGTGCTGGTTAGGCGCAAATCATAGATTCGAACCCTGCCGTATACAAAAGCCTAGTATTAGGTTGATAAGGGTAAAGGGGCAATCCATTATCTACCGATTTTCAAGCCGTGTGCCATTGGCCCTTCGGGGATTTCTCCGTTATCAAATAAAGATTAAAAGGCAACTAGAAGCCACAACTTGTATCATTTTAGTTTCACAACTTGTTTAGTGAAACTAAAGCTTCATCATCTATGACATGTCAACAGGATAATGGGAAAGATGGGAGAGTAATCAGGAAACATATACATTTTTTGGTCTTTCTGAACTTTGTTGGCACTTGTCAGGCCAAACATTAAAATGCATGCAGAAATCATCTAGCCGGTCCAGAACGCAAATATTTTTGTGGTGCTCTACGAATGCTGACAGCTAAATTTGTCTGTGTTCATAGAAAGGAGAGATGGTTGGAATCTCCCCAAACAAGGATAGGGAAGCCTTTGGGCTTTACCTGACAACAAAAATTCTCTACTTTTCGTTCTCGGTATCCAACATTGAAATTGGCATTGAAATAAGCTTTATCCCTCCAGTTAACCATGAATGAATATGGAAATAATGGTTGACTTCATTGATTAGTTTTTCCAGTTACGCGAAGCAATATGTTCCATGTTCTTGCAGCATTTCTCTGTGTTTGTCTCCTCTTTTTGGCTAATAACCTTCTAAGAATATGTCTTGCATGGCAAAATCTCTTTTAGCTGTCTGCCACTGATGAGGGAGCTGAGTTGGAGATAGCCTTCTCTACTTCTGATGTGAAGACCACTTATAAGGTAAAATATCTTGGATATGAAAAAATCAGTAAGCCCCCTGTCCCCGCAATACAGAGAAGTAAAAAGTGAATGGAAATTTTAGTTTGTACCTATTACTGTCTTTTTCCTTATAGTTTTTGATTTGTCGTAGAATGACATTTCAGGGGCAATATTTTAAGAAGTTGCTGCTTTTGGATTTAGCTGTTAGCTAACTGAGTGACCCCCTTGCCCCCTTTTTTCAAAGATATGAAATTGAATGATCTTTTTAGCTTCTGAGCTACCTACTATTCCTTGTTACAGTTTAATATTGTCTTAGAATAGGTCATGGATTAGATACGTGGCAGCAATGTTTAATCGAGAGCTATTTCTTAATCCAGGATGCCAAATTACCACCAAAATGGAGGGCATTTCAAACTATTATATATCTTGAGAAGGTTAGTTCTATTGAGGTTATGCTTGATTCTTTGACTATTATGTTGACACTCATGTTGTATATGGTTTTTGGTTGAATACATGAAGATAGCATTCTGCTGTTGGCAGTGGTGGGGCGGGCGTGTTGTTATTTAGGTATTTAAGACTATTTCTCCTTAGGATGCATTTGTGTTTTTTTAATCATGTTGGTAGCTCCCTAACTAAAATATAGGTCCTAGTATATAGATCAATTCTTTCTGATGTCCAACATCAGGGAGCTGCAATTTCTCCCTCTCATCATTCTCATTCTACACTTAAAAAAATATCTTTCTCCAGCTTTGATGTGACATTTTTTGGGCATATTGCTTTACTTTTTCAGCTCACATATTATTTTAACCAGTTTGCTCAGCAGGGGTGGATTTACCTAGGGTGAAGCGGTGTCACGTGACACTGCTTCGTCGAAAAATTTAACAAATTATATATATAAAACTGATATGTGAACATTAAAAACGTTATAAATAAAAATGAATGACACCATTTGCAGAACACATTGCTTTGGTGCAGTGGAAAGGACCCTACATTTTATTAAGGTGGTGGCAGGATCGATCATCCCCCAGCTAGTAATTGGGCTTCTTATTTTCCCCTTTTACAGCAAAATACTCAATATATTCTTTTTTTTCCCCTTCCATAGCAAAATACCCAATATATCAACAATTTTCACCACCCTACTCCACCCCCATTTATTTATGTGTTCATTTATTTTAATGTGACACCGCTTGTAAGAAGTTCTGCGTACGCCACTGTTGCTCAGTGTTCATATTATGACTCTTTCATACTTAATTTTTGTGAACCTAAAATGGGATGGGGGAGTATGAGATGCAGAGCCAGATGCACGCATGACATGCAGGCTTTTCCTCTGACACTGCTGTGGCTTGTGATCTCAATGATCTGACTTTTCTTTTATGTCATTTTTTTCTGAGTTTTGTAGGATGACGTGCTTCATGCTTCACATAAAATTGCCGCTTTTGATTTTGATGGTTGTCTTGCCAAAACATCTGTGAAAAGGTATGGGTTCTTCCTGTGTTTTATATTATCTAAAACTCTCCTCGAGATGAGAGAGTTTATGACACATAGATTGATGTAATGATAAATTATTGCAACATTAAATGTTGTGTGATCAAAGCTTAAAGTAATTACAGGATGGAAAAATTCAAACGCAACATTTGATAGAAAAGAATTGTCATTTCTGATAAGTCAAACATTTTTTAATCGACCCACAATACTGCCTGTATTACAACAACAAAAAAAACCTAGTGTGATCCCACATGTGGGGTTTGTGGAGAGTAATGTGTACGCAAACCTTACTTCTTCCTTATGTGAGTAGAGAGACTTTGCTGATAGACCTTCCGCTCAAGGACAGAAGAAAAAGGAGCAGTAACAAGTAGTAGCAACAACAAGATAAGATGTTAAGAAAAATGAGCAAAAGAAACATCAGGATCTACAAATAAGAAACTATGAAAATAATATCAACATTACTGATATGGGAAGTAGATGCGCTCGACTGCTACTAACCAATTACCCTAATTCTCAGGGGCGGATGCACCCTTGTGCAAGCGGTGTCATCATCTGAAAATCTTATTAATTATATATATATTTTATTAAATTTATAATATTCAAAAAATAAGTCATTATAAACAACGAAATGACAAAGATTGCCAAGAGGAGTGTCCTGGTTCATTGGATAAGCAGCTTAAAGTGAGTTAGTGGGAAGGAGTTCGAGCTTCGATAGTAGTAGATGCACATTGACTATGCTACCTCTTTTTTCTTTCCTTTTCTTTTTAGTGGAATTTCTTGAAGACATTATTCTTTGTGAGTTGGATTCGTGAATTATTTAGGGGTTATTTATTTGTAATTCAACTTCAGTTTTAATGGACATATATCCTCCTAAAGCACCAGTTAAGATTTCAAAATCAAGTTTAACATTTGAAAGTTCATCTAACTTTAAAGAAAGGATCAATGCGGCGAAACCACGTTTACACCGAGAAATAAATATTTTAAGTTCCTTGAAACTTATTTAAATTTGAGCGATTGTGTGATGCCGTATATAAATATGTAGTACTATGAGGTTTTATAATTTTGTTTTTGTTTTTCCGAGGGTCGATTGGAAACAGTCTCTCTGCCCTTTCGGGTAGGGGTAAGGCTCGTCTACATATTACTCTCCCCAGACCCCACTTTGTGGGACTATACGGGGTAGTTGTTGTTGTTATGAGGTTTTATGAATACATTTCAAAAAGTGAAAACTCGCCGAAGAAAGTTATAATATTGTAGTTGTATTGCATTTTATTGTTATAATTTGAATCTCATTAAAAAAAAAAAAAGCATCATTGTTATATTTATTTATTTATTTACTCTTTAAACGCTGACACCGCTTAAGAAAATTTCTGCATACGCCCCTTGCTAATTCTCGACCTCCAAACTCTCCTGTCAAGAGTGATGTCCTCGGTCAGCTGAAGCTGCGCCATGTCCTACCTAATCACCTCTGTCCAATGCTTCTTTGGCCTACCTCTATCTTTCCCCATTTCTGCCTTTGTTACAATCACGAATAGTATAATAGAAGTCTAAGAAATGCATCCAACTATCTATGCACAGAGAGATCTTCTTTCCTCCCAAATAACCAAAAAAACTGAAGGTAAAAATGTGAGGAAATAGAACTCCATAAAGTACTAGCAACATAACAGAATAATAGTGCATGCTACGTGTTTTCCGCTTCAACCTTATACCTGCCGTTCTTTCTTAAGTTGTTGCTGTAAGAATGGCATCAAATTGGCGACCCTTTGTAAAACATTAGTTCCTTTGGAGCTTTGACTTTCTTAATATTCTATAGGAAAATCTTTTTCTTGTTGTGGGGAGAAACAAGGGTAGGAAGGCCTTATTAATTTCTCAACAAAGTTAAAAATTATTTGTTGGAATGTTAGAGGGATAAATAACACGGAGAAAAGGCGGCTGGTGGATCTTATTCTGAGAAAGTATAATACAGACGTAGTATACCTATCAGAAACTAAAATGAAGCAAGTGGATCAGTCATGTATCTGGCAGATTGGGGGTTCAAAGTGGCTGATTGGGCAGAACTGGGGGGTACAAGGTAGAAGTGGTGGTGTCCAGAAGATGGAGCTGTGCAGATTAACACATAGGGCAACATTCAATTACCGTATTTTTGAAGCAAGAAAATACTGATTTTCAATGTGCATTCACTAGGGTCTATGTACCCCGTGATAGGAAAACAAGAAGGATTTTCTGGAAAGAGATGGGAGCAGTTTCTGAACTAGTGTCTATGCCATGGGTTATAGGAGGTGATTTCAATGTTCTCAGATTTAAGGATGAAAAGATGAGAAGGGCTAGGAATACAAGATCAATGAGAGAGTTTACCAGAACAATTTAGGATTTGGAATTGATGGATTTACCACTTCATGGGGGTCCTTTTACATGGTTCAGAAGTACTAGTAATTAATATGCCTCAAGAATTGATAGATTTGTAATTTCGGAGAGTTGGGACGATCAGTTCAAATTTATAAAACAAACAGCACCGCCTAGAGTTACATCAGATCATTGCCCTATCATACTGGAGTGTGGAGATTGGAGGAAAGGGAAAGGCTATTTTAAATTTGAAAACATGTGGTGTGAGCACACGGATTTTAATGAACTTGTGGAAGAATGGTGGAATTCATATTGCATTTAGGGGAGCCCTGATGTGATTCTAGCAAGAAAATTGAAATTGCTAAAGAATGATTTGAAGAAGTGGAATAAAGAAGTTTTTGGTAACTTGGAGGAAAGGAAATCTAGGGCTATGTCTAGGTTGGAGAGATTGGACCAAGAAAGAGCACACAATCAGATTAATGAGCAAGATGATGCAGATAGAATTTCTATCAGTAAAGAACCGGAGGAAATTGCTATTGAAGAGGAGATTTCGTGGAGACAAAAATCTAGATGTTTATGGGTTGAACAAGGTGACAGAAATACCAAGTTTTTTCACAAACATGCAAATGCGCCAAAGAGGTTTAATACTATCGATAAAATGGTGATAAACGGGAAATTGTTCGTTGATGAAAAGCTTGTCAAAGATCATATTGTTAACATCTATGAGAAACTGTTCTATGAATCAGAGAATTGGAGACCACTGTGGGCAGAAGAAGAGTTGGGAAGACTTACAGAGGATGAAAAAGAATGGACACAGAGACCATTTATTGTGGAGGAGGTGGAAAAGGTTGTCAAGTTATTTTTAGGGGATAAGGCACCCGAGCCAGATGGTTTCAACTTTCAACATGTTCCTTTTTCAAAAATGTTGTAACATAGTTAGGGAAGATTTTTGGAGAGCAGTGCAGTGGTTCTATCAGGAAAGTACCTTCACCAAGAGCGTAAACTCAACTTTCATTGCTCTTATTCCTAAGAAAAAGGGGCAGTGGAAGTGAAAGATTTTAGACCTATCAGCTTGTTGGGTAGTGTTTATAAAATAATTGCAAAGTTGATAGCTGAAAGATTAAAGATGATGATAGAAAAATTGATATCAGATAATCAGAATGCCTTTGTAAGAGGAAGGCAAATTGTTGATGCTGCTATGATAGCTAATGAGTGTCATGAATATCTATTCAAGAGGAAAATTAAAGGGGTGACCTGCGAACTTGATGCGGAAAAAGCTTATGATCATGTAAATTGGTCATGTTTGTTGAATCCGATGAAACAAATGAATTTTGGGGATATGGATATGGATACTTAGTTCTCATAGGGGGCTAAGATAGGGGGATCCACTATCCCCCTATTTATTTTTGTTGGTGATGGAAATATTTAGCAGAATGCTTTTAAAAGCAGAAAAGTTAGGATAGATTAGAAGATTGAAAACTAAAAAAGTGAGGGAGAAGAAATGTATGTCTCACACATACTCTATGCTGATGATACATTGATATTATGTGAAGCTGAAAAAGAGCTTCTCTTACACCTCAGAGTAGTACTACTAGCTTTTGACGTTGTCTCGGGATTGAAAGTGAACTTGGAGTAATGTGTTCAGTATTAATGCCGAGCATTGTATTGATGATCTGGCAGATGTTTTGGGTTGTAAGGTTGAGCATGTACCAACCACCTATCTGGGCCTACCACTTGTAGCAAAAAAGAATGATCAAAATGTGGCAATGGGTCTTGGATAGATGTTGTAGTAAACTGGTGTCATGGAAAAGACATTTATCTCTTGGTGGTAGGCTTACACTGGTCAATGGTGTGATGGATGGTATGCCTACTTATATAATGTCTCTATTTAAAATGCCAACATCAGTGGAGAAAAAATTGAACACTGAGAAATAAATTTTTGTGGGAAGGTAATATTGATAACAAGATGTTTCATTTGGTCAAATGGCAGGAGGTGCTGAAAGAAAAGAAAGGAAGGGAATTAGGAGTAAGGAATCTGAAGATGCATAAGAAAAGTCTTTTATTTAAATGGTTGTGGAGATATAATTATGATGGGAATAGATTATGGGAAAAGGTGATTGATGCCAAGTATAGTATGAAGGATATGTGGGCTCCTCGTTCAATTCAATCTTTTTTAAAACGGGAAATTTGGAGCACAATTAGTAATCTTTGGTATGAGTATAGTCAGTTTTTGAAATTGAAACTTGGAATTGATAATAATACCTTGTTTTGACCTGATATGTGGTTGGAAAATGGAAGTCTTATATCAAAGTTTTCTAGTCTATATAGCTGCTCTATTAACAAAAATGGAAGTGTCAGACTTCTATTCAAGCACTAAAAATGGAAGAGTGTCAGACTTCTATTCAAGCATTGGCTGGCAACTGATCTTCAGGAGGGGCCTCAATGACCGGGAATTGGATAAATTTTCTCAATTGATTTATTTATTGTATAAAGTAAGATTGGAGGAAAATAGGAGAGACTCATTAATCCCAGTAGCAAGTAATGATGGTATTTTCACAGTCAGCAATGGTTATAGCTTGTTACAAAAACAGCAAGGGCTTGATCAATCAAATTGGCCATGGAAAGCAATGCGGGAGTCAAAAACACCTATTAAAGTAGCCTATTTTGGTCGGATTGCAGCAAAGAAAGCTTTTCTAACTCAGGAGAACCTGCAGAAGAGAGGTTTTGTTCTAAATAGGTGTTACATGTGTGGAGAAGAAGCATAAACAGTCAACCATCTACTCATTCATTGCAGAGTGGCAAAACGGTGATGGGAAAAGCTCTTCCTAAATATATATGATGTGAAGTGGCAATGCCTTCCGGTGTAAAGAGTTTGTTGAAGACATGGCAACAATAAAAAGTGGCAAAAAGTCTAACAGATAGTATGGAGAACAATTCCTCTGTGTGTGTTCGGGACGATGTGGTTGGAAAGAAACAGGATTTGCTTCGAAGGGGAAAGGCATCATGTATCTAGGATTAAAAATAGATGCTTATTAAACTAGTATTTCTGGTGTAAAAGATATGTAATGGAAAATATGGAACAATATATAGATTTTCTAGAGAAGCTAGGAGGAATGTAGTTGCTTTGTTGTATTAGTTTGGATGTTTGTAATTTTGTACCATCTTGGTACCTTTTAATAAAATCTTACCTTATAAAAAAAAAGAATCTTTTTTCTTGTTAGTCCTTTCCGTATAGTTTTACCATGCCCCATCCAAAGTATCACGAATATTGATTTTATTGAGGAATTCCTCCATGTCTTCCATTTCCGATTTTAGATAGTCTTCTGAATGCTATGTCCCAAGATATTCCAGCATCTTCTGAGAATCTTCACAAGATATGTGCTCTCAAGTACTTTTCCCAAAACTAACCTCTTTCCGGTCTTCTCTTTCATCCCAAACACTTTCCCAGGGGGAATTTCTAGTTGATTGACCGGAATTTAAACAGTGTTTTATCAACAATAGTTTAAGATTATTAACCTTATTAGTCATGGGTGGCAATATTATTTATTTTGCAGTGGGATTGAAGTCATATGATATTATTAGGAATGTGACCACAACCGACGAGTGGTATGAATGAACGGAGTGGGCTAGGAATCACATAAGAAGATGATGGCATGGTTGTGCGAGACATTGAAGGAAGCATTGAAAGTCAAGGGCAATCACGTTAAGAGATGGAGATTTCATGACCATTTCTCTTAGCTTTTTTTGTCCCAGGAACTATAACAATTATGGTCTATACATAACTATCATTAGCGTCCAAGGAAGAAGGAGATCCGTCATTATTATACCCGAGATAGCATTTAATACTGGATGGCTGGATATTGCATTGAAGATCGAAAGGTTCATTAATAACAAGAGCAACAGAATAGTTATGAATGCTCCAAGAATTACAGAGAAAGGGCTTTTGTACTCCGAGTCAACCAGAGGACATAATGGTCTTCGAGAGAAATGAATGAAACCATGGTCCGGACAGAAGGAGATACAATACACATAGTCGGAGAAGCCTACCTAACACAAAATGTCCTTCTAAGCAGAAGTTTAGTGGGTAGCTTCTCTGAAGACATCTCTGATATCCCTGTCCTATCGGAGATATGCCTTTGGGCAAGCAGCACTTGGAAGCAAGCTCATGGTACCAACATATATGAGATGGTTTTTGCGTTGGTTGGATCCAAATTGAGTAAAAACCAAAGTTAAAAAATCACTTGAAATGGGCAAGATTGAAGGTTAGAGGTGATGGAAGAGCAGTCCCAAAAGTCATGAAGTTGGAGTTTGAAAGTATTGTCTCAGAAATTCAGATCTGGTGCGAAGCACTGATGTGTACTAGTACCGGAGAAGAAGGAAGAGAGACAATTGAACCTCCGGTAAAAGAGGACACCCATAGTACAAGGGGATGGGCTCAATATAACTCTGATTTGATAGGGCACGTGGGAAGTTCAAAAGATTATTTGAAGTCATGTGACCTCACACGTGGATAGGGTCTTCTGTACTCCCAAGTTTAAAGATGGACCAACTTAACAATATGAGGTACTTCCTGATATTTTGGCCCAATGCTTACTAATAGAGAAAACTTTTAGGGGTGATAATATAGAGCCCAGACCTGACCCCTTTTTAGAAGAAATTGTAGCAAACAAAGGGGGCACTTCACTAGAAGCGCAAATTTCAGCCTGCGTTGAAAAGTATTCAGTGGATGGAAACAACGGAGAAGCTCAAGAAGGAGAGGAGGAGAAAATTCAGCAAGAGGTCATCGAAGAAGGTAGAGCTTTGTCACTAATACAGGAGAAAGGAAGTTTGGGAGAAGCCATATACATGCATGCAGAAGCTATGGTGGAAACTATCGATTGGGCAATTGAAGAGGCAACACCTCTGAACTTGATGAGTTTAGAGGAAGAAAAGGACCTAGAATTTGATGCTACAATCTGGGTTCATCAGAACTTCATCAGACTTGGTAAGGAATTTAGCGTGGATTTCTATGGTTGTGAGTAAGAAGCTTTTGAGCTTTTTACAAAAATTGACAACAAAAGGCAAGGAAACAAGGGAAGTCAACAATACAGTTGATTGAAACCCCAAAAAGTAAGGGTTTCAAGGAGCTGAAAGGGATGGAGATGGGGAGTAGCTTTAAAAGCAATGAGACTAGAAGTAAGGGGGATGTCTTGTCATCAATGAAGGTCAACATTATATCATGGAATGTTCAAGGGTTAAATCGACAAAGGAAGAGTAGTTTGGTGAGAAGTTTGATGCATATCTGGAATACTGATGTCTTCTGTTTCCGGGAGTCCAAATTAGAGGGGGATATAAGGGCGGTTGTAAAAGCGTTGTGGGATAATAGATGGGCCAAATTTGCACAATTAGAAGCTAGTGAGACTAGAGGAGGAATTATTATCTTGTGGGACAACAGGTATTGGGATGGGGAAGTTAGTAATCTCGGAGCTCGCGCAATTACCTATAAGTTTATTGGTAAGACTCAGGAGTTTGTTTGGCATTTATCTAGTGTATATGCACCTAATGACAGAATAAAAAGGGAGGAAGTGTGATGGGAGTGTCCAGGGGCAAGGGGATTATTTGATAGGCCATAGGTAGTTTGTGGAGATTTTAACACTGTGAGATTCCCTTCAGAAAAGAAAAATTGTAATAGAATCACAAGTGTGATGAAGGATTTCTCAGAATTTATTGACGACATGGAATTGATAGATCTACGCTTAGCAGGAGTCAAGTATACTTGGAGAGAAGGGGATAGAAGTGTTATAGCAGCAAGGCTTGATAGATTTTTAATATTTAAAGAATGGGATGAAGGATTCAATAACATCAAGCAGCCAATGCTTTTAAAGCCACATCAGATCATGCCCCGTTGATGCTTCAATGTGGAAATTGGAACCCAGTTAAATCTTACTTCAAGTTTGAGAATTGGTGGCTACAAATAGATGGCTTCAAAGACAAGATCAAAGAGTGGTGGAGCTCATTTGAATGTGAAGGAAGGTCGAACTTTATTTTGGCTTTCAAACTCAAAGCTTTGAAGGAAAAACTCAAAGACTGGAGCAAAACCTCAGAAGGAAACTTGGGTTTGCTAAAAGCAAATATTCTTAATCAACTTTCAGAACTAGAGGAGATGCATGACAAGAGACCCCTGAATGATGAGGAAATTTATGCAAAAACTTCCTTGTCCACGGAACTTGAGGAATTTGCAAAATATGAGCAGGTGGCTTGGAGACAAAGATCCAGAGCCCAATGGCTGAAACAAGGGGACAAAAATACAAAATTTTTCCACAGAATTGCAAATACACACTGGAGATATAATAACATTGATCAATTGGTAGCAGATGGGGAACCTTTGAACAACCAAGAAGATATTAAGAGAGAGATTGTCTTTTATTACTAAAAGCTATACTATGAAGAACAGGAGTGGAGGTCACAGGCTAATTTTAGGAATTGTCCTATGATTACCCAGGAGGATAATCAAATGTTGTAGAGTCCGTTTGAAGTTTAGGAGATTTGGGATAGTGTAAAGGCATGTGCAGGGGACAAAGTACGGAGACCCGATGGTCTTCAAGGGCTTTCTTTAGTCAATGTTGGGAAGTGGTGAACAAAGAGTGGTAGATGCTGTACAAATTTTCTATGACCATGAAATATTTGAGAAAAGTTTTAATGCTACTTTTGTGGCATTAATTTCTAAGAAGGTGGGAGCTAAAGAATTGAAGGACTTTAGACCAATTAGTCTGATATGCAGTATTTACAAAATCATTTCCAAATTGCTGACAAGGAGGATTAAGATAGTGATACACAAGCTGGTGGATAATCAACAAATGGCTTTTATCAGGGGCAGGGGCAGACAAATTATGGATGCCATTTTAATTGCCAATGAATGTGTTGATTCAAGACTTTTGAGCAAGGAACCTGGTATACTTTGCAAATTAGATATTGAGAAAGATCACCTGAACTTGCGCTTTCTGCTGGAAACTTTGAGGAAGATGAGCTTTGGTGGTAGATGGGTGGCTTGGGTTAAGTATGCATTAGCACTGTGAGATTTTCAATTTTGATTAATGGATCCCCTACTAATTTTTTTCCATCTCAGAGGGGTCTCAGATAGGGTGATCCATTGTCTCCCTTTCTATTTATCATAGCTATGGAAGGCTTGAATGACATGCTGAAGACTACTCAATCAAAAAATTGGATAAGAGGCTTCAAAGTGAATTTTAGGGTAGACAGCAATATGTAGATCTCCCACTTATGATATACAAATGATACCCTGATATTATGTGAAGCGGATAGAGAACAATAATAAATGTTGGGGGTTATATTTATTCTATTTGAAGCTACTTCTGGATTACAGATTAATTGGCATAAAAGTTTCATTTTATCCCGTCAATGAGGTCAGTGACTTACAAAATTTGGCTGTCATTCTTGGAGGCAATATTGAGACTCTGCTCACGGTATATTTGGGGATGCCACTGGGGTCCAAAAGCAAGACAAAAGGGATATGGAATGGGGTCTTATAGAAATGTGAGAAGTAGCTAGCCAACTGGAAGAATCAGTATTTGTCTATGGTAGGAAGACTAATTTTGATAAATTTAGTTCTTGATGCTTTACCTACATATATGATATCCTTATTCCCTATACCAGTGAGCATAGTGAACAGAATAGATGCCTTGAGAATAAATTTCTTATGGGAGGACACCAGTGATAAAAAGAAAATCCATTTGGTCAGATGGAATTCCCTTACGGTTAACAAGAAAGAAGGGGGATTAGGAATCAAGAACCTAAGAGTACAGAACCAAAGTTTGATGATGAAATGCTTATAGAGATCTGCCTCAGAAGAACAATCCTTATGGAACGAGGTAGTTCGAGAAAAAAATGAACAACAAAGTCCGAGAGAAATCCCAATGGGGTCAGCCTCTGGAAGTCTATCAGGAACTTTTGGCCTAAATTAATAAACAAGTCAAATTTCAGAGTGGGAAATTGTATGAAAATATCTTTCTGGGAAGACAATTGGTTAGGTCAAGGATCATTGAAACACCTTTTCTCAGGCATCTACATACTGAACCAGCAAAAAGAAGCTACAGTAGGTGAGGTTCGGTCAGACCAAGGTTGGAACTTGACTTTTAGAATACTAATAAATGACTGGGAGATTGATAGATTCATAGTTCTACAAAACATTGGAGCAATTCAAAGTAACATCTACCTCTGAAGACTGTATGACACGACAACGGAATGGGAGACAAAAGTTCTCAGTTAAAGCAGCCTACAAGGAATTCAACATGTCAAATAATCAGATAGTATGCTGGCCATGGACGCTGATTTGGAAAGTTAAAATTCCTTATAAAGTTACTTGTTTTTCATGACTACTGGCGTAACAGGCAGTTCTAACTCAGGATAATTTGAAAAGAGGTTACTGACTATGTTCTAGATGTTACTTATGTGGGGAGGAGGCAGAGACAATCAATCATCTCTTTTTGCACTGTAGAATCACTTTACAACTATGGAGAATATTCATCAGTATAAGAGGAATCTTGTGGGATATGCCAAGAAGAATATCTGAAGTTCTAGCCTGCTGGAACAAAGAAGGGAACCAATCTAGTCATAAAGAGAGATGAAGAATTGTCCTAGCTTGCATTTGACAGACAATATGGGAAGAAAGAAATTAAAGATGCTTTGAACATAAGTCGAGCAGTATTCAACAAATCAAAATGAAATGTTTAGTTCTTTTCTATTTTTGGCGTAAAGGAGAGTACTTAGAAGATCATGATTAATTTTTGATGTTTTAGAATCCTTGTGAGATGACAAAGGATTGGAGAATTTTCTCTTGTATCCCACCTTGTAATTATGGGGTACAACACAACTTTTGTGTAGTCTACTTTATATATATATAGAAATATGTTACCTTATAAAAAAAGATATTCCAGCCGCACTTCTTCGCATCAAATCCTGTTGCATTGGCTCTTTACTTCCCACGGTAGAGTATGATTGTGGAAATATTCCCTTTAGGGTAGCTCCGTGCATCTTGCGCATGCTAAAACCATATATGTTTCTCATCCCCATGTGAAACCAATCTAATGCGAGAAATCCAATCCTTTGTTTATGTTGTTCCAGAAACAAGCTCCATAAGAGTTGTGACATCTTTAATGTACCAATTCTATTCAGTACTTCCATAGTTTGCTTCAACCATATTTGTCCACAGAGCTCTCCTTCATGTGCAAAACGTTGTTTAGTCTGTTAAGCAAGCAGCAATGCGGAGGAGAATAAGTAGTATCCCTTTACATTTAAATCTTTATGGGATGTCACAACTATTCTACCTAGTGGAGTGTCATGTTACTTGATGGGATGGGTATTCTATTGTTCTAATTCGAGATTACCATTTCACGCTGTCATAATAACATAGATCATGTTTATTCGTCTTGAATTATTCGGTGAAGTTGCGATTAGAAATCTACTAGTATTATTTTTCTTTTTCAATTATTTCTATTGAATTTATTCTGCTTATTTTTGTTAGATTATTTAGTGTGTTGTAAATTTTTTGCAGTCTTGATGGATAGAATTATCTGATACCTATGCTGGTGATAGTTAGCAGGTACCGTGTAGATTAGTCGAGGTGCATTCAAGTTGGCCCAGATACCATGGTTATAAATTTATATATATTCCACTTTCCCTGCAATGCTCTTATAAGAATTGTTAGAATATGTAAATAGTAGAACCCTAATCTAAAGTGTATTAGGAGTATGATAGGTTATGTGTATATATATATAGTGCTCATTGTACCATGTTTAATATCAATTATATTTTTCTCCCGTGCTCTCACATGGTATCAGAGCAATCGTGAGAGATTTATCGCTGTGCATAAATTCCAATGATTCAGGGAATTAAAATCAGTCATCGGGACACTTTTCCGGTGATTTTTTCAAGTAAAATCAGTCTCGGTCAGTGCTGTGCAAAATCCAGCAATACCAAAAGACTCGTCTCTGTCCGGCGACAAAACCCCAAAAATTTCTCCGGCAAAATAAGCCCCATGCGCCGCCAGAACCCTAGGCGCGTGAGCCCACGCGCCGGCGCGTGACCTTTCCGGCCATTTTTTCTGGTGACTCTTTCAGGACAATTTGGTCGGCTACTAATTCCTACCCTACCCATCCTATTTTCGTTTGATTCCGACAACTTTGAGTTTTTTCTGGCGACTACAATGACTTTTCCGGCAGCTACAGTACTTTCCGGCCAGAATTTCTTCAGGACAGTCTGCTCGCCCTTGAATTCCGAGCCTATCCATATTTTTATTTTTCAATTCCGAAAACTTTGAATTTTTCCGGTAGCTACAGTGCTTTTTCCGGCGCTACAGTGTTCTAGTTTTTTTCGGCAGCTCCAGTTTTCTGTTTCAGTTTCAGCGAGTTTTCAGTTGATAATCCAACGATGTCTTTGGGACTAGATGCTTTCGGGTCTAGAAACCCGGGTTCTGGCAGTTTCGGTGTTATGATTACCTCAGAACCTTTAATGGAAGGTTCAAACGACCTAGCTTGGGCTTCGTCTGTCGAGTTGTGGTGTAAAGGTCAAGGTGTTCAGGATCATCTAATCAAGGAGTCTAGTGACGAAGATGAAAAAGCCAAAGCACATTGGGAGAAGATCGATGCTCAATTATGCAGTATTTTGTGGCGATCTATTGATTCTAAGTTGATGCCCTTGTTTTGTCCATTCCAAACATGTTATTTGGTTTGGGAAAAGGCTCGTACTTTATACACTAATGACATATCTCGTTTCTATGATGTAATATCGCGGATGACAAATTTAAAGAAACAGGAATTAGATATGTCTACTTACTTGGGTCAAATGCAGGCAGTTATGGAGGAATTTGAGACGATGCCAGTTTCTGCTAGCGTTGCAAAGCAGCAAGAGCAACGACAAAAGCTGTTTCTAGTTCTTACTCTTGCTGGGCTTCTTAATGATCTTGACTCAGTACGCGATTAGATTTTAGCTAGTCCGACTGTCCCCACAGTTGATGAATTATTCTTTCGCTTACTTCACCTTGCTGGTTATTGGGGGTTGCGTCCTCAACGTCATCAGCGCTTACGCGCCGCAAGCGGGCTTAGACGAGGAGGCTAAGAGGCGCTTTTGGGAGGACTTGGATGATCTGGTGAGTAGTATTCCCCAATCTGAGAAATTAGTTATTGGAGGGGATTTTAATGGTCATATCGGGGCCGGTGCTGGTGGCTATGATGAGGTGCACGGTGGCTTTGGCTTTGGGGTTAGGAACGGAGGAGGCACTTCGCTGCTTGATTTCGCCAGGTCTTCCGAGCTTTTGATTGCGAACTCGACATTTCAGAAGAGGGAGGATCATTTGGTCACCTTCAAGAGTTCGGCGCGAGGACTCAGATTGATTACATCCTCATCAGAAGGAGCGATAGGGGTATGTGCAAGGACTGCAAGGTTATTCCGGGAGAATCTCTTTCAACTCTTCATAGACTCCTAGTGACGGATGTCGTTCTCTGGGTGAAGAGGAAGAGGAGGGGCGCTCGGGGACAACCGCGGATTTGATGGGGTGCTTTGACTAAGGAGAAAGCACAGGAGTTGGAAAGGAGGTTAGTTGAGGGTGGAGCTTGGAGTAGTTCTGGGGAAGCGGACGCTATGTGGACAATGACGGCGAACTTGGTTAGGGGGTAGCACGGGACGTGCTCAGGGTAGCCAAGGGATATTCAGGCAGACATCAGGGTGATTGGTGGTGGAACGATGTAGTCAAAGGAAAAGTGGAGGTGAAGAAGGCGGCGTTCGCTAGGTTGGCAGGGAGCACAAGCGAGGAAGAACAGAGAGCGAACAGGGTGATCTACAAGGTGGCGAGGCAAGAAGCAAAGATGGCAGTCACGGAAGCTAAAGACGCGGCGTTCGGTCGCATGTACGAGGAACTAGGAGAGAGAGGCGGGGATAAGAAGTTATTCCGGTTAGCTAAAGCAAGGGAAAGGAAGGCACGTGATCTAGACCAAGTTAGGTGTATCAAGGGCGAGGATGGTAGAGTTCTGATGGGGGAATCCCAAATCAAACAGAGGTGGCAGGCGTACTTTCGGGACTTACTTAACGAGGAGGGGGATCGTAACATAGAGCTAGGGGAGCTGGGGCATTCAGAGCAACATAGAGATCTTGGGTCCTGCAGGCGCATTAGGGTGGAGGAGATCATGCAGGCTTTGCGTAGGATGAGTAGGGGTCGAGCGACTGGGCCTGACGAGATCCCGGTGGAGTTCTGGAAGTGCATGGGTAAGTCAGGAGGGGAGTGGCTCTCCAGGTTGTTCAATGCGATCTTCAGGACCAAAATGATGCCGGATGAGTGGAGGTGGAGCACAGTGGTGCCCTTGTACAAGAACAAGGGGGACATCCAGTGCTGCAACAACTATAGGGGTATCAAATTAATAAGTCATACGATGAAGGTTTGGGAGAGGGTGATTGAGGCGCGGGTGAGGGAGGTGACATCTATATCTGGGAACCAGTTTGGTTTCATGCCGGGCCGCTCCACTACAGAGGCTATCCACCTTGTCAGGCGGATGGCGGAGCAATTCAGGGATAAGAAGAAGGACCTGCACATGGTGCTTATCGACTTGGAGAAGGCGTATGACAAGGTCCCAAGGGAGGTGCTATGGAGGTGCTTGGAGGCGAAGAGCATGCTGGAAGCCTACATCGGAGTAATCAAGGACGGTGGGTGGCGAATCAGACCATTTTCCAGTGGTCATGGCCCTCTTGTTTGCCTTAGTGATAGATGCTCTCACCCGACATATTCAAGGGGATGTGCCTTGGTGTATGCTATTTGCTGATGACATAGTATTGATAGATGAGACGAGGGTCGGTGTTAACGAAAGGTTAGAGGTATGGAGACAGACTCTTGAGTCTAAAGGTTTCGAAATAAGCAGATCTAAGACAGTACCTGGAGTGCAAGTTTAGCGACGAGCCGAGCGAAGTAGCCAGGGACGTGATGATTGGTTCTCAGGCCATCGCCAAGAGGGACAGTGTCCGATATCTTGGGTCTGTGATTCAGGGGGACGGAGAGATTGACGGGGACGTCACTCATCGTATAGGAGCGGGGTGGTCTAAGTGGAGGCTTGCATCAGGAGTCCTGTGTGACAAGAAAGTTCCACACAAACTCAAGGGGAAATTCTATAGAGCCGTGGTTAGACCTGCGATGTTGTATGGGGCGGAGTGCTGGCCCGTGAAGAACTCGCATGTTCAGAGGATGAAGGTTGCGGAGATGAAGATGCTTAGGTGGATGTGCGGACACACCAGGCTAGATAAGATTAAGAATGAAGTTATTCGAGAGAAGGTGGGGGTGGCCCCGGTGGATGAGAAAATGCGAGAAGCAAGGCTGAGGTGGTTCGGGCATGTGCATAGAAGAAGTCCCGATGCCCCTGTGAGGAGCTGTGAGCGGCTGGAGATTGTTGGCGGTCGGCGAGGCAGAGGGAGGCCTAATGCTATTTCTGCCGGAGTTACTAATGCTTTATTATTTTGTTTTTGTCTTTGTTTTTGTTTTACTGTTGTTTTTCCTTTTATCCTATGAGCCGGTGGTCGATTGGAAACAGCCTCTCTGCCCTTTCGGGTAGGGGTAAGGCTTGTCTACATATTACCCTCCCCAGACCTCACCTGGTGGGAGTATACTGGGTAGTTGTTGTTGTTGTTGTTACTTCGCCTTGCTGCAACACCAAGTCACCCAGTGAACTCATCACAGACACTTGATTCATCTATCCTCGTATCCCAATCCGTGGACAATCGGGCTTCTCATACTATGGAGTATAGACGAGGAGGAGGTCGTTTTGGAAAATCTAGACCCAAGTGTTCTTATTGTTATAAACTTGGTCACACTCGTGACGTGTGCCGTTCTTTACATGGTCGACCACCAAAAAAGTGCTTATGTTGCTCAGACCGAGACTACAGGTAACCAGGGATTTTCTGTATTTGAAAGGGAGTATAATGAGTTCCTTAAATATCGAGCAAGTAAGCAGACGTCTCCACAAGTAGCCACTGTTGCTCCGCCTGATACTTCTGTTGCTGGTAATCCTTTTGCTTGTGTTTTCCAGTCTAGTCCTCTTGAACAATGGGTTGTGGACTCAGCTGCTTCTGATCATATCTCTGGTAATAAATCCCTTTTGTCAAATATTGCATATTCACAGTTTCTTCCCAACGTTACTTTAGCTAATGGGTCTCAAACTAAAGCAAAAGGAGTTGGACAAGCAAATCCTCTACCCTCTGTCACTCTAGATTCCGTTCTTTGTCCCTGGCTGTCCTTTTAATCTTGCATCTGTTAGTCGTTTGACTCGTGCCCTCCATTGCGGAATATATTTTATTGATGACTCTTTTATTATGCATGACCGCAGTACGGGACAGACGATTGGAACATGACTTGAATCAGACGGACTCTACTACCTTAACGCACTAACATCCTCTAAGGCCTGTCTAGTTGCAGATCCTCCAGACCTACTTCACAGTCGTTTAGGACATCCTAACTTGTCAAGCTTCAGAAGATGGTGCCTCGTTTGTCTAGTTTATCCACACTAGAGTGTGAGTCATGTCAGCTCGGGAAACATACCCGCGCCTCCTTTCCTCGTAGTGTTGAGAGTCGTGCAGAGTTTGTTTTCTTTAGTTCATTCGGATATATGGGGTCCTAGTAAAGTCAGTTCAACCTTGGGATTTCGTTATTTTGTTAGTTTCATTGATGATTATTCAAGATGTACTTGGATTTTCTTAATGAAAGATCGTTCTGAGTTGTTTTCTATATTCCAGAATTTTTGTGCTGAAATTAAAAATCAATTTGGTATTTCTATTCGCACTCTTCGCAGTGATAATGCCTTAGAATATTTATCCTCTCAATTTCAGCAGTTTATGTCTTCTTATGGAATTATTCATCAGACCTCTTGTCCTTATACCCCTCAACAAAATGGGGTTGCAGAGAGAAAGAATAGGCACATTATTGAGACTGCTCGCACAGTTCTCATTGAATCTCATGTTCCGTTGTGTTTTTGGGGCGATGCAGTTCTCACATCTTGTTATTTGGTTAATCGGATGCCTTCATCTCCCATCCAGAATCAGATTCCGCATGAGGTATTGTTTCCCCAGTCACCCTTATACCCTGTTCCCCCACGTGTTTTTGGGAGCACTTGTTTCGTTCATAACCTAGCTCCTGGGAAAGATAAGTTAGCTCCTCGTGCTCTCAAGTGCGTCTTCCTTGGTTATTCTCGTGCTCAGAAGGGCTATCGTTGTTATTCACCTGATCTTCGTAGGTACCTTATGTCAGCCGATGTCACATTTTTTTGAGTCTAAACCTTTCTTTACCTCTTCTAACCATTCTGACCATCTTGATATATCTGAGGTTTTACCTATACCGGCCTTTAGGGAGTCTACTATATCTCCTCCTTCACCTTCCGCTACAGAAGTCTTACCCATTCCAAACGTTGGAACATCTACTGTGGCTCTTCCTGGACTCCCTGCACAAGACACTCCACTCTTGACATATCATCGTCGTCCTCGCCCAGTATCCGGTCCGGTTGATTCACGTCCTGCACCTGACCCTGCTCCTACTGTGGACTTGTCTCTTCCGATTGCACTTCGGAAAGGTATACGAAACACCCTTAATCCTAATCCCCATTATATCGGTTTAAGTTATCATCGTTTGTTATCACCCTATTATATTTTTCTATCTTCTTTGTCCTCTGTTTCCATCCCTAAGTCTACAGGTGAAGCATTGTCTCATCCAGGGTGGCGACAGGCTATGACTGACGAGATGTCTGCTTTACATACGAGTGGTACTTGGGAGCTCGTCCCTCTTCCTTCAGGTAAATCTACTGTTGGTTGTCGTTGGGTGTATGCAGTCAAGGTTGGTCCAGATGGTAAGGTTGATCGTCTTAAGGCTCGTCTTGTTGCCAAGGGATATACTCAGATATTTGGGCTTGATTACCGTGATACCTTCTCTCCCGTGGCTAAGATAACATCTGTCCGCATTTTTCTCTCTATGGTTGCTGTTCGCCATTGGCCCCTGTATCAGCTGGACATTAAAAATGTATTTTTACACGGTGACCTTGAGGGATGAAGTTTATATGGAGCAACCACCTGGGTTTGTTGCTCAGGGGGAGTCTCGTGGCCTTGTATGTCGCTTGTGGCGGTCACTTTATGGTCTAAAGCAGTCTCCTCGAGCCTGGTTTGGTATGTTTAGCACTGTTATCCAGGACTTTGGCATGACTCGGAGTGAAGCTGATCACTTTGTATTCTATCGGCATTCTGATTCACGTCTCTGTATTTATCTAGTGGTCTATGTTGACGACATTGTTATTACCGGCAATGACCAGGATGGTATTACTAAATTGAAGCAACATCTCTTTCAACACTTTCAGACTAAGGATCTGGGCACACTAAAGTATTTTCTGGGTATTGAGGTCGCACAGTCTAGCTCAGGTATTGTGATCTCACAACGGAAGTATGCCTTAGATATTCTTGAGGAGACAGGAATGACAGGTTGTAAACCTGTTGACACTCCAATGGATCCGAATTCTAAACTTCTTCCAGGACATGGGGAGCCTCTTAACGATCCTGCAAGATATAGGCGGTTAGTTGGTAAATTAAATTATCTTACAGTGACAAGACCTGATATTTCCTTTCCTGTGAGTGTTGTGAGCCAGTTTATGGGTTCACCATGTGATAGTCATTGGGATGCAGTTGTTCGCATTCTTCGGTATATAAAATCAACTCCAGGTAAAGGTTTATTGTTTGAGGATCGAGGCCATGAGCAGATTGTTGGATCTCCGATGCTGATTGGGCAGGATCGCCTTCTGACAGACGTTCTACTTCTGGATATTGTGTCTTAGTAGGAGGAAATTTGGTATCTTGGAAAAGCAAGAAACAGAATGTGGTTGCTCGGTCTAATGCAGAAGCAGAATATCGAGCAATGGCTATGGCGACATGTGAGTTAGTTTGGATCAAACAGTTGCTCAAAGAGCTGAAATTTGGTGATGTTAGTCAGATAGGACTTGTGTGTGATAATCAAGCTGCTCTTCATATTGCAGTCAAATCCAGTGTTCCATGAGAGAACTAAGCACATTGAGATTGACTGTCACTTTGTCAGAGAAAAGATACTCTCGGGAGATATTGCTACAAAGTTTGTAAAGTCAAATGATCAGCTTGCAGACATTTTCGCCAAGTCCCTCACTGGTCCTCGTATTAACTACATATGTAACAAGCTCGGTACATATGATTTATATGCACCAGCTTGAGGGGGAGTGTTAGAATATGTAAATAGTAGAACCCTAATCCAAAGTGTATTAGGAGTAGGATAGGTTATGTATATATATATATAGGCTCATTGTACCATGTTTAATATCAATTATATTTTTCTCCCGTGCTTTCTCACACGAATGAAATGTTGCCAAAACCTAATCCTCTATGTTGCAAATAACGATCCCCCAGCCTCTGGAAAGGTCACTACCTTCTTCATTTAACCAGATGTTACATCCTCATACACCCAAAAGGCTTCACCAAGGGAGAAAGTAACTTTTGCAGGCACCTTAGTGAAGTTAAGTTTTGGTTTTAATACCTATGTATTAGTGGATAGCAAGTCAAAATTCTCACATAGGGGTAGTGATTTAAGAATTTGTAACTTCAAGGTGTACCTTTTTCCTTCTATTGACATCAAATAAGCAAGTCTACCTTTACATCATATAGAGTCTGGTGACATTGCCAAAAACAGAAGTTATTTAAAGTCTGGTGAATACTAAACATAACATCCTCCCCCTCCCCTCACCCTCCCTCTCCCATCCCGCTCTCTTCTGTCTGTGCATGTCTTAATTTTTGTTTTGGATGAACTAGATATATCAATGTCATAAATATATAGGAATTTGACAAGTACCTTTACAGCCAAACTTTTCATGTTGGTGAGAGTTCCGTTTTTCTTAGAGTTGGTGCAGATGCTTGGTCTCTGATGTATCCATCAATCCCGGAGAAGATGCAGAGCTTGTACAACGACGGCTATAAGCTGGTAGACATCCTTTTCTAGTAAAATCTCTTCATAACATGTTTATCTCATATCTTCCAGTATTAAGTCACTAGGGGGTTTTGAAGTATGTAGGACAAGTTCGTTGTGTTCTCTGCCGATCAGCCATCTTATTTTTATTAATACAAGCAGGTAATATTCACCAATGAATCCAATATTGAGCGGTGGAAGAAAAGTAGACAGGCAGCTGTGGACTCAAAGATTGGACGACTTGAACAATTTATCAAACTAGCTGGTGTTCCATTTCAGGTGGTTAAATCTGTTTGTGTCCAAATTTTGTACCCAGCTAGTGTTTTTTCTTAGATGTTACGAAGGCTAGTTCTCTTTCAGAAGGAGCTCATTGTAGCTGATAATTTGCTTATTAATGCACGTGTGATTTTCTCCAGCCCCTACCCCTACCCCTATCAGAGGAATGGAAAATGGGGAAGAAAAACAAGGCTCTCATTTAAAATTACTATTTTTCACGATAATGCTTCTGGGAATTGGTTTGATGGATCCTAGTTTCACAAATCAATTTTTTAGTAGTTCATTCCATTTCTGCACTTATCTCTTCCTTGTTTCCGATTTGTCTCCTTTTTGCTTTCATCAAATAAGTTGTACTTTTCACAGGCTCACTGAAGTAGGATCTCTTTATGGCTTTTATTGGTTGTTGGTGATGGGTTGTGTTTTTTTTTTGTGTGTGTGTTTGGGGTGGGGTGGGGGGTGTAACGAAAGTAGATCTCTTCATAACTTCGTAAATAACGAAAGTAGCGGAGAAAATAATTTCGTAGCTCTGTTGATGCAGGTGTTCATTGCTTGTGGCTTGAGTAACAGTAAGCCAGAAGATCCCTTCCGCAAACCTAAAATAGGGATGTGGAATATTATGAAAAAGCAGTTCAATTTTGGAATTTCCTTTGAGATGGATAAGTTACATCCTCTTCCTTGTTCAATAGCCCAATTATAAAATTAAGATGTATTTTTTTTAATGCTTGTCAAAGCTAATAGAACTTTGCTTATTGTCACTCTAGATGTTTTTATGTTGGTGATGCTGCTGGCAGACAAGGCGACCATAGTGATGCTGACATTAGATTTGCGCAGGTGCCTGACTAACCGGCTACTTCGCTGACATTAGATGCTGATTTTGGTTGCATGCTTATTTTCAACTTTGCTTTATATGCCAACTTGATCACCTCCCTGCCTAACTGACTGCTCCATTGATGTGCGCGATTCTTGGTTACATATGGTTCAGCAGCTCTTTTCAAAATGCTAACCATATGACAAACATTTTTGCATTAATAATCAGCTGCATAGTTGATTTTTCTTCTGTTAGGAAAAAGTGCACATCTTCAGTACATGCAAAGTATATTATGGGGTTCTGCTGTTTTTTGTTTGCAGGCCATTGGACTAAAATTTTATGTTCCAGAGGAATTCTTTGGGAAGTAGTTTACTTGCGAAGGAGCCCTGTTTTGTGTAACATCCACTATAGTAGAAAAAGATTATCTGAGCTCAGGTCGGAGAGAACATGCGTAAAACTCCTTCCCTACAACTAGGGGTTGCGTTGTGTAAATAATACTTGGTTAGATGCATTTGATTGATTTGCTGAAGATCTTTCTTATTTGAATTATCTTCCATTTTTGTTTTCTGCAATTATTCTTCACGAATCAAGTCTATGCAGAGATGCATTGCTTGGAAATTGGTAGTTTAATTTCTTAATACTAAACTGACGAATAGGTTAAAAGTTGGTATGAATTTTTCTGGTTGGCGATGGGACGTTGAGGCAAAAAATAACATGCGCAGAAAGGGTTAGCTTAGCGGAATGCGTTTGGATCAGTTGGTAGTGCAATTTCTTTTGAATTACTTTTTGACTTGAGATTTCATTAACCCTTTGATAGAAATCTTTATAAATCCAGTGTTTAGCGTCAAAATGGGATAGTCGTTTGAAACTAAGTTTGTTTATTTTTAAAAGTGGTTTTAGAAGCTCCAAATTTCTGCTTAGGCAGTAATTGATAAGTGAATGCCTTCGTGCCTGTATACTATGAACAAGCTGAACTTCCGATCAGAACTTTGTATCAATAGACTGTCACAGCAAGAATAGTCTTTGTGAGGTTGAAGAGTCAGGTTTCTGCCTCAAATGAAATTATACAAGAAATAACCTAGCTCCCTGAGTAATAATACATTCTTTTCTGCGTATGATATCCAATGGAACACAAGGAGTACTTCTGTCTAGTCCTCCACCCAATTGCAAAAGCTAATAACTACCTCATTTCTTCTGACCAATCTCGCCTTCTATTATTGCATGTCTGGTCAAAACAATTTCCTTTACCAGATTCTTATAACTGAATGGTCTAACTGCAGCTCGCAAGAACAATTCAGGAGGTGTCTTACCTTTCTTAAGTTTCCTTCTAAAAGGACCAAATCCAAGATTCTCCCACTCCTGTGGGCTAACTTTGGCTCTAACACCTCTCATTGCTAATTCATCTCCATCATTTCTCTTTGCTTCTTCTTCCTTCATTTTCATTGCCCTTATATTCTTTTCAAAAAATTTCGTAGATGTCTCCATATATTTCTTGGCAAACTTCTCCATTGCCTCGTTGCTACCCAATGCCTTCTTGAATTCCTCATCCCAGAATGTAGCATCTTCTTCCTGACTTGAATCCTCATCCTCCTTGATACCCAGATCATCATCTTCACTTCCTCTTGGATCCAAATCCACATCATACTGATCCTCATCTTCATTGCCATCTTCACCATCTTCATCGTCCTCAATCCAGTCCACTATCTCGGTCTCCCCCTTGTTATTACTACCATAATCATCATCATCATCCGGTGCATCACATCCCATCTCCATTTCCTCCAACTTCGCCTTCCACTCTTTCGTATAAGGATGCAACAACATCACAGGATGATTGTTCAACAAGAACCCTAAGCACTTGGACTTCTTTTCATCATTCAACTTCTCATAAGCTTTAACCACATCATCCACAAAAGCCTTAGGATTCACTCTCACAATCTTACATAATCCACCAAAATAAGTACATAATTCAACCCTCCCATTATCATCCTCCAATTCAAACAAAAAATCCTGCTCACTTTCTGGATCAAGCAACGGCGCTAATGCCTTAAAAAAATCATCTTGAGGCTCAAACCTACACTGATACACAGGCCTCTGTACATATATAATATCAGGTCTCATCCATGCTGCACATTGTGTGATCAATGACCTCGCCTTATTCCCGAGCCGCCCCATCAAATTCCATTTATCCAACCTCTGATTCCCAGCTTCAACTGCAACTTCAGACACCAAAGTCCATTGTTTCCAAGGCAAATCCGATATCCTCCACTTAGGATGCCTAACAAAAACCCAAAAGTACCTAAAGCCCACATTTTTATCCATTGCATCCAGTCTATTCTGAAATTCCTGAGCCATTTCATGTTGCTCTATCTTTTCCCACTCTTCTTGGTCCTTAACTTCACCAATCATCGATACACATTCGTCCGAGAATCGGCCACGAATAGGCTCACCTAAAACAACTCCACGCCAAGAATATGGGCCAAATTGACCATATTTATACCAATCAAACGGGTTTTTGAGATTTGGGTCGTCTTTTTCCATGAACCTAACCATTCTATCATAACCTAAACCAATCATTTGAAGCTCTTCTTCGGAGAAATTATCAGGGTAATTTCCATGAGGGTTCTTAAGCCTGTAAAAAAGGCTTTCTGCTAATTTCTTACTTTTCCGGCGAGCATTTCTCTTAGCTTGTCGCCGGAACTCGGCGCTTCCCTCGATGCGACCTGTTGACGGGCCACCAGGTTTTCCTTTGCTTCGGCCGGCAAACGGTCGGATGTTCCTCCGGCGATTGTCATTTCGCCGGAAAATTATGGGTTCCCGGTTGTGGTAGTGAATAGAGAGAGGCTTTGGAGTTCTGAAGGTGGATGGAACTTGAGGTAGTGTTCTGCGAAGAGGGTTGACGAATTGGGCTAGAGATGGTGATTGAAATGTTGAAAGGGTAGTGTTTAGGGTTTTAGCTACAGAGGAATTCTGATTCTGCATTTTTTTCACAGCAACAGGGACAAAGGAGTGAGCTGTGTTGCTTTATAGGATAATGGGGGTATTTAACCAGAGAAGATAACAAATGAAAAAGAAAGATGAGTAAATTACATCAACAAAACTACTCCATATTAGAGATTTTTTCTCCAAACTAATTCACTTACAGCTTGTTTGGATGGTTGTTATACGTTGTATCGAATTGTATTGTTATTCCAAAATAATACTTGTTTTGATTGTTTTATTAAAATTGATTGTATTGTATTGTTAAATTTATTATTCTAGAACAATAAAAGTCTCCTTTTTGAAATAATCGATTTAGTGTGGTGGGATTGTTTCCTATTTTTCTTTCCAATTATGCCCTAACTTATTACTTCACAATTCTATTTTACCCTTTACCTTTTCTTTTTTCTATTTTAACTCTAAATCTCCAACATATAACCTATTTTGTTTTTTTTTAATAACTTCTGCTTCCAACGTTAAAGGTGTTTTACCCTCTTCTGTTTTATTTTTTTCCTAATTTGCTTTTAACTTAATTCTAATTAGTTGTGTTCCTTTGTTTTGCCTTCTTTTGTCTCGCTCCTTTCTTCTGCTTTCTTAAGGTGTTTTATCTTCTTCTGTTTTGTTTTTTAATTATTTTTATGCATAATTTTTGATAAATTTAATATTTAAAATAATTGAGAGTATTATAGTAAACTTATCGTACACAATACAGTATGATACAGTCAAATCAAACAGCAAATTATTATTTATCAATAACGAACAATACAGTTTATCCAAATATTATATTTATAAAACAATACGATATAATACAAGGCAATATATTATAAAATGACGAAAATAATAATCCAAACAGAGTGTTTATCAGAAGCATAATGAAGTGGTTAACTGTTTTCTTCCATAGATGAAGCGCGAAAATGAGGATGATTTTGTAGCACGTTACAAATACTTTTCAGTTTTATGTCTAAGCTCTCAAGAAATTTTTATTTTTACATGTAAGAATTTTGAAACTAAAATGCAAATATCACATTTTCTTCTATTTAAATATTCCTAATAAAAGATTATTAACCATTTAGTCGATGTTATATTTTCATTTTTCTATTAATATGATAACAATGACTTCAAACTTGAGAAAATGTTATTTAAGGAAGAAACTTGAGTACTATAATTGTATGGTTCAAATTTGACCATGACGAGCACGGTGAATGACATGTTCTCCTTGATTCAATATCCTTTGAATAATTACTGTAATTTATCTTTTACTACTAAGGAGGGTTTCGCTCCTTGTATATATAGAGGGGAATAACTTTGTAAAGGGGGCCCGAATTTTGGCTGTAATATTACTTACAAACGAAAGGATGCCAAAGGAGGTTATTTTTGTTGAATTAAATCAAGAAAGAAGTCTTCATCTTATCTATCTTTCCTTTTAGAGATTATTACGTTTAGCTGAGATTTATCCTTCATCTTTGATTGATTTGTTCAAAAGGGTTTCAATAACTTTTGAGTTAAATAATTTGGTGTCGTCTGCAGGGATTTCTATAGCTGAAATCATAGTTTTTATCTAGATTCTCGAAAGAAATAATCACTTTTCTTCAGCTTTACAAAAGCTAGCAATGGCGGGAAAGGGAGAAGCGAGGCTAAAGGCAATAGTGTGTGTCACAAACAACCTCCAGTGAAGCCAGTGGAGAAGACAACGAAAATGCAACACCAAGTGCCACACATGAGGGAGAGATCTCACCTTCATGCACGGGGATATAACAATCATGCGTGAGAGGCAAACCCTAACTTCCGCAGCAAGAGGAACGCCACAGGCTGTAAAAAGGCTACTAGAAAAATGGTTGACTACTACCTTGAACAACATACTCGACAAATCCGTTCAGAGAGATACCGAAGACATGTTACTCGCAAAAATCGAAGCAGCTGCCGATGAGCCAAACACTACATGAACAAGTAATGCCCGCACTGTTGCTGATGTAGGTATTAATGCACTCACAACCATCCTAAAGAAAATGGAGGAGATGGAAAATGAAAACAAAACGCTTCGCGACCAGATGAAGGAACATCAGGAAAAGGTCGATAAAAATACCAGGTGCTTCGAAGTTGTTACCAAAACACGATATGGGTCGATTCGTCGAACAACCATATAGCGAAGGGGCAACTCCCCATTGTGTTCCAAAAATCTTCAAAATGCCGCCATATTTGAAAATATATGATGGTAGCATGGGCCCAGTATACCACTTAATCTATTTCGTTACCGCAGTAAAAGGTAATGATTTATCAAAGGAGCAGATGTCGTTTGTACTGCTGAAAAAGTTTGGCGAAACTATTGCAGGGGGAAGTGCTGACATGGTATTCCCAACTACCATCGCAGTCGATATCAGCGTTCGAAGAGATGACAGATAAGTTTGTCATCGCTCACGCGGGAGCAAAAAAGCCAGAGGGCTGGATCAATGACATCTTCGCTATTAAGCAAACGACGGACGAGGGACTTCAGAACTTCTTAGCCCGAGTCAACATGGTAAGGATGAGCATACCGAACGTGTTAGAAGGAATGTCAGTAGTAGCCTTTCAAAATGGGATAAACAGAAATGGGTCAAAAGCAACCAAAAAGCTATTGAGTAGACTCATGAAATACTCCCTGCCACGTAGCAAAAGATCCATAATGCCTATTGCGCCGAAGTGAGTGCAGACGAGGATGAACTGAACGGTCCATTCCAATGATTAACATCAGTCCAAACCGATACAAGGAGAGATCGCCACAATGACAGTCGAAGGGATCAACATCTATATTTTAATCGGGAAAGGCACCAGCCCTATATCCGAGCATCCAATTCACCTCTTCCACGACATTCAGACACCATACCTCGATGCCCCCCACGCAATGAAAGAGGTATGCCTCCACTGTTATCTGCTCCTAACTTTTGTGTTTCTCCTTCAGAAATAGCGTACGCATTAGAAAAATTCGGTACAAAGGTACAGTGACCGCAAAAATGAAGTTAGATATGAGCACCAGGAGGTCAAATGTTCTGTGTTAATTCTACCAGGAAAGAGGACATAAGACCGAAGATTGCATAGGTCTGCGACAAAGAGTGATAAGAATGTTAAATCGGGGTTACCTAAAAGAACCGCTGAGCGACCTAGGAAGGGATAGTTTCACTTGTGGATGTGATCAACCCTAGGTACCTCCAAAATCATCGTCACCAACTCGTACCATACAAATGATAATGAGCGGCGGCAACGACACGATAATCAACCATGTGAAATTCACCACCGCGCATAAACGCAAATGGACGGTTGCCCACGAACGGTATGACAACCTCGAAGACAGTATCATCTTCGATAAGGCCGATACCGATGGTTCATATTTCCGTCACAATGATGCTTTGGTTATAACTTTACGCATTGCGGATATTGATGTAAAAAGAATAATGGTGGATGATGGAAGCGGCACGTGTATTGTTCACCAATGAGTTCTCATGCAGATGAGGCTAGAGGATAAAATAATACCAAGTTGTATAACACTAACGAGTTTTAATAATGCAGTAGAGTGAACCTTTGGGGAAATGGTGCTGCCCGTCCTAGCAGGAGGAGTCACCTTGGAAACGACATTCCATGCCATGAACAAAAAAACTGCCTACAACGCCATCATAGGACGACCATGGATATAGGCCATATGCGTTGTACCGTCGAGCTTCTATCAAGTAATCAGATTTCCTACTCCATGAGGGATATTCAGCATCTGAGGTAAGCCAAACACCGCCCAAGAATGCTATTGGATAGCCCAAGTTTGCACACATACCAAGCAACTAAAAAGGGCAAGTGCGGAGGCATAACAATCAGCCATGTCGCGAACCAAAACCGACGCACAAGTAGAAACCATCAAGGACCTGGATGTCGTGAAGCTTGCAAAGCAACCGTAGAAGATCTTTATCCCGTTCAACTGGACCATAACAAATTCCTATGTCGGAACAACCTCTCGGAACCAGGTAAATATCGTGAGTTCTTAACTAATAACACCAATTTGTTTGCTTTTCCCACTCAGATATGCCAGGAATCCCAAGGGATATCGCCATACACAGGCTAAACGTTGACCCTCTTTACCCTCCTGTAAGGCAAATGAGGAGAAAGTTCAATACTGCCATCAATAAGGCGGTCAGTGAAGAAGTTGATAAATTTCTCACCGAAAGTTCCATCAGGGAATCGAAATACCCTCAATGGATCGCCAATATGGTCATGGTAAAAAAGAAGAAGGGGAAATGGCGGATGTGCGTTGACTTCAACGACTTAAACAAAGCATTCTCGAAAGATTCCTTCCCTCTACCGCACATCGATCAACTCGTCGACGCAACAACATTACATGAATTACTGAGCTTTTTGGACGCCTATTCCGATTACAACCAAATCCTAATGGCCGAATAAGATCAAGAAAAGACCACTTTCATCACTCACCGAGGGACGTACTGCTACAAAGTAATGCCGTTTAGACTCAAGAATGTAGGAGCGACATATCAAAGGTTAGTCAACAAGATGTTTAAAGAACAACTCAGTATGACCATGAAGGGTTACATTAACAATATTCTAGTAAAATCGACAAAGAAAAAGGATCATATTGGCCATCTAAATGAGGCCTTCGAGATATTGAAGCAGTATGGGATGAAGCTGAATCCCGAAAAATGCGCCTTTGGCATAACTTCAGGAAAGTTTCTTGGTTTCCTAGTATCACAAAGGGGTATCGAGGTCAACCCGGACCAGATCAGAGCCATCGAATGGATACCAAAGGTATTGACCAACAAAAAGAAGGTGTAGAAATTGATAGGGCGAATAGACGCCCTGTCGAGGTTCATCTCATGATCGTTGGATAAATGCCACAAATTCTTCAATGTGCTAAAGAAAGGCCACGGACTGCAAAGGAATGCAGAATGCGTCGATGCCCTGAGAAAACTAAAAACGTATCTATATTTGCCCCTACTCATCAAGGCAGACCCAAGTGAATGTCTACTTGTGTATGTAGCGGTCTCTAAAGTACTCGTAAGCACCGTCTTGGTCCACAAAGACGAAGGTACGCACTACGCAATCTCCGATTTACTATAACAGCAAAACCTTAATCGATACCAAAACGAGGTACCCTCACCTTGAAAAACTAGCTTTGGCATTAGTTGTAGCTTAACGAAAGCTTAGTCCATACTTTCAATATCGCCCCATAAAAGTGGTGGCAACCTTACCCCTAAGGGGTATCCTACACAAACCCGAATTATCGGGTAGGTTGGCCAAATGGGCCATATAACTAAGCGAGCACGACATAACATACCAACCATGAACTGCCATTAAGTCGCATGTGCTTGGCAATTTTGTCGCTAATTTGAGCGCAGAAATATTGCCGGATGTAGAGCAGGAAGTGCTCCGCGCTTCCACACATACCAACCTCTGGGTCCTCTACACCGATGATGCTTATAATGCCTCGAGATCGGGATTGGGACTCGTCCTCGAAGTTCTTTCGGGTGAAATAATTTGCCTGTCCATACGATGCCCCGGGATGACTAACAACAAGGCCGAGTATGAAGCTATGATTATAGGATTGAAATTATCCCTCAAATATGGTGCCCGACGACTCGTCCTCCATTGTCACTCTCAACTCTCGGTAAACCAAGTCACCGGGACTTTCAAAATCAAAGAAGAGAGACTAAAAAAGTACCAGTCAGAAATTCACAAACTGCTGCTAGACTTCGATGAATGTTGCCTTGACCAAATACCCAGGGCGTAGAATATTGAAGCAGACGGCCTCGCCAAGTTAGCAACAGCCAGCAAAAATATCAACAAGGATAACGTGGTCACCCTTATCCATTTCGCAATAGATCACGTCGAGGTAAATTCTATAAGCCTAACTTAGGACTGGCGCAATCGTAACATATTTGCAGGATGGAACTCTCTCGCAAGATAAAAAGAAGCCAAAAAGCTTCGGATACAGGCAGCCAAATACAACCTTGTAAACAATGATCTCTACAAAATAATGTTCGGCGGCCACCTGGCCAAGTGCCTTGGGCCAAACCAAACAAGGCGAGTACTGGAAGAGGTGTACGAAGGGTACTGCGGTGCCCATACTAGAAACCGTGCCATTGTCACTGCCTTATTCGTACTGGATACTACTGGCCCACCATGAAAAAAGAAGCTGCAGACTACGTCAGGAAATATGAATATTGTCAGAAGTATGACCCTATGATACATCAAGCAGGGGAACTCCTTCATTCTGTTACTTCACCATGGACATTCATAAATTAGGGGATGGATATAGTCGGACTTCTCCCATCCGGACGAGGTAAAGTATGTTTCCTTTTAGTTTTGATTGACTATTTTTCTAAATGGGTAAAAACAAGTGCATACACACAGATATGCGAGCATGAGGTCATCACATTCATATGGAAAAACATAATATGCCATTTCAATATCCCAAAAAAATCAACTACGACAACGGACCTTAATTTGTCGGAAATAAAATGACCGAGTTTCTCGAGAAATGGCACATCAAACGAATATTCTCCATACCGTATCATCCCGCCGGTAATGGTCAAGCCGAATCTTCCAATAAAGTAATACTGAATATATTGAAAAATAAGATTAAGGACGCCAAGGGGTTATGGCCCGAACTATTACCTGAAGTATCATGGGCATAACGCATCACAACAAAAACTAGTACGGGTGAGACGCCATATTCACTAGTCCACGGGATTGATGCAGTTATACCCGTCGAGGTTGGAGAGCCTAGTTTGAGGTACTCCGATGAGCGTAGACCAAGCAACGACGAGAGCAGGCTACAAGATCTGGATGAAGTCCAAGAACAGAGAGACATGGCCCACATAAGAATGGTAGCCCAGAAGCAACATGTGGAAAGGTACTACAATAGGAAGGCCAAAGTGAGACCATTCAAAGTAAGAGAATACGTCCTCAACGCCAAAACACAAGCAGCGAAAGACCCTAATGAGGGAAAACTGGGAACAAACTGGGACGGCCTGTACGAAATCACAGCCGCAGCGAACAAAGGAGCATTCCAGTTAGAAAATTTAGAGGGAGAACTACTCAAAAAAAATTGGAATGTCGCCCATCTTATATACTTCCATTTCTAAAAGAAGACGTCACCTTAATCGTACTCTTTTTTCCTCATCCGAGTTTTGTTCCAATGGATTTTCCTGGTGAGGTTTTTAATAAGGCGGCAAGGTTGACGTCTCGAGGTTCGAAGTATTGTTCATTAACGCGCCCATCGATATGATCTCCGGTGCGAAGTAATGAGGGAATGGATATAGATAGTCAAATCTCCATTATAAAGTCGACATGTGGTTCTTACAAGAAGATAATCAAATCTCCATTGTATGTACAAAGTCGACATGTGGTTCTTACAAGAATATAATCAAATCTCCATTACATGAATAAAGTCGACATGGTTTTTCTGGGGGAACATAATCAAACCTCCAACGACAAATGTCCAAGGCCATCAACAAGACCTCATTCGAACTACGACATGATACTACTTCGACGATAGTTTGAAGCAACACCCAATGGCTAAGGCCATCGGATAAAGATGAGTTTGACCTCATTCTAACTACAACGAGATACTACTTTAATGACAGTTCAAAGCAACATCCCAATGGCTAAGGCCATCGACAAAACATGAGTTCGACCTCATTCGAACTACGACGGGATATTACTTCGACGACAATTCGAAGCAACATTCCAATGGTAAGGCCATTGACAAAAGATGAGTTCTACCTCGTTCGAACTACGACGAGATACTACTTCAATGACAATTTGAAGTAACATCCCAATGTCTAAGGCCATCGATAAAACATGAGTTCCACCTCGTTCGAACTATGGCGAGATACTACTTCGACGACAATTTGAAGAAACATCCTAATGTACAAGGATGTCAACAAAACATGAGTTCGACCTCGTTCGAACTATGACAAGATACTACTTCGATGATAGTTTGAAGCAACATCTCAATAGACAAGGCCGTTGACAAAATTTAATTTTGGCCTCGCTCAAATTACGATGGGGTACTATTTTGACGACAGTTCGAAGCAACATCCCAATGGTCAAGGACGTCAAAAAAGGGAGGAATCAACCACACCCAAAAGTTAAATCGACTTAACAACTCGACAAATACCCAGATGCCATAGAAATTACAAAGAGCACCAACCCATTGACAAAATAAAGTCTACATTGTACAAAATATTATTTACACTAATCCTTACAAAATTGGCTCAAGTATGCCCCCTCCCATAGAAGCCCCAAATAAAAAGAATAACACAAGCAAAAGGCTACACATCATCCCCGACAAGGTAAGCATCTTTTTACCAAGAGTCCGAAGCAAAACGGTTTGCCTCATCCTAGTTGATATTATCTCCATCAGGAGTATAAGGTTCGTACCCGCATGGCTCATGAGCATCCCGAGTTTTGTTGTGCACGGTTTGAAGCTCTGCCTCTGTTGCCCTCCTCTTGACATGGATAGCCTTATACACATCCAGTCGAGCATCATCAAGAACCCACAACTCAAATAAGTGACGAGGCACGACCAGATTGGCTCAAGTATGGGACATGGAAGTCCCCGCTCTCAGTCCCCGCTCTCAGTGAGGCCACTTGCCTATTCAACACAGATAGCTCTGCATCCAACTCTTTAACATGCCCTTCAAGCTCCGCAACCTTAAGATTAGAGGCCTCCCTCTCTCCGGTTAGCTCCGACCTAGAAATATGGAGGGCATCCTCCAAAGACACCATTTCAGAAATAGCTGTCGCCAACTTATAAGCACCAACGTCCAACTCGACCTTAACCCCTAAGTTGGCCCAAGTTCAATTGAAGTTCTGAAGAATGAAAAATGAACTCAGTGAAGGACCATGTCCATCTTAGGAGACACAACTGTTACAGCCTATGCACATGAGATGCACGTGAAGAAGATAAGACTTTGGGATCGAGCAGCAATATCCTCTAAATATCTTCTGAACTGATTGAAAAGATTGCACAGGAGATAAAGAGAAGAGGTCTCCTTATATGAAGAGAACTATATCCAGATCTAGGATAAGGAATTAGAGTTTGAATTGTTTTAGGACTCAAACTTGATGAAGGATCAGCAATTCGAGTTTTTATCAAACTCTGATAACTAACTCTATAAAAGTAGTACTGTTCTCTTGTACATGCACACACATATACAAAGAAGTTAGAGATAAATTTAGAGAAAAATAGCAAGACTATTTTGCAAGAAATTTACGTGAGATCAAGTGTGCACGCCTGCAGCTACTTGAATAAGATTGAAGAACCAGTTCCATTGTATTTTTCTTATTCTAGTTCTATTATAGTAGGTGATTTAAAATTGTACCTTTCCAGCTTTCATAGAAGCAAATTGTATTAGGTACGTTGAGTATTCAAGATAGAGTTAACTTGAAAGTGTCGCAACAGTTGAGGCTGTATGCCACACTGGGATTAGAGTTAATCCTTAGGTTTACAAGAGTTTTGTAAATGCTGTTTTGGCTCATTGAGTTTAGTGGATGCTGGGGAAAATCCTACTGAGAAGTAGGTTGTGGTTTTTTTCACCTTTTGAGCCAGGTGTTTTCCACGTAAAAATCTCTGTGTTATTTATTTTATGCACTCTTAATTCCGAAAAAAGTCAGAGTTAGTACATCTAGAAGAACCAGGTTCTTCTAGTGCGAAAATTGAGCACCACACAAATCACCCCCCTCTTGTGTGGTATTAATGGTTGGAACATCACCCTCAATCTCCACCGCCTTAGCACTCAATTTAGCGGTCAAATCGGCCACCCTTGCTTGTAAATCGGCATTATCAGCCATCACCTCCTGCTCAACTCAAGATCATCCTCTTTCGCCTTAAGGGAGGCCTTAAGCTCACTACTATGGGCGACAACCTTCACAAGATCATCATCCCGCTCCTTCAGCTCTTCAACCTTGCGCTCTAGTTGGTCAACCCTCTGTTTGAGCCCTTCGCGAAATAACTGAAACTTCTGGTCCTGAGTATAAATATCGTCCATCACACGATGCTTAGCATGATACCATTGATACTTGGATGATATCTTCTCATATACAACCATCCTCTTCCTCTCTGATGCTCGCGCTTGATCTCCATGATGAGGGTCTAGCACAAAAGAAAATGATTAAAAATAAAATATAGGTCGAAAATCGCTGCACAAGCCTAACAACGAAAGGAAAAAGAGAGGACTTACCAGTAAACCCATACCGGTGACATTTTGAGACAACTCTACATCACTTTTTGCCCTGAGCACCTTGTTTTTAGGGGCAACACATAAAGGATCCAAAACGGACGGCACTCGCTCACAGTTCGACAATAAGTTATAGTCCCATAGGATGATTATGTGGTGATCAGGCCCCTCCACTTTGACCTCTACGTGAGTATGGTGACCTACAAACTCATTGGCCTCCTCTAGGTCAACATCTGAACCTGAGCCGTCGCCCTTGATACGACAACCTCCAATGTTAGATGATGCGCTGCCCTCGGCAGAGCGTACATAGCCGTCTCCTAGTTAAACCCACTATATTTGAGGAGATCTCCCCGAAAATATGGTATCAGCCATGAATGTGGGCACATGTGCCGTCTGCGACGTCCTATTTCTATCAGCATCGACAACCATACCCTTCTAAGCTCCATCATCCTTTTTTTCTCGATAACGGCTCGTCCCCATTGGAGGATTCATCCAAAGGGTAGGGGGACAACATTGAAACAACCTCCTCCCTCACGACTACGACTCGAGAAAGGCCTTCTAATTGAACAGGTCGAGGACAAACTTCACGAACAGATTCACTCAAAACAAACTGCAGGGCCGCGGTGGCGACGGCCTATCGAGGCGTCCTCTGCCTGGAAGCTCCTCGGCCTTCCATCGTGAAGAAGTCGAATTAATGGATGACGATATATAGCCGACGAAATGGTAAAGAGAAAATCACTTACCAGTTGGAACTTTAGGGCCGTAACGCTTTACAAAGGAATGCCAATCTCGTGTTTCCGCTGCATGGGGTAACATATGAGCTACCTAATCCCTTATGCCCGCAATAGGGCAGGGCAGACGTCCCATAGCTGTAAGCAAGAAGTAAACTACCTTTATAATGAATACAGACGAAGGAAGATAAAAGAATGGCAATACTTACGAGTCTTATTCCATCGCTCCGGGAATCCGGTGGAGTTAGAAATGATATGTTCGATTTTGACAATGAAGTACTTGTGCCAAAACTTGCGACTTGCTCGATTGTCTATCCCGACCACCAACCCTTTTGCACCATGGTGCCTCAAATGCACAATGGTACCTTTGTGGAAGCTAGGCGAGAACAAGTGCAAAAGGTGGTGGATAGAAATATTACACTTCGCCAACTCCGCATACTTGGTCAACAGTAGAAGCACCATGAGAGTATATGGCGAAAGTTGCGCCAGACAAACATGGTAGAACCTACAGAATTCTTCTGCTAAGGGAAAGGGAGGAAAAGCATAGCTAGTCATGAAAGAGTACTCGTAGCAGGCGCAATACCTAGTCCTGTGGACATCTACAAAGTCTGCCCCCACTGGAATCATGTCAACGTAAGCGAGAATGCTGTATTTTATATGAAGAGCGTCAAGGTGAGCCTACTCCATCTTAGAAAGTACGGGGGTAGGAGTGGGATGGTGATCTTTGAGGAAGTCACTTCAAGACATAGGTTGTGTCGGTAATAATTCCTCCACCGTAGGGATAATGTCACCCTCCTCTATCACCGTATCTTCACTGCTTGAAGGGGGCGCCATGGACAATGGGGTAGCCTCAGTAACCTTTTCACGAGAACGATGTGACCTTGGCATGATTTTGTTTAGAGAGGTATCAATGTAAAAAGAAGATAGAGGACGAGATTGCGAATAAAGAACGAGAGAAGAAGCAGAACTGTATTAGAGCAAATTCGGAGGAATAAAGGGAGGTTATCAGGAGTGAAATGGTCAAGAACTTTTGAAAAAACAAACCCTCCACCTATTTATAGGGTTGGATGTCGCCATAATTAAAGTGGAAGGTCACAAAATAACGTTGGAATCGAAGCATCAAGCCATCAACTCCTGCATCGAAAACATGGGCAATGATGACACATCTGAAGTTGACATCATTTTTTGGTAAAATATATTACCCGATGTCTTACCAAGCATGCTGATCGTCCCCCATTGGCCATGTCATAACGCTTCGAAGGGCCAAATTTCTCCATAGGAATGCATGGGGTCCGCTCATCGAGGATGCACCTAGTTGCAACCCCGACAAGCGGATGGACTAACTGTATGAGTCCAAATTTGACCTGACGACCAATGACGAGCACGACAAATGATGGGTTCTCCTTGAATTGATGTCCTGCCGGAGATGATCTTAAGGCAGACGAAAGACTATACGACCTTTGTAACAGTGTAGGTCCACTCGAGGACATTAGGAATATTCCTTCAAATATTCCTTGTAATTTGTCTTTTACTACTTAGAAGGGTTACGCTCCTTATATATATAGAGGAGAATAACCTTGTAAAGGGGCCCTGAATTTTGACTGTAATATTACTTACGAATGAAAGAATTCGAAAGAAGCTTATTTTTGTTGAATTAAATGAAGAAAGAAGTTTTCATCTTATATTTGTTCAAAAAATTCCAGTAACTTTTGAGTCAAACAATAATCCTCATGAGGTATGTATGGAATTATTACATTGTTTTGCTGACATAGCATGGAGTTCACTAGGAGAACATTTCTTATCATAAATTGTTCAATGACAGTTTGTAAAGAAGCGTTGTCGGATGAAAATAAAGGTGAGACTATTTTTTTTTATAAGAGATATTTATATTTTTAACCACATTTAAAATAAATTTTGACAATATATATAGTTTTTAGTTAGTGAACTAATTTGTATTTGCCCAAAATACTTTTAATCAAAGTTGATTTCTTTTCGCACAAACATCATATGTTTAAATGGTCCTCCTGATAGAAAAGGAGGAAAAGAAAAGTAAAATTTAATATAATTTTTAATATCTCATTTCTATACTCATTCCATCCTACAAGTACTAAGATCAAATAATATCTTAGTTGATTATTTTTATCAATAAAATTTGCTAAAATTCTTAACTTTAGAATTCATTGTAACTTTATCTAATTTTCTCAGTATGTAAAATCCACTTTAAAAGTTTAAGAAATTGATGTCCTAATTTATACTATTAAAATATTAAATACATTAGAACTCCATTTTATGAAAACCAAGGGTGAATTTCCTTCACCTCTATGAAATATTTTATTTCCCTTCCCTCAATTTACAGACAAGCAAAGTATAAACAAAGATAAAGTGTACAATTATATTCCGGGATTTGACAAATTTCCGATGATCTTATTCTAATCTTTTCCATCTGACCGTAATGGCCCGACGGAACCATACGACGGAGCTGGGATGTATAGCCTGCGAAGATTTGACGGAGCTCGGCGCCGGCAAAGAAGGTTGGCTTGTAAACAACCCTAATCTCCTCACCGCTCTCGATACTCACTCTCTCGCGTTAGCCAACCGCTCGATTGTTCTCATTCTTCATTGGTCCGAAGGATCTGACCCGGTTACAGACCGGGTGAAGATCGTGCCCGAACTTTCTCCGATCGAGGCTGAGTATATATCGGCGATCGCGTGGTTAGTCTTTGATGATATCAAAGTTCTCGCTTTGGGCACTTCTCGTGGTTATTTGTTGACTTACTCTCTCCGTGGTGATCTCATTCACAAACAGGTATCATTTTTCCAAGTTCATAGTTTGCCAAAGCAGCATAATTATTACTGTGTTCTTTATCAATGGAGTATAATAATAACAATGAATATAATAATGATAATATAAATGTATGTTGTGAATTTGATTTGGGACTGATTGTTGTGTGAAAAAGCTATTTGGGAAACGATTATGGTTGTCTAACATAACAATAACAATAAAAAGATTTGCTTTGGGTGCGTGTTGATAGTGTTGATGCCTTATGAAGGGAAAAGGAAATGGACAGTTAACAGGCTGTAATATTTTGTTTTTTCTGAGAACGTTTGTTCAACAATAGTGTTACTTTTAGTTATGGGACAAAATGTCAAAGAAAGAGCTAAACAGGCACTAGATAAGCAAGTTGGTGCTTCCTGAATGGATTAAGATGTTATTGCACCTGCTGTATCCGTCATTCCATTGAACTTGCTATTCCTCTTTCTGCTATAAGAAGAACTGATAGGGGGAATAAAGGAAGGAAAGACTCAATCTTTATTCTTCAGCAATGCATTTGAGTTGTCTTCCTTGACAATGTGTACTTTGGTTCGAGATTATGTGTTGTTTGCTTTCTAGTGTCCTTCGCTGTGCCATAAGATAATTAGCAAACTGACGAGAACTTTTGCGTGGCAGATAGTAAGCCCTGGGAAGATTCTCAGATTGAGAGTCCGTGGAACCAAGAGAGATTTGACCCAAGAGGCATCACCAGAAGAGGTCTGTGTTGTTATGTCAGGTGTTATTGCTCGGTTTGATGGATCTGATTTTCAGGTACTCGGATAATCTCACAGTTACAGGAAACACTAGTTTCTTTATTTATCAACTATAATATGAGAACATCTGTTTTTCAGTTTTACATCACCATTTAGATCTTGATACATGAAGTTTAGGATCTCTATGCCATACTGCTAATTCATGTTGGTAACAAAATACAGAATATGCTTCAGAGGTGGTTTCGGGAAAGACACTCCCAGTTCTGGGATGAAAGAGATTCTGAAAATTCGATAGATACTTTTGGTAGGCTTCCATACCAGTTATGGAATGTAAGTAAGTATGGTCCTTGTGTTGACGCTGCCATCACTGGTCTGATGCCTCCTCCTCTGCTGGAAATCCAGGTAATATTTGATTTCTAACTGTATCAAATCAGTACTTTCTTTTCTTCCTTTTATACAAGGTATACGTTTCACGGGGATTTGTTGTTTTCTCAACCCTCACCTAAAGTTCTACACTCATCAATAATGAATTTTTACTGCCCAAATGAGATGCTATTTTTTGTCCTATGACTTTCGGAAATTTTCTGAAGTTATTCTGGTATTTGAATTCAGCTGCCTTTGTTGTTGGGCAGTCAAGTCAGCGTTATTATTGCGCAATCACTGTTGGAGATGACGCTGTGATTTCGGCTTATCGGTTAGTCTGCAGCATATTGTATTCAGTACAGTTTATGGTTCTTTTCAAGATCACATTTAAATTTTCTATCTGGAAAGCTGTTCTCACTCCCATTTCTTACTTTATTTTACTAAATTGGGTTTCTCTTCACACTTTCAAGACTTTCTGTAGACCGAAGCCGATCAATAGTAGGGGCTATTCTCTCAAAGGTTGTGCCTGCAACTTTTTCGACAATAACTTCTATCTCAAAAATGTTATGGAGAAGTGATCCAACTCCCACAAAAAGACCAGAACCAAAGCCTCAGCCTTTTGCTCGAGGTAGATGGTATTTCTTCATCCGTTGAAAGCATTTTTTATTCTGCTCTCTATGTAATTAGTCGTTATAGCTGTAGAGGTTGTTCATGTATCATCATTGCTTTTAGATGTCAAATACTAAATTATATTTCACTGTCCAGGCATCCTGCCATCTCTCCTTTGCTTCCATGAACTTTCATCTATAGATCAAGACTGAAAGAAGGTGTTCTTTTCTACAAGTTTATCTTCGAGTTAGAAAGTAGTTTGTAAGCCACTGGGCTGTAATTGACACTGACCAGTGTCAAGGTATTGTTGCCAAAAGTTAGTTATAAAGTCTGTATGAGTTTTTGGGTGGAGGCTTGCTTGGTGTAATTAAGATTTAAGAAGTGATCAATTCTTTCTCTATGTATAAAGTTAGCTCCTAAGTTGCTCCGACACGGCAGTTTAGGTGCCACACCCGTGTCGACACGACACTAGTATGGTTGTGGTTATGGGATCCGTATCGGATCTGGTCAAATAATTTGGGTACTTTGACCACGATAGACGGAAAATGCGAGACGAGATACAATTTGATTCCCGAAACCAGAGCTAAAACTAGGGTAAATTTGAAGAAAATAATATACTTTATCTAGGAAATTAATTCTTTACTTATCTACAATTTGAGGAAAAAAAATAAATCCACACTTTACAAGCTATACGTAAGTATTCCACAAATTTCTCATAATTTAGAGATATTTTTGTATTTTTATTTTCGCGAGTTAATTTTTAGCCGGATCTCCACACCCCGTATCCGTATTAGGATCCGTATCTCTAAATCTTAGAATTTACATCTCGAAGGATTTGTCGATCCACACTCGTGTCATACACCCGCACCCGTGTCTGAGCAACTTAGGTTAGCTCTATGTATTTCTTTCTTGTACCTTCTCCCCTCCCGTCTCCGTTCCTGTTTATTGCGGTACTAGGTATTATAACTTTCATTAACACATACAACAACAACAACAACAACAACAACAACTACAACTACCCAGTATCGTCTCACAAAGTGGGGTCTTTCATTAACACATACAATATATTCATATATTTTTGATGTGTAGGCGATTGTTACAAAGTTTCAACGTCCTCTCTTTCTTTTGAATTAGTTTCAACCTGTTTTTAACTACTGTAACTAGTTGGAGAAAAAGTTAAAATGGGGTCGGCAGTTGGCGCTTTAATGCAAGTTGGAGAATGTTTATGAGGAAAATACTGTGATAGAATTTATTTATCAGTGCAATGCAACAGTGATTTTTGTATAGGGATCATTTTTGTGCAGTTTCTCTAATCGCTCTTGCAATGCTGGGGGTTGCATTTGGTGTTGCTCAGATACTTCAAAACCCTTGCTACACCTATGTCGATCCAACACGACTCGGGTATGGGTGAGGGGTCTGCACTATACCTATGTATTTTTAATGTACAGGCGATTGTTACAAAGTTTCAACGTCCTCTCTTTCTTTTGAATTAGTTTCAACCTGTTTTTAACTACTGTAACTAGTTGGAGAAAAAGTTAAAATGGGGTCGGCAGTTGGCACTTTAATGCTAGTTGGAGAATGTTTATGAGGAAAATAGTATGGTAGAATTTATTTATCAGTGCAACAGTGATATTTTTATAGGGATCATTTTTGTGCAGTCTCTAATGTCTCTTGTCTCCCCAGACCCTACCTGGTGGGAGTATACTGGGTAGTTGTTGTTGTCTAATGTCTCTTGTAATGCCGGGGGTTGCATTTGGTGTTGCTCAGATACTTTAAAACCCTTGCTACACCTGTGTCGATCCAACACGACTTGGGTATGGGTGAGGGATCTGCACTACATTTGGTCAACCTAACTTGGGTGTTTTGACTACACCTACGGCCAAGAAGTATAGGTTGATTGGTATTTAATTTGGAATTTGGTTTATTTCATGTATATATTCGCATAATGTACTAGAACACTTTGCTACTACACGAGATAACCCATGAATAAATTATTTAGTGTCTAGAACGAATTTAATTATCCTAGCTTCGATTTATTAACTTCAGCTAGTTGTCAAATATATATGTACTTATATATGTCATAATATACATTATTGATTGTCTCTTAACACCCGTACCCACATACCAATCCCATGTCCCCCAATCCGTAGATTTAGGTGATGACGAATCTGACTTCTAGATCCGTGCTCATGTTGGGTGCCCGCACTGGTATCCGAACAACATAGGTTGCAGTGAATCAGATTTTGTGGTGTATAGGCTATTGCAACTAGAAGGAGACACCCTTCGTGTCACTAGGTGGAGAAAAAGTTTGTGTAGTGGTGTACCATATGTTGTATTGCCCTTTGTACATGACAGCTCGTTTTTTCAAGAAAAACCTGTTCAACTCTCGTTATCTTTCTAGACTTGGAGAAAACATGGTCAATATTGATTGGACCAAACAATGGTAATTTTGCTTGTTCGCTTTGGGCTTTGCGTAATTTACTTCCCAAATTTGTGCTGACTGTCAGTCACCAAGCTGAACCTGGCAATACAGGATGGTAATAAACACTATAGTTTCTAGGTAAGCCGTAAAACTCAAATAACTGGCATATTGCTTTCCAATTGAGGTTTTATATGTAAAGTGGAGAAGGCTAAAGTTATCTTCTGGGTGATTCTTCTGTTGCTCCTTATTTTTTCAGTTGAAGTCCTAGGTTCTCAATAATTCACCTGATAATATAAATTTTAGCTGTTCTTCATATACTCGAGTTTCTATTTTGGATGTCAATATAGCTGACATAATGTCATTGTAAATTTGCTATTTTTTGGCAGCTTCTCCTTTGACTTGCTTTAAGGATCACCCTAGAAAGGGCGAGAAGCTGACGTTATCACCTAGTGGTACTTTGGCTGCAATAACTGATTCTCTTGGTCGTATCTTACTCTTAGACACTCAGGCCCTTGTGGTGGTCCGTCTGTGGAAGGTTCATTCTATGCTCCTATTTGTAATTGTTTAGTGTGGTTTGCCCAATTATGAATAGTTATATAAGTGACCATTAGATGGTGAAGCAAATATACTTGTGTAGTTGCGGTAGAATAATGTTTGATTATTAGTTCACTGAATCAACTTTTCATATAAGAACTGAATCTCAGTGTTGACTGGAAAGTTGGATTTAACAAATTATTTTGAGTAGTTTAGTTGAAATACTCCATAGCAAACGAGGTATCTTTCCAGGTTTATCGCCTGATATAATGATGAACATATTGGTTTGCAGGGTTACCGTGATGCAAGTTGTCTATTTGTCGAGATGCTTGCCAGTAAGGATGTTGAAACATCTAGATCTGCTTACGGTGAACACATGAAGAGTGATTATTGCCTTTGTCTAGCAATTCATGCACCACGTAAAGGGATTGTTGAGGTATGTTACTCTCTTGCTGTATCACTCTTCTCATTTATCTCAGCTCCATTATATACTTCAGACTCATTTAAAGTAACTCGATACATCCATGACTACCATCCTTTTGCAAAATGATTATTAGAGTAAACCACAAGCACATATGTCTGATTTGTTGTTTGCTTGTGAAAACTGTATCTGATGAAAAATTGTTCGAGTAAATTTGCTGAGCAGTAATTTCTCTTGATAATACTGTATTCGAAAATGAAGAGTGGGACTTCTCTTTCTAAATGAATGGTTATGTTAGTGTATTTGTCATCCATAATCTCTTATAATTGTAGAAAGATCTGAAAAAGGACAGTTAGTCCATGCTGGAAAGAGCACTTCCAAGGATTAGATGGGAACTCATAGCTGATTGTATATCTGGACATGCATTGGAGATTATGCTTGTTTTGACACTTGAGTTTATTATTGCAGATATGGCAGATGAGAACTGGTCCGCGTCTTCTAACTATTCCATGTGCCAAAGGTAGCAAGATTTTGCAGCCTACATATAGATTTGCCTCATCAGAAGTATCTGTGTCTTCTTATGTACCTTTGGAACTTTTCTTTTTGAATGGAGACTCCGGTCAACTCTTTGTTTTGAACCGATCTCTTAGTTGACATTATATAATAAATTCAAGAGAATACGAGAAATTAGAGATAAGGGGACGGCAGCTGACCGTACAGAATGTAAATTTCATTTGTTTGTTGCTTTTTACAGATCCTCCAAGCTTCCAAAGAAAAAAGGAGGTGCAACGTCCCATTTCTTTTCATTTTGGAATATCACCCTCATTATCTGCTTCACTGTATGTTTGTATCGCGCCGACCCTTATTAGTGTATTATGCAGAAATAACGGATTATATTCCTCGCCATCCCCTTACTTTCTGAGGTGATTGTTGGAAACGCTGATTTTTTACCAGAGAGTGTGCGTGTTACCCTTCTGTTTTTATTTTACCATCTCGTGAAGGATTATCAAGGTTTGCCTGGTGGATTCAAATGTTTAAGGTTACTGTAGCTCATTTAAATATAAGTTGGCATGTTTATTGTGAAGAGGCGACGAAACGAAAGAAATGAAGGAATATACGAGGATTCTGTGGCCATAGATGTGGAACAATTGGCTGAAAAAATGAAGGTACCAATGCTATTGCCAGGGATGATTATATGGTTTTATTTAGTCGTTTTGTGATCGTATATGACAATTTCAATGGAAACGTTATGACATATTTTTTCACTATTCCCTTGTTAATATTATAGTGTTGTCATTTTTCTTTAAATTAAAACTTAATTAATGCTAGTATTTAGACCTTGATGTGATGTTATCTGGTTCACCTTAACCTCTTAACTGTTAGTTTTAATTATTTACTCTACATCATGTATATAATTCAAATATGTGACAAGTATTAAACGTGGTATATATCGAAATATTTTAGATACACATAAAAGATAATAAGGCTAACATACAGCTGTTATCTTGCACTCTTAATAAACTTGTTCCGAGGAAAATTCAAATCCTCGCGGTTGGATCTTTCATGACTCATCATTTTCTGTCTTGTTTCATGCTAATTATTGTCATTTCAGGATTCATTTTAATTGCTTTAATTTTCGGGATCTTCACGATTTATATCATTATCTGATTTCATGCAACTTATTCTAATATTTCGGGATTCATTTTGATTGCTTTACTTATTTGAGTATCATTGCTAAATATATTTGACAAGAGGGGTTGCTCTGATGGTAAGCAACCCCCACTTCCAATCGAGAGGTTATGAGTTCGAGTCTCCCCAAGAGCAAGGTGGAAAGTTCTTGGAGGGAAGGATGCCGGGGGTCTATTTGGAAACAGCCTCTCTACCTCAGGGTAGGGGTACCCTCCCCAGATCCCACTAAGTGAGATTATACTAGGTTGTTGTTTTCTAAGTCATCCATTTTGGTGAATTTCTAAGCAGTCGTAAAGAACAAGGAAAACTAGGAAACAATTTCACTTTTCATAGGACATTATATTGTTTCTTGCTCCAAATATCCGTTAAACAAGGCTAGCAATTCATGGCTATCTCTTCCTTCTTCTTTTTCACTTGTTTCTCAGTACTCCAACTGGAGGGTTGCTTCAGGGGTCCTGTGTGACAAGAAAATTCCACACAAACTTAAGGAGAAATTCTACAGAGCCGTGGTTAGACCTGCGATGTTGTATGGGGTGGAGTGCTGGCCCGTGAAGAACTCTCATGTTCGGAGAATGAAGGTTGCGGAGATGAGGATGCTTAGGTGGATATGTGGGCACACCAGGCTAGATAAGATTAAGAATGAAGTTATTCGACAGAAGGTAGGGGTGGCCCCGGTGGACGAGAAGATGCGGGAAGCGAGGCTGAGGTGGTTCGAGCATGTTCGGAGGAGGGGTCCCGATGCCCCGGTGAGGAGCTGCGAGCGGCTGGAGATTGTTGGAGGTCGGCGAGGTAGAGGGAGGCCTAAGAAGCATTGGAGAGAGGTGATTAGGCAGGACATGACTAGAATGCAGGTTACCGAGGACATGACCCTTGTTAGGGGAGTATGGAGGTCTAGAATCAGGGTTGTAGGCTAGGGGCTCATAGAGTCCTTCGTACGCCTCACCCGGGGTTGGGTGTGGGATAGTAGGGTTACCCATAATTGACTAGTGTTTTAGCTTATGTCCCCTTATGGTGTTAGTATGGTAGTTACTGCTTGTTACTATTGCATGCGACTGTATTTATGTTTCTTATGTTTACATAATTATTTACGTTATCTCTGCGGGATTATTTATGCTTTATTATTTCGTTTTGTCTTGCTTTGGTTTCTAATTTTGTCTTTGTTTTAATGCAGCTTTTCATTTTATCCTATGCGCCGAGGGTCGATTGGAAACAGCCTCTCTGCCCCTTCGGGTAGGGGTATGGCTCGTCTACATATTACCCTTCCCAGACCCCACCTGGTGGGAATATACTGGGTAGTTGTTGTTGTTGTTGTCTCAGTACTCCAACTATCGCTCTTTTCGACAGCAAGATTTCTTAATGCAGCTCTCTCACTGCTCAACTAGACTCTATATCCAAGAATGACACTCCTACGACTTATTTTGAAGTCACTAAACCTATACAATTACCTAAAACCAAACCTTGCTCGTACTTAGTCCTCAAACATGACTTTGGCTATACATATGGTAAACCACCGGTACTAGCAAATTACACTCCTCCTTCAAATTGTCCATCTCAGAATTTTTCCAAGATTGTGCTAGACTGGACAGCAACGAGTAAAGGAAGGCAATTTGATCGCATTTTTGGTGTTTGGCTTGGTGGGGTTGAGATTTTCAGGAGCTGTACTGCTGAGCCAAGGCCTAATGGGATTGTTTGGACTGTCAAGAAAGACATTACTAGGTATTATTCTTTGCTCATGACCAATCAAACTCTTGCTGTTTATATAGGGAACATTGTTGATAGTACATATACTGGAGTGTATCATGTGAACATATTTGTCCATTTGTATCCTGCTGACAAAAGAACTGGGATTTGATTCTGGGGCTGATTTGATCATACCCATTTCGAGAAATCTGCTATTAAACGATGGTCTATGGTTTGAGATTGAGAATTCTACTGATGTACAGTCAAAGGAGTTCAAAATCCCACAAAATGCATACAGGGCATTATTGGAAGTTTACGTATCATTCCATGAGAATGATGAATTCTGGTATGGCAATTTGCCAAATGATTATATTACTACGAATAATCGTAGTGATATGCAGGGGAATGGTGCTTTTAGGGAAGTAATAGTAAGTTTAGATGGTGTTGTAGTTGGTGCAGTTTGGCCTTTTACTATATACTGGTGGTATTAATCCTCTATTGTGGAGACCAATTAGTGGAATTGGATCATTTGATCTTCCTTCTTATGACATTGAAATTACCCCTTTATTAGGAAATATTTTAGATGGAAGTATCCATAAGATTTCATTCAGTGTCACAAATGCTTTAAATGTGTGGTATATTGATGCAAATTTGCATCTTTGGTTGGATAAAAAGAGCGTAAAAACACAAGGGAAGTTGTTGGAGTTTAGTAATTTGCCTCTTTCCTTTTCTTTGGCTACCAATTTTAAAGGACTTGATGGATCCTTTGTCACGAATGCACGTAGGTCGATTTCGTTGAATGGATGGGTACAATCATCTTATGGAATAATTACTACAAGGTCATCTCAAGATTTGAGTTATAGTAACAAATTTGTGATGGGAAATGAAGCGAACTTGCAAATTGTGGATCAAACTATTGATTTTAATGACATAGTTTATGCCAAGACGCCGTCTTTGATATTTGATGAGAAGTGGTTGAAGGGTTTCAAGAATGGAACCTCAAATAGCTCTATTCAAAATGTGCAAAAAGCACAAGGATACATGCTTTCAGTGGAGTTGGGAGTACACAACAACAACAAACCAGTATAATTCTACTTAGTAGGGTTTGGGAAGGGTAGTGTATATGCAGACCTTACCCCTACCCTTGAATAGAGAGGCTGTTTTCAAATAGACCCCCGGCATACTTCCCTCTAAGAATTTCCCACCTTGCTCTTGGGGAGACTCGAACTCACAACCTTTCGGTTGGATATGGGGTTGCTTACCATCAGAGCAACCCCTATTGTTTTGGGAGTACACAACAAAGATATAAATATGATGAAAATTCAGGCTGCTATTTCAGGAACATAAGCAGCTCAAATTACACGCTGCTTTATGATAAGGTGAGTAATAGTTGTAACAAAACTACTCAGTCTCAGTGGTGATTTAAGAGAAAGCTTCAAATAATTGAACATATAATTTTGGAGTCAAACTCAACTGCTTTAACTTCAATGATGGTATTTAGCTGCTAGATTCATATTTGCAAGAGTATTTACATGTTTTGCTAGCAATTTTGTCTCTGAAATGTCACTTGGCCTCTTTATCTTCCGTTTGGATCTCTTCCTTCACACATAGCAATTACAAAGGCCGGATAACCAATGAGTTTTAAAATGGATAACTGTTATAAATAGACTTCTATTTAAGGTGAATGTGTATATTTAGAGAGATTCTATGGTTTACTACTTGGTGGCTAAGTCACCACCTCCCTATAAATAAAGGGGTTCTCTCCCATTGTAAATCATCCCAAAAGTATCAATAAGAATACTCATCTCTCTACTTTTCTCTATATTGTTCTTGTTCTTGTATTATTGTTCTTGTTCTTATATTATTTCATAACACGTTATCAGCACGAGTCTCTAACCTACCAATATGTGAAACATTAGAGTCTTATAAGTTTTAAGGATTCAGTTTCTTTACTGTCGTGTATGGGTTTCTTTTAGGTTTAGGCTTCTTTAGATCTTCATTCTTTCCTTGTAATTAGGATTCTTTTATAGCCCATGATAATTACTGCCGCATGTTAAATTAATGCTACACATGCACTCCGTTCGTATATTGTTGACGTACAATTGCAAATTGAAAGACTTCGACCAAAGTTGCCGGAATTTGTTGCCACGGGATGGAAACTCAAGAGGTATATTTGATATCACAACATTGATTGGTACACCTTAAAGGTAAGTAATTTACTTTTCCCTTTCAAATTCTTGAAATTCTACGATTTGATTTTATATACAAACAAAGACAACAAAGTTTGATTATAACTCTAATGGAGTTCGTAAGAAATTACACTCACATGAAGTGGTAAAATTTCTATGCCTTGCCATGATCAAATTCATGTATGATTGTGGGCAAAGAATTAAAAATCCGTCCAATTGAATTTGCTCCATTCCCTTTAGAGAATGTGGTAGCAGTATGTGATAAGTCTGAAAGAAGACAAAATTATTACCGTGAAGGTATCAATGGATGTGGACGTGACAATAGACGAAATTATAATCGTCATTATTGTGGTAATGAGAACAATAAGGATTCTCAAAATAATCTTTCACTTTATGAAAGTAATATTTGACATGAGATTGTGTATAGCACATACAGATGATTATGATCCATTCCCTGAAGTGAATGTGATAATTGTAATAAAGCCTGTAAGTATGAACACGCTCTTGATGTAATTGTGTCTTATGTCTGACATTATGAAAAGAAAGTTCGTTGCCCTTGAAATTTCGGGCAAGAACTATATGACATGAGTGTTGGATGCTGAAATCCATTTGGATGCAATGGGTCCTGGAGACGCCATTAAAGACAGAAATAACGCATCCACCCAAGACTATGCTAAGGCCTTGATTTTCTTGCGCCATCACCTTGATGAAGGTTTGAAACTGTGCTAAGGCCTTGATTTACTTGCGCCATCGCCTTGATGAAGGTTTGAAAATTGAATATATCACAGTCAAAGATCCACCTATCTTGTGGAATGGCTTAAAGGAGAGATATGACAACCTGAAGTTGGTCACTCTACCACAAGCACGATATGATGAGAATCCAAAAGCAAATAGTTCATAAACTATATGTTATCGTTGCGGTGGAAAAGGGCACTGGGCGAAAATTTGCCGTGTACCAAGACATTTGGTTGAGCCTTGTCAAGCATCTCTAAAGAGTAAATGCCCTGAAACAAATTTTGTCTCTGACGACAATTTTGACATCACCCACTTGGATGTGGCAGACTTCTTTGAGCACCCTGAGGGGAAAATTAACCACCTAAATTGTGATGGATCTGTGATGAAGGAAGATGGAATTGTTTGATTTTATTTCACTTATTTGTAATAGTTAGTGAATAAACTAATAATCATTAGTATCAGCTCGTATTAGTTAGTAATGTTAGTATTAGTTCTTTAGAATGTTTCAATATGCTTAAATTTCGAAGAAATTTTTATTTTCCAGCAAAGTTAGTCGATTAACTAATAAAGTCGACTATCTAATATTTTGTATTAAAACTGGAATTTCCGCAAGCTAAGATATTCGAATATCTGATTTAGATATTCGAATATCTGATTTAGATATTCGAATAACCTGATTTAGTTATTCGAATATCCTGATGACTGTTTTTTGAGAAAGTCGAATATCAACTTGGTTAGTCGACTATCTAATATTTCGCATTAAAACTGGACTTTTCCGCAAGGCATGATAGTCGACTATCTGATTTAGTTATTCGAATAACCTCAGCAGATTTTGAAAATATTGTTTAAATATGAAGCAAACAGATTTGTATATTCTCATGTTCTTATATTTCCTTTTGTATGTCAAACCATGGGAATTAAATTGATTGAAGGCTCCTGAAGAGCAACTATAACTCTGCCTAAAGGAACAATATTTTAGAGAATGCAATGTTCTCCTCCAAGTCTAAGAGAAACTTGTTGAGTTTTAAAGATATCAGTCAAAATGTTCTCCTCCAAGTCTAAAAGGAACTTGTTGAGTTTTAGAGATATCATTCAAAATAGATATCAGATTGAGACAATACATGAGTATAATCTTGAATACCTCATTTACTCATCAAAACGAGGCTGCCCACTTCGGTTTGGGGTCACGCCATTTTGCATGCAGCAATACTAGTTCGTCGGTTGCCCACTTCGGTTTGGGGTCACGCCATTTTGCATGCAGCAATGCTAGTTCGTCTCTGACTGACGAATTGTCAGAAATATTCCCCGTTGCAATTAGTTTTGGGTCATGAACCTAATATATCCCATTTAAGAATTGTTGGATGCGCAGTATATGTGCCTGTAGCACCACCATACCGCACCAAAATGGGTCTGCAAAGAAGGTTAGGAATATATGTTGAGTTTGAATCGCCCTCCATTATTCGCTACCTCGAAACATTGACAGGGGATTTGTTCACTGCACGATTTGCAGACTGTCAATTCGATGAGACACTTTTTCCAAAATTAGGGGGAGAAGTTGGTGAAACCAAACGGGAAATTTTGTGGAAAAATGCATCATTATCTCATCTTGATCCACATACTTCCATTTGTGAAAATGAGGTGCAAAAGATTATCCATTTGCAAAGAATAACAAATCAAATGCCAGACGCATTTACAGATTTGAAAAGGATAACAAAATCACATATCCCCGAAGTGAATGTGACAACATCTGATTCACGAATACATATTCATTATTGGAAGAATATGAACATGAAATTGGTATAGAATATACCACACTCACCTCTCGAAGGAGGTTTGAGATGATACCACACTCACCCATAGAAGGAGGTTTGAGATGATATATGGCATGAGTGATCGTTGGTCACGTACCTATTGTACGCCAAAGTATTTTGGAAATATGACTATTAAAGGACAACGATAATGCAAGAAACATATCGTGCATATAAGTTTGACATGACCATAATGGTATAACTTTCTCTTTAAGAAAGATATTCACCACATGGATGTTGATGAATTTGTAGTAGTACAAAATTAATTGAGAGCTCTAGAAGAGCCAATTATTACTATGTTGGAGAAACACAATTGAGTATTGTGCTGTAGTAAGTCTCAAAGAAACTTATTCAGTTTCCAAAGTACACGCGAAAGCGCTGATTATATTGAGACTATAAATAAAGGAAAGATTTGATATCTTCTATTACTACAACTTGTAGCGGGATAATTTGTATATGAAAAGCTACCCGCTTTATTCTCCAGTTTGTACTACACAAACAAAAGAATGCCACAGTAAAGTGGATATCTACTGGTATAAAAACCCATGTCATAATAAACCTGAAGTTTATTGATAAGTGCACATGTCATGGTGTAAATTTGAAGTTTACCAATATTGATAATTTATTCAGTTGGCATTCGGGTTAGCCATCTCATTTTAAGTATGATGTGCAATAATAGAGAATTCACGTGGGTGAATATTAAAGAACTAGAAAGTTCTTTACGAATTCTCTTGTATTACTTGTTCTCATTAATGAACTGACCAACTAAAGAGTTCGGGTTGAAGCCCATAAATTCTGGAAATATCAAAGGTGAATATGGGCCCATTCACCTGCCATGTATACCACATATGATGCATCTATGAAATGGTTACATGCGCGATTGTTATTGACCCGCAGCCTGGCCGGTGCTTGCGAGGTAAATTGCTCAGTAATATAACTTCGAGCATAATTTCCAGATTTTCTACTCAAGATAGTTCATCTTGATAAGTTGGTTTATATCAAAGTTGGTTTAGCAAGATAATTATTGAGTGCCTCCACTTAATAGCTAAACTGTTTCTTATGAGAACAAAGTTATATATATCAGTTTGATATACGTTGTATACGAGAGTATATTCTCCCCTCACAAGTGGTTCAGGGTCAGGAACCAAAGAATTTCATCTTATTATTAATGTGCTGTGTATATTGACATGATAATGCACAAAGATGATTTCTCAAAGTTGAGGAAACAAGTTAGCTTTTCTAACATGAGGGGGAGACATGATAAACACTTGAGAAAAGGTTACATGAGATGAATTATCATTGGTATATATAGATCCCTGAATATCATAATATGAACCTGAAGTTCATAAAAGGATAATTCAATTGCAACATATTGCAAAGCATGCTATACGCATTTGCTGACCCAAAGAATGTAACTATATTCTCACTGCAAATGCTCATATTAAGTCCTAGAAGGACAAAGTCTTGGATACGCTTGAAGCGTATAGACAAATCGATTTCAAAATAACTTCTTAATAAAGAAGATGAGCAAATGATCAAAGTGATCATAATAAGGAGGCAAGTGATCCAGAAGATACATGACATAACACTTCATAAAATCTCATGAGAGATTCAGGTACCTGAATTATGAATAAAGAGATCTCCATGTTATGTCTTTATGAAAATTGACTGAAACCGATATAAAATGATTGTCGACGACATCTATAATAGCGCCAAATATCGATGAGGATCTTGTGTTTGTCGAGTACAAACAAAATATTGGCCAAATGGAAGAGATACAATTCAAGAAGAATTGATTCCATATGAAAGACATGTAGTTTTGGACATGTAGTTCAAATACTTGAAAGTGTAAAGTCAAAGGTATGTGTAATCAGTTTTCGATATCTATTTGTCTGGCATTACATGAAAACTTGATATGCATCTAAAGTCTATTATATGACTTAACTTGAAAGATTTAAGTTGCTTGAAGCATATACAATTCTTGGTCCTGAAGTACCACATCCTAGTGCAATTTGTGTACATATGTATATTGCTATAACTATAAGCATGATGGCATCGAGAATACCCCTATGGAGATATTGAAGAGTCATTCCACGACATTATATGAAGATGTTCATATCTATCAAGAATGATAATTTCAAGGTGCGGAATATTTATTCAAATCAATATGGCTGATTTATTTATCAAATCTCTACAAAAGATCGTTTTGAAGATGGTGCACAAGATTGGAATGCAAATGCTCAAGAATGTGAATTGATGCTCTTTTCAGGGGGAGTTAATACGCGTTGCACTCTTTTTCCCTTACAAGGTTTTGTCCCACTGGGTTTTCCTTGCAAGGTTTTTAACGAGGCAACCAATAGGCGCATATTCAAACATGTGTACTCTTTTTCCTTTTCTATAATTTTTTTCCCATTGGGTTTTATTTAGTTAAGGTTTTAACGAGGCACATTATTGAATAGACATTCAAGGGGGAGTGTTATAAATAGACTTCTATTTAAGGTGAATGTCTATATTTAGAGAGATTCTAGGGTTTACTACTTGGTGGCTAAGTCACCACCTCCCTATAAATAAAGGGGTTCTCTCCCATTGTAAATCATCCCAAAAGTATCAATAAGAATACTCATCTCTCTACTTTTCTCTATATTGTTCTTGTATTATTGTTCTTGTTCTTATATTATTTCATAACAATAACCATGTTTAAAGCTAGTAATCCGGTTTATAAGTATCTATATTAGGGATTAACTAAACTTGAATTTCCGCCAGAAAATCCCATGTTAGGGTGCGAAACACTCCCGAGTAAAAGCGACTCTACACTCAATGTGTTTGCCCTATAGAAAACATTCCTACAAAATCCACAAAAAATAATTTTTTTCTAATTGTTTTTGAATTTATAGAATTTTAGGATTTCCTTTTAAATAGGGTGTTTGCATTTAGCTGCATTTTCATGCATATTTAATATTTTAAAACTATAGAAAAACCATAAAAATTATCATATTTTAATTTCATTTCATCTTAAGTTTAATTTGCATTTAGGAATTAATTACTCGATAATTGTTAGAATTAATATATAAGTCAAACAAAATACAACAACAACAACAACAACAACAACAACCCAGTATAATCCCACTTAGTAGGGTATGGGGTCTGGGGAGGGTAGTATGTACGTAGATCTTACCCCTATACTTCGGTAGAGAGGCTGTTTCCAAATAGACCCCCGGCATCCTTCCCCCACCTTGCTCTTGGGGAGACTCGAACTCACAACCTCTCAGTTGGAAGTGGGGGTTGCTTACCATCAGAGCAACCCCTCTTGTCTTTGTATAAATCAAACAAAATAATTTTTAAATTTTACATGCATTTGTAAATAGATAAATAGAATTAATTTTGCTAATTATATTTAATTTAGATTTTAATTTATGATTTAATTTGTTAGAATTTGAAATCAAAGAAAAGAAAAAGAATGGAAAAAAGGAAGGTTTTGTTTAAGTTTGATCTCAAATTGGACCATGGCAGCCTTAATTGGCCCAATTCTCTTTCTTGACCCAACCCAATAACCAAAACCAGCCCAGTCCCTTAAAATGTCTAAACGGCGTCGTTTCTTCTTCCCCCATCCCCTTAAACTAACGCAACCTTAGTCTAATGTTGCACAGTGGTCCGGGCTTGGCTCGGGACCGACCCAGGACCGCGATCCTAGCGGGCCTAACGGGCCGATTCTGGTGGGCTTGGGCTCTAGCGGTGCAAAAGTCTGTGGTGGGCCGGTTCAATACACAAGGCTCGTGATCCGGGGACCATTAGGTCCGGGACCGCCCAGGCGGGCATGAGCCGGTTCAATCGGGCCCAGCGGGCCTAAACGGGCTCAACGGTCATATTTTTTTTAAAAATCTTTAAAAAACGGCGAACGGTCAGATTTTTAAAATCTAGCCCTTGGCCTTCAAAATTTATCCGTTGGCTACTTTAAAAAATAGCCATTTGACCCCTAAACTTTATTTTAACCCCAAACTTTATATAATTATACTTTTTCCCAATTCTCAACTATAAATACCCCCTCATTCTTTCATTTTTACTCACCAATTCATCAATCTCTCTCAAGTTCTCTCAATCTTTCTCAATCTATATCTAATTTCTCTTCTATTGCTTACTTTAATATTGCAATTTCGTGAAAATTGTGAAGTTGGTGAATTGAAGTATTCAAGTCTTCAACGATTTGCAATATTCAAGAAGTTGTTTGGCAATTCGGTAAACTCGTTCCAACTATTAAGGTTTAAGAATATATTTTTGTGTGTTTTAGTTTGTATAATTGTAATTAATATGACATTTTCTTTAAAAAAATATTTGGTGTAAGGGAAAAGCTAAAATTGGTGAAAGTAGTGGCCAACCTACTACCCTCCCCCGGCTCCCCGACCTTTTTCATTCACCCGTCCTGCCGCTCCTATTATTCTTGATAGTGATAAACCTTGTTTTTAATTTTCCGATAGTCAATTTCACCATAATGTTGCACTGGGTAAACAATTAAATGATGAAATTATGAATGCTCTTTATCTTAATCAAAATATCTTAGAAAATGATGAGGAAAATGAGGATGTAGATGAAACCCAACCGGATTTAGATGATACACCTACTAGTCTTGTTAATAACCCAACTGATGCCCCGCCCGACGTACCTGTAGAAACCTCTACATTTAATAGACAACCTTCTAAATGCCCCGAAACATCAACAGTTTGGCATTTTTTTACTCAAGTAAGAGAACAAAGTAAGGCTAAGTGTAAAACTTATGGGAAATTGCTAGCGCATAAATATACTGGAGACCGTAGCGGTACAGTTAGTTTGGCTAGGCACATAGAAACACACCCTAGAGATAAAGCTAAATATTTACAAATGAAAGCGCAGCAAGAGGGGGCAAATGTAGATACTGCGGTTAACCCTAGTACTGGTTCAAATCTAGTTCAACCAGGAATTAACACTGTGACCGGTGGTATTTTATATTACGATCCTAACAGAGATCGTGAAGAATTAGCAAAGATAACCCTCATTTTGTGCAATATATTAGAAGAATTTTTAATCCTACTTACAAAGGTTGGCCTCGCCAACAGTTAAGACGATATTTACAAATATAAACATAAGTATGAATAATATTGTCGCTATTTGCTTACTCATATAAATAATCAGATTTCTATTACTACTGATATTGGTAGAAGTAATAATGACTGTGATTATCTAACCGTTACTAGTCATTTGATAGATTAGAAGTGGATAAAGCAAAAATACATTATTGCTTATAGAATAATTAATTCATGGCACACAAGTAAGTTTATTGTTAACACTGTTATAGATATTTGTAGATATTTTTGCATTAGAGATAAAATAATGATAATTTCTATGGATAATGCTTCTAGTAACACTAGTGCTATAGGCATACTTACAACAACACTGAATCCTGTATTTAGTCATTGTTTCCATGTAAGATGTATTTGTCATATTTACCATTTAATTGTTGGTGATGATATGAGAATTTTAAATTTAGAAAATGAAAAGGTTAGAATGGCTCTTAATTGGTTTTTTTATTCAAACTGTAAAAGTAGAGTTAAAGAGTATTTTAAAAAATCTGATGAATATGGCCTTAGAAAAAGAGAGGTTCCTAAACCTTGTCCGACTAGATGGAATTATATGTACGAAAGTTTAGTCGTTGCATATCAATATGGAAACCCAATTAATGCAATGTTTAATTCTCGTGTTGGTGGTGAGGATGACGATGGAATCCTTACAAATCAAGATTGGACGAATGTTAAAATTCTTATAGATTTTTTAGAACATTTTCAAATTGCTACTAATGCATTTTTTTTTGCAATATTATCCAACTATTTCAAAATGTTTAGTTTATATTGCAGCACTATGTGATTTGATTGTTGAATTTTCAGACGGTGGAGAAATTTATCAACTTGCTATAAATACAATGAAAGAAAAGTTTAAATTTTTTTTCTCTATTCCCTATTTATGGTGCTACAATGTTAAACCTTACAATGAATTAGGAGGTCCTCACTTTTGGTACTTAAATATTTATAAGAGTTTAGATATTTCACATGAGGAATTTGCTACACTAGGAGATGCAAAAGCCTCAATTAAAATAAATGCTCAAACAATCTATAATGGTTATCAACTTGCCTTAGATCATGCTAGGCCAAATGTTCCAACCCCTACTTCGTCAAGTACACAATCGTTGCACTTAAATCTTGGATGGAGTTCAGGGGTTCTCAAGGTGATAATTTTGATGAGACTTCATATCTAAATGAGCTTCAAGTTTATTTGTCGAATGGACTTGAAAAGGAGAATCCAAACGGCAGTTTTGATCTTTTGGAATGGTGGAAGGCAAGGGAAAAATATTTCCTGTTCTTGCAAGGATGGCTCAGGATATTTTATCTATTCAAGCTTCAACAGTTGCATCAGATAGCGCTTTCAGTCGAGCAAGACTTCAAATGATCATAGAGCATCTATGAGGGAGAACTTGGAAAAATCAGTACTATTCAGAGATTGGATCTGCCCAGAAAGAAGAAACTTTAGACTTGCAGAATCACAACCAGAGATAGACCACGCTTATGAAGAAATGATAGCGGAACTTGCAGAGGATGCTGCTTCGCCCGAAGCGATGATGAACAAGCTTCTTTTCCGCCACCACCAACGGAACCTCCTCCGAACCTTGACGGATTTATGAGATTTGTTAGAGATACAATGTAGATTATGGTGTAACTTGTACTTTGGGACATCTTCTTTAGTTTTTTTCCCTTTTAATGGCGGTATTAGCACCTTGTTGTGCTCATTCTATTGGGGGGAAGAAGACTAAGAAAGATATGCCATTTTTGGTAATAAAAATTATAAGACATTCCCTTAAATATCTCTTTGCAATATTTTTTTGGTCTTTAACTTGCAATTCTTTATAAGCTATAATATATTTACATAACATACTATATATATATATATATATATATATATATATATATATATATATATATATATATATATATATATATATATATATATACATACAACTATATATTTATATATAGTTATATACTCACATGCTATATATACTATATATACTGTATATCAAACTATATATACTCGTGTAAGTAAATTTATATAACATACTATATACTATATATACTCTCTCTCTATATATACTAACATCCAAAAGCCAAACCCCAAGTGGCGACTCTGAAAATAAATAAATAATCTCAATTCGAATAATGTCACTTAAAATGAAAAAGATTCCCTTATACATTATCCTTCGGGGTAGGTGTGTTAAAAAGAAGGTGTGACAAGAGAAAACAATATTATAGTTTCTGTATAATTTTAAAATGATTGGAGTAATACTAATTTTGTGTAGTCCCTAAATATTTATAGATGTTATATTTTTTAACTATAAATTAATCCTCCCGTTTCAATTTATTTGCCTTTATCTGGCTTGGCACAAATTTTAATAATGGAAGAAACACTTTTCGAAACTTATATTCGTCAATATGTTATAATATTTGTTTGGCTAAAATTTTTAAAACTTATTATCTTAAACAAGTCATAGCATTTGTATGGCTACAATTCGTAAATATTTTCATGAACAAAATATGAAAATACACTAATTTATTTGAAATGGACTAATGAATAAAAATGTCAATCTTTTTAAAATAAATAAAACAATATACAAGTGGTATAAAATGGATAATCAATAAAACTGACCCCTCGAAAAGTAAAATATGTTAAGTTTTTGGTCTTTTTCATTTCGGAGGATGACCAAATATACCCTTGTACCATGAGAAAATATGTAAATATACTTTTCGTTGTGCTTTGAGTTTAAATATATCCATTTCGTAATACTATTGGTCCAAATATATCCCTTATCTGTTAAATTTGTCCAAAATGAACGTCCAATCCTACGCTGCACTAATTTTTGATGAGGTAAATGCCACGTAGCATGCCACATCAGCACCTCTAACCCATTTTACGCTCCTTTCTATATTTTCTTTTAACCAAAAATTTTCTTTCCCATCACGATGCCACCATCACCGCCACCATGAAAAATATTGTGTTTCATCGCCCACATATTCACCAGCAACATTGTCCCATGGGGGACACGAAAACCTCCAACGACACACTTATTCGAGGACTCGTGGCACAAGAATCGGAACAGTTGGGTACATTCGAAGCATTTCGTTTATGATTCCATGGAGATAAGTGAGTTGAGCAAGGTTTGAGTCATCAAGTAATCTTGGTAACTGTCCTATGTGAGTGTCTATTTCGTTTTGAGCATTCTTTATTCCTCAGGATTGTTCAAAAGAAGTGATAATGCCCACTCCATTGTGCTAGCTGTAGTGTCGGTCCCTGCTGATAACATGACCTGTCCCATGCCCCTTCTCATTTCATCTGTGAAATTATCAGGTTCTAAATCTTGAGGTGATAGAAGAACATCAATCATGGTGTTGTTCTTTTGCTCAAAAGAAGATCCCTTTCTGTTGTTCTTGCGCTCTTCAATCAAATATTGCATGAAGTTGTCCCTCTTCTCCCGCAATAACTTCAATTTGGGTCATATAAGGAACACCTATAATCTGCACATATAAAGTGCGAGTCTTCTCCAAGTTGCTTTTCTTGTGATGGTAGCAATGAAATACAATGTTTTTCAGGGTGACGGTAGTGGTGGTAATGGTGGGAATGGTAGCGGAGGAGTTTTAATAGTAGAAAAAAAATATAAGGGAGGGATAAAATGGTCAGGGGAGCTGAGATGACATGTCATGTCATGTGGCATTTACCTTCGGTGTTTTCATTCCGGATAAGTCGTAAATGTTACATCATACAAAGAACGGTCGTAGTTGGCGATTCTCAAATTGCAACAAGCAAAGTGATAAGTCGAAAGGAAGGGATTTCCTGGTTTTGACAGAAAATATATGATTGATTGCTTATGCAACTTAAATTTCGCAACCAGCCGCCTCAACCCCTTTTTGTCGAAATACTAAAGCCGGAGACAATTGGCATTGCTCAACTTTAGAAAAGCAAGGATCATTATCTCGCTTTACCTTCGTATCTTTTTATGGTGAATACTAAAGAAAATCATAAATACGAATATGTTGGTATATACAAGTACAATTAATACTTGTAATGTAAACATTAATAATGCATCAATTATTTTGACCGGGCATTTGCTATGATATATACTCATACATAAACTATTATATATTTATAGAGAGAGTTTAACATTATACTTTATCACTTAACTATAAGGAATTAATATTGTTTGATATAATCAGGAGCAAAAATACATAGTCCTAAGGGTAATCAACTGATTACCCTTCATAAAAATTATATTGCATATATATATATAGATAGGTAGTGGTATATAATATGTATTGACACTTTTATCAGATTTATTTATTTATTTTAAATTTGAATATCCTAGATGAAATTTCTGACTTTGCTATAAGTCCTTTACCTATACATTGTACCCATCTCTCCGTCACTCTGCCAACACTTCCCACATTTATTTCTTCTTCGAAGTTAACATATAGGCGAAGGGGCAAGGGCAGTATTTTAAGGCATATATCCACTTGGTTCCACAGTACAAGGTAAACTCATAATTGTGCTCCTATACCCATTATACGGACAGCACCTCAACATTGACCGGTTTTGAATTGACTACATTTGCGCCAACTTGTGCATTGTCTTACATTTATATAATCATATAGTTTTCATTATCTGGTCAATGCAAATGATGAACAGTATTCATAACTAATTAATCATCCATCTATAAATACGGATATCAAGAAACAAAGGATCATATCATCAAACGGCTAAAAGAAGAACCTAAACATGTCTCCTTCATTGCCTACAATATTTCTTGCCTCTCTCTTTCTTTTCTGCCAAATATTTTCTTCAATTGCCCAAGTCCCAGTTGAAAACACCTTCAAATTCGTCAATGAAGGTGAATTAGGACCTTTTGTCGTCGAATACCAAGCAGATTATCGTGTTTTCTCTGGAATTTTCACTAATCCATTCCAGTTCTGTTTTTACAACACTACACCTAATGCCTGGACACTAGCTTTGCGCATGGGCACTGTCCGTTCCGAATCTCTAATGCGTTGGTAATAGGGGAAATCCTGTCACACTTTTTCTTTAGGAACAGATGGAAATCTTGTCTTGGCCGAAGCTAATGGTCGAATTGCTTGGCAAACAAACACAGCCAATAAAGGGGTCACTGGTTACAACTTGTTACCAAATGGTAACTTCCTACTTCATAACTCAAAGGGAAAATTCATTTGGCAGAGTTTCCACCATCCCACTGACACTCTTTTAGTGGGCCAATCGCTCCGCTTGTCAGGCCCGAATAAGCTCGTGAGCCGGGCTTCGGTGAAAAAGAACGCAAACGGGCCTTACAGCTTGGAAGTGAAACCGAAAATATTCGGTATTTATAACAAAACCAAGCTTGGTTTGATTTCAGAAATAGCACTTTGGAATCAGTAAAATTGAACAGCGGAAATCAAAGGGTGAAGTTGGAGGCTAAATCAGCAACAAGAAATTCCCGTTTACTAAAACCAACACAACTTTAACATACCTTCGACTAGAAATAGATGGAAATCTCAAGGCCTATACAGATTCCGTTGGCGCGTAACTTATAGCATGCTTTAAGAATATGCTTTTGAATATCAAAATTATAAGATAAGGATTTTCATATTCAGAACAATAATAAGTGGATAAAACGAAGCTATCCCAATAGGTTAGAGATTCCTATGTAGAGCTAGAATTTTATTTCTTTTCTTTTACTTTTTTTTTTTTTGGTTGAGGGTTGTATTTTATTTATGATTTCTATATTGAAGGGTGTATTTTTATTATGTTTTCTATTTACTAAATGCTTTGTCAATTGTAAGATCTAGATGGCTTGTTAATTTTCTTTTTCATATTGCTCTAAGCATATAGCATGTTACTTTATAGACTTCTAAATTTAGAACTGTAGGTAAGATCTAAAGTACGTAGAATTTTTATTCCCTGTTAGAAATCAAACCTAAAATTTATAGAATTGATAGATATGTGTCTTGTCAACCAAAAAAATAAGAAATAGATGATAATTTGGCCAGCAAACTCTGCACAGTATTAGAATTATTATTATTATTGTTATTATTAGCTTCGATGAAAGTACAATAATCTCGAAACCTGAAGTTTGTATCTAAAGGCTTCAATGAGAGTGCAATAATTTTTGTTTTTCTTTCATCATTTTTTTCCTACCTTAAGTACATAATGCTCCCTCCGTCCTGATTTATGAGATATTTTTCGAATTTTGAGAGTCAAAATTCTGTTGTCTTTTAATCATTTTGAATTATTAGTTATTGTGACCTATGTAAGCAACCCCCACTTTTAACCGAGAGGTTGTGAGTTCGAGTCATCTCAAGAGCAAGGTGGGAAGTTCTTGGAGGGAAGGATGCCGGGGGTCTATTTGGAAACAGCCTCTCTACCCAAGGGTAGGGATAAGGTCTGCATACATACTACCCTTCCCAGATCTCACTAAATGGGATTATACTGAATTGTTATTGTTGTTGTTGTGGTGACCTATAATACTTTTTACATACTTCCTAAATATATAAAAGTCTATCTGGTCAAGCTTCTAAAAAGCTAAAAGTATGTTTCTTTTGTTTAAAAAGTAATCTTTTAAAAATTTGAAATGTTTGACTGAAATGAAAAAGTGTTTTGAGAAGCAGAATTTTTCTACTTTGGGGTGAAGCTACAAATGCAGAAAGTTAATTTGTTCAAAATAAAAATATTCTTAAAATAAATTTATATTTTCTCAAGTTATCTCTTGTTATAAATAGAACTCTAATTAGAGTGAATGTCTATCTTATAGAAAAGTTCTACTTTGAGGCTAAGTCTTTTCTCTCCCTATAAATAAAGGGGTTCTATTACATGGTAAATCATTCCAAAGTATCAATAAGAATACTCCTCTCTCTACTTTTCTCTCTATTGTTCTTGTTCTTGTATTATTGTTCTTGTTCTTATATTATTTCATAACACGTTATCAGCACGAGTCTCTACACAATTAAGGTTATTAACTCAGCAGCTGGTATAGGAACAGTTCCAGCAAAGAGAAGTAGTGAAACTACAAAACTAAGAGAGATCTCAATTCCTTCCCAACATCAAGAACGAACATGAAAGAAGAATTTTTTTATATTTGTTTAACAGTTTAACTTCAAAAACGTGCTTAAATACTCATATTTTTCTTTAATTTCTGCTTAATTATTTTTCTCCTCGTCTAGCCTTACTTATGTATTTTCTTTCCTTTATTGAGGATTTTGCTTAGCTCGGAGAGGAGGTAGACGAAGCTGGAGAAAGAAATTAACCAAATTAATTAATTTGGGATGGAACTCAAGAGGTATATTTGATATCACAACATTTATTGGTATACCTTAAAGGTAAGAAAGGCATACCTGTAGCGCACAAATATTTATGCTATATTTCACTACTGTTTCATGAAGATATGCTACGTAGATATTCTCTATACGCCTCGATTTACTCCTGAAGCAGTAAATATTTTAAAAGAGGTTGAAGTATCACAATTTGATGTGAATAATACACGTTCAGATAATTATGTTCGATCTCCTGAAGGAAGAGAACTTTTGATAATATTAATCCATTCCCTGAAGTGAATGTGATAATTGTAATAAAGCCCGTAAGTATGAACACGCTCTTGATGTAATTTGTTTTATGTCTGACATTATGAAAAGAAAGTTCGTCGCCCTTGAAATTTCGGGCAAGAACTATATGACATGGGTGTTGGATGCTGAAATCCATTTGGATGCAATGGGTCCTGGAGACGCCATTAAAGACAGAAATAATGCATCCACCCAAGACTGTGCTAAGGCCTTGATTTTCTTGCGCCATCGCCTTGATGAAGGTTTGAAACTGTGCTAAGGCCTTGATTTTCTTGCGCCATCACCTTGATGAAGGTTTGAAAACTGAATATCTCACAGTCAAAGATCCACTTATCTTGTGGAATGGCTTAAAGGAGAGATATGACAACCTGAAGTTGGTCACTCTGCCACAAGCACGAGATGATGAGAATCCAAAAGCAAATAGTTCATAAACTATATGTTATCGCTGCGGTGGAAAAGGGCACTGGGCGAAAATTTGCCGTGTACCAAGACATTTGGTTGAGCTTTATCAAGCATCTCTAAAGAGTAAATGCCCTGAAACCAATTTTGTCTCTGACAATAATTTTGACATCATCCACTTGGATGTGGCAGACTTCTTTGAGCGCCCTGATAGAAAAATAGATCACTTGATCGGTGATGAATCCGTAATTAAAGATGATTAAGTAATTTTCTTTTTATTTCTGCCTATTCGTAATAGTTAATGAATAGCAACATGTAATTATAATTCTTTACATGCGTAGTACCCATTAGTATTATTTATTTTATAAAATAATGTTAGTTCATTTTGATTAAATTATTTCCTCATAATGCAGTATTTATACTTGTATTATAAATTGGGCGATCATTGAACGTTCCTCCATTTATATTAATTTTGTGCCAATAGCTAAGTATTAATAGTTTATAGTTAATATGTACAATACTTATTTTACTTGTTGTAAGATAATATGAAGACTACCTATGGACAAGAAAATTGGAAATAAGTTACGTACTTTCTTTAATTTTCCTTTTCTGAGCAATAAACAGTAGCATATCATATAAATGCTATATGGTGGGTATATTATTTTGTTCGTTCTAATGGTAGTTATCGGGTGCAAAATTTTTTTGTGATGATAATATGTCACATGTACTGTATAGCACATAATTACATGTTAATAATATATGTGTTTGGTGTGCCACATATACTATCAATATAGTTTGGCGTTTAACTTACATCCAAATCTGCTCAGTGCTATCACATAATCACTATGCACTATGCTCATGTCTTATACTGTGATAGTACTGGTGCAATATTGAATTAACATGTTATCACATAAACTGTGTTGATCCTATGTTATTGTGTTTCCAAGATGTACAATTGTTATTGTTTAACGCGCACGCACACAAAAAATGTGTATCTAATAATGTATTGCTTTAGCAAATAAAATTTTCTGTTTCTACTATTTATTCAGTTCAAACTGTTATACATGCAAATTATGTACTGTAACTATGGGAAGCAAATATGGATATCTCACAAAGCAAATTTGGATCAACGTCCAATTGTAAAAATATTTGTATGTCAGATTCATGTACCACACATACGATATTCAAAGAGAAGAAATATTTCTCTCATTTAAGTATGTGTAAGGCAGATGTTACTACAATTTCTGATAGTAGTAAATTGATTGAAGGTTCCAGAAGAGCAACTATAACTCTGCCTAAAGGAACAATATTTATCATAGAGAATGCAATGTTCTCCTCCAAGTCCAAGAGAAACTTGTTGAGTTTTAAAGATATCAGTCAAAATGGATATCATGTTGAGACAATAGATGAGAATAATCTTGAATACCTCATTTACTCATGAAAACGAGGCTGCCCACATCGGTTTGGGTTCACGCCATTTTGCATGCAGCAATGCTAGTTCGTTTCAGACCGACGAATTATCACAAATATTCCCCGTTGCAATTAGTTTTGGGTCATGAACCTAATATATCCCATTTAAGAATTTTTGGATGTGCAGTATATGTGCCTGTAGCACCGCCATATTGCACCAAAATGGGTCTGCAAAGAAGGTTAGGAATATATGTTGGGTTTGAATCGCCCTCCATTATTCGCTACCTCGAAACATTGACAGGGGATTTGTTCACTGCACGATTTGCAGACTGTCAATTCGATGAGACACTTTTCCCACAATTAGGGGGAGAAGTTGGTGAAACCAAACGGGAAATTTTGTGGAAAAATCCATCATTATCTCATCTTGATCCACATACCTCTATTTGTGAAAAAGAGGTGCAAATATTATCCAGTTGCAAAGAATAGCAAATCAAATGCCAGACGCATTTACAGATTTGAAAAGGATAACAAAATTACATATCCCCGCAGAGAATGTGATAGCAATATGTGGTAGTACAAAATTAATTGAGAGCTCTAGAAGAGCCAATTATTACTATGTTGGAGAAACACAATTGATTACCAGTAAGGTATTGTGTTGTAGTAAGTCTCAAAGAAACTTGTTCAGTTTCCAAAGTATATGTGAAAGTGGTTGATTATATTGAGACTATAAATAAAGGAAAGATTTGATATCTTCTATTACTACAACTTGTAGCGGGATAATTTGTATATGAAAAGCTACCCGCTTCATTCTCCAGTTTGTACTACACAAACAAAAGAATGCCACAATAAAGTGGATATTTATTCGTATAAAAATCAATATCATAATAAACTTGAAGTTTATTAATAATTGCACATGTCATGGTGTAAATTTGAAGTTTATCAATATTGATAATTTATTCAGTTGGCATTCGGGTTAGCCATATCAATTTAAGTATGATGTGTAATAATAGAGAATTCACATGGATAAATATTAAAGAACTAGAAAGTTCTTTACGAATCTCTTGTATTACTTGTTCTCATTAATTAATTGACCAACTAAAGAGTTCGGGTTGAATCCCATAAATTCTGGAAATATCAAAGGTGAATATGGGCCCATTCACCTGCCATGTATACCACATATGATGTATCTATGATATGGTTACATGTGCGATTGTTATTAACCCGCAGCCTGGCCGGTGCTTGCGAGGTAAATTGCTCAGTAATATAACTTCGAGCATAATTTCCAGATTTTCTATTCAAGATAGTTCATCTTGATAAGTCGGTTTATATCATAGTTGGTTTAGCAAGATAATTATTGAGTGCCTCCACTTAATAGCTAAACTATTTCTTATGAGAACAAAGTTATATATATCAGTTTGATATACGTTGTATACGAGAGTATATTATATTCTCCCCTCACAAGTGGTTCAGGGTCAGGAACCAAATAATTTCATCTTATTATTATTGATATGCAGTATATATTTTCATTAACACCATAATGCACAAAGATGGACTCTCAAAGTTGAGGAAACAAGTTAGCTTTTCTAACATGAGGGGGAGACATGATAAACAATTGAGAAAAAGTTACATGGGATGAATTATCATTTGTATATATAGATCCTTGAATATCATAATATGAACCTGAAGTTCATAAAAGGATAATTTAATTGCAACATATTGCAAAGCATGCTATACGCATTTGCTGACCTAAAGACAACCATATTCTCACTGCAAATGCTCATATTAAGTCCCAGAAGGACAAAGTCTTTGATACGCTTAAAGCGTATAGACAAATCGGTTTCAAAATAACTTCTTAATAAAGAAGATGAGCAAATGATCAAAGTGATCATAATGGGGAGGCAAGTGATCTAGAAGATCACATGACATAACACTTCATAAAATCTCATGAGAGATTCAGGTACCTGAATATATGAATAAAGAGATCTCCATGTTATGTCTTTATGAAAATTTACTGGAACCGATATAAAATGTTCGTCGACGACATCTATGATAGCGCTAAATATCGATGAGGATCTTATGTTTGTCGAATACAGACAAAATATTGACTAAATGGAAGAGATACAATTCAAGCAGAATTGATTCCATATGAAAGACATGTAGTTTTGGACATGTAGTTCAAATACTTGAAAGTATAAAGTCAATGGTATGTGTAATCAGTTTTCGATATCTTATTTGTTTAGCATGACATGAAAACTTGATATGCATCTAAAGTCTATTATATGGCTTATATGACTTAACTTATATGTCATCCATGAAAGATTGAAGTTACTTGAAGCATATACAATTCTTGGTCCTGAAGTACCACATCCTAAGTGCAACTAGTGTACATATGTATCTTGCTATAACTATAAGCATGAGGGCATCGAGAATACCTCTATGGAGATATTGAAGAGTCATTCCACGACATTATATGAAGATGTTCATATCTATCAAGAATGATAATTTCAAGGGGGAGTTAATGCGCGTTGCACTCTTTTTACCTTACAAGGTTTTGTCCCACTGGGTTTTCCTTGCAAGGTTTTTAACGAGGCAACCAATAGGCGCATATTCAAACATGTGTACTCTTTTTCCTTTTCTATTATTTTTTCCCATTGGGTTTTGTTTTAGTTAAGGTTTTAACGAGGCACATTATTGAATAGACATTCAAGGGGGAGTGTTATAAATAGAACTCTAATTATAGTGAATGTCTATCTTATAGAAGAGTTCTACTTTGAGGCTAAGTCTTTTCTCTCCCTATAAATAAAGGGGTTCTATTACATTGTAAATCATCCCAAAGTATCAATAAGAATACTCCTCTCTCTACTTTTCTCTCTATTGTTCTTGTTCTTGTATTATTGTTCTTGTTCTTATATTATTTCATAACATCTCTCATTATTTTAATCCTTTCCTTTTTTTTCTTCTATCATACATTTCTTTTATTTTTTACTTCCTTTATATTTTTGTTCTCTTCTCCTATTCGTCTTTAAAATAACCCTTTTACTATAAATAGATCTCTTCATTTATACAATGCTTTATAAAAGTAGAGTTTTAGTTTATATCAAATTATGTATTAATATATTTACATCACCATGTAAACAATAATCATTGCCAAATAATCAATAGTAATGCTTTGGAACAACTATATTTTATATTGATTAAAATATTTTATATTTTATTGAATTTATTTATATAAATATTTAAATATCATTATCTTTCTTATATAATACTAATTGAAATTTGAACCTTTACATTCTTTCTATAATTTGATACTCAAGACTCAAAAGTATTTTTTGAAAAGACTAGCCAAATACAATTTACTTGTCAAAAACACTACTCGAAAAAATTGGTAAAATACAAACTCATATTATACAAATGTATGTTATTGAAAAATATTTTTTAACAAAAGTATTTCTCAAAATAAGCAACATTAGTAGCTTAGCCAAAGGGCCTCGGAATTGTATTTTTGAAAAGTGAAACTATGTCCAAATACATTGTCACAATTAAAAAGATTATTGTTAGAAAAGTGAAAAGTACTACATAAATAGGGACAACCGATAGAGAAAGTACGAAAAGTGCATTTTACTTAATTTTAATCACATATTTTCTTTCGTAAAAGCAAAAACAATAGCAAGTGGTAAAGCAAAGAAAACATACAAATGAAATATTGCGTGACAATGCACCAAGTCTTCATTTTCCATGATAAAATCAACGAAATACAAACGTACAATGATGAATTCTCATCTACGCAAATGTTAAATCAAGATTTGCTATAGAAATCCAGCACTGAATTTGAGAAGTCATTATGAAATTTTCATATATAAAAAAATGTTGCCTAATTAAAATAAGGCATTGCAGTGGATCTCGAATTTTCAGATGATTTCAAAAAAATATTTGAGATTCTAATGGATGAATTGACTAATGCTTAAATTGTTGTTTCTCTTGATGGAGCAAACCATTTGAAATGATGTGTGATTTAAATGATACAACAGTATGAGCGATATTGCTACAAAGAGTGTCACGACCCCAAAACTAACCCAGTCGTGATGACGCCTATCATGGAACTAAGCAAAGTGACATATTCCCAAAATAATTTGACATTTCATTAAAATTTAGATGATGACCTTATCATACTGAAATTCCCATAAAAGTGATTAATTCAAAAACAAAATGCGAAAATAGAAGCTCGACTTCGGATATCACTAAGTCATGAGCAAATACTACAACTGTTCCGAAATATAACAAGACTAAAATAGTATTGAAATCAACTACTAACCATTATAGGGAGGTAGGATGGAGAAGAACAATACTACAATCACCATACAACTACCTTGCCAACTCCAATAATCTGTGGTGGATGAATATCAACGCTCGCTAGCACGTTCAGCAACCTCAGATCTGCACTCAAGGTGTAGTGAGTAATATGAGTATGCCAACTCTATAATAAAAGTAAATAAAGACTGAGCAGTAGAAAACACATAAAATCCACCTAACAAAATTCAGTAAGTTCAACATGCTTTAATAATCAGTTGAGTCAAATCCTCTCGTTAAAAACCCCAGCTTTTAAGTAAAAATCATTTGAAGATGCTTTTCAAGAGTTCCGGCAAAAGCTCAATGTGATTTAGAGTAAAAATGAGAATCATAACAACCCCTCGGGCAACATGAATCATAAACCGCCCCTCGGGCATAACATTACTCAGAATCGGCCCGTCAGACAAACCTCACAATCACTCATAAACAGTCCTTCAAACATAACACGAATCAAGAACAGCCCTGGGGCACAACATCATATCATTCACATAAGGTACCCACGCTTACTGGGGGTGTGCAGACTCCGGAGGGGCTCCTATAGCACATGCGCTATAACAAGCCACCTCATGGCATACACAATTAGTCTCAAAATGATCGATCGAGTCGTTACTTTCATACCCTCAGGACAAGATTTACAATCATTACTTACCTATTCCGCGATGCCCTTGCGTTAGGAATTGGATTCCATACATCCGAAGTCTGTTCAAAAGCATTACAATGCAATGAATCTAGGCCAATGAACCAATTCCATACGCAATATTATCAAATTAGACAAAAATTCTAAAATTCACCCAAACTCGGCCCCCGGCACATAAGGCTGTTTGTTGTCGCGGTTCCGAACCGGAACCGTGACCCTGCCGGTTCTGCCTGTTCCGGCGGTTCCGGTTCTACCGGTTCCAAGGAACCGTCATGGGACGGTTCTACCCATTGGAACCGCTAGAACCGGACCCGCCAGACCCGGAACCGGCTGGCGGTTCTGGGCCGGTTCTGGCGGTTCCAGTCCGGTTCAGGCGGTTCCAACGGATATTTTTTCAAAATTTTTTTTTTATAATTATTTCAGTAACGGCTCTCTGCAAAAGTAGCCGTTTGGAAGTTTAAAAAATAGCCATTTGGCCCCCAAACTTTATATAATTACACTATTTCCCATTTCTCAACTATAAATACCCCCTCATTCTTTCATTTTTATTCACCAAATCATCAATATCTCTCAATCTCTGTCAAGCTCTCTTTCAATCTTTCTAGTGCAAGTGCTTAACTTATTGTTGCAAATTCGTGAAAAATTGTGAAGTTGTTGAATTGAAGTTTTCAAGTGTTCAAGTTCAACGATTTTCAATTTTCAAGAAATTGTTCGTCAATCTGGTAAACTTGTTTCAACTCTTACGTGCTAATAGTATTTTTTTGTATTTTTAGTTTGCTTAATTCTAATTAATATGGCATTTTCGTTGAAAAAAATGTTAGGTAAAGGAAAAGGTAAAATCGGTGAAAGTAGTGGCCAAAATACTACCCCTCCCTCGGCTCCCCGACCTAAAAAAGATAAGCAAGTTGAAAATAGTAGCCAACCTAGATGTCCTAATGAACCCTTCGTAATCCTTGATAGTGATCACCTTTGTTTTCAATTTACCGATAGTGAATTTCTACATGATGTTGCAGTAGGTGATAGATTAGATGATGATATTATGAATGCTCTTTATCCTAATGAACCTATCTTAGAGGAAAATGAGGATGATGATGATGATGAAACCCAAGCTCTAGTAGATTTAGATGATACACCTACTAGTCCTGCTCATAACTTAGGTAATGAACCGGCACACCCACCTGTACAAACTCCCACTTTTAGTAGACAACCTCCTAAACGTACAGAAACATCATTAGTTTGACAATTTTTTACTCAACTAAGAGAACAAAATAAGGCTAAATGTAAATCTTGTGGGAAATTACTTGTTCATAAATATACTAGAGATCGTAGCTGCACGAGTAGTTTGACTAAGCATATAAAATTACACCCTAGAGATAAGACTAGATATTTGCAATTGAAAGCGCAACAAGAGGGGAGGACATGTGTTGATTCTCAAATTAACCCAAGTATTGGTTCAAATCTAGTTCAACAAGGAATAAACACTGTCACCGGAGGTATTTTATATTACGATCCAAATAAGGATCGTGAAGAATTAGCGAAAATGATTACTGTTATGTGTTTGCCTTATACTTTTGCTTCTAATCCTGCATGGATTCATTATATTAGAAGAGTATTTAATCCTACTTATAAAGGTTGGCCTCGCGCAACAGTTAAGCCCGATATTTATAAATTCAAGCATGAATATGAACAATATTTGCGCTATTTATTTACTCATATAAGTAATCGTATTTATATTACAACTGATATTGGTAGAAGTGGAAATGACTGTGATTATCTAACTGTAACAAGTCATTGGATAGACGAAGACTGGACTATGCAAAAACGCATAATTGCATATAGAATAATTAATTCACGGCACACGGGTAGGTTTATAGCTAACACTGTTTTAGATATATGTAGATATTTTGGCTTTAGTGATAAAATAATGGCAATTTCTATGGATAATGCTTCTAGCAACACTAGTGCAATAGGCATGCTAACAAAAACACTTAATCCTGCATTCACTAATATTTTCCATGTTAGATGTATTTGTCATATTTATCATTTAATTATTGGTGATGGTATGCGAATACTAAACATAGAAATTGAAAAGGTGAGAATGGCTCTTAATTGGCTATTTGATTCAAACCGTAGAAGTAGACTTAGAGAATATTTTAAAAAATGTAACGAATATGGCCTTAGAGAAAGAAAGGTTCCTAAACCTTGCCCGACTATGTTGAATTACATGTACGAAAGTTTAGTAGTAGCGTATGAATATAGAAACCCAGTTAATGCTACGTTTAATTCTCGGGTAGGTGGTGAGGATGATGATGAAATGCTAACTACCCAAGATTGGACTAATGTTAAAATTCTATTAGATTTTTTAGAACATTTTCAAGTGGCCACAAATGCTTTTTCTGGACAATATTATCCGACTATTTCTAACTGTTTAGTTTATATTGCCGCACTTGCTGATTTGTTTGTTGATTTTAGCGAGGGTGGGGATATTTATGAACTTGCAATAAATGAAATGAAAAAAAAGTTTATAAAATATTTTTTTCCAATCCCTCGTATTTTTGGTGTAGCTGCTATGTTAAATCCAACAATGAAATTAGGAGGTCCTCACTTTTGGTATTTTAATATTTATCGAGCTTTAGATCTTTCAGAAGACGAAATTGCTACACTAGCTGATGCGAAAGCATCAATTAAAGTTAATGCTCAGACTGTTTATAATGCTTATAAACAGGCTAACAGCTCTTAAATCGTGGACGGAGTTCAGGGGTACTCAAGGTGATAATTTTGATGAAATTTCCCATCTAAATGAGCTTCGAGTTTACTTGTCACAGGGACTAGAAAAGGAGAATCCAGACGGCACTTTCGACCTTTTGGAATGGTGGAAGTCAAGGGAAAAGCATTTTCCCGTTCTTGCAAGGATGGCTCGGGATGTTCTATCAATTCAAGCGTCAACTGTTGCATCGGAGAGCGCTTTTAGTCAAGCAAGACTACAAATAGGTGATCACAGAGCGTCGATGCGGGAGAGCTTGGAAAAATCAGTGCTTTTTCTAGATTGGATCCGCGCAGAAAGAAGGAACTTTGGCATAGCAGAATCACAACCAGCAATAGATGAGGCATATGAAGAAATGACAGCAGAACTTGCTGAGGAAGCAACTTCACCCGGAAGTGGTGATTAACAAGCTTCATTTCCACCACCGCCAACACAACCACCTACCAACCTTGACGGTTTTATGAGATTTATTAGAAATCCAACATAAATTATGATGTAACTTGTACATTGGCACGTCTTCTTTTAGTTTTTTTTCCTTTTAATGGTGGTATTAGTACCATGTTGTGCTCATTCCATTGGGGAAAGGAAAACTAAGAAAGATATGCCATTTTGGTCAATAAATATGCTCTTTATCATATCCTTGAATATCTTTTTTCTAAATATTTCTTTTTCTTTTCTCTGATATCAATCCTTGAATATTTATATACATACAATATATAACATACAACACAATATACTAATGACAGCATTCTTTTATCAATATATACTACTTATATACAATTTACACTAATTACTAACTACAACACAATATACACTACTTATATACAATATATACTACTTACATACAATATATACTACTTATATACAAAATATACTACTTATATACAATATATACTAATTACTATAACACAATATATACTATACTAATAACTTAGTACGCCATATAAAATATATTCTACACTATACTAATTACTACTATACAAGATATTGAATTAAAAAAAAAATTCAGACCCGCCAGAACCGGAACCGTATGGTACCTGGAACTGTCACGGGCCGGTTCCACCATGAGAACCGCCAGACCCGGAACCGCTAGAACCAGAACGCCAGACCCAAATAGATCCAGAACCGGAACCGGATACAGCACGGCACACATCTCAGAGTCTAACAAATATCACAAAACTATAAACTCTTTTTACTCACGAGTCCATACATACCAAAATTATCAAAATCCGACTTCAAATGGTCCCTCAAATCCTTGAATTAAACTCTCCGATTACCAAGCCCTAGCTCCTCAATTTATCCATAATTTCTAACAATTTCATGCTTAAACAATTGAAAATCACTATAATCGCGACTTTTAGGCTCAAGAAACTTACCAATATTAAAATCCCCTTGATTCCCTCTTCAAAATTACACAAAAGCTCCAATCCTGTCTTCAAAAATGAAGGAAATACGCAAAAATTTGTGAAGGAAACCTTTTATACATTCTACCTAGCATTTTTCACATCTGCGGTCTCTTTCTTGCACCTACGCAACCGCTTTTACGGTCCAACAAACCGCACCTGTGAGACCGCAAGTACGCTAACGCCTTCGTACTTACGTTCAAGCTCCAGCTAGCCAAATTCGCCCCTGCGATCCCCCATTTGGCCTCTGTGACCTCGCACCTGTAGTCCCCAATCTACAAGTGCAGAAATAACAGAAGCAACAGCTTCAACTGCACAAATTAAATTCCAACTCTCTCGATAATCATCCAAATTCATCTAGAGGCCCTCGGGACTTCAACCAAAAATACCAACAAGTCACATATCACCATTCAAATCATAGGAACACTCAAAATAACGTTAAAATACCAAATCACCCTCGAATTCAAGCCTTAGAACTTTCAAATGAAGAAAGAATCACTTCAATAATAGAACTTGAGAAAGGATCAAAACAAAAATATTCTTAAAATATATTTATATTTTCTCAAATTATCTCTCATTATTTTAATCCTTTCCTTTTTTTTTCTTCTATCATACATTTCTTTTATTTTTTACTTCCTTTATACTTTTGTTCTCTTCTCCTATTCGTCTTTAAAATAATCGTTTTACTATAAATAGATCTCTTCATTTATACAGTGCTTTATAAAAATAGAGTTTTAGTTTATATCAAATTATGTATTTATATATTAAAATCACCATGTAAACAATAACTATTGCCAAATAATCAATAGTAATGCTTACGAACAACTATACTTTATATTGATTAAAATATTTGATATTTTATTGAATTTCTTTATATAAATATTTAAATATCATTATCTTTCTTATATAATACTAATTGAAAATTGAACCTTTACATTCTTTCTATAATTTGATACTCAAAACTCAAATGTATTTTTTGAAAAGACTAGCCAAATACAATTTACTTGTCAAAAGCACTACTCGAATAAATTGGAAAAACACAAACTCCTACTATACAAAAGTACGATATTAAAAAACATGTTTTAACAAAATTATTTCTCAAAATAAGAGACATTAGTAGCTTAGCCAAAGGGCCTCGGAATTGTATTTTTAAAAAGTGAAACTATGTCCAAATACATTGCCACAATTAAAAAGATTAATTGTTAGAAAAGTGAAAAGTATTACATAAATTGGGACAACCGACAGAGAAAGTACGAAAAGTGCATTTTACCTGATTTTAACCACATAATTATTAGATGTTGATTTCAATACTATTTTAGTCTTGTTATATTTCGGAAAAGTTGTAGTATTTGCTCATGACTTAGTGATATCCGAAGTCGGGCTTTTATTTTCGCATTTTTGTTTTGAATTAATCACTTTTATGGGAATTTTAGTATGATAAGGTCATCATCAAAATTTTAATGAAATGTCAAATTATCTTGGGAATATGTCTGCTGGCTTATTTCCATGATAGGCGTCATCACAACTGAGTTAGTTTTGGGGTCGTGACACTCTTTGTAATAATATTGCTCTTACTACTGTATCACTTGGATCACACATCATTTCAAACGGTTAGCGCCGTCAAGAGAAACAACAATTTAAGCAAATCTAGATTTAACATTTGCATCGATGAGAAATCATCATTGTACATTTGGATTTCGTTGATTTTATCATGGCAAATGAAGACTTGGTGCATTGTCACGCAATATTTCATTGCATGGTTTCTTTGCTTTACCACTTGCTATTTTTTTGCTTTTACGAGAGAAAATGTGCTGTTAAAATTAGGTAAAATGCACTTTTTGTATTTTCTCTTTCGGTTGTCCCAATTTATGTAATACTTTTCACTTTTCTAACAATTAATCTTTTTAATTGTGACAATGTATTTGGACATAGTTTCACTTTTTAAAAATACAATTCCGAGGCCCTTTGGCTAAGCTACTAATGTTGCTTATTTTTAGAAATGCTTTTGTTAAAACGTAGTTTTTAATAACGTACTTTTGTATAGTAAAAGTTTGTGTTTTGCCAATTTATTTGAATAATGCTTTTGACAAATAAATTGTATTTGACTAGTCTTTCCAAAAAATACTTTTGAGTTTTGAGTATCAAATTATAGAAAGAATGTAAAGATTCAATTTCAATTAATACTATTTAAGAAAGAGAATGATATTTAAATATTTATATAAGGAAATTCAATAAAATATAAAACATTTTAATCAATATAAAATATTGTTGTTTCAAAGCATTACTATTGATTATCTGGTAATGGTTATTGTTTACATGGTAATTTAAATATATAAATACATAATTTGATATAAACTAAAACTCTATTTTTATAAAGCATGTATAAATAAAGAGACCTATTTATAGTAAAGAAATTATTCAAAGAGGAATAGGAGAAGAGAATAAAAATATAATGGAAGTAAAAAATAAAAGAAATGTATGATAGAAGAAAAAAATGAAAGGACTAAAATAAAGATAGATAATATGAGAAAATATAAATTTATTTTAAGAATATTTTTGTTTTGAACAAATTAACTTTCTGCATTTGTAGCTTCACCCCTAAGTGAAAAAAACTCTATTTCTCAAAGCACTTTTTTATTTCGGTCAAACATTTCAAATTTTTCAAAAAATACTTTTTAAATAAAAGAAATATATTTTTGGCTTTTTAGAAGCTTGGCCAAATAGACTTTTATATATATGGAAAGTATGTAAAAAGTATTATATGTCACAATAATTAATTATTCAAAATGATTAAAAGACAACAAAATTTTGACTCTTAAAATTCGAAAAATATCTCATAAATCAGGACGGAGGGAGCATTATATAGTTAAGTTAGGAAAAAAAATGGTGAAAGAAAAACAAAGATTATTGCACTCTCATCGAAGCCAATAATAATAATAATAATTCTAATATTGTGCTAAGTTTGCCAAATTATCATCCGTTTCTTATTTTTTTGGTTGAAAGGACACATATCTATCAATTCTATAAATTTAGGTTTGATTACTAATAAGGAACAAAATTCTACGTACTTTAGATCTTATCTACAGTTCTAAATTTAGAAGTCTATAAAGCAACATGCTATATGCTTAGAGCAGTATGAAGAAGAAAATTAACAAGCCATCAAGATCTCACAATTGACAAAGCATTTAGTAAATAGAAAACATAACAAAAATACACCCTTCAATATAGAAATCATAAATAAAATACAACCCTCAACCAAAAAAAAAAAAAAAGAAAAGAAATAAAATTCTAGCTCTGTATAGGAATCCCTAACCTATTGGGATAGCTTAAGGCTGTATCCGGTTCCGGTTCTGGGTCTATTTGGGTCTGCGGTTCCGGTTCTGGCGGTTCTGAAGGTGGAACCGGCCCGTGACGGTTCCGGGTACCATCCGGTTCCAGTTCTGGCGGTTCGGTTCCGGCGGTTCTGGCGATTCCGGTGGTTTTCGGCGGTTCTGAATTTTTTTTTTAAATCAATATCTTGTGTAGTAGTCATTAGTATATTGTAGAATATATTTTATATGGTGTACTATGTTATTAGTATAGTATATATTGTGTTTGGTAATTAGTATATATTGTGTATAAGTAGTGTATATTTTATATATAAGTAGTATATATTGTATTTAAGTAGTATATATTGTATTTAAGTAGTATATATTGTGTTTTAGTTAGTAATTAATATAAATTATATATAAGTAGAATATATTGATAAAAGAATGTTGTCATTAGTATATTGTATTGTATGTTATATAAATATTCAAGGATTGATATAGAAGTAAAGACAAAGAAATATTGAGACAAAAGATATTCAAGGATATGATAAAGAGCATCTTTATTGACCAAAATGGCATATCTTTCTTAGTCTTCCTTCCCCCAATGGAATGAGCACAACATGGTACTAATACCACCATTAAAAGGAAAAAAAAACTAAAAGAAGACATGCCAATGTACAAGTTACATCATAATTTATGCATTATTTTTAACAAATCTCATAAAACCTTCAAGGTTTGGAGGTGGTTGTGTTGGCGGTGATGGAAATGAAGCATGTTCATCACCACTTCCGGGTGAAGTTGCTTCCTGAGCAAGTTCTGCTACCATTTCTTCATACGCCTCATCTATTTCTGGTTGTGATTCTGCTAGGCCAAAGTTCCTTCTTTCTGCGCGGATCCAATCTCGAAAAAGCACTGATTTTTCCAAGCTGTCCCGCATCGACGCTCTGTGATCACCTATTTGTAGTCTTGCATGACTAAAAGCGCTCTCCGATGCAACAGTTGACGCTTGAATCGACAGAACATCCCGAGTCATCCTTGCAAGAACGAGAAAATGCTTTTCCCTTGTCTTCCACCATTCCAAAAGGTCGAAATAGCCGTCTGGATTCTCCTTCTCTAGTCCCTGTGACAAATAAACTTGAAGCTCATTTAGATGGGAAATTTCATCTAAATTATCACCTTGAGTACCCCTGAACTCCGTCCACGATTTAAGAGCTGTTAAGCTAGCAGCTCTTTTAGACGATTCTGATGTAGACGAAGTAGGGGTTGGAATATTAGGCCTAGCATGCTCTAACGCCTGTTTATAAGCATTATAAACAGTTTGAGCAGTAACTTTAATTGATGCTTTCGCATCAGCTAGTGTAGCAATTTCTACTTCTGAAAGATCTAAAGATTGATAAATAGTAAAATACCAAAAGTGAGGACCTCCTAATTTCATAGTTGGATTTAACATAGCAGACACACCAAAAATAGGAGGGATTGGAAAAAAATATTTTTTAAACTTCTTTTTCATTTCAGTTATTGCAAGTTCATAAATGTCCCCTTCCTCGCTAAAATCAACAAACAAATTAGCAAGTGCGGCAATATAAACTAAACAGTTAGAAATAGTTGGATAATATTGGCCAGAAAAAGCATTTGTAGCCACATGAAAATGTTCTAAAAAATCTAAAAGAATTTTAACGTTAGTCCAATCTTGTGTAGTTAGCTTTCATTATCTTCCTCACCACAATCCCGAGAATTATACGTAGCGTTAATTGGGTTTCTATATTCGTACGCTACTACTAAACTTTCGTACATGTAATTCCACCTAGTCGGGCAAGGTTTAGGAACCTTTCTTTCTCTAAGGCCATATTCGTCACACTTTTTAAAATATTCTCTAAGTCTACTTCTACGGTTTGAATAAAATAGTCAATTAAGAGCCATTTTAACCTTTTCAATTTCTAAGTTTAATATTCTCATACCATCACCAACAATTAAATGATAAATATGACAAATACATCTAACATGAAAAATATTAGTAAAAGCAGGATTAAGTGTTCTTGTTAGCATACCTATTGCACTAGTGTTGCTAGAAGCGTTATCCATAGAAATTGACATTATTTTATCACTAAAGCAAAAATATTTGCATACATCTGAAATAGTGTTAGCTATAAACCAACCCGTGTGCCGTGAATTAATTATCCTATACGCAATTATGCGTTTTTGCATTGTCCAGTCTTCGTCTATCCAATAACTGGTTACGGTTAGATAATCACAATCATTATTACTTCTACCAATATCAGTTGTAATAGACATACGATTAGTTATATAGGCAAATACATAGCCCAAGTATTATTTATATTCATGCTTGTATTTATAAATATCAGCCTTAACTGTTGCGCGAGGCCAACCTTTATACGTAGGATTAAATACTCTTCTAATATAATGAATCCATGCAGGATTAGAAGCAAAAGAATAAGGCAAACACATAACAATAATTATTTTCGCTAATTCTTCACGATCCTTAGAATCAGCACTTGTCCTACCCTCTTGTTGCGCTTTCAATTGCAAATATCTAGCCTTATCGCTAGGGTGTAATCTTATATGCTTAACTAAGCTACCCGTGCCGCTACGATCTCCAGTATACCTATGAACAAGTAATTTCCCACAAGATTTACACTTAGCCTTGTTTTGTTCTCTTAGTTGAATAAAAAATTGCCAAACTAATGATGTTTCTGTACGTTTAGAAGGTTGTCTACTAAAAGTGGGAGTTTGTACGGGTGGGTGTGCCGGTTCATCACCTAAGTTATGAGCAGGACTAGTAGGTGTATCATCTAAATCTACTGGAGCTTGGGTTTCATCATCATCATCATCCTCATTTCCCTCTAAGATAGGTGCATTAGGATAAAGAGCATTCATAATATCATCGTCTATTCTATCACCAACTGCTACATCATGTAGAAAATCAATATCGCTAAATTGAAAACAAGGGTGATCACTATCAAGGATTCCGAAGGTTTCATTAGGATTTCTAGGTTGGCTACTACTTTCAACTTGCTTATCTTTTCTAGGTCGAGGAGCCGGGGGAGGGGTAGTATTTTGGCCACTACTTTCACCGGTTTTAGCTTTTCCTTTACCGAACATTTTTTTCAACGAAAATGCCATAATAATTATAATTAAGCAAACTAACAACACAAAAAGATACTATTAGCACGTAAGAGTTGAAACGAGTTTACCGGATTGACGAACAACTTCTTGAAAATTGAAAATCGTTGAACTTGAACACTTGAAAACTTCAATTCAACAACTTCACAATTTTTCACGAATTTGCAACAATAAATTAAGCACTTGCACTAGAAAGACTGAAAGAGAGATTGAGAGATATTGATGAATTGGTGAATAAAAATGAAAGAATGAGGTGGTATTTATAGTTGAGAAATGGAAAATAGTGTAATTATATAAAGTTTGGGGGCCAAATGTCTATTTTTAAACTTCCAAACGGCTACTTTTTGCAAAGAGCCCTTTGGAAATAATTTTTTAAGAAAATCTTTTTTTTTTTTTAAAATGCTCGTTGGAAACCGGCAGAACCGTTTGGAACCTCCAGAACCGCGAACCGGTTCTGGCGGGTCCGGTTTTGGCGGTTCCAACAGGTAGAACCGCCCCGCCACGGTTCTCTGGAACCGGAACCTCCGGAACCGCCGGAACCGACAGGACCGCAATTCCGGTCCGGTTCCGGTTCGGAACCGCGAAAATTACAGCCTTAGAATTTCTACGAGCCACTCGTTTTATCCACTTATTATTGTTCTGTATATGAAAATCCGTATCTTATAAAGCTATAATTTTGATATTCAAAATCATATTATTAAAGCATGTCATAAGTTACGCGCCAACGAAATCTGTCTTCTTCTTGGTCTTCATAGAAAGTATAGGCCTTAGATTTCCATCTATTTCTAGCCGAAGGTATGTTAAAGTTGTATTGATTTAAGTAAACGCCATTACATGGGAATTTCTTGTTGTTGATTTAGCCAATTTGTTGTCCAACTTCACCCTTTGATTTTCACTGTTCAATTTTACTGATTCCAAAGTGCTATTTCTGAAATCAAACCAAGCTAATTCTACGGCAAGCTTGGTTTTGCTATAGATACCGAATATTTTCGGCTTCCCTTCTAAGCTGTAAGGCCCGTTTGCATTCTTTTTCACCGAGGCCCGGTCACGAGCTTATTCGGGCCTGACAAGCGGAGTGATTGGCCCACTAAAAGAGTGTCAGTGGGATGGTGGAAACTCTGCCAAATGAATTTTCCCTTTGAGTTATGAAGTACAAAGTTACCAGCATAGTGATGCCAGAAATGTGACTATTGGTGATGATTGGGTATTGAGGATGCATGGCCGATTATGTGTGCCCAATATTGATGGGCTTCGATAGTTGATTCTGGAGAAGGCTCATAGCTCGCAGTATTCCATCCATCCAGGTGCCGGAAAGATGTATCAGGTTTTGAGACAACACTATTGGTGAAGGAGAATGAAAAAGGATATAGTAGGGTTTGTAGCTTGGTGTCTCAATTGTCAGTAGGTGAAATATTAGCATCAGAGACCAGGTGGCTTGCTTCAGCATATGGATATTCCAGAGTGGACGTGAAAGCGGATCACCATGGATTTGGTAGTTGGACTCCCATGGACTTTGAGGAAGTTCGACGCTATTTGGGTGATTATAGATCGACTGACCAAGTCTGCACACTTCATTCTTGTGTGTACTACCTATTCTTCAGAGCGGTTAGCAGAGATTTATATCTGAGAGATTTTTCGCCTGTATTGTGTCCCGGTTTCAATCATTTTAGATAGAGGTAACCAGTTTACATTGCAGTTTTGGAGGGCCGTGCAGTGAGAGTTGGGTACTCAAGTGGAGTTGAGCATGGATTTTCACCCTCGAACGGACGGGAAGTCCAAGTGCACTGTATAGATATTGAAGGACATGTTGTGCGCTTATGTCATTGATTTAAGTGGTTCATGTGACCAGCTTTTACTGCTCGTGGAGTTTGCATATAACAACAGTTATTAGTCGAGTATTCATATGACTCCATAATAGGCTTTATATGGAGATACAATAGATCTCCAGTAGGTTGGTTTGAGCCGGGCGAGGCCAGGCTTTTGGGTACACACTTGGTACATGATGCTTTAGATAAAGTAAAAGTGATTCAGGAGCAGCTTCATATAACGCAGCTGAGACAAAAGATTTATGTGGATAGAAAGGTTCGGGATGTGTATTACATGGATTGGGAGAAGGTTTTACTGATGGTTTTACCCATGAAAGGTGTTATGAGATTTGGGAAGAAGGGAAAATTGATCTCTCGGTTCATTGGCCCTTTTGAGGAGCTTCGAAGTATCGGGGAGGTGGATTTTGATCTTTCTTTGCCATGTAGCTTGTCGAGTGTGCATCTGATATTTCATGTATCTATGCTCCAGAAGTATATTGGAAATGTGTCATATTTTGGATTTCAGCACGATTCATTAGACGGTGATTTGACTTATAATGTGGAGCCAATAGCTTTTCTGGAGCAGCAGGTCTAAAAGTTGAGATCAAAGGATATAGCTTCAGTAAAGGTGTAGTGGAGAGGTAGGCCCGTGGAGGAGACTACTTGGGAGACCGAGCGGGGGATGCAAAGCAGATATCCACACCTGTTTGAGGCTTTAGGTATGTTTCTTGACTCGTTCGAGGACGAACGCTTGTTTAAGAGGGTGAGGATGTAATGACCCGTCCGGTCGTTTCATGAGTTATAGCCCCATTTCCCCCATTTCTGCTTCTTTATCTGTACCTCAGTTGTATTTCGTGGTATCGTGTTGGTTAGTGGTTTTGGGGTGAACTGAGACACTTAGTCTCATATTTAGAAATTTAAGTTGGAAAAGTCAACCAACTGTTGACTTATGAGTAAATGATCTCGTATGTGAATTCTGATGATTCGGTTAGCTCTGTTAGGTAATTTTAGACTTGGGAGCACATCGGGAATGTAATTTGGAGGTTCGTAGTAGATTTAGGCTTTAATTGGTGAAATTAGAAATTTTGCGTTTCTCGGTCGGGAGTGGAAATTTTGATATCATGGTTGTAATGAATTCTATAAATTGGAGTAAGTCCATAGTGTCATTTGTGATGACGTGTGCAAAATTTCAGGTCATTCAGATTGTGCATTGTTTGAATTGTTAGTAGAAATAGAACAAGAATTTGAAATGAGAGAAGTAGGGACAGTAGCAGAACCAAGGAACTAGCATCTAGAGCAGAGGAAGTATGGACCATTCGTTGCTCTACCAATCTCCAGATGTCTCTTTATTGAAGGGGCATGTAAAATGCAGGATGAATCAGAAAATTGGACAATTGACTTAAGATATGATGTTAGACAATGAACTGAGATCAAATAGAACTTAAAACCATGAACATATAACACTTTGTGTAAAGTTAGCTTAGGACTAAGGATTGAATCACCAATTTCTATTACTCTAACTTTGTATCCATTTGGTAAGGTTACTAAGAAAAGATAAGGTAAAATTTTAATGTTGGTCAATAGAGCTTTGTTATAGGAATATGATTTGTAGCTCCAGAATCTAAAATCCAATATTCAACAGATGATTTGAAATATTTACATGAAAGATTACCAGTAATTTCCTTATGAGTAGAGCAAGCCAGTATACCTACAAAGTTTGCTGGTCTACTAGTAATGTTATTTGAGATTTCAGTTGTATTTCTGCCATGGAACTTTTCCAATAAATGCAACAACTGATCGTACTGCTCCTTTGTCAAGTTTTGAATCCCCATACTTTCATTTCCAACATCTAGTTCATGCGTCCTCCAGGAATTATCTCTTCTTCTCCTCCATGCACATTCGCAGCAGATGCCACATTTTTCTCTTTCGGAAATTTAAAATCCTAGGAGAATCCGTGTAATTTGTAGCATTTATCTATAGTGTTTCTTGCTTCTTGCAGTAATCACAAAACAACAGTTACCTATTCAATGGATAATTGCCTCTGTATGTGTTGTTTCCTATGTTATTTCTTTGATGAGCATAGTTTGTCCTAAAATCTGGATTTGCAGGACCATTGACGTTCATTGAAGCAGACTTTATCATCAAATGGTTGCTTGGCCTAACGTCCTTTGCTTTTCTTCTTGGATTAGGATAGAAAAAGCTTATGCAATGCCAAGCAGCGGATTCATCATCAAAATGCTCCCTCTCAAATTGTGTAAACCTCGTTCAATCCCATTAAAAACCTAATTAGTCTCATGTCCTATTCCGCCTTGTGCGTATCTTCCTTGGCACCACAAGTACATTGGTATTTTGTATTGATAATGCGCATTTAAGTTGTTTAACTCTTCCCAAAGCTTCTTCATTTTTGTATAATATCCTGTAATGTCTAGAGTTCCCTGACTTAAGTCATTGATTTCCCTTTCAAGTTGGTATAATTCTACTAAATCCTTCGAAAGTGAGTTTTGAATCCACGATGTCATCATATAGCCGCATCTCTCCCACTATTCCAATGTCGGATAACCAAAATCTAGATTCTTACACTTTCCAGTGATGAAGCCAACCTTATTATTCATTAAGAAGGTTCTAAGGACGCCTCTTCTCTAGGATCTATAGCCAGTTCAGTCAAATACCACCGGTACCAGTGTCGACCCAGCACTTTCTGAAGGATGCATGTACAGAGGATTGGTCGAATCTAATGTATCCTTGTTTACTATTGGTGAATAAGTTGAATTCGAGGTATCACCATCTACCTCCATGATATAGGATGAAACAAATCTATAAATTATGGGTGAAAATTAGAGTTTCACGATCTTCGACTTTTGACTACAAATCGACCAGAAATTGATAATGAAAATGATGAGTCTAAACGAGAATTGAGTTATCTATGAGCCTTAGCTCTAATACCGTGTAAAAACTAAGAAATCAAATGTAAGCACAAGCTGCCATTATTATGGCAGTTGAGCTCAGATGAAAAAGAATAAAAGAGAGATCAACGAAGACCTCTGGAAAAATAATATTTTGGGGACAATCTTACTATATTCCATAATATATCCTATATATACATGTATGCGGGAATATACTACCATTAGCCAATTGCAAAAATGCCCTTACTAACCTACTCAACTAGCTAACTATAATATGGCTATACATATAAATACAGCTGTCATGTGATACTCTTTATAATAAGTACAACTATTATTAATTCAACTAAATTCATCATCTTTAACTATCAAGAAGATATTGTTTCAATAAATGCAATAATTTATTTTTCCTGTATGATATTTTATATCGATCAACGCTTAAGCTAGCTAAATAAATAAAATGTAGCCAGTTATGGTGTTTTCCAGAAGAAGAAATAAAATACATATTACACTAGATGAAATATGTGGTTATAATATTCAGATACACATTAAACCTATGGGTGTCTAACAGGCCGGGTTAGCCCGATTTGGCCTGGGTCGATACAAAGGGGTTGGGTTAAAAGGGTAGGGGATTTGTTTCGTTCATATTTTGTCAACCGGTTAATCGGACTAGTCAAACCCGGTCAACACAGATTACTGTTCAACCGGTTAACTGGCCCGGTTCGACCCGATTTAAAAGCTATATTTCATTTTTATTTTATTTATTTTTTAAGGTTTTAGAGTCTAACGCAATGCAAAACTTTTGAATTTCCTCTTTTTTCGTTAATTTACTTGTTGTTATATGTAAAGCTTTCAATTTGTAAGCTTGAATTTTAAAATAAATGTAGAACTTGCAATTTATAAGTGTAATTTTTTCACCTTCATTGTATTCTTTATATTTTTATTTTATATTAATATAAATATAATAGCTATATACAAAAAAAAGAATTAAAAAAAATACTAAACCGGCCTGACCCGACCCCTTGTACCCGTAACTCATATAGTTTATTTTTGAAATTTTTACCTATCTATGCCATATATAAAATCTTATTACCAAAAATATTCATAATTTATTATTTACCCGTGTAGTCCATACTTTTTCTACAAAATATATATCAATCTAATAATAGGTAGATTTTGCCATAAAAAGCACGCTAAAAATTAGGTATCAGATCTGCGTGTGATCCTATCACCATTAAATTCGAATTTTGGAACGGATGGAAATCTCATTGCTGCGTAATTCTCTCCTTCTCCATATATTTTCCACCGTTGATAGCCATTGAAAAGCTTAAAAGCTTAAAATTCAAATTTAGGTTTTCAAAAATTATTATTTGTTTGAATTGGGTATTGTTGTAAATAATTCGGAATATGTTTAGGAGTTTATATCTCAATTTTGAGGGATTTTGGTGAAGATTAGACTTGGTTTTGACTGAATTTCAGATTGAAACTCGTCGAAGAAGAAGAAGACATATTTTCAGAATTGTAGTTAAATTGTAGATAAATTGTAGAATTGTAGATACATTGTAGATATATTGTAGATAAATTGTAGATTGGGAAGACTAAAACTTCTACAAGTATTCTACAATTATGTCGAAAATGCTAATTATGCTACAATTGAAATGAGAATTAGGATATTAAAATTCAATGTGTTTAGTTTGTAGATATCATGTCAAAAATCCCAAAGTTGAAAATCTATTCTTCCATATATTTTCTACCATTGATAGCCATTAAAAAGCGTGAAAGCTTTTGAATTCAAATTCAGGTTTCCAAAATTCATTATTTGTTTGGATGGGTGTTGTTGTAAATAATTCGGAATATGTTTAGGAGTTTATATCTCAATTTTGAGGAATTTTGGTGAAGATTATACTTGGTTTTGACTGAATTTCAGATTGAAACTCGTCGAAGAAGATGTAGAAGATATATTTCCAGAATTGTAGTTAAATTGTAGATAAATTGTAGAATTATAGATAAATTGTAGATATATTATAGATAAGTTGTAGATTGAGAAGACTAAAACTTCTACAAGTTTTCTACAATTATGTCGAAAATGCCAATTATGCTACAATTGAAATGGGAATTGGGATATTAAAATTTATTGTATTCAATTTGTAAATATCTTGTAGATAAAATTTCTACAAATCAGTTTAAGTATTATATAAAGTTGTATTGTTTTTAAGAGTGTCGACAATGTCTGCGCTGGAGACACCTTCAGTGCGTCTAATCTGCTTGTAGCGACCAGCTTGCTTTGATAGGGCATAAGCATCAGTTCCATCTGGAAGTAGACATGGATCATCGCCATGTATAATGTAGTCAATCTTATGCTCATTAAACAGACGGTTCATAAAATCCTCAGTAATTACATAAGGAGCATTGGAAAATACTTCATCCACCCACTTCAGCCCATTAACAAGGGCAAGTCTGCAAAAGATCTTAAAATTAGATGTCATATATAGGTCGAGGGAAAACCGAAACAGATGAATTGATGAAACAAAATAGCATCACATAATGGACACATAAATAAGTGGCACTAAATTCTTTGTCAAGTAATTGAAGTGAATGATATTTTAAATTCTAGGAATTTAAAGACATTTACATCTTTACACACAAACAACATGTAAGAGCCAATAGGCATAAATTGAAGGAAGACACTTCTCTCCAAAAATTCGCTTTACATAAAAAATTTGCTTAGGCTCATCAAGAATAGCAAGGGGGTGTGGGGGTGGGAGGAGAGAGAGGCAGGTAAACAATAAAAAAAAGTGAATATATGCTCCTAAAATCACGCCTAGAATAAATAAGGAATAATTATATCCTTAATTTGAATTATGGTATATAAATGGTAATTTGGTATGCTTAAATGTAATAAACACAAACCTTAAACATTGAGGGTAATAAGGTTTCACATATAGTATAGAAATGTAAAAATTCCTTTATATTACCCGAATAAACTCGAACCCGTTAAACCCAATAAGTCATAAACCGTAACTGGTCCGAACCACTTTGTACGATTACTAATTTTTCCTACTCAATGTAGCTCGGCCCATCCATTGGACACCCATAATTAAACCTCAGATATTTTCCTTTTCACGTTATTGATGACGACTTCCTTTTGTTTTCTTCCCTGCGAAAATGGTAGATATGATATGAAGGGCAGTAGGGGAAGAATTACTAGGAGAAACCTAGAGAGTGAAAATGGACACACTACCTCAAATGACAGTAACAGCATCTTGTGTTGCCATAGTAATTACTCTGTTGCTGTGTCTATGGAGGGTGTCAAACTGGATTTGGTTCAGACCAAAGAAATTAGAGAAGTTGTTGAGAAAACAAGGTTTGGAAGGAAATTCTTACAAGGTTTTGTATGGGGACATGAGGGGTTGCTATGATGGTAAGCAACCCCACTTCCAACCGAGAGTTTGGAAACAGCCTCTCTTATCCCAGTATATGGATAAGGTCTGCGTACGTAATACTTTCCCCAGACACCCACTAAATGAGATTATACTGAGTTATTGCTGTTTTGTACGGGGACATGAAAGAGTTTTCTGCGATGATTAAGGAAGCATACTCAAAGCCTATGAGTCTATCTGATGATGTAGCACCAAGACTGATGCCTTTCTTTTTTGAAACCATCAAAAAATATGCTGTGTTTTTATAAAATCATGTAACTTTTTAGGTAGTTACAGATAAATTTCTTGATAAATGTTAATTTATAATAGTAAAAATAGTAACTAACTTGCTGCTATCGTAATTTTCTGGGATGGTAAAGGAAAATCATTCACTTTTACACCCTAGATGTTGCCTTTTTACTTTTGGATTATCAAATTGGTTTGGTTGTATTCAAGCATTCATTGTGAATTGTGATTAATGAACCTGAATAAATAGAAAAGATGATCATATTGTTATGAAATCTCCTATTTAAGGTGAATGTCTATAATTAGAGAGATTCTAGAGTTCTATTCTTGGTAGATAAATCATCCCCCTCCCTATAAATAAAGGGGTCTTCTACCATTGTAAACCACCCCTAACAATCTCTAAGTATCAATAAGAATACTTCTCTCTCTCTATTCTTGCATTATTGTTCTTGTCTTTATATTATTTCATAACACGTTATCAGCACGAGTCTCTAACCAATTGAAATTTTCGATTGTCTTAACTTTTGTTTGTGTAGGGTTTTGCTTCAAAGAAAGCAAAAGAAGGAAAGCAAAAGAGAAAAGAAACGAAAAACAAAGAAAAGAAAAAAAAGGGAGGAACGAAAAAAAAAACAGAAAGCAAACGCTGAAAAGAAAAGAGAAACAGTAGAATAGTTTGCTAAATCATTATTTGCTTCATTAGACACAAAGCAGACGAAACTCGGCAGACAACAAAGTTTGATTATAACTCTAATGGAGTTTGTAAGAAATTGTAACCACATGAAGTGGTAAAATCTCTATGCCATGCCATGATTAAATTCATGTATGATTGTGGGCAAAGAATTGAAAATCCGTCCCATTGAATTTGCTCCATTCCCTTTAGAGAATGTGGAAGCAGTATATGATAAGTCTGAAAGAAGACAAAAATTATTACCATGAAGGTATCAATGAATGTGGACGTGGCAAAGAATTCCGTCCAATTGAATTTGCTCCATTCCCTTTAGAGAATGTGGTAGCAGTATGGGATAAGTCTGAAAGATGACAAAATTATTACCGTAAAGGTATCAATGGATGTGGACGTGGCAGTAGACGAAATTATAATCGTCATTATTGTGATAATGAGAATAATAAAGATTCTCAAAATAATCTTTCACTTTATGAAAGTAATATTTGACATGAGATTGTGTAAAGCACATGATTATAATCCATTCCCTAAAGTGAATGTGCTAATTGTAATAGAGCCCGTAAATATGAACACGCTCTTGATGTAATTATGGAAAGAATGTTCGTTGCCCTTGAAATTTCGGGCAAGAACTATATGACATGGGTGTTGGATGCTGAAATCCACTTAGATGCTATGGGTCTTGGAGACGCCATTAAAGACAGAAATAATGCATCCACCCAAAACTATGCTAAGGCCTTGATTTTCTTGCGCCATCACCTTGATGAAGGTTTGAAACTATGCTAAGGCCTTGATTTTCTTGCGCCATCACCTTGATGAAGGTTTGAAAATTAAATATATCACAGTCAAAGATCCACCTATCTTGTGGAATGGCTTAAAGAAGAGATATGACAACCTGAAGTTGCTCACTCTGCCACAAGCACGATACGATAAGAATCCAAAAGCAAATAGTTTATAAACTATATATTATCGTTGCGGTGAAAACGGGCACTGGTCAAAGGCTTGCCGTATACCATGACATTTGGTTGACCTTTATCAAGAATCTCAAAAGAGTAAAGGCCCTGAAACAAATTTTGTCTCTGACGACAATTTTGACATCACCCACTTGGATGTGGCAGATTTTTTTTGAACACCCTGAGGGGAAAATAGATCACTTGATCGGTGATGGATCCATAGTTAAAGAAGATTGAGCAGTTTGATATTTATTATCATAAATGTTGTCATTTGAAGTACTTGCAATATTTTTTTATAGATTATAGATATTCAAATAACGACAGTGTAAGTAAACGAAAACAAAACACATAGTATGATAACTGTTTACTTTATGTAAATCCAAAGATTTTAATTCATATGATTTCTTCTTTTACCGCCAAATCGACCTTTTAGAAGGCATTGTACATGAAGGTTTAGACGTAACCTATTAAGATATTTATTGTGAGAATTACATTTTTTTATGAAGAATAATAGCAGAAATAGCAATGTATTATTGTTTTACAGAGGAATGACCTGTATTAATTTAGATGTGTGTTTGCATTTATACATGTATACTTTATTGGAATTTAGCAATTCTCCAGAAAGTGGTGTAATCTAAGCAAATTAAACGTTATTGATCCATAATCAGAATTTGCTCAAAAGTGTATTGAAACATTATTATGGAATTATTGGGTTAACTTTGTTTTCTTTCCATTCTCTCTCATATTGTTTGTATATTTCTTTTATATGTCAAACCATGGGAATTAAATTGATTGAAGGCTCCTGAAGAGCAACTATAGCTCTGCCTAAAGGAACAATATTTTAGAGAATGCAATGTTCTCCTCCAAGTCTAAGAGGAACTTGTTGAGTTTTAATAATATCAGTCAAAATGTTCTCCTCCAAGTCTAAAAGGAACTTGTTGAGTTTTAAAGATATCATTCAAAATGGATATCATATTGAGACAATAGATGAGAATAATCTTGAATTCTTCATGAAAACGAGGCTGCCCACTTCGGCTTGGGTTCACGCCATTTTGCATGCAACAATACTAGTTCGTTGGCTGCCCACTTCGGTTTGGGGTCACGCCATTTTGCATGCAGCAATGCTAGTTCGTCGGCTGCCCACTTTGGTTTGGGGACACGCCATTTTGCATACAGCAATGCTAGTTCGTCTCTGACTGACGAATTGACACAAATATTCCCCGTTGCAATTGGTTTTGGGTCATGGACCCAATATATCCCATTTAAGAATCTTTGGATGCGCAGTATATGTGCCTGTAGCACCGCCATCCCGCACCAAAATGGGTCTGCAAAGAAGGTTAGGAATATATGTTGAGGTTGAATCGCCCTCCATTATTCGCTACCTCGAAACATTGACAGGAGATTTGTTCACTGCACGATTTGCAGACTGTCAATTTGATGAGACACTTTTCCCAAAATTAGGGGGAGAAGTTGGTGAAACCAAACGGGAAATTTTATGGAAAAATGCATCATTATCTCATCTTGATCCACATACCTCTATTTGTGAAAGAGGCACAAAAGATTATCCATTTGCAAAGAATAGCAAATCAAATGCCTGACGCATTTATAGATTTGAAAAGGATAACAAAATCACATATCCCCGAAGTGAATGTGACAACATCTGATTCACGAATACATATTCACTATTGGAAGAATATGAACATAAAATTGGTATTAAATATACCACACTCACCCCTAGAAGGAGGTTTGAGATAATATATGGCATGAATGATCGTTGGTCACGTACTTATTGTACGCCAAAGTATTTTGGAAATATGACTATTAAAGGACAACGATAATGCAAGAAACATATCTTGCATATAAGTTTGACATGACCATAATGGTATAACTTTCTCTTTAAGAAAGATATTCACCACATGGATGTTGATGAATCTGTGGTAGTACAAAATTAATTGAGAGCTCTAGAAGAGCCAATTATTACTATGTTGGAGAAACACAATTGAGTATTGTGCTGTAGTAAGTCTCAAAGAAACTTATTCAGTTTCCAAAGTACACGCGAAAGCGATTGATTATATTGAGACTATAAATAAAGGAAGGCTTTGATATTTCCTATTACTACAACTTGTAGCGGGGAAATTTGCATATGAAAAGCTACCCGCTTTGTTCTCCAGTTTGTACTACACAAAACAAAAGAATGCCACAATAAAGTGGATATCTATTAGTATAAAAACCCATGTCATAATAAACCCGAAGTTTATTGATAAGTGCACATGTCATGGTGTAAATTTGAAGTTTACCAATATTGATAATTTATTCAGTTGACATTCGTGTTAGCCATCTCATTTTAAGTATGATGTGCAAATTCACATAGGTGAATATTAAAGAACTAGAAAGTTCTTTACGAATTCTCTTGTATCACTTGTTCTCATTAATGAACTGACCAACTAAAGAATTCGGGTTGAAGCCCATAAATTCTGGAAATATCAAAGGTGAATATGGGCCCATTCACCTGCCATGTATACCACATATGATGCATCTATGATATGGTCACATGCGCAATTATTATTAACCCGCAGCCTGGCCGGTGCTTGCGAGGTAAATTGCTCAGTAATCTAACTTCGAGCATAATTTCCAGATTCTCTACTCAAGATAGTTCATCTTGATAAGTTGGTTTATATCAAAGTTGGTTTAGCAAGATAATTATTGAGTGCTTCCACTTAATAGCTAAACTGTTTCTTATGAGAACAAAGTTATATATATCAGTTTGATATACGTTGTATACGAGAGTATATTCTCCCCTCACAAGTGGTTCAGGGTCAGGAACCAAATAATTTCATCTTATTATTAATGTGCTGTGTATATTGACATAATAATGCACAAAGATGATTTCCCAAAGTTGAGGAAACAAGTTAGCTTTTCTAACATGAGGGGGAGACATGATAAACACTTGAGAAAAGGTTACATGGGATGAATTATCATTTGTATATGTATATCCCCGAATATCATGATATGAACCTGAAGTTCATAAAATGGATAATTCAATTGCAACATATTGCAAAGCATGCTATACGCATTTGCTGACCCAAAGAAAGTAACTAAATGGAAGAGATACAATTCAAGAAGAATTGATTCCATATGAAAGACATGTAGTTTTGAACCTATAGTTCAAATGCTTGAAAGTATAAAAGTCAAAGGTATGTATAGTCAGTTTTCGATATCTTATTTGTCTAACATGACATGGAAAACTTGATATGCATCTAAAGTCTATTATATGGCTTATATGACTTAACTTGAAAGATTTAAGTTGCTTGAAGCATATGCAATTCTTGGTCTTGAAGTACCACATCCTTAGTACAATTTGTGTGCATATGTATCTTGCTATAACTATAAGCATGATGGTATTGAGAATGCATCTATGGAGATATTGAAAAGTTATTCCACGACATTATATGAAGATGTTCATATCTATCAAGAATGATGATTTCAAGGTGCGGAATATTTACTCAAGTCAATATGGTTGATTTGTCAAACGTCTACCAAAGATCGTTTTGAAGATGATGCACAAAATTGGAATGCAAATGCTCAAGGATATAAATTGATGTACTCATTAGGGGGAGTTAATGCGCGTTGCACTCTTTTTCCCTTACAAGGTTTTGTCCCACTGGGTTTTCCTTGCAAGGTTTTTAACGAGGCAACCAATAGGCGCATATTCAAACATGTGTACTCTTTTTCCTTTCTTTAATTTTTCCGATTGGGTTTTGGTTTTAGGGTTTTAACGAGGCACATTGTTGAATAGACATTCAAGGGGGAGTGTTATGAAATCTCCTATTTAAGGTGAATGTCTATAATTAGAGAGATTCTAGAGTTCTATTCTTGGTAGATAAATCATCCCCCTCCCTATAAATAAAGAGGTCTTCTACCATTGTAAACCACCCCTAACAATCTCTAAGTATCAATAAGAATACTTCTCTCTCTCTATTCTCTCTATTCTTGCATTATTGTTCTTGTCTTTATATTATTTCATAACACATATCAGTTACTCCTATATTAATCTGTTGGGCTAAACCGACCCAAACACTCTCTCAACAGGGTGATATATTGTTCGCTTTGGGTCAAGCCCGCATGATTTTTCCTGAAAGGCGTCACACTATTAAGATATCCATACACCTTATATGTAGACTCCAATCTTTTCAACTTCCAATGTAGTACTTTGTTCGCACACCCAATATAATCCAAATTATACTTGCCATTATTCTAATCAAACAGATTAAAGGGTAGCCGGTATACTAAAGTGCTCTATGCGCGGGGTCCGGACAAGGGCCCAGACCACAAGATTCTATTGTATGTAATATTACCCTACGTTTCTGCAAGAGACTGTTTTCACATGGCAGGCTTCCCTTATAATCAAACACGCCAAGGCTCCTCTAATTGATGAACTTCTAACGAACCTTCTTCTCCTACTTTCTTTATCTTTTGAATAGTCTCTTCATTTCTCTCTTTTTGGTTGTACAAGTGTTCTTTTCTAAATTTGTAGTAGTTAATCCTGAAACTGCTTGCAGGAAAAAGATCCTTTATATGGTTTGGTCCAAGACCACTAATATTGATCATGGATCCTGAGCTTATAAGGAAGTACTCTAAAAAATCTATCTGTATCAAAAGCCTGGTGGAAATCCATTAGCAACACTATTGGTACAAGGAATAGCAACCTATGAGGAAGACAAATGGGCCAAACATAGAAAAATCATCAATCCCGCTTTCCATCTTGAGAAGCTAAAGGTTTTGTCACTGCTTTCCTTCCTCTCTTCTGGTCGGTTTGGTTGTTGTTGCTTTTTCCATTTATCGTTCCTGAGCCGAGGGCTACCGACAGGCTTTCTACCTTTATAAAAGTACATACTATCCTCCCAGAGCCCACTTGTGAAATTCCACAGGGTTTGTTGTTATTGTTATTATTGCTAGATAAATGAATCTGATTAAGTTGTCCATAGTTACTACGTGCAGTGCTTGTCTTCTCGCAAGTATCTTTTTTCTGGGAATATCTTCAACCAAGAATTATCATGTTCGAGATTCTTCATCCACCATTCAATAAAATGCTTGCTCTTGCTTCCCTGGCTATGTCCGGCTAAAGATTTCTTTCCGCTTTAACTTGCCTTCCGTATCTTCTAATCTGGGCGTGCATATGACTATCTCGAGTGCTTTCTCCTACCTAGCTTGCGTTAGAAAAGCAGAGGAGGATTTTATGGTTGTAATATGTGGAATCTCGTCTGGTTCATCATTTGTCAAGACTTTTTTGCATAAGTTCCTTAACTTGGACCGGGCATTTAGTCCATGGTGCTCTTCGTGCATCCAGAGAGGACTACATTCGTGGGATAATGTCTTCGATGTATTACAACAAAATGGATCTCTTTATTATAAAGGGATTTGTCATCCTGACCTAGCTTCCCCTTAATTGTTATTTGAACACTCTTTCTTTTCATTGAGCCAGCAACTTACACTAGATGGAGATGGTACCACGTTGTATTTGTAATTCTGTACAAGTGTCATGTCATTGACATTTTTCCTCTTTCACCATTACTCGGACAGCATATGCTTCCAGCATTTCGCTTAAGCTGTAGTGAGATGCTGAGCAAATGGGAAAACATTGTTTCAGCTGAAGGCTCACATAAGATAGATGTATGGCCTCACCTTGAGCAATTTAGTTGCGATGTGATCTCTCGGACAGCTTTTGGCAGTAGTTATGAAGAAGGTAGAAAGATTTTTGAACTTCAAAAGGAACAAGCTCAGTATCTTGTGGAAGCTTTCCGCTCCGTTTATATCCCAGGAAGGAGGTAAATTGATTTGCCTAAGAAGGAAATTCAACTTGATTGATTAATTTTGACTCTAATGAATGCATGATAATTTATTAATGCACATCTCTTTCCCATCTTTCTTATCTAATGCCTTCTAATTTTCTGGTTTATATAACTACTTCATAGATTTTTGCCAACAAAGAGGAATAGAAGAAGGAAGGAAATAAAAAAGGATGTTCGGGCGTCAATTGAAGGTATTATTGATAAAAGATTAAAGGCAGAAAGCAGGGGAGACCAATAATGAGGATCTATTGGGCATATTACTGCCTACTGGAATCGAATATTAAAGAAATTGAACAGCACGGAAACAAGGATTTTGGAATGAGCATTGAAGAAGTCATTGAAGAATGCAAGTTATTCTATTTTGCTGGCCAAGAAACTACATCAGTGTTGCTCGTATGGTCTCTAGTGTTGTTGAGCAGGTATCAAGATTGGCAGGCACGGGCCAGAGAAGAAATCTTGCAAGTCTTTGGCAGTCGAAAACCAGATTTTGACGGATTAAATCATCTAAAAATTGTAAGTACTCTAGTTGGTTCAATTTCTATGCCATGGGTATGAACTCTGATTGTTATTGTTATTGCTATTGCTTGAGTGCTTTTATTTGAAAAGACTAGTCCTTTGATTCTAATGTTTGATACTGGACTAGAAGATGCCACATGTGACTTTCTTTTGATAATCGGCGGGGGTTCAATGTCTTGAACTCGGGATGCTTGCTCTGATATCATGTTGAATTATTTGACCATCTCAGCTACAAGTTTAAGCTATTAGAAATTACACGCTTTTAATTAATTATGTCTCCAATAGTGGGGATGATCTCATTTTCAAGACCTCTATATTGGTTACAAGCTAGATGAGTAGTCCACCTATAGGAATTAGTTTAGCTTCAAGAACATTCGGACTTTTTACATGTCTTGTTCATACTAAATATAACTGACGGAAGAGCATTGTGTATTGTTGCAGGTGACAATGATCTTGTACGAGTCTTTAAGGCTTATATCCCTCACTAATAACACTTACCCGCCGGTGTAATGAAGACATTGTATTAGGAGAACTATCTCTACCAGCTGGTGTCCTAGTCTCTTTACCAATGATTTTGTTGCATCATGATGAAGAGATATGGGGTGAAGATGCAAAGGAGTTCAAACCAGAGAGATTTAGAGAAGGAATATCAAGTGCAACAAAGGGTCAACTCACATATTTTCCATTTGGCTGGGGTCCTAGAATATGTATTGGACAAAATTTTGCCTTGTTAGAAGCAAAGATGGCTCTGTCTATGATCCTGCAACGCTTCTCTTTTGAACTGTCTCTGTCTTATGCTCATGCCCCTCGGTCCATAATAACCGTTCAGCCTCAATATGGTGCTCCACTTATTTTCCACAAACTATAATTTTGGTACTTCTTGTACTAATATTTTAGGGTTTATTTAGACAAGACGGGTTGCTCTGATGGTAAGCAACCCCCACTTTTAACCGAGAGGTTGTGAGTCCGAGTCTCCCCAAAAGTAAGGGTGGGAAGTTCTTGGAGGGAAGGATGCTGAGGTCTATTTGAAAACAGCTTCTCTACCCTAGGGTAGGGGTAAGGTCTGCGTACACACTACCCTCCCCAGACCTTACTTAGTAGGATTATACTGGGTTGTTGTTGTTGTTGTATTCAGACTCGGATACATGCTTCGACATGGTTTTAGAGCATCAAGAAGACTGGAATGTTCATTGCGCTGAAATCCCACGTCTAGTTCTGACTCCTGTACCAAAACCCCCCAAAAAACCTTTTTTTTGCTGCTGCTGGATCAATGTGAATAGTTTAAAAATTACTATTATCACTTAAAGCAGGCAAAAAAAAAAAATACTCCATAAAGATTGTCTGAAAAAAGGCAAAGGCACACTTCCTTTTATGAAAGATTGCAGAGGTCAAGGGATATGAATAATCACTAATCAGAAAGACTGTTTGGAAAATTCTTAGTGATAAATAGTAAATTTAAGGGTGATTTAAGGCATTTTGCCTATTGTATTTAAATAAAGGTTGTAAGGAATATATTAGTCCCACTCAGATCAACTAAATATTAATTGTACCAAAAGAAAAAGCCGATGATACACTGATAATTGTTATGTCAATTAAAATAAATCAATTTCATCTTCAATCAAGTAATCTTCGTACACCAAATAAATTAAATGCATATACAGAAATGAAGATATCAGGATTCCTGATTGCAGTTTTTTCTTTGGGAATTTTAATCGTTTTCTCCGTTCAACAAATTTTTGAACGATTGATTCCGAAAATATTCTTTTCCAAGTTTTCATTTCATCTCTCAAAAGATTTCAGTTAGTTTTATTAGCATCCAATTAAAACAGAGCTAGATATCCAACCACTTTAAAATCCACGAGAAGGAGAAATGTCAATAAAAAGTGCTGATATCTTCCTAGGACTACGGTCTGAAACATCACACAAAAAGAAGGTTCTAATTTTTCTAATGAAAATATAAAAAAGATTTAAATTCAGATTTTTGGGATTATTGAAGAATAACCCGGGTCTCCTGGGTGAAAGCCAGATATCCTACTAACCGCTGGACGATAACGGATTGTGTTAATGTTCCTCTGATTTATATTATTATTGAGATTTTATAGACCTCACCTTTTATCGAGCTTCGGTTGCTAGCCTAGCCGGACAGTGGAGAAATAAGATGGTTTGGAAAATATTGGACTGGCAAGAATCAAGTATCTTAAGACAACAATAGGTTCACAAATAATAGAGTGTGTCCTTACACCTTTAAGAAGGCAAATTAATTATCTTGAGACGATATAATAAATCAATTCACTGGTTTAGATCTATGCTATTAAATTTATTAGACAAGATATTAATTAGTAAATAACTGATGAGGGGCAATAACCTTATTATTTATTAGTTACTTGAATAATCATATTATTAGTAACCACGAGGTGCACATTGGATCATTGGAGTGCGCTCGCTCGAAACTAGCTTATAAACAGGTGTTAGTAGTAGTAGTATAAGAATTCTTGTCTTGTTATAAATAGAATCCTATTTAAGGTGAATGTCTATATTTAGAGAGATTCTAGGGTTTACTACTTGGTAGCTAAGTCACCACCTCCCTATAAATAAAGGAGTTCTTTCCCATTGTAAATCATCCCAAAGTATCAATAAAAATACTCCTCTCTCTATTTTTCTCTCTATTGTTCTTGTTATTATATTATTGTTCTTGTTCTTGTTCTTATATTATTTCATAACACGTTATCAGCACGAGTCTCTAACCAATTGAATTTGATTTCTTCCTTCTTCCAGAATTTCTATACGGAAAAATAGAAGAGGAAAGACAACGAAAAAAAAAAAAGGGAAACGGAAAAGAAGAATAGAAGGAAAAGAGAGGAGGAAAAAGAAAGAAAAGAAGAACAGAAGGAAAGAAGCCAGAAGACAAGCCGATGTATTTTCTGTTCAAGTTCAGGCGGGTTTTCATTGTTGGGGTCCATCTGGCGCCGATTCAGCCGTTGTAATTTCACTGGAGAATTTCTATACGGAAAAATAGAAGAGATGGTATCATCATAAAGTAATGCAACGGGATGGAAACTCAAGATGTATATTTGATATCACAACATTTATTGGTATACCTTAAAGGTAAGTAATTTACTTTTCCCTTTCAAATTCTTGAAATTCTACGATTTGATTTCATATACAAACATAGACAACAAAGTTTGATTATAACTCTAATGGAGTTTGTAAGGAATTATAACCACGTGAAGTGGTAAAAGTTCTATGTCTTGCCATGATTAAATTCATGTATGATTGTGGGCAAAGAATTGAAAATCCGTCCCATTGAATTTGCTTCATTCTCATTCCCTTTAGAGAATGTGATAGCAGTATGTGATAAGTCTGAAAGAAGACAAAATTATTACCGTGAAGGTATCAATGGATGTGGACGTGGCAATAGACGGAATTATAATCGTCATCATTGTGATAATGAGAATAATAAAGATTCTCAAAATCTTTCACTTTATGAAAGTAATATTTGACATGAGATTGTATATAGCACATACAGATGATTATGATCCATTCCCTGAAGTGAATGTGATAATTGTAATAAAGCCCGTAAGTATGGACACGCTCTTGATGTAATTTTGTTTTATGTCTGACATTATGAAAAGAAAGTTCGTTGCCCTTGAAATTTCGGGCAAGAACTATATGACATGGGTGTTGGATGCTGAAATCCATTTGGATGCAATGGGTCTTGGAGACGCCATTAAAGACAGAAATAATGCATCCACCCAAGACTATGCTAAGGCCTTGATTTTCTTGCGCCATCACCTTGATGAAGGTTTGAAACTGTGCTAAGGCCTTGATTTTCTTGCGCCATCACCTTGATGAAGGTTTGAAAATTGAATATATCACAGTCAAAGATCCAATTATCTTGTGGAATGGATTAAAGGAGAGATATGACAACCTGAAGTTGGTCACTCTGCCACAAGCACGATATGATTGGGCTCATCTGAGGCTCCAAGACTTTAAATCTGTTTCTGAATATAATTCTGCAATGTTCAGAATTACTTCTAAATTGAAACTCTGTGGAGATAATATCACTGATTATGATATGCTTGAAAAAAAAAACGTTTACAACGTTTCATGCCTCCAATATGATTCTGCAACAACAGTACAGAGAGAAAGGTTTCAAAAAGTACTCTGAGCTGATTTCTCTCCTCCTTTTCTCACGGAAATATACGTTGCATTTTGTGCTTTTGTTCGTCTGGTGTGGCATGTGATGAAATTGGAAGTTTATTCATGTAAACGAACTAAATTCGTAATTGTTAGATCTCATCCGGTTTTTCTGTATTATTAAAAAAAAAATCATGGCTTTAAGCTCCGCATAACTAATATTAGATCTTTATATAATGTTATACATAATAAATTTTGGAACACAAACATGATTATTAGTAATAAACGGATCAAATTAATTCTTGACTTTTCTGTATTATAATTAGTGCGCCCTATATGGTCTTGACTTTAGTTGGCCAGTCTACTGCATATGATTGATGTATATATGTTTGTTGAGTCTGCAATCAAAATAGTTAGCATCTATTAACTAAATGTTTGGCTGAATAGCAATCAATGCTTACTGTGCGATCCTGAATACATTTTAGTGTTGCATTAAGTTACTTAATTAGTGTGAAGTCAATGCTTGTATGCTGATATTCTGTGGTCTACTCTGCTACAATGCAAATTGCGAAGTATAAATGGTTCAAATATGGATATCTCAGAAAGCAAACTTGGATCAATGTCCAATTGTAAAAATATTTGTTTAATTGATTTATGTACCACACATACGATATTCAAAGAGAAAAAATATTTCTCTCATTTAAGTATGTGTAAGGCAGATGTTACTACAATTTTTGGTAGTAGTAAATTGATTGAAGGCTCCAAAAGAGCAACTATAACTAGGGGTGTGCAATCGATTTATCGATTCGATTTTGACCCTTATCGATAATTACTTATCGATTATCGATTTGTAAATATGCTTATCGTTATCGTTTCAATAAGGTTTCGATTTTTTCGATTTCGATTTATCGATTTTGGAGGCTTATCGATTCGATTTATCGATTTTCAATAAGGAAGATTTTTCAATTAAGTGTCCTTGAGGGATCTAGACTTTAAATCTACTCTGCATCACTACAATAGACAAAATTTAGTTTGCTACAACACGAAAAAAGGATAAATGCTTGAAGGAAATACCTGTCACTGCATAACCTACACACCTCTCTGTTGAACTAGAAGTTTCAAGTAGAAATACCTCTTCCTGTTGTTCCATATACTGACGGATCCAATCTGCTTGTGCACGATCGACTGTACGTAGAGATTCACTATCACTTCGACCCTTTGGCACAACTGAAAATTCAGGTTTTCTCTCATCTGTAACTTCTGCCACAGATGAATCTGCTGAAGGAACCCAATCATCTCGAGCAGTTGATATGATACCTCACTTGCCAATTCTGGAAATTAAACATAAAAAAATTTCATCAGTACTACCTTCATTCAATTGAGAAGTACCACTAGAAAACTTCAGAGGAAGCTCATTCCCTCGCAAATTCAAGCATAGCCAATCTAAAGCAGCTTCAAATGTAGCTCTCTCCTTCGTAATCATATAAACAATTAGTAATTCAAACACTTGAAATTAATATTTTGCCAAATAGAGTTTAGTCCATACCGAAAGAATATTACATTATATATTTAAGCTTTACCTTATTCAAATATTTACTGCACATATGAAGCGCCAATAAGACTGCACGAAGTTGCTAATTACTTACATATCCAGTTATTCATACTTCTGCGCCAATATGCAGTTTTAGCATCCTCAATTCCGAAAAACTATATCAAATTTATACTGAATAATAGAACACAAGGTTGAGTACCTACCTATCATAAATATATAATACAAGGCTAAATGATCCCCATACGCATCAGCCAATCTGTACTGTTAGAGAAAAATCGTAACCTAACTGGCAAGAAAAAATGTATCTACATCATATGCTAGAACTACTATTGTATATTGAATAAAGATTAAAAGAGATTTTTGAGTCCTTGCCTAGCTTATTAAGGCACAAGGCTGCACATGTAGCAGTTACGGCATTTTGAAGTTGGTGAGCTCCAAGCATGCGTAATTTCACACCTAGAAGTTCAATAGACTGCACAGATCAAAGTATAGCAGTATATATGTGAAAATCCCAAAAAATCAAAAGTAATTAAACGAGCTTAATATTTGTTGGGGAAGAAGAAGAGAAAATGAGGAAGAAGATGAAGAAGCTGCGCAGGTTAGGGTTAGCAAATTCTGTAAGTAATTTATTGTATAGCAGTATATATGGGAAGGGTTAGGCACCGGTAGAGTAGTAATATTATTATAAAATAAGGGTATAGTTGTCTTCTTACTATATCTTATCGATTTATCGATAAACCGATAAACCGAATGGCAGAAATCGAAATCGAATCGATAAACCGATAAGGAAGATTTTTCGAAATCGAAATCGAATCGATAAACCGATAAACCGATATCAATAAACCGATAACAAATAATCGATTCGATTTATCGATAAACCGATTCGAATGCACACCCCTAACTATAACTCTGCCTAAAGGAACAATATTTATCATAGAGAATGCAATGTTCTCCTCCAAGTCCAAGAGAAACTTGTTGAGTTTTAAAGATATCAGTCAAAATGGATATCATGTTGAGACAATAGATGAGAATAATCTTGAATACCTCATTTACTCATGAAAACGAGGCTGCCCACTTCGGTTTGGGGTCACGCCATTTTGCATGCAGCAATGCTAGTTCGTCTCAGACCGACGAATTATCACAAATATTCCCCGTTGCAATTAGTTTTGGGTCATGAACCTAATATATCCCATTTAAGAATTTTTGGATGTGCAGTATATGTGCCTGTAGCACCGCTATATTGCACCAAAATGGGTCTGCAAAGAAGGTTAGGAAAATATATGTTCGGTTTGAATCGCCCTCCATTATTCGCTACCTCGAAACATTGATAGGGGATTTGTTCACTGCACGATTTGCAGACTGTCGATTCGATGAGACACTTTTCCCAAAATTAGGGGGAGAAGTTGGTGAAACCAAACGGGAAATTTTGTGGAAAAATGCATCATTATCTCATCTTGATCCACATACCTCTATTTGTGAAAAAGAGGTGCAAAATATTATCCATTTGCAAAGAATAGCAAATCGAATGCCAGACGCATTTACAGATTTGAAAAGGATAACAAAATCACATATCCCCGCAGTGAATGTGACAACATCTGATTCACGAATACATATTCATTATTGGAAGAATATGAACATGAAATTGGTATTGAATATACCACACTCACCCCTAGAAGGAGGTTTGAGATGATATATGAAAATAATGTCATTGTTATGGCATGAATAGTCATTGGTCACGTACCTATTGTACGCCAAAATAATTTGTCAATGTGATTATCAAAGGACAATAATAATGCAAGAAACATATCTTGCATATAATTTTGACATGACCATAATGGTATAACTTTCTCTTTAAAAGAGATATTCACCACATGGATGTTGATGAATTTGTGGTAGTACAAAATTAATTGAGAGCTCTAGAAGAGCCAATTATTACTATGTTGGAGAAACACAATTGATTACCAATAAGGTATTGTGTTGTAGTAAGTCTCAAAGAAACTTATTCAGTTTCCAAAGTATATGCGAAAGCGATTGATTATATTGAGACTATAAATAAAGGAAAGATTTGATATCTTCTATTACTACAACTTGTAGCGGGATAATCTGTATGTGAAAAACTGCCCGTTTTATTCTCCAGTTTGTACTACATAAGAATACCACAATAAAGTGGACGTTTATTGATATAAAAACCCATATCATAATAAACTTGAAGTTTATTGATAATTGCACATGTCATGGTGTAAATTTGAAGTTTATCAACAACAACAACAACAACAACTACCCAGTATACTCCCACCAGGTGGGGTCTGGGGAGGGTAATATGTAGGCAGTCTTACCCCTACCCAAAAGGGCAGAGAGGCTGCTTCCATGCGACCCTCGGCGCATAGGACAGAATGAAAAGCTGCATTGGAAAACAAAGACAAAATTAGTAACCAAGGCAAGACAAAACAAAATAACAAAACAAAGCATAAGTAATCCTGCAGAAATAACGTAAATGGTTATGTAAACATAAGGAACATAAATACCGTCGCAACCAGGAGGGGACCTAGGCTAAAACACTAGACATCGATGGGTAACCCTACTATCCCACACCCAACCCCGGGTGAGGTGAACGAAGGACTCTAAGAGCCCCTATCCTGCAACCCTGATTCTAGACCTCCAGACTCCCCTATCGAGGGTCATGTCCTTGGTAACCTGCATTTTAGTCATGTCCTGCCTAATCACCTCTCCCCAATGCTTCTTAGAACATCAATATTGATAATTTATTCAGTTGGCATTCGGGTTAGCCATATCATTTTAAGTATGATGTGCAGTAATAGAGAATTCACATGGGTAAATATTAAAGAACTAGAAAGTTCTTTACGAATTCTCTTGTATTACTTGTTCTCATTAATTAATTGACCAACTAAAGAGTTCGTGTTGAATCCCATAAATTCTGGAAATATCAAAGGTGAATATGGGCTCATTCACCTGCCATGTATACCACATATGATGCATCTATGATATGGTTACATGTGCGATTGTTATTAACCCGCAGCCTGGCCGGTGCTTGCGAGGTAAATTGCTCAGTAATATAACTTCGAGCATAATTTTCAGATTTTCTATTCAAGATAGTTCATCTTGATAAGTTGGTTTATATCATAGTTGGTTTAGCAAGATAATTATTGAGTACCTCCACTTAATAGCTAAACTGTTTCTTATGAGAACAAAGTTATACATATCAGTTTGATATACGTTGTATACGAGAGTATATTATATTCTCCCCTCACAAGTGGTTCAGGGTCAGGAACCAAATGATTTCATCTTATTATTATTGATGTGCGGTGTATATTTTCATTCACACCATAATGCACAAAGATGGACTCTCAAAGTTGAGGAAACAAGTTAGCTTTTCTAACATGAGGGGGAGACATGATAAACACTTGAGAAAAGGTTACATGGGATGAATTATCATTTGTATATATAGATCCTCGAATATCATAATATGAACCTGAAGTTCATAAAAGGATAATTCAATTGCAACATATTGCAAAGCATGCTATACGCATTTGCTGACCCAAAGAAAGTAACTATATTCTCACTGCAAATGCTCATATTAAGTCCTAGAAGGACAAAGTCTTTGATACGCTTAAAGCGTATAGACAAATCGGTTTCAAAATAACTTCTTAATAAAGAAGATGAGCAAATGATCATAGTGATCATAATGGGGAGGCAAGTGATCTAGAAGATCACATGACATAACACTTCATAAAATCTCATGAGAGATTCAGGTACCTGAATATATGAATAAAGAGATCTCCATGTTATGTCTTTATGAAAATTTACTGGAACCGATATAAAATGTTCGTCGACGACATCTATGATAGCGCTAAATATCGATGAGGATCTTATGTTTGTCGAATACAAACAAAAATATTGGCTAAATGGAAGAGATACAAATCAAGCAGAATTGATTCCATATGAAAGACATGTAGTTTTGGACATGTAGTTCAAATACTTGAAAGTATAAAGTCAATGGTATGTGTAATCAGTTTTCGATATCTTATTTGTTTAGCATGACATGAAAACTTGATATGCATCTAAAGTCTATTATATGGCTTATATGACTTAACTTATATGTCAATCCATGAAAGATTGAAGTTGCTTGAAGCATATACAATTCTTGGTCCTGAAGTACCACATCCTAAGTGCAACTTGTGTACATATGAATCTTGCTATAACTATAAGCATGATGGCATCGAGAATACCTCTATGGAGATATTGAAGAGTCATTCCACGACATTATATGAAGATGTTCATATCTATCAAGAATGATAATTTCAAGGTGCGGAATATTTATTCAAATCAATATGGCTGATTTATTTATCAAATCTCTACAAAAGATCGTTTTGAAGATGGTGCACAAGATTGGAATGCAAATGCTCAAGGATGTGAATTGATGCTCTTTTCAGGGGGAGTTAATGCGTGTTGCACTCTTTTTCCCTAACAAGGTTTTGTCCCACTGGGTTTTCCTTGCAGGTTTTTAACGAGGCAACCAATAGGCGCATATTCAAACATGTGTACTCTTTTTACTTTTCTATAATTTTTTCCCATTGGGTTTTATTTAGTTAAGGTTTTAACGAGGCACATTATTGAATAGACATTCAAGGGGGAGTGTTATAAATAGAATCCTATTTAAGGTGAATGTCTATATTTAGAGAGATTCTAGGGTTTACTACTTGGTGGCTAAGTCACCACCTCCCTATAAATAAAGGGGTTCTTTCCCATTGTAAATCATCCCAAAGTATCAATAAGAATACTCCTCTCTCTATTTTTCTCTCTATTGTTCTTATTCTTGTATTATTGTTCTTGTTCTTATATTATTTCATAACATGTCTATTATTACTCAAATTTGTTGCCCATAAAATATAAACGTGCTAATTATGCGCAAGGAAGGCCATCTATACTTATATATTTCCTACTTTTTCTTCAAGTTGGAACATAGATATAAAATCTTGCTCAACTTAATACTAAAATATATTATGGGAATTTGTTTAAATCTTCTAGGATATATCACCCGATTGATCTAATCCATCTTTACATAGCCAACGGAGATCAAGTCTATCTTGAATCGTATCAGGATAAGGTGATAATCGGGCATTTCCAATGGTTCACTATTTTTTATACCACATCTAAATTTAATGTAAAATTTGGTATTTTTTTTGCTCCAATAGAACACCAACTTTTGCACCATTTTAGTGTGTGAATAGTGTCTTACAAATTTGGTGTGACACTATTCATCAACACCAAATTTGATTTATTATTATTTTATTTATCTTTTTATTTTTGGGACTTTTAATTTATCATATATTGTATATATAATTAATTTTTATATTAAGATCTTTATAATTCTTATTTTATATCATATTTTTTTATATGTTAATTTTTGTGTATATTATATTTATATAAAATTATAAGTTAATTTTATTATTATTATAATTGTATAAAAAGAAATATAGCCATTATTTAAACATAAAAAATGCAAATGTAAGATATCAACAATACGTAAAATAAAAATACATTAAAATTAAAACGTAGTGAATCCCCAATAATTATTGTTGAAGTTGTAGCTGATTATGACCTTTGGTTATGGCATGCATATTTTTGTATGCCCAACACTAACAATGACATTAATGTTTTAGAATCATCATATTTATTCTCCAATCTCACTATGTGGTATTTTTCCTCCAACCTATTATGTTATTCAAGGAAAAGAATATGGCATGGGTTATTATTTAGGTGACGACATTTATCCAAAATGGTGTACTATTGTACAAACTATTTGAGAGCCAAGTTCAGCAAAGAAGAAATATTTTGGAATGAAACAAGAATCATGTCGAAAAGATGTTGAACGTGCATTTGGAGTTTTGCAATCTCGTTTTGCAATTGTTGCAGGTCCCTCGCGTCTTTGGAGAAAAGATGTGCTACTTGATATAATGACCACATGTATTATACTGCACAACATGATAATTGAGGACGAGCATAATCTTAATGCACCAATTCAAGATGCACATGAATGTCCAACTCTTACGGTAGAAATGAATGTAAATGAAGATCACCGATTTGAATAATTTTTAGCTCGACAAAAAATATTAAGGATAAAGATGTGCATTTCGCACTTTGTAATGCATTAATCGAGCATTTATGAGAGAATAGAGGCAAAAGTTAAATATTTATGTGGTACTTAAATTAAATTTGATTATGATGTAATATTTATTTAATTATCTTTTATCAATGATTTCACTTTTAGTTGATTTATTCTTTGAAATAGTTTTGTAATAAATGATTATATAAGTGGTGAATGTGAATTATATGTGATGAATATGAAAAGAAAAAGATAAAATTTATTTGAAGGAAATAAAAAATAAAATTTAAATAGAAGATAATAAGATAATATAGAAGATAGAGAAGAATATAAAAATAAATATTCTTTTTTGGTGTAAAAATAATATAATGGTCAGAGTAAATTTAATATTATACCAATTTTGATGTGATATTTGATATTAGGATTGGAGATGGTCTCAATATCCGGTTTAGTTCTATTACGGTAAAGTGCTCTAAGGTATTTGAAAAGCAACTTAACTATTATGAAAGAGTATTACTGGTGACAAAGGCTTGGGTCAAGATTAATAGTATTTCGTATGTAGACAAGCCATAGCCCTATATATTGGCGAAGCTAGAAATATTCATTAAGATTTGAAAGAAGTAAAAAAAATATCGACAAAAGGTGTTTAATATGTGTTATATGTATCTAACGTAATATTTTATTTATATACACAGTGCAAATTTTCGACGAAGAGTGGTCGACTGACTACCCTTGCGACCATGTGGCTTCGCCACTGGCCCTACACTCAGATTCTACTTTTGAAGCACAATACTTGTCGTGCCCCCTTTTTTCCCTCCTCGCAGAGAGAGGCTCGAGTTTCGACATTTCACGAGATCTGATAACTCATTTTCTTTTGGGAATTGGGTATTTGAAGAGTCGTCACTTAACGGATTATGGTGCATTAGAAAACCTAGAGTGATTAACTCTTGGATTGGTTTGCATTACCAGAGATTTGGGTAAGGGCTCGAAGTAACCTCGAGAGGAAGGTGTTAGGCACCCCTTTTGGTCCACAACTGTAGGTCCCCACCAAACTTATATTTACAAATTAGTCCATTACAAATAAACAATTTAATCAAATAAGTTGCAAGTAAAGCACGTTAGATAACTCAAGTAATAAGATAAAGATTTGGACAAGTTATAAAATAAAGGTTTAAATAAAGGAATTTTGGTGAAGGAGGTGTCTTGGTTAGCCTATATATAGGATCACCCCACGCAATGTTCGGTAAACACTCCTAGATGAGGGGCTACACGTGATGTTAGCATGTAGTTATCATATCTCATATCTACCCGTTCCACCCCCTTAGAGGTCATGCAAAGTGAGTGTTTGGTCAGCGGCCTTTGTTGCGTGCTGCTACATGTCCCTTCTTAATGGTCCTAGAGAGAATTAGGACCTCTACCTATAGGTGACGAATTCCTTCTTATTACATTTAAGGCCATTTATCACATTTGATGCATGTTTCTATCCTCGTATTGATTGTTAGTCATCGAGTATTAACTCAACATTTTTCAACTTGAACACGGACTCGTACGGCCTAGGGTAATTAATTTTGGATCTAGAATTTATTAATTCTAACTTGGATTCATTCCTCATCTCTTTATTAAATTTGTTTAACTAAAAGGGCTCAAAGTTTTTGGTCAAAGTACCCGAAGTAAGCATCAAGGAAACTCATTAACTCGTGCCCGACTGTGGCATCAATTATTCGATTGATGTTTGGTAGTGGGAAGGAGTCTCTCTGGCACGCCTTATTAGGATCTTTGTAATCTACACACATGCAAAATTTATTGTTCTTCTTTGGAATTATTACTACATTGGCTAGCCAGTTGGGATACTTCACCTCTCGGATCGACCTGATGTTAAATAAGCGAGTTACCTCATCTTTGACAAATTTATTCCTGACTTCCGTGATAAGGAGTTTCTTTTATCTTACCGTAGGTATGTTGGGGTCTATACTTAACTTATGTACAGCTAAGTCTGTCGGTATACCTGTCATATCCTCATGCAATCATGCAAAACAATCGATATTAGATTTAAGAAATTCAATAAAGCCAGACCTGAGTTCGAGGTTTAGTCATGTACTCCAGTGGAATGTCCTTTCTAGGAATTCTTCAAACAACGCAACTTGCTCAAACTCCTCTATCGTAGATTTTGTTGTATTTGTCTCTTCTGGAATCTAGAAATACCTCGACACATGATAATATTTCGATATTTTTGCTCCCGGGCTAACTTCATCTTGTTCGAGAGCAAGTGTCGGTTCCTGTAGTTGCTATGCCGCGTGTCCCTTTTCTTTACTACTGGATATCAAAATTGCATTCATCTCTCTTGCCGCCGATTGGTCACCCTTTATTTGTTTATGTCGGTTCATGTAGTTGCTATGCCGCGTGTCCCTTGTTTTTACTACTAGATATGGAAATTGCATTCATCTCTCTTGCTACCGGTTGGTCACCCCTTATCTGTTTAACCCCCAAGGGCATTGGAAACTTTAGCAATTGATGATATAACTTTTATCCCGTGCAACCATGGTCTTCCCATAATATATCTCATATCAACGTCTACCACTTCGAAAGTATTTGTTTCCACTGCCCCTTCGATATTCGTGGGAAGCAGAATCTCCCCTTGGGTTCTCACGCTCGCGAGGTTGAATCTGGCGAGGAGTTTTGTGGCTGGAACAATGCTTCCAGTGAGTTTAGCTTGCTCCACTACTCTCAATTGTATTATGTTGGTCAAACTTCCTAGATCCACTAAAATACATTTAATTTTAAAGAAATTACCAGTGAATCATTGTGTTGTAGCAGCAATTCGTGTGAATCCTCTTCCGTGAAAATGGTATCGTCTTCGATGACTTCCCGGAGCCTCTTGCTTTGTGTTATTGAAACTTTAATTTTTTTTGCCGATGAGAAGGTGACTCCATTGATTTTGTTCCCTCCGAAGATCATGTTGATCATTTGGCGAGGGGTATCTTCTCATGCCTTTGAGGGTTCTGTATTGTCCCGGGTACGACCATAACTGCTCTTGGCTCAATCACTTAAAAATTCTCTGAGATGACCATTCTTTAATAGTGTTGCCACTTCTGGAGATGTCGGCAGTCCCCAATCCGGTGGCCATTCTTCTCGTGGTATCCGTACCACAAGTTGGGATCTCTCTGGATGGGATCAAATCTTATTGGCTTCAGGAACTGTACTTCTTTAATGTTTCTCATGGCTGACACCACCTCTACTATGCTGACGTTGAAATTATATTCTGACAGCTTGGGATAGGAAGGATCCCTCGACCCTAACGCTTCTTTATCCTATAGTGATATATTTTTCCAACTGTAATAAGTCCTTCTGTAGATGGAAACCTTCCGTTATCCGAAAGACTTTTCCCCGGCCTTCGATTCGTTCGTAGGGGAAAAAATCAGTCCCTTGAAGGTTGTTTGTCCGTGTCGAAATCGTCTAGTGATTTTTCTTTGTTCTTCTCTCGTTCTTCGGTTAACGATGGAAAGCGAACCTGATCATGTTCGATCCTTATCTTTGATTCGTACCGGTTGTGGACATCTACCCAAGTCGTTGCTTGAAACTCAAGCAGGCTTTCTTTCAGTTTTCGGGAAGTATTTGTACTTCTCGGATTCAGTCCCTTGGTGAATGCTTTGGCTGCCCATTCATCCGGGACATCCGGGAGCAACATTCTTTCCTTCTGGAATTAGGTAAAGAACTCTCGTAGCAACTCAGATTCTTCTTGCAATTTTGAAGACATCGGCCTTTCGGAACTTTACTTTTCTAGCCCCGGCATAAGCCTTGATGAAAGAATCTACGAGTATCTTAAATGAGTCTATGGAATGTTCAGATAACATCGAATACCACGTCAAGGCTCCCCTTGTGAGAGTCTCTCCAAATTTCTTTAATAAAACGGATTCAATTTCGTGAGGAGCTAAATCATTTTCCTTCACCGCCATTGTGTAGGTGGTAATATGCTCCTGAAAGTCTGAAGTCCCATCATACTTTGACACGCCAGGCATTTTAAATTTCTTTGGAATTAGTTCTAGTGCTGCACTTGCTTGTATGGCAATTGAGTATACTTTTTTGAGTCAGGATAGTTCAACACTAGTGGTTCGTCGGGGATTTGGTCCATTCGGGCGTTCCTTTCTCTCATAAATCATCAGCGTTCATTTTTTAAGGGATCGTTTTTGTTATTGGAATCGGATCTGCTCCCCCAACCCCATCGGAGCCAACTTCGCCCCTCGGGGGTTGTTGTCGAACCTCTATATTGTTTGACCCGCGGGAGCATCGGGAGGAACCGGCTTTCGTCTATTCGAATTATTTGAAGCCCCCAACAACGCTTGCTTCAACTCTTTCATAACTTTATCCTGTGTTGCTGTTGCAAGACCTTGTATATTAATTAAAGAAATATACCGTACTTAGCCTTGATATGGAGACAAAATAGCAAAAATACATAGCACAGAAATAATGAAATAGAAAAGCAACAAGATAAAATTGAATTTAAGCTTTGAATAAAGTGTAGTATAAGTTTGTTAGAAAATTTTATATTCCCTTATAATAATAGTAGAATTTACTATTTATAGCTACCAGACCAAGAATATTTATTATAGGCACCTTTATTATATCTAGGTTATTCTCTCTGGTGACAGATAGAATAGCTGCCTTCGATCTTGGACATTCCCTCGGTCTTAGGTTTCACATATCCGCCATGCGACATGGCTGTATTTTACCCTATACAAGGTGGCCTCTTATGTTGTACGGGCCATGTGGCATGGCTGTATTTTGCCCTATACAAGGTGGTCACTTATGGAAAGAAAATGATTTTTAGGCATATTGGGAAGAGAAATTAGTGCCATGTTAGGAGAGTAGAGTAAACTGAACTAGTGTAACTATTTTAGTTTTACCATCCTCTTTTTTCAAAAGCGTGAAACCTGGCAGTCACATTAATTCAATTCAACACATGATACTATCCGTCAACACATGTCACAAATAAGAACAAAAGAGTTCCACTTTGTCTATGTATAGCGAACCAGTTCCGTAACTTTGGATCACACCTCTCACTCAAAACCAAAAATAAAACAAAAAAAGTTTCTATCTTTCCTCCTTCATCTGTATTTGTTTTTGCTTTTGTTTTATGTTCTTCTTCATCTGGATTCTGACATACCAAGATTCAGGTACTTTATGTTACACTTAGACTCACTTGTCCATTCTCAAATTTTAAAACTTTTTTTTTTCTAGAAAAAAATGTCCAAACTTGATATTTCATTTTCTGCACATGACTTCCCGATAATTCTTTAGTTTCGTTTACCTATGTTTCTAAATCCATACAGTTGGAAAAATAACAAAGTAATATGAAGTTGCATCTGGGTTCTGTTAGAGCCAAAGGAACGTGGCATTAAAAAGGATAGTCCTTCATATCTTGTGGGCCCCTCACATAGTTTTTATGGGGTCATATGATCAGATACTGTGGGGCTTGTGATTTGTGTAAAATCCATTATTTTCAATTTTTCATGTACAGGATCTTGATTTTGTAGTTTAACTAAAAAGGATGGCGACTCGTAATTTGGAGAAATTGGCATCAATAGATGCGCAGTTAAGGCTTTTAGTTCCTGCAAAGGTTTCTGAGGATGACAAGCTGGTTGAGTATGATGCTTTGCTTTTGGATCGGTTTCTTGATATTCTTCAGGATTTGCACGGCGAGGGTCTCAAAGAAACTGTATGCATTTTCCTGTAGCAATCTTCTTTTCTCGTTATTTTTTTTGTGATTTTCAGGAATTAAGTTTAGCCTCAACTATTCATAATACTAGGTGTTTTGTTTTATGCTGTGTAACCGGAGTTTAGTATGGAGTAAAGCTTTGTGATTTTGCTTCGTTTTCGATCAACAAGTTCGTGTCTTTCTTCACTATTTTAATGTTGTTTTTTGTTTCTTGAACTAAGTTTTGATTTTTATGTCTGTATACACTTAGTTGAACATAAACATGAGTTTTAAATCTTACTACTTTATTTAGATAGATAGAGTTACATGCTATCTGTGCTGGTGGTAGATAGCAGGTATCGGTGGAATTAGTCAGAGGTGTGCACAAGCTAACCCGAGCACCACAACAACAACAACAACTACCCAATACATTCCCACCAGGTGGGGTCTGGGGAGGGTAATATGTAGACGAGCCTTACCCCTACCCCGAAGGGCAGGGAGGCTGTTTCCAATGGCCCGAGCACCACAATGATCACAAAATAAAGCTTTTGGATGATTTGAAAAGTGTGTTTACTTTTTAAGTAGTCTAACTACATTGGAGAATTAGAAAAAGTCAATATTTGTGTAGTTATTGGGGATCTTAAAGTTGTTTTTGACTAATTGTTACTTCATCTACATAAATTAATTGAGAAGTAGTAGATAAAACTGGTCAAGTGTTAAAGTTCATTTTTTGAATGTAATATTAGGTACAAGAGTGTTATGAGCTTTCTGCTGAATATGAAAACAAGCGTGATAAGAAGAAGCTTGAGGAGCTCGGCAATGTGTTGACAAGTTTGGATCCAGGGGATTCAATTGTTGTTGCTAAATCTATATCTCACATGCTTAACTTGGCCAACTTGGCTGAGGAGGTTCAGATTGCCTATCGTCGGAGGCAAAAGCTGAAAAAGGGTGATTTTCTTGACGAGAACAATGCGATGACTGAATCACACATTGAAGAAACTCTCAAGAGACTTGTGGTGGATTTGAAGAAGTCTCCTGAGGATGTGTTTGATGCTCTCAAGAATCAGACTGTTGATTTGTTACTGCTCATCCTACTCAATCTATCCGGAGATCTTTGCTTCAAAAGCACGCAAGGTTTGTTCTCTTGTTACTAATACCGAATGACTCTTAGGATTTGTTACACTTTTTACGAGATCAACTTTTGTTTGTTTATTCCTTCTATAGTATTAGTCATACTCCATGGGAATCTTCTTATTCCCTTTTTGTTCAGTTGTTTTACTTGTTTAGTTGCTGACTTTTCTTCTGTTTAGGATCCGGAATTGCCTGGCACAGTTGTATGCTAAAGACATTACACCTGATGATAAACAGGAGCTTGATGAGGCTTTACAGAGGAAGGTAAAAATCAGTGTGCACTTACTGGCTGCATCTGATATCCCTTGACTGAATTATATCATTTTGCTTCTTCAATTTTGTATGCTTTTCTGTAGACTGTCTGGCTCTTATAGTAGATATATGGCTGCTAATGTCCTATCAAGTTGTATTCATTTGTCGGACTATCGCTGTCTATTTGTGCACTTTGAAGGTCCTGTACCTTTTAAGCTTTCGTAATGTAATGCGCTAAAAATATTGCTTTTTAACTACTGATATAAGGAATTGGTGGAACCAAAGTCATCTCTCACCACTTATTTAACTTATTAGCAATAGACAGAAGTCTACCAAACTTTGGTTTTCAGGTATTAGGGTGTTAGATTTCTTTTCCAAATAAAAGAATTTTGTAAAACTTTAGTTTGAGAAGCTTATATGACATTGTTTCTATTCATTCGAATTCAATCACGATCAAGTTGCATTTTTGGAATAAGGTGTTCCTTTTAAGAACACAAAGATTCCTGTCTTTGAGTAGAGAGTTCAAGTGGGTTTTAGAATTTAGGCCATTTCTGTCATTCTCCAGAATATGGATGCTAAGTATGTAGTTATACAGGTTCATAACTGCTTCTCAGCCTCTCTCTCTCTCTCTCTCTCTCTCTCTCTCTCTCTCTCTCTCTCTCTCTCTCTTTCTCTGTTGGTACATATTTTATTAGTCATACTCAGATTCTACTCCAACATTGCTACTATTATCTTTCACTTCTTTCATTTTTCATGATACTTTGTGGAATATGTGACGAACGACTGAATTTCATACATGAATCCAATAAAGTTGGGACATTGAAGCAGAGCTGAAATCTTTTTTCTTGATACGTTACGAATGACTGTCCAGAAAAAGAAAAGAACTCAAGCTTTGAACTTGAATATTGCTAGAAGAATGAAATGTTCGCTTTTCTCTATGCATCCTGTTTACAACATGTGCAGATCAAGCTGCTTTCCGCACTGATGAAATTCGGAGGACTCCTCCTACTCCACTAGATGAAATGAGAGCTGGAATGAGCTACTTCCATGAAACAATTTGGAAGGGTGTTCCAAAGTTTCTGCGCCGTGTAAACACAGCTCTTAAAAACATAGGGATTAATGAACGAGTTCCTTATAGTGCTCCTCTTATTCTGTTCTCCTCTTGGATGGGTGGTGATCGTGACGGTACAATTCCTCTCCTTTTAATGGTGTTATTCTCTAAGTAGAGAACACAAACCATTCGAAACCTGTGATATTGTCATGATACATTATTTGAAGGGCACTCGGAAAGATTTGCTACATAGATTTCTCTTTTGAAATAGAAGTCGGGTTTTAAGATTACTAGATATCTTTGGTAGAAGATAGGATAAATACTTCTTCCATCACTCACTCAGCATGTGTTTTCTATTAAATGCAGGTAATCCAAGAGTAACTCCAGAGGTCACTAGGGATGTTTGCTTGTTGGCCCGAATGATGGCAGCTAATTTGTACTATTCTCAGATTGATGATCTAATGTTTGAGGTTTTAACAACTCATATATGTTTCTGACTTTCCTCTTGGTCTATTTTGAAAAACTTGCATCATTTTCAACATATGATTCGGACTAGCACATTGTTTCAGATGTCTATGTGGCGTTGCAATGATGAACTTCGCGTTCGAGCAGATGAACTCCACAGTTCATCAAAGAGAGATGAAAAACACTACATAGGTAACTAGCGTGAATTTAAATTACATAAAGATAACCTGCTAGTTTCATATACATTTGATAGCACAGCATGGAGTTCTGGCCTGATGTAACCTTTTGAATGTTCTCCACTTCAAGTGAACATAGGTTGCGAAGCATGAATCCTCTTGAGGTGTTCCATGAATGCCAATCTAAAGAAAAGAGAACTTCGTACTTCCATACAAATTCAATTGGATTGTGTTGATGCTGTTTTTATGAATGCTTTCTATGTTCTCCATTTCAAGTGAACAAAGGGTGTTGTCGATGATTTTAAAGAGACAGAGAGAGAAAAGAAATAATTTCACCGTTTGCTGTTCAGTCGGTCTTGAGAAGTTGCATGAGACTGTCTCTATACCTCTATTTAACAGAGCAATTGCATAATTCCTTAGCTACAAACTTTTCTTTGATGTAGAGTTCTGGAAACAAATTCCACCAAGTGAACCATATCGTGTAATTCTCGGTGATGTGAGAGATAAGCTGTATCATACGCGTGAACGTACTCGCCAACTGTTATCCAATGGATTCTCTGATATTCCAGAAGAGGCAACATATACTAATATTGAGCAGGTGTGCAACACTTGAGTATTTTCTCATCTTCCTTACTTTTATATCGTATCCTGTGACCAACTTGTAGAATCCCGAATTAATCAACGTTGTTATTCTTTGTTGAACAACTTGACATGTTATTCCTGATCATAGGACTAGAGAGTACCACCAGAATTGTACTTATATCCAGTTTGTTGACTAGGATTTGACATGCTCTTTTGTATTTCAGAATTTGTACATACCTCCATTTTCTGCCACAAAATGTTTTTTTTTTATTGTTAAAGGATTTTTATAAGGAGCAGCAAAATGCTGCAGTGGAAACTCTGTCAACAATGATTCCTTTTGCATGAATAATAAGGTGCTAATATTTTTGCACATTTTTTGCTGTTCTTAGAGCCTCTTGAGCTCTGGTACAGATCTCTTTGTGCTTGTGGGGATAGACCCATTGCCGATGGAAGCCTTCTAGATTTTCTAAGACAAGTTTCCACCTTTGGACTCTCACTTGTGAGACTTGACATAAGACAAGAGTCGGATCGCCACACTGATGTCCTTGATGCCATTACCCAGCATTTGGAAATTGGTTCATATCGAGAGTGGTCTGAGGAACATGGACAGGAGTGGCTTCTGTCTGAACTCAGCGGCAAGCGACCTCTATTTGGACCCGATCTTCCGAAAACCGAAGAAATTGCTGAGGTTTTGGATACATTCCATGTCATATCAGAACTTCCGTCAGATTGCTTCGGGGCATACATCATCTCAATGGCCACTGCACCATCTGATGTGCTTGCAGTTGAGCTTCTACAGCGTGAATGCCATGTGAAGCGACCTTTACGGGTAGTTCCACTTTTTGAGAAATTGGATGATCTGGAAGCTGCTCCTGCTGCTGTTGCACGTCTTTTTTCTATTGAATGGTACAAAAACCATATTAATAGGAAGCAAGAGGTCATGATTGGCTACTCAGACTCTGGCAAGGATGCTGGTCGTATGTCGGCAGCATGGAAGCTATACAAGGCTCAAGAGGAGCTTATAAAAGTTGCCAAACAATACGGTGTGAAGCTAACTATGTTCCATGGTAGAGGTGGTACAGTTGGAAGAGGAGGTGGTCCCAGCCATCTTGCTATATTATCTCAGCCACCTGATACGATTCAGGGATCTCTCCATGTAACAGTTCAAGGTGAGGTTATTGAGCAATCATTTGGGGAGGAACACTTGTGTTTTAGGACACTACAGCGTTTCACTTCTGCCACCCTAGAACATGGGATGAATCCACCTCTCTCTCCAAAACCAGAATGGCGTGCCCTTCTGGACGAAATTGCAGTCATTGCTACTGAGAAGTATAGGTCAATAGTATTCAAGGAACCCCCATTTGTCGAGTACTTCCGCCTGGTCAGTGTGCTAGGAAAATGCATTATATTCATTCTGAAACAGTAGGTGTTACCAAAGGGTAACAAATATTTCTTTTGACTTTAGTAAGTTAATTTGTTCATTTTTTCTTTTGGATCATAATTACAGGCAACACCTGAGCTGGAGTATGGTCGAATGAACATTGGCAGCCGTCCATCAAAGCGTAAACCCAGTGGAGGCATAGAACCACTTAGAGCTATTCCGTGGATCTTTGCATGGACTCAGACTAGGTTTCATCTGCCAGTCTGGCTTGGCTTTGGGGCAGCATTCAAGTATGCACTTAACAAGGATGTCAAGAATCTCCATATACTGCAGGATATGTACAACAAATGGCCATTCTTTAGAGTTACTATCGATTTGGTTGAGATGGTGTTTGCAAAAGGGAGACCCAGGCATTGCTGCTTTATACGACAAGCTTCTGGTTTCCGAAGATTTGTGGTCCTTCGGTGAGCTTTTGAGGGCCAATTACGAGGAGAGAAAGAGCCTCCTGCTTCAGGTAAAATTGTATGACTAAGTTCTTGCATTTGGCATGCGCTGTTACTTATCATGTTTGATTGCATGATAACCATTTTCTCTTATATGTTGCTTTTGTATAGATTGCTGGACACAAGGATCTTCTGGAGGGAGACCCCTACTTAAAACAACGACTCAGGTTGCGTGATTCCTATTTCACTACCTAAAAAGTGTGCCAAGCTTACACACTAAAGCGAGTTCGTGATCCAAACTACCTTGTTACACTGCGGCCTCACATAACCAAGGAATACATGGAATCAAAGCCTGCTGCTGAACTAGTGAAATTGAACCCACGAAGTGATTACGCCCCTGGCTTGGAAGACACTCTCATCTTGTGTATGAAGGGTATTACTGCTGGAATGCAGAATACTGGTTAATGTCTATTATGTTCTATGTTTTAGTGTTTGTACTTGAAAAGCATTGCTCTCTTGTGTTTTGTGGTGGTGAAGTACTTGCCTTCCCTATTACCGGAAAGTATACATTAAGAGCCATGTATTCTCAAGTTCATTTTGTTTCCCACTTCTAGTTTAGTAATCCATCTGATGGCTGAATAATTATTGCCTCTTGTTTACTAGTATTGCTGCAACAAGAGCACTTCTCTTTCTTAATACCAAATGCTTTGTCTTTGTCTGTACAGAATAACTAATGTCACTTCCCACCTTACAAGTTAGCATCTTATGTATTTTCAAGTTTTTATCTTTATGGATAACCATTTCATTTTAAAATACAATTGGGACATTTACCCAAGAAATGAATAAAAATCGAAAGATCCGGTGTGCGAATACAACTGTCTATTTTAATTGTTGTACTTTTGAATTGCATGTAGAATGTGGCCAAAGACTGATCAATTTGATCCAAAAGAATGTATGATAATTATCAATGGCGAAGCCAGGAATTTCCTCAAGTGTGTTCATATTTGAAAGAAGAAAAAAAAATTCCGACAAAAGATGTTCGATATATGTTATGTACTTCTAAAATATATGATATACACAGTGTAATTTTTCGATAAATGATAATCAATTGACCATCCTTATTAAAGTATAGTTCCGCCTATAATAACCATAATTAGAGCCTTTTGGTATTTCTAAAACCTAAATTACCCTTGATAAATTTTTACAATATGTTGAATAAGTGAACCTTAAATAATGTAACAAAACAAGAAGAAAATAATCTACTCGTATCGAACACCTCGAATAAGTTATTCTTAATTTAGAGGATGTCACGTCTGAAATTTCGAACCCATACCCCTTTCAGCAAGGTCGGAGTGGATTCTAGGGGAAGGGCAGAGAGCTCATGAACCGATCGAAGGCTGGACCCGTTGAAAGCCGGCAATTATGATGGCTCGGAAAGGTTGACGTGGTCTCCAATAATCTTCTTCCGACCTCTGAGGTGGTCCGTCAAGTCCTCTAGCCTAGGGTAGTCAAAATAAAGGCAGGATTCTCTCATCTTTTATTTCCTTTTTCTGAGAGAGAAAGTGATTTTGTGATAGAGTAGTAGGTGTTGTTACTTCAATCGAATAAAACTTTATTCGTCACAAATTGACCCAAAAAAAGGTAAAAATAGTATGGTCTAGTCAGTTTTTGGACTAATCATTCAAAAATAGCCAGCGTTTACCAATTCAATGAAAAATAGCTACTATTTGCTGCAATAGAGACTGGTCCAGCATAATATACTGGAGTTCGGTGCACTTGTATATGAACTTCTAGTAGATTATGCTAGAACTCCAACACACGTAAAGTTCCAGCATAATATACTAGAGATTCGAGCACTTGTGTATGAACTTCCACCATATTATATTGGATCGATATACTTTGTTGGAACTCCAATATATTATAATGGAATTCTAGTATGCTTATGCTGGAGTTCCAGCATACTTATCCTGGAACTCCAGCATAATGTACTGGAGTTCCAGCATACTTATCCTGGAACTCCAGCATAATATACTGGAGTTCAAGTATATTTATGCTGGAACTCCAGCATAATATACTGGCGTATTTTCCAGATTTTAAACAATGTTTTCGCTTAGGTTTATCTTTACATGAAAAGTGGCTAAATTTTAATTACTTTTAAAATTGGACTATTTTTTAACGACCACTTGTAAATCTGGCTATTTTTAAATTTCTCTCGACCAAAAATTGAAACTTGTAATTGTATGCATGTCTAACTCTTGTGTGACTATAAACCTTTTAAAATTTGTGCTATTAAATATGTCATAACTTATATGTAATATTTTTATTGGAGTTCCAGCATACTTATCCTGGAACTCCAGCATAATATACTGGAGTTCAAGTATATTTATGCTGGAACTCCAGCATAATATACTGGCGTATTTTCCAGATTTTAAACAATGTTTTCGCTTAGGTTTATTTTTACATGAAAAGTGGCTAAATTTTAATTACTTTTAAAATTGGACTATTTTTTAACGACCACTTGTAAATCTGGCTATTTTTAAATTTCTCTCGACCAAAAATTGAAACTTGTAATTGTATGCATGTCTAACCCTTGTGTGACTATAAACCTTTTAAAATTTGTGCTATTAAATATGTCATAACTTATATGTAATATTTTTATGGTTAAAAATCTTTTTATTAAGAACAAAACAGAGAGGGTAAATTTAATTATTTTTAAATATAGAAGTATATTGTTTTTTTGGAATGAATAATAAGAAGTAGACAATAGCCAGTATATGGAAATTCTCAACCTATCATATGCAATTTCATAAAATAGGATATCACTTTTAGCTCAAACATGAGTTTAACTTCAAGAATAAGTAAAGGATCTCGTTGAACCGGACTCCCAAAAGGTTCAAAACAACCGGAAAGCCGCTTATTGAACCATAAGGAGAAGAAAGCACAAATTTTCAGAAAAGAGAGAAGCTAAGCAGTGAAATGGCTCTGGCGACGAGGCAGAGACGACCTTTACCGTCGGATCTTCCGGCGACGGCGTCATCGCCAACGACGTCGTATACAAAGGTGGATAAGCCGAAGAGATCGGATGGTGAAAATGAGGGCGTCGATAAAGGACTATGTTGGCTTCTGCCGTTGATTTGCTTAGGGATGCTAAGGCATATGAGCGCTACGTCAAATATAATTCACGATTGTGATGAGGTGTTCAATTACTGGGAGCCTCTTCACTACTTGCTCTATAAGTCCGGTTTCCAAACTTGGGAGTACAGGTTCACCTTCTTCCATTACATAGTACAGTTAATGCATAGTCAATGTTGTCTTCGCAATATCTTATTTTAGCTGATGCGTAGCATTTATGTTCTATGTCTCTAAAGTGATAATTTCTGGATCCATCAAACAAAGTCGATGTGGTATTAAGTGATATTCCTCTGTTCCATTTCATGTGGCACACTTTGTCTCAAAAAGAAGAGTTTAATTATATTACCATCAATCTAAACATTTTCTTGCACTATAAGGTCATCCAAAGGATATCTACATGTAATCCTCCTTAAACTGTGAGAGTTGTAATTTTGAAAATAAGACATATTACCTACTACAATAAGCAAAGCTGACCAGATTGTGTAAAAATTTCACTCCAAAAAGAGCGACACCATTTTATATTTAGAAACATTTAACTTTAACTTTTTATTGTACCCTTTATGAGAGGATTTATAGCTATAAAAATGATTATGGTTTGTTTTAGACAACAAATTTGAGAAGTCTTTCTTTCGTTCTTAAATTAATAGTGCTGCATAAATTGAGACGGAGTGAGTACTTTATCTCTACTTCCTTGTGATATCTAAATATTCAAGTATGTACTTCATTTGTAGTACCACATATTGTAATTTAAGTATTCATCCTTTGGTACATATGCCAAGACATATATTTTGGGATTCGCATCAAATGATTCATATAGAGGTTACAAACTAGTAGTTTCGATTAAGGTTTAGTCCTTGTTGTTACACATACATTAGGTTAGTAGTCGACGAGAGTCCTTTAATTTGGTTCAAGACTTGTGTGCTAATGTGGGGTTAAGTGTGTGATCTGGAGAACCCATTATTTGCCTTATTAGATGAATTATTTATTAGCAAATTGGTATTGAAATAACTTATGGACAAATTGAGAGGAATGGTTACAAAGGAACCTTATAGCCGACCTTAACTTTGATTTGGATTTAAGCACAATTGATTGGTTGATGATATTAGTATGAACCCTTTTAGTAACTAGAGTTCACTTTGTTTTGATGGTACTTTTACAAAGTTGTGTAACATGTTATTTGCAGTTCGCAGTTTGCCTTGCGGTCATATCTTTATATCCTACTTCACAAACTGGTGGGTTGGCCTGCTTCATGGTGGTTTGGAGAGGAGAAGGTGAGATTGTTTTTGTTTCCAGAAATATTTCCCATCGTTAGTCATTTCATTTATTTGTTTCTCAAATTTCTCCATCTTTCAACATGTCAGGTGAGAGTATTTTATGCTGTGAGAATCTTTCTTGCAGTGCTCTCTGTGATCAGCGATGCTGCTCTAGTTGTAGCCCTTTCCCGGAAGTATGGAAAGCGTCTTGCATCATATACACTCGCAATGCTATGCTTAGCAAGTGGTTGTTTCTTTGCTAGCACGAGTATGTTCTCTCGCTAGACTATAATTGAGGTTTCTCCATTTTTGGTGGTAAACAATTAATGAAGTACAAGTATGCTCTTTCAGTGAACTATATTTGAGGTTTTCATTTTCTGGTGTTAAACAATTAATGATTTTTAAATTTTAGCTTTTTCTGTGTGCTTTCATACTATTTGTGATCTAGATATGTGCGGGTGACTCCTTAATATTGGTTGCTAACACATCTGGTCTTGCTCACAACTTTCAACCACATGTACATTGGGTCCGTTTTTCTCATAATACTAAGGCCTATTATGTGTCCTTTGCGCAGGTTTCCTGCCGAGTTCATTCTCAATGTATGCCATGTCTCTTTCTTCAGCACTATTCCTCTTTAATAAGCCTGCAATGGCGCTTTCTGTTGCTGCCACTGGAGTGATTCTGGGCTGGCCGTTTTCGATCCTAGCTTTTCTTCCACTGACAATTTACTCACTGGTTAAGAGGTTCAAATCTGTGTTTCTTACAGGTGTTGTCACTTCTGTCATACTTATGGTAAGTTTTGATCATATTAAGTCTCTTGTGATGTTGAGTCTCAAGTTTTCAAACTGAAAACTTGGGAAGTTTCCTTTATAGGGAATCAAAATTATACATTTCCATTCTAAGTTGCTCGGACACGGGTGCAGGTGTCAAACTGGGGGTGCGGATCTAGAGATCAGATCCTTCAAGCTATAAATTTTAAGATTCGGGGATGGGATCCTAGTATAGATACCGGTGTGGGGATCCGGCTAAAAATAATTCAAAAAAATATAAAAATAAAAAGAATATCTCTAAAGTATGAGAAACTTTGTGGAATACTTACGTATAACTTGTAAAGTGTTTAATTTATTTTTATTCTCAAGTTGTAGATAAGTAAATGATTCATTTCATAGATAAGGTATGCTATTTTCTTCAAATTTAACCTACTTTTGGTTCTGATTTCGTGAATCAAATTGTATCTCGTCTTGATATTTTCCGTCCATCATGGTCAAAGTACCCAAAATTGTTTGACCAGATCCGGTATGGATCCTATACCCACACCCATACTAGTGCTGTGTCAACACAGATGTGGCATCTAAATTGCCCTGTCGGAGCAACTGTTTCCAACATATGCAGTTTTTCATGCTTACTGTGCAAGATGCAGAAAGATCGCCGACCAGATGTTCATGTTGCTATATGCAAGTCCATCTTCCTAAATTGAAATATCAAAATTCCACTTAACCTATTAGTTTGCCCATTTTAGTGCTGCTGGCATGTTTTTTCCCTCCCTGGAACACACATCTGTGTTGCCTGATGACTCGACTTGTTTTACAAACTGTTCTAGGTACTCTCACTTCTTGTTGACTACCGCTACTATAAGAGGTGGACATCCTCTGTTATCAACTTGCTGGTATACAATGTTTTAAGGGGTGGTGAAAGTCATCTCTATGGTACTGAAGGACCATTGTTTTATTTGAGGAATGGCTTTAACAATTTCAACTTCTGTTTTGTGTTTGCTCTACTGTTCTTAGCAATACTACCCATTGCAAAGAAGAAGTATGCTCCTGAGTTGTTGGTTGTTGTTTCACCTGTCTATCTCTGGATTGCCTTTATGTCCTTACAGCCGCACAAAGAAGAAAGGTTAGTCCTCTTCAATTTTTCTTCTTGCCATGAGAATACATATATATATATATATATATATAAGAGAGAGAGAGAGAGAGAGAGAGAGAGAGAGAGAGAGAGCATATATTACATGTCTCCTTGTAGAGCTTCATGTGCCGCTGAAGATATGACAGAGGAAATGAGTATGTTTTCTGAATATGGCCAGGTATTGTAGCATAACTAAAAATCAGACTGAAATTGTTATGTCAAAACTCCTGGTTTTCTGAGCTCAACCCAGTAGGACCTTTATAGTGGCTCGCCTATGATAAGTTGCTAGCTGAAAAGATATTTTTGGTCAACATGCTCTACCAAAATCCTTTTTTAGGAAAAGTGGAGCTATATGTGGTTTCTTCAAATTTCTTATTTGCAGTACTAATGTACTATACTGAAATTTCATCCGTCAGGGATTTGTATGTCTGTTCGGGATGTATGGAATCCACATATTAGCGTTTAAATTTTGGAATTGTTCTTGATATCTGATGCATTAGCTTTTTTCACACGAAATGATAATTGCCCGGAAGATGCTAGTGTCATTGCTCATGATAAGGCAATCATGTTTGTAGCCGAGAAAGTGTATCTATCTTTAGCTGCATCTGAGATTGAAAGTTGTAACACGAGCTGCAAATTGGAATCTGATGTAGCAACTCATAGTTCACTGCCTGTGCAGATTTCTGTACCCAATATATCCGCTTATCTGTGTTGCTGCTTCTGCTGTGATTGAGAGCTTTCCTGATCTGTTCAGGGATAAGTATAATCCCAACGATACATCCGTTCTAGTTATGGTAGTTTCCTATGCCCGAAGAGAAATTGTCAAGCTTCAATTTTCAGTGCATATAGGATTCACTTGCTTTGCTTATGCAGATAGCAAAATTTCTCCGACCTCTAGCTCTTGGTTTGATTCTTTGTTCCTCCCATGCTCGGACATTTTCCCTTATTAATGGTTATTCAGCTCCTATTGAGATTTACAAGCATTTAGACTACTATGATGACGCTGGATCAGGTGAGTATTAGCCTGTTTAATGAAGAGTTGAATATCTGTTCGTTAGATTTTCATTTTTAGAATGTTTAAGACTCTGATGAATGGTGTAAAAATCTTGATGCATGAGTTAATTTTTTTTCTGAGAATAACATGTATTCCATGAGTCCGGCATTAAGATCTTTATTTGTTGGATTAAAAAGACCTTACAATTGTTTCTTGAACTTATTTTTGTTGTATAAAGTATTTTTATCCAGTAACATTAGCATTTAGACAAGATGGGTTGCTCTGATGGTAAGCAATCCCCACTTCCAACCGAGAGGTTGTGAGTTCGAGTCTCCCCAAGAGCAAGGTGGGAAGTTCTTGGAGGGAAGGATGCCGGGGGTCTATTTGGAAACAACCTCTCTATCCCAGGGTAGGGATAAGGTCTTCGTACATACTACCCTCCCCAGACCCCACTAAGAGAGATTATACTGGGTTTTTGTTGTTGTTGTAACATTAGCATTTACTGGATAAACGAGCAGACGAAACAATTGCTCTTTTAAAATCTAATTTTCGGGAGCCAAAGGTGTCCTTTCTGGCATAGGGTTGAAAGTGAATACCTGTTTTAATGATTTGAACCTAGATGAATTTATTAAGGAATAAAAGGGTGTTCAGGTCGAGATATGAGAGGTGATTTGCTGTTATCATGTGGTTCTCCATTTATCTGGTCAATTAGATAATCACCCTTTAATATCAGCATTTGTCCAATGAGAGCAAAAACACTAAGGACATCTATGTGTGATATTTTCCAATTTAAAGTTACAGCTATGTTCTTTTTTCTTCATTTACCCTGTTCTTGCTAGATGCAGTGCATTTCAGGTGCGTTGTTTAGCATATGAGGCTGGACGCATGCTGCATCTTTTCATATTCTGAAAGACTCACATGCAGTATTCATTTCTCCATTACATTTTAAACTCCCCATGTGGTTCAGGTTCTGTCCTTTGCGTTGGAAGTGAGTGGCACCGGTTCCCTTCTTCGTTCTTCATTCCTGATTACGTGGGCCAAGTTAGATGGTTGGATGATGGATTCACAGGCCTTCTTCCAATTCCATTCAATTCTAGCTTGGGTGGGACCTCGGCAGCACCATCTTACTTCAATAATAAGAACAAGGCATCAGAGGAGCAATATGTAAGCGGACAATTCCTATTATGTGTAACCAGAAACAATGTCCATCTTTTACAGTTATTAGCAAGTCTGTATTTTGTTTTCTATTGTGGTGTACAATTTATACCAACTCGAGGATGACACTCAGCTTTGTTTGGTAATAATTTTACAGCTTAAGGATCCTGAGCAATGCACTTTTCTGATAGAGCTACAACTTCAACGGCCTTATCCTACACGAGGAAGTGACTTGTCTACCTGGGAGGTACTGGTTCATCCTCGTAAGCTTGTCACTCTCTTACCATGCTGCATGTTATTGACTTGTAAGACTGTTGCCTGCAGATTGTTGCAGCACTTCCATATCTGGACAGGGAGTTATCTCCTCCATTGTATCGGTCGTTCTTTATTCCATATCACTGGCAGCAGAAGAATGTCTTTGGCCAGTACAGATTACTTAGGAGAATACCAAAGTGATTGCAGATGTACAAGCTGAATTTTATGTTGTCCAGCAACTTTTGACGTGCCTGAGCTATAGAAGTAGTTTAAAATTGATTAGGTCACTTTTGTAGTCTGATACTAGCTAGTAGCTCTTGTAAGAGCAGCCAATTGATTTTGGTAATTGGATCAGATCTTCCATTAGTTTGAAAGTCAGATATTATACTCTCTTTTTTCAGTGTGGATTACTCGAATGAATGTTTGAACTTTAATGTAGAAGCAAGATGTCAAAGTTTTTTACCGGCAATAGACAAGCGTTCATGATTTGGAAACTGGGTTAGTTGAATTATGACCCAATGTTTTGCTTAAATTGATCTAAGCCATTTTGTCAAAGTAAACCTTTGTATAGCCAACTCGTTATTGATTCAACAGTTTTAACTTGTTCGAATTTAAACTAAATATCACGGTTCTACAAAGCTGGACGGCAAAAGCTCGCTTAACGATTTGGGTTACTACTCTTTAAGTCTTTCTAGTGTTTGTGAATTGTGATGTTGACTAGTTGTCCCTTCAGATAAAAGAAAATTGTTATTTGACATCTTGACAAGGTGGAAACGTATGTCCAGTTATATACGACCCTAACCTAGCTGAATATGTTGGGTGGAAGAAATGAAGACTGAATTAACTGATGACTTGATTGAAATAGCTCGAATGACAATAAGATCATGAGTGCAGTAATTTAATTTGATGATCCTTTCTATCTGACATGGGGGACCATATATCTCCAACAGTAAAAATTTGTGAATGGGGAGGGCTAGTAAACTACCATTAGTAGGGAAGCAAACATGTTATTATGTGTATGTTGCATGATCATGACTCTTTCCAAATGTACTGCTAGTAGTGGCAAAAAGAACACCAACAGAATATAAAGTCACAACTCACAGAAATGCCTTAACCACAAAATTCGTAAGGTCAGGCAAATGCTCATATATAAATTACAGTAGTAGGTTAGCAAATGATTCGCCAATGGTTCCATTGCCTCATTGTGACCGTTCAGGAAGGAGAAATATCAAGTGCCAGAGCTGACGCCAAAAATTTATTGATGTTTATTCAACTGAGTAACATGTTTTGGAACTCAACCAAGAAGTAGAAAATCAACTTGCATTTCTTCTGATATATTACTTCTTGCCAAAACTGATAAGTCATGAGTCATGACATCTATCCTAAATACTTTCAAGTTCAAGTTCAAATTCGAAAAAGAACTCAAAAGAAAAGAGCCTCCCCGAATCAATCTATGTGGTCAAAAGAGCTTCTCATAATCAATTAAAGATAATCTACCAACTTGTGAAGCTGATACCAAAATTCTGGCTAGGACCGCTACTGGAAGTCATCCTTGTGACATCCCCCCACACAAATCAGTTGCAATAACTTGAGAACCACATAGTGGACTAGCAAAAGGTCCAACAACAAATATAAATCAATTTCCCAATACTCAGTTGAATAAATTGTTTCAGGAAATCAATCAAAAACTAGAGACTTACCGTGCATTTCTATTCCCAAAAACTAATGCTGTGCTTCCACAAACCTGAATTTTAGCTTCAAATTTCTGCAGCTCTGTTACTGCACAGAAGAAGATCATGAAACAAAACTTGAAGAAAAATTTGATTAAAATAATCAGTGGAAAAGACATCAAACATTTTTATGCATTCTGACCAGATTGTAGAATGACTACTACAGGGATAAACTTCCGACATGAGTTATGCAGGTGATTTTTGAAACATCTAGACTGTAGACAAACAACCAAAGTAGCTGTGCATCATAACTATCACATACCATGGCTCATACGATTTTCAAAGACAGTTTCCTCAATAACGCTTATGCCTTTGCATGTCAAAGGCAATGCCACTGTCAGAGGCTGGAGATCTGTCGGAAATCCAGGAAATGGATGTGTCTTGATACTGAACCCTTGCAAATTGTCTCTAGTTGCCCCAGGAACTGCTGAAAGCTGGTCTCATGAACCAAATTATCATAAGAAGACGCGCACGAGATGGAGGAAAATTAAGAGATTAGCACATTTCGTATACCTCCAAAGTGTCATCACTAAGCTGTAATATTTTACAACCAGCACGTGAAAGCTTGTCTAATAAACAAGTCAAACTGCTGTAAATGACAGGCGACATTGAGATATGTGATCGAGTAATAGCAGCAGTTAACATATAAGTTCCGGCTTCAATCCTGTCAGGCATATACTATACTCAGAACCATACAGCCTTCTCCTTCCACTAATATACAGTGTGTCTGTTCCTGCTCCTTCCACAACTGCCCCACAATTTGTCAAGAAGCCAGCAAGGTCAATGATCTCTGGTTCCTGCATCGTACATATCAAAGTACAACAATTTAAAAAAATGCTCGGTGCATTTCAGAATGAAGGGCTAATAATAAAGATTACAGATTTATTAGACAGGATTACTTAGGAGAATACCAAAGTGATTGCAGATGTACAAGCTCGGGGTAGCTAAGGGATATTCAGGCAGACATCAGGGTGATTGGTGGTGGAACGAGGTAGTCAAGGGAAAAGTGGAGGTGAAGAAGGCGGCGTTCGCTAGGTTGGCCGGGAGCTCAAGCGAGGAGGAGCGGAGAGCGAACAGGTTGGTATACAGGGAGGCGAGAAGAGAAGCTAAGAAGGCTGTCACGGAAGCTAAAAACGAGGCGTTCGGACGCATGTATGAGGAACTAGGGGAGAGAGGTGGGGATAAGAAGTTATTCCGGTTGGCTAAAGTAAGGGAGAGGAAGGCACGTGATCTTGACCAAGTCAGGTGTATCAAGGACGAGGATGGTAGAGTTCTGATGGGGGACTCGCAAATCAAACAGAGGTGGCAGGCGTACTTTCGGGACCTTCTTAATGAGGAGGGGGATCGGAGCATAGAGCTAGGGGAGTTGGGGCAGTCAGAACGCCATAGAGACCTTGGGTACTGCAGGCGCATTAAGGTAGAGGAGGTCTTAGGGGCGTTGCGTAGGATGAGTAGGGGTCGAGCGACCGGGCCTGACGAGATCCCGGTGGAATTCTGGAAGTGCATGGGTAAAGCTGGAGGGGAGTGGCTCACTAGGCTGTTCAATGCGATTTTCAGGACTAAAAAGATGCCGGATGAGTGGAGGTGGAGTACAGTGGTGCCCCTGTACAAGAACAAAGGGGACATCCAGTGTTGCAATAATTACAGGGGCATCAAATTAATAAGCCACACGATGAAGGTTTGGGAGAGGGTGATTGAGGCGCGTGTGTGGGAGGCGACAACTATATCTGGGAACCAGTTCGGTTTCATGCCGGGACGCTCCACCACAGAGGCGATTCACTTAGTCAGGCGGATGGCGGAACAATTCAGGGATAAGAAGAAGGACCTTCATATGGTGCTTATCGACTTGGAGAAGGCGTATGACAAGGTCCCGAGGGAGGTGCTATGGAGGTGCTTGGAGGCGAAGAGTGTGCCAGAAGCTTATATTAGAGTAATCAAGGACATGTACAATGGAGCTAAGTCTAGGGTTAGGACGGTGGGGGGCGTATCATACCATTTTCCTGTCGTAATGGGGCTCCATCAAGGATCGGCGCTGAGCCCCCTGTTGTTCGCCTTAGTGATGGATGCTCTGACCCGACATATCCAAGGGGATGTGCCTTGGTGTATGCTCTTTGCTGATGATATAATATTGATAGACGAGACGAGGGCCGGTGTTAGTGAAAGGTTAGAGATATGGAGATAGACCCTTGAGTGTAAGGGTTTCAAGATTAGCAGATCTAAGACAGAATATCTGGAGTGCAAGTTTGGCGAGGAGCCGAGTAGGGTAAGCGGGGAAGTGATGCTTGGTTCTCAGGCCATCGCCAAGAGGGACAGTGTGAGATATCTTGGGTCTGTGATCCAGGGGGACGGAGAGATTGACGGGGACGTCACCCATCGGATAGGAGCGGGGTGGTCAAAGTGGAGGCTTGCTTCAGGGGTCCTATGTGACAAGAAAATCCCGCACAAACTAAAGGGGAAATTCTACAGAGCCGTGGTTAGACCTGCAATGTTGTATGGGGCGGAGTGCTGGCCCGTGAAGAACTCGCATGTTCAGAGAATGAAGGTTTCGGAGATGAGGATGCTTAGGTGGATGTGTGGGCACACCAGGCTGGATAAGATCAAGAATGAAGTTATTCGACAGAAGGTAGGGGTGGCCCCGGTGGACGAAAAGATGCGGGAAGCGAGGCTGAGGTGGTTCGGGCATGTTCGGAGGAGGGGCTCCGATGCCCCGGTGAGGAGCTGCGAGCGGTTGGAGATTGTTGGTGGTCGGCGAGGGAGAGGGAGGCCTAAGAAGCATTGGGGAGAGGTGACAGGACATGGCCAGAATGCAGGTTACCGAGGACATGACTCTTGATAGGGGAGTCTGGAGGTCTAGAATCAAGATTGTAGGTTAGGAGCTCATAGGTGATTAGTGTTTTAGTATGGTAGTTCCTGCTTGGTATTACTGCATGCGACTGTATTTATGTTGCTTATGTTTTCATAACTATTTACGTTACTTTTGTGGGAGTACCTATGCTTTATTATTTGATTTTGTCTTGCTTGTGTTTCTAATTTTATCTCTGTTTCTTAATGCAGCTTTCCCATTTTTATTCTACTCGCCGAGGGTCGATTGGAAGCAGCCTCTCTGCCCTTTCGGGCAGGGGTAAGGCTCGTCTACATATTACCCTCCCCAGACCCCACCTGGTGGGAGTATACTGGGTAGTTGTTGTTGTTGTTGTTGAACTTCAAGTAACTGTCATAGAAGTTGAAAGACAATACACTTTCATACTTGAGCTGCATTTGAGATTAAAGTATTTCCCTCAGCCAAACATGCTGCCATCATAAGAGTTTCTGTTGCTCCTACGCTGGGGTAGTCAAGTCGAAAGCTTGCACCAGTCAAACCTTTACCATTTGATACATGTGCTTGCACTTTTTCATCCCTATGTGGACTCACAAAGTTAATCACTACTCATTCTGAAGAAACTCGCATGCTATCAGTACTATGACACAATCAAATTGAAAACATTGGACTTAATACCATGTCAAAAAGCTTAAAGAAAACTCCACAACGACGAAATCCAACAGTCCCTAAGGGGGCCAGTTCAGTTTCAAATGGTAGTGTCACGAGTTCCAATTTAAGTCTCTAGTTGGACATTTCTGCCGGTAACAACTTTTCGCACCCATTGTTACACCCAACTAATAAATACAAGAGAATATGTCTGGCATACATACTTATCACCAAACCATTATAATCTCACTTTTAATTTGTAACTACTCCCACTGTCTCAATTTATGTGGCACTGTTTAGATTTTAAGTCAAATATTTTAAATTCTGACCTTGAATTTGACATGGAATCTTTGAAAACTACGCAAAAAGTAGTACTATAAGCCACATATTTAAAAAGCGTAAATAAAAAATTGCAGTAAAAGAAAAACTTATTTGGTTCTCGAAATTTCAACGGTGCCACATAAATTTGGGGCTTAGGCACTAAGGTTAAATTACTTACACGTAATGTGAAAAAAAAAACAGAAATTCTATGAGTTCACCAACCTCAACTCAACTGTAGCACCTAGAGCTTGGAGACCATGAATATAAAGATCAATAGGCCGAGTTCCAAAGTCACATCCACCAGGTAACCCAACAGTAGCCTCACCAAATTGAGCCAATAATGGCCCTAACACAAAAAACCCACCTCTAAATTTCCCAATTTCAGTCGAATCAGGTTCTACATACAGCAGTCCATCAGTGTTAACCACTATTTCTCCATTAAAAGTCATAAGTTGAGCACCAAGAGACTCCAAGATTGAAGCCATAGTTTTTCGTACTCATCAGCCGGGTTAGTTTTTCGTACTCATCAGCCGGGTTAGGTGAGGCTTGACAGGGCTATCCATAGATGATTTGTGTATTGGATTGTATCTCCCGTGTAGTAGTTATTTATGGTAGTTAATGTCTGATATTATTGCATGCTATTTTATTTATGGTTCTTATGCTTAGATAATTATTTACGCTTTTCTGCTGAAGTTACTAATGCTCTTTTATTTTTATTTATGTTTTTATTTTTCCTTTCCTTCACTGAGCCGATGGTCGATTGGAAACAGCCTCTCTGCCCTTTCGGATAAATATAAGGCCCGTCTACATATTATTCTTCCTAAATTCTACTTTGTGAGACTATACTGGGTAGTAGTAGTTGATGTTGTTGTTGAAGATCCAGAGCAGCAAAGGATAGCTGCAAGAATAGGTAAAGCTGAGTTCTTGGACCCACTAATGCTGGCATGGCCAGAGAATGTGGACCCCCCATTAATGATTAGTTTTGGATCTTGAATGAAGTTTTGGGAGGAGGATAGAGTTGTTTGATAAGAATGGACATTGGCCTAACTCAACCCCAAAAGCTAGCTTATGAGGTGAGGATTGCCCAAGTCATATAAGGAGACCAAGGAACTCAAATCACTCCGATGTGATACAACTCAATACCCCAATCACGCCCAGATCTCTGGAGTGTGGACAACATAAATGGGGGCCCAACATCGGCAACAATAATTGGGATGGGCCTGACTCTGATACCATGACAAGAATGGACATTGGGCCTAACTCAACCCCAAAAGCTAGCTTATGAGGTGAGAATTGCCCAAGCCATATAAGGAGACCAAAGAGCTTAAATCCCTCCAATGTGGGACAACTCAACATTGTTTAGGGTCCTGGAATAAGCAAGCACGGGTATTTGGAGGAAGGTCATATCGGAGAGGATTGAACTTAGAAGCCATTGTATTGAATGAGAGAAGCAACAAGTAGTACTCTTTGAAATGCAAATTTTAGTTGAAAAGACAAAGAGACACAGAGATCTGGAAAAGGCATTGCTACTTTTAGGCGAAACAGAACACGACACACACTTACCTCTTTTAAATTCCTTTTTTCATTAATGGTAAAAACTTGAGTTTTCTTGGTCTTTTTCCTATGTTTAAAAGCTTAACTTGGGGTTTTTAATTAGAAAACATATTATTACTATTTGATTTGATACAAAGCCCTAACATTTTCTACTTGGAATTTTTTATATTCCTATCTCACTTAGAAAATCTTTTTACCTTACATATTTAAGGTTTGATTAAATTATATTTAATATATCAAATTACTATTTTTATACGATATCTAATTAAGGTTATAATTAATGATATATTTTCTACTCCTTAATTAAAGTATTTTCGTTTTTTTAGTACTAATCCCTCACTTTCTCTCTCCTAACCCCTCTTCTCCTTAACCACGTTTCGCGTGTGTTTTCTTCTTTACATAACAAAAGCTACCCACGTTCTTCGTTATTCTCCATTTAAATTTACCAAATATTGAAGTTATCATTCTATAAAATTCGTTCCCATTTTTAGTCAAGTTGAAATTTAACCATGAAGAAAATCAAATCTCCTAAAAAAATACCTAAAATATACAGTTTGTGATATTCTCTCTTTCGATTTGGGTGTTTTAACACCAAAATTACCACAAAAAAAGTAAAATCTACACATATAATGCAACATACTACTCATAATTCATCTCCTACACAAATCCGTATCGAGATGAGAACAAAGCAAATCCACGATGTAGATGCTGGAGGAAGTACTTCACCAGGCGGCAAGCAACTCAAAAGAAAGGGAAAAGAGGTATGTGTAGATGGCGACTTTGCTGAAGATGTCCCTAAAATTCCAACAGTTAAAAAACCCAAGTCGTCTCCTGCTTCCTCAAAACAAACGAAGATACAGTCCAAAAACTCCCAAAATTGGTTCAGAAAAGAATTGGGTAAGGTAAACGTTTATTATTTTTGTTTCCATTTTTTTAGTTTTGTTTTGGATGTAAAATATTTGTTTTAATGTTTTGGTAAATTGTAGATTATTTGTCTTAATTTTATATGTTATTTGTAGTTGTGATTTCCTACAATTTATAATTATAGTTATTTTATAGTCGTTTTGTAGTTATATTGTCGTTAGCGTTTATATTTTAAAACAGAGATGTAGTTACTCTTTTTTTCCTATATTTTTGTAGATAATGTTTATATCTGTATATGTCTTGTAGTGTTTTGTAGTTATATGTGTGGATAGGCTGTATTTTTTTTAAGTAGATTTGTATGTATTTTTTCTTCCTGATTTGCTTTTAGCTATTTGTGCAGGATTGTGTAGTTATATGTAGATAATATGTAGATTAATGCTTCATTTTTATGCAGTTTACTAATGTGAAATAATTTATCAGTTTGTGCATAATGGACATTATTTTGCCCATATAATATGGATTATGGGGTGCTTAGATTCCACACTTTGTGTGATACTAGCATTCCTAGCCAGATAAAAGAGTTATTGTCTTCAAATGCTTTAAAACTTTTTAAAAATACTTGTTTTGGTTACTTACTATCTCTCCCCTTTATTTTCATGGAAAACCGAGCCATTCATCTTCTGATGAAGTATGAACTGTCTAATTCTGATGAATCATTTTTTCAGTCCACTTGAAGGGGAAAAAATTGAATTTTCAATTGAGAGAATTTGGTTTAATTACCGATTTAAATTGTGTGAATCAGTTTACAGATTATGGATATACTTCTAGTTATATTATCAAATTAATGAATAGTTATTTTTCTAACAAAAAAGGGTAGAGAAGTGGTATTTGAAAAATATAGTAATAAATAGATCTTGGGTAAATGATGATGATGCAGTCAAGTTATGCATTCTTTATCTTTTGAAATTTTTTGTTTAGACCAGTTTAAGTTATATTTGGTAGAGTCTGGAGAAGAGATTGGAGTACTTACTCTATCAAACAAGATTAAGTATGAAGATGAACAAGGTGCACAATCATCAGATGTTCCAAATGCTGATTCTCCAACATTGGAATCCAAACATACAGATTGCCAAGATGACAAGGAATCTATAGCTAAGAAGTTCAGGAAGCTAGAAAAGAAAATTGAGCAGGTAATATTATTAACTATAATATATTTACATATTTGCTACAATTTATCTACATTTGATAAAAATTTATGTAGTATACATTGTAGTTAAATTGTATTATAATTTTACAGTCAGCCTTGTTTGGATTGCACACATTGTAGTTAAATTGTAGTATAACTATAGCAATTTGTAGACAATTGTGAAAACAATACTGCCCTGTACATAATTAAACTGATTTGTAATTTATTTGAATAAAACTACCAACTAACTATGTGTTTAAGTTTTAGGTTGATGAATAATTAGTGGATTTTAGGAAGGCTGTATTTGACGAACTCCATGACCTTCGAGTGTTTATAGATGATTCTGTGAAGAGTGTTTTGAATTTGATAAACAGGAGATATGATGTGGATGAGGCAAAGGTAAGAGTTGATATATATTTATATACCAAAACAAATTAAGACATGAAATAATATACTCAAACTAACATATAATCTTTAGTTTGCTGGTAGATCAACAAAAAACAATGACCAACAACAAGGAGTGAACAACCAGCAATTTCAGTTCAATATTGGTGATCAAGTGCATGCAAGCACAAGTAACACATGTATCTACAAAATACCTACAAATATAAACACTTAGTATAAACTTTATAAAGCATATTTTTATTATTCACATTTTATCTACAACACTTAATATAAACTTTATAGAGCATATTTTTATTATTCACATTTTATCTACAACTACCTACATATATCTATAATTTTCAAGGAAACATTATCCAGTATTATTTACCTTTTTTAATTATAAATTGAAGCTACAGTTTGTCCAGAACATGTTTCAGCACATGTTGACTTATATCCAGAATTTCAAAAAGCAACTGAGGTAGAACAAGAATGTATAATATCCTATTGTCATTCAGAATAAATAATTGTTGTTTATACAATTTTACATTCATGTTAAGTAAGTTATGCTTTATCTAACAGATATTGAATATATCAAATCACAGTCTCCAATTCAAGGAGTGATTGTAGCAGCTCAGACAAAACAAGTCATTAAGAAATAACTAAATGAAGGTGAAAATGCACATCATGTGTATGAAGTTGTTTCTGAAGGATCAGACATTGATAAAAAGGGTGTGACATTGGATGACTTTGAGTTACCAGACAACCTAACACAAATTGGTTAAGTATGGTGAGTCCATACCAGATGAAGCAACCCCTATTCATCTGGGGAGAACCAGACAACCGGGAAAACATGCACGATCACCTTTCATACCTCTATATAGTTCTGGAGGCAGCAACTCTATTGGACCTAAATATTTCTACCTCAAACACCCCTTCACAAATGTTATAGGTGAAAATATAAATTTTGATGTGTTAGATAAGTTCAACAAGTGGTTATACCACCGTAATGACAAAGTATCTAAGAGGTATGAATGCTTAATTTGACACTTTCATTTCAGTAGTTTAAAGTTTAAATATGTAATTCATTTTTTACCTTTTTTTATTGGATATTTATTTATTGTTGCAGGAGGAAGGCTCCCTTTTCCATAAAGGATAACCAAATAAAGCCTTGGTTAGACCTTGGAGTTAAAAAGGTGGATAAAAAGGACTTGTTTTATTCCATTGCTCACCCCGGACAAGTCCTCAATGACTCGGTAAGTATCAAAGAATAAATTCACAAAGATATATTTTTTCTTTTGTTTTGTAGCATAATTGTAGTTATATTGTAGTTATGGAATATATGTGACCATGCCTTTTATTATAAATTGTAGATATAATATAGACATTTCTTATAAATGCTGCTCTTATTATTTATAGTATGATTGTATTTAGATTGGACCTTATATATCATATTTGATGATGATTTGTATGTAAAGAATTGTATATTTGGTAATTTGGACAGAATTGGTATATCTGTATTTCATATGTTTATAGTTAATTTGTAGTTAAATTGTAGAGCAAGTTGAAGACTTATAATATTAACTGTAGTTTGAATGTTGATATTGTTGAGACCTTATGTTAGTTGTTGTGTTCTAGGTGTTGCTGTGTGTAGCAGCTAAAGTGTAGCTATTTGTTATATTATTTGAATTCTGGCTTTGTAGTTTAAAGTGTAGCTGCTTTGTTGATAATTGTTGTTACACTGTAGCTTATAGTAGATTTTATTTTATTTTGCAGTACATTGATGTTATTATGTATTACGTGAGAAAAAAGGCAAATATGGACCCAACAATAACAACATTAGGTTTACAACAACCGATTGCTTGTTCAAGATAAAGATTGAACAAATCTATAAGAAGTTCATAAGTTCTCCGCCAGAAAAAAAGTATTCGATTGTTAAACCCGATGATGTTCTTACAGAATATATTCTTGGGTATAGACTTCTTGCTAATGTTGTTTGGGATGAAGTTGACTATGTCATCATGCCCGTGAACATTGTCGATAATTTCTATTGGTTGTTGGTCGTTTTTGACATAACTGACAAGCAACTTTATGTGTATGATTCCATTGTGTCTTCACACCATCATAATGTTATTGAATCATGTGTTGATAAGTTTTCAATCATTATCCCTCTGTATTTGTCTTGCACTGATTTCTATGGGAAGCGTGAAGACACTGACTTCAAGATCACAAAGGCTTACATTAAGAAACCAGTTACAGACCCTCTCAACATACAATGGATGATTGCGGAGATTCCACAGCAAAAGGAAGAATCGTAAAAAGATTATTCTCTTTTTCTAGATGTTTTTGATTATTTTTTTAATAAAATCATTTGTTAAATAATTAATTTTTTTTGTCTTATGCAGCGATTATGGTGTATTTGTGGCTGCTTTTGTGGAGTATGTTAGCCTTGGAGATTTGTCAATCCCTTCATAAGACCTTTCGGATATCGACCAACACCGTAGACGCTATGTAGCTCTCCTATGAGACTATGCTACAAAGAATCAAGAAGATGGGTCAATCAGTGAAAGTGAAGTTACATGCATGCTAGCAACGAGGAAGGGTGCTCCTGCTAAGAATGAGAAGACTAGAGTTCAGAGAAAGACGAAATAATATCCTATTTTCCTAGTTTAGTTGATGCCAATTTGTAGTTGAAGGAGAATACACTACTTGTATATAATTTTGGAAACACTCAATGTAGTTATTGTATAAAATTTTGCAGTTGTATATGTTCATAGATTTTATGAAATACCTTCAAACTCTAGGAATATCTATACATAACTGTCAGTTAAAGTTAAATTACACAACAAAGAGAAGAAATAAATACTCCAATCATAAAAATATATCATCTACATATTATTACCAAGACTATAATTTAACTACACTTAAACTATATTATACCTACAATCTAGAAACACTTTACATTAAAGTTATTATTTTAATATCAATTGTATTGTATATAATAAATACTAAAATTTAATTACACTATATCAAAGACAAATTTAGATGCCTTGACACAATACATAAAAGCATATTAAACACACATAAAAAAATTGTAGTCTACTTCACAATGATTTTTAAAAACTTAAACGATTATACAAAAAATATGCCAACTTTAACTCACTAATAGTTAGTTTGAATAATTATTCTAACTACATGATATTCATTTATTTTTGGGCGCATTCTTGCAAGATCTTTTGTTATGCCCTTCACCTCCACAATTTTCAAATGACACCTTGTACTTCTTTGACTTTATTTCATCATACGTTTTATATCTTTCTATTTGAGTTCTCCCTAGCAGCCTTTTATCTCCCGTCGGTGGACTTACTACCTCATTAAAAATATGTTGTGGTACATTTCATTTGCTTTCATTAGGAAGAGGATTTACAGGTATTTCATACATACGCAGAAGGCTCTCTCTTGTGTAATATGGAGAGCAATAGTTTTCATATGTTTCATTCTTGCGCCTTAATGCTACCAAACCATGCACACATGGAAGTTCTTCAAGTTGGAATTGAACACAGCTACATTTCTTATTTTCTAGACACAATGTACCGCTTCACACTATCTAACACAGTATGTATATGATCTGTTGAAGCCCTCACCTACAATTGTAGAACAAACAGAAAAATATTATCACAACCATAAAAATATATTATCTACAACTTATCTACAAATCATCTACAAATATTGTACACCTTATCTACAACCTACAATTATCTAAAATTTTCCTACAATTCATATGCAATCTGGAAACAGCTTATATTAAAAAATTATTATTCTGCACAAAACAAAGATATCTTATCCTAAGTGTGAAGACCCAATGGGGTCACCACTTATTTATTCTCCATCCTGTACTTTCGAGGCCTTGAAAACCTCATTTGAGGTTGCCTCGATTTGTGTCCGCAGTCCGGGCACGTAGCCGGAAAGCTTAGATATGGATTCTGTGAGAAAAATGCTAAATTTTGATATTAAATTGAACAAATTTTACTTTGGTCAACTTTTTGGGTAAACGGACCTGAACCCGTGATTTGACGGTCCCGGAGGGCCCGTAGGAAAATATGGGACTTGAGCGTATGTCTGGAATCAAATTTCAAGGTCCCAAGTCCGAGAAATGAATTTTTATGTGAATTTGTTTTTTGGAAATGATTAATGAAAATGGAAACAAAATTTAATTAGAAGACGGGGGTATCGGGCCCGTATTTTGGTTCTGGTGCCCGACACAAGTCTTATATATGATTGGAGCACTATTTGTAAAGTTTGGTTGAAAACGGACGTCACTTGACATGATTCGGACCAGAAATGAGAATTTTATGTCTTATGAAAAAATTTGGAAGGAATCAGGAGTTTTGAGGCTCGATCCGACGTATATGATGTTATTTTCGTGATTTGATTGCACGGACAAGTCAGTAGGATTTTTCTCGAGATCGTGTGCGTATTTGGTTTGGAGCCCTGAGGCTCGGGTGATTTTCAAGTATGTTACGGGAGGTCTTAAACTTAAAAACACCAGATATTGTAGTTCATGGACAAGCTGCATTTTCCAGCGTACGACCGCGGTCATCCTCGCGCGGTCCGCGCTGCAAACTTCGGAGAACCAGTAACCTTCAGTTCCACCAGCGCGGCCGCCTTATCGTGGTTCGTGTGTGAGCCGTGCAGCCGCGGTCGTCCTCACGCGGTCCGTGCTGGAGGTTTAGAGAGTATAAATACACGGGATTTTTCAGTTATTTCTCACTTTTCAAAAACCCAAACCTAAGAGGAGATTTTGTAAGCAATACTTCTTCTTCAAAATGATTAGTAAGTGATTTCTAACTCATTCTCTTCACTCCTTAACACTTTTTAACATAATTTCAATGTCATATCAAAGTTTTTAATGGGAAAATTTGGGTTTATTGGGTAGGACCTAAGGTTTTGCTAAAATTGGGGGTTGGACCTTAATTTGAGGTCTGATTTCAAAATTAATCACATAATTAGATTCGTGGGGAGTGGGTAACCAGATTTTAGTTCGAACCTCGGGTTTTGACCACGTTGACCCGAGGGGCGTTTTGGTTATTTTAACTAAATTTTACGTTTCAGTTGTACATTAAATAGTAGAATTAGTTTCTTGAGTTGTTATTTACGTGATGTAATTGAAATGAATAGATTTGGGCCATTTGGAGTCGAATACTGGTGGCAAAAGAGTGATTTCAAGTTAATTTTGGAGTCGATTGAGGTAAGTGGCTTGTCTAACCTTGTGTGGGGGACATTCCCCTTAGGATATGATGTCTGTTAATTGAATGCCTCATATGTGAGGTGACAAGCGCGTACTTGAGCAAATTGTTTGAAAATCCGTTTTTACTTGAAGTATTTAAATTGATTTTTTTGCTTACCTATTCATTTTAAATTGTGAGTTTATTCTATGCTAGATTAGAGAGGCATGCTCCTTTGACTTGCTTGCATAAGTGTTAAACTGTCCTATTTGTATTTCGCGTAGTATATTTGGACAATATTCTCTATTTCTTGTCCTAGGTTAGTATCTTTCCTAATGTTTTGGTTGTTACTGTGTGTTTTTAAATTGGGACTAGGGGTTGGCCTCGTGGGAGATCCCCCTGCACTTCATATGTTCTAGACTGAGGGTGCAGGATACCAAGAGATCTCTGGCACATGAGATTGTAATATTGGAGGATACCAAGAGATCCTTGGGATACCAAGAGATCCCGGGGATACCAAGAGATCCCTGGTGAATATAATGAGGATACCAAGAGATCCTCGGGATACCAAGAGATCCCTAGTGAATATAATGAGGATACCAAAAGATCCTTGGAATACCAAGAGATCCCTAGTGAATATAATGAGGATACCAAGAGATCCTCAGGATACAAAGAGATCCTCGGGATACCAAGAGATAGTGAATATAATGTGGATCCCAAGAGATCCTCGGGATACCAAGAGATCCCTAGTGAGTATAATGAGGATATCAAGAGATCCCCGGTTATTATTTCTTGTTGTGAGTAGTGTTCCTTATATTGTTTTGCTCTGTTTCCTATTGATTTTCCCTTACTTATCCTGTTTAGATTCTCGCTGCAGACTTTATCTATATTGTTTTTCTTTATCTTATCATAATTTATATTTATCTTAGTAGAGCCTCAACCTTCCTTGTCGCTACCCAACCGATGTTAGGCTAGGGACTTACTGAGTACCGTTGTGGTGTACTCATGCCTATTCTGCATGTTTTTCATGTGCAGATCCAAGTACTTCATCTTAGGCGCACTATCATCGAGGCGGAGAGATCTAGCGGACTCGAGGTATATCTGCAGCGTTCGCAGACCGAAGAGTTCCCTTCCTTACTCTATTGTAGTGTTTAGATTCTATCATACTTTTCATGTAGACATTCTAGAGATTAGAGCATTTACAGTATTTTTCCTTTAGCCTGTGTTTCCCGTGAGTTCACCGGTTTTGGGATTGAGTTGTAGACTTCCGCATGTATTTTCTTGGGTTGTATATGCCAAATGGCACTTATAAACCATTTCTCCTCTAGTTTTTGTTTAATTTAAGCAAATGTTTTTATCAGTTATATTAATTTCCGTGTTGTTAGGCTTACCTAGTTGTAGGGACTAGGTGTCATCACGACATGTCCATTGAGGGTGAACTGGGGTCGTGACACTAAGTTTCTGAGATGATGTATTATTTTTCTCCAGTTCTTAGTTGAATTTGTACCCAAGGTATGTGAAAGTACCCTTTGCCTTCAACAACTTCTCTTTCGTCCAATGTTCAATTGTCCTTATATACTCTAATAGGTCAAATATTGGCAGCTCTCTTTCATATTTTGTTACAACATTCAACGACTATGAAATGTTTGATCTCATAGTCCAAGTTCTATTCACCGTTGCATGTATTCTTGACCATCTATGATTTCCAATATCATAGAGATATGATTTAACACGAGGGTCTATCTCTTCAATCTTCGACTTTCATTAAATTCATCCATAGTGTATGACCTTGTTGTAGCAAAATATAATTTATTTAACTGTAGATGACAATTCTTGAACTTTGCTCTTATATTTGTCCAAATATGCCACACGCAAGAGTAGTGTGGCACTCCCAGATAAACAATTGTTTTTGTCTTCATACTTTCATTCCTATATGAAACAACACACATTGAACGTCTTTCACCATATGCCTGCTTGAATTGCTCAAAGAACCACTTTCAAGATGCGTCGTTTTCATAATCAACCACAGTATATGCCAAGGGAAATATTGTACCTACATTATTAATTCATAAAAAATTAATTGGCAGCTTTGAAAATGTATATAAAAATATAAATACATAACAACTACAATATATCTTCATAATTTAGACAATTTATCTACATTTCATGTAATTGCTACAAAATTACTACAATGTATCTACATTTTATAGACTGCCTACAAAATAACTACAAAAGTTTTACACTTTTTAACTGCTGAATCCATGGTGGTTACTGTCAGCATAATCCCCTGTAGGCTAACTTTAAGAATGTCCCATCAACCACTAGTACTGACCTACAATGTTTCCAACTACTTATTGATGTACAAAGAGCAACAAATGCATATAAGAAGCATTCATCTGCTGTCTTCTTCAATTTAACAACCGAACTAGGATAAGTCTCCTCAAGAATATACAAATATGGGTAATTTGCTATCGGAGTCAGCCGGTTTCCCTCTCAAAAACTGTAAAGCCTTTTCCTTTGCTCTCCATGCTTGCATGTAACTTAGGTTCACTCCATTTTCAGATAACACATCAATTTGTATGTCCTTTGGTGTGTGAACAGTCTTAGGATCACAATACTTTGGAATGACCATACTACCAACTACAACTGCTGTATGTTTTCGTTGTATGAATGTTTCGTCCATTAAAGAGCATGTGTGTTTTTGGTTGAAACTCTTTATCTTTAACATTGCATAATCATTAATTGATGTTTCCTTGAAGTGCCAATTACAGTTTTCACCAACGCATACAAGCCAATATCTACAAAAAATACAATATTTAATATAGATTATAAATGTAAATGCAACAAAAGGATTGTATTAATTTATAGTAACGTAAACTACAATTTAACTACAATGTAACTACAATTTATCTACAATGTTTAAAAAGCACATATCTTGAGGAAAACACTGCTTTAATGATCTTTTCTCCAAAAATATCTCCATACCTTCTATGACTAGATCTTTTAACTCTGTACTGGAACTTGTGTATCACAGAAAAGTCCTTTTTTGCAACAACTACAGTTTGCTTGTCCTGAAACACTTGTCCTTCTTCAATAGCAGTTTGCGTAAATTCTATTATTATTTCGCTTTGATATTCATCTATAGCTGGAGAGGATGGAATATCAAGTAACTTTATGGATCCAGACGAACCTGCATCAAAATAAAGATAAACAGTGTCATTATAATTTTGTAGAATATTTGTAGATAATTTGTAGATATAGTGAAAATTTTGTAGTCATCCATTTTAGGATGTCAGGCATTGTAGTTAAATTGTACTATTATTGTTGCAATTTGTAGAAAATTTTGAAAACAATACTTCTTCCTACATAATTAAACTTATTTGCATTTTATTTGACTACATTTTGTTCTAAACATAGATTGTAGTTTTATTTGAAGACAACATTTTGAAATCAACAATTTCTAATCGTAGATTGTAGTTTATTTTGTCGTATAAATGTAGTAAATTTGTAGATAATTTTGAAAACAAAATTTCTTTATTCTTTCATTAAACTAATTTGTAATTTAATTGTAGGTAAATGTAGTAATTTTGTAGATAATCCCATAAAACCATAATTCTATGCAATTTCGAACTATACAAACCTGCACTTGTGTTATCGTTGTTGATTGCCAATTCCATATTGAAATCTCATAAACTTATACATAATGGATATGAACCTAAGTTTTTATTCTCCTTTTTGGTCTCCATATACACACGAGCCCCCATATCATTCCTAATCTCCATTGGGGAACAATTGTCGTTCACCATGTATTTGATTTCTACGATTTTTCTGAAGTATCAATCAATTGTTGTTCTGCAATTGTAGAAATAAGAATACTATAGATTGCATTCTCAAAATCTCTAAATCTTCCATAGTTATCTCAATTCCCATTCAATTATACATGATTGAGATTTTGGACATGATTACATGTTGTTGCAATTTGACTTGAACTTTCTGATTAGGGATTGAGGAAAAAAGTCGACAAACCGGGATTTGCAGAACTGATTTCTACAGTTTGAAATTGATCTTCTGATTTCGATGAACTGATAGTTTGATTTGTAGCGATGAACTGATATTTTGATTTCGATGAATAGAATTTGTTTATAAATTGAAGATGAGCGATTTTCGTGATATGATATGATCTTATTCATGCCAAATGTGTTCAGAATATTCTGCTCCTAAAATTTAACTCGCAAAAATAGGAAGATACAACTGCTATTAATTAGCTTTTAAAGATTGGTACAAAAACTGTAGAAATAATGTGGATAGGGTGGGTAATTTAGGAATTATACACATTTTTGGTAATAAGGTTTCATATATAGTATAGGTAATAAAAAATCCTTTCTATTTATGTGCGTGGAAGCTTTAATATGAATTTCTGTCATGTTTAACCAAAAAATGAGATTTTAGTTAAAGCTACAATTTAGAAGAACACGGGTTACTGATAATCAAAAGAATGATTAAAAGAAAATAATTTAAATAGCAAAAGAGTATTTCGAGAGAAAAGCAAGTAAACCAAGATATATTTCAATGATTTCGGGTCCTCAACTGATCAAATGTCTCTCTTTTATAGGTGTCCTAAAGATATACGTTTTGCCCGAATCATAATGAGACTATTATGAGTAATTAAAGATATTGAATTCTACGTTACATAATCATTACATTCAATATAAATTTCCTAACATATTCCATATTTAATGTCCATTAAATGTCGTATTTGCACTCTTTTCTATTATCATATTCATTCTTTGGACCCTTAGATATAAATGACTTTAATAGGTACGAGTGCTGAGCTATTTGAATAACTATCCATGCCTCTATTGTTTTATTTGCTCGTGCATATTGTAGCTCGTGCCTCTTAGCTAGCTGTCATTCTTTGACCACTCAATCAGTCCACGTGTCTTGACACGTTTTCTTAAATATAATTTTTTCCATTAAAAATAGTCCCTCCACTTTCTATTTATTCATCAGTTGAATACTTAGGAAGTGGATTTCTTTTAAAGAGTATTTTTTTCACCATAAATTCTATGACAAAACTGACGTATCAATTGTCATTTCCATTTAATGCTTCGTATCATTTTTCCATTGGTTCTATGGTTTTGCAGCCCTTTTCAAGGCTTTTCCTACGGCTCCACTATTCTCGAAGTTCCATTTATCATTATTATGGTCCTTCCATCATCGTACTTTTTCCTTTTGCCGGTTTCCCATCAATATAAATATAACTTGTTTCCTTGTCTTTTGCCACATAAAACTTATTGAACACTTCAGTTCTTCATAACTCTATTCATTTCTTCCTCACTTCAATCTTGTTCGCCATGACTTCACCAAACCCTAACCTTAGGATAACTCCTATTTTAGATAACTTCCCCAATGCCCCCATTAGGCATAAAAGAGGTAGTAGACTCTGTAGCTTAGGACCCGCTCGTGCTGGTAGCACATTTATGCCTTTTCCTAGTTCTGGTCCCTCTTCTAGAACTAGAGGTTCCCTTTCTCGAAGGTATTCATATAGAAGAAAAGAACCCTCTGAGCCCTTACGTGAGCCTTTGGTAGAAAAGATAGTTCCAACAGAACTATCTTTTTACCATGTAGGGAATCTCTTAGAAATTAAGTTGCTACCTTAGATCGTGTCGATGCTTTCCCAAATGAAATTACAGAAATTTTAGCTCCCATAGTTCATAAAGACTGTCACTGGAGCAGTGATTTTCCCATTATCATTCCTAATCCAAATCAAAGGATTACTTCTTACATGATTGGATTCTCTTTTGTTTATACATACCTTTTCACTTTAGGGTTCAAACCATACATTGACCCGGTCAATCTAGATTTTTTCCATTTTTTCAATGTCTGCTTGGGTCAGATTTGTCCAATTGTAAGGAGGGCTATTGCCTGTTTGAGGCATCTTACCAATATGGCAAATGTTGGCTTTACTTTCCCTCACCTAGTTCACCTCTACTCCCCTAGGCTTTTCTGCAATGGTGTTTTTATCTTTGAGGCCAAGAGCAAGAGGGTTTTAGTGAGCCTTAAAGATGATAAGGACAGTAGCTGGTATGCTCGCTTTGTTGCTCCCCCAGTGCTGGCTTAGTGGGTGAAGATAACGTTCCCTTCCCTGAGAAGTGGAATTTTTCATGTAAGTGTTATATCTTTCTCGTGCCTTTTTTCCTTCAAGTTTATTAATTTCTCTAATATGGCTTCTATTCTTTTCTTAGCAATCCTGAGAGTTGTAGAGGATGTACGCAAACTTCCGTGATTGGGTAGATAAGTTGCTGAAGACCGCTCCAATGGAAGGTAGGTCCTGGAAAAACCTTTCCAAGCGTTAAGTTGTAAAGTAAAGACTCATGGTAAGAGTTTCTATTTTATCTTCACGTATATAAATATTTTCCTTTATTGTTCTAACTTTCATCCTTCTTTTTATCACGATTTGCTATTCGAGGAGTCACTGTTGAAGTAGTTACGACTTCTCGTGACTCTTTGGGTACTCAGACCTCTTTAGCCCAAGCAATAGTCTTAGGCTCTTCTTTTGCAAAAAGAAAAGCTTTTGAAGAAGGAGATGAAGGAGGATCCCTGGTGATGAGACCACGAGCTAAAATACGTATCGTCTCTGATGACGAAGCTGAAGTCTCACCTCGCCTTCCCGTTGATACCCCAATTATTATTCCTGATGAAGACATCACTCCTTATGGTACTCATGAGTCTATTAACCAACTTTTTATCAGTGGTTATGATATTGGAGATTTAGGACCGGTTTTAGATGAACTTCCCTTATCTTCCTTTTCAACTCCCGCACCTGTGATTCTTTCCTTACCTGCCCCAACTATTTCCATTCCTCCCTATACTGTTTCTGCTCCTTCCTCTGATCCTCCTTTGACAATTCCCCCACCTATCGTTCACCATACTGAGGTGGGCTCTTCTAGTAGAAGTGCTGCGATGAGGAGTGTAACTATTGAAATTCCTGTAGACGGTAGCCTTTTGAGGAAGTCAGGTCAAGAAGACGTTTGGATCGAGTCTTTAATAGGACCGATGGAGAAAGAAAAACTAGAGAGCCATAGCTACCTGACTCTGATGAATGACATAGTGCATTCCACTTTGAAGGTATTTTTCTTCTTTCTCTTCTTTACTTTGTAAAAATTTCTATCTTTAGGATTCTTATTTCATTTCCCTTTTTCTTAGACAATCTTATCAGCACAAAGCTAATGAACAGAATCTCCCTCTTGGAGAAGGTAGCACATGATTCAGAGAATGTTGCACGTGATTTGCAGTTAGAAGCAATCAATTGGAAAGAACAATTTGATAGTGCTCAAATTGACATGGAGGATTTACAAAAGAGCAGGGATACCTTAGAGCAGCAGGAACGAGCATTAACTTCTGAGCTAGCAGTTATCAAGGCTTCTTTGAACCAAGTAGAAAAAGAAAAAGAACTCCTTGAATCCTCCTTTTCCGAATATCTATCTAAGACTAGCGGGGAGAACATGGCGTTGAAGGCTCTGTTGAGTCAAAAAGAAGTTTATGCTGAAAAGCTTGTACAAAACTTAACTCAAGCACAAGAAGATCTTCGAATCTCTACTGATATAGTACGTTCTTTAGAAAGCTCTCATACTTCTCTTCAAGCTTCTTATAATTCTGCCTTGGCCGAAAATGAAGAGCTCAGGAATGAGGTTGCTGCCTGGGAAAGAGATTATGAGATCCTTGAAGAAAAATGTGATGTTGAGGTAAGTTGGGCTTTTTTGAATTCATGTCGTGATACCCTAATTGAAGTTGGTTAAGAAAACTTTGACCTGGAGTCTGAATTAGCTAAGGTTAATGAAACCACTAAACAAGCTCAACAACCACAATACTTTCCTTCTCTCGTGATTAAAGCTCCCGTGGTTGAATCTCATACGGGTATCACATCTTCTTCGAGCCCACTCGAACCTACTGGTGCAAGCCAAGTTGAATCTGCACCTGTTGCTGCTCTTGCCCAAGTTGAGCCTGTTGCTACAAATCAAGATCAACCTGCAACCGTTGATGCTCCTGTCCTGGTTGAGCTTGTTGTCGTTGATGCATCTTCTTTAGTTCCTGCATCTTCTTAGTGAAAATTTTTCATTGTCTTGAATTTCTTCTTTTTTACTTTGGAAAGTCATGTTTAAACCCTTGGCTTCATTTGAGGGTTGATTTTGGAATGCAAGTCCCCAAGTCTTTTATGGGGAAATTTGTATAAACAATCTCGTAGCTTTATGACCGAGTTTGTACTTAGTCTTAAGTATTTTTTATTAAGAAGTTCCTTATGTTAGTATTTTAAACTTTCTATTATGCTTATTCTTGCCTTTTTTCTTTTTAAGGACTTACAGAATAGTTTTGCATTTTTGTCCTATAAAAATGCTTCTGTTAATCTCATGGTTCATTACCATGAGTTTTATAAAAGAGGTCCCTTTATATTTCGACACTTAATGAAGAAAACGTCTCAACTTCATAATGGCGTTATCATACGATAAAAGAAATAGGAACACACGTGTTTCTTTGAAATAACTTTGATAAGTTTTGAATAATACTTTACATGTATTTAAGGTACATCTATTGTAACTATTTTTCTCGTAACAGATTTTGAGGAAAAAATAATAAACACGAGGTTTTTTCTTTATAACCCATTTCAGAACAATAAACACAAGGTTTTTCTTTATACCATGCTTTAGTACATAGCTTTTACCCTAACTATAGTAAGGTTCTTTTTAGTCGTGGCTCGTGACTTCATGTGACTTCTACTCTGTACTTGACGTTTTCAGGCTTGATTTTCCTTCAATCTTCTTTGCCTTCTTTACACATACTTGTGTATACTATGCAGTCCCCCAAGTGTTTGAGTGTTGAAGTATGAAGCCTCGAGCACTTGATTGTTTCTCTCATTTGGTCCTTTTCCTTAAAAGGAAGAACATATGGGACTCATAGGTGTGATTATAGATGAAGACTGCTTAACTCGTTTGAATTTCTATCAGAATAATTGTAATCCTAGGCAAGAAATTTTAGGTTATTCCGTGTGCCTTACAGGTCATGACTCATCATTTAGTACGGATTAGCTTTTTGCCTATCATCTAAAATCGTTAGTAAAATCTTAGCAATTGAAAATTTTAATTTAAAATAATGATACATGGCCGTGAATATTTCTTAGAAATAATATCTCTTCAATGAACAACATTCTAATGTGAAGGAAGTATCTTGCCATCCATTGTCTCCAATTCATATGCTCCCTTTCCTGCTATATTCCGAACTCTATAGGGTCCTTCCCATGTTGGACTTAATTTACCCGCGTTATCTTCCTTTGAAGATTGAAGAACCTTTTTAAGCACGAAGTCCCCAACTTTGAAGAATCTGAGGCGTGCTTTTCGATTGTAATATCGTTTTTTGACTTGTTTCTGTGCTGCCATTCTTATTAATGCAGCTTTTCTTCTCCCTTCGAGTAAGTCAAGATTGACCCGCATTTCCTCGTCATTACATTCTTGTGTTACCTGTGTGAACCATGTACATGGCTCTCCTATCTCAACTGGAATCAGAGCCTCAGCTTCATAAACTAATGAAAACGGTGTTTCTCCCGCACTTGTTTTTGCAGTTATACGATATGCCCATAAGACTCCAGGTAACACTTCATGCCAGCTACCTTTTGATTCCTCTAATCGCTTCTTTAGATTGCTGACAATAACTTTATTAGTCGATTCTGCTAGCCCATTACCCACTGGGTGATAAGGTGTTGACGTAATCCTTTTACTTTGCCAACTTTGAAAAAATTCAGTGATTTAAGCTCCTATAAATTGAGGGCCATTATGATATTCCTCCAAATAAAATCCTTGACTTCCTTTTCCCATGCCTGTTTAAATGTACCTGCTTCTACCCATTTAGTAAAGTAATCAGTAAGTATGAGAAACCATTTTACCTGTCCTTTTGCTTGTGGTAATGGACTAACAATATCCATTCTTATTTCATAAAAGACCATGGTGTAATTACTAGATGTAATAATTTTGTAAGTTTAAGCATATTGTTGCCGTACTTTTGGCATTTATCTCATTTAGCCATGAAACTTTCTGCTTCTTCTTCCATTTTAGGCTAATAATATCCTGCTCTAATAAGGGTTCTTACCAATGATCTTCCTCCTGCGAGATTCCCACAATGGCCCTCATGAATCTCTCTCATTACATGCTCCGTTTTAGAAGGTCTGAAACATCTTGCTAAAGGTCCTTCGAACATTTTAGGATATAAATTACCTTGCTTTAAGCAATAATGGGCAGCCTTTTTTCGAAGCGCATGAGCTTTCTTCTTATCATTAGGCATAGTGCCATACTGCAAAAAAGCAACAATTTCGTTCCTCCAATCCCAAGTTAACTTGTTAAAATTTACCTCATTCTTATCAGGGTCAAGAACTGAATGAAATAAATGTATAACTGAGGCCTTTGAATCGCTTGCCACATCAGTCGCTGATGCGAGGTCAGCTAAAGAATCTACTTCAACATTTTTATCCCTTGGTATTTGTGTAACTTTCCAAGTTTAAAATTGCTTTATCAATTCCCGTACCTTTTCTAGGTACTGCTGCATCCTTGTTTTCCTAGCTGTATAAGTCCCCATCATTTGATTAACCATGAGTTGTGAATCACTCTTGATTATGATTTGATTTATGCCAAGTTCCCGTGCCAACTCTAGACCTGCAATCACAGCCTCATACTCCGTTTTATTATTAGTCACGGAGTTATATTTAATAGCTTGCCGAATGGTTTCACCCATAGGTGATACCAAAATAATTCCTAAACCTGCGGTTTTTACGTTAGATGAACCATCAGCGAATAAAGTCCAAGTTCCTGGGTTAGCTCCATTGAACACCTGTAATTCTTTTTCTGCTTCTAATTGCATACCTTGACTAAAATCAGACACGAAATTAGCTAATACTTGTGATTTTATAGTAGTCCTCGGTTGATAGGTGATTTCGTATTCACTTAACTCTATAGCCCACTTAGCCAATCTACCTGATAACTCATGTTTATGCAATATATTTTGTAAAGGGTAAGCAATTACTACAATAATAGGATGACACTGAAAATAAGGTCTTAACTTCCTAGATGCCATGATTAATGCAAGTGCAAGTTTTTCTAACTAAGGATACCACTTCTCCGTATCTAACAAAGATTTACTGACATAATAGATAGGGAATTATTTACCTTGCTCCTTCCGGACCAATACAACACTTACCGCTACTTCTGAAACGACAAGGTAAATAAGTAGTCTTTCCCCTGCCTTTGTTTTTGCCAGTAAGGGTGGATTTGATAAGTACGGTTTCAAATTCCATTCAAAATGATCCTACTTTTTAAGGGCCGAGAAGAATTTAAAGCATTTCTCCGATGACTTATAAATGAATCTCCCCAAAGCTGCAATTCTCCCTGTTAACCTTTGAACTTCGTTCTTGTTTGGAAGTATATTGGGGATTTTCTCAATGGCCTTAATTTGTGCAGGATTTACTTCAATGCCACAGTTAGAAACAAGAAAACCCAAAAACTTACCTGATGCAACATCAAATGCAAATTTTTTGGGGTTTAACTTCATATTATATTTGCGCAAAATTAAAAATGTATCAGATAAATGAGATATGTGATCCTTTGAATATTGAGTTTTAAAAAGAATATCATCTGTATATAATTCCATGATTTTTCCTAAATATTCTTGAAACATTTTGGTAACTCACCTTTGATACATTGCACCTGCATTCTTTAGACCAAAGGGCATTACCATATAACAATAAGCCCCCCGCCTACTATGAATGAGGTCTTTTCCTCATCTCTTGTAATGTGATTGTAACCTGAATATGCTTCTAAAAATCTTAATAGCTCATGACCCGCAGTCACATCAATCAGTTGATCTATGTGTGGCAGTAGAAAATGTTAGAAAATACGCTTAACGCTAGAGGGAGGGGGGTGAATAGCGTTATAATAAAATTTAGCATAAACTTGCGGAAGTTAAAATTTGCAGGAAATAGATAAGTGCGTTAAATAAACAAAAAGGAAAGAACGCACCGATATATTCTGGTTCACCACAACACGTGGCTAGTCCAGTCCCCGAGAGACTCTCTCGAGATTTTCCACTAACTTGTTAAGCTTACGGGTGCTCAACAAACCTTTACAACTTAAGGACACAAGCCTTAACACCTTTGCTCGGAGATACAACACTCCAAGACTTCAACCAAGGAAACACAAATTCCTTACAACAAGAGAATCACAATTCTCTTACAAGTGTATAAAACACTAAACACTCAAACACAATACTCCTTAATGAGCAGATATGAGTAAAAGAAGTAAGCTCTAGATCACAACAACTTTGGACAAGAATATGGCTCTCAAAAGCTTTATGAAATTGAATATAAAATGATAAACAAAAGTATGCAAGCTTATAGCAATGTAATGATCAGTTGTAGTATGTTGTTGTATTTAAAACACTGAAATGAAGCTGTATTTATAGTTGAAAAACTTGGCATTACCGTTGCCTAATTGCCAATTAAGAGTTGCTGATTTTACTCACTGACAATCGATTGTCAAACCCCAACAATCGATTGTCTGCCAGTCAGATCAAAATTCAATCCCAGATTTTACGCTTGATAATCGATTACTTACAATCCATAATCGATTACTGGCAACGTTCAAAAAATCCTTTCCAGATTTTACCACAAACAATCGATTGTCCAGAATCAACAATCGATTACTCAGCAACGTTCAAAAAATCTTTTCCGGATTTTAATCAAAACAATCGATTATACAAAATCAATAATCGATTAACCAATAACGTTCAAAAAATCTTTTCCGGATTTTAATCAAAACAATCGATTATACAGAATCAATAATCGATTACCTGACGGTATTTGAAAACTTTACGACAACGGTCAGCTTCACAATCGATTGCACAAAGTCAACAATCGATTACTTATCAGTTTTTTGAAAAACATTTTAGACACTGTCTCTTTGACAATCGATTGTCCAATATAACAATCGATTATTTAATAAATTTGAAAATCACTGGAAGACACTGTCTCAACATAATCGATTACCATTAGTTCATAATCGATTATTCTGAGTTTTGAAAAACTTTGATGGACACTGCCTCAGTCACAATCGATTGTCATTAGTTCACAATCGATTGTCATGCAGGTTTGGAAAACCTGATGCTCACTGTCTTACTCACAATCGATTGTCATTAGTTCACAATCGATTGTCATGCAGTCTTGGCTTAAAACAATCGATTATCATAAGTACATAATCGATTATCTTAGTCCAGATTTTTAAGGCATGTCTAAAAATTATTTTGACTACTGTAAATATGCATGATTTAAAATCATTTGACATTAAATTAAATATGCATGATTTTGGAAAATAGTTTTATGAGAGAAGCCATGTTACGAGTCAAGTTGTAGGATCAAGATCACAATTAAGAATGACTCAATTAAACTATAAAACTTTGTCTTGAGCTTGAATCTCGTTGTATATCAATTGTGCGCTTGTTTCTTGAACTTCGTCATATATCAATTTTCGCTTCGTTTGTCATTCATCAAAACCTATACAAAAGAACACACGTTTTAGTATATTGCATTGAGAACGTGTTTCCAACAAAAAAGACCCCCTTTTTGATAATGGCAAACATTAAGCGGGATATGCAAGACAAGCAATTTATATTGACGATTCAAGACAAGTATATACATGCAACAAGTATGTAATTTGTTCCCCCTCAATTTGAGAATTCCCCCTCAATTTAATCTTATAATTTGAGAGTGCATCATACCCGTTATCTTCCCCCTTTTGCCATTAGCAAAAATAACATAATAATAAGATGCCAAAGATGAAATAAACCTTGTTTATTTATTGGAAAGAAGGTGTGATTATTTAAAGAGAGTATAATAGCTCAAATGATAGCATTACAGTCGATTATTGATACGAGATAATCGATTATTTAGATGAAGGAAACATATTTTTCTGAAGAAGACTCGATTCTTGCGCGTCATGCTTTATAATTCCCCCTACTTTTAGGGCGATACCTGCAAAAAAGAATTAGACGTCTCCGACGCTCAAGTTAGAAATCATGTAACAAAAAAAATGCAATGCATGACTTAGATCAACGTGGAGTCAAGGATCCCGAGTTCACTGCGAATTCGGAAGAAGGACTCTTTCTCTAAAGGCTTTGTAAAGATGTCTGCCAATTGGTTTTTGGTTTCAACAAATTCAATTTCGAATCGCCTTTGATAACGTGATCTCTAATAAAATGATGTCTAATTTCAATGTGTTTCGTTCGCGAATGAAGAACGGGGTTCTTCGTCAAGCATATGGCACTAGTATTATCACATCTAAGAGGGATATGATCCAGACTTAGGCCATAGTCCAAGAGTTGTTGTTTCATCCATAGGATTTGAGCGCAACAACTCCCCGCGGCTACATATTCAGCCTCAGTTGTGGACAACGCAACACTTACTTGTTTCTTGCTAAACTAAGAAACGAGAGAGCTACCGAGCAAATGGCAAGTGCCACTAGTGCTCTTGCGGTCCAATTTGCATCCAGCAAAATCGGAATCGGAGTAGCCAACAAGTTGGCATGAAGAGCCTTTGGGGTACCATAGACCCACATTTGTAGTACCAACAAGATACCTTAAAATCCGTTTTACCGCAGTAAGGTGAGACTCCTTCGGACACGATTGATAACGAGCGCATAAGCACACGCTTAACATGATGTCCGGACGACTAGCAGTAAGATAAAGAAGAGAGCCAATCATACCTCGATACTTTTTGGTGTCGACTTCCTTACCTTTCTCATCTTTGTCTAGATGATCGGATGTGCTCATGGGAGTTGCCATTTCTTTTGCATTGTTCATCTCAAATCGTTTCAGCAATTCTTTGCAATATTTGGCTTGACAAATGAATGTACCTTCTTTCATTTGCTTTACTTGTAATCCCAAAAAGAATGTTAACTCACCCATCATAGACATCTCAAATTCGCTTGTCATTAAATCGGAAAATTCCTTGCATAAAACATTGTTAGTAGCACCAAATATAATATCATCTACATATATTTGAACTAACAAAATATCATTGTTTTTATGCTTAACAAAGAGAGTTGTGTCAACTTTCCCCCTAATGAAATCATTTTCCAAAAGAAACTTACTCAATCTTTCATACCAAGCTCGGGGAGCTTGTTTTAAACCATAAAGAGCCTTTTTGAGTTTGAAAACATGATTGGGAGATTTAAAATCTTCAAAACCGGGGGGTTGTTCAACATAAACTTCTTCTTGAATAAAACCGTTTAGAAAAGCACTTTTCACATCCATTTGATATAAATTGAAATTCATAGAAGAGGCAAATGCAAGCAATAAGCGAATAGCTTCTAATCTAGCTGCGGGAGCATATGTTTCCACATAGTTAATACCTTCTTCTTGATTATAGCCTTTTGCTACAAGCCTAGCTTTGTTTCTAGTGATTATACCATTTTCATCTAGTTTATTGCGAAAAACCCATTTCGTATCAATTATGGTATGACCTTCGGGTCTTGGCACCAAATCCCAAACGTCATTGCGTTCGAATTGGTTAAGCTCCTCTTGCATTGCCAAGGTCCAAAATTCATCCCCAATTGCTTCTGAGATGGTTTTGGGTTCAATTTGAGAAACAAAAGCAGTATGTTCTAAGGTATTTTTGAGAGAGTTTCGGGTACTTACCTTGTCTCCAACATTGCCAATTACCTGTTCGAGAGGGTGTATTGTCCTCCACTCGTTAGGCATATTCATTTCTTTTTCCAATTGTGGCGCTTCTTCCGTTGGTTGTTCCTCAGTTTCATCTTTATTTTCCTTGGGTGGTTCCTCTTGTATTTTGTCTTTCAAGCTATCTAAGATACCTGCAAGATCAAAACCGGAATCCTTTCTCGCCAAGCGAGCATTATTTTTGGAAAATACAACATGAGGGGATTCCTCCACAATTTGGGTTCTTTTATTAAAGACCCTATATGCTTTACTACGTGAGGAATATCCAATGAAAATACCTTCATCCGATTTAGCATCAAATTTACTCAATTGGTCTTTGCCATTGTTATGAACAAAACATTTGCAACCAAAAAGTCTAAAATGGGAAATATTTGGTTTTCTACCCTTATAAAGTTCATAGGGGTTTTTCATGAGTATCGGCCGAATTACTACTCTATTTAGAACATAGCAAGCGGTACTCACGGCGTCCGCCCAAAAATGTTTGGGTATCTTAGCTTCGTCGAGCATGGTTCTAGCCATCTCTTCGAGACACCTATTTTTCCTTTCCACCACCCCATTTTTTTGTGGTGTACGTGGAGCGGAAAAGGTATGCTCGATTCCGAGTTCGTCACAAAAGTCCGCAAAGAGATTGTGATCAAACTCTCCTCCATGATCACTTCTAATTGAAGTGACGGTTGTTTCTTTCTCATTTTGAACACGCTTAAGAAAATATTTAAAATTTTGAAAAGCATCACTTTTATTGGCAAGAAATAAAGTCCAAGTAAATCTCGAGTAATCATCAACAATCACAAAAGCATATCTATTTCTTCCTAGACTTTCAATGCGAGAGGGACCAAATAAATCCATATGAAGCAATTGCAATGGTCTAGAAGTTGAAACAATGTTTTTAGGTTTGAAAGATGCTTTTGTTTGCTTCCCCTTTTGATACGAGTCACAAATAGAGTCATTTTCAAATTTTAAATTGGGAAGACCAACAACTAAGTTTTGAGAAATCAATTTGTTCAAAAGATGCATATTGATATGTGCTACTCTACGATGCCATAGCCAAGTATCATCCTCTTTACTCATTAGACAATCAACATAATCGGGTAGGAATTAGCAAGATCAACCATATAAATATTATCCACTCTAAAACCACGGAGGATAATTTTGAAATCACTACGTCTGAACACTAAGCATTCATCCGAATCAAATAAAGCAAGATTTCCTTTGTCACACAATTGGCTCATGCTCAAGTGATTATGCTTTAATCCTTTAACAAGTAATATATACTTAATAGAGGAATTTTCATCCTTACCGACCGATCCGATGCCGATGATCTTTCCTTTATTGTTATCACCGAAGATAACACTTCCTCCTTCTTTGTGCTCTAATTGAAGGAATTTGGATTCATCTCCCGTCATATGCTTGGAGCATCCACTATCAAGGTACCATAGTACACTTGATCCCTTCAAGCACACCTACAAAACAAATTAATGTTCTTTAGGTACCCATGCCATCTTGGGTCCTTGGGGGTTAGGCATATTATAATGATGCGATTGAGTAATATGTCTATGACGTGTAAAGCATGCAGGAGCAATATGACCAATACGTCTACAATAATGACAAGTCACATTTGGGTTATGCATCCTTCTAGGTTCATAGTAACTAGACGGATGAAAATTTCTTACACTATGACTATTTCGCATTTCATGAGAATTATTTCTCCTACTATGAGCTCTAGGATGGGCAGCATTTCTAGAGTGATTGTTTCTCGGTTGAAGGCTATTTCTAGGTCTTCTCAAAGGTTCAACATTTGGCCTAAAATATGCATCATTTCTAGGGTAACTATTTCTAGGTGGTAAGTCATTTCTAGGTCTCCTAAAATGTTCAACATTTTGTCTAGCATGCATATTGGTTCTAGGATTGCTATTTCTAGGATAAGCATTTGTTTTATTAGTCCTAGGTTGAGCCTTAGGTGGTTGGGGTTTGGCTTCAACCTTTTCTTTAACCTCATTCTTAAATCCTATGCCATGCTTGGTTGATTTCAAATTTACAAGGACCTCATTCAAATTCTTGTGGGAAGAATTAAACTTATTTAAGGTACCTTTGAGTCTATCTACCTCATTTTTGAGATGCAAGCAAGAGGAACAATTTTTTGTAGAACTTTCGGGCTTATCGGCGCTTCTTTTTCCAAAAAACTTGTTTTCCTCTTTCAGCTTTTCATTTTCTAAAACCAGTTTTTCTAAATCCTTTTCTTTCAAAGAAAGCTGTTTTTGAAAATCCTTTTCTTAATGAAGCATTTTCTTTTAATAAACTCAGCATATAATTCATCAAAAGCAGTTCGCATTTCTTCAAGAGTAAAGAAGTTTTTAGACGACATTTGACATACCTCATCTTTGTTGTCTTCTTGTGCCATAAGGTAAAGATTTGCTGCTTCGTCTTCTTCTCCTTCGCTTGACTCATCTCCGGAGTCGCCTCCCCAAGAAATGTATGCACGTTGTTTTTGAAAAGGTTTCTTCTCCTTTTTGATGTTTGGGCAATTTGATTTGATGTGCCCGGTTTCACCACATTCATAGCACTTGATTTGTTCGCCTTGCTTTTTGCCCTTGCGTTCATGCTCCTTGCGCATGAAATTTTGAAATCTTTTGATAACGAGTCCAAACTCGTTGTCTCCTTCCTCATCAATTTGTGGTTGTCTTGTGCTCGCCTTTAGAGCTATTCTTTGCCTCCTTTGATCATCAACAAAAGGGTTAAGAATAGTAGATTCATAGGTCTTAAGGTTACCTCTTAGTGCGTCGATGGTGACGTTTGAAACGCCAATGGATTCTTGAATTGCATCGGCCTTTGATCTCCATGCCGGTGTGAGTCTTCTAAGAATTTTTCTAACGAGCTCTCTATCCGTGAATGTTTTCTTAAGAGCATGTAGGTCATTTACGATTATTGAAAATCGCTAAAACATTTCGTCCACCTTTTCACCTTCCTTCATGTGAAATAATTCATAAGAATGGGTTAGGAAATCAATTTTTTCTTCCCTTACCTGGTCCATACCTTCGTACGTAACTTCTAGCTTGTCCCACATCTCCTTTGCCGTTGTGCAACACGATATTTTCCTGTAATCGTCAGCATTAACAGCACAATATAATAAATTAATTGGTACCGTTTAATAGAGGTGGTCGTGTGGAGCACTGTCCTTCATCAATTCCTGCAAAAGAGTCACGAGTAGAAGCCATGGATGGTTCTCTCAAACTGTTAAGTCTTCAGAGAGTATGGCTCTGATACCAATTGTTAGAAAATACGCTTAACGCTAGGGGGGGGGGGGTGAATAGCGTTATAATAAAATTTAGTGTAAACTTGCGGAAATTAAAATTTGCAGGAAATAGATAAGTGCGTTAAATAAACAAAAAGGAAAGAACGCACCGATATATTCTGGTTCACCACAACACGTGGCTAGTCTAGTCCCCGAGAGACTCTCTCGAGATTTTCCACTAACTTGTTAAGCTTACGGGTGCTCAACAAACCTTTACAACTTAAGGACACAAGCCTTAACACCTTTGCTCGGAGATACAACACTCCAAGACTTCAACCAAGGAAACACAAGTTCCTTACAACAAGAGAATCACAATTCTCTTACAAGTGTATAAAACACTAAACACTCAAACATAATACTCCTTAATGAGCAGATATGAGTAAAAGAAGTAAGCTCTAGATCACAACAACTTTGGACAAGAATATGGCTCTCAAAAGCTTTATGAAATTGAATATAAAATGATAAACAAAAGTATGCAAGCTTATAGCAATGTAATGATCAGTTGTAGTATGTTGTTGTATTTAAAACACTGAAATGAAGCTGTATTTATAGTTGAAAAACTTGGCATTACCGTTGCCTAATTGCCAATTAAGAGTTGCTGATTTTACTCACTGACAATCGATTGTCAAACCCCAACAATCGATTGTCTGCCAGTCAGATCAAAATTCAATCCCAGATTTTACGCTTGATAATCGATTACTTACAATCCATAATCGATTACTGGCAACGTTCAAAAAATCCTTTCCAGATTTTACCACAAACAATCGATTGTCCAGAATCAACAATCGATTACTCAGCAACGTTCAAAAAATCTTTTCCGGATTTTAATCAAAACAATCGATTATACAAAATCAATAATCGATTAACCAATAACGTTCAAAAAATCTTTTCCGGATTTTAATCAAAACAATCGATTATACAGAATCAATAATCGATTACCTGACGGTATTTGAAAACTTTACGACAACGGTCAGCTTCACAATCGATTGCACAAAGTCAACAATCGATTACTTATCAGTTTTTTGAAAAACATTTTAGACACTGTCTCTTTGACAATCGATTGTCCAATGTAACAATCGATTATTTAATAAATTTGAAAATCACTGGAAGACACTGTCTCAACATAATCGATTACCATTAGTTCATAATCGATTATTCTGAGTTTTGAAAAACTTTGATGGACACTGCCTCAGTCACAATCGATTGTCATTAGTTCACAATCGATTGTCATGCAGGTTTGAAAAACCTGATGCTCACTGCCTTACTCACAATCGATTGTCATTAGTTCACAATCGATTGTCATGCAGTCTTGGCTTAAAACAATCGATTATCATAAGTACATAATCGATTATCTTAGTCCAGATTTTTTACGAGTCAAGTTGTAGGATCAAGATCACAATTAAGAATGACTCAATTAAACTATAAAACTTTGTCTTGAGCTTGAATCTCGTTGTATATCAATTGTGCGCTTGTTTCTTGAACTTCGTCATATATCAATTTTCGCTTCGTTTGTCATTCATCAAAACCTATACAAAAGAACACACGTTTTAGTATATTGCATTGAGAACGTGTTTCCAACAGAAAAGAGTCTTTAGGGCAAGCTTTATTAAGATCAGTATAATCTACACAAACTCGCCACTTACCGCTCTTCTTTGGAACCACAATAGTATTAGCTAACCAATTAGGATACTTTACCTCACGAATAGATCCAATTTTTAGCAATTTTTGGACTTCATCTTGAATTACTTGATTCTTGAAAGTTCCTTGCTTTTTTATTTTTATTTTGTTTGACTGGAGGGTATTAGGGATCCTCATTTGATTTATGAGTCAGTACTTTCCTTGATGAAGATTAGCTCCTACGTAAGCTTTCCTATCAGGCCATGGAGAAAATAACACAACAGTCTCTAATTCTTCTATTGTGGTTTTGATATTTTCATTTTCTTCTGGATCTTGAATGGTATCAGGTCTTGAATCTATATCTGTTTGCCCTTGCTCAGTTGAGGATTGTGTTGTGGTAACTTCAATTGCCTTATGTGGTTTCTATTTACCTTCATGCTTGTATCTGTAATGGAGTTGATCGCCCTGAATGCAAGTTGATCTCCATGAATTTGACAGATTCCCCATGGCGATAGAAATTTAATAACTTGATGCAATGTTGAAGGTACTGCATCCATTTCGTGGATCCATGGCCTCCCAAGAATTATGTTGTAAGCCATCTCCATATCTACTACCTGGAAATTTGTATCTTTGATGACACCTTCAGCGAATATGGTAAGTGTTACCTACCATTTCGTGACTACACTGTAAATATTGAATCCAGATAGAGTGTGGTCCTTTGGTATTATTTTTTCGTCGACTTGCATTTCACGGAATACTCTTAGATAAATAATATTTACGGAGCTACCCGGATCAATCAAAACGTGTTTCACATTAGTATCATATACAATTAAAGATATTACCAGTGCGTTGTTAATAGGTATTAGTACGCCATCTGCATCAACATTGTTGAATGTAATGTTGTCTTCTTCTAATGTGTGACACATGCGTTTCCCTTGAGTAATTGTTATTTTTGAAATCTTGTTAGCGGCCGTGTATGATATACCATCGACATCTTCACCTCCTCTTATAATGTTGACAGTCCTTTTGGGGGATGATGGTTTTGGAGGCTCCTGCCTATTTTTCATGTAAGCTTGCTTTCCTTTCTCACTGAACAACTTCGTGAGGTATCCTTGCTTCAATAGATGATCAACTTCACTTTGTAAAAATCTGCAGTCGGCTGTTTTATGTCCGTGGTCATTATGACACTCGCACCAATGATTAGGGTTGCGCCTGTTCGGATTCGATCTTATTTCCTTTGGCCATCGAACCTTATCTCCCATGCTTCTCAAAACAGCCACGAGTTCGAAGGTGCTGACATTGAAGTTATAGTCACCGAATCTTGCTTTTAAATTTGTATCATCATCTCATGGCTCATGAGTGTTTCAATCGTTCCTGAATCTCGACCCTAACTCTTTCTTTCTTGATATGTGATTGTACCTCTGATTGTGTGAGTCTGTTCCCGCAGGTCCCATGTAAGGATGGTATCTATTTTTACTGGATCTTGTTTTTGTCTCCGCACGTCTTGAACTTACCTTTTCTTCTTTTTTTGAAATCGTGGAACAGTATCTTCCTCAATCTTCAGCTTCGTGCTATACCTATTATAAATATTATTCCATGTTGTAGCTGGAAATCTCGAAGGTTTTCTTTGAGTCTCCTCGTGGCTTCTGAGCTTTTTTCATTTAAATTGCTTGTGAAAGCTATAGCTGCCCAGTTGTCAGGTATGCGTAGCAATATCATTATTTCATGCTGAAATCTGTCCACAAATTTTCTAAGTAACTCTGAATCTCCTTGCTTAATTTTAAAAATATCTTCCATTCTTTTTTCCACCTTTTGAGCTCCCGAGTGTGCTTTGATGAAAGAATCTTCAAGCTCAGCAAAATAATGTATTGAATTTTCAGGTAGAAGAGAGTACCATGTGAGCGCTGCTTTAGTGAGTGCTTCGCCAAATTTCTTATCTAATACAGATTCAATCTCCTGCTTAGTCAGGTCATTGCCTTTTACACCCGTCGTGAATGCAGTCGCGTGGTCTCGTGGGTCTAATGTTCCATCATATTTTGGAATGTCAGGCGTTTTGAACTTTTCTGGAATTGGAAGAGGAGCAGCACTTGGCTTCCATGGTTATTGTGAATATCGATCCATATCTACTCCTTTAATTATAGGTGGCATCTCAGGTATCTGCTTTATGCACTCACTTTGCTCCTTGAATTGTCTCTGCAAGGTTAGTACTAAGTTTTGTGAATCAGAATTAACGACATTAACTGGCTCTCTATCTTGTGATTCACTAGGAATCCCTGCGCTGTTTGAGTTGACAATTCTAGAACGAGATTTCTCCAAAGTATTATTATTTGGAGTCGGTACAGGGGTTGCAACAGATAACTGGTTAACAAGCGCTTCAACAACTTTATTGATCTGAGCATCAATTAATTTCTGTAAAGCTTCATCAACGGTTTTAGCATTCTCAAATTGAGCATGCTCATTCATTTGAGACCCATCAGGGGTTCCTTCACGAGATTGTCAGGGAGAGCCTTGTGGAGTAGGAATCGAAGTGTTAATATCTTGTGGATCTCCCTGATTTTATTGGTTTTCTAGGTTTCCTCGAGTGTTGACATTGTTGTTCGACATAATAGACCAACAAAAAAATAGATTATCAGATTCCCGATAATGAAATAAATTTGTTTAAACAAAAAATGGAATTTTAGTCAAAGGTAAAATTTAGAAGAACACTGGTTACTGATAGTCAAAAGAATGATTAAAAGGAAATAGCAAAAGAGTATTTGGAGAGAAAAACAAGTAAACCAAGACATATTCCAATGATTTCGTGTTCTCAACTGATCAGATATCTCCCTTTTATAGGTGCCCTAAAGATATACATTTTGCCCGGATCATAATGAAGCTATTATGAGTAACTAAAGATATTGAATGCTACAGTACATAATCATTACATTCAATACAAATTTTCTAACGTATTCTATATTTAATGTCCATTAAATGTCGTATCTGCACTCTTTTCTATTATCAAATTCATTCCTTTGGACCTTTAGATATAAATGACTTCAAAAGTACGGGTGCTGAGCTATTTGAATAACTATTCGTGCCTCTTTTTCTGTCATTTGCTCGTACCTGTTGTAGTCCGTGCCTCTTAACTAGCTATCATTCTTTGACCACTCAATTAATCTACGTATCTTAACATATTTCCTTAAATACAATTTTTCCAATACACGTCATATTGCCATTATAAGTTTTCCGCATCTCTATGCAACTTCTTGCCTTCATTCATATATTGCTTGCTTCTTTTTCTATTACTAGTTTCTCGGCAAATATGTAATGTCAAAACGATCCGTCGTTCATGTAATCAAATATTAAACAGTAAATATTCTACCAAAGAGTAAACTTTTTAATCTTTTATGTCTACTCAGTTATTGTTTGACTCTATTATTATATGAGACACATAACACTCTATAAACTTAATTAGTACTTCTTATTCGCCACAAGTTTGAGGGTTGTAAATAGTTTGGGGAGTATATAGTCGACCCCCACATTCGCATAAAAGAGTATAAGGCACAATATAACATTAATGTGTAATAATCTATAAGGTAACATGCATATAATAAGAACATCTACATGGGAATGTTTATCATATTTTAGTAAGTGTCACTACAGATCCCAATAACTCAAAAGATTTATATATTATTCATCACAAGAGACATATGTCTTCAACCTTAAATAAAAGCCACAATAATATCTAAATAGAAGTTTTACAATTTTATTCCAAATGATCTCAAAATGACATAATTACTTAAGAGTATAGTTTTAATTCTTCAAAATAATATAATTTATATCATTAATTCCATTACCTAAAATTACAGTCTCTATGATTTCATATAGGTTATCTATGCACTCCAACTAATTTGCATTAATATAGCAAGGGGATAACAACTATAACCTTTAGACATGTTGTTCCCAATTATTATAATAAGAACACAAAATGCAATCTATATTATGAGATCCTCCCAAATAAAAACTATGAAAACACGTTTAGAAATAAAAAATCACCAAAATCGCTTGTTATTCATTGCTTTGTACCTTGTGTCTTTCGCCATTCACGGCAAAAGTTGTTGCCTCATGTTGAAGTGCAATGGTGGTATCTTCATAAATTAAATAAGCCAAAGGCCAAAGGTTGTGCCTTTCTATTTGTATGAAACAGTTCTATTGGTCGTAACTTCTACAATGGTATTCACGAGAAATGTATTTGTGCGTGAGAACTTCTTTAAGACATTGCCATACTGAAATTCACGTTTTTTTCGTGCTTTTTCTTTCTCCTCATCATCATAGCCCCTACTGTTGTATAATGAATAACTATAGTCCTTCTTCATGGTAGCGCAGCCAGGATTTTCATTAAACGATGTTAAAATTTAAAGAATATATACATGTGATTTTACCTATAATTCAAAAAAATTCAATACATATAATATATACATCAGAATAAATTTTACCTATTTAAATATTGTAATTTTCGGATAAAGAGATGTAAATTGATACCCCTTGGAACTATGTGACCCCACCACTGGTTTCTCATATCCTGCAATGACATTTGTTGCTCTAGTGACGGGTGAGTGAGACTAACTAATTTTGTCAAAATTTGTTTTTGCAAATAAATCACATCTTAGAAAGTAAAGAGTAAAGCACAAATCTGTGAATTTTGAGTATATAAAAAGAACGTACAAGATGAAACTAAGACGTATTAGACAATCGTATAACTTGGTATTGGGTGTAACCTAGGACTTCTTTAAACTCTATTCCTAGCCGTCATATATTATGTAGTGCTTGTATATAACGTCCTACTAGCCTTATATTGTGGAAGAATAACTTCTAGGAGATATAAGACAACATATATATGTAGTTGTGATTGACATAATCACCGGTAGATAGAGATACAATAGCTAAATATTAGCTAGACAGAACTCTTGTCAAGATGTATATACATCATGCAACTCTGCGTGTGAAGGCAAGCAGAAGTATTCTGAACTTCTAAATCATCCTTATTCTAAATTTCTTCATGGTATCAGAAGATTAGACTTCATTGAAAACTACACTATCCTGAAGGTTCCTTCTTTCATCTTAAAACAACTATGACAGCATCCTCTAGCACTACCCTAGCCCTCTCACCCTCTTTACTTCACCAACTCATTGCAATTTATCCCATTAAGCTAAAATCATCAAATTACCTTATTTGGAGGACACAAATCCTTCAACTTATGCAAACATTGAAAGTTGACAAGGTCATCAAAGGAGAACCTCCAGCAGAGAGTATAGAAGATAAGAAAGGTGAAATCAACCCAAACCTAAAGTTCACCGAATGGGAAGAACACAACGATCTAGTTAGGAATTGACTTTCTGGAACAATGACTAAAGAATCAATGTTTCTCATCATAGGGTGTTCATCTGCAAAAAACATATGTGGTCTTGTCTTGAGGATACCTACTTATAAGCAAACAAAGACAATGAGTTTCAGTTGAAGCAACAACTTCAAACTGTAAAACTAGGTTCCAAATACATTGATGAATATATAAAGGAGTTTAAAGGAATCTGTGATAGCCTGATGGCTATCCAAAAACCACTAGACGAAGATAGCAAAGTAATTAATTTTGCTAGAGGTCTTGGAAGAAAATACAAGACCCTTCGTACTATGATGTTGTGTAAAGCACCATACCCTACTTTTAATCAATTTGTGACGTCCCTTAGAGGGTTTGAAATGAGGGAAGATGGAGAAGAACATGTGATACAAACAAACCTTAATTCAGCTGTAGCCTTTACTGCACAGAAAACTCAAGGAAGAAGTCGTGCTAATTCCTTTAGAGGATGGGAAAATGAAAGAAACAGAGGAGGATTTAATCAAAGACAATTTTATACACAATCAACTAGATCAAATCAGCCAAAGGAGAACCCAAAAAATAATCCATGTTAGATTTGTGGTAGAAACAATCATACGCTTCTATAGATGGGATTATTCATATCAGGCACAACAAGAAGTACCACAGGCTCTAGCAATTATGTCTCTCATTGATCAACATGATAATCATCTCTATATAGACTCAGGTGCTACCAATCACATGGTGCAATCTTCAGGTACTCTTGTGAATTCATCTCCATTTAAAGGAACTGATCTTGTTATGGTAGGTAATGGTGATAAAATGCCGATTACACATATAGGAGACAAGATTTTTGGGAAGAACCTACATTTAAAAGATGTTTTTGTTGTGTCTAATCTCAAGAGGAATCTCATTTATGTCAGTAAATTTGTTAAGGATAATGCGTGCTCTCTCGAGTTTATTGATGATGGTTTTTTTTGTTAAGGACAAGAGAACATGGACAATTCTAGCAATGAAAAATAAGAGGCATGATTGATATACTTTGGAAGATGGCTTGCACGAGGCATTGGCAATTATAAATGTAGACAAGAACTCAGACACATGCATCAAAGATTAAGACATCCGCACTCAAGAACTCTAAGTTATGCATGGTAATAAGTTGATTGATGTTAGTAGTTGGAATAAAGTGGCTCAGTTTGTACTAGTTGGGAAAAAGTTATAAGTTACCTTTTCAAGAGTCAAATAAAAGAGAAGTTGAGCCATTATGAAAAATATATAGTGATTCATGGGGTCCTGCACCAATCCCTTCATCTCAAGAAATAAAGTACTATATTATTTTTGTTGACGATTGTACAAGATTCACGTGGATTAATCCCTTAAAGAAGAAATCTGATTTTCTTTCTAATTTTATGAAATTTCACAAATTAGTAAAAAATCAGTTTTCCAAGAAACTCAAAGTGTTTCAATGTGATGGAGTATTTAATAACTTGGAGTTCACAAGTTATCTGACTCAAAATGGCATTAGAAGACAAATGTCTTGTCCCTATACACCTGAACAAAATGGGATAGCAGAAAGAAAGCATAGGCATATTATTGAAACGGGTCTCATATTGATTTTCAACGCGAAAATACCAATGTTTCTTTGGGTTGAAGCCTTTATGACTGCAGTTTTTCTAATCAATAGAATGTCTACCTCTACTTTAAGTATGCAATCTCCCTTTTCTAAGCTATATGGAGAATAGCCTAATTATAACACTCTGAAAGTGTTTGATTGCAGATGTTTTCCTTACCTCAAAGGGAAAAATAAAGATAAGTTTCAACCAAAAATATTTCCATGTGTGCTTATTAGTTATAGTCTACTTCACAAGGGTTATAGTTGTTGTTATCCCCAATCTAAAAGGTTTTTGTATCAATACATGTTATTTTTGATGGAATTACATTTACCCTATTGCTGTCCTAGTGTTGATTTGCCTGCAGAATCACAAAATCCTCACTTCAGTACTTTCAAGGAATATTTAGAGCAACAAAATGGTAGCAAAAATCTTGAGGTACTATCTGATGAGCCTCCCATGCAGACACTAAATGTGAATCTTGAGATTAGTTCTCAGCAAAATAATGTTCATCCATCATATTTCCAACAACCATCCTTGACCAATGATGTAAGCCCAAGTCCACAACAAACACATAACTCTACTGCCTCACACTCCAATGTTGAGATAAATGATTCCTTATTGCCTACAGACCTACCTAATTCTATTGTGAATACTTTACAACCATCTCCAAGCACACCAACTTCACTAGATGAAAATTCCATACAACTTGCCTCTACTCACATAGCCCAGAACCCTTATTCTCGCCAATATCACATATTTGCTCGTTCATCCAAACTAGATAATACTAATCCAATGCTCACCCACACCAAAATTCACTCCCAGAATAATTCTTTCTCCAAATCCTCCATGGCATCTCTCCAACTGGACCTTAAAGAACCTAAGAACATCAAGGAGGCGCTGCTCAAACCTCACTGGAAGGCTGCAATGGCTGATGAGATGCAAGCTTTAAGAACAAATAATACTTGGCAATTGGTTCCTCGCCTACCACATATGAATGTTGTTGGATCTAAATAGGTTTTCAAGATGAAACTGAAAGCAGAGGGACAAGTGGAACGCTTCAAGGCTAGGTTAATAGCTAAAGGCTATAACAAAATTGACGGAGTCAACTTCGAATACACATTTGGTTCGGTAGTGAAGGCTGCAACAATACGTATAGTTTTATCCATGACAACTACTCTAAATTGGAAGATCAAACAACTTGATGTTAAAAATGCTTTCTTACATGGTGATCTCAAGGAAACATTGTTCATGGAACAACCAACAGGCGTCAAAGATCTTGTATTTCCTCATCATGTTTGTTTACTCAAGAAAGCTTTTTATGGGCAAGCTCCTAAGGCATGGTTTTTCAAGTTTAGTTCTTACCTCTTGCATATCGACTTCTTGAGCAGCAAAGCCGATTCCTCACTCTTTGTGTTCCATTCTTCCCACAGTAGCATCTTGCTTCTCTTGTACGTGGATGACATTATTATAACTGGCATCACTTCATCTATCATCACTGGTATCATTTGCAAGCTCCAGTCTAGGTTTGCAATGAAGGACTTGGGAGTTGGATGACATTCACTATTTCCTAGGAATTGAGGTGACATGTTACAAGGATGGACTATTTCCTAGTCAAGGAAAGTATGCATCAGAAGTTCTCCAATGCCACCAATATGATATGTTCTCGTGCCATACAAACTCCTCTCTTCCAGAAGCATGATCTTCACACCTCTATTGGTTTTCTCATTGATGCAACTGAGTTTCGAAGTGTTCTAGGTGCCTTGCAGTATTTAACTCTCACACGTCCAGAGATATCACATGCTGTGAATCTCTTATGTCAATTCATGAAATATCCAACTGAAAATCATTGGTCTGGGGTTAAAAGAATACTGTGTTACATTGTCGGGACATCAAAACTTGGATTGCGTATCATATCTAACTCTCCCCTTCATCTTGTGGGATTTTTTGACGCTGATTGGGTTGGGTGTCCCCTTACAAGGCGATCTACGACCGGCATGTGTGCATTTCTTGGCACATACTGCATTTCATGGGCATCAAGGAAGCAACATAAATCTAGTGTTGAGGCGGAATATAAGTCGTTGGCTTCTCTAGATGCAGAAGTCACATGGGTTACCTATATTTTAAAGGATATTGGCATCCCCTTACCTCGCCCACCAATCTTGTTTACAGACAATTTGAGTGCTATGCATCTCGCGGCTAATCTAGTACTCCATGCTCGCACCAAATATGTTGAACTTGACTATTATTTTGTCCGAGAAAAAGTTGTTCAAGGAGCTATGGTCACCAAGTTCATTCCATCTTTACACCAGATAGCGGACATCTTCACGAAGCCACCGTACAAGACTCAATTTTGGACTTTACGGACCAAGCTAGGAGTTGTGCAACTACCTAACTCTAGTTTGCGCAGGGATATTAGACAACCCTATAACTTGGTATTGGGTGTAACCTAGGACTCCTTTAAACTCTATTTCTAGCCGTCATATATTATGTAGTATTTGTATATAACTATCCTACTAGCCTTATATTGTGGAAGGATAACTTCTAGGAGATATAAGACAACATATATATGTAGTTGTGAATGACATAATCACCGGTAGATAGAGATACAATAGCTAAATATCAGGTAGATAGAGATACAATAGCTAAATATTAGCTAGAAGGAACTCTTGTCAAGATGTATATATACATCATGTAACTCTACGTGCAAAGGCAAACAGAAGCATTCTGGACTTCTAAATCATCCTTATTCTAAATTTCTTCAAGACGTTTTATTTTCTATCACATTCGGTCACATAAATTTTATTACAAAAACAGTCTACAACGAAGAACTTTTGGCAAAAGAGGTTAACATCGAACCAGTTATGTCGAAGCGGCACCATTCAGTGCAATCAATGAATTTTAAAACGAAGATGTAGTATTTTTTTTGTTTTGTTTTAAAGTTTCTTGATAAATCTAAAGAACACAACTTTTTGCAAGAGACATTTTAAAAATATTAGTTTCTTTTTCTTTTTTATTTATTTATTAAGTAGAATATTTAAGTTATTTAAAAGGGTATTTTGGTAATTCAATTTTTAACTTTTCATGTTCTCACTTTTATAATAACTAATCTCTATGTAGGTGCCTCACACGTAAATATTTAGTCAGTTATTTATATATGAAAGAGTGAAAATTAAATTTATTAATATAAATATATGAAAGAATAAGTTATTAGATTTACTAAAAGTTACAATACAAGAAGGAAAAATCATTAAAAAGCGATTGTCGTAGTAAAAATACAACAATTTTTTTAAATTGAAAATCTTTTAATCTGTAAAGAAATAATTAAAATTCGAATGGAGTTATGGAATTCCAAATTGTTTGGAGCTTAGTTAGTTGCTTTGTAACCTGTTAAGTATAGAATTGATTTACTGGAAGCTGCTTAGTTCGTTGCGTAATCTTTGTATCCTATGTAGCATAGGATTCTTTTTAGTCGAAGGATTTAGTTTCTATCCAAGATGACAGTTATATCCAAATTGTTTTGTGAAATTAAAGAAATATTTAACTTCAAGGGCAAAAAAGCTTGTTAATATTTTGAGAATATTTTAGTCACTCAACATTTGCTTCTGAATATTATTCATGCTTTTTTAATGATATAAATATAGATAGATAGATATAGATATAAATATAGATAGATAAATATGGATTAATAGATTCAATATTATATGTGGTTTATTACGTAATAATAAGTTGCGATTAAAGTGATTCACAACAAGATTTTTTTGCTCCGTGAATTTTAAAATTTTGGCTATATAATCCTAGATGCGTGTGAGCATGTGATTTTTGCCCTATATGAATTATTCACATAAATTTAAATTAAATAACTTCTTTCAGTGTTTGCAATTTTGTGAATTTGTGTGGTAATTTTTATTAATTGTTTGCATTTTTCTGTGTATTTTTATTTTTTTGAAATTAATAAAAAATATAAAATATATGTTCATTTGCATCTAGGGTCCTATTTTATATTTTAGGGTTAATTAGTTAATTAATTGTGGCAAATATGAAAGAAAATAACAAAAATAGTTTATTTTGCATTTTCTGACTCTTTAATTTTTGAATTTTATAGTTTTATTTAAATTTAGGACTTAGTTAATTTTGGATAATGAAATTAGTTATTAATTTTATTTTAGAGTTAAATCAGGTTTTTATTTTGTATTTAACAAATTTTGAAAATAAAAAAAGAGAAAAAGAAAAGAAAATGAAAAGAAAATGATTGCATTAATAAAAGATCAATTGTTTGGGCCAATTCTCTAAATTTTCCAGGCCCAAACCATCCCTTCCCCTGAAACCAGTCCAAACGCGCCTAAAATACCCGTCCCAAATAGCCCAGAACCCGGTCCATCTCCCCTCACCTCCCAAACGACATCGTGCAGGGTGGAGTTAATCCTAGCCGTCTAGGTTAGATGATTCAACGGCTAGGAAGTGGGATATCATTATATAAAACGGTCTGAAAATCTCCCTCCCCCACCCCCATCTCGTCTCCTCCATCTCTCTTAGAGACCCCCCTCGTTAGCACCGCCCTAAACCACCGCCTGTCGCCCGACAGAAATCGCCTACGGCGGCGGCCGACGTCCAATCACTACCAAATTTACACCGAACATTCTACTCCACCTCCTCATCTCAGATCTCCACTCCATTTCCCTCAAACCCCCTTGAATATTCATTTGAAATCGAAACCCTAGCGCCGCCACGATTTCTCCGCTTGCGGTGCCGCCTCTATTCAACCCTAACTTCACCCATGCAACCATTACCCCTCCCTTAATCTCTAAATCCTCACCAAATCGATCTTTTCTTGAATCTGAAATAAAGAAGAAATGAATCTGCCAAGATTTCAAGTGATAGGTTTTGAAACAGGCGTTTACCGTTTGCTCCCGTCGAGAACATATGGTTAATACTTGTTTTGAATTAAATCGTAGTTGGTTAGGGTTTTAGCGGCTTTGAGGTATTCTTTCCGTTCTCTTTCTTTTCTCATGTTTCCTCCTCCATTTCTGTTCTTTCCTTTTCTTTTCGTTTGGATTTTGTTTTGTTGCTCAGTAGCTTAATCTCGCATAACAGTAGTTCTTGAATTAGTTCCATTTAATTTCATTGAAAGATTGAAATTATTTCATTTTTTCATAAGTTAGTATTGAGAGCTGTTAGGTAGTCTGTTGATTTATTTTGTTTGAATCTATTTTTTTAAGTTCATAACTGCTAATAGGTGAATTAACTTGTTTATTTGAATCACCGATGTTCTTTGGACTCAATCCTTGGGCCCTTTTATTTTGGTTGCCATTTGTTTTCTGATTGATACATGAACTTTGGGTTTACCCGTTTGTGGCCCATGGTCATTCAAATCACAATTTGGGCTTTGGGCCAGTCTTGATCCATGTAGCTTGCTCAATGTAAATTTCAGGGGTATGAGGAGTATTTTGGGTAGTCTAGATTAGGGAATCTTTGGTAACAGATTTAGAAGCTTCTTTGAAGCTTGGGTGGGGTCTTTAGTCGAATTTCAGACTTGTAGATGGTTAGCTTGACCAACAAGTCAATAATTAAGGGATTTTAAGCTAAAAATGTGAATTGAAGAGGGGGCAGACGGAAAAATTGAAAACTTGAGGTCTGCCCTAGTCCTTTGCCTATAAAGGCACTTTAAACTTTCCTTGCAAGGCAGATCCAAGAGTCTAAGAGAGATTTTAAGAGCTGAAAGTATTGAAAATAGAGACAACTAAAATTTTGAGTGAAGAAAATATTGTTCCATCGGTATCTTCTTTGATTTCTAAAATTCCAACCTGCTGAAGCAATTGGTCATTGAGTGTTTGAGATGGATTGATACTGATGTGTGGAAAGTTTTTTTTGAGTCAAGTTGTGATTGAATTTTATTGTTATAATGGATTTGAAATTGATTTCATGGTCTCAAGTGTTAAATCTGGACTGAGCTGTTGCTGTGGTTGATCTCTACTGCTAACATTGCAGATCCTCTTTTTGTTTCTTTGTTTCCCCAATCTCAGGTACACACCGATGAAATTCAAACCATGTGATTTGCAAATTTGGAATTGAAAATGAAATAAAATGTCTTGATATTTGAATGTTGAACTGTTGGTTTTTAATCAGTTTTTATTCTGTCTATTTCCCTTTCTATTTCATGGTGTTCTCCCAAGTGATGTATATTTATCTTCGGATTCGGATATGTTCTATTTGAGTACTAGTTGTTCATAGTCTAGCTTACTAGTTGGTCCCATTTCATGTTATTCGTGTTGTTGTCCCTTCTAAAAATTGGATCAAATTTTGTTGATAGTACTGACTCAAGGTTGTGGATCATTAAACACGTACTAAGTAAGAATTTCTTAGTTTGTTGTAGTATACTTGGATCTAGTATGCATAATGGACATGTATATGCTTGAAATGGAACTTGGTTTATTGGTTTTAGGGATATTCTAGCTTAGTGGTGTCCATGTTTATATAATAATTTTTGTATATATATTCAAAGGGCTGTAGGTGTAATTGTATGTTTAAAATCGAATTTGAAAGCCCGTGAGTTGATCGTGTTGTTGCAGGGATTCGACCTTGAATCCCTTCCTAGCCATTATATTGTATCGCATTGGGCCTGCTTTGGTAACATGATACTGGGTTCCCTTTGGGGCCCAGGATTGAGATAGTAGCTGGACTCATTAGTAAGTAAAATATAGTAGGCCGTTGGGCTCACGCTGGGCTCAAACGAGGCAGCCTTCTTTTTTTAAATCATTAGTTCGTTTGGGAGATAAATGGAAGCCCATTCGCTTTAAATAATTAACATTATCTTGTAAGACATTTAGAGAAATTCTGATTAGTTCAGAGACCATTTACAACAACAACAACAACAACAACCCAGTATAATCCCACTTAGTGGTGTCTGGGGAAGGTAGTGTGTACGCAGACCTTACCCCTACCCTTGGGTAGAGAGGCTGTTTCCAAATAGACCCCCCGCATCCTTTCCTCCAAGAACTTCCCACCTTGATCTTGGGGAGACTCGAACTCGCAACCTCTCGGTTGGAAGTGGGGGTTTCTTACAATTAGAGCAACCCCTCTTGTATTAATATGAGGTGCACCATCAGTGAACTTTTATGTAGAATAATTTGAGGTGCACCATGCCGAACAAAAATGACAATGGCGTGACCCCCGTTTTAATTAATTTTTAACTCAACCTTGGAATTCGAGGCGCGTCATTTAACAAAATTTTATGTCCCTCGCAAAGCTAAAACGCATAGGTTCTTTAGGCGCGTACTTTAATATATTACCTTCCTAAACTCGGGTGTGCATTTCATGTGACCCAAATCCCAATCTTAACAACGTTAAATAAAATGTGTCTCGGACTGCGGGTGTATTCATGTGGCATGGTCCAAAGACGCATTTTAGATGACGTTGAAATTTTCCTTAAAATAATTAAAAGCGGTTTGAAGTTAATGTCACACCTCCTTTTTCTTACTTCACCTAGCGAAGGGCATTAGATAAGGGAGTATTTTCAACTAAAGGACAACCGAAACGCGATTTATTTATTAAAGATTTCAGAGTCGCCACTTGGGAGATTTATGGTGTCCCAAGTCACAGATTAAAATCCCGAGTCGAGGAACAAGTTGATTCTGTATTGCAGTCTGCGAATCAGAAATCCAGGTAAGGAATTCTGTTAACTCGGGAGAAGGTGTTAGGCATTCCCGAGTTCCGTGGTTCTAGCACGGTTTCTCAACTATTATATTCCGCTTAATTATATGATTTTAATACATTTGAACCTATATGCAAATTCTTATCTTTTTAACCGCTTTATTTATTTTAGGAATTTTGCGACATTATTAAAATACATCTTGAACCACGTCATATAAATGCACCCGCGGTCTTCGACATATTCTAACACCGTTGGGATTTGGATTTGGGTCACATAAATATGCACCCGAATTTAGGAAAGTTAATTATTAACTAACTCGCCTAAAGCAGTCACGCGTTTTTAGATTTGCGAGGGCCATGGAGTTTGCTAAATGACAGCCTCGAGTTCTGAGGTTAAGTTAAAACTAATTAAAACATAAGTCACGCAACCATTATTTTGTTTGAGCACCCCATCGATTCTATTTAAAAGGGTATTCAAAATTAAGGCTCAGATGGCCAAGCCTACTTGGTGTTGTTTAACATAGCGCATCCTTAGAGACGCAGAAAACCAATTCATTAACTTGTGAAACTCCTATTTTTGAGGAAATTCTTAATACATTAACCACTTAGCAGGCCTTGCATTGAAGGATTATATGGCTCCACACTAAATTTCGACAACTTCAAATCTAGGCCTAACGAAGGTCAAGCCCAAATACAAAATCACACCCAGCCTGCCCACATTCGAAATTAATGTAAAAACAAGAAGAAGAGGAAGAGAAGTAGACACATATCAAGTGAACTATCATGAAGCAAGACTATTTTGAACCTGATCCCTAAACATATGCACAAATTGCCATTTAGATTCCAGATTTGCATTTATTCTATACTAGAAAAATAGACAGACAATTTGATCAAATGCTCCCAAACTGGTTTCTATAACGCAAAATGGTCCATATTCAGTCCAAAACGATCATGAAGGCCCACTTGGTTTTCAATATTTAATTAATTTGAAATGGAATGGTCAGATGGACATGAGTGAGAGCCCAGAACTAAATAACCATCATGCCAAACTCTTTTTTAACACTGATTTGATAAACTTTGGTAGAAATCATTTCACAAGAAACAACTATATGGAGCCTTGAATAACTCGTTAATGTTAGAATCGTGTGAACCCAAGCAGAATACACTTTATACTAAGCCTCTTTTAACAAGATGAAACACTCCTGATTCCCAGCAGACCTCAAACGTGAATATATCGTACACACCTTTAGATAAACCTCCACTACATCGATATTAACAGTCCATTCATGCGAGCAGGATTCAAACAACACTACAATATCCAATATTCTGAGATTATGCATTAAACCTAGCAACTAAATCATTCAGCACAAACCACAAATTAAACTAAATGAAATAAAACACCTAGTTATACATAATGGCAATAACTGACAGTAACTATATTAAGAATTTAAAAATGTCTTATTCAAATCTCAACTGGAACTTCCAAATCTTCCTACATGTTAGTCAATACTCAGTTCCATGGCAGGTTTTGATAGTGTACCTGGAGATTGGAAAAGAAATGGAAGTGAGCACTCAGCAGCAGTCCACAGCAAAGAACAATCCCAGATTCAACCAAAACTTGATGAAATCGATTCAGAAATGCTAGTGAAACCAGTATAAATTTCCAAGAAGAAATCCAGCTTTGAAACAGTGAAATAAACTATACAGCCACTTCCAGCCCACAAAAGAACCCAAATTCAGCAATTAAAGCCATGAGCACCACTTTAAATTGCAATGGAATAGTAGTTTCAACACAGTTTGATCAAAAACAAAAATCCTCCAAAAATAAGATCACAGCAACTCTAATCCTAACTACTGAACCTATTGCTTTCAGAGCTCAAAGGAATCAGAAGTTACTGAAACGCAGTGGAGCATCAGCACTCTGGTATTTTTCTATAAGTCTAATCCTATATTTTTCGTTCCTTTTCCTGGATTTTTTTCACTCAAAATCCATACCTTGAAAGGATAGAATAGATGCCTTTATAGGCAAGGTAAAATAGGCTGCCTCAGGTTTTTAGTTTTGTAAATCAGTCCTTTTCAGCTTTTCTTTTGCTACTTAGTCCTAATTTCATGACTTGTGGATCAAGTTAAACCTAAAATTCCCTAGAAGAGCCCTCATAGAAGCTTTCAAATCAGTTACCCAAAAGATTCCCGAGTTGGATTACCTATACTACTCTTTAATGACCTTGTTTTTTACCCCTTAAACCTCATATTAAAATGTGAGTCAATTTGGACCCTGGGCTGACCTGTTTAGGAATTCAGACCAAGCTTGAAGCTTCAAGGTATAAGGACCAATCCATAACAACCTCAAATTAACAAACGAAGGAAAAATAAGGAAACAAAAACAGTCCAAGCAATTTTGAAAATTTAATTAACACTTAATAAAATTGAAATTAACTTATTAACAAACTATTTAAACTACTTAAAGAAAGGAAAAATTCTTATGAACTAACATGTGTAAGAACATGATTCTGGAGAACCAGAAAAATGAAAACTCATGAAAAGAAGAATAGAAATAAATTGAAATCGATGATATAGGGCATACAACTGCAAGAAAAGTAGGGAAAAGATAAAAAAATTACCTAGACAAGCCTGGACAGTAGAGAAATAGCACTGAGTTCTTCAAACCTCCTATTTTTGGCTAATCTTGATGCTAATCGTGTGTTATTATTAGGAACACATGAATAAAATCAAAATCAACCTAAATCGTTCATGAAATCTTGACTTCGACAACTTAAGGTTCGGACTTAGATCCAAAATTCGAGGGATTTCTCTAAGATTAGAGGATTGAGCATTTGAGATTAAGGAAGAGGGGACCATGGGGATGCTTGGGTGTTAATTTGGGGCTGAACGAAGGCGGCGCCGCCACCAGAAAAATTGTGGTGGCACTAGGGTTCAGGATTTCAAGCCAAGATTCGAGAGGTTTGGTTAAGTTTTGAGGGAAGCCGATTGTGGATTCAAGATGTGGAGGCAAAGGAGGGGTTGTGGTATAATTTTGGTGGTCATTGAACGTCAGTCACCGCCATGGGTGATTTCCGGCGGGCGGCAGGTGGTGGTTTGTGGCGGTGATTGGTCTCTAGGTTTTTAGGAGATGAGAGACGAGTTGGGGAGGTAGGCATCTTAGGACACTTAAATATTAGGTGATCCCTAGTTTCGGACCGTCGAATTAAAAGGGATCAATGCCTCAGATTAAAGGACATGAAACGCCGTCGTTTCATGTAGCAGGGAGGCTGGACTGGGTCGGGAACCGGGTTTGGGATGGTTTGGGCCGGGAAAAAGGGTATTTGGGGTAGGCTTTGACTTGGGTTGCTAACATGGTCCAAAAGAAAACAAACCCCTTCTTTTCCTTCTAATTTTTTTTATTATTTATTTTCCAAATTAAAATAAAACCTAAATTTATTCCTAAACTAAATTAACTTGCTAAATTAACCTAATAATTAATCACAAAAGTTATAAAAATAGAATAATTCCTAATTTCAAAGTTTACAAAGTAGCGTACCAAATGAACTAATTTTTTGTGATTTTATTTTAATAAAACACCTGATTAACCAAAAATATGAAAAAATAAATCCTAGATGAAAATGCATGGTATTTTTGTATTTTTCATTAGTTAAAATGTGCAAACAAATGCAACAATCAACCGATAATGCCACGAAAATTCACAAAATTGTAAATAGTGAAGCGAAATTTATTTTATTTTGAAACTATGAGAGTAATTCATATATGGCAAAAATCATGTGCTCATAGTTAAAATGCACATAGATTTTAAAATTTTCTTAGAATTAGATAATTATGCCAATTATAGCAGTTGAGCGACCATGCTAGAACCACAGAACTCGGGAATGCCTAACACCTTCTCCCGGGTTAACAAAATTTCTTACCCGAATTTCTAGTTTGCGGATAGTAAAACAGAGTCAACCTTTTCTTTGATTCGGGATTTGAACCGGTCATTATCCCAAGTGGTGACTCTGAATTCTTCTAATAATAATCCCGTTTCGATTTTCACTTAAATATGAAAAAACTACCTTTTCTACGCCCTTCGCGGGGTGTAGTGTAAAAAGGAGGCGTGAAAGCTCTGGCAACTTTGCTGGGGACAAGAACCTAGAACTGCTGTTCAGGGTTCAAGAATTCGAGCTTAGATAAATTGTTACATTTGGCTTTATCTGATTTTGTTACATGTTTGGGTCTAATGTGCTAACTGTTGCTTTTACTACTTTGATATTTTGTGAAATGTCTATAAACTGCGCCGAAACCCTTCCTCTCTTTAAGTCTTCTAAATCATGGAGAAGGGTACACTTTGTGTAGCTTCTCCTCTGTTAGAATTAATTTTCAAACTTAGAATGAGGTTTGGACAAGTTGCAAAGACGGTGAAGCTTCTATATTCCCGTTGCGCTGCCCCCTCCCCGGCTCGAGTTGTCTGATCTGGTAAGCCAGGTCTGGAATGATAAGCACAAGTTTTTAAACCTAGAATAACTCAGCCTCATGCCAGATCCCTAGTAGGAGCATTTGTTTCATCACGTGCATTAGACTTTGGGGACTCAACACAGGAGTTGGGTCCGTCTAGGAAAGGTGTACCCAAATAACAGACCATCCTGATGCATCTTTTACGTGCTACTTGTGCATTTATTTGCTTCGAGTTTGCATGTTGACCGGCTTTTGAGAGATGGGAGAAAGTTTGAAAAATAAAATAGTAGTGTAAGGGTTAAGTGAGTTAATCACCTGTTTTGAAAGAGAAAAACCAATGGTACTGAAACTCTGCCGAATTTTTTAGAAAAATGAACAAACAAACAAAGAAGAAAAGGTTTTGTTTTCAAAAATAGTTGATTTTGTTTTAATTGCCCGAACTACGCCAGTTTGATTCTCAATAGGGTATGAGATACGTAGGCAACCTCCATCGGGTCTAACTCCCTTTTTGAAAATATAGCCCAAAAGAACAAAAGCTTTATTTTTACTGTAAATAATAAGGCGATGCCATTCTTGTCAAAAAAAGCCAAATGTCCCTCCAAAGGGCGCGGGAAGGATATTTTTGCAAGAACAACCACCTTTAGTCATTTTTTAAGGTTTTGGCCGGTTAGCTGACACATCCTTAAAATCTTCGTTTTTTTGAAGTGAAAGGCCATATTTGAAAAGCCGGATGTTTTTGTTAAAATTTGTAAAAAATGGTCATTTTTCCGGAGTTAAAATGAGTCGTAGTTTTGTTTTAATCGAAATCACCTTTATAAATGTGTAGGATGACCACAAATCAAAATGAACCTTTTTCAGTCTGTGAACAGATCCCTGTGGAGCTACATATGTGGTGGCATGATTTGGGGGATGACAGCAGGAAAGTTGTGACCAAAGCGTTGGGTGGTCTTATTGGGCTCTTGAAGGTTAAGTCGAGAAAGGATATAGTTGAGGCCTTGATACCATTTTGGGACCTGGCACATAATGTATTCCACTTTGCTGATTTCGAGCTAACTCCTACACTGGAATAGATAGCAAGCTGCACTAGTTTCGAGGGGAATCTTAGAAAGCAATACCTGGTGGCACCAATAGATTTTGTACCTTCTACTTCCTGTACCAACATTTCGGGAATCCCCGTTGCTTCAAGACACCAGATTCCAATCTTAGTCACGCGGGAAACCAAGTCAAGTGGGAGGCTCGAAGAGGATTAGCTTTTATAATGGCGTTCGTAGGTATTTTGAATTGCCCCAAAAATGACGGGAATATAGAGTTGGGACTCGTGGGGATAGCTGACTTTATGATAAAAAAGGCAAATGGGACCATAGTGCCGATGATTTTGGCAAAACTTTACCGAGCTCTGGCTCTTTGCCGAGAAAGAGGAAAGTTCTTTGAAGGGTGCAATATGTTGTTATAATTGTGGATTGAGGAACACCTTTGCCATCGCCCAGGATATCTAAATTGTGGTATGACTAGTCTCAAATGCATCAAAAAACATGAAAATCGGGTAGAGGGTTATGAGTTCCCGGAGGGTACAAAAGCATGGCATGCCCACTTGAGATCCTTGACTACAAACAAAATCAAATGGACGTTCCGGTGGCTCTCAGTCGGTGAAGTAATCTATATGTTAGCTGAGGAGTGTTTTCTGCTATTGATGGGTCTTCGGAGTATCCATCCTTATGCTCCGCACAGAGCCCTACGTCAGTTAGGCAGGTACTAGACCATCCCGTACGATGAAGATTTGAGTCGGTAGGTCATTGAGATAGAACCAAATCTGCCTTTCCAGAAGAAAAAGTGCGCTGGATTTGGCATCAAGGCAGATTCTTAGAGCCCAAAACTCAAGTACGAGATCTATCTAGAGGTGAGTTGGAGCCTAGTTACCCTGCTTGGTATGGTAAAAGATCCCGAGTTCATCAAGAGCCCGAAAGTCCCGCAAAGAAACCCCATGTCCAATAGTTCACCAACGGAGCACAGGTGCAGTGGGCCTGGTTGGCCAAGGAAAACTAATATAGGGCCACAATAGGAAGCTGGAAAGTCAAATCAAAGACCTTCAATTTGAGAATGGTCTACAAGCCGCGACAGATGATGGTGAAAAGAGAAAATTAGCCAATTAAAATGAGGCCCTTCGATCCAAGATTCAGAAAATGAAAATAGCGGTAGAAAAACCCACCAGAAGTGTAAAAGATGAGAAAATCATAGACAACCTTAGGTAGAAGGTAGGGGAATATGTTTTTGACTTGAACAAAGTAGAGGGTGAACTATCCAAGGCTCAAAAGCAATTAGCTAAACATACGGAGGAACGAGCACGTCTGGTTAAACAGTTAAAAGAAAAGTACGACAACGAGGTTGCGGAACTAAAGAAAAGGGTTATCACCGTTGAGAACAAAATGGTCAAGCAAGCGAAGGACTTTAAGGCTGAAAGAAAACACTTTTATATAGCAATGACACAACTAGAAAGATATTCGCATCGATTTCAAGAACTGAATCGGGTAGCCAAAAAAACTTTGGAAGCCAGGGCCCAGCAGATTGGACGTTTGTTGCAAGAAAAGTTTATCGTAAGAGAAAGTGGCCAAAGGATTGTTGATTACATCGCAATGAAGTACAATAGCTGTGAAGATATGACTAGATCCATGTTTTTTGCCACTGCAATGACCTTCATTAGTTAGGTAATGGAATACCTCCACCACCTCCAAGGGGATTTAGCACGCAGGCCTGCAGCGAGATAGAATAATGTCCCGCAGACCCTAAGAGCATTAGAGGCACTAATGTATTCATGATTTTCACTCGAGTTTGTCAGTCTGTTTATGAAATCAATATTTCCTTGTACTTGAGTTTATAGTTGGTTGTCGAGTCTGTTGTTTTCACTTTTCTGTCAGAGTCTGTTGGTCTTTTTTTGAGTCGGAGTCTGTTAATTTCTCTTCTCGGGTCTATTAGTTTGGTTGTTGTAATCAAAACTGCTTTACTTTATGAAAGTTGAAAATCCCAAAAATAATTTGTTATTTTAGTTTCTATACTTATCTTCCAGAACTGCGCTCAGTCTGATTCATGTGGGGTCATGATATGTAGGCAATCTCCATAGGATTCGACCATAACCAAGAAGAGAAAGAAAAAGGAATAAGGTAAAAGAGAGAAAGGCAAATAGAGGAAAAATAAGAAACTGTGAGAAGGAAACAACGACAAAATAGGAGAGAGAATAAAAAAATAAAAAAACACAAAAGAGGAATTAAGCAAAAACAAGCTGAATAAAAAGAACAAAGAGAGAGAAGAAAAAAAAGAAGAAAAGAGGATTTGTATATGGAAACGGGGTAAAGCCGGGATGATGCAAGCAACCGATCCCATGCATAATAGAAACCAATAACTGCTTAGGTGCATTCATCCCCGAACATGTAGTTGCCTACCTGTTAAACTCTGATCCTAACAAGTTTGTTTTTATCTATCCAATTACAAACATGTGGTTAGTTTGTGGCATTCTGGCAACCCACGCCTACAACACCTGTTCCAAAAACAAATTGACTATGGCCAACCAAGAGCCTGACACAAGTATTATTGATCCCTCAAGAGAGGTGGAAGAGTTGGATGTTAGCATAACGAAAGAAGAGGTGTATAAACTGAAAAAACAAATGGATGAAATGTACCAAGCATGGGCAAAGGGGTAACCAACACCAACTTATCCTGCCAACTATGCCTTCATACCGCCATTAGCCCAGTCGCATGATCATCCTGCCACTGATCCACCCCCAAGCATTCCCATCTACCAATACTACCAGGGCACAACTTCCCAGACACCACCAGCTCCACCACCCAAACCAGTTCCACACCCTCCTCCACCAGTTGCCCCTATCTTTGTGGCACCTCCATCCGCTACACTCTACATATCTTCCAGCAAACCTTTCTTCCAAACTGATGACAACCAGTATTACCCTCAGAGCCCACTTTTAAAGCCCCGGATAAGTTGGTAAGGGTCAAATCTAACAAAATCATGAGCTATTCAGCAATCAAAGCGACTACCCAGGCAATTCAAAGTGGAACAATTGGAAAGAATAAGAAAAAGGAGGTAGCAACAATTGACTTAGGAGCTTGGTTCGGACAAAGGGGTTCACCACATTACAACCAGCCTCGACCCCACCACCAAACCTACCTCCACACTCTATATAGCCTACCACAACATTACTACCCACCCCCAGACCCCTGTTTTTCTGTCTATCATGCACAAGCATATACTCAACCTCTCGCTCATGCACAATGGCGTGCGCCAACCCCACAAAATACTTACCAAGCTCCACAAAATGCCTATCCACCTCCAAGAGCCTACTAAAACCCCCCGAGACCAGTTTTCCGAGCCTACCAAGCCTTTAAGAATGAGAGGTCGCAGAAGAAGAATACCTTCACTCCATTGGGAGAATCCTATACTAGCTTATCCAACAGGTTGAGACAGTTAGATATGTTGAGGCCGATTGAAGCAAAGTTGCTGAATCCTCCTCCAAGAAATCTTGATTATTCTGTTAGTTGTGAATATTGTTCTGGGGCTCCAGGGAACCACACAGATAAATGTTGGCATCTGAAAAATGTTATCCAAGAGCTCATTGATTCGCATCAGATTAAGGTAAAAGCTCCGGAAGCACCCAATATTAACTAGAACCCGCTGCCCGCCCATCAAGAAATGAATATGATTAAGATAGTGCACAATGAAGGAGAGCCCAAAAAGCCTTCTCAAACAGTCATGATGATCCGAGCCAGTGAGGGGAAGCTGGTTGAAAAACTAACAAGCGAGATGTCAATGCTCAAGTTGAGTGGAACAAGCAGATAGCCTTTTGCTGTAGTCAAGAAGGGGTCCTCAGGAGATGGGACAGTGAAACAAGAATATGCAAAAGTAGTGGTACCAGAGGTGGAGAACAAACCCGTTGTGGTTGTGGAAGGTGCTCGCACAGAGCCCGTCATCATCAAACCTATAACTCAGCTACCAATAGTCAACAGTAGGGTCGTCCCTTGGAATTACGAGCGGGTGACATTGACTTAAAAAGGGAAAGAGGTTAGATAAGAAGTCTACGAAACCTGTGGATTGACCCATTCGGGGAGGTGATTTGTGCTCGAGGAGTTGAGAAAACCTAAACCCTCTAAAGATAACCCAGTGTTGGTGAAGAAAGTTGTGACTGAAGAGAAAGTAGTTGGACTCATTAGTAATTAAAATACAGTAGGCTTTTGAGCTCACGCTGGGCCATACGAGGCAGCCTTCGTTTTTTAATTCATTAGTTCATTTGGGAGCTGAATTAAAGCCCATTCGCTTTAAATTATTAACATTCTCTTGTAAGCCATTTAGAGAAATTTTGATTAGTTCATAGACCTTTTAAGTAGAATAATTTAAGGTGCGCCACGGCGAATAAAAATGGCGATGTTATAGCCCTCGTTTTAATTAATTTTTAACTCAACCTTAGAATTCGAGGCGTCCATTTAGCAAAATTCCTTTGCCCTCGCAAAACTGAATTGAAGCCCATTCTCTTTAAATTATTAACATTCTCTTGTAAGCCATTTACATAAATTTTGATTAGTTCAGAGACCTTTTAAGTAGAATAATTTGAGGTGCGCCATGCTAAACAAAAATGAAAATGGTGTAGCCCTCAGCCTTAGAATTCATGGCGTGCTATTTAGCAAAATTCCTTGGCCCTCGCAAAGCTAAACACGTAGTTGCTTTAGGCGTGTACTTTAATAATATTACCTTCCTAAACTCGAGTGTGCATTTCATGTGACCCAAATCCCAATTTTAACAACGTTAAATAAAATGTATCTTGTGACTGCAGGTGCATTTCATGTGGCGTGGTCCAAAGACTTGCTTTAGATGACATTGAAATCTTCCTTAAAATAATTAAAAGCGGTTTGAAGTTAAATTGAACATAGGTTTAAAATTGTTCTTAGAATCCGATAATTACGCCGATTATAGTTGTTGAGCGACCGTGCTAGAATCAAGGAACTCAGGAGTGGCTAAAACCTTGTTGGAACACACTTTCAAAGACGTTGAACTAAAGTCGTGTTCGTTTTTGTAGGTTTTATTGAATGACAAACCGACGTGGATGCAAAGTTGACAAATGCCAAATCGTGACAAACCGACGTGGATGCAAAGTTGACAAATACCAAATCGTCGTGAATACGAAGATATCATTGAACAAACAAGGCGAGAATTATGGCTAACGGACCAAGGAAGAGTCCAAGTAAAAAAGAGTCAAGAACAAGACCAAGAGATGTATTGAAGACATTATTGAGTTGTTTGCATTGTGATCTTGATCCGACAATGGATTCAAGTCTTGGCTTCTCTCTAAAATCATTTTACCAAATCATGCATATCATAAATATTTTTGTTGACCAAAATTTTGTGACCATGCCCAAACAAAATATCTGACCGTCGGCTACCGTCGACTAGACGTTGGCTAGACGTCGACTAGACGTCGGCTAGACATCGTCATGGTTTTTGATGTTTTCATTTTAGCCAAAATGGTTTTTTAAATATTATCATTGGTTTTCACTTCTGGGCATATTTAAACATATTCCAAATCATTATTTCATAAAAACCACACTTGATTTATGGTCGTCGTCTAAAAACGTGGAAAACTTCTTTGACAAAGTGACGCGACATTTATGACCTTGGAGACATGGTTTTTAAGAACGCTTGGTTTTGACTTTTTATTCCATAAACAAGCTTTTCCAACACTTGGTTTTTGATTTGGAACACTTTGATTTTTGGGTTGGTTTTCAAGGTTAAATAATCGATTATCATGTTCCAATAATCGATTATCTTGCTAATGTAGCAAAACCCCAACTTACAGAAGGTTCTGATAATCGATTATCACCTTCAGATAATCGATTATCACCTTAGATAATCGATTATCATTATCTGATAATCGATTATTCTGTGTATCCAGCCCAAACTTGAAATTACAGAGAGGTTAAATAATCGATTATCCTTTGGAGAATAATCGATTATCTAGTTACCGTTTCCATCCAACGACTAGTTTTTTGAACGTTGAAGTAAGATAATCGATTATGCAATTAAGATAATCGATTATTCTGCCTTTTAATTCAAAATTCTTGTCTAACTATTGAGCAACGTTCACTTGATCCTTGAGGGCTATAAATATACCCCAAAACCTCTCATTTCTACAAAAATTCTTCAACAATCTAATATACTTTCATTGCATTCAATTCATTCATATTTCATAGCTTTTGAGAGCCACAATCTTGGGGAAATTGTTGTGTTCTTGAGCGTTCTTAAGTCTACTCATATCTACTCTATAAGAGAGTCTTGTTCTTGAGTGCTAAGTGTTTGTATACACTTGAAGGGAAGTCTAATCCCTTGTTGTTGTAAGAAGGAAGGTTTCATTCCTTCGGTTGAAGTCTTGGAGTGCGGTATCTCCGAGCAAACGTTGTTGAGGCTCGTGTGACTCGAGTTCTCAAGTTGTATTGGTTTGTTGAGCACCTTTAAGCTTAACGGAGTTAGTTGCAGCTTGAGAGAGTCTCTCGGGAGACTGGACGTAACCACACGTTGTGGTGAACCAGTATAAATTTGGTGTGCTCTCTCCTTACTCTTTTTATTTCCGCATTTACTTCGATTTTATTCCTGCGATTTTTGTTAAACGCTATTCACCCCCCCCCTCTAGCGTTGTGAACTTATTCTAACATTTGGTATCAGAGCCATGCTCTTTGAAAGACTTAACAGTTTGAGAGAAACAATCTATGGCTTCTACTCGCGATCTTTTTGCAGGAATTGGTGAGGGACAATCAACCACGAGGCCACCACTCTTCGATGGCACAAATTACACCTATTGGAAGGAGCGGATGAGAATCTTCATCCAATCCAACAACTTTCTATTGTGGCAAATCATCAAAAATGGTGAACAATTACCCACTAAGGAAGTCGAGGATAAAGTCGTCCTAAAGACGGAGAACGAATATGATGCAGAGGACATCAAAAGGTGGAGAACAATGCTAAGGCCATCAACATGCTGTACTGTGCAGTAAACCCTGATGATTATCGGAAGATTTCATGTTGCACCACGGCCAAGCAAATGTGAGAGAAGCTAGAGGTCACCTACGAAGGTACGGACCAAGTCCGAGAGGCTAAAATTGATTTTCTAACCCATGAATATGAATTATTTCGTATGAAGGAGAACGAGAAAATTGACGACATGTTTGAACGATTTTCAAAAATTGTCAACGACCTCCACGCACTCAAGAAGACGTACACGGACAAGGAGCTTGTACGAAAAATCCTGCGGAGCCTCACTCCGGAATGGCGTTCCAAAGCCGATGCCATTCAAGAGTCAATTGGCATCACCAATGTCACTATAGACAGACTTCGGGGGAATCTAAAGACGTACGAGTCCACCATTCTTAACCCTCCTTTGGAAGATCAAAGGAAAAGAAGCATTGAACTCAAGGCCTCCACATCACTACCTCAAGTCATTGAGGATTCAAGTGATGAGGATAACGAGTTTGGACTCGTTATTAAAAAGTTCCACAAGTTCATGCGTAAAGAGTATGAACGGAAGGGAAAGAGGCAAGGAGGACCACCCAAATGCTATGGGTGTGAAGAAGTTGGGCACATCAAACCTAAATGCCCAAACACAAAGACGGAAAAGAAGACCGTCAAGAAACAAAGAGCCTACATCTCTTGGGAAGGCGACTCCGGGGATGAGTCAAGCGACGGAGATGAAGATGAGACCGCCAACTTATGTCTCATGGCACATGAGGAAGCACAAGAAGAGGTATGTGAAACTTCTCCTAAAGATCCTTATACTTATGAAGATATGCAAGACGCCTTTGATGAGTTATATGGCGAATTTGTTAGCGCTTCTAAAACCATTAAGGAATTAAAGAAACAACTCTCTTCAAAGGAGAAGGAGTTGGAAAAATTGAGCCAAGATAATAAAAAATTAAGAGAAGAAAATAAATTTTTTGGCAAAAGAAGCGCCGACAAACCCGAAGGCTCAAACGAAAGTTGCAAGTCTTGCAAATCTCTCAAAGATCAAGTTGAAAAACTTAAGGATACTTTGAACAAATTTAATACTTCTCATAAGAACCTCAATGATGTACTGGCAATTTAAAATCTACTAAACATGGCTTAGGTTTCGAAAATGATATTAATATGAATGAAAAAGTTGAGCCAAAACCTAAACAACCTAAAGCTCAACCTAGGAAAGATAAAATTAATATTAATAGACAATCTAGAAATGATAATTCTAGGAACACTAGACAACCTAGAACAAACACTAGGAGAAATGATGAGCACTTTAGAACACCTAGAAACGGTTTTCAAAAAGTGCATCAAAACTACGCTTCTCAAAATAGGGTAAATGAATTTAGACCACCTAGAAGCTACTATCAACCTAGGAGAATGCATAATCCGAATGGCATTTGCCATTATTTTAATAGGATAGGTCACATAGCTCCGGTTTGCTTTACTAGGCATAGACATCTCACGATTAAACAATCACACTACCACTTTGCACCTAACACCCAAGGACCCAAAATGACTTGGGTACCTAAATCTCATTGAGTTGGTATGTAGGTGTGCTTGAAGGCATCAAGTGTACTTTGGTACCTTGATAGTCGATGCTCCAAGCACATGACCGGAGATGCATCCAAATTTCTTTAAATAAGACCCGCCAAAGGAGGAAACGTAGTCTTTGGAGACAATGGCAAAGGAAAAATAATCGGCATTGGTTCGGTTGGTAAGGATGAAACCTCCTCTATTGATAATGTTTTATTAGTTAAGGGTCTTAAGCACAATCTCTTGAGCATAAGTCAATTGTGTGACAAGGGAAATCGTGTGATTTTCAATTCTAAATCATGTACGGTTGAACGCCTTAGTGATAATAAGGTTATTTTACCTGGTGATAGAATTGATAATATTTATATGGTTAACCTTGAAAATTCTTCATCAAACTTTGCTAAATGCCTCATAAGTAAAGAGGACGATATGTGGCTATGGCATCGAAGAGTAGCTCATGTTAACATGAACCTTTTGAATAAATTGGTTTCACAAGACTTAGTAGGTCTCCCAAAACTCAAGTTTGAGAGGAACACCATTTGTGATTCATGTCAAAGAGGGAAGCAAGTAAAGGCCTCTTTTAAATCGAAAAATGTTGTCTCAACAACAAGGCCTTTACAACTTTTGCATATGGATCTCTTTGGACCATCAAGAACAAAAAGTTTTGGTGGGAATTACTTTGCCTTTGTCATTGTTGATGACTACTCTAGGTACACATGGACATTATTTCTAACTCACAAAAGTGAGGCGTTTCTAGTTTTCAAAAGTTTCCTTAAACGTGTTCAAAATGAAAAGAGCACAACAATTACATCCATATGAAGTGATCATGGTGGTGAGTTCGAACGAAATCTCTTTGCGGATTTTTGTGACGAACTTGGCATTGAGCATAACTTCTCCGCTCCACGTACACCACAACAAAATGGAGTGGTGGAACGTAAAAATCGATGTCTCGAGGAGATGGCTAGAACTATGCTCGATGAAGCAAAAATTCCTAAGTATTTTTGTACGGATGCCGTGAGTACCGCAAGCTACGTGTTAAACCGAGCCGTCATAAGACCGATACTCATAAAAATGCCATATGAACTTTACAAGGGAAGAAAGACAAACCTCTCCCATCTTCGAGTTTTTGGTTGTAAATGTTTTGTTCATAATAATGGAAAGAACAACTTGGGGAAATTTGATGCAAAATCCGATGAAGGCATCTTTCTCGATTATTCATTGCGTAGTAAAGCCTATAGAGTCTTTAATAAAAGCACTTTAACTATTGAGGAGTCCCCTCATGTTGTATTTTCCGAGAATGATACTCGCTTGGCGAGAAAGGATATTTGTGATGATCTTGCAGATTCATTGGAGAAGATTAATCCTCTAGGCGATGTGGAAAAAGAGAGCCCAAAGGAAGTCCAAGACGAAGTCATGGAACAACCTTTAAAAGAGAAACAACCACAAGAGGAAGAGACGGTGATGCCTAGAGCTTGGAGGACGTCTAGAAATCATCCTCTCGATAAGGTAATTGGCGACATCGAACAAGGGGTATGTACGCGAATCTCTCTTAAGGACACCGTAGGACACATGGCTTTTGTATCACAAATTGAACCTACAACCATTTCCGAAGCAATTGAGGATGAGCATTGGACCTTGGCAATGCAAGAGGAGCTTAACCAATTCAAACGTAATGACGTTTGGGAATAGTTGCCAAGACCAAGTGATCATGCCGTAATTGGCATGAAATGGGTGTTCCGTAACAAACTTGATGAAAACGGTATTATAACTAGAAACAAAGCTAGACTCGTTGCTAAAGGCTACAATCAAAAAGAAGGCATTGATTTTGAAGAAACTTATGCACCGGTAGCACGTTTAGAAGCTATTCGTTTATTACTTGCTTTTGCTTCAACTATGGATTTTAAACTATACCAAATGGATGTCAAGAGTGCCTTCCTCAATGGGTTTATTCAAGAGGAAGTGTATGTTGAATAACCCCCAGGTTTCGAAGACTTTGAATCCCCCAGTTATGTCTTCAAACTCAAGAAAGCACTCTACGGTCTTAAACAAGCTCCCCGAGCTTGGTACGAACCCTTGAGTAAATTTCTTTTGGACAATGAGTTCAAAAGGGGGAAAGTTGATACAACACTCTTTTTTCAAGAGTAAAAACAAAGATATCCTCTTGGTTCAAGTTTACGTAGATGACATTATTTTTGTTGCTACTAACGAATTTTTGTGCAAGGAATTTTCGAAAATGATGACAAGTGAGTTCGAGATGTCAATGATGGGTGAGCTCAATTTCTTCTTGGGATTGCAAGTGAAACAAATGAAAGAAGGGACTTTCATTTGTCAATCTAAGTATTGCAAGGAGTTGCTCAAACGTTTTGAGATGAACAACGCCAAAGCAATGGCTACTCCCATGAGCACATCCGATCACCTTGACAAAGACGAAAAAGGTAAGGAAGTAGATGTAAAGAAGTATCGAGGTATGATCGGATCCCTTCTTTATCTTACCGCAAGTAGGCCAGACATTATGCTTAGCGTTTGTTTATGCGCTCGGTATCAATCTTGTCCGAAGGAATCACACTTAACTACGGTAAAACGGATAATGAAATACCTTGTTGGCACTATGAATGTAGGACTTTGGTATCCCAAAGGTTCTTCATGCCAACTCATTGGCAATTCCGACTCTGATTTTGCGGGTTGCAAATTGGACCGCAAAAGCACGAGTGGAACATGCCACTTACTTGGTAGTTCCTTAGTATCATGGTTTAGTAAGAAGCAAGTAAGTGTTGCGTTATCCACCACTGAGGCCGAATATGTGGCCGCGGGGAGTCGTTGTGCTCAAATCCATTGGATGAAGCAACAACTCTTGGATTATGGCCTTAGTATTGATCATATCACTCTTCGGTGTGATAATACTAGCGCCATAAGCTTGACGAAGAACCACGTTCTTCATTCAAGGACGAAACACATTGAAATTAGGCATCATTTCATTAGAGATCATGTTCTCAAAGGTGATGTCGAGATTGAGTTTGTGGAAACAAAATATCAATTAGCCGACATTTTCACAAAACCTTTAGAGAAAGAATCATTTTTCCGCATTCGTAGCGAACTCGGAATACTTGATTCCACGATGATCTAATGCGTGCATTTGTGAAATATTTTATTTTAACTATCACTAACTTGAGCGTCGGAGACGTCTAACTCTTTTTTGCAGGTCCCAAAATGGCCACAAAGTCAGGGGGAACAAATTCAAACCATTTTGAGTTGCATTGGAATTTTTCTGAAATTTCAGAAGCACATAATCGATTATCAGACTACCATAATCGATTATTCAATGCTTCTGCTTCTGCAAAAATTTGGTGCAAAAATCAGGATAATCGATTATCCAGAACAACATAATCGATTATCTCAGGCTTCTGTAAAGCATCAGTTTTGGGAAAAATACAGAAAATCGATTAGCAAACAGGACATAATCGATTATCCAGTGGTTCAGCAAATGCCGCTTTTTGACAAAAATTCAGATAATCCGCTTTTCAAACGCCTATTCTAAGACAACGCCGACTTTCCGGGAGAGTCAAGTGGCACTCAATACGGGCACTTGGGTATGGAAGATGTTGATGAGGTGCCGGAAACCGATGATGACGGCGACGGTGATGATGATGATGATGAAGCAACGGCGAGTGACGGAGATGACGACAGCTCCTAGAAGCTTTTAGAGCTCAAACTCGACTCTCTTTCTCTTTAGTTTATGTTTTGAATAATTTTTTAATGCTTCCATTAAGTACTCCATATTTATTCCCTTAATCAATAAAATTTTTGCTAATGTCAAAAGGGGGAAGAAAAGGGCTATGCATAAATTGAAGGGGAACTCATTACGCATTTGGCACAAACGTTTAAACACCTATGCATATCCCCATCTCGGTTTGCCATTATCAAAAAGGGGGAAATTGTTGGAACACACTTTCAAAGACGTTGAACTAAAGTCGTGTTCGTTTTTGTAGGTTTTGATGAATGACAAACCGACGTGGATGCAAAGTTGACAAATGCCAAATCGTGACAAACCGACGTGGATGCAAAGTTGACAAATACCAAATCGTCGTGAATACGAAGATATCACTGAACAAACAAGGCGAGAATTATGGCTGACGGACCAAGGAAGAGTCCAAGTAAAGAAGAGTCAAGAACAAGACCAAGAGATGTATTGAAGACATTATTGAGTTGTTTGCATTGTGATCTTGATGCGACAATGGATTCAAGTCTTGGCTTCTCTCTAAAATCATTTTATCAAATCATGCATATCATAAATATTTTTGTTGACCAGAATTTTGTGACCATGCCCAAACCAAATATCTAACCGTCGGCTACCGTCGACTAGACGTTGGCTAGACGTCGGCTAGACATCGTCATGGTTTTTAATGTTTTCATTTTAGCCAAAATGATTTTTGAAATATTATCATTGGTTTTCACTTCTGGGCATATTTAAACATATTCCAAATCATTATTTCATAAAAACACACTTGATTTATGGTCGTCGTCTAAAAACGTGGAAAACGTCTTTGATAAAGCGACGCGACGTTTATGACCTTGGAGACTTGGTTTTTAAGAACTAAGTCTTGGTTTTGACTTTTTATACCATAAACAAGCTTTTCCAACACTTGGTTTTTGATTTGGAACACTTTGATTTTTCGGTTGGTTTTCAAGGTTAAATAATCGTTTATCATGTTCCAATAATCTATTATCTTGCTAATGTAGCAAAACCGCAACTTACAGAAGGTTCTGATAATCGATTATCACCTTCAAATAATCGATTATCACCTCAGATAATTGATTATCATTATCTGATAATCTATTATTCTGTGTATCTAGCACAAACTTGAAATTACAGAGAGGTTAAATAATCGATTATCCTTTGGAGAATAATCGATTATCTAGTTACCGTTGCCATCCAACGACTAGTTTTTTGAACGTTGAAGTAAGATAATCGATTATGCAATTAAGATAATCGATTATTCTGTTTTTTAATTTAAAATTCTTGTCTAACTATTGAGCAACGGTCACTTGATCCTTGAGGGCTATAAATAGACCCCAAAACCTCTCATTTCTACAACTATTCTTCAACAATCTAATATACTTTCATTGCATTCAATTCATTCATATTTCATAGCTTTTAAGAGCCAAAATCTTGGAGAAATTGTTGTGTTCTTGAGCGTTCTTAAGTCTACTCATATCTACTCTATAAGAGAGTCCTGTTCTTGAGTGCTAAGTGTTTGTATACACTTGAAGGGAAGTCTAATCCCTTGTTGTTGTAAGAAGGAAGGTTTCATTCCTTCGGTTGAAGTCTTGGAGTGCGGTATCTCCGAGCAAACGTTGTTGAGGATCGTGTGGCTCGAGTTATTAGGTTGTATTGGTTTGTTGAGCACCTTTAAGCTTAACGGAGTTAGTTGCAGCTCAAGAGAGTCTCTCGGAAGACTGGACGTAACCACACGTTGTGGTGAACCAGTATAAATTTGGTGTGCTCTCTCCTTACTCTTTTTATTTCCGCATTTACTTCGATTTTATTCCTGCGATTTTTGTTAAATGCTATTCACCCCCCCCCCCTAGCGTTGGGCACTTATTCTAACACACCTTCTCCCGGGTTAAAAAAATTACTTAACTAGATTTCTGATTTGCGGACTGTGAAATCGAGTCAACCTTTTCCTCGATTCGTGATTTGAACCGGTGACTTGGGATACCATAAATTATCCCAAGTGGCAACTCTGAATTCTTCAAATGATAATCATGTTTCTATTGTCACTTAAATTGAAAAAAACTCCTTTTCTACGCCCTTTGCGGGATGTAGTATAAAAAAGAGGTGTGATTATGCGGACCCAAGATTCGAAGAACGTGAATACACTTTTAAATTTAATCAAAATCTAGGGGTGTCACTATTAATGTATTACTATTTTTTAAAGATATATGTGTATACATAATAATCCCGATGTGCAGCTTACTTTTGTTGTCACACTAAGAAAAGAGAAACAAGGAGTAATATTTTGTATCCAAAGAGAGAGGAACTAATTACACAGAGAGTATGACTCTCAATGGCGATGAAAACTGATGAAACACTTAGTTACGTTCTAATTCAATAGCTTAGCTTCATTATTTTGATTATTTGTACATTCTTTCATGTTATCATGCGACCAAAAAATGATAAGTTAATTAATAACGTTTTAACTTTTTATTTCTTCTCTTTTCCTTAACCTTTTTATTTGACATGCATTTCCACTTTTTTTGGGTAATGAAGATATTTTGTTCCGTCCTGTTTAAAAGTTATTACAAGATGGGACTACTCTAGAACAAAAGGTACCTAGCTTGTCCAGTTCAAAAGTAGAAACAACAAAAGGGGGCAGGGTGAAATACGGCATAGGATTTCCAAAAGTTTCGAATTGCTTCCATGCTTAGCGACCCCATTAACTTCCCTGAAGAGTCACATGTGGCTCCCCTGCCCTAGTGAGCATCCATCTGCAATCACTAATCAAATTTTGATATAGACAATTATTGTTAGTAAGCATGTTGACTAGAATGTTGCAGTCTTTTTCAATCACTAGAGCATCCATCTGCAATCACTAATCAAATTTTGGTATAGACAATTATTGTTAGTAAGCATGTTGACTAGAATGTTGCAGTCTTTTTCAATCACTCGTGGCATGATATTTTGTTGCATGGCTATTCTTAGACCATGCATAAGGGCATGGCCTTCCATGTAAATATTAGTTGCGTGAGGAATGAATATGTTGAAACCCATGATCCAGTTACTGTCGCTGTTTCTAAAGATCCCCCCTCCCCCCCCCCCCACTAATGCTTCTCTTTCCTGGGTTACCCAAGCTTGAGCCATCGATATTTAATTTGAAAGTGCCGGAATTTGGTGGCTTCGATTTTGTGCGGATAGTAGTCCTTAGGCTTGGCTTCTTAATTGGAGTTGTTAACAATTTAAACTCAGTTCTGTTGTTGACTATATTTTTTAACAAGAGAGGATTTTATTTATAGTTGAAGATGATGTTGTTTGTGTATCCAAATGTGCCAAGGTGTGAAAGGCAAAATGTCTGCCTTGGTTATAAGCACTTCCACTTTTGTGGCTGTTATTCTTTCTGAATTTCAAAATAAACAATATGTACATTTATGTGTATTGCCATGGGCGGTTTTCCAGTCATGCCCCATGACCCCTTGGATGCACCCCTTGGCGTTCTGGCAAGCCTCCTAACGCCTAGCGCCATGGTCGGCCCCGTGATCTCGACAGCGACAAGTGACAAGCGCGCATGTGCCTTTGCCGCCCCACCGAGTGCCCACGCTAGCACCCAGCGGCTAGCACATGCCAATAGCATCGCACACACAAGCAATACCACGCGCCTAAATCCTGATGCCTTGCCAGCGGCCAGTTGCAGGCGAACTCCAAATAGTGGCGCACGCGCCAATAGCACCGCGCGTGCAAACTCTAATGCGATACAAAGTTTCTGCCAACAAACCTGCTTTCTGCCTTGTAGAAAACTAAGTCCATTTTATTATAAATATAGAGTAGCTTTATTTCATGTACTTTCATTATATTTATCTAGCTTAGTCAAGTCTAGTCTTGTAGCTTTGGTTTATTTTTTTTAAGCATTATTAGGAGGGACGAGGCAATCAAGCTTTCTAGCAAGTAAATATTTCTTTGTACTGGTGTCTCTCCCCCATGACACCCGAGTAGCCTTTTGTAATATCTTTCATTAATGCAATCAAGCTTTCATTCTTAATTCTCATTTCTGTTTCTGCAATTGCTCTTGACATGGTTTTTCCATACGACACTGACAATCTCATCTAGCGTACGGAGGGGACATTAGTTGGCAGACAACAACCGCACTGACATTGGTTACTTAGCCTTACATCGCCCTTCCAAGGAACCTCAGGAAGGCGCTGTGTAATAGTTGGTGAATCATAGGGAACGCATTGCAGCCCTTGAAGAGACGGTTGACGTATTACGACTCATGGATACGGTGCCTGAACTAAGGACTAGCCTAGTGCAAAGGTTGGATGACCTGGACCGCAGAATGCTCGTGACTCTAAAGGAGACCAGCAAACGGCAGCCATAAAGGCAGCCGAAATGTATGGCAAATTTGAGGACCTTCAAAAGGAGTGCGTCGAGGATTTAGCTCATAGAGAACTAGAGGCAGACAGAGTGAGTGCCATGCAGCAAACTATAGACCAGCTGACAGGATAACTCAATATTTTCAATGCTGCTCTATAAAGCCTACTTCGAGAAGGCAAAAATCAGATCAGGGGTGTTGTGAACATGGCCCCTGTGCCACAAAAGCTGAAAATTTCAGAGCCAAAGCCATACGACAGAGCTCGGGATGCCAAAGAAGTGGAAAATTTCATCTTCGACATCTAATAGTACTTCTATACCGTGGGCGAGTTGGGAGAATCCAAAAGGTAGCAATTGCTGCCATGTATCTTCAGGGTGATTCTAATCTCTGGCGGTGAGTTAAATGCGAAGCCATCAAGGACGGGGAAGATACTCTCAAGACATGGGCAGAACTGAAGGCAGCCATACGCCTGCAGTTCTTCCCCGAAAATGTGGAGTACAATGCACGGAGAAATCTATGGAAGCTCTGCCAGACCAGGTCAGTGCAGGATTACGTTCTGGAATTCTTTGCGCTCATGCTAAACATATGGGATATGTGTGACAAAGACAAGCTCTTCACATTCCTAGAAGGTTTGAAACCTCATACCTGTATAGAGCTACAAAGACAAAGGGTAGATACATTCCCCAAGGTGGTCCAAGCTGCTGAATGCGTAGGGATCATCACATGGAAACTCAAAGGGATAGGCCTCAGCTGCCTATCCGAGAGGGTTACAACGAGAGCCAGCCTAGCAATGGTGGCCCGAGTAGAAGTGGGGGAGATTGAAGTGCAATCAGACCCAAGACTCCTTCCTCAAGGAGCAACAGTGCCGCATCCATCAACAACAATCAGGAAAGGAAACCCCCTTCACAATGCCTCCATTGCAGAGGGTCATATTGAAACAATAAATGCCCACATATACAGATCAATGCTCATCAAATTGTTGAGGATGAGTCGGATGAAGACCCAGACGAAGCAGAACAAATAGGTGCCTTTAATACAATTGTTGGTTCCATTTCTGATACCCTAGCGGGAACCAATATTGGTTCACCTAAGAAAGACTCATTCCTAATTGACAAGAAAGGGAAAATGAATGCGAATGAGAGGCCTCCTCCTTCCTAAGAGAGGACCTTAATGTTTGTAAAAATGAAAGGCAACGACAAACCCATTCGGGCAATGATCGACATAGGTGCTACCCATAACTACTTAGCCTCGACTCAGATGAAGCTCCTCGATATAGGGGTACAAAAGAGTAAGAGTCATGTCAAGGCTATCAACTCGCCATCCCAACCAGTGGGTGGAATAGCCAAAGGAGTACCCATGAAGCTTGGAACTTATGAAGGAAGATTCAACCTACGAGTCACAATCGTATATGACTTCGAACTCATAGATGGGGTTGGAATTCATAAGGCAAACCAACACCATACCCGTACCATATGCCAACATGCTCCTAATAGTGGGAGAGAATGGGGCCAAGCCCCGCATTATACCCTGCATACCCATAAAGATGGCCGCTGAAAACATCTTGGCCATGTAGTTGAAAAAGGGAGTCAGAAGAAATGAACCTATGGTTCCAACTACCCTTTGCAAGAAGAATCGGAAGTCATATCATCGGCCTTAGATGACTAATGATGCTCCTCTGTGTGGGAAGACTCGTCAACCATACCAAAAGGACAAGTCATACCGCTCATCACAAACGGGATTTCTGGAACCACTACATGCCCTAGAAAGACCTTAGGGAAGTGTTTCCCTTAACTTCATCACAGGATTTCCCAAAGTCGGAGACCTTGGTACACATGCTACATAATATTAAGTTAATTAATAACCACCAATTAGTATTTATGACTTCAAATGCAAAGTCCTTGGTAACTTTTTCTTTCTCAAGCACTACATACAAGTGTATAACAAAGAACGGGTCATTTGCTTTGTAAATCCTCTATACCAACAAAAAATCAGAAATAACGCTCAACTATATTTCCACAAATTCTTCCTCCTATATATAGGATATTTCATTGTATTCAAACATCCGTGAGACATCAGAAAAGGAGAACAAACAATAAAGAAAAAAAAGACATAAAAAGGGAAAATGGCAAAGCTATTGTTCTCCTCTCTGCCCTTTTTTTTGGCCATTACCGATTTGCCGTCGCTGAGCCCGAAGTCTTTGATGTTGAAGGCAGAGTTTTCTGTGAAACATGCCGTCTTGGTTTCGCCACCACCCTTAGCGAGGCCATTAAAGGAATGATCAATTTGGTGTTGCATCTTTTTTGGATCTTGTGCATATGGAAGGCTGAGCTACCTTGCATGATAGACATATGAGAATTTAAGATTTTTTGAACATAGGTACATCACTAACAAAAATAAAAAAAATTAAGTGGACATCAATCCATATTCCTTAAGATAAATACCTAATATTCAACCAAGTGCACTATCCAATATTTTTGAAGTATGAATGCCAATATATAATATTAGACCAATTATAAAAAATACGTACATAAAATATCTAGTTTAACAATGAGACCATGGATTCATGTGGCTATAAATCCGCTCTTGATGACAAAGGTTCAATTGAGCCCCTCCGTTGAAAATTTATAACGTGCAAATAGAATGTTTTTAGTGTAGCAGAAGATGATTACAAATTGCTTGAGATCGTAATTTTGAAATGTAAATGTGACATTCATATATTTTTTGAAATCCCCTTATTAAAATTTATGACTTCGCCAGCAGCAGTAAAAGAATGTATTATTGGTGCAGGTGCCACCGTGATATTGATATGCAGAGACATCGAGACACACAATGAAACATACTCAACAGAAGGCAAAACCGACATGATTGGCAAATACTCACTAACAGTAGAAGGTGATCATGAGAATGACATTTCTGAAGTTACAATGGTGATAGCCTAAGAGAGGATTGCAAGGAGATTGTTAGTGAATTGGTTGAAAGCAGAGTTGTGTGCAGTAAAAATGTTGGAATGTATAATTGTGAGCACATAATTTTTTCCGCGCTTAAATTACTCCTATAGAATTCATTAAAATTAAAATTTTTTATTTTATTATTTGAATTTTAGGAAATTAATTGTATGATTTTGTGTTTGTTTACATTCTGTGCATTTTTAACTGATATAATTCATTAAAATACAAAAATATCACATTTGCATTTAGGATCCAATTTTAATTTTTTCTTAGGTTTATTAGTTAATAGAAATTGCAAAAATAACAAAAATTAGCTCTTTTGCATTTTTACTTTTAATTTGTCGGATTTTGCCATAGTTTTCTTTTAAAATTAGGATTTAATCAATTTTTGGGAAATAAGTAGACTAATTTTAGGTTTAGATCATGTTTTAAATAATTTAGCATTTAAAATAATAAAAATAAAAGGAAGAAGTTTAAAATTTAGTCTTCTTAATAAAAGACTCAAAATTGGGCCATTTTGCTCAAATATCCCAGCCCAAGCCCAAAAATCCCTTCCCAGGCCTTTCTCAGCCCCAGCCCAAACCAAAAACCGATCAAGCTGCCCAGCCATCGAAATGACACCGTTTTGATTTAAACAAATCCTAGTCGTTCGTCCGTTTGATCCAATAGTGTCCAAGCCTATGGTGTAACATGTATATAACTCTTCCATCACCCCCTACCCACAAAATCTCGTACCATGTCTTTTCTAACCCTAACTGTGCCGATGTAACGCCGCTGCCAGCCACCGTCCCTCAATCATCCGCCGCCGGCCGGAAATCGCCTGCGCCGACAGCGATGCTCTGATGACCGCAAAAAAACACCATATCACCCTCTCAATATCCTCTCTTCATCCCCTCTATCAGCATCCTTTGAATATTGGCCAATCCCGTCGAATTTGATTTGAAATCGTAGCTGCTCCGCCGCCCACGGCAACGCCGATGCCAATCACTTCCCAATTAAAACCCCGTATCTGTAAGTCTTTTGCCTCGAATCACAAACGAATGGCTTGAATATTAGTTTCAAAATATGAACAAAACTCACCCTACCTCTAAACCAAACCAAAATGGTACCTTGAACTATCCTTACTCCCCTCGTGCCAGAACCTTATTCACTCTCCCTCGAATCTCACTGGACCTCCCCAAATTTTAGATCGTAGTCTAGACAAGAACCCCAATTCCTATGAATTTGGGGATAAAGGATTTCCGGGCTATAATAGACCTTAATTAGGTGTTTTCTCATGAAAACACATAATTAGGGATTATTATAGTCTGAATTTGCAAGAAGGGCCACTGGTTTTAGTTCGAGGTATTTTTTTCTTTTAGTTATTGTTCTTGTTGGTTTTCCTACTTCTTTGATTTATGATGTTTACTCTCTGAGTTTTATTTTTTGAAATTAGGATGTTTGCCATTAATTTTCATTAAGCTTAGCTTAGTTCATGACCTAGTAGGTTTAATCCATTTTTTGTTGTTGTTGTTCATGACTGATTTGGTGATGCTTTGATTGTTCTAATATTAATTTCGTTTAATCCCTGATATTAGTTTAATTGTGTTTTGAATCTATTCAATTTTATTATTTCAGTATTGGATTTAGTTAGTGATTTCTTATTTGTTGTTGTTAGTTAATTCTTAATCAGTTTAGTTGTTTGGATATAGCTGATCAGATTAGTTAGTTAACCTTAGTTAATAATAGGGTTGGAGGTTTGGGTTAACTAGGATTGGTAATTTTGGAATGAATGGGAGGGCAATTGGGGTATTCCAATAATAGAATCTTGCAGTAACTGAAATAGAACCCTAGAACCTTCTAGATTGGGTTCAAATTTGAAATTCAGGTTTTTATTGATATAACTTGACCAACAAGTCAAGATTTAAGGGACCAATTAGCTAAATCTGAAGAATAAGGAAGGACATAGAATATAATTGAAATAGAAATGGTTGCCCTAAGTGGTTCCTATAAAAGGGCATATCCTTGCTTGTCAAAGGTGGCTAAGAATTTGGTAGAGGTCTAGAAATCTGAAATTTAAAATCTGAAAGTGTGAGAGTTCTAAGAGCCTGAAAGATTGCTGAAATTTCAAAGAAATTTTAATAGAAATAGAGAAATACATCAACATTAGATCCTAGAGAGAAAATTCCAGAAAATTGAACAAAAAATAGCTTAGAAGTCCAAAAACCTATTGTTTCATCTAGTTTCAGTTGCTGAAACTCACTTTCAAGCTCTGAAACTGGTTGTAATTCACCTATTGAAACTTACTTTGGATCATCATTATTTAGTTCAGCCGTGTTTTGGTATATTGAAGCTTATTTTGGGATGTCTACTGCATCCTGTTTTGTTTTATCCTGGATTTTGACTTGGAATTGTTGATTCTTTGCTGAAACTGCATCTGCTACTATACTGCTGCCTAGATGACCCTCAATTTCCTTATTTCTATTCAAATTCTAGGTATTCCTTTGGTCTCACATGATATATGAAGATTGAATCCCAATATATGACCAAGCTTGAATATCAATGATGAATTATTACTTGTTACTCTCCGAAATTTCTACTATTTTACTTAGATTAGATGTTCATCACAGTTATGTATGTGAATAATACAGTTATTTGTAAATAACCGGACTTTTGAATTTTACTTCTTAAGAGTCATAGTTAATTTTGGTCTTGATTGTCGTGTCAATTTGAACTTGAGTGTGGAATAGGGTGTTGGTTAGAAACTGAGTTCAAAATTAGCTTGCACACTCATATTGATATAGAATTAGGCATCTTCTGTAGTTTTAAAGAGCTAGTTACTTTAACATGTTCACTATATACCTACTGAAACGTGAAATCCAGAAGTTAATTACAATTTAGTATCAGTAGTTACAGTGTATTTCATGTTAGCTTGAGGATTCATTAATTACGATAAATTGCTGTCAAATTCTGGATTAAGTATGTTGGTATATAAATGAGTTGAATAGTGTAGTACGCTTCGATTTGAATAAACTGTGTTTTTCCTTTGTTTTAAAAATTGTTAGGTCCAGTTTGTTTTAAAATTGGTATTTTTGAGAACTAAATAAAATCATATGTTGGTTTTGGGCTCATTCAAGAGCCTAGCATGACAGGTTTTCATGTACATGAGATTTGGGTCCACCTACATACTAATAATCCCAAGTATCAATAGCCCACTCAGCCAATGTATTTTGTTGATTTCTGAGTTGTCAAGAACAGCTCCGCATCGTGCTTGTGCTATGGACATATGCTGGGCAACTTCTTATAAAAACTGACTAAGCTTACCTTTCTTCTTGGGCCAATTTCGTAGCCCAATATGGCGAAGGCTTGAATTCATATTTAAAGTTATTAGTTTAATTTTGCAATGTAGGCATGGGCTTTCGAGTTAGGTAGCGGTCTCAAATTAAGAGGGTCTTCCCTTTTGTTTGAATCCGGACTTGAACTTGAGGCCCGAGTTCTATAATATTAATTAATTAGAGCTCTTTAGAGACAAATTCAATAGAAAATTATAGTTTGCTCTAGGGTGATTTTTAAATAATAAAACGAGGGGAGCCCCACCAAACAAAACGCAAAAATTGTGGTGCCCTCTTTTAATGTTCCTATTAAAATCCTTAGAATTTTGGACATACCGTTTAGCGAATTTCACGGTCTCCCGCAAACATAATAAAACGTTAGTTGGTTTAAGCGCATTTTTATTAATAATCTCACCTTCCTAATTACGGGTGTGCATTTCATACAACCCAAATCCAAATCCCAAAACGTTGAATAAGAATGTGTCGACGATACGGGTGAATTTCATGTGACGTGATCCAAAAACACGTTTTTAAACGATGTTCACTTTCTGAAAATTTTAACTAAAAGCGGTTAAATAATTCTAAAATTGCACTATAGGATGACATGTATTAAAATCATATTTTTAGCCAATTATAGCAGTTTAAGCGACCATGCTATAACTACGGGATCCGGGGGTGCCTAACACCTTCCATCGGGTCAACGAAATTCGTTACTTAGAATTTCTGGTTTGCATACTCCATTTGGGAAGTCAAAAATTTTCTCGATTTGGGATTTAAAACAAACTGGTGACTTGGGACACCAAAAGCCAAGCCTATCCCAAGTGGCGACTCTAAATAAATAAATAATCCCATTTCGAATAATGTCACTTAAATTGGAAAACTCCCTTATACATTTTGTCCTTCGGGGTAGGTGTGTAAAAAAGGAGGTGAGATAGCTCTGGCAACTCTGTTGGGGATAAGACCCAGAATCTCTGGTTCAGGGTTCGAGAATTCGAGCTTAGTATAGCTGTTATATGTGGCTTTATCTGATTCTATTGCATTTTTCGTGCTATATATGCTAAATGTTTTACCGCTTTTATATTTGTTGAAAAATAAACTACTACGAATCCCTTCCTCTCTCTGAGTCTTCTACATCATAGAGAAGGGTGCATTTCGTGTGACTTACTCTTCTGTTTAGAGTCTTTTCCCAATTAGAACGAGGTTCGGATAAGATGCTAAGCCAACGGAGCTTTTGTATCCCCGGTACGCTGCCCCCCTCCCCCGGCTTGAGTTGTCCGCTTGGGTAAGACAGGTCTAGAACAATAAACCCAGGGTTTAAACCTAGTTTAACAAAACCTCATGTCGGATCCCTAGTAGGAACGTTTGTTTGCATCACGTGCATTTGGCTTAGGGGACTCAACACATGGGTTGAGTCCGTCTAGGATAGATGACCCAAATTAAAATGACCATCCTGATGCATCTTACGTGCTACTTGTGCATTTATTTGCTTTGAATTTGCATGTTGACCGGTTTGCAAATAAGGAGAGAAATTGAGAAAATAGCAGTGCCAGGGCTAAATAAGAGTAACTGCTTGTTTCGGAAAAACAATGTTCAAATAGTACCAAAATGCTGCTGGATTTTTGAAAACAAAAAAAGAAAAAAAAGGAAAACAAAAAACAGAAAAAGAGATGTTTTTTTCATTTGGTTTTGACAAAACATTTTTCTTGAACTACGCCAGTTTGATTCCTACTAGATGTGAGATTCGTAGGCGACCCCCATCGGGTCCAACTTTCTTTTAAATAATTTAACCAAAATAATAAACAACAAAAATTTTGATTTTAGTCTCAAATAAGTCAGGTGTTGCCATTCTTGTCTAAAATAAGATGAATGTCCCCAAAAAGGGCGTCGGAAGGCTGTTTTTGCAAGAACAACCACCTTGAATCCTTTTTTTTACGGTTAGTAGGCACATGCTTAAAATATTTTTTCCCGAGGTACTAAAAGGTCGTATCTGCAAAGACGGAGTCTTGTTTTTGGAATAAAGAATTGAGAAATTTTGACAAAAAAGGGAAAGAAAAACAAAGAATTGAAATGATGTTGCTTTCTTCCTTCGGGTCATAGTCAGTTTTTAAATCACCCTTAATAAATGTGCAGGATAAGCACAGATGAAATTGAACCCTTCACGGCCCTTAAAGAGATCCCTTTGAAGCTCCACATGCGGTGGGATGACTTAGAATCAGGTAGCAAAGAAATAGTGACAAGAGTTCTGGGAGGCCTCGTCGGTTTATTAAAAGTCAAGCCAAGGGTGGACATAGTTGAGGCTCTGATACCCTTCTGCGACCCCACTCGCAACGTGTTCCGTTTCTATGATTTTGAGCTCATACCAATCTTGGAAGAAATAGCTGGCTATGCAGGTTTAAATGGAAATCTTAGTAGCCGTTATCCATTGGCACCAAGACCGATGACTCCCCACAGGTTCCTAGACTTGTTAAGCATTAGCCGGGATGTTTGGGACAGAAATATATCGGAAGGTTTCACACTCCGTTTCTTATATCGTCATTATGGCAATCCCCACGGTTTTGAAGAGCCAAACATCAGTTTGACCCATGCCAGAAACAAAGATAAGTGGGAGGACGGGGCCTAGCTTTCATGGAGGCTTTCTTGGGAGTTGTGGTTTGTCCATGAAAGGATGGTCATATAGAGATGGGCCTTGTGGGAATACTAGATGTTGCAACCAAGCGAGCCAACAGCATGGTGGTTCCGCTAATTGTGTCTGAAATCTATCGAGCTCTGACCACATGCCAAGAAGGGAGAAAGTTTTTTCAGGGTTGCAATCTGTTGCTACAACTGTGGATCCAAGAGCACCCTTTCAACCAAATAGGGTACATGAACTATGGTTCGACCGGGTTGAGTTGCATTGAATAATTTGGGACCCGGGTAACAGGTATTGAGTTCCCCGAGGGCGCTGAGGCTTGTGATCATATGATTTTTGACTGGTCGAAACAAGCTCCTACAGGACTCTTAAAGTTTAGGATTTTTCTTTTAAATGTTAGGATTTAACTGCATGTGCATGTTCATTACTGCATGTTTAAAATGGTTTAAGATTTAATTGTTAAATAAATTGGTTTTACAAAATAAAAAAAATAAAATACATAAAATGTATATATATATATATATATATATATATATATATATATATATATATATATATATATATATATATATATATATATATATATATATATATATATACACATGTCCGGTTTTTGGAAATTATTTTTGTTAATTTTGACTTGGTTTAGTTTATTTGGGATAATTAGGAATTTGTTGGTTTTTCTTTTTAATAAAATTAGTAATTAATTTCAATCAAAAGAAAAGAGACAAAAATAATATATGTATATATATATATATATATATATATATATATATACAGCCACTCAGGTTGGCCACAATTGGGCCAGACTTGAGTGGCCCAAGCCTTCCTCCTTTAAAACAATATACAACCCAGCCCAATCAACCAACCTAACCAAGTCCACAACACTGAACCAAACGACACCGCTTAGGAGCCCTATCATCACAACCGTCCATCCCCATCTCATCCAACGGCCACGGGAGCCTCCCTTTTGTATACATATGTCCAAACACCTCTAATACACATATACGACCAAACATCACCCTCGAATATGACTCCTCCATCTCGAATCTTCAAAAACAGGGCCGTCAGAACCACCGCCTCAGGCGACCCTATTCCAAACCCTTCCACCTTAACACCACATGACCACTAGGACACCACCTTCCCCATCCTGTAATCCACTCCCCTCAAATCCCCCTCCATCATCTCGAATATTCTCTGAAAGGTTGCCGGAAACCCTACCTCCGGCGACCCCATTCCAAAGCCTTCCAAATTTACACTCTTAAGGCACCTCAACCACCTCTTTCCAACCATGCATGTCATCCCTCTAAAATTATCCTGAAACTCCTCGAATTTCAATTTAACGGTTAACCCTAAATCCCAAAACCTGCCAGAAATGCTTCAAACCTCTCCCAGGCAGTCCCTGATCCTTCTTAACACTAGCCATACCACCCTTGACTCCCAAACACCCTCAACCACCAAACAAATCGAAATATGAGACCTTACTGAGGTCTCAGAACCTAGAAAGTCCTCCCCTGAGCTTTTAAACTAATTGGCATCATCCTTGAAGTGTTCGAAACCTTGTGGAAAGGGTCAAAAACCAGTTGAAGTGGTTTAAACGGACAAGAATAAAAAAAGCTAAGGTTTCCTGTATATTTTCATTTTTTAGCTGATTAAATGATTGATTTCTTTTAATGACTGACTAGTAGTTACATGTTTAATAGTTTGAATTTCTTTCATTTGATTTTTTGTTTTGGTTGTTTGTCTTGTTTATTCACAAAGTTCATCTGAAAAGGGGTTTCAATGTTCATATTCTTGGTTTTACACTAGTCTGAAAGTCTTCTGTCTACTGAATAATTTCCTGCTAATATCAGCTCTTTAATCTTGAAAGCTAGTTAATTCTGCTGTAATGTGATTTTTAGGGCTTAATTGACATCTATCTTCTGGTTGTACGATTTCTGGTTCGCCCCTAAGTATTAGATTGCCATAATGACTTTGGTTTTTCAGAATTGATGTTGGTTTAAGTCGATTTGGGGGGTTGGGACCTTTAGTTGTTCATTGGTAGCTTTTACATGTTTTCTAAAGGTGATGCCTGAACTAATTTTTGTGTGTTTCTCAAGCATTTTGATTGAGGAATCTCTGAAAACAAAGTGTTGATATATGCTTCCTTCTGGATCTTTTGATCTTTTGTTTGTGTGTTGAAAGTCTACATTAAGGCATTAGTTTTTAATACTTGATAGTTTTGATTGATTTTAAACCCTATTAAGTATGTTTATTCCAAGATTAAAATGTGATCTAAATTCGATTGACCAGGGTCAATTGTAAATGAACTAGGGTCAAAGAACTGACTAAGGACAAATTCCAGGGGTGGGGTAATTTAGGAAAGGAAGTAAGGGTACAAGAGGGATTTGAACTTGTAAAAAATCTGATAGAAAGCCCTTAGAACCTTCTAGCAAGGACTTATACATAATTCTTGCCTCAAACTTGAGGCACAAGTCAGAAATTGAAGGATCGCGTAGGCAAATTGCAATTTGAGTTAAGGACTAAAAAAGAAAACAAGGTAAAATCTGATGCCCTAACAGTTTTACTATAAAATGAACCATTTGGGGCATTGGAAAGGGATCCGGAAAACATTATCTTTGAATACAAAAGCTGAAATACTTATTCATATATCTAAAAGTACCACTAGTGTTGTTGAAATCCTCTTTTCTGAAAGTTTAGTTCTCTAAAAACTCTGCTGGAATCTGGACACACTATTTGATTAGCTGTTGATAATTTAGCTGGTCTCTTCTATTTTACTCATAGGATTGCTCCTTTTTCTGTATTATAGGTACATTCACTGTTCATATATATATATATATATATATATATATATATATATATGAAAATCAAGTGAGTCGTATATTCCCAAATGCGAAGATCTCTAATTATTCCCTGTACTTTGAAGTTTACCCCCCCCCCCCCCCATTTTCCCCTATTTAATTTTGAATATATGGGTAGTAATAGAATGATCAGCTGTTGTAGTTAAGTGTTAGACTGATCCATGTTTGTAATAATTTGGACATTTGGGACTGTTTCAATGTGTAATAATTGAGCATTCGACTCAATGTTTCCTGTATGTGTTTAATTAACAGCCAGTTCCAATTTTAGCCTAGTTGGTTCAAGTGCTGATCCTGTGCACTTAGAGCTACTGGACTTAGGAAGCAGTGGTTTTGATAATCATGTAAACTAAATCAAAATGTTGTGAAGCATTTCAGTTCATTTAAATCTCAGCATGCTGAGTAACAGTTTGTTGTCAGATTTGTCCCTTGTAGTGTAGCTTGAATCACACTTGAATTTTAGAATTGGATTCATATACTCTGACTGATGAGTATATGAATCATTCGATTCGACTCTAAGGTCTATAAAAAATGGTTGTTAGTATTTCCTTCGTGAATGTGTAGAGATTCGATTTTTTATATAATTTTGAACCAAAATAGTTACTAAGAATTGGACTTTTTTGTCCAAACCAACACTGGGCTCATTCGTGAGGCCCAGTAAGCACCAAATGTTGTTATCCAACGTGTCTTTTGGGCTGAGTGATTAAAAACCCAAACCAGTCACAGCCTGAGCAATATGTGCTCCTAGGCTGGCCCAAACTCGATTTATTATGTGCAAATTAGGAACGAACGAGGCTAAGGCGCATATAAGGTTTCCCAAGCACCTAGTTCATACATGAAATAATTAGTGTATGTAAGCACAGCCTTAATAGAGAATTTAGCATACGTTAGAATACCCTTATAAAAATAAAGTGAGCCATGTTAATTCAAACAAACACCATGTGACGGCTCTTTACTTCGGTAAAACCCATAGATAAATAGGAAGTACCGTTTAGCAAATTTCACGGTCTTCCCACGAATGCCAAAGACGTAGTTGTTATAGGCAGGTGTATTTAATAAAAATACCTTTCTAAATTCGGGTGCGCATTTATGTGACTCAAGTCCTATTCTCAATGGAATTAAAATATGTCTAAAATTGCAGGTGCATTTATGTGACGCGATTCGCGACATTTCTAATAACATTGCAAATTTTCCTAAAACAGATGTTAAAAGCGGTTAATAATATAAAATTAGGAGTTAACAGGTATGGCAAATCATGTTTCAGCCACTTATAACAAGTTTAAGCGACCGTGCTAGAACCACGGGATCCGAGGGTGCCTAACACCTTCCTTCGGGTCAAAATAATTCCTTACTCATGAATTTCTGGTTCGCAGACTCCAATTGGATAGTCGAAATTTCCTCGATGTGGGATGTTAAATAAATCGGTGACTTGGGACACCAAAAGCCAAGCCTATCCCAAGTGGCGACTCTGGAAAAAACAATTAATCCCATTTCGAATAATGTCACTTTAATTGGAAAAACTCCTACACACGTGTCGCCTCTCGGGGTAACCGCGTGTAAGCGGTAAAAAGTAGGTGTGACAGCTCTGGCGACTCTGCTGGGGACCGAACCCAGAATCTCTGGTTCAGGGTTCAAGAATTCGAGCTTTCAATAACTCTTGTAATTGGGTTCTTCTAATTTGCTTACCTGTTCTGTGCTAAATGCACATGTTTTACCGCTTTGATATTATATGAACTGTATATATAAACTGTTACAAAACCCTTCACTTCTCACATACGGGTGTGTTCTTACTGGTTGAGACTCCCTATTCTGTTAGTGTCTTTCCCAGAATTAAGAAAGAGGTTGGACAAGTTACAAAGTCGGAAGATCTCGCGGGTCCCCGGTATGTAGCCCCCTCCTCGACTCGAGTTGTCCGCTCGGGTACACAATCTAGACCCTATGCCGAGGGTTTCAACTTAGTATAGCAAAACTTCATGTCGGATCCCTAGTAGGAACGTTTATTTGCATCATGCATGTTTGACTTAGGGGCCTCAACACAGGGGTTGGGTCCGTCTAGGACAGGTGCCCTGAAATAAAAGACCACCCTGATGCATTTTTTACGTGCTACTTGCGCATTTATTTGCCTTGAACCCGCATGTCGACTGGCCCGTAAACAAAGGGAATTAATTGAGAGAAATAGGCAGTGTTAAGGTAGTCGCTTTTAAAACTAATGCCCAAACATTGCCGAAATGCTGCTGGATTTTTCAAAAAAATGAGAGAGAAAACAAAGCACAAAAACATTATAAAAAAACAAAACAAAAGGCACAAAATTTTTGAAGATTTTCAATAATGTCTGTGGGTTTTGATAAATTATTTTGGCCTGGTCCAACCCCTTCTTCAAAATATCAAGAAATGCCTGAGTTTATTTTTCTTACTTCAAGATGAGTCGGATGGTGCCGTTATTGCGATAATAGCTGAATGACGCTACAAGGGACGTGGGGAGGCTGACCTTACGCAATGGCTTCCTCTAGATTTTATTTGGGTCGGTAAGCAAGCACACCCTAATAAACCTTCCAGCTGAAGTGTTGAGAGGCCGTATTCGCAAAACTGGTCCCTGTTTTAAAATAAATTTCATGAATATCAGTTTTACGTTTTGAGAATACTAATCTGCCCTAATAAATGTGCAGAATGAGCACGATTATGAATAAAATCCCTTTGGAGCTGCGGCTGTGGTGGAATGACCTCGGAGAAGCCGGACAAAAAAAGTTCAACGCGCATCTGGGAAGCCTCACCGGTTTACTGAATATCAACCCTAGAGGGGACATCATAAAGGCTTTAATCACCTTCTGGGACCCTACCCACAACGTCTTCCACTTCTCAGACTTTGAGTTAACCCCGACTTTGGAGGAAATGACCGGATACATCGGGGCCCATATAGTCCCACTAAGACATCAATACTTGATAGCACCCAGAGCCCTCATTGTGCACAATTTCTGGATGTTCTGAAAATTAGTAAAAAGGTCCACAACCCCAACCTGTCAATTGGATTTTGCACCTCCCCTTTATATACCAAAGATATGGCCACATCAGAGGATTTAACAACCTTGAAAACCTCATCTGTAGCAAGGGCAATCAGATCAAATGGGAGGAGCACCGATGCTTTGCGTTTGTGGTTTCTTTTTTGGGTCTTTCAGTATTCCCCCGAAAGGACAGAAACATCGACATACAGATTGCGGGGGTCATTACTACATTGAAAGAGCACTCTTGCTCCAATGATCCTATCTGATATCTTCCTAGCCCTTACCATTTGTAAATCAGGAGGGGCATTCTTTGAAGGCCGTAACTTGCTATTACAAATCTAGATGGTTGATCATCTATGTCCCAGGCCTTGGTTCATGAATGTTGGATTGCCAGCGAAAGGTTGCATAGAAGAAGTGGACAACAGGGTGAATGGGTTTAAATTATGAGAAGGTGTCGCAGAGTGGGTGTCTCATCTCCGGTCTATTTCTTCAAATCAAATACAATGGACGCTCAGTTGGCTCTCCGTGGATGAAGTTGTTCATATGCCCGCAACAGAATCGCATTTTCTCTTAATGGGACTAGACACATCCAGTCTTACGCTCTGCATCGGGTCTTGAGACAACCTGGAAGATGCTAGATAGTGCCAAAAATAGAAGATCTTAGCATCCGGGTAGTCGAAATTAGGTCTGGTAGTCAGTTCCCCGAAGCCATGGTTCGCAAAATCTGGAATGAATGCCAATACCTAACCGCTGACACTTGTGTGCAAGATCCTACCAGAGTTGAAGCGTCTCCGGGGTACCTTGCTTGGTATAAGAGAGAAATTGAGCACAAAAGACAATCCAAAAGGCCTAACCTTCGAGAATTCGTCGGAACATCACAAGGGCAGTGGGATTGGTTAGCAAAAGAACATGAATACCGTGCTACCATAGGAAGGCTAGAAAAGAAAATTCAAGAATTACAATACGAAAACAGCCTGCAAATTGCTGCTAGCGAGGGAAAAAAGAAGGTATTGGTTAAAGAAAATGAAACTCTGCAAGCTTAGATTCAGAAAATGAAAACAGCCACAGAAAACCCCCTAAGGAGCATAAAGGAAGAAAAGCTTATAGAGAACCTGCGACGAAAAATAACCGAATACAGTTTTGATCTGAATAAGGCAGAGGGTGAATTTTCTAGAGCTCGAAGACAATTAGCTAAAAGTGCTGAAGAAAGGGCCCGCATACTGGAACAATTAAAAGAAGGGAGCGGCAATGAAAGCGCTGGTCCAAAACAGAAGTTTACCATAACTGAAAGAAAAATGGCCAAGCAAGCCAAGGATTTCAAAGCTGAGAGAGAGCATTGCTATGCAGCAATAGTAGGGTTGGAAAGAGATTTATGGCAGTTTCAAAAGCTAAATCAGGCAACTAAGCGGACTTCGGAAGCATGGGCTGAACAAATAGGGCGTCTGCTACAAGAAAAATGGGTTATCTGAGAAAAGGTGTGGGCAATTGCAGACTATATTTACACTAAATGCAATCATTGCGAAGACATGACAAAGTCTATGTTCTTCGTCGCTCCTATGACCTTTGTATGACAAGTAATGGAAGATCTTCACTGTCTCCGGCAATAGCTGACATTGTTGAATTAGCTGACAGAAGAAGCGAAAGGTATTCTGATTTAAGTTCACCCAATCCTCTAAGCCCTTATTCTTGAAAAATAGGCATATGGGTGATAAGGAACTTGAAACAGGCATGGACAGAAGGATGTTTACCGTGCAAACCTGCAGCAAGGCCGAATAATGCCCCGCAAGCTCCAAAAGCATTGGAAGTGTTAATGCATTCATAGACTTACATTTTTCTGGAAAAAAAAAAAAGAAAAAGAGAAAAAAAGAAGAGAAAATGAGTCCGACTGTTGTCTTTTCAAGTCTGTAAGGGTATTAAGTTCCTATCTGGTAGTTGTTGTTAGCTATTGTAATCAAAGTTTGTATCTTTATCATATCGAAAATTGCAAGAATATTTTTGTTGTGTACTTCACCTTTTATCTCCATGAACTACGCTCGGTCTGATTCATGCAAAGTCATGATACGTAGGCAATCTCTATATGATTTGACTGTATTCATTAAAATAAAATAAAATTAAAAAAACAAAAAAAAAGGAGAGAGAGGAAATAAAAGAAAATTGAAATAAAGGCCGGGATGACACATGCGGCTGTGGCAAGCATATAGAAACCCATTATCTGCATAGGTGCATCATGCTCAACGTGTGATTTCCTGTCTGTCATCTACCTCGAACTATCTATGTATTACGGCATTACAGTTGAGGTGTTTAGAACAATGGTTGGTTTTGCGGTAAACTGGCTTCACACGGATACTTCACTCGTTCAAAGGGAAATACAGAGATGTCAACTGAAATGGCTCTACCCACCATCCCTATTCCAGAAGACAATCCAATCACGGGAGTATCGGCCTCTGAATCTGCTACGGCCGAAGAAAACAAGATCCTGTGGCTCCGGGTCATGAAAATGTAGGACGCATGTACCAATGGAAAGGAACCTCCCAGCGCCATCCTTGGATTTCCCGAGCTATTTCCACGGTCAGGGGGTACCTCTACTATTTATCAGTCACCCGAGAATTCTCCTGGGGAAGCCCACTATTTCCACCAATTTTGTTGGGGCACCATCTGAAGCCCACCCTCCAATGTTTTCATCCGGGCCAGTTCCCAATATCTTTACAGCCCCTCCGTGCGCAGCTACAACATAGCCACAGTACCAACGCCTGTGTTTGACCCCGCGGCCTTTACCTTCCAAACTCCAAATTACCAAAATGAGCCTCCCCCGTACCCTACATATAGTTACCCTCAGCCCACATATTAACTTACCCATGTTCCATACAAAACTTCCAAAGCACCCGAGCACGGTGAGATGACAAGGAGAATGAGGAGTCTTGAGCAAAGCCAGAAGAATATGCAAGGACTGAGCGGACAGAAAAGTGTAGCCTATTCAGACATGTGCATGTCCCCCCATGTCCATCTTATTTGGGATTTAAAGTTCCAAAATTTGAGAAATACGAGGGCCATGGCGACCCTATCGCCCATCTGAAAAAAAATTTTAATCAGTTACGTGGAGCAGGCGGAAAGGAAGAGCTCCTGATGGCATACTTTGGGGACAGTTTAGTGGGGATTGCATCCGAATGGTATATAGATCAAGACATATCCCGATGGCACATATGGGATGTCCTTGCACGGGACTTTGTGATACAATTCCAGTACAATGTCGACATCGCCTCGGATTGTAATTCCCTAGCCAACCTGAAGAAGAAACCTGCTGAAAACTTTAGGGAGTACGCTATTAAATGGCGAGAGCAAGCATCAAGGGTGAAGCCTCCTATGGATGAAACAGAAATGGTCACCGCCTTTTTGCAGGCACAAGAAGCAGACTATTTCCATAACATGATGTCCGCAATGGGTAAACCATTCACTGAAGATATAAAATTGGAGAGATGGTGGAAAATGGCCTTAAAATAGGGAGGATTCTAAGCCAGTCTGCTATAAGAGCCACCTCCAAAGCCATACAAAGATGAGCGGGAGGAATTCCCAGGAACAAGAAAAAAGAGGAGGCATCCGTACCAGCTTCTAGATGGAGGAAACAACATACTCACAGACATGTATTCTCTGAAAGAGCGCCTCAACATTACTGTCCTCACAAACACATGCACTACGTCCCTCAACCCTACACAGTCATGAACGATCAACCATTCCCCCGACCTCAATAGGAGAATAACAGAAATCAAGCTCCGAGGAATCAACTCCCTCATAATAATTACAATCCCCGTGATCAACAAAACAACTATTATCCACAGGAGCCACCCCGGAGTCAGAACTTCACCCCAATTGGAGAATCCTGCACCATCATGTTCCCAAAGCTATTTCACCTGGGTCTTCTCTAACCCGTACTCCCAAATAGACAGAATCCGGAATCACCATTTTACCAAAGGTGTGTACGATGTGCCACCACTCAGGGGCAGAAGGCCACGATACTGAAAATTGTTGGACCTTAAAGCGAGCGGTGGACGATTTGATTGATGAAAAGAAAATAGTTCTCAGAGATGATGAAGTCCCAAATGTAACTAACAACCCGTTACCGGCTAACAACAACGAGCCGATCATTGGAATGACCTGCAAGGACAAAGAATTTTATCCCACTCACACAGCCATCATATCCATCGCTAAGGCCGATAGGAAGCCAAAAGTCGGCCCAAAAAAGATGGATGAAAAGAAAACAAATGAAGCCAACAGCCCTGAAGCAGAGAAGAAGGCTGAGGTCAGAGCTGAGACAACCCCCACCAAAGAAACAATACTCTATATTCCCCGAGGACGCAAAGAAAAGCGGCCCACTTTAAGCCCTCCCAAAAGGTTTGAGCTGAACAAAGCCCTAAACGTACCCAAGAAGGCCTACGTGGTACGGTAATCAATTAAGCCACCGGTGATGAATGAGCTCATGGTCATTGGTCGCATGCCACAAAATCCCATGACCAATCCTTCAGCTGTCCCTTGGAATTATCAGGAAACCATTGTTACACATAAGGGTAAAGAAGTCCTTGGAGAAGCCCCAATGGGATGTTCCACCAAGAAATACTTAGACATAGAAGATGTTAATGCCGCTACCAAACGGCGATTTCCGCCAAAGAAGCCAGTGAATGCTGAGGAAGCAGAAGCCTTTTTCCAGAAAATGAAAATGTCAAAGTATGAAGTAGTATATCAACTCCGAAGATCCCCTGAGCAGATTTCTCTACTATCACTCTTAATGAAATCTCCCCAGCATCAACATGTGTTGTCCAAAACATTAAACAAAGCTTATATGCCATCTGAGACCTCGGTATAACAGTTAGAGAAAATGGCGGAGAGATTTTTTGCTATCAATCAAATATCGTTCAGTAAGAATGACCTACCCCCGGAGTGAGCTGCTCATAACAAGGCTTTGCACCTTATGGTCAAATGTGAGGGATATTATGTCAAGAGAGTGATGGTCGACGGAGGATCCGGAGTAGACATATGTCCACTATCCACCTTGCAGAGAATGGAAATCGGGACAGGAATGATCCGTCCTAACAACGTCTGTGTCCGAGCCTTCGATGGAATAAAAAGGGATACCATAGGTGAAATCGATTTGGTGCTCACTATCGGTCCAGTCGACTTCGAAGTAACCTTCCAGGTGTTGAACATGGACACCTCCTACAACTACCTCCTGGGAAGGCCGAGGATTCATGCAGCAGGGGCAGTGCCTTCAACCTTGCACCAAATGCTGAAATTTGAGTACGAAAATTAGGAGATTGTAGTTCATGGAGAGGAGGAACAATCAATTTACCGGGACCCCTCTGTTCCATGTCTAGAAGCCAAGGAAGGGAGTGAACACATAGTTTATCAAGCTTTCAAAGTCGTAGTAGCTGATCAGCATGAAGAGGGCAAGCCGCTTCCTCGACCTTTTCTGTCAAATGCTTCAATTATGGTAGCAAAGGAAATGACGCGCCAAGGCTTCAAGCCAGGCAAGGGACTCGGAAGATCCCTACAAGGCATAACCGAGCCAGTCGCCTTGCCTTCCACAGAAAAGTTTTTCAGACTGGGATTTCATCCAACCATAGAAGATATCACTTGGGCTAATCGCAGAAAGCACCAAGGATAGACCTTACCACTACCCCTACCTCATTTTTACAAAACCTTCATAAAACCAAAGTACAGTGAAGAGAGGAGGAAGAAACTTTCACGCAAGAAGAAATTGATGAGATTTGCAGGGCTATGAGAGAGCTGCTCTATAATATAAACATGGTCCAACTGGGGGAAGGGTCAAGGGCCGCTGAAGTGCTGTATATGGGGCCAGATGCCAAACTTCAAAATTGGAAGGCCACACCCTTTTTGATCAGGCGGGAGACCTGGTAGTCTTGCCTTGCTACCTCTTCCCACATCACGAGCTATTTCGGGGTGTAGCTCGGTTGTTTGTTTTCCTTTTAGCATTTTAAATCTCAAATTGTAAACCCTGTTTATCTTTCAAGTTCAAAGAAATAAAATCAATAGTTTTTCATTTCTCCGCCTTTCTATGGTTTTTTGTCTTTCTTTATATTTATTTTTTTCAGTCTCAATAAGACGGCTTTAAATAAAACGACATGTTTGCAGACTTCTTACCACGACCCAAACCTGCTGCCCGTCTGTGAAATAATGAACCAGGAAACCGGAATACAATGAAGAAGAGGCTTTTAGGGAAATCACTCGAGAATTGGAACACTTTGAGAACAAACCTAAGCCTAACTTAAATGATAGTGAACCGGTTAACCTGGGCGATCTCGATGAAATCAAAGAGACTAAAATAAGCATCCACGTAAATAAAGAGATACAGGATTCATTGGTTCAACTCCTGTTGGAATTCAAAGACATATTTGCGTGGTCCTATGATGACAGGCCTGGTCTGAGTATGGATTTGGTGGTTCATAAATTGCCTACATACCCCGAATGCCCTCCGGTACAATAAAAGCAAAGAAAGTTCAAGCCTGATGTCAGTGATAAAATCAAAGAGGAAATTACAAAGCAGCTTGAAACATGGGTAATTTGGGTAGTGCGATACACCACATGGCTGGCTAATGTGGTCCCAGTGCCAAAGAAGGACAGGAGACCCGAGTGTGTGTGGATTATAGAGATCTGAACAAGGCAAGTCCCAAGGATAACTTCCCTCTACCCGACATCCACATCCTCGTCAATAATTGTGCCAAACATGAGATTCAATCTTTTGTAGACTGCTATGCGGGGTATCACCAAGTGCTGATGGATGAGGAAGATGCGGAGAAAACTGCCTTCACCACACCTTGGGGAACATATTGTTATAAAGTTATGCCTTTTAAATTGAAAAACGCTGGGGCAACTTACATGAGGGCTATGACCACCATCTTCCACGACATGATGTATAGAGAAATAGAGGTGTACGTGGATGACTTTTTTATCAAATCTAAAACTAAGGGCGATCATGTAAAGGATTTGAAGAAATTCTTTGAAAGGCTCCGCAAAAATAATTTGAAATTGAATCCAGCAAAATGCGCATTTAGAGTTCCGTCAGGCAAACTTTTGGGGTTCGTCGTCAGTCGAAGAGGCATTGAATTAGATCCAACCAATATCAAATCCATTCAAGAGCTGCCCCCGCCAAGGACCAAAACGGATGTGATGAGTCTATTGGGGAGATTAAATTACATCAACCGGTTCATCGCTCAATTGACTTCAACATGTGAGCCTATATTCAAACTGCTGAAGAAGGATACGACAATTAAGTGGACGGTCGAATGTCAGGAAGCTTTTGACAAAATCAGACATATTTGTCCAATCCACGGGTTTTAGTTCCGCCAGAACTTTGGAAGGCCATTGTTTCTCTATCTGACAGACTTGGAAGGCTCTTTCGGTTGTATTCTCGGGAAGCATGACGCCACGGGAAAGAAAGAGCATGCCATTTATTATCTGAGCAAAAAGTTTACCGGCTACGAGGCCAAGTACACATAGGGATCGGGGCAATCTTAATCTCACCCACATGCCAGTATTATCCAACTATAGCCAGACTTTGGTTATTTTGCACAAACAATACAGCTGAATATAAGGCTTGCATTATGGGCATGAACATGACTATTAACCAAGATGTCGAAGAGTTGCTAATCATGGGGGATTCCGATCTAATCATCCGACAAGTCCAAGGAGAATGGGAGACAAGAGACATTAAGCTCCTCTCGTACAGACATCAGGTCGAAGACCTCAACAAATGATTCAAGTCGGTGCAGTTCAGGTACATTCCCCGTCGTCACAATAAGTTAGCATATACGCTTGCAACCTTAGCCTCCATGCTGTCATACCCTGGGAATGCCTATGTGGATCCTCTACACACCAAATCAAAGAAAAACATAGATATTGTAATTCAACCGAAGCAGAGCCTAGCCCGCAGCCTTAGTATTACGACAGCTTGAGGTTCCTAAAAACACAGGAGGACCCTGAGCAAGCCATAGGAGAACAAAAGAAGACCATCCCATGGCATGCGACCAATTTCTTCTTGAGTGGTGACACTTTGTACAAAAGGACTCCAGATCTTAATTTGTTGAGATGTGTGGATGCCGAAGAAGCTGGGAGAATTATGCACAAAGTATATGCGGGTGTATGTGGGCCCCATATTAATGGCTATGTATTGGCAAAGAAGATACTCCGAGCAGGTTATTATTGGATGACCATGGAAAAAGACTACTTCAACTTTGTACGGAAATGTCATCAATGTCAGGTGCACGGTGATCTGATTCATGCACCACCAAATGAACTGCATCCTATGTCAGCACCCTGGCCATTTTCCGCCTGGGAAATGGACGTCATTGGGCCGATCAAGCCAAATGCCTCAAATGGGCACATATTTATATTGGTCGCTATTGATTATTTCATAAAATGGGTGGAAGCCATCACCCTCAAGTCTGTTACTAAGAAAGGTAGTGGATTTTGTGCATTCCAACATCATTTGCCGCTTTGGGATTCTCGATGTCATCATTACTGACAATGCAGCTAATCTAAACAGTCGGCTGATGGGAGAGATTTGTGAAGAATTCAAGATAACACATAGAAACTCCACTCCCTACCGACCTAAAGCCAATGGTGCGGTTGAAGCAGCCAACAAGAACATCAAGAAAATATTTAGTAAAATGATTCAAAGCTCGAGGCAATGGCATGAAAAGCTGCATTTCGCATTGATGGGATATCGTACCACAGTACGTACATCTATAGGAGCAACCCCCTATTTGTTGATTTATGGATCTGAAGCTATTATACCTGCCAAGGTAGAAATCCCCTCGCTCCGAGTTATTGTCGAGGCAGAAGTCGAAGATAGTGAATGGGTCAAAACCTGGTTGGAGCAGCTGGCATTAATTGATGAAAAACGAATGGCCACAGTATGCTACGGGCAGTTGTACTAACAAAGGATGGCCCACGCCTACAACAAGAAAGTGCGTCCTAGGAATTTTGAGGTCGGGCAGCTGGTTCTGAGACGGATCTTCCCCATCATCAGGAGGCCAAAGGAAAATTCGCCCCAAATTGGAAAGGCCCATACATAATCAGGAAGATATTGCCTAGAGGAGCATTGTACTTGGGTGACATTGAAGGAGATGAGCCCGAGGCAGCGGTAAACACAGACGCAGTTAAAAGGTATTATGTTTAAACCCCCTACAGTAATTACCCCAGTGGATCGAAAGGACGAAGGCTTTATTCTCCTGCTATCCCCACCCTCTTAGTAACCCAGAAAGAAAAGAAAAATAAAAAAAAAAGAAAAAAAAAGAAAGAAATTCAAAAAAGGGAATACAAAACAAAATTAGTTTAGGAAACACTTCCTGAACTACTTCTGACTTGATTCCAAAAGGATACGTTGGCAGCTTCTCCCTAAGGTTAAGTCACATCAAAGTAAAAACCCCATTCACCCAAGAAATTAGAACTGGGGAAGAAATGTATCGTTTAGTTACAAATCCGTCCGAATGGTTGCAAAGTTATAAGATCTTTGGGGAAGAAAATATCATTTGTTGGGGTTCGGCGTCAATCAAATTCGTGAGAAAAATAAATGAGAGAGTCTTATCGGTGAAAACCTCTGGGCACCATAAGGTGACGGTGAGCAGAGAAAAACAAAATGAGAGAGTCTGTTTAGCGAAAAATCGTAAAGAGCGCTATCGGGAGACGGGAGAAGAGGAATGAGAGAGGCCGATTGGTGAAAACCCCCAAAGGGCGCCGTCGCCCGAAAAGAGGAAATAGTGCTGCCCGAATCTAAGCAAGTTTTTTCGGTTTTCAAAAGTTGAAGTCAAAAAACGAAAATGGATTTGGGCCGGGTATCCAGCCCAAGAAGCATGTCATCGCCATTTAATGTCGGCTCATATTTTCAGATAAGTTCCCTCTTTTCCTTCAAGGTGCATACCTCTCTAAATTCATACTTCATTCCTTCCCACTTTAAATTCCTCACCATTCCTTAAAGAAAGGTAGTTGGGCCGTCTTCGCGGTTTTCCTCCGGGCAAGAATTAGGGGGATGGCCGATATCTTCAAGTACGCTTGGCCAATCCTGGATGATCATGACAGTTAATGCCCCAAAGTAAGGAAATAAGAGTAAGAAAATTCAAGTCAAAAAGCATGGAGCTGAAGCAAAATCGGGGTTTTAAGCCGAACAGGGTGTCGATTCTTATCAAAAGCCCCAAAAGCAAATGCAAAAGCGGGAAAAAACTCATAACCAACGGCCCGAGAAGAAAAACCCAATCCGAAATGAGGATACCCTGGCCAACTAAGCAAGGACGAAAAGCTGAGGGTTTGCTTTTGAATACAGAGGAAGTCAGAATCAAGCATCACAAGACCACAAAACCAATTACTGTTCAAACTGAAAATTTATTCGTTTCTGAACTACAATAGATGCAGGTGCAGCTTAGAAAAGCAAAAGGAATATGAAGCAAAAACAACCAAAGGTTAGGATCAAGGGCCAAAGGTGGTGATGCGTCAATGACCAAAGGGAAGTTTTCTTTTCATTTTTCTGCAAACTAGAAAATGAGCACGGTAGCAAGAGATCTCAATCCCTAGTTCCCTTTATCACACTTTGTGGATTTCCTAGGCATTACCTAAGGATTGCAGTCCACCACCTCCAGCATAAACCGAGGAAGTTTCCTTCCTCATCCCCAGCATAACCTGAGGACTCCTTCCCTATACTCTCTACTCCCCAGCATAGTCTAGAAGTCAATACTCCCCTACTCTTAGCATAACCTAAGAGTTATTCCTTTCCTCCGCTACCCCCAGCACAGATAAAAGGATCTCTGAGTTCCTCCACTGCCCTGCATATTTCCCTGGCATAGCCCAGGATCTCCTTTCATCCCGGCATAACCTGTGGATTCCCTAACATAACTCAGGATCTCCTTTCATCCCGGCATAACCCGTGGATTCCCCTGACATAACTCAGGATCTCCTCTCATCTCGGCATAACCTGTGGATTCCCCTAGCATAACCTAGGATTTTTCCTGTCATCCCGGCATAACCCATGGATTCCCCTAGCATAACCTAGGATTTTTCATTCATCTCGGCATAACCCGTGGATTCCCTAGCATAACCTAGGATTGTTCTCTCATCCCGGCATTGTTGAAACACGTTCTCAAGTCGCTAAAACTAAACGTATGTTCATTTCTGTAGGTTTTGATAAATGACAAACCGACGTGCATGGAACATCGACATATGCCAAAGTCCAAGAACATGAGAAACAAAGAGTAAGATCAAGAATATCAACAAAGTTATAAATGAGTCACTTTATAGTGTGATCTTGATCCGACAACTTATTCAAGTCTTGGCTTCTCTCGTAAAATCATTTTCATGCATCATTGATTTAAACCAAAATGATTTTCAAACATTTTCATTTTAGCCAAAATGATTTTCAAACATGTTTTACAAATCTGGACATAAATAATCGATTATGTATTTCTTATAATCGATTATGTTAAGACAGTGTTAACCGAAATTTTCAAGACAGCAATATAATCGATTATGTCTTCCTTGTAATCGATTATGTTAAGGCAGTGTTAACCGAAATTTGCAAAACATCAAAATAATCGATTATGTCTCTTCTAATAATCGATTATGTTGAGGCAGTGTATAATCGGATTTTCAGAGCAATGAAATAATCGATTATGTTTCTTCTAATAATCGATTATGTTGAGGCAGTGTATAATCGGATTTTCAAAGCAACGAAATAATCGATTATGTCTTTTAGGTAATCGATTATGTTAAGACCGTTGCCAAAGTATTTTTAAATCGCTGAAATATAATCGATTATACACAAGGCTTTAATCGATTATGCTTGCACAGAATCTGTTTCCGATTTTTTAACGTTAACTGATAATCGATTTTGTAACTTAAATAATCGATTATTATGCTTAAAATCCGCATATGAATTTTGAACGATCTGTAGATAATCGATTATGCAGATCATATAATCGATTATGCAAGCACAAAATCAGCAATTAGTGATTGGCAATTAAGCAACGGTCTTGGTGACTTTGAGCACTATAAATACACCTCAAAATCACTCTTTTAAGTACAACAACTGATTAAATTCTTGCTTAAACTTACATACTCTCATATCAATCATTTTATATTCATTTCATAGCTTTTTTAGAGCCAAACTCTTGACTAAGTTGTTGTGTTCTTGAGCGTATTGTTTTACTCATATCTACTCTATAAAGAGAGTCTTGTCTTGAGTGCTAAGTGTTTGTACACACTTGAAGGGATAGTCTAATCCCTTGCTGTAAGAAGGAAAGGTAGTTCCTTGGTTTGAAGTCTTGAGGTGCGGTATCCTCGAGCAGGTTGAAGTCTTGTAGAGTGTATATCTACGAGCAAGTGTAACGGTTTGTTAGGCACCCGTAAGCTTAACGAAGTTAGTGTAAAACTCGAGAGAGTCTCTCGGGGACTGGACTAACCACACGTTGTGGTGAACCAGGATAAACTTGGTGTGTTCTCTCCTTACTTCTTTATTTACCGCACTTATTTTACTCCTGCAATTTTAATTCCACAAATTTACATTGTTTTTTATTATAACGCTATTCACCCCCCCCCCCTAGCGTTAAGCGTATATTCTAACTATTGGTATCAGAGCCATACTCTCTGAAAGACTTAAAAGTTTGAGAGAAACTTTCCATGGCTTCTACTCGTAGTGTTTATGCAGGACTAGGTGAAGGACAATGCTTCACAAGGCCACCACTATTCGATGGCACAAACTATACTTATTGGAAGAAAAGGATGAGAATGTTTATCGAATCAAATAATTTTCTACTATGGAAAATTGTCAAGAATGGAGAGCAAATTCCAACCAAAATGGTAGAAAATGAAATGGTGCCAAAATCGGAAGATGAGTATGACGCAGACGATATTAGAAAGGTGGAGAACAACGCAAAAGCGATCAACATGATGTACTGTGCTGTAAATCCCGATGACTATCGGAAAATATCATGTTGCACCACGGCTAAGCAAATGTGGGATAAATTGGAAATTACCTACGAAGGTACGGACCAGGTAAGAGAAGCTAAAATAGATTTTCTAACCCATGAATATGAACTTTTTCATATGAAGGAAAACGAGAAGATAGATGATATGTTCGAACGATTTTCAAAAATCGTTAATGATCTTCATGCTCTTAAGAAGACCTTCACGGATAGGGAACTTGTCCGTAAAATTCTTCGAAGTCTCACTCCGGAATGGCGCTCCAAAGCCGACGCTATTCAAGAGTCAATCGGCATTACAAATGTCACAATCGACGGGCTTAGAGGTAATCTCAAAACCTATGAATCTACTATTCTTAACCCTCCTTTGGATGATCAAAGGAAATGAAGAATCGCCCTTAAAGCAAGCATGGCTCAACCTCAAAATGATGAGGATTCAAGCGATGAAGATAGCGAGTTCGGACTCGTTATTAAGAAATTTCACAAGTTCATGCAAAAGAAGTATCAACGAAAAGGTAGGCAACAAGGAGACCAATTAAAGTGTTATGGATGCGGAGAAATCGGGCATATCAAATCAAATTGTCCAAATACCAAAAAGGAGAAGAAACCCGTCAAGAAACAAAAAGCATACATCTCTTAGGGAGGCGACTCCGGAGACGAATCAAGTGATGGAGAAGGAAACGAGACCGCAAACTTGTGTCTTATGGCACACGAAGAAACTCAAAATGAGGTATGTACTTCTTCTAAGAACTATTTCACTTTAGAAGAAATGCAAGATTCATTTGATGAGTTGTATAAAGAGTTTATTAGCGCTTCTAATCTATAAAAGATTTAAGAAAACAATTTTCTTTAAAAGAAACGGATTTTGAAAAACTTACTCTTGAAAATGAGAAATTAAAAGAGGAAAACAAGTTTTATGGCAAAAGAAGCGCCGATAAACCTGAAAGCTCAAATAAGGATTGTACTTCTTGCAAATCTCTAAAGGAAGAAGTAGAAAGTCTTAGAAGCACTTTGCACAAATTCAATTCTTCACACAAAAATCTCAATGAAGTGCTTGTAAATTTGAAATCCACTAAGCACGGTTTAGGCTTTAAACACGAGCCAAAAGAAAAAGTTGAGTCTATTCCTAAACCACCTAAGACTCAACTTAGGCAAAATAAAATAAATGTCAACACTCAACCTAGAAATTTTAATCCTAGAATTGCAACTCATCCTAGAAAAAATGCTAGAAGAAATAGTGGCATGTATAGACCACCTAGACAAGATTTTCGAAAACCACATCAAAACTATATTCCTAACAATAGAGTAAATATTAGAAGAAATATTGGCATGTATAGACCACCTAGACAAGATTTTTGAAAACTACATCAAAACTATATTCCTAAAAATAGAGTGAATAAATTTAGACCTCTAAATTATTATCATCCTAGAAGAATGCACAATCCGAATGTCATTTGTCATTATTGCAATAAAATTGGACATATTGCTCCCGCATGCTTCACTAGACATAGACATTTCACTGCAGGACAATCACACCAATATGTTGCACCTAACGCACAAGGACCCAAAATGGCTTGGGTACCAAAATCTCATTAATTTATTTTGTAGGTGTGTTTGAAGGGATCAAGTGTACTTTGGTACCTTGATAGTGGATGCTCCAAACATATGACCGGGGATGCATCAAAATTCCTTCAACTAAAACCCACGGAAGGAGGAAATGTTATTTTTGGAGACAATAACAAAGGAAAGATTATCAGCATTGGATCGGTACGTAAGGACGAATCCTCCTCCATTAAGCATATTTTGCTAGTTAAAGGTCTTAAACATAATCTCTTGAGCATAAGTCAATTATGTGACAAGGGAAATCTTGTATTGTTTGACTCCGAAGAATGCTTAGGTATCGGTCGTAGCGATTTTAAAATTATTCTTCGTGGTATTAGAATGGATAATATCTATATGGTTGATCTTGAAAATTCTTCATCAAGTTATGTGAATTGTCTTTTGAGTAAAGAAGACGACATGTGGTTATGGCATGGTAGAGTAGCTCATGTAAATATGAATCTTTTAAACAAACTAGTTTCACAAGATTTAGTAATTGGTCTTCCAAACATGAAATTTGAAAAAGATTCTACTTGTGATTCATGTCAAAAAGGGAAACAAACAAAAGCCTCTTTTAAATCCAAAAATGTTGCTTCAACCACTAGACCTTTACAACTTCTTCACATGGATCTTTTTGGACCATCTCGTGTTGAAAGTCTTGGTAGAAATCTTTATGCTTTTGTAATTGTTGATGACTACTCTAGATTCACATGGACGTTATTTCTTGCTCATAAAACTGATGCCTTTCATGCTTTTAAAAGTTTTCTTAAACGTGTTCAAAATGAAAAGAACACAACCATCACTTCCATAAGAAGTGATCATGGGGGAGAGTTCGATCACAATCTCTTCGCGGATTTTTGTGACGAACTCGGTATTGAACATACCTTTTCGGCTCCACGTACACCACAACAAAATGGAGTGGTGGAACGTAAAAGTCAATGTCTCGAAGAGATGGCTAGAACCATGCTCGATGAGGCTAAGATTTCCAAAAAGTTTTGGGCGGATTCCGTGAGTACCGCAAGCTATGTTTTAAACAGAGCTGTCATAAGACCGATACTCATAAAGACTCCCTATGAACTCTATAAGGGAAGGAAACCAAATCTTTCCCATCTTAGAGTCTTCGGTTGTAAATGTTTTATTCACAACAACGGAAAAGATAATTTGGGAAAATTTGACGCGAAATCTGATGAAGGAATTTTTCTTGGTTACTCATCGCGTAGCAAAGCATATAGAGTTTTCAATAATCGAACCAAAACTGTTGAGGAATCTCCTCATGTAGTATTTTGTGAAAATGATGCTCGCTTGGCGAGAAAGGATTCTTGTGTTGATCTTGCAGATGCTTTAAAGAAAATCAATCTTCAAGACGAGGTACAAAAGGAGGATCCAAAGGAAGTTCAAGATGAAGTCATGGAACAACTTTCGGAAGAAGTACCACCACAAGAAGAAGAATTGATGATGCCTAAGGCTTGGAGGACGTCAAAAGACCATCCTCTTGACAAGGTAATTGGCAACATCGAGAAAGGGGTAAGTACACGAAATCTTCTTAAAGACACCGTAGGACATATGGCTTTTGTTTCACAAATAGAACCTAAAACCATTTCTGAAGCAATTGGGGATGAGCATTGGACCTTGGCAATGCAAGAGGAGCTTAACCAATTCAAACGTAATGATGTTTGGGAATTGGTGCCAAGACCCGATAATCACACCATAATTGGTACGAAACGTGTTTTTCGGAATAAATTAGATGAAAATGGTATAATCACTAGAAACAAAGCTAGGCTAGTTGCTAAGGGATATAATCAAGAAGAAGGCATTGATTATGAAGAAACCTATGCACCCGTTGCACGCCTAGAAGCCATTCGTTTATTACTTGCTTTTTCATCATCTATGAATTTCAAATTATTTCAAATGGATGTCAAAAATGCCTTCCTCAATGGGTTTATTCAAGAGGAAGTGTATGTTGACCAACCCCCGGGCTTTGAAAATTTTACATCTCCCGACCATGTCTTCAAGCTTAAGAAAGCTTTATATGGTCTTAAACAAGCTCCTCGAGCTTGGTATGAACGTCTAAGTAAATTTCTTTTAGACAATGAGTTTGAAAGGGGGAAAGTTGACACTACATTGTTTATCAAAAATAAAAACAATGACATTCTATTAGTTCAAATTTATGTCGATGATATAATTTTTGGTGCTACTAATGATTTTTTATGCGAGGAATTTTCTAAGTTAATGACTAGCGAATTCAAAATGTCAATGATGGGTGAGCTAAACTTCTTCTTGGGGCTGCAAGTGAAACAAATGAAAGAGGGAACTTTCATTTGCCAATCCAAATATTACAAGGAGTTGCTAACTCGTTTTGAAATGAGCAACGCCAAAGCAATGGCCACCCCAATGAGTACATCCGACCATCTTGACAAAGCTGAGAAAGGTAAGGAAGTAGACACCAAGAAGTATCGAGGTATGATCGGATCTCTTCTCTATCTTACTGCTAGTAGACCGGACATCATGTTTAGCGTATGTTTATGCGCTCGATATCAATCATGTCCGAAGGAGTCGCACCTAACTGCGGTAAAATGGATAATGAAGTATCTTATTGGAACTATAAATGTGGGACTATGGTATCCCAAAGGTTCTTCTTGCCTACTTGTTGGCTATTCCGATTCCAATTTTGCGGGTTGCAAATTGGACCGCAAGAGCACTAGTGGCACTTGCCATTTGCTCGGTAGCTCCCTAGTTTCTTGGTTTAGCAAGAAACAAGTAAGTGTTGCGTTATCCACAACCGAGGCTGAATATGTAGCCGCGGGGAGTTGTTGCGCTCAAATCCTTTGGATATAACAACAACTATCGGATTATGGTCTTAGTATTGATCATGTTCCTCTTTGATGTGATAATACTAGCGCCATAAGCTTGACGAAGAATCCTATTCTTCGCTCAAGAACGAAACACATAGAAATTAGACATCACTTTATAAGAGATCACGTTCTCAAGGGCGATGTCGAAATTGAATTTGTTGAAACCAAAAATCAATTGGCCGACATCTTCACAAAGCCTTTAGAGAAAGAGTCCTTTTTCCGCATTCGTAGTGAACTCGGAATTCTTGACTCCACGATGATCTAATTCATGCATTGCATTTTTCTTTAAATAATTACTAACTTGAGCCTCGGGGACACCTAATTCTTTTTTGCAGGTATTGCCCCAAAGACAGGGGAAATTTTCAGGCACTGGTAACAAATAATCGATTATTGACTCAGCACAATCGATTATTTCTAACATCTCAGTTTGCAGGAATTTGGCAATAATCGATTATCATATATTACTAATCGATTAAGTTGAGATTCAGTGTTACAGGTTTTATAATAATCGATTATTTAGTACTGCATAATCGATTATCTTTTATCGTCTCGGCTTTTCGTCACTTCACGGGACTGAAATAATCGATTATCATATTAACCAAAATCGATTATTCCCCAAGCCCGGATCCTCATAATACTTTTTGTCTTCAAATAATCGATTATCTCCTATCGCATAATCGATTACTTCTCTGCCTACAATTCAAAATATTGGCAATAATCGATTATTCAGCCTCCATAATCGATTAGCTACGGTCCGTGCTTTTAATTTTGTTACCGTTTCTGACCGTTTAGCTTATGAAATCTGCAGCTTTTTTGCTCCATAAATGCCTCACTTCTTCAATTCTATAAATAGGTATGTTCATCCTTCAAATTTCTCACTTCACACTTCACTCGTAGCTTCAAACAATCTTCCAAAGTCTTCAAACTTTTGAAACAACTCCTATTTCTTCATACTAATGGCAAGCAAGCACTCTAAACGCTCTCGTTCCGGAAAACAAATTGCCTCCTCTTCCGCCGCTCCTCCACCCGTTTTCAACTATAAAGACGGCTCTTATTTGCGTTTGATACTCAACCCGAACTTCTTCGTTTCATTGAAAAATTTGAGAGTCGAGAAATCCTTCCGCCTCGTTTCTCAACTACTAGATATCTTCAAAATAGCGCACCCCCATCAACAGAAAATATTCTTATACAAAGCCAACTCATTGACTTTCTATATCTTCAAACTCATTACATTCACCCCACTCTAATCCGTGCCTTCTATTCAAATCTACAGAAGGACGAAGATGGTGACCTTGTCTCTAACATCAATGGAGTTCCAATTTTTGTAAATGAGGAAAACTTGCAACTCCTCACGAACCTTCCCCGAAATGGTGAAGACATATCTCTCTACACTAGAGAAGCAGGCGCTTTATTTCATGAACAACTTCTTTTTCACCAAATTGGTATTGGCGACTGTCCGGATAATCGTCGCCCCACTATTACGCACATGCGCCCAGAATATCGTCTAAGATTTTATTTCATCACTCGAGTTCTCAAACCCCGAAAATTCAATCATACAACTCTCTCTCATGAGGATTCAAAACTCTTACATTGGGGCTCGCATCAATTGGTGCAAGTTCGTCATGAATCATATGTTTGATGCAATTGGGGACGATAAGCCACTCCCATATGCCTTTCTCATAATGGCTATTTTTGAAGCCTCCGGTATCGACACCTCCGTCGGTCCACACAAAAAGGCAACAAAGCATTGGGAAATTCAAGAATCTTCATTTCCAATATTGGTGAAAATCCTCCTCCTCCTCCTACTCAAATACGTCGTCCTCAAGCTCCTACTCTTCAAACCATTTCGGACCAACTTGTTTCTTTGTCAACCTCAGTGGCTCGTATTGATCAAAACGTCACTCGTTTGACTTATGAGCTTCATGGGTTCTTTGATCATGTCAACTATTCCTATGCCCAAATTGTTATTCTGGATGGAGTGTCGGATGCCGAGCCGGATATTAATGATGATAATGAATAAAACTTTTTATGTATCATTTGAATTATATTCTATCTATTTCTTGTTTCTCATGTATGTTTAATATTTTTTAATGAAAGTTCATTATTTTTGCTAATGTCAAAAGGGGTAAGAATAAGGGCTATGCACACTAATTCATATTGGCATAAATTGAGGGGGAACTCATAAATTGAGGGGGAACTTATACTTATCTTATGCATATCCCGATATTGGTTTGCCAATATCAAAAAGGGGGAAATTGTTGAAACACGTTCTCAAGTCGCTAAAACTAAATGTGTGTTCATTTCTGTAGGTTTTGATAAATGACAAACCGACGCGCATGGAACATCGACATATGCCAAAGTCCAAGAACATGAGAAAAAAAGAGCAAGATCAAGAATATCAACAAAGTTATAAATGAGTCACTTTATAGTGTGATCTTGATCCGACAACTTATTCAAGTCTTGGCTTCTCTCGTAAAATCATTTTCATGCATCATTGATTTAAACCAAAATAATTTTCAAACATTTTCATTTTAGCCAAAATGATTTTCAAACATGTTATACAAATCTGGACATAAATAATCGATTATATTAAGACAGTGTTAACCGAAATTTTCAAGACAGCAATATAATCGATTATGTCTTCCTTATAATCGATTATGTTAAGCCAGTGTTAACCGAAATTTGCAAAACATCAAAATAATCGATTATGTCTCTTCTAATAATCGATTTATTTTGAGGCAGTGTATAATCAGATTTTCAGAGCAACGAAATAATCGATTATGTCTCTTCTAATAATCGATTATGTTGAGGCAGTGTATAACCCGGATTTTCAAAGCAACGAAATAATCGATTATGTCTTTTAGGTAATCGATTATGTTAAGACCGTTGCCAAAGTATTTTTAAATCGCTGAAATATAATCGATTATACACAAGGCTATAATCGATTATGCTTGCACAGAATCTGTTTCCGATTTTTTAACGTTAACTGATAATCGATTATGTAACTTAAATAATCGATTATTATGCTTAAATCCGCATATGATTTTTGAACGATCTGCAGATAATCGATTATGCAGATCTTATAATCGATTATGCAAGCACAAAATCAGCAATTAGTGATTGGCAATTAAGCAACGGTCTAGGTGACTTTGAGCACTATAAATACACCTCAAAATCACTCTTTTAAGTACAACAACTGATTACATTCTTGCTTAAACTTACATAATCTCATATCAATCATTTTATATTCATTTCATAGCTTTTTGAGAGCCAAACTCTTGACTAAGTTGTTGTGTTCTTGAGCGTATTGTTTTTACTCATATCTACTCTATAAAGAGAGTCTTGTCTTGAGTGCTAAGTGTTTGTACACACTTGAAGGGATAGTCTAATCCCTTGTTGTAAGAAGGAAAGGTAGTTCCTTGGTTTGAAGTCTTGAGGTGCGGTATCCTCGAGCAGGTTGAAGTCTTGTAGAGTGTATATCTACGAGCAAGTGTAACGGTTTGTTAGGCACCCGTAAGCTTAACGAAGTTAGTGTAAAACTCTAGAGAGTCTCTCGGGGACTGGACTAACCACATGTTGTGGTGAACCAGGATAAACTTGGTGTGCTCTCTCCTTACTTCTTTATTTACCGCACTTATTTTACTCCTGCAATTTTAATTCCACAAATTTACATTGTTTTTTATTATAATGCTATTCACCCCCCCCCCCCCTCTGGCGTTAAGCGTATATTCTAACAGGCATAACCCGTGGATTCCCCTGACATAACTCAGGATCTCCATTCATCTCGGCATAACCTGTGGATTCCCTTGAAATAACTCAGGATCTCCTTTCATTCCGGCATAACCCGTGGATTCCCCTAGCATAACCTAGGATTTTTCCTTTCATCCCGGCATAACCCGTGGATTCCCCTAACATAACCTAGGATTTTTCATTCATCCCGGCATAACCCGTGGATTCCCCTAGCATAACCTAGGATAGTTGTCTCATCCCGACATAACCCGTAGATTCCCCTGACATAACTCAGGATCTCTTTTCATCCCGGAATAATACAAGGATCCCCCTAGCATAACCTAGGATTATTCTTTCATCCCGGCATAACCCGTGGACTCCCCTGACATGGCTCAGGATCTCCTTTCATCCCGGCATAACTCGTGGATATCCCTAGCATAACCTAGGATTGCTCTTTTATCCTGCCATAGCTCGTGGATTCCCCTAGTATAACCTAGGATTTTTCATTCATCCCGGCATAACCCGTGGATTCCCCTAGCATAACCTAGGATTTGTCATTCATCCCGGCATAAACCGTGTATCTCCCTAGCATAACCTAGGATTTCTCACTCATCCCGGCATAACCCGCGGATCTCTTATTTCCATCCCCACAGAGACCTTCTAATTCTCATTCCGGCATAACACGAGGATTCTCATCTTATCCCCCAGTAGGAACCAATTCTCCTCTCTAGCACAACCCGATGATCTTTCCAAGGGATACACAATTCCATCCCTTTTGTTCAAAAAAAAGCAGCATAGATGTGTGTTATAAATAACGAAAGAAATTTTCCAGTGAAAACTGGGGCAAAAATTTCGTTCGTTTGTTTGTTTTTCTGTCTGAGCAGGTATCACCTTAAGGCACAAGATTCAGCATAATTGAATGCATGACTGTCAATTCAGAACAGAAGGAAAGAAAAGAGACAAAAGGTGAACTCAAAGTAATGAGGCACACAAAGACGTGGACTGCTCAAAATTAATGGAAGTCACAAGCTCAGCATATCCTGTTTTGTCTCATGATTGAAGATTAAGCCAGCAACCGTCGTGTCCTCCCCTACCCCGTCCCATGGCCAATTTCCCTCGAATATGACTCATCCGGCTCGAATCTTCAAAAAAAGGGCCTCAGAACCACCGTCTCCGGCGACCCTATTCCAAACCTTCCACCTTAACACCATAGGACCACTAGCACACCCCCTTCCCCGTCCTGTAATCCACTCCCCTCAAATCCCCCTCCATTATCTTGAATATTCTCATAAAGGTTGCCAGAAACCCTACCTCTGGCGACCCCATTCCAAAGCCTTCCAAATTTACACCCTTAAGGAACATCAACCCCCTCTTTCCAACCATGAATGTCATCCCTCTCAAATCGTCCTGAAACTCCTAGAGTTTCAATTCGAAGTTTAACCCTAAATCCCAAAACCTACCAGAAATGCTTCAAACCTCTCCCAGGCAGTCCCTGATCTTTCTTAACAGCAGCCATACCACCCTTGACTCCCGAACACCCTCAACCACCAAACAAACCCAAATCTGAGACCTTACTGAGGTCTCAGAACCTTGAAAGCCCTCCCTTGAGCTTTTAAATTGATTGTCATCATCCTAGAAGTGTTCGAAACCATGTGGAAAGGGTCAAAAACCAGTTGAAGTGGTTTAAACGGACAAGAATAAAAAAGCTAAGTTTTCCTGTATATTTTCATTTTTTAGCTGATTAAATATTTGATTTCTTTTAATGACTGATTAGTAGTTACATGTTCAATAGTTTGAATTTCTTTCATTTGATTTTTTCTTTTGGTTGTTTTTCTTGGTTATCCACAAACTTCATTTGAAAAGGTGTCAATGTTCATATCCTTGGTTTGAAACTAGTCTGAAAGTCTTTTGTCTCCTGAATAATTTCCTGCTAATATCAGCTCCTCGATCTTGAAAGCTAGTTAAGTCTGTTATAATGTGATTTTTTGGGCTTAATTGACATCTATCTTCTGATTCTATGATTTCTGGTTCGACCCTAAGTATTTGATTGCCATAATGACTTTGATTTTTCAGAATTGATGCTGGTTTAAGTCGATTTGGGGGGTTGGGACCTTTAGTTGTTCATTGGTAGCTTTTACCTGTTTCCAAAAGGTGATGCCTGAACTAAATTTTTGTGTGTTTCTCAAGCATTTTGATTGAGGCATCACTGAAAACCAAGTGTTGATATATGCTTCCTCATGGATATTTTGATCTGTTGTTTGTGTGTTGAAAGTCTACATTAGGGCATTAGTTTTTAATACTTGATTGCTTTGGTTGATTTTAAACCCTATTAAGTATGTTTATTCGAAGATTAAAATGTGACCTAAATTCGATTGACCAGGGTCAATTGTAAATGAACTAGGGTCAGAGAACTGACTAAGGACAAATTTTGAGGGGTGGGGTAATTTAGGAAAGGAAGTAAGGGTACAAGAAGGATTTGAACTTGTAAAAAATCTGATAGAAAGCCCTTAGAACCTTCTAGCAAGGACTTAAACATAATTCCTGTCTCAAACTTGAGGCACAAGTCAGAAATTGAAGGATCAATTAGGCAAATTGCAATTTGAGTTAAGGACTAAAAAAGAAAACAAGGTAAAATCTGATGCCCTAACAATTTTACTATAAATGAACCATTTGGGTCATTGGAAAGAGATCCGGAAAACATTTTCTTTGAATACAAAAGCTGAAATACTTATTCATATATCTAAAAGTACCACTAGTGCTATTGAAATCCTCTTTTATGAAAGTTTAGTTCTCTAAAAACTCTACTAGAATCTGGACACAATGTTTGATTGGATGTTGATTGTTTAGCTGGTCTCTTCTATTCTACTCATAGGATTGCTCCTTCTGCTATATTACAGGTACATTCACTGTTCATATATATATAAATATCAAGTGAGACGTATATTCTCAAATGCAAAGATCTCTAATTATTACCTGTACTTTGAAGTTTACCCGCCCCCGCCCCCCCCCCCCCATTTTCCCCTATTTAATAGTGAATATAGGTGTAGTAATAGAATGATCATCATGTTGTAATTAAGTGTTAGACTGATCCATGTATGTAATAATTTGGACATTTGGGAATGTTTCAATGTGTAATAATTGAACATTCGACTCAATTTTTCCTGTATGTGATTAATTAACAGTCAGTTCCAATTTTAGTCTAGTTGGTTCAAGTGCTGATGTTGAGTAACAATTTGTTGTCGGATTTGTCCCATGTAGTGTAGCTTGAATCACACTTGAATTTTAGAATTGGATCCATATACTCTGACTGATGAGTATATGAATCATTCGATTCAACTCTAAGGTTAGAAATTGATATAAAAATGGTTGTTAGTATTTCCTTCGTGAATGTGTAAAGATTCGATTTTGTATATAATTTGAACCAAAATGGTTACTAAGAATTGGACTCTTTTATCCAAACCAACACTGGGCTCATTCGTGAGGCCCAGTAAGCACCAAATGTTGTAATCCAACATGTCTTTTGGGCTGAGTGATTAAAAACCCAAACCAGTTACAGCCTGAGCAATATGTGCTCCTAGGTTGGCCCAAAATCGATTTATTATGTGAAAATTGGCCAAGAACGAGGCTAAGGCGCATATAAGGTTTCCCAAGCACATGCATACATGAAATAATTAGTGTATTTAAGCACAGCCTTAATAGAGAATTTAGCATACGTTAGAATACCCATATAAAAATAAAGTGAGCCATGTTAATTCAAACAAACACCATGTGATAACTCTTTTCTTCATTAAAACCCATAGCAAAATAGGAAGTACCGTTTAGCAAATTTCACGGTCTTCCCACAAATGTCAAAGACGTATTTGCTATAGGCACACGTATTTAATAAAAATACCTTCCTAAATTCGGGTGCGCATTTATGTTACCCAAATCATATACTCAATGGAATTAAAATATGTCTAAAATACGTGTGCATTTATGTGATGCGATTCGCGACATGTTCTAATAACATTGCAAATTTCCCTAAAACAGATGTAAAAAACGGTTAATAATCTAAAATTATGAGTTAACTAGTATGGAAAATCATGTTTCAGCCACTTATAGCAAGTTTAAGTGACCGTGCTAGAACCAGGGGATCCGAGGGTGCCTAACACTTTCCCTCGGGTCAACAGAATTCCTTACTCACGAATTTCTGGTTCGCAGACTCCAATTAGGTAGTCGAAATTTCCTCAATGTGGGATGTTAAATAAACCGGTGACTTGGGACACCGAAAGCCAAGCCTATCCCAAGTGGCGACTCTGGAAATAAACAATTAATCCCATTTCAGATAATGTCACTTTAATTGGAAAAACTATTATACAGGTATCGCCTTTCGGGGGTAACCACGTGTAAGCGGTAAAAAGGAGGTGTGACAGCTTGGTTGTCATGCTTGAGATCTTTGACTGCGGATAAAATTGAATGGGCATTCGGATGGCTTCCTGCTACTTAGGTTGTGTACACATCAACAAAGTGCCTTATATTCTTTTGATTGGCGTTAGGAGCATCCAACCCTACGCTCCTTACCGGGTCCTTCGGCAACTAAGCAGATTCCAAACTGTCCACAATGACAAAGATCTGAGTAAACAAGCTATAAAATTCGGCCCAAAAGCTGAATTCCTAGAAGGAAAGATTCGCCAAATATGGAATGAATGCAGATACCTTGAGCCTAAAACCATAGTGCGAGATCGGGCTAAGGGCGAAGTAGACCCCAAATACTTGGTCTGGTTTGGCAAAAGATTTCAAATTCTTGAAAGGCCCGCCAAGAGGCCACATGTCCAACACTTCACTGACATGGCTCAGGTATAATGGAATTGGTAAGCTAAAGAGAAAGAATATAGGGCCCGAACAGGAGCTTTGTAAAAACAGGTTCAGGATCTACGGTTTGAAACAACTTGAAAGCCACGGCCGATGAAGGTGACAAAAAGAATATAACCCAAGAGAATGAGGCTCTCAAGGCTCAAATCCAACAAATGAAAATATATGCCAACAACCAAGAAAGAAGACAATCCGATGAGAGATTGATAAAAGGGTTGAAGAAGCAAGTCTTAGAGTGTCAAGAAGAGTTAGAGAAATCTGAAGGGAATATGGCAAAATTCCGGGCACAGTGGGCAAAGAAGACATAGGAAAGAGCCAAATTTGTGCAACAAATCAAAAGAAATTATGAGGTAACCATTACTAATTTGAGAAGGAAAATGACCACCCTCGAGAATGAAGCATCCAGAAAAGCCAAAGACTTTAAAATCGACAGGGAACATTGCTATGACTAGATGGACCAAATGGAGAAGGAAATACAACAATTACAACGTCAGAACCTTTATGATGCCCAGGTTTTAGAAGCCAGGAACGATCAGATAGAGCGGTTGCTCTAAGAAAAGGGCATAATCAGAGAGAGGATCCTGACAATTTCGCATTACATCACTAGGAAATGCCAAGCATACGAGGACATGACTCGCACCACCTTTTTGGGGCAGTAATGGTATTTGTCAAATAGATAATGAGTGACCTGGATAGGCTTAAAGGGGATCATGCATATAGGCCCGTGGCGAGACCGAACGATGTCCCACAGGCACCAGGAGCTTTAATGTATTCATGATTTTCATATTGAGAATGTATTTCCTTTTCCACTAGAGTCTGTACTTTTAGAGTCTGTCAAGTTGTTCAAGTCTGTATTATCTTTTAAAGAAAGATGTTTAAATTTGGAATCTTAATTTCTTTGTTCATGTTTTAATCTGTTAAGCATTGAGTCTTTCTAATCAAAGCATTTTTCCATCTATAAAACTCAGAGATTTCAAAAAAGGATTTTGTTTCCATTCATATTTATTTTTCATGAACTACACTCGGTCTGATTCATGCGGAGTCATGATACGTAAGCAATCTTCATAGGATTCGACCGTAACCCTAAAAACGAAAAAGAAAAAGCAAATATAAAGGGGAAGAGGGAAAGAAAAAAAAAGAAAAACCCTAAAAGAAAAACAAAAGAGGGAAGAAAATAAAAGAAGAACAAGAGAGGAGAAGAAAAAAGAGAGAGAAAATCAAGAAAAACAAAGAGTGGAAATCAAAAGAAAGAAAAATGGAAATAAAAAGTCGGGACGACACATGCACCATTGCAAACATGTAGACATTCGTTTAACTATATAGGTGCATCACACCCCAATGTGTGATTGCCTATCTGTTAATTGTCTCAAACTAACAATTTTTTGTTGTCAATTTCAGCTTAGGTTTTTAGAAATGGTGGTTTGTTTTTGGTAAGCTGTCATCACATCGGTATTTTACCAGATCAAAAGAAAGTACAGAAATGTCGTCTGAAATGACCTTGCCGGCAATTCCCATCTCGAAAGATAGCCCAATCTCAGGCATCCCGGCCTCAGAGTCTGCAGCAGCCGAGGAAAACAGGATCCTACACCTTAGGGTCATGGAGATGTGGGATGCATGGACGAATGGAAAAGATCCTCCGAGCACCATCCCTGGATTCCCCATGCTCTTCCCTAGAGCAGGGGGTACGTCCACTATTCCCATTACTCATCCAAACATCCTATTGGGACACCCCACCATACCGGCCAATTTTGTTAGAGCACCTTCTAAGGTCCGCCCTAGGTGTTCACATCCGGCACAGTCCCCAATATCTTTACGGCTCCACCATGTGCGGCCACCACACAACCCGCATTGCGTAGACCAACGTTTGATCCATTGGCCTTTATATTCCAAATGCCCACTTACAAACTTAACCTCCTCAATACCCCACCTACACTTATCCTCAACCACAATTTGAGTTCACACCAGCACAAGATAAAACTCCTAAAGCTCCTGAACAAGACGATATGGCAAAATAATGAGGAGCCTTGAGCAGAGTTTAAAGAATATGCAAGGTTTGAGAGGGTAAAAAAGTGTTTCTTATACAAATCTGTGTATGTTCCCTCACGTGCACCTACCCATGGTATTTAAGACGCCAAAGTTTGAAAAATATGATGGGCATGGCGATCCCATTGCTCACCTAAAGAAGTATTGCAACCAATTGCGTGGAGCTATTAAGTGGCGGGTACAGGCATCGAGTGTGAAACCTCCCATGGAAAAAATAGAAATGGTCACTGTCTTCCTTCAGGCCCAGGAAGCAGATTACTTCCAAAACATGATGTCGGCCATGGGCAAGTCTTTTGCAGAGGCAATCAAGCTTGGGGAAACGGTAGAAAACGGTTTGAAAACGGGAAGGATTTTGAGTCAGTCAGCCATCAAAGCAACCTCCCAGGCCATCCAAGGCGGGTCTGAAGGAGTCACAAGGGTCAAAAAGAAGGAAGAAACCTTGATGGCAACATCGGGTACGAGAAGACATCATGCTCTTAGGCCCATGTTCTTGGGAAGAACCTCTCAATATTATTATCCTCACAAGGACATGCCTTATGCTCCTCAACCATATGCGGTTATAAACGCTCAACCATTTCCCCGACCGCAGTAGCAGGCCAACAGGAACCAAGCTCCGAGAAACCAGCCTCGCCATCAAAACCACTATAACCCTCGCCCTCCTCAAAATAACTTCCATCCCCGTGAGCCACCCAGAAGGCAAAACGTTACACCAATCGGGGGGTCCTATTCTAGTCTGTTCCCAAAACCTGTCCAGTTGGGTATGTTGCAGCCCGTACCTCCTAACATACAAAACCCGGAATCGCCTTCCTACCAACGCAGTGCCCGGTGTGCTTATCATTCGGAGACTAAGGGGCATGACATAGAGAATTACTGGACTTTGAAGCGAGCTATGAAACATCTGATAGAGCAGAGGAAAATAGTTCTGAAAGATGAGGATGCCCCTAATGTGACTAACAACCCGTTGCCGGCCCACAACAACGGACCTGTAATTTGGATAATCTGTGAGGATAAAGAATTTGACCCGGCTTTGAAAGCCATAATTACCATTGTCGATGCAGACAAAAAGCCAAGAGCTTTCCCCAAGAAATATGAAGGGGACAAGAAGAACAAAACCACACACCCTGAAATTAAAAATAAAGTTGAGGTTAAAACTGAGGCGACACCGCCAAAGAAATTGTCCTCTTTGTCAAATGAGGTCGTCGGGAAAAGCAGTTGACTTTGAGTCCTACAAAGAGATTCAAGTTGAACAGGACTACTCAGATGTACGTGCCCAAAGGAACCTATGTAGTGTAGGGACCAACTAATCCACCAAGGCTGAGTGAGACCGTGGTGGTTGGCCGCGCACCTCAGAGGCCTATGACAGACCCCATCGCAATCCATTGGAATTATCATGAAACGGTGGTGACATATAAGGGTAAAGAGATCTTTGGAGAAACTCAAGAAAGTTACCCTGTGAAGAGATAATCTGACTTGGAAGAAGTGAACAGCGTCACCAAGAAGCAATTCCCACCCAAGAAGCCAGTGAGTGCCGAAGAGGCAGAAGTTTTCTTTTGAAAGATGAAAATGGCAGACTATGAAGTAGTGGACCAGCTTCAGAAATCCCCTGAACAAATGTCCTTGCTATCCTTGCTGATGGAATCTCCAGAGCACCAGAGGGTACTAGCCAAAACTCTCAATGAGTCCTATATGCGAGCTCAAACTTCCGTGGAACAATTAGAAAGGATGGCGGAAAGATTCTTCGCTGTCAATCAGATCACATTCAATAAAAATGACTTGCCCCCAGAAGGAGCCGCTCATAATAAAGCCTTGCATTTAACTGTCAAATATAAAGGTTATTATGTCAAAAGGGTAATGGTAGACGGAGGCTCTGGGTAGACATATTGCCACTTTCAACATTACAATGAATAGAAATCGGGACGGAGAGGATTCATCCCAACAATGTATATGTTTGAGCTTTCGATGTAATAAAAAAAGGGACACAATCAGAGAGATTGATCAGGTCTTGACCATTGGCCTAGTTGACTTCGAGGTAACCTTTCAAGTGTTAGATATGGACACATCTTACAGTTACCTCCTAGGAAGGCCATGGATCCACGCAGCAGGGGATATGCCTTCCACTCTTCATCAGATGATAAAATTTGAGCATGAAGACCAAGAAATCGTGGTCCATGGGGAAGATGAGCAGTCAATTTATCACGATGCCTCTGTCCTATGCCTCGAAGCTAGAGAGGGTAGCAAGCATATAGTCTATCAGGCTTTCGAAATTGTGGTGGATGATCAGCATGGAGAGGGCAAACCCTGTCCCCAACCTTTCCTCTCGAATGCCTCAATCATGGTGGCTAGAGATATGATACGACATGGATTCAAACTGGGGAAGGGACTTGGAAGGTCCTTGCAAGGGATAACTGAGGCGATTGCTTTTCCCACTATAGAAAAGCTCTTCGGGCTAGGCTTCCACCTGACGCCAGAGGATATAACATGTGCAAACTGTAGAAAACATGATGGATGGGCTCTGCCTCAGCCACTGCCACACTTGTATGAAACATTTGTAAGGCCAAAGTACAGTGAGGAGGAAGAGGATGAGGCCTTCAAAGCTGAAGAAATCGAGGAAATATGTGGGGAAATGAGAAAAATACAATATGAAACACACATGGTTCAGCCAGGAGAAGGCTCAAGCACCAATTAGGTGCTATACATGGACCAGACGCCAAGTTGCAAAATTGGAAGGCTATGCCATTTCCAATCAGGCGGGAGTCCCGGTAGTCCTGTCTTGCAATCTTTTCTGCATCATGAGTAATCTCAGGGTGTAACTCGGATGTTTTTCTTTCGTGTTTTGTCCTTTTAATTTTCCAAATGCAAACCCTGTTATCTTACAATTCCAAAGAAATAAAATCAATATTTCATCGTCTATGTTACTTTATCCTTTCTGATTATTGTTGTTTTCCTTTTATTCATTTCTTTCAGTTCTAATAATGCAGCTTTAAATAACATGACATGCTCGCAGACTTCGTGCCCCGACCCAAACATGCCACCTAATTGTGAAATAATGAACCAAGAACCGGAGTACGACGAAGAAGAGGCTTTTAGGGAAATCAATCGAGGACTGGAACATTTCGAAAATAAACCTAAGCCAAATCTAAATGATACTGAGCCGGTTAAGTTGTCCCGGCAAAATCAAATAAACCAAAATAAGTATACATAAAAATGAGAAAACTCGGGACGTACTAAACCAACTCCTGTTTGAATTCAGAGACATGTGTTTCTTGGTCATACGACGATATGCTAGGGCTGAGCATCAATTTGGTGGTACATAAGTTGCCTACTTACCTCGAGTGCCCTCCACTCCAACAAAAATAGAGAAAATTCAAAATTGATATCAGCGATAAGATCAAAGAAGAGATCACAAAACAGTTGGGGCGGGAGTAATCCGAGTGGTCCGCTACACCACGTGGCTGGCCAATATAGTTCCAGTGCCAAAGAAATATGGGAAAACCCGAGTTGTGTGGATTATTAAGATTTGAACAAGGCAAGTCCCAAAGACAATTTCCCTTTACCCAATAGCCACATCCTTATTGATAACTGCGCCAAACACGAGATACAGTCTTTCGTGGACTACTACGCAGGATATCACCAGGTGTTGATGGATGAGAAGGATGCCGAGGAAACTGCCTTTACCACACCTTCGGGGACCTATTGCTATAGGGTTATGCCTTTCAGGTTGAAGAACGCTGGGGCAACGTATATGAGAGCCATTACCACTATCTTCCACGACATGATGCATCAGGAAATAGAAGTATATGTGGACGACGTGATTATCAAGTCCAAAACTCAGGATGATCATGTGCGGGACCAAAGAAAGTTCTTTGAAAGGCTGCGTAAGTACGGCTAAATAGTCTGGGGTTCATGTCAGCCAGAGGGGTATTGAGTTAGATCCAACAAAGATAAAGTCCATTCGAGATCTACCTCCTCCGAAAACCAAGAAGGATGAAATGAGCTTGTTGGGGAGACTGAATTATATTAGTCAATTCATCGCTCAGCTTACCTCCGCATGCGAGCCCATATTCAAATTGATAAAGAAAGATGCAACAATCAAATGGACGGATGAGAGTCAAGAGGCTTTTGATAATTAAAGATTATCTATCCAATCCCCCGGTCTTGGTCCCGCTGGAACCAGGAAGGCCATTATTTTTATATCTTACAGTCTTGGAGAACTCCTTTGGTTACATTCTCGGGCAGTATGATATTACTGGAAAGAAACAACAGGCCATATACAACCTGAGCAAGAAGTTTACCAGTTACGAGGCCAAGTATACCCTTCTAGAAAGAACCTGTTATGCTTTAAACTTGGGTCGCTCAGAAATTGAGACATTACCTACAAGCCCACACCACCTACCTGATAACCAGGATGGATCCTCTGAAGTACATATTTCAAAAACCAATACCTACGGGGAGATTGGCAAAATGGAAAATCTTGCTCACCAAGTTTGACATAGTCTATGTCACTCGAACAGCAATGAAGGCACGGGCGTTGGCAGACTATTTAGCCGAGAACCCGATTGATGATGAATACCAACCCCTGAATACTTATTTCCCAGACAAAGAGATGAATTCGGTGGAGGTAACATCCGAAGACGTCACTGCTTGGAAAATGTTCTTCAATGGAGCGCTAAATGCAAAAGGTGTAGGAATTGGGGCAATCTTAATTTCACCCACCGGTCAACACTACCCAACCACGCTCGGCTTCGATTTTTCTGCATGAACAATACAGCCGAATATGAAGCCTATATCATGGGCATGAAAATGGCTATCCATCAATACGTCGAGGAACTATTGATCATGGAGGATTCAGATCTAATCATCCAGCAAGCTCAAGGGGAGTGGGAAACGCAAGATGTCAAATTCATCCCTTATAGGCAGCATGTGGAAGATCTCAGTAAACGGTTCAAGACGGTAGAGTTCAAGTACATCCCTCGTTGTCACAATGAGTTAGCCGACGCACTTGCTACTTTAGCCTTGATGTTGCCTTATCCAGGAAACACCTACGTTGATCCCTTGGAAATCCAAATCAGGGAAAGGCATGGGTACTATAATGCAGCCGAGGCAGAACCCAATGCGCCATGGTATCATGATATCAAGAGATTTTTGAAAACACAATAATATCCCGAGCAAGCCACTGGAGATCAAAAGAGAACCATTAGACGGCATGCGAGTGGTTTCTTCTTAAGCGGTGATGTATTGTATAAAAGGACTCTGAATCTCAACTTGCTAAGATGTGTTGATGCCGAGGAAGCCGAAAAGATTATACATGAAGTACACTCAGGAGTTTGCGGGCCTCATATGAATGGGTATGTGTTGGTGAAGAAAATACTTCGGGCGGGGTATTATTGGATAACAATGGAGAAGGACTGCTTCAGCTTTGTTCAGAAATGTCATCAATGTTAGGTGCACGGTGATTTGGTTCATGCACCACCAACTGAACTGCATCCTATGTCAGCACCTTGGCCATTCCTTGCCTGGGGAATAGACGTCATTGGACCAATCGAGCCAAAAGCCTCAAATGGACATAGATTCATATTGGTTGCTATTGACTACTTTACGAAATGGGTTGAAGCCGTCACACTTAAGTCAATCACCAAAAAAACTATGGGGGACTTTGTGCATTCCAACCTCATTTGTCGTATTGGCATCCCAACCACTATCATCACAGACAATGCTGCAAACTTGAACAGCCGATTGATGGGGGAGATATGCGAACAATTCAAAATAACACATAGAAACTCCACTCCCTACCGGCCCAAAGCCAACGGTGTCGCCGAAGCAGCGAACAAGAACATCAAGAAGATTATGAGTAAGATGATTCAAAGATCCAGACAATGGCATGAAAAGTTGCCTTTTGCATTACTTGGATATCACACCACGGAGCGCACATCGGTAAGGGAAACCCCTTACTTATTGGTCTATGGAGCTGAAGTTGTTATACCCGCAGAGGTAGAAATCCATTCACTCTGGATAATCGTTGAAGCAGAAATTGAGGATAGTGAGTGGGTCAAGACTTGGCTAGAACAGTTGTCATTAATTGATGAAAAACGAATGGCAGCAATTTGTCACGGGCAATTGTACCAACAAAGAATGGCCCGTGCTTATAACAAGAAAGTGTGCCCCAGGAACTTTGAGGTTGGACAACTTGTATTAAGGAGCATTCTCCCTCACCATCAAGAAGCAAAAGGAAAATTTTCTCCTAACTGGAAAGGCCCATACATTATCAGAAAGATATTGACGAAAGGAGCATTGTACCTGGCGACATCAAAGGGGACCTCCCGAGGCAGCAGTGCATGCAGACGTAGTAAAAAGGTACTACGGTTAGGATCCTTGCAGTAATGATTCAGTCTAGTTGAGATGATGAAGTCTTTTCCTTCCCGCTACCCCAAAAACTATCAATCTTTTGCAAACTCTTTGAGCCGGTTACGTTTCTTTGACCACCCTCTTTGGAACCTGGAAATCCTATTAAAAAAATTTAAAAAACAACAAAACACAAAAAAAGGAAAAAAATGAAAAGTGATGAAAAAAAACAAAAACAATAGTTTAGGAAACACTCCTGAACTACGTTTGAATTGATTCAAAAAAGATACGTAGGCTGCCTCTCGCTGAGGTTCAGTCACATCAAAATAAAAATTCCAATTCCCCAAAAATTGAAAACTGGGGCAGATGATATAATGGTTCAACCATGGGCCCGCCAAAATGGTTCCAAAGTTTTAGTTCCGCCCAAAATGCTTTTTACCCAAGGGTCTTGTTCAAGTCCTTCCGATCGATTGGCAAAAGGGGGGAAGCGAAAAACGTCGTTGTTGGAATCTGATACAATTGAAATTGAGAGAAATAAAATAAGAGAGCCTTATCGGTGAAAACCTTCGGGAACCATCAGGCGATGGTAAGTAGAGAAATTGAAAATGAGAGAGTCCGCTTAGTGAAAACTCGTAAATAGCATTATCGGGTGACGGTGAGAAGAGAAATGAGAGAGGTCAATTGGCGAAAACCCTCAAAGGGTGCTGTCGGCCAAAAAGAAGGTATCTCACAACTAAAAGAGTCTTGGCAAGGTTCCTTGGTTTTGAAATGTGAAATGCAGTTCACGAGAAGTTGGAAATTTTGTTTGGGTCAGGCATCCAGTCCGAGAAGCATGTCATGTTCATTTGAAGTCAGCGTGCACCCCCAGATAAGTCCTTCTCTTTCCCTGAAAGGGGCGCTTCTCTTTAAACTCATATGATTGCTTTTATATACTTCTTCCTTGAATCCCTTTCGGTTTAACTCTGATTCCATGACTATTACAAAAGAAAAGGTGGCAGGGATGGTTTCACAGGGCTTACTTGGCAAGGGCCAACGAAAATACCCAGTCTCAGCGGGCGCATCTAGCCGATCCCGATTGGCCATGATGGTTGATGCTTCGAAAGCAGAAAGGTTTTAAAAAGAAAGAAAATTTAAATCAAAATGCCCACGGAGGCAAAATGAAGTTAGGAGAGTTGAGTACCGGTGGGCTAATTGTCTCGACAAACTTTCAAAAGCCAAGTTACCCAAAGGTTCTGAAATGGAAGTTGGGGTAAAGAAATCAAAATTAAAAGGCCTGCGAAGGCGAAATAAATCTGAAAGATGAGTTCTCACGACCAACCAACAAGGCAAACTCTGAAAAGTTAGAGGTCTTTTCAACAGAAGCTAGACTGGGATCAAGCAATCAAGGTCACAAAACCAACCACCGTTTCAAATAACAATCGTGCTTTGTTTGAAAATCCGAAACAGGTGTAATCCAAAGCAATTGGGGAAATAGCAGATGCAACCAAAGGAACCGCACAGGAGCGAGGAACAACTTCGCATCAATGATCAACCCAAAAAGGGAACTTCTATTCAAATCCTTTCCCGCAGTTTTAATAAAAGAAATAAGAAAAGGAGAATCACAAAAATCATGGTAGCATAGGACCCCCAATCCTTAATTCCGTACTTCAAACCTAGGACCACATCCCCTAGTTGTCCCCAGCATAACCTGTGGAATTCCCCGGCATAACCCGAGAATAATTTTCCTTTCTCCCCAGCATAACCTTAGGATCCTTTTCCTTCTTTCCCCGACATAACCCAAGGATCATTTTCCTTTCTCCCCAGCATAACCTGATGACCATTTTCCTTCTTTCCCCGGCATAACCCGAGGATCATTTTCCTTTCTCCCCAGTATAACCTGAGGACCCTTTTCCTTCTTTCCCCGGCATAACTCGAGGATCATTTTTCTTTCTCCCCAGTATAACCTAAGGACCCTTTTCTTTCATTCCCCGGCATAACCCGAGGATCATTTTCCTTTCTCCCCAGCATAACCTGAGGACCCTTTTCCTTCTTTCCCTAGCATAACCCGAGGATCATTTTCCTTTATCCCCAGCATAACCTGAGGACCCTTTCTTTCATTCCCCGACATAATCCGAGGTTCATTTTCCTTTTCTCCCCAACATAACCTGAGATCCTGAGGGTCTTTTTCTTTTCTTCCTCGGCATAATTCGAGGGTAATTCTCCTTCTATCCCCAGCATACCCTTTTTTCTTCCCATCCTGGCATAACCCGTGGTTCCCCCTGGCATAACCCAGGAGCCTTTTTCTTCCTATCCTGCCATAACTCGTGTATCTCCCTGGCATAACCCAGGAACCTTTTTTTCCCATATCGGCATAACCCCCGGATCTTCGTGGCATAACCCAAGAGCCTTTTCCTTCATATCCCAGCCTAACCCGTGGATCTCCCTGGCATAACCCAGGAGCCTTTTTCTTCCTATCCCGGCATAACCCGTGGATCTCCCTGGCATAACCCAGGAGCCTTTTTCTTCCTATTCCGGCATAACCCGTGGATCTCCCTGGCATAACCCAGGAGCCTTTCTTACTCTCCCGGCATAACCCGTGGATCCCCCGGCATAACCCAGGAGTTTTTTTTCATATCCCGGCATAACCCGTGGATCCCCTGGCATAACCTCATGAGCCTTTTTCTTCCTATCCCGACATAACTCGTGGATCCCCTGGCATAACCTAGGAGTCTTTTCTTCCTATCCCGGCATAACCCGTAGACCCCATGGAATAACCCAGGAACCTTTTTTTCCTATCCCGACATAACTCGTGGACTCCCTAGCATAACCCAGGAATCTTTTTCATTTCATCCCGGCATAACCCCTGGATTTTCCTTTTCATCCCCAGCAGGGACCCTTTACCCCTATCCCGGCATAACTCGTGGATCCTCCTCTTATCCCCAGCAGGGACCCTTTTTCTTTCGCGACATAACCCGGCCATCTGCTGGCATAACCTGGCAATCTTTCCAAAGGATACACGATCTTGAATTTTAATATTTTCACTAAAGAAATAGCTTATATTTGTGTTGCAAATAACTAACGAAATTTTCCCAGTGAAAAATGGGGCAGAAAATTTTGTTCGTTTGTTTGTTTTTGGGACAGGTCTTTACTCAAGATACAGGATTCAAGGCGACCAAAAGAATGAGTCTCAATCCGGACCGAAGAAAATAAGAAAAATAAACAAATCCAGAGTGATTGAAGAAGAAAAATGTGGACTTCTCAAATTTGATTCAAATTGCAAGTTCCGCATGGACCGCTCCGCTAAAATGCTGAAGAAAGAACTGGCACCTATAACTTACGTCATCAAGATTCAGATCAAGTCCACAGCAAATCCAGCTGAGACTCAAGATCAAGTTTCAAGAGATTTATTGATAGGATTATTGTAACTCATAGTTGATAGGCATAGCTAGCTCAGCTTTAGATTTTTCTTTTGGTGTAATAAGGAGGTCAACAAGCAGTAGCATCATGAGAAGCATCAGCAGTGAAATCACAGCTCCTATTAATACTAGCTACCAAAACTTCCAAAACTACACTGACCTGATTCCTTTGTAGACAAGGATATGTAGGCAACCTCCGAAGCAGGGTTCGGTCATACAATTTTCAAAAATGCTTCTCCTCGAGTGTTGAGCGGGCAAAAATCCCTCATGTTGCTCATTTATCATTGACCAAAAACCCTTCGTGTTTCCAGACAAAAAGGGGTAGCTGTGAGCACGTGATTTTTCCGCGCTTAAATTACTCCTATAGAATTCATTAAAATTAGATTTTTTTTCCTTTATTATTTGAATTTTAGGGAATTAATTGTATGATTTATTGTTTGTTTGCATTTTGTGCATTTTTAATTGATATAATTCATAAAAATACAAAAATAACACATTTACAATTAGGACCCAATTTTATATTTTTTCTTATGTTTATTAGTTAATTGACATTGCTAAAATAACAAAAATTAGCTCTTTTACATTTTTACTTTTAATTGTCTGATTTTGTCATAGTTTTCTTTTAAAGTTAGGATTTAATTAATTTTGGGGAAATAAGTAGATTAATTTTAGGTTTAAATCAGGTTTGAATTAATTTAGCATTTAAAATAATGAAAAGAAAAGGAAGAAGTTTAAAATTTGGTCTTCTTAATAAAAGACCCAAAATTGGGTCATTTGGCTCAAATATCCCAGCCCAAGCCCAAAACTCCCTTCCCAGACCTGTCTCAGCCTCAGCGCAAAATCTGTCCAGCTTCCCAGCCATCGAAACAATGTCATTTTGATTTAAACAAATTCTAGTCGTCCGTACGTTTGATCCAAGGTGTCCAAGCCTATGGTATAACATGTATAACTGTTCCATCACCCCCTACCCACAAAACCTCGTACCATGTCTCTTCTAACCCTAACTATGCCGATGTAACGTCGCCTGCCACGGTCCCTCCATCGTCCGCCGCCGGCGGTGGTGCTCTGATGACCGCCAAAATACACCATATCACCCTCTCAATCTCCTCTCTTCATCCCCGCTATAAACATCCTTCTTATATTGGCCAATCCCGTCGAATTTTGATTTGAAATCATGGCTGCTCTGCCGCCCACGGCGGCGCCGATGCCAATCACTTCCCAATTAATACCCTAGGTTCCCCTAGCCTCCCTCACCCCAGATCTGTACGTCTTTTGCCTCGAATCACAGTCCAATGTCTCGAATATTAGTTTGAAAATCCGACCAAAACTCACCCCACCTCTGAACCAAACCAAAATGGTACCCTGGACTATCTTTACTCCCCTCGTCCTAAAACCTTATTCACTCTCTCTCGAATCTCACTGGACCTCCCCAAGTTTTAGATCAAAGTCTGACCAAGAACCCTAATACCTATGAATTTGGGGATAGAGTATGTCCGGACTGTAACGGCCCTTAATTAGGTGTTTTCTCATGGAAACACCTAACAAGGGACGACTATAGTTCGAATTTGTCAAGAAGGGTCGCTGGTTTTAGTTCTAGGTATTTTTTTCTTTTATTTGTTGTTCTTGTTTGTTTTCCTGCTTCTTTGGTTCATGATGTTTGCTCTCTGAGTTTTATTTTTTGAAATTAGGATGTTTGCAATTAAGTTTTGTTAGGCTTAGCTTAGTTCATGACCCAGTAGGTTTAATCCATTTTTTGGTTGTTGTTCATGACTGATTTGGTGATGCTTTGATTTATTTTAGTATTAATTTTGTTTAGTCCCTGATATTAATTTAATTGTGTTTTGAATCTATTTCAATTTTATTATTTTAGTATTGGATTTAGTTAGTGATTTCTTATTTGTTGCTGTTAGTTAGTTCTTAATCAGCTTAGTTGTTTGGATATAACTGAATTAGATTAGTTAGTTAACCTTTGTTAATAACAGGGTTGGGGGTTTAGGTTAACTAGGATTGGTAATTTCGGAATGAATGGGAGGGAAATTAGGGTATTTCAATAATAGAATCTTGCAGTAGCTGAAATAGAACCCTAGAACCTTCTAGATTGGGTTCAAATTTGAATTCATATTTTTATTGATATAACTTGACCAGCAAGTCAAGATTTAAGGGACCAATTAAGTTAAATCTGATGAATAAGGAAGGACTTAGAGTATAATTGAAATAGAAAGGGTGCGTATAAAAGGGCATATCCTTGCTTGTCAAAGGTGGCTCAGAATTTGGTAGAGGTCTAGAAATCTTAAATTTAAAATCTGAATGTGTGAGAGTTCTAAGAGCCTGAAAGATTGCTGAAAATTCAAAGCAATTTCTGTAGAAATAGAGAAATATATCAACATTAGATCCTAGAGAGAAAATTCCTAAAAATTGAACAAAAAATAGCTTAGAAGTCCAAAAACCTTTTGTTTTATCTAGTTTCAGTAGCTGAAACTCATTTCAAGCTCTGAAACTGGTTGTAATTCACCTATTGAAGCTCACTTTGGATCGTCATCATTTAGTTCGGCTTGGTTTTGGTAGATTGAAGCTTATTTTGGGAAGTCTACTGCATCCTTTTTTATTTCTCCTAGATTTTGACTTGGAATTGTTGATTCTCTGCTGAAACTACATCTGCTACTATACTGTTGCCTAGCTGACCCTCTATTTTCTTATTTCTATTCAAATTCCAGGTATTCCTTTGGTATCACATGATATATGAAGATTGAATCCCAATGTATGACCAAATTTGAAGATCAATGATGAATTATTACGTGTTACTCTCCGAAATTTCTACTATTTTACTTAAATTAGATGTTCATCACAGTTATGTATGTGAATAATACAATCATTTGTAAATAACTGGACTGTTTGATTTTACTTCTTAAGAGCCATAGTTAATTTTGGTCTTGATTGTCATGTCAATTTGAACTTGAGTGTGGAATAGGGTGTTGGTTAGAAACTGCGTTCAAAAGTAGCATGCACACTCATATTGATATAGAATTAGGCATCTCCTGTAGTTTTAAAGAGCTAGTTTCTTTAACATGTTCACTATATACCTGCTGAAACGTGAAATCCAGAAGTTAATTACAATTTAGTATCAATATTTACACTGTATTTCATGTTAGCTTGAGGATTCATTAATTACTTTAAATTGCTGTCAAGTTTCGGATTAAGTATGTTAGTATACAAATGAGTTGAATAATGTAGTGACATTTGAATTCAAATTGTGTCTCGCCTTCGATTTGAATAAATTGTGTGTTTCCTTTGTTTTAAAAATTGTTAGGTCCACTTTGTTTTTAAATCGGTACTTTTGAGAACTAAATAAAATCATATGTTGGTTTGGGCTCATTCAGGAGCCCAGCATGACGGGTTTTTATGTAAATGCGATTTGGGCCCAGCTACATACTAACGAGCCCAAGTATCAATAGCCCACTCAGCCAATGTATTTTGCTGAATTGTGAGTTGTCAAGCACAGCTCTGCATTGGTCTTGTGCTATGGCCCTACGCTTGACAACTTCTTATAAAAGTTGACTAAGCTTACCTTTCTTTTTGGGCAAATTTCGTAGCCTAATATGCCGAAGGCTTGAATTCATATTTAAAGTTATTAGTTTAATTTTGCAATGTAGGCTTGGGCTTTCAAGTTGGGTAGCGGGTTCAAATTAAGAGGGTCTTCCCTTTTGTTTGAATCCAGACTTGAACTTGAGGCCCGAGTTTTATAATATTAATTAATTAGGGATCTTTAGAGACAAATTCAATAGAAAATTATAGTTTGCTCTAGGGTGGCCTTTAAATAATAAAATAAGGAAAGCCCCGCCAAACAAAACGCATAAATTGCGGTGCCCTCTTTAAATGTTCCTATTAAAATCTTTAGAATTCGGGACGTGTCATTTTGCGAATTTCACGGTCTCCCGCAAAGATAATAACATGTTAGTTTCTTTAAGCGCGCTTTTTTTTAATAATCTTACCTTCCTAAATACGGGTGTGCATTTCATGCGACCCAAATCCAAATCCCAAAATGTTGAATAAGAATGAGTCGAGGATACGGGTGCATTTCATGTGACGTGATCCAAAAATACGTTTTTAAACGACGTTCACTTTCTTAAAATTTTAACTAAAAGTGGTTAAATAATTCTAAAATTGCACTATAGGATGACATGTATTAAAATCAAATTGTTAGCCAATTATAATATTTTAAGCGACCGTGCTAGAACCACGGGATCCGGGGGTGCCTAACACCTTCCCTTGGGTCAACGAAATTCCTTACTTAGAATTTATGGTTCGCACTCCATTTGAGAAGTCGTAAATTTCCTCGATTTGGGATTCAGAACAAACCAGTGACTTGAGACACCAAAAGCCAAGCATATCCTAAGTGGCGACTCTAAATAAATAAATAATCTCATTTCGAATAATGTCACTTAAATTGGAAAAACTTCCTTATACATTTTATCCTTTGCGGTAGGTGTGTAAAAAAGGAGATGTGACAATAATCTTGTTCGATTTACTAACCCACTTTTATTCTAGAAAGACAAGCATGTACCTGGCTGCAAAGAACTCGTTGAGGATATGGAGCTTGTTGATCTCCTGTTACTCAATGATTGAACACAAAATTAAAATTTTAAGAGAGAATAGCTTTTGCCCCTTTCGTCATTCATTTTGCAATAAGAAGAAAAAAAAGAATAAATTGGAATAGTGGCTTCTCCTGAATGTGTACTCCCATGAAAAAAGAAAAGAATTTTTTCCATGCATATCAAATGAGAAGATGATCATGTGGCAGCTTCTTAGAAAATTTTGGTATTTTAAGTTGATCATAATTTTGTGTCATCATCTTTTTTATTTGGCAATACTTTTACTATGTTATGAGAAGTCTTCCTTAATTGGATCCTTTGTGTCAATGAATTCTCTCATTCATTTTGACTAGCAAGAAGTTGTTCAAACAAATTTAAAAAATTATATATATATATTGAGAAACATGTAAGCATCTCTAACAAATTGCAATTTTAGAATAACAAATAAATGAAAATTTTGAACCTACGACCTCACTTTGGCACCGGAAGGAGCTTAATGAATTTAAGGCAAAATCATATTGAGAGGCTTTTAGATTTAATTGTTTTATAAAATATTTATACTAACAACAAAATTTTCTTTCTAAACAACAAATTAATCATTTATGACAAAAATAATAAATTTCAAAAATAAAAAGGAATAGGTCCACAAATTTTGATTTGGTATATAGGTACACATGCTACATAGTATTACGTTAACTAATAACCAGCAATTAGTATTTATGACTTCAAATGTAAAGTCCTTGGTAACTTTTTCTTTCTTAAGAACTACATACAAGTGTAAAACAAAGAACGGGTCATTTTCTTTGTAACTCCACTATACCAACAGAAAATCAGAAAATAACGCTCAATCATATTTCCACAAATTCTTCCTCCTATAGATAGGATATTTTATTGTATTCAAACATCCGTGACACATTAGTAAAGGAGAACAAACAATAATGAAAAAAAGGCACAAAAACGGGAAAATGGCAAAAGTTATTGTTCTCCTCTCTGCCCTTTGTTTTTTGGTCATTGCCAATTTCGCTGTCGCTGAGCCCGAAGTCTTTGATGTTGAAGGCAGAGTTTTCTGTGACACATGCCGTCTTGGTTTCGCCACCACCCTTAGCGAGGCCATTCAAGGTATGAACAATTTAGTGCTGCATTTTTCTTGGATCTTGTGCATAAGGAAGGCTGAGCTACCTCGCATGACAGGCACATGCTAATTTAAGATTTTTTGAACATGGGAACATCACTAAGAAAAATTTTAAAAAAAAAAGTAGAAATAAATCCATGTTACTTAAGATAAATACCCAATATTCAAGTGCACTATCCAATATTTTTGAAATATGAATGCCAACAGATAATATTAGACTAGTTATAAAAAATACGTACATAAAATACTAGTTTAACAATGAGACCATGAATTCACGTGGCTATAAATCCATCCTTGATGATAAAGGTTCAATTGAGCCCCTTCGTAAAAAATTTATACCGTGCAAATACAATGCTTTTAGTGTAGCGGAAGATGATTACAAATTGCTTGAGATCGTAATTTTGAAACGTAAATGTGACATTCATATATTTTTTTGAAATCCCCTTATTAAAATTTATGACTTCGCCAGCAGCAGTAAAAGAATGTATTGTTGGTGCAGATGCGACCGTGAGATTGACATGCAGAGACATCGAGACACACAATGAAACATACTCAACAGAAGGCAAAACCGACATGATTGGCAAATACACACTAACAGTAGAAGGTGATCATGAGAATGACATTTGTGAAGTAACAGTGGTGAATAGCCCAAGAGAGGATTGCAAGGAGATTGTTAGTGAATTGGTTAAAGGCAGAGTTGTGTGCAGCAAAAATGTTGGAATGCACAATGCTGTTCGATTTACTAACCCACTTTTCTTCCAAAAGGACAAGCCTGTACCTGGCTGCAAAGAACTCGTTGAGGAGTTGGAGCTTGTTGATCTTTTATTACTCGATGATTGAACACAAAATTAAAAATTTAAGAGAGAATAGCTTTTGCCCCTTTCGTCATTCATTTTTGCAATAAGAACAAAAAAAGAATAAACTGGAATAGTGGCTTCTCCTGAATGTGTACTCCCATGGAAAAAGAAAAAAATATTTTTTTCCATGGATGTCAAATGAGAAGATGATCATGTGATAGCTTCTTAGAAAATTTTGGTATTTCAAGTTGATCATAATTTTGTGTCATCATCTTTTTTATTTTGCAGTACTTTTACTATGTTATGAGAAGTTGTCTTTAACTTTCTTCCTCAATTGGATCCTTTCTGTCAATGAATTCTCTCATTCATTTTGACTAGCAAGAAGTTGTTCAAACATATATATATATATATATATATATATATATATATATATATATATATATATATATATATATATATATATATATGTGTGTGTGTAAGCAACTCTATCAAATTGCAATTTTAGAATAGCAAATAAATCGAAAATTTGAACCTACGACCTCACTTTGGCACTAGGAGCGGCTCAATGGATTTATCGCAAAATCATATTGAGAGGCTTTTAGATTTAATTATTTTATAAAATATTTATACTAACAATAAAATTTTCTTCCTAAACAACAAATTAATAATGTATGACAAAAATAATAAATCAAAAATAAAAAGGAATAGGTCCACAAATTTTGGTTTGGTATATAGGTACATATGCTACACAATATTACGTTAACTAATAACCACCAATTAGTGTTTATGACTTCAAATGCAAAGTCCTTGGTAACGTTTTCTTTCTCAAGCACTACATACAAGTGTAAAACAAAAAACAGGTCATTTGCTTTGTAACTCCACTATACCAACAGAAAATCAGAAATAACGCTCAACCATATCACCACATATTTTTCCTCCTATATATAGGATATTTCATGGTATTCAAACATCCGTGACACATCAGAAAAAAAGAAAAAACAATAAAGAAAAAAAAGGCAAAAAAAAAATGACAAAAGCTATTGTTCTCCTCTCTGCCCTTTGTTTTTTGGCCATTGCCAATTTCACTGTCGTTGAGCCCGAAGTCTTTGATGTTGAAGGCAGAGTTTTCTGTGACACATGCTGTCTTGGTTTCGCCACCACCCTTAGCGAGGCCATTCAAGGTATGAACAATTTGGTGCTGCATCTTTCTTGAATTTTGTGCATAAGGAAGGTTGAGCTACCTTGCATTACAAGCACATGCAAATTTAAGATTTTTTCAACATGGGTACATTACTAACAAAAATAAAAAAAATTAAGTGGAATCAATCACTTTAACATAAATACCCAATGTTCAACCAAGTGCACTATCAAATACTTTTGAACCATGATTGCCAACAGATAATATTAGACTAATTATAAAAAATACGTACATAAAATATCTAGTTTAACAATGAGACCATGGATTCACGTGGCTATAAATCCACCATTGATGACAAAGGTTCAATTGAGCCCCTTCGTTGAAATTTATATCATGCAAATAGAATGCTTTTAGTGTAGCGGAAGATGATTACAAATTGCTTGAGATCGTAATTTTGAAACGTAAATGTGAAATTCATATATTTTTTAAAATCCCCTTATTAGAATTTATGACTTCGCCAACAGCAGTAAAAGAATGTATTATTGGTGTAGGTGCCACCGTGATCGACATGCAGAGACATCGAGACAGACAATGAAACATACTCAACAGAAGGCAAAGCCGACATAACTGGCAAATACACACTAATAGTAGAAGGTGATCATGAGAATGACATTTGTGAAGTAACAGTGGTGAATAGCCTAAGAGAGGATTGCAAGGAGATTGTTAGTGAATTGGTTAAAGGCAGAGTTGCGTGCAGTAAAAATTTTGGAATGCACAATGTTGTTCGATTACTAACCCACTTTTCTTCCAAAAAGACAAGTCTGTACCTGGCTGCAAAGAACTCGCTGAGGAGATGGAGCTTGTTGAGCTCTTGTTACTCGATGATTGAACACAAAATTAAAATTTTAAGAGAGAATAGCATTTTCCCCTTTCGTCAGTCATTTTGCAATAAGAACAAAAAAAAATTGTAATATTGGCTTCTCCTGAATGTGTACTCCCATGGAAAAAGAAAAGATTTTTTTTTCATGCATGTCAAATGAGAAGATTATCATGTGGTAGTTTCTTAGAAAATTTTTGTATTTCAAAATGATCATAATTTTTTGTCATTGTCTTTTTAATTTGGCAATGTTTTTACTATGTTATGAGAAGTTGTCTTTAACTTTCTTCCTCAATTGGATCCTTTGTGTCTATGAATTCTCTCATTCCTTTTGACTAGCAAGAAGTTGTTCAAATAAATTAAAAGAATTATATATATTTTGAGAAACATGTGCGCAACTCTAACAAATTGTAATTTTAGAATAGCAAATAAATAGAAAATTTGAACCTACGACCTCACTTTGGCATCGGGAGTGGCTCAAAGGATTTAAGGAGAAATCATATTGAGACGCTTTTAGATTTAACTATTTTATAAAATATTTATACTAACAACAAAATTTGCTTTCTAAACGACAAATTAATCATTTATGACAAAAATAATAAATTTCAAAAATAATAAGGAATAGGTCCACAAATTTTGATTTGGCTATTACCACAAACAGGAAAAAGAAATAACTGGGTTTTGAGGAGAAAAAAAACAGAGAGAAAAGAGATAGGCTTCAATGGTGAAAGTATGGTGGTTCTTGGCAGGTAGGTATTGGTTAAAATGTTGGAGAAATTATGGAGAAAAGATAGTGGAAGGTGAGTGTTGGATTTGGCGGAGGATAGCAGTGAATTAGTTTAGAAAAATGGGGAAAAAATAAAATAAAGAAAGAAAATAATTCTTTTTACTGTTCACGCGCCTTATTTAATTGGCAAAATGCGCACTGGCCACGTCGACAACTAGGTGTGTATTAGACACACTTTTAAAAGGTTTGGCATGTAAAAAGTTGTTCGTACTTAAAAAGTGTGTCACAGGGATTTGGTTCTAAGTTCCGGGGGAAAACTATGTATTTTGCCTTATTTTTAAGTGTAAAAATTTTAGGCCTTGTCATATGTATCTGTATTAGAAAAAATGAGTTTACGCTTATTGAAGTATTTAAGTATGACACATCATGACGTGAAGGTTGGTTAGAGAATGATGATAAGCAAATAGGTACGAGTTGCAACAAATACGAGCACTAGCGCGAACAAAGGTACGAGCAGAGTCATAAGCAAAGGCATGAGCAGAAGCACGAGTAGACTCAGTGCTCGTATCTATTTAAATTCAAGAATTCAGGAGAATGAACATGACAGTACAAAGAATTACAGATACAATATTTAATGATCATTAAATATTGAAAACATTAAAAACATGTATTAAATATAATGATAATGTAACATAGCATTTAATTTCTTTGATTTTCTATAATGGCCTAATTATAAAAAAAAGTAAAACGCGTATCTCCAAATCATTCTAATGGCCTTACTATTTCATTATTAGCAAAATCATTCTTCTTTATTTATTGGAATATCAGCAACCCGAGTTCTTTTGAAATTATCGCTTTAACCGAAATTCTATTTTTTGGTTAAACAAATTGGTTATACTACCGGAAATCTGATAATCTACTCTATTTAGCTTAACTTTCCTTGTTACATCAACCATGTAGAACAATAACAACAGCGTTCAATTAAACGAAGAAAACCAATAATTTCACAAAAATCTACAGGATAATCACACTCCAGTCCCTTCTCCACAAAGTTCTCTTTGACGGTCTCGAGAAAGCACTCCTGATGGATCTCACGCGAAAGGAAACAATCGATTTAAAAATGTTGAAGCTATCGTTGAAGCTTTGCAAAAATTAAATGTTGCACAAATTAATAAAGCTCTTGATCTTTTGCTAGTCAATTACCTATTGCACCACCCACACCTCCTCCAAATTATTACAATGTGGAGAATCCTCGTTGCTTGTTAATTCTAGAAGTGGTGGAACCCCCAGTGAATCACAAGAAGGAATATCAGGTATTTAGTCAATTTAGATTTACAAAATATTGTACTAACATTGCAGAAACAGCTCAAGGAGAAAAGTGACCAACAACAACAACCCAGTATAATCCCACTTAGTGGGGTCTGGGGAGGGTAGTGTGTACGCAGACCTTACCCCTACCCTTGGGTAGAGAGGCTGTTTCCAAATAGACACCCGACATCCTTCCCTCCAAGAACTTCCCACCTTGCTCTTGGGGAGACTCGAACTCACAACCTCTCGGTTGGAAGTGGGGGTTGCTTACTACCAGAGCAAACGGTTGGAAGTGGGAGAAAAGTGACCACATATAGCAAATAATTGGGGTATCGCATGTAATTAAAGGGATAGACACGGATAAATATTCACAACCCAGGATGCCAAGTGCTGCTCCCCTCCCTATTCTAAAGTAATTCAAAATGCCTGATATTTCAAAATACGATAGAACAACTGATCCACGAGACCATGTGACTGCATTCACAACAGGCGTTAAAGGCAATGACTTGACCAAATAGGAGATTGGATCAGTATTAGTCAAAAAATTTGGTGAAACACTCACTAAGGATGAATAATATGGTATTCTCTCTTACCCGAAAATTCTATAAATTCTTTACTTAACTTGCAGATTTTTTTATTAAAGCACACTCGGGAACTCAGAAAGTCAAAAAAAGAATGAAGGATATTTTCAAAATCAAGCAAGGGGACTCATAATTGCTCAGAGAGATCGTAGACAGGTTCCAGCGTAAAAGAATGACATTAACGCGTGTACCTGACAATTGGGCAGCTATAGCATTCACAAGTAACTTGAATGGAAAAGCTCAGAAACTACAAGGCGACTCAAGGAGAATTTTCGTGAATTCCCAGCAACAACATGGAATGACGTTTATAACAAGTATAGCATGAAACTGAGGATTGAAGAATATATTATCTCACGATATCAAAAAGAAGAAAAGAAAAGTTCGAGACGGACAGAAACCAAAAACAATTTCGGTAAAAATAGGTACGAACCATATATAGTACCTGTGGTAAGAGACTCACAGTCAAAACAAGATAATCAAATCATCAAGGTCAGGGAAAGATCGAAACACACGTGAGTCTCGAGATGATGATAGAAACTTAAAAGTGAGGTTCAGCAGTTTAATTTCAATGTAAGAACTTCCGAACTCGTAGCTGTTTTGAAAAGCATGGGTAACAAGGTACGATGGCCAAAAGATATGAGATCGAATCCAATTAGGCGCAACCCTTATTATTGGTGCGAATTTCATAATGATTACGGGCATAAGACAGCTGAATATAGGTTTTACAGAGTGAAGTTGATCATTTATTAAGACATGGGTATCTCACTAAGTTATTCAGTGAGAAAGGTAAGCAAGCATACATGAAGAATAGGCAGGAGCCCCCTAAACTAACTTCTCCAAAAAGGACTGCCAACGTTATAAGCGGGGGTGAAGATATCAATGGCGTGACGTACACCGCAGTTAATAAGAATTCCAAAATCACAATTACTCAAGGGAAATGGATGCGCCATGTTTTAGAAGCGGAAAGCATGATATTTGATGATACAAATGCAGATGGCATATTATCTCCTCATAACAATGCACTGGTAATATCTGTACTTGTACATGATATTAATGTAATATGAGTTTTGATTGATCCAAGTAGTTCCGTGAATATTATTTTGCTAAGAGTATTACGTGAGATGCAAGCTGAAGATAGATTAATACTAAAGGCGCATACCTTATCTGGATTTGACAATTCCAGTGTTATCACGAAACGAGAGGTAATACTCAATACATTCGCAAAAGGAATTGTCAAAGACACAAAACTCCAGGTAGTAGATATGGATATGACTTACAATATGATCCTTCAGAGACCATGGATTCACGAATAGATGTTATTCCTTTAACCTTGCATCAAGTTATTAAATTTCCATCACCATGGGGAATATGTCAAATCTGTGGAGATCAATACACATCCAGAAATATTAACTCTGTAGCAGATGTAAGTATGAAAAATGAAGAAAAATAGAAATCACAAAGCCAGTTAAAGGCATCACAACAAAAACCTCAACTAAACAAGGACAGACAGATGTGGACTCAAGGCCCAATACCATTCACCAGAGGAAAACAAAAATATCAAAACAACAATCGAAAAGCTGGAGGCTGTAGTGTTATTCGCACATTGGCCTGATAAGAAAGTCTACATAGGGGCCAATCTAAGCTAAGATATGAAAGGTAAGTTAATTGAATTTTGAAAGCTAACATAGAATGTTTTGCTTGGTCCTACTCTGATATGACAGGAATACCACCGGAGGTAATGACTCACAGAGTAAATGAAGACCATCGTACTCTCCCGTCAAATAAAAAAAAGAGAAAGAAAGGAACTTTTAAAAATTAGTGGATTCGAGAAGAAGTTCAAAAATTACTAAATATTGGGTCTCTCAGTGAGGTAAAGTCTCCTAATTAGTTAGCCAATATTGTTGTAGTACCAAAGAAGAACGGTAAGTGGCGAGTTTGTGTAGATTACACACATCTTAACAAGGCTTGTCCTAAAGATTCTTTTTCAATACCATATATAGATCAACTAATTGATGCTACTGTAGGACATGAACTCTTAAGTTTTTTTTAGATGCGTATTCATGATACAATCAGATTAAAATGGATCAGGAAGGTGAGGAAAAAACTTCATCCATAACTAACATGGGGACTTACTGTTATACGTAATGCCTTTTGGTCTCAAAAATGCTGGACCAACATATCAAAGGCTAGTGACAAAATGTTTCAAGAACATATGGGAAAACCCATGGAAGTCTATATAGACGATATACTCGTTAAAACTCAGCATTCAAAAGATCATATATCACACTCGTATGATACATTTCACATTTTGCGGAAATTTAATATGATTCCGGAGAAATGTGCATTTGGTGTTGCATCGGGTAAGTTTTTGGGTTTTCTAGTTTCTAACCGTGGTATTGAAGTTAATCCCGCATAGATTAAGGCCATTGAAGAAACCCATATGTGCTTTCAAGTAAAAAAGAAGTGCAAATATTGACAGGAAGAATTGCAGCCTTAGGAAGATTCATTTCTAAATCATCACAAATGTGCTTCAGATTATTTTCAGCTCTTAAAAAGCAAGATCATTTTGAGTGGAATGAGGTATATCAGCAAGTACTCAAAAATTTGAAGACATACTTATCAAGTCCATCATTGCTCGCAAAACCAAAGGCTGGAGAAAGATTGCTCATCTACCTTGATGTTTCAGAAGTAACGGTAAGTGTTGTTCTAGTCCATGAGGAACAAGATAAGCAATCTCCGATCTATTATGCCAACAAATCTTTATTAGATGAGGAGACGCGATATCCTCAATTAGAAAAGCTTGAACTTACATTAATCAAGACATCTAGAAAATTAAGACCTTATTGTCAATGTCATTCTATTGGAGTAGTAACTGCTTTTCCACTACGCAATATTCTATATAAGTATGAGTTATCATGAAGGTTAGCTAAGTGGGATATAGAGTTAAGCGAATATGATATCACATACCAACCTAGAACTGCTATAAAATCTCAAGTGTTAGCTAATTTCGTGCTGATTTTAGCCAAGAGATGTAATTAAAATAGAAAAAGAGTTGTAGGTGTTCAATGGATCTAACCCGGGAACTTGGACCTTATTTACTGACGACTCATCTAATGTAAAAAGTGTAGGTTTAAGGATTGTTTTAGTACCACCTACGGGTGAAACCATTACACAAGCTATTAAATGTCATTCTATGACTAATAATGAGGCAGAGTATGAGGCTACGATTGCAGGTTTAGAATTGGCACGAGAGCTTGGCATAAATTAGATTATAATAAAAAATGATTCACAGCTCGTAGTTAATTAAATGCTGGGGACTTATACGGCCAGGGAATCAAGGATCCATCATTACCTAGAAAAGGTACGGGAGTTGATAAAACAATTTCAAAATCGAAAAGTTACACAAATACCAAGGGATGAAAGTGTTGAAGCAGATGCCCCAGCTAATCTCGCATCTGCGGTAGATGTGGAAATTGATACAAATGCTTCAATTATTCATCTATTCCATTCAGTTCTCGACCCCGATAAAAATGAGGTAAATTTTAACTTAACTTGGGATCGGAGGAGCGAAATTGTTGCTTTTTTGCAGTATGGAAACGTCCCTGAAGATAAGAAAAAGCTCATGTGATTCAAAAAAAGGCCGCTCAGTATTGTTTAAAGCAAGGCAATCTTTACCGAAAAATGTTCGGTGGTCCCTTAGCAAGATGTCTTGGACCTTCTCAAACAGAACATGTAATGAGAGAAATACACGAGAGACATTGTGGGAATCATGCATGAGAAAGGTCATTGGTAAGAAACCTAATCAGAGCAGGTTATTATTGGCCTAAAATGGAAGAAGAAGCGAAACGTTTTGTGGCAAAATGCGATAAATTCCAAATATACGATAATAATATGCATAGACCTGCAGAGTTACTACATCTGGTCATTGCACCGTGGCCATTTATGAAATGGGGGATGGATATCGTGGGTCCACTATCACAGGCAAAATGACAGGTAAAATTTTTACTCTTACTCACTGATTATTTACTAAATGGCTGGAGGCAGGAGCATTCAAACAGATACGAGAAAAGGAAGTTAGAGTTTTTATTTGGCGGAATATTATATGTCGCTTCACTTTACCAAAGAAAATCGTGTGTGATAATGACCCGCAGTTTATAGGCGCTCAAATCACAGAGTTCTTCAAAGTTTGCAAATCAAAAGGATTACATCTACATCTTATTATCTCGTGGGCAATGGGAAAGCTGAGTCAACAAACAAAGTCATCATCAAAACTTTAAAGAAGCATTTAGAGGAATCCAAAGGCAATTGGCCAGAAGTGTTGCCAGGTGTTTTATGGGCATATCGCACAACAACAAAAGCAAGAACAAGAAAAACACCATTTTTATTAGTTTATGGAGCTAAAGCTTTGATTCCAGTTGAGATAGGAGAGCCGAGTACAAGGTTCACACATGCGCCAAAAGAGTCTAATGACGAAGAAATGCAGGTAAATCTTGATTTACTTGAAGGAAGAAGAGAAGCTGCATTAGTAAGAATGGAAGCTCAGAAGCAGGTCATAGAACGATGATATAACCGAAAAGCACGCCTCAGGTTCTTCAAAATTGGGGACATCATGCTCAAAAAGGTTTTTCAATCTACAAAGGCAACTAATGCAGGAAAAATAAGTGCAACATGGGAAGGACCCTATATAATTCATGATATTGCTGAAAAAAGAGCATACGAGCTGGAAACAATGGATGACAAGATACTACCTTCACATTGAAATATTGTTCATCTGAAGAAATACTATTTCTAAGGAATACCAACGGCCAAGTATCCATATTTATGAATTTGATTTTTGCATTGTCAAAAATTTACTAACAATTTAGGATAAGGGTGCATGGTGTCGCGGTTCCGAACTGGAACCGGACCGGAACAGTGGCCCTGCCGGTTCTACCGGTTCCGGCGGGCCGGTTCCGGCGGTTCCGGTTCTACCGGTTCCAGGGAACCGTGATAGGCCGGTTCTAACCGTTGGAACCGCTAGAACCGGACCCGCCAGACCCGGAACTGGCTGGGGTTCTGGCGGTTCCGGTCTGGTTCTGGCGGTTCCAACAGATATGTTTTTTTAAAAAAAAATTAAATTTCAGTAACGCCTCTTTGCAAAAAGTAGCCGTTTGGAAGTATAAAAAATAGTCATTTGGTCCCCAAACTTTAATTTAACCCCAAACTTTATATAATTATACTTTTTCCCATTTCTCAACTATAAATACTCCCTCATTCTTTCATTTTTATTCACTAATTCATCAATATCTCTCAATCTCTCTCAATCTCTCTTTCAATCTTTCTAGTGCAAGTGCTTAATTTATTGTTGCAAATTCGTGAAAAATTGTGAAGTTGTTGAATTGAAGTTTTCAAGTGTTCAAGTTCAACGATTTTCGATTTTCAAGAAGTTGTTCGTCAATCCGGTAAACTCGTTTCAACTCTTGCGTGCTAATAGTATTTGTTTGTGTTTTTAGTTTGCTTAATTCTAATTATTATGGAATTTTCATTGAAAAAAATATTCGGTAAAGGAAAAGGTAAAACCGGTGAAAGTAGTGGCCAAAATACTACCCTTCCCCGGCTCCTCGACCTAAAAAATATAAGCAAGTTGAAAGTAGTAGCCAACCTAGATGTCCTAATCAACCCTCCGTAATCCTTGATAGTGATCACCCTTGTTTTCAATTTACCGATAGTAAATTTCTACATGATGTTGAAGTAGGTGATAGATTAGATGATGATATTATGAATGCTCTTTATCCTAATGAACCTATCTTAGAGGAAAATGAGGATGACGATGATGATGATGAAACCCAAGCACCAGATTTGATGATACACCTACTAGTCCTGCTTATAGCTCAGGTAATGAACCGGCACACCCACCTGTACAAACTCCCACTTTTAGTAGACAACCTCCTAAGCGTACAGAAACATCATTAGTTTGACAATTTTTTACTCAAGTAAGAGAACAAAATAAGGCTCAGTGTAAAACTTGTGGGAAATTACTTGTTCATAGGTATACTGGAGATCGTAGCGGCACGGGTAGTTTGACTAAGCATATAAAATTACACCCAAGAGATAAGGCTAGATTTTTGCAAATGAAAGCGCAACAAGAGGGGGGGACAAGTCTTGATTCTCAAGTTAACCCAAGTACTGGTTCAAATCTAGTTCAACCAGGAATAAACACTGTCACCGGAGGTATTTTATATTACGATCCAAATAAGGATCGTGAAGAAGCGAAAATGATTACTGTTATGTGCTTGCCTTATAATTTTGCTTCTAATCCTAATTGGATTCAATATATTAGAAGAGTATTTAATCCTACTTATAAAGGTTGGCCTCGCGCAATAGTTAAGGCCGATATTCATAAATTCAAGCATGAATATGAACAATGTTTGAGCTATTTATTTACTCATATAAGTAATCGTATTTCTATTACAACTAATATTGGTAGAAGTGGAAATGACTGTGATTATCTAACTGTAACAAGTCATTGGATAGATGAAGACTAGACAATGCAAAAGCGCATAATTGCATATAGAATAATTAATTCACTGCACACGGGTAGGTTTATAGCTAACACTGTTTCAGATATATATAGATATTTTTGCTTTAGTGATAAAATAATGGCAATTTTTGGTGTAGCTGCTATGTTAAATCCAACAATGAAATTAGGAGGTCCTCACTTTTGGTATTCTAATATTTGTAGAGCTTTAGATCTTTCAGAAGACGAAATTGCTACACTAGCTGATGCGAAAGCATCAATTAAAGTTAATGCTCAAACTGTTTATAATGCTTATAAACAGGCGTTAGAGCATGCTAGGCCAAATATTCCAACCATTACTTCGTCTACATCGCAATCGTCTAAAAGAGTTGCTGGCTTAACAACTCTTAAATCGTGGACGGAGTTCAGGGGTACTCAAGGTGATAATTTTGATGAAATTTCCCATCTAAATGAGCTTCAAGTATACTTTTCACAGGGACTACTTTCGACCTTTTGGAATGGTGGAAGTCAAGGAAAAAGCATTTTCCCTTTCTTGCAAGGATGGCTCGGGATGTTCTGTCAATTCAAGCGTCAACTGTTGCATCGGAGAGCACTTTCAGCCAAGCAAGACTACAAATAGGTGATCACAGAGCGTCGATGCAGGATAGCTTGGAAAAATCGGTGCTTTTTAGAGATTGGATCCGCGCAGAATGAAGGAACTTTGGCATAGCAGAATCACAACTGGCAATAGATGAGGCATATGAAGAAATGATAGCAGAACTTGCTGAGGAAGCGACTTCACCCGGAAGTGGTGATGAACAAGCTTCATTTCCACCACCGCCAACACAACCACCTCCCAACCTTGACGGATTTATGAGATTTGTTAGAAATACAACATAAATTATGATGTAACTTGTACATTGGCACGTCTTCTTTTAGTTTTTTTTTTCCTTTTAATGGTGGTATTATTACCATTGAGGACAAGAGGGGTTGCTCCAATGGTAAGCAACCCCCACTTCCAACAGAGAGGTTGTACGTTCGAGTCTCTCCAAGAGCAAGGTGGGAAGTTCTTGGAGGGAAGAATGTCGGGGTTCTATTTGGAAACAGCATCTCTACCCAAGGGTAGGGGTAAGGTCTGTGTACATACTATCCTCCCCATACCCCACTAAGTGAGATTATACTGGGTTGTTGTTGTTGTTGGTGGTGGTGGTATTATTACCATGTTGTGCTCATTACATTGGGGGAAGGAAGACTAAGAAAGATATGCCATTTTGGTCAATAAATATGCTCTTTATCATATCCTTGAATATCTTTTTTCTCAATATTTATTTGTCTTTACTTCGATATCAATCCTTGAATATTTATATAACATACAATATATAACATACAACACAATATACTAATTACAACATTCTTTTATCAATATATACTACTTATATACAATTTATACTAATTACTAACTACAATACAATATACACTACTTATATACAATATATACTACTTATATACAATATATACTAATTACTACAACACAATATATACTATACTAATAACTTAGTACACCATATAGAATATATTCTACACTATACTAATGACTACTATACAAGATATTGAATTAAAAAAAATAAATCAGACCCGCCAGAATCGCCAGACCTGCTAGACCCGGAACCGCCAGAACCGGAATCGCATGGTACTTAGAACCGTCACGGGCTGGTTCCACCATGAGAACCGCCAGACCTGGAACCGCCAGAACCGCCAGACCCGAAACCGCCAGAACCGGAACCGTCAGACCCGAAACGCCAGGCACAAATAGACCCAGAACCGGAACACAATACACCCTTAATTTTGGATGCAAGGCAAAAAGCTAATGATGAGTCACGACATGCAAGGCACATGGAATGAATTAAACTTCCTCGCCTAGGGTTACAATTATTCTGATTGAAATTCAAACAGGTTAAGCAGTCAGCATCTACAATCCCACCACCTATATGTTTTTCCTTTTCATGAAAAGGGCCAAATGGGAGGAACACCAAGTGCTCAAGGCTTCAAACTTCAACACTCAAATAGTTAGGGGACTATATAATATGCATGGGCAGGTACATAAAGAAGGCAAAGAAGATTGAAAAAATAATCAAAGATCAAGGCTGGAACATTCACTCATTGAATGAGTCAAGTGTAGAGCAAAGTCGCGAGCTAAGGCCAAAGGAAAACCATATCATAGTTAGGGTGAAGGCAATGTACTGAAACGGGTTATAAATAAAAACCTCGTGTTTATTTACATCTTTTTCAAAAATATGTTACAAGAGAAAACAGTTATGAGAAAGTTATAGATGTAATTCAAATACGTAAAAAGTGTTATAAAAACTAGACAAAGTTCAAACAAAAACTTGACAAAGTTATTTCAAAGAAACATGTATATTCTTATTTCTTTCATCGTATGCTAAACACCACTATGAAGTTGAGATATCTTCTTTATTAAGTTTCGAATACAAAATGGCCCTCTTTTATAAAACTCATGATTAATTTGAATATTCAAGAAGTTAACAGAAGAATTTTTCTTTAAAGATAAAAAAATACAAATTATTCTTTAAGTGGAAGTTCAACGAAGAAACTTCTTAATATTAAAGAGCTTAAACTAACTATGAACTTAATCTTAAAATTGTTTATACATGTTACCTCGTAAAAGGTCTTGGGACTTGAGCTTCCAAAACAAACCCTTAAATGAGACCAAGGGTTTTGACTACAATTGTTCAAAAAAAAAAACACAAGGAAATTTAAACAACATAAACTTGTCACTAGGAAGATGAAGGAACTGAAGTGATACATCGACAGCAATGGGCTCAGCTTGGCTTACAGCAACGAGCTCAACTTGGCTTGAAGGAGTGGGGATAGCCATATCAAATTCAACTTTTTTAGAAGTTTCAGCTACGGGGGAGAAAGAACTTGGTTCCGTTGAGTTTTTTCGATAGTTTCTTTAATCTTGGCTAAATCAGATTCCAACTCAAAATTCTCCCGACTAGCTTCAACGAGGGTATCATGGCGAGAATTTAGGAATGCCCAACTCACTTTGACGGTAGATTCATCCTTAAGGATCTCATAATCTCTTTCCTAGTCAACAATTTCATTCTTTAACTTCTCATTTTCAATCAAAGCAGACGAGTAAGAAACGTGAAGAGATGCATGAGAGCTTTCTAAGGCGCAAACCTTATCAGAATAAGCTTGGAGGTCTTCTTGGGCTTGGGTCAAATTCTATACAAGCTCACCAGCATAAGCCTCTTTCTCACCCAAGAGAGCCTTCAATTCTCTAATCTCTTTACTTGTTTTGGACAACTGCTCGGAAAAAGAAGTTTAAAATGAGCCTTTTCTTTCTCTACTTGACTTGAGGAAGTCTTTACAACTTCCAATTCCATAGTCAAGGCCCAAACCTACTGTTCCAAGGCACTCTTGCTATCTTCTAAGTAGTCTATGTCAATCCTAAGACTTTCATATTGTTCCTTCCAATTGTACGCCTCTAGCTGAGAATCACGTGCTAATTGCTCTGAGAGGGTAATCCTCCCCATCAACTCCGTACCAATGAGATTGGTCTAAAAAAAAGAAAGAAAAGGAAAGGAAATGAGTGTCCTAATGATAGAAAAATAACAGAGTAGAAGTTTAAAAAGAAAAGGGAGAATAGCTTTAAGGAAGCATGCACAATGTCAAGGAACTATGGCTCTCTAACTTAGCTTTTTCAATTGGTCCGATTAAGGGATTTAGCCACGTATCTTCTTGACTTGATTTCCTTAAAAGACTACCCCCAACAGGGACTTCTATGATCATTTGCCTCATGGCACCGCTTCTACCTGAGGAGCCAATCTTTTCATGGTGAGAAAGTGGAGGAGGAATTGTCGAATGAGGAACAATAGAAGTAGTGAAGACAACATCCCGATGAGGAGTGGAAACAACCGAGATCGGCAAAGAAGAAGTTACAGACACGGGAGTGGAAAAGGAAGCCAGGGTGCTTTATCAAATATCGGGCCTAGGCTTTCACTACCAAACCCGCTGAAAAAAAGTTGCTTAACGGAGTCTTGGGCAGCAACAGGAGCAATATTGTTGTCAAGAATTACAATCGGGGCCTCAATAGATGTGATAAGAGGAATGGAATGGAGAGGGATGTTTCCGCTTCATCATCGAAGATGATGCGTCTGCAAGCCCTTGGCCTTGATACCAAGGAGCCCCCATCTTATTCCTCTTCAGAATCTTGGTCATCAACGACTTTTATTTTTGATGAGGAAGCCAAGACTATTTCTTGGGACCTTTCTAGAGAGATGCGAGAAGCCACGACCGCCTCAGCAGTAATTCCACGAACAGTAAATCCAAATAAAAATATGGATTGAAATAAGTACAAAAGAAAAAGTAACAGTATGTCGAATAAAGCAAAATAAAAGCTCTCACCATGAGTTTTTACTTTCCACCCAAATCAGTGGGAAAGGATTTTCCAAGACCTACCATCCATTGGAGCAATACTCAAAAGCTTTTCTACCCTATCACGGAAATTGGAAACATCTTCCACAACTCACATGATTGCTGGAAAAGAAAAGTATAATTAGAAAAATCAATAATTGGAGAAAAAGGTACGAGAGAGTAGAAGACTTACGTGCAAAATTTCACTTATTAGAAAAGGGAACATTCTCTTCACCCACCAAACCAATAGTAGAGGTAGCAACAAATCGAGCATACCAACCACGATATCTATCATCTTCAAGGCTAACTAAAACTCTTTTACTCTTAGCTACTAGTGTAAAAACACCATTGCGGAAAAGCCTAGGAGAGTAAAGATGAATTAGATGGGAGAAAGTGAAATACACCTTGCCTAAATTGATCAAATGCCTCAAACATGCAATAACCCTCCATATTATTGGGCCAATTTGACCTAAGCTAACCTCGAAGAAATGAAAAAACTCGAGAATAACAGGATCAATAGCAGGTTTGAATCCTAAAGTGAAAGGGTACGTATAGACGAAGGAAAATCCAGTTAAGTATGAAGTAATTCTCTGATTCGGGTTAGGAATAATGATGCGGAAGTCGTGACTCTAGTGGCAATCTCTGGGAACTAAAGAAATCAAACCTTCCACAATCTGAGTGGGGTAAATGTCGACACGATCTAAAGAAGATACTTAATTTATAAGAGACTCTCTATAGTTATAAAAAGATAGTTCCGCCGGAACTATCTCTTCAACTGTAGGTTCACGAATAAGTTCAAAAGAATCTTTACCCCTTGAAGAAGATCTTTGGGAGAGAGAACCTCTAGTTCTAAAAGAGAGGCCAGAACTAGGTGAAGGAATAAATGAACCCCGTATGGATGAAGATCCTAAATTACGGAGTTTACCTCCTCTCCTGCTCCTATTGGGGGCGTTGGGGAAATTATCGACTATGGGGACCCTTCTCGGGTTAGGGTTTGATGAAGACATAATAATACGAGGAAGAAGCAAACAATGATTTGAAAAATTGAATATTTAGAAAACTTTATGCGATAAAGACAAAGAAGAAAACTATGTTTATACTAGGAAACAACCGTCTAAGAAAAAGGCACAATGATGGAAAGGTCATAATAAATATTGTCGCTTCGTAATTGGTGAAGTCGTAAAAAAGTTCATAAAAGGCACTGTAAAGTCTCAGAGGCAATAAAGAGATGCCACGTGTACTAAGCATTAAATGGAAGTAACAATTGAAGTATTGATTTTATGGTAAACATTAATGGCGGCAAAAATCCCGCTTTTATAAAATTCACTTCCCAAATATTCAATCGATGAATAAAAGGAAAGTAAATGGACTATCTGTATTAATTAAGTTTACACTTATTGAAGTATTTAAGTATGACACGTCATGACGTGAAGGTTGGTTAGAGAATGATGATTCGCAAAGAGGTACAAGTTGCAACAAATACGAGCACTGGCACGAACAAAGGTACGAGCAGAGTCACAAGCATAGGCACGAGCAGGGGCACGAGTAGACTCAATGTTCGTATATATTTAAATCCAAGGATTCGGGAGAATGAACATGATAATACAAGAAAGTACAGATACAATATTTAATGAGCATTAAATACAATGATTTTGTAACGTAACATTTAATTCTTTTACTTGTCTATAATGACCTTATTATGAGAAAGGTAAAACACATATCTCCAAGATAATTATAAAAGGACGAGAATGGATCAATTGTAGGGACACGAAAGATCATCTGAATATACTTGTTACTATTTCATTATTAGCAAAAATATTTTTCTTTATTATTTGTTTATCAGTAATATGATTTCTTCTGAAATTATTACTTTAAATAAGTAGGACGTAAGAGTATTGTTATGAACCTGCAAAATATGACAATTATAGAGGAGATGCACATCCATGTCCCTTTTGCATGCGTTATATATAAATTTATTTGTCCTCGTTTCCAAATAGACGAGTTTTTTTTTAAATTTATTTATTTTATTTTATCAAAACGATAGAATATTTATTCATCGGCCGACAAAGCAAAGGAGGTACCAATTTGAAATTGATCATTCCAAGTGACTTTTATGTACTAAACAAATAAACAAGTTGGTGAAAAAAAGTGAAAAATAAAGAGATTTTTACATTCCTATAACATATGAAACTTTTTTACCTTTTATGTGTAAGGTTTGATTTAATTACAAATCCGTATACCAAATTACCAATTATATACCATACTTATTTAAGGGTCTAATTAATTGGCATATTTTACTCCTTAATTAAAGGTATCTATATATCCCATGTTTCTCTCTCCCCTTAATTCTTACATTTCTTTCTCCTAATCCTAGAGTCATTTTCTCCCTCACATTTTTTTCTCTTCTTCATTCATTTCTTCTTCTCAAAAAATACAAAAATGAGACCCATTGAGTATAATTATATTTTTAGCCAAAGGGATTAAATATGAAACCCATTGTTTCGGTTATTGTAATTTTTGGTAATTGTCAAATATTGTTCTGAATTTTAATAAGTACGAGATCGAGAGTAGATATGTGATACAGAAGACTTCCTCAATCTATCAATCAACAATTCTCAATTGTAAATTTGTGGGTAGCCATATGAATCTTCCGTAAGTGTGACAGTGTGTGTGCATTGTAGTTTATTTGTAGTTTTTTGTAGAAATTTTGTAGATGAATAGAAGATTTTATTATAAACTTTTTTTTCACATAAGATTATAGTTTAATTTGTAGTATAAATGTAGTAATTTTATAGATATCCTCAAAAATAATACAACTTTATAAAATACTTAAACCGATTTACAGTTTATTTGTAGAAATTTTGTAGATGAACAGAAAATTTTGTAGTCAACCTTTTTTTTCAACATAGATTGTAGTGTAATTGTAGTATAAATGTAGTAATTTTGTAGATACCCTTCAAAACAATACTGCTTTATACATACGTAAACTGATTTGTAGTTTATTTGTAGATTTTTTTATAGAAATTTTGTATATTAGGAAAAAATTTTGTAGTGAACATTTTTTTTCAATATAGATTGCAGTTTAATTGTAGTACAAATGTAGTAGTTTGTAGATACCATAAACAATATTGAAAAAATATTTAGTCCCAAATTTTTAGCTGCCTAATTTGGAAGGAATAAGCTATTCAAATATTTATCCCAGATTTGTAGACGCTTAATTTGGAAGGAATTAATTCTTAATATTGGGTATTTAATGAATGATATAAATTTTTCAGATTTGTAGGCGCCTAATTTGGATTGAATCAATTCTTAATATTGGGTATTTAATGAATGGTATAAATTTTGTAACATGACAGATAATAATAAAAATATATATTTTTAGTAATAAAGTTTCATATATAGTATAGATAAGAAAAAAACCCAAAAATAAAACTACTTACCAAGTTTATAAAACCAAAAAATCAAACCAAATAAGAGATATATTGGAGGTAATGATTCCTTATCGAACACTTCACCAAGAGTTTGCTCTCATATGGTACCTAAATATTAACCGCATGCCAACAAATAGAAGTTGTCCTTGCTTTTTCAAGTAAGCATTCCACATGCTTCAAAGAGCTAAGTCTCAATCTCATTGAGTTAGGTCAACTTGAAATATCTCTTTAGTTCGATTTTCCTTGAACTCAATAGGTATCTTCCTACCAATAAAGGTCGTAGCCTTCGTACACAGGTTTTGAGTTCGAGCTTCTAAGTATGAAATCGTCTTAGCTAAGGAATAATTTACATTTTAACGTAGGATTTTTTAATACGAATTTAAATTTAATCGGATCCTAATACGAATACTACATACTTACATACCGAGCGAGAAACCAAAATAAAAATAAAAAAAATCTACAAATGTTTGTCAGGATAAAACATAGGCATCTATGTTCTATTAATGACCATTTCTTCATTTAATCATTCAAGCAACATTAGCAAAATTCAACTATCATTATCAAAATGTTATAGAGTTAAAAAACCTAATTACTAAAAGGCCACCTAATAAATAAATAAGTTGCATTTGAACTATTTAAACTGTTTGAATCAGATATATTGATCACTTAATAAGTAAACAAATATCGGATTTATTATGCTATAAATTTAACTAGAACCAAATAAAAGCTCCAACATGCTAAAAAACTACATCTCGTTTATTATTATTATTATTATTATTATTATTATTTATTCTGTCTTAGTTAGACGTATTTGATTCGACACAAAAATTTAAAAACATATAAGAATTCTTAAATTTGTGGTCTAAAATAAAATATAAATAAGGTAAAAATTCTAAAAATAACATATTTTTAAATAATATTTTTTTGAGATGGACGAACAAGAAAAAAGTATCATATATATTGGGAGTATTATTTAAAAAATAAAATAAAAACTCGTTTAGTGTTGGCACCAGTCCACCACTATACGTGGAAACTATAAAATAGGTCCTATAAGAATCTCAACTGAACCATTGTACCACACGTATTTTAGTGAGAAAGAGTTGTCAAATTCTTAAAACTATCTCCACTATCTCTTTCTCTCTCTAGACAAATTAAGAACCCTTAGCGTAAACTCTGCGACCGAAGAACCCCACCCACCCAGGCAGCCTTCAATTCAATTCCAATGGCGAACAGCAATCTTCCTCGCCGAATTATCAAGGTCCCTTCTTATTCAACCTTGATCTTCCTCTTATTCGCTCGATCCATTAGGGTTTTTGATCTACTGATCGCTTTTATAACTTCGATTTAACTGTTAACTTTTTCATATGCTTAATTTACAGGAAACTCAACGGCTTCTCAGCGAACCTGGTAATTTTTTACGATTTTTTGTTATATATTGTTCTTTTCCTTTAGCCGTGATGAACGTTCGAGCTTAAAATTGAAGTTTGGAATACTCGGTGATATGATTAATGATTTGGATTGTTGATCTCAGTATGTATGACTTTTTCTTATCGAAGCAGCAAGTTTTTGTATTGATATATGTAAGCTATGTTACTAATTAAAAAAAGAGAGAGATTTACTGTCATTTCACTTTGAGTGCAGCACCAGGAATAAGTGCATCTCCATCGGAAGATAATATGCGATACTTTAATGTCATGATTCTTGGTCCTACACAGTCTCCTTATGAAGGTAATGAGCCCAATTTTAAGATTTTACTGCAACCGGTTAAATATGCTCAACTCATTTACTTGTTTTTGTTGAGTGTCAGATATATGTTTAAATTGAATCTTCATGGCGAATTGGTTTTCTTCACTGATATACTGTCTAGCTAAGGTCTGTTGTTGCTAGTTTTTTTTTTGGTTTCACACTTGAGCTTTAATTGGCCTAAACTGAACCTTGTCCCCTCCAGTTTGTTCCATATTATCCTCTAAAATCTTGGGCATTTATCTACCTTTTCATTTGCTGTGTGCTATACGGAGCAAACATGAAAATTAACTAAGATCACTGCACTAATTAATCCTGCAGATTGTAAAGTTAACTTGACTAGTTGATAACACTGACTGTGAGATGTGTGGCTGCATTTGGCAAATTGATATAGTTTATTGTCTAACATGTCGCAACTCCGAGTAATTTGTTATGAACTGTCTTATTTCTCTGGAGCATAGCAGAAAGCTGGCTGTCCTTAGTTAGTATAAAATATTGAATGTTGGTGTGAAGTACAAACATGTTGCTCATGGTTAGTATTAGTTAAGACACCCATCAACCACCTTGTACTGTTTTCTTGATATGTTTGTATGCAACATTCTTCTCTTTTAACTCGTCCAGTTTACCGCTATTGTTCTATTTGGTAGTAATGTGGATGATATGTCTACAGTTGTATTTGCCAACCCTCAGGAGTTGGCCTGGTGACAATTGACTTGAGCCTTGGGGTTTGCTCCCTTTCAAGGTCTCAAGTTCCAAACCCACTAGGTGCAAACAATTTCTGAGGGCCATCGAACTAGGTAAAAGCTGAAATAACCATGGTGCACTTGCGAGAAACTCTTTGCCGAGGGCCTGTGCACCCCCAAGATTAGTCAGGGTTCGAAGAGACTCGGACACCCGGTGCAATCAAAAAAAAAAAATTTATGTTCTGATTGCCTGGTTTCTCTTTTGAAGAAGTTCCTCGTCTTGCCTTTTTGTGTAGGAGGCGTCTTCAAGCTCGAACTCTTTTTGCCTGAAGAGTACCCGATGGCTGCTCCTAAGGTATTTAAACACATTAAGGGCGTTTTGACAAATTCCAGTTGATATTCTGCAACATTCATTCTTGAAATGGTATCTGAAAGCTTTATGAAGGATAAAGGAATATTTCTTTTTAACTGATCTTTATTCAAGCATTGACTGTCACGTTATGCATGCTAGGTTGGTTGTTATAGTGCTTTGATTTCTGTTCCTATATAAGGCTACAGTTAAACTTTTCTTGTAGTTGATTGGGCTGTCGCAGTTATTGCATATGTAGTTTTTGTTTATTTCAATGATATTCTTTTGCTAGCTATGTTTTGGCTCATCTTTTGTTGATGTTGCCAGTCTCAGTCCTAGTGGAGTTTTATATCTCAATTTGAAATGAGAAAATATTAGGCATTATGCCTTTTTAAGTTATAGTCTGTTGTCTTTTTGTCTGGCAATACTACGACATTTTAACTTCTTGACGTTTCTTTCTGGGTTTGAAACTAGTTGTAAAAGCGTTGCTGCTTCCTTTTACCATGTTAATAGCTGTATTGGTACCGAAGTGGACATGTTAGGTGAAGTGTTTATGCAGTTTGTTAACTTTTTTCTTGATAAGGAAAAAAAGGATACAAAATTTATGCTACCTTGTAATTTGATCATCATATTTGTTAATAGACAAAGTTTGATGTGAGATGTCCTAGATAAGAAGCTTATGACAATCAAAATATTGACGGACATGCTCTTATCGATGTGTTGAGGTTGCTTTTCTAGGAATACTAGTATAGGTGACTGTTTTCGTCCCATTCTTCCATTTATATGCAGTGTGGGTTTGTATATATGGTATACTTGGGCTACCGGGATCTTGGTCTTACTGGAACTATGAGTCAAGATGCATACTACTGCTGGAAGAAATAAATTACTATTGCAAGACTTCACCTAAAAACTTGATTTAAGTTCTACGAACCCCCCCCCCCCCCCCCCCCCTCCCCAAAAAAAAAAAAAACAATCTTTGAAATCAAGCCTACTGCCACATCCAGTTTAAAGATGCTCACCCTTATTCAAAATGTGAGAGATGGTCATTCTTATTTACAATAGGATCTTTCTGTTTGATTTTTTGTTTTTGATTGATAAATGGAAGATCTTTATATTCTTAAACGCTAATCTTAAGAGTTTTATCTATAAGTAATGAGATGGGACCTCTTTTTGTTCTCTTTGACCTCCTACCATTACGACATCCCTTGCTTTCCTTGAGAACGGCTCCTCGGTGGAGGAGTAAGAAGAAGCGGTCCCCTTCAGTCAACTTGCTTGGCATGTTAGTCGAAAGTGTCATAGAGCAACAAAGGTTTCAGTATTAGTATTGTTTTACTTATCTACTAATGTGTTGCCTATCCTATTATTCACACTTTCATCAACATTTGGCCACAGTTGTTTGTATAAGTGGTTTCTATTTAACTTATAAAGAAAGATGCTTTTTTGTGAACTATGCAAACTCTATTTTATTTAACTTTCATTTACGGGCAATCCTCAGGTAGTTCTCTTGGAATTCCAGTTGTACTTTATGGTGCATCTTTGGTTCAGTCATTAGTAGAATGGTGATGAGATTTATTGTTTGTGAGTAGATTTTTCATCCAAAAAACAATTAGCATACGGTGGCTAAGAAGGGATAGGACTAAAAAAACCCAGGTTGTGGAAAGATGTTTGTCAAGTTTGAATATGCTGCTGTAAGTCTGCTGATTTTTGTTCGATAATTAAATAAAAAATGAATTGACCTAGGACAGTGATTGATGGGGGTATGTCTTCTTGAGGGTTTGTTGGATATATTATGCTTAGTTGGCATTCAGATTTACAGTACTCTTAGGGTCAGTTGGATAATTGAAGATAAAGGATCTCATGACCTTGGTTCTGGCCTGCAGGACACAGTTACTCAGGCCTTAAAATGCTCCTACTCGCAAATGTTTGGAAGTATAGCAAAGGCAAGGGATTTAGTAGATGCATAAAGATACTAAATCTGGGAATACTGCTCGGGTGAAATTTTGCAACTTTTCTTGGGTGTTTTTCATAATCGTTTTTGTTGGATCCCACATTGGGTGGGTCTAAGCTTACTTATCAAACAATTATAGACTTCTACTTAAATATGATGTGTAGCCTCGATTTTAATAGTTGCAGATGTTATTTGCCTGTGTATGTTTCCTTTTCTTTACGCGTTTAACATGTCTATGAATTTTTGCTATTTGTATAACGTTGTATCATTGATCAACTTGCATCCTAACAGGTTCGATTCCTCACCAAAATCTACCATCCGAACATTGATAAGGTTTGTTGTCCTTTTCAACTCTTTTACACGTGGATATAAATAGGCCAGAAAATATTTGCTTATGTACGCCATTGTTGTGAAGCTTGGAAGGATATGTCTTGATATTCTTAAAGACAAGTGGAGTCCTGCACTTCAGATCCGTACTGTACTTTTGAGGTATTAAATATTGCATCATGTTTTGAAATAGTTTTCTCATCTTTCTAGGTACACTCCGTAAGATGCAAGATGGATGAATACTGTGAAAATGAGCACCTAGCTTGAGCTTTTTAGTTATTAGAAGTTTAAATTTTTTTTACTCCTGTTTCAGCATTCAAGCACTTTTGAGTGCTCCAAATCCGGATGATCCACTCTCTGAGAATATCGCAAAGCACTGGAAGTCAAATGAGGCTGAAGCTGTTGAAACGGGTAGTTTGTATTCTGGTCTTTCTATTTACTGCCTCCAAACATCTCCTGATTATGCAAATAGATACACTTTTTTCTTCACTCCTTTGATTTGAGTTTCCCTTTTCTTCAATGATCCAGCTAAGGAGTGGACACGCCTATATGCAAGTGGTGCATGAAGGCATTAGCAACGAAATATTTAAAAATAACAAAAATTATGGACTGTATCCTATTGACTTGCTTATCAATATGGATGGCTGTTAATGCCTGGACTCTTCCGATTGCCTCCCATAATTGCTTCCCTGTCCTTGAAATTGTATTATTTAATGTGACATCCGTTGGTTTTCCAGTGTTCAGGAATGAACTTACAAAAAAACTGGATATGGTTTTGAGAAAAGGATAATGTCACTGCAAGGGTAGTTAATGATTCAGATCTGTTGTTGGGATTGGAAACTAAGGTTGCTGCAGCTGGTATGAACCTCCATAGACTTGTTTCAAGATGATGAATGTGCTAACGTATAAATCAATGTTTGACCTGTTTCTTTTTATTTTCATGTTTGCCCTATCCTGGATTGCGTGCGTGGGTTTGCTTGCTTGCTTTTTGTTTCTTTTTCCATTCAACGTTTTTGTCCTACCATTCCAATCTAGTTTGGGCACGGTTAGAAACCCAAAACAATTTTTTATAATACTCAACGAAGATAATTCGAACACTAAATATGCACTTCGGTTCCATTTATTTTCAAGGACAAGTATTCTCTATCAAATAATATGAAATAACGCTTTACCTATACAATTATTCCATAATTCGGTACAGCATGTTAGCTCTATACGCAATAATTGTGGTTAAATTACCATCATGTGATTTGTCCTTTTCAAGTGATTAAGCTCCATTATTCATGACCTGGTTAGAAGCTTGTCAAGGACATTTGCCTAGCCACAAGCAATTGCAAGGTTAATACATCAACAACAAAATAGATTCAGTAAGATCTCACAAAGTGAGGTCTGGGAAGGTTAGAGAATGGATGTTAAATGGCCGGGTCGGGCCTTTATCTTTTGGACCCGTATGGGTTACGGTCTGGGTCGATTTCGGGTTGGTTTTTAACGGGTTGGATTTATTCGGATAAAATTTGAACCGTACGGATTACATACCTCAATAAGAGATATACAGTTGTATGCAATAATAACTACCCAATTATGAGTTGGAATTGAATACACTGGGAGTTATAAGGGGTGTTAGATATATCTATTTAAAGGAAGCATGGTTACTTAAGACTGCATTTCCACTATAGAGTTTTATTTTCTACTTTTAATGTTACTCTAATAAATTCAAGCTAAAGGAAATTGACTAGAAATAAATGTTTTTGAGGGTTTTTCCAAATAGTTTAAAGGCCTAGGGATGTGTCCATTATCTAGGTATTTGCCTAATAAGATAAATCATTAATAATTGTTTTGTTGATTGGGGTGTATTATAGCTCTTAACTCTACATTACCCACTCGATACTTCTCGATCAAAGAGTGATTTTGCCAAATTTGGCTTTCTTAAGTCCAGATGGGTATCACCAAAAATAGTTGATAAGAGCTGTAGTCGGGTTCTTACTATCTCTAGTTTGAACTCTTTAATTAGGCTAATCAGTATCTCAATTAACTCAATTCCTTGTTAGCTAAGTTATCCTAGATTAGGTTCTTCTTTCTCAAGTAGAGACTGGGTCAAATAGGCATGAATCAATGTTTGCAACCGTTAATTCTAAAATTAAAGTATGAACTAATCTAAATTATCAATATCGAACCATAAAAAAACACTAAATTAAATTCCTCTAAGGTTTACACATCAGGGCTGAGTCATAATCCTAGTAAAAATCTAACTACTCATAATAGTAATTGCAGAAAAAGAAGAAGAAAAGCCAATTAAACTCATGATGAAATATTAAAATGATGAAATCTAATGGTAAATACTCAAATAATCTAAAATTTCATAAAATAGTAAAAAAAGAAATAGTTACGATAGCTTTGAATGTTCAAACTTGACCTAACTCGTCTATTTATAGTAGGCTAAAGATCACTGACAAAAATTTCCCTCGGTATGTTCTACGGCCGCATAATTTCATGTGCAGTCCGCAGATTTGTTTAGCTAGTAGGAAGGTGAGTTTTGCGGTCGCACATTTTTGGATTGCAGCTGCAAAGCTAGTTTTGGGGCCGCACAATTCATGTGTGGTCTCCACTTGTGTAAGGCGTCAGGACTTGGTCTTTTGCACATTCTCTGAACTTGGAAATACTTGTTAGTGCGGACCCAAATTTGCAGCAGCACAATTCATGTACGGTTCACACATTTGTCAATTTCCTGTTGGGCTATTTGGCTTGGGTTGCGGGCGCAGATGGAATTATGCAGTTCGCAATTTCTTTTGCGGACCGCGTATCTATGCTTCTGCACCCTGTCACACCTCCTTTTTACTTACACCCGAGAAGGGTATAAGGGAGTTTTTCCAATTAAAGTGACAACCGAAACGAGATTATATTTATTAAAAATTTAGAGTCGCCGCTTGAAATAATTAATGGTGTCTCAAGTCACCGATTTAAATCCTGAATCGAGGAAGATTTGACTCTGTTATTACAGTCTGTGAATTACAAATTCGGGTAAGGAATTCTGTTAACCCGAGAGAAGGTGTTAGGCACTCCCGAGCTCCGTGGTTCTAGAACGGTCGCTTTGATCCTACTTGGCTTGAATAAATTGTTTAATTACTGATTTTAGAACCTATACGCATTTACCTCATACCGCTTTTAAATTAATAAAATTATCTTGAATGTATACATGCCTGTTTGGCGCATTAAAATCATGTCACGCGAACGTGTCCACATTTAGTAACATTTTATCATTATTGAGAAAGTTTGGGCCAAAGTTGCGCGAACGCATACTCCAATTTTGTTTTTAGAAATGTAATTATGTTACACGGATGTATACGCAATCACATTAGTACTTTAAACAGCCTTAAAAGATTTGCTACGAAATTTAGTCAATTTTATATCTAATTTATGAAATTACTAGGAAGGTCCTAGGCGATTTAAATGAACTTATGTAAACTAAAAATATTTTTTTTTAAAAAACTTGTAACCTATTTTATTATTAGGAAAAGATTGGTCTAAGTTGTGCGAATGCATACTCCAAATTAATTTAGGATCATGGTCACGTTATGCGAACGTATGTGCAACCACAACCGTATACGCAACCACAACCGTATTTTAAAACGCCCTAAAGTCTTGCTACGAATATTTATTAACTTTTGTATATCTAGGTTATGAATTAAATAAAAAGGGCTAGATGAGATTACTTAAGGTGGCATTATAATTAAATACCCAGGTAACGACTGGGCTCCAAATGAAGCCCAGCCTAGAAGTCCAATGGAAATGAACAAACTGCACTCGGAGACAGCCCAGAGAATTGGACTTCACGATGAAAAACCACGTAGGCCTTTGTGTTGATCATTCGTTGGCCTTAAGTTGAACATCATACCATGCTCAAAAGAAAATATTTAACTGGAGAAATGCTAAACTTTCAAACTAAATTTCTAGGTGCAACATGAGGCCTAATGGCCTACATTATGGGTTGCTGATAAACAAAATTGCATGGGGCATTAGGCCCAACTTGATAAACAAAATGGGTCCATGACCCAAACCAAAATGCAGACACCAATTACCACCATATATGGCCTGTGATTGCTTAGGAAATTAGATTTGCACTTTGCAACCCTTAGCACAAATTAACAAAAACACGACCCGATTCAATTTAAAATTGGCTATTCCTTCATGTTACTTTCAATTACTAACACATGGACAAAATTATGAACCGGCTATTGAAATGAACAAAATTGCAAAGCCATAATTGAACATCATATTACATAAGTTTCAAGAGAACATGTACCTGGAAAAGCAGAAGCAGATAAAATGAAGCAGGGTCAGCAACGAAGAACACAACAACAGTAGAATCATCCCAGAAAATGATTTGAAAATTCACTTGAAACCAAATCAAAATTCAAAACCAAATTCCAGCCAAGAATGAACCAAAAAAACCTGAATATCAGTAAGACTTTAACTCATTTCTAGTTGTTGATTGCTCAAACATGTCCTAGAATGAATAACACCAGAATTCCCCAAGTTTTTCTAATAGAACAGTAGTATTTTTTGGTGTTTTTTGATTTTTTTATACTTAGATGTTAGGCGAAACAGTAAAATTTTTACAAGTTTTGTTTTTGGACTTTTTCAGCTCTGAGAACCTTTCATGTTAAAAATGGCATCCTAAATTCAAAATTTGCTATTTTTGTATTTTTATGAATTTAAATGCACTCAAAATGCAAGCAAACAAATAATTACGCAGTTAAATTCTAAAACTGCACAAATAAGGAAAAATCCTAATTTTAAGAATTTATAGGAGTAATTTAAGCTTAGGAAAAAATCACATGCTCACAGCTGCCCCTCTTAGCTTGGAGACACGAAGGATTTTCGGGCAAAGATAAGTCAGTACTCATGAGAGATTTTTTCCTCTTAAAACTCCATGAGAAGCAATTTTGAAAAGCTTGACCGCTGCTTCAGAGGTTGCCTACATATCCTCCGCAAAAGAGGAATCAGGCCAGCGTAGTTCATGAGTGTTTGGTAGCTGGGACTCGAAGCTGTGATCTCACTGTTGTTGCTGTTGCTGCTACTGCTTGCTAGACCCCCCTAATCACACCTTGAGAAAATAAAAAGAAGCTAGACTAAGCTATGAACTATGGATTAGAAAAGAAAGTATCTATGTCTTCAGACTTTCTCTTGATCCTTGTTGCCTTGTTGCTTGTACATCTCCCTGTTGTTGCCTTGTTGACTCGTATTTCTTCCTGTAACTTTTTGTTTTCTCTTCTTCCATGTTTGATGCCGAATTGTTAGACTTGAAATGTATTCCCTTGTTTTGCAGGTGGACGCCTGATTACCAAAACTTGAATTTGAAAAGCATTCCCTTGTTCTCCAGGTGGGCGCTTGATTACCAAGACTTGGAATTTGAAATGTATTCCCTTGTTCTGCAGGTGGGCGCCAGATTACCCAAGCTTGCAACTTGAAAAGTATTCCCTTGTTCTCCAGATGGGTGCTTGATTACCAAAACTTGGAATTTGAAAAAAAATTCCATTGTTCTCCAGGTGGGCGCCTGATTACCAAAACTTGCAACTTGAATAATATTCCCTTGTTCTCCAGGTGGACGTCTGATTACCAAAGCTCGAAATTTGAAAAGTATTCCCTTGTTCTGTAGGTAGGTGCCTGATTACCAAAACTTGAAATTTGACGGTATTCCCTGAGATTGATGCTTGTGTTCTTGAAAACAAACAAAACAAGAGAAATTCTTTCTGCCCCAGTTTGGTGCTGGGTGCATGTGTGAGTGTTAATCAAATCCTATTACCAAATATCTCTAAATCTAAGCTAAGTCCCATTATCCAGGAGGGTCCTGATAATTCTTAACTGATGACAACTTTAAGATTAGGTTATATTTTCCAAAGGTATTATTTTCCACTATGTGTTGTTATCTGAGTTATATTTGCTGGGATCTACTAGGGACCGATTTTTAAAGCTACTTCCCATTATCCAGGCGGGTCCTGACAACTCTTAATTAGATGACAACTCATGTCTGTTGGGGATTAGTATTTAGAGCTATATCCCATTATCCATGAGGGTCCTGACAACTCCTACAATTAAACCCCATTATCAAGGCAGGTCTTGACGGCTCTTACTGGTAAATATTTATGCCTAACTATGCCACCCAATTGTTTGTATTTTTTAGGCTAAGTCCCATTTTCCAGGAGGGTCCTGACAACTCTTAGCTTAATCCTATTTCAACATGCAAGTCACTTTATGCTCTTTGCTATCCATGATTACCTCTAACCTTTAAATAAGTTCCATTTTTCTGGAGGGTCCTGATGGTATTAAATACCAATTCTAGCTTTCGGTCGTTCTGCTAGGGATTGCTAGTTAAAGTTTCATCCCATTATTCAGGAGTGTTCTGACGACTCTTTCTAGGTAAGGTGTTTGTGCCCGCCCATGTCACCCGCGCCCGTTTGAGTTTTAAACTGAGTCCCATCTCCGGGAGGGTCTTGAGAATTTCAAATTGCATACCCCTTTTAACTTTCGGTTATCTCTGCTGGGGATTGCTAATTAAAGTTTTGTCCCATTATACTCTTACTAAGGATAATATCTGTGTTGGATTATGTTGCTTATTAAGTTTTAACTGGGTCCCATTTTCCAGGTGGGTCCTGAGATTTTTGATCATACCTGCCATGTGTCTGCCTTCCCCTGTGGGTGGCCTCCTTAGGATTTTCCAAAAATTTTTGCCCCCGTGTCAATCAAAGAAAACTTGTTAGTTTGAAAAGTTATGGTTAGCTTGTAACATTCTTGTTGAAAAGCGGCCTCCCCATTGTCGTGTTCCATTGTGTTTAATTTTTCGCGCTGATGATGAGTTTCCTGAGTTGCTTGGCTGATCCTCGAACCCTTATGGCCTTACTTGCTCGCCCATTATTGTGTTACACTCCTAGCCCTTTTGCCAGAATTCTTACATCTTTCCTAAGATTATCAAGTCAATGTACTATGCTCGCCTGACCCCCTGACCCTTGTGGCTTTACTCTGCTCCCCCACCTTTGTGTTGTACTTCTGACCCTCTTGCTAGAATTCTTGCCTCTCGAGTCAATTTTACTATCAAAGCTTTCGTGGATCCTTCCCCTTACTGTTTCAACCTTTGCTTCCTTTGTTACGTTTTTGACCGGCATGTGCCTTGCCATTCGGAAGCTGGTAGTAAGCTTTGAATTTCTCTCCTACTTACTTAAACAAAATGACTTTGGAGACGCAAAAGAAAATGAAATGCAATGACTCTAAACTGTTTTAGAATAAAAGAATTCTAAATTTGGGGACTATAGTGATGAGAAGAAAAAAAACTTATCTGTGAAGGAACAACTGGTTTTCATGATCATGACGTGTACATCGGCTTAGTCAACCTAGTCCGTCCAAATGATCGGCCTCATGCTGCCATGCTTTGTTGTTGTGACCATTTGTAACCCAATTTCTTTAACCAAACTCTAACTTTTCTTGACTTACGGTGTTCTGAATGGAGTTCCACCAACATCCTTTTTTCTAGTTGTTGCTTCTTGTCTTGCCTTTGCCTTATGGTGCCCTTGAGGGTTTTCACCAATAAGACTCTCTCATTTTCATTTCTCTCAGCTCTCGTCGCCTTACGGTGCCCGTGAGGGTTTTCACCAATAAGACTCTCTCATTTTTTATTATTTTCCCGCTTGAACTAGAGTGTTGTCCCGGGCTATGGCCCACCTCTTCTTGCTTGCCTCGACATTTCTTAAAGACAAATTAGAAAGTCTTTCTTTGGACTGTAATGTAGGCTTTTGGATAAGGTTAGAAAGAATTGGGTATAAAAGGCTCAAAATAGTTCATATGGGTCCAGAATTTACAACTTTCGAAATCCAATTTATTATAATAAACACAATTTCTGCCCCAATTTCTTGCTTGGGGCCTTTGGATTTTGTTCAAATATGACTGGGCCGTGAGGCTGCCTACGTATTCTTTTCAAAAGGAATCAGGTCAAACGTAGTTCCTGCCGATTCCTTTCTATTTTTCTTTTCCTTTTTTTGTTTTTTTTCTTTTTTTTTCTTTTTTTTTCTTTTTTTTTCTTTTTTTTTATTTTTCTTTTTTATTCTTTTTTCATTTTTTCCTTTACTTTCCTTTCGCTGCCTTCTCACACGTATGTTTCTGACTATTTGTTACTGATTCTAAAAGAGGGGTATGAAAAGAAAAAAATTAACGCTCAAAAGGGTTAGCAAAAGTTAAAGTGTTTAGATAGCTGAATAAAATGTCTTCGTCATTTCAATCTCTAAACCATGCCAAGTACAAACAAACTTGCTAAGTATAGACAGTGATTTGAACAAAAGGAAATCATACGTAGTATCTCTTAACTGCATTTGAATTGATGGTCATTTCCACGCACTTGACGTCCACATATGTTAGATACAATGCCCCGTTGGACAATACTCTTGACACGACAAACGGTCCTTGCCAATTTGGGGCGAACTTGCCCTTTGCCTCTGCCTGGTGAGGGAGGATGCATTTCAATACTAGCTGACCCACTTCAAACCTTCTTGGACACACTTTCTTGTTTTATGCTTTGGCCATTCTCTATTGATACAATTGGCCTTGACATACTGCTGCCAATCTTTTCTCATCAATTAGGCTCAATTGTCCCAGACGAATTTTGACCCATTCTTCATCATCAATTTCTGCTTCCGCGATAATCCGAAAGGACGGGATTTCAACTTCAACTAGGATTACTGCTTCTGTGCCGTACACTAACAAATATGGAGTTGCCCCTACTGAGGTGCGAACACTGGTGAGATAGCCTAACAATGCAAAGGGTAACTTCTCATGCCACTGCCTGGACCCTTCCACCATTTTGCGAAGTATCTTTTTATGTTCTTATTGGCTGCTTCGACTGCTCCATTCGCCTTGGGACAGTATGGGATGGAATTGCGATGTGTAATCTTAAACTACTGACATACCTCTTTCATCAAATGAATATTGAGATTTGCTCCATTATCAGTGATGAGTGTTTTCGGGATTCCAAATCGACAGATGATATTTTCATGTACAAAGTCGACCACGGCTTTCTTGGTCACTACCCTGAAGGCCTTAGCTTCAACCCACTTGGTAAAATAATCAATAGCCACCAGGATGAACCTGTGTCCGTTAGAAGCTACTGGATCGATGGGCACGATGACATCCATGCCCCAAGCAACGAAAGGCCATGGTGCAGACATTGTATGCAGTTCAGATGGCGGGAGTGAATCAAGTCTCCATGCACCTGACATTGATGACATTTGCGCACGAAACCGATACAATCTCGCTCTATGGTGAGCCAATAATACCCTGCCTGGAGAATCTTCTCTTCCAATATAAATCCGCTCATGTGCGGCCCGTAGACTCCAGCATGCACCTCATTCATGATGGTTGTAGCCTGCCCAGTGTCTATGCACCTTAACCACCCAAGATCTAGCGTTCTTTTGCATAGCACCCCTCCACTAAGGGAAAACCCGTTTGATAGACGACAGATTGTCCTCTTCTAGTCACTTGTAGCCTGCACTGGATACTCACACATCCTGATATATTCTTTGATATCGTGAACCTATGGTTCACCACCAAGCTCTTCTTCCACCATATTACAATAAGCATGTTGATCATGAACCTGGATATGATTGGGTCAACGTAAGCCTTATCCGGATGATGTAATATTGACGTCAAAGTAAGCTAAGGCATCAGCAACCTCATTGTGAACTCTTGGGATATGCCTGAACTCTATTGACCGGAATAATTGACAAAGATCGTGCAAGTATTGCCGGTATGGTATGAGCTTTAAATCTCTTGTTTCCCACTTCCTTGAATTTGGTGTACCAGAAGGTCAGAGTCTCCCAAAACCAAGACTTCCTGAACAACCATGTCTGCCGCTAACCTTAAACCCAAAATACATGCCTCATATTCTAACATATTTTTGGCACAATTGAAGGCGGAGCTAAGCCGTAACTGGGTAATGGTGCCCTGTTTCAGAAATGAGCACTGCTCCTATCCCGACGCCTTTCATTGTCATGACCCAAACTGGAGGGCTATGACTAGAACCCGACCATACTTTCAAGCACCAACGTACATTTTATCTAACCTTTTTTATTATCTTCTAGGGCTGACGAAATCAATATAAATGGTAGACAGGGATCATGGACAACCAACTATAAAATATGATAGCATGAACATACCTAACATGGGATGACCAGACAATCAAGAAACTATGTATAAGGTACGAGCTACCACGTTACCATGAAAGACTATACAACAAAAACCAGCCGACAAGGCATACCAACTATACATGAGCCAACACCTGTCTATAAGACTCTAAAGGAACATAAATGCTGCAACATAGCCGGAATAGGGCCCCGACATACCCATAATGTCCATAACAAAAATGCATACCAAGACCACGGGAAATCCGGAGAAGGGATCTCGCCAATCACAACTAAACTAGACAACTTACTATGGTGGCGGAGCTGCACCTGCATGTCTATTAGGACCTGCACCACGACATGCAGTGTACACAAATAAAAAGACGTTAGTACGAATAAAGTACTGAGTATGTAAGGCAGGGAACCATAAATACGAACAGTAATGTAAGCAGGAATAAAGAATATACAACCTGTAACATCTGAGTACCTCTGAGGGCTACTGGCATGAATGCATAATACATATGTATAAATACATAAACTTTTAAAGCATATGCCTCTGTGGCCATCATCATCCTCATACTATACCCGGCCGTAATAGGCTCGGTAAAAATGTACCCGGCCATCATAAGGCTCGGTAGAATCGTACCTGACCACGTGGAGCTCGGTAAACCCAACTGACTAGTAGTTGCATAATAGGTGCCGTACCTAGCCAACAATAGCGCGGCTCGGTAGATTAAAATAGATACATATATATAATACATGCTCGACTCATGGAAACACATTGTAGACCTTTCGGAGTAACGTAAGGTCGGTATCCTTTGTACACGTTATTAGAACTAACTCTTAACTATGAACCTTATAAGAATCAGGAAAAAAAGTACCCACAATATTGATAACATTAAGAATAAGAGAAGCAACATTAACATCAACTATTCCATAAGAGGGGAAATAATGTAAGTACCGCTAGCTTTTAGGAGTAGAGTATCTTTGGAAGCTCGTTCATTACATTATATACAATCGGAGTCGTGCAAAAGAAGGAAAGGGATAGCCTGACATACCTTGTATATACTGCCCCAATCTCAAGCTATGCAATTCACACAACACCTTAGTCTACAATAAGAGAGACGATACTATCGTTATCATTTAAGCGTCATAATTATTATGTACCGACCAAAACCTATTTTGTGATGAAATGGACAACACCTCCCCTATTTATATGACTTCTCACAAGTGAAAGAAATTGCCAAAATGCCCAAACAACATCAATATTAATCATATTGAACCTCCCAAAACAGTCACTCAACCGATAACATTACTACCAAGTCTTTCGATATATATTTCACAAGTTCTAGCTTTAATGACTTAGCCGCAACTTGGATAATCTTAAATACATATAGATTAAGCGATTCCATACCTTTATACAGAAATTACAACTCCAATTTGACCCTAATTCTCCACGAAATATCCCTCCAATGCTGCCACAACAACAAGAAAGCGAAACTAGCAATCAATCAGTGTTTTTCAGAACTATAATCACTTTAGAAGGATTGAAATCACCTAGGGTTGATATTAAAAACTTGAAGGAGTATTTAAGGAATATAAATCCTTTTAAACAACCTCCCACACAAGCTGGAACAACACAAAAATGAGCAACAACAAGAAGAATAAGAGACTTACTAGCGCCACGGGATTCCCGACACTTGATTTGTGTTGTTTGTCCTTTGTTTGGGTCTTGAATCTTGAGAGAACCTTGAGAAGGTATTCCCAAGGTTCTAAGGTCTGAAAATAATGAAAAGAAATGACTTAAAATGGGTTGAAGGCATTCTATATAGATCCAAATGTCTTAAACCGTCTAAGTGGGACCCATAGAGAGATGTTTGGCGCAGTCTCGCGAGACGCAAATATCTCTTTACTCTGAGATCGTATCAACAAACGGTTTAATGGGTTAGAAACTAGACTCATACATCTTACATTTGGTGGTTAGATCACTCCATAATTCTAAGTAAATTTGGAGAAAAGCTTAGTAGCATTGAACCTAATGTTTAACTAAAATTATGAACCTAAGTTGCGATAACTTTTGTCGACTTTTGTCTCATAACTCCTTACTTAGAATTTTTGGTTTGCAGACTCCATTTGAGAAGTCGAAAATTTCCTCGATTTGGGATTCAAAACAAACCGGTGACTTGAGACACCAAAAGCCAAGCCTATCCCAAGTGGTGACTCAAAATAAATTAATAATCTCATTTCGAATAATGTCACTTAAATTGGAAAAACTTCCTTATATATTTTATCCTTCGGGGTAGGTGTGTAAAAAAGGAGATGTGACAACAATGTTGTTAGATTTACTAACCCACTTTTCTTCCAAAAAGACAAGCATGTACCTGGCTGCAAAGAACTCGTTGAGGAGATGGAGCTTGTTGATCTCTTGTTACTTGATGATTGAACACAAAATTAAAATTTTATGAGAGAATAACTTTTGCCCCTTTCGTCATTCATTTTGCAATAAGAACAAAAAAAATGTAATATTGACTTCTCCTAAATGTGTACTCCCATGGAAAAAGAAAAAACTTTTTTTCCATGCATGTCAAATGAGAAGATTATCATATGGTAGTTTCATAGATAATTTGGTATTTCAAGTTGATCATCATTTTTTGTCATTATCTTTTTTATTTGGCAATACTTTTACTATGTTATGAGAAGTTGTCTTTAGCTTTCTTCCTCAATTGGATCCTTTGTGTTAATGTATTCTCTTATTCCTTTTGACTAGCAAGAATTTGTTCAAACAAATTAAAAGAATTATATATATATATATATATAGAGAAACATGTACGCAACTCTAACAAATTGTAATTTTAGAATAGCAAATAAATAGAAAATTTTAACCTACGACCTTACGTTGGCATCAGGAGTGGCTCAATGGATTTAAGGCGAAATCATATTGAGAAGCTTTTAGATTTAATTATTTTATAAAATATTTATACTAACAACAAAATTTGCTTTCTAAACAACAAATTAATCATTTATAACAACAACAACAATAACAACCCAGTATAATCTCACTTACTGGGATCTGGGGAAGGTACTATATACGCAGACCTTACCCCTACCCTGGGGTAGAGAGGCTGTTTCCAAATAGACCCCCGGCATCCTTCCCTCCAAGAACTTCCCACCTTGCTCTTGGGGAGACTCGAACTCACAACCTCTCGGTTGGAAGTGGGGGTTTCTTACCATCAGAGCAACCCATCTTGTCTTAATATGACAAAAATAATAAATTTCAAAATAAAAAGGAATAGGTCCACAAATTTTGATTTAGCTATCATTACGAACAAGAAAAATAAATAACTGGGTTTTGAGAAGAAAAAAGACAGAGAGAAAAGAGATAGGCTTCAATGGTGAAGGTATGGTGGTTCTTGGCAAGTGGGTATTGGTTAGAATGGTGGAGAAATTATGGAGAAAAGATAGTGGAAGGCGAGTGTTGGATTTGATGGAGGATAGCAGTGAATTAGTTTAGAAAAATGGGAAAAAGTAAAATAAAGAAAGAAAATAATTCTTTTTACTGTTCAAGCGCCTTATTTTATTGGTAAAACGTGCACTGGCCACGTCGACAACTAGGTGTGTATTAGACACACTTTTAAAAGGTTAGGCGTGTAAAAAGTTGTTCGTACTTAAAAAGTGTGTCACATGAATTTGGTTCTAAGTTCCGGGGGCAAACTATGTATTTTGCCTTATTTTTAAGTGTAAAAATTTTAAGACTTGTCATATGTATCTGTATTAGAAAAAATGACTTTACGCTTATTGAAGTATTTAAGTACGATACATTATGACGTGAAGGTTGGTCAAAGAATGATGATTAGCAAATAGGTACGAGTTGCAACAAATACGAGCACTAGCGCGAACAAAGGTACGAGCAGAGTCATAAGCAAAGGCACGAGCAGACTCAGTGCTCGTATCTATTTAAATTCAAGAATTCAGGAGAATGAACCTAACATTACAAGGAAGTACAGATACAATACTTAATGAGCACTAAATATTGAAAACATTAAAAAACCTATATTAAATACAATGATGATGTGACATAGCATTTAATTTCTTTGATTTTCTATAATGACCTTATTATAAAAAAAAGTAGAACGCGTATCTCCAAATCATTCTAATGGCCTTACTATTTTATTATTAGCAAAATCATTCTTCTTTATTTATTGGATTATCAGCAACCCGAGTTCTTCTAAAATTATCACTTTAATCGAAATTCTATTTTTTGGTTAAACAAATTGGATACACTACCAGTAATCTGATAATCTACTCTTTTTAGCTTAACTTTCCTTGTTACATCAACCATGTAGAACAATAACAACAATATTCAATTAAACGAAGAAAACCAACAATTTCACGAAAATACACAGGATAATCACACCCGGTCCCTTCTCCATAAAGTTCTCTTTGACGGTCTCGAGAATGCACTCCTGATGAATCTCACGCGAATGGAAACAATCAATTTGAAATATTGAAGCTATCGTTGAAGCTTTGCAAAAATTAAATGTTGCACAGATTAATAAACCTCTTGAAGTTTTTACTAGTCAATTATCTATTGCACCACCCACACCCCCTCCATATCATAACACTGTGGAGAATCCTCGTTATGGGCTTGTTAATTCTAGTGGTGGAACCCTCAGTGAATCACAAGAAGGAATACCAGGTAATTTAGTCAATTCAGATTTACAAAATTTAATACTAACATTGCAGAAACAGCTCAAGGAGAAAAGTGACCACATATAGCAAATACTTGGGGTACCGCATGTAACTAAAAGGATAGACACGGATAAATATTCACAACAACCCTGGAATCCAAGTGCTGCTCCCCTCCCTATTCTAAAGAAATTCAAAATGCCTGATATTTCAAAATACGATAGAACAACTGATCCACGAGACCATGTGTCTGCATTCACAACAGTCGTTAAAGGCAATGACTTGACCAAATAGGAGATTGGATCAGTATTAGTCAAGAAATTCGGTGAAACACTCACTAAGGGTGAATAATATGGTATTCTCTCTTACCCGAAAATTCTATAAATTCTTTTGCTGAGCTTGCAGATTCTTTTATTAAAGCACACTTGGGAACTCAGAAAGTCGAAAAAAGAATGAAGGATATTTTCAAAATCAAGCAAGGGGACTCAGAATTGCTCAGAGAGTTCATAGACAGGTTCCAGCGTAAAAGAATGGCATTACCTCGTGTACCTGACAATTTGGCAGCTATAGCAATCACAAGTAACTTGAATGAAAAAGCTCAGAAACTACAAGGCGACTCAAGGAGAATTTTTGTGAATTCCCAGCAATAACATGGAATGCCGTTTATAACAAGTATAGCACGAAACTGAGGATTGAATAATATATTATCTCACGATATCAAAAAGAAGAACAGAAAAGTCAGAGACGGACAGAAACCAAAATTAAGTCCGGTAAAAATAGGTACGAAGCATATATAGTACGTGTGGGAAGAGACTCACAGTCAAAACAAGATAATCAGATCATCAAGGCCAGGGAATGATCGAAACACACGAGAGTCTCGATATGATGATAGAAACTTAAAGGTGAGGTTCAACGGTTTAATTTCAATGTAAGAACTTCCGAACTCGTAGTTGTTTTAAAAAGAATGGGTGACAAGGTACGATGGCCAAAAGATATAAGATCGAATCCAAACAGGCGCAACCGTTATTATTGGTGTGAATTTCATAGTGATTACGGGCATAAGACAGCTTAATATAGATTTTTACAGAGTGAAGTTGATCATTTATTAAGACAGGGGTATCTCACTAAGTTATTCAGTGAGAAAGGAAAGCAAGCATACATGAAGAATAGGCAGGATCCCCCTAAACTGCCTTCTCTGAAAAGGACTGCCAACGTTATAAGCGGGGGTCAAGACATCAATGGTGTGACGTACACCGTAGCTAATAAGAATTCAAAAATCACAATTACTCAAGGGAAATGGATACGGCATGTTTTAGAAGCGGAAAGCATGACATTTGATGATGCAGATGGGGTATTATCTCCTCATAACAATGCACTGGTAATATCTTTACTTGTACATGATATTAACGTAATATGAGTTTTGATTGATCCAGGTAGTTCCATGAATATTATTTTGCTAAGAGTATTACGTGAGATGCAAGTTGAAGATAGATTAATACCAAAGGCGCATACCTTATCTGGATTTGACAATTCCAGTGTTGTCGCAAAAGGAGAGGTAATACTCAATACATTCGCAGAAGGAATTGTCAAAGACACAAAATTCCAGGTGGTAGATATGGAGATGACTTACAATATGATCCTTCAGAGACCATGGATTCACGAATAGATGCTATTCCTTTAACCTTGCATCAAGTTATTAAATTTCCATCACCAAATATGTCAAATCGTTGGAGATCAATACACATACAGGAATATTAACTTTGTAGCAGATGTAAGTACGAAAAACGAAGAACAATAGCAATCACAGAAGCCAGTTAAAGGCACCACAACACAAACCTCAACTAAAAAGGGACAGACAGATGTGGACTCAAGGCCCGATACCATTCACCAGAGGAAAACAAAAATATCAAAACAACAATCGAAGAGCTGGAGGCTGTAGTGTTATTCGCACATTGGCCTGACAAGAAAGTCTACATAGGGGCCAATCTAAGCTAAGATATGAAAGGTAAGTTAATTGAATTTTTGAAAGCTAACATAGACTGTTTTACTTGGTCTTACTCTGATATGACAGGAATACCACTGGAGGTAATGACTCACAGATTAAATGAAGACCATCGTACTCTCCCGTAAAATAAAAAAAGAGAAAGCAAGGAACTTTTAAAATTAGGTGATTCAAGAAGAAGTTCAAAAATTACTAAATATTGGGTCTTTTAGTGAGGTAAAGTCTCTTAATTAGTTAGCCAATATTGTTGTAGTACCAAAGAAGAACGGTAAGAGGTGAGTTTGTGTAGATTACACAGATCTTAACAAGGCTTGTCCAAAAGATTCTTTTTCACTACCACATATAGATCAACTAATTGATGCTACTGTAGGACATGAATTCTTAAGTTTTTAAGATGTGTATTCATGATACAATCAGATTAAAATGGATTAGGAAGACGAGGAAAAACCTTCATCCATAACAAACAGGGGGACTTACTCTTATAAGTAATGCCTTTTGGCCTTAAAAATGCTGGAGCAACATATCAAAGGCTAGTGACTAAAATGTTTCAAGAACATCTGGGAAAAACAATGGAAGTCTATATAGACGATATAATCGTTAAAACGCAGCATTCAAAAGATCATATATCACACTCATTTGATACGTTTCACATTTTGCGCAAATTTAATATGAAATTAAATTCGGAGAAATGTGCATTTGGTGTTGCATCGGGTAATTTTTTGGGTTTTCTAGTTTCTAACCGTGGTATTGAAGTGAATCCCGCACAGATTAAGGCCATTGAAGAAATCCCATATGTGCTTTCAAGTAAAAAAGAAGTGCAAAGATTGACAGGAAGAATTGCAGCCTTGGGAAGATTCATTTCTAAATCATCAGAAAAGTGCTTCAGATTATTTTCAACTCATAAAAAACAAGATCATTTTGAATGGAACGAGGAATATCATCAAGCACTCAAAAACTTGAAGACATACTTATCAAGTCCACCATTGCTCGTGAAACCAAAGGTTGGAGAAAGATTGCTCATCTACCTTGCTGTTTCAGAAGTAGCGGTAAGTGTTGTTCTAGTCCATGAGGACCAAGGTAAGCAATCTCCGATCTATTATGTCAGCAAATCTTTATTAGATACGGAGACACGATATCCTCAATTAGAAAAGCTTGAACTTACATTAATCATGACATCTAGAAAGCAAGACCTTATTTTCAATGTCATTCTATTGCCGTAGTAGCTGCTTTTCCACTACGCAATATTCTATATAAGTATGAGTTATCAGGAAGGTTAGCTAAGTGGGATATAGAGTTAAGCGAATATGATATCACATACCAACCTAGAACTGCTATAAAATCTCAAGTGTTAGTTAATTTCGTGGCTGATTTTAGCCAAGGGATGTAATTAGAATAGAAAAAGAGTTGTAGGTGTTCAATGGAGCTAACCCGGGAACTTGGACATTATTTAGTGACGACTCATCTAATGTAAAAAGTGCAGGTTTAAGGATTGTTTAGTACCACCTACGGGTGAAACCATTAGACAAGCTATTAAATGTCATTCTATGACTAATAATGAGGCAGTGTATGAGGCTATGATTGCAGGTTTAGAATTGGCACGAGAGCTTGGCATAAATTAGATTATAATAAAAAATGATTCACAGTTCGTAGTTAATTAAAAGCTGTGGACTTATACGGCCAGAGAAGCAAGGATCCATCGGTACTTAGAAAAGGTATGTGAGTTGATAAAACAATTTCAAACCCAGAAAGATACACAAATACCAAGGGATGAAAGTGTTGAAGCAGATGCCCTAGCTAATCTCGCATCTGCGGTAGATGTGGCAAGTGATACAAATGCTTCAATTATTCATCTATTCCATTTAGTTCTCGACCCCGATAAAAATAAGGTAAATTTTAATAACTTAACTTGGGATTGGAGGAACAAAATTGTTGCTTTTTTGTAGTATGGAAATTCCCTTGAAAATAAGAAAAAGCTCATGCGCTTCGAAAAAGGCAGCTCGGTATTGTTTAAAGCAAGACAATCTTTACCGAAAAATGTTCGGTGGTCCCTTAGTAAGATGTCTTGGACCTTCTCAAACAGAATACGTAATGAGAGAAATACACGAGAGACATTGTGTGAATCATGCAGGAGTAAGGTCATTGGTAAGAATCCTAATCAGAGCAGGTTATTATTGGCCTAAAATGGAAGAAGAAGCGGAAAGTTTTGTGACAAAATGCCTTAAATTCCAAATGTACTGTAATAATATGCATAGACCTGCAGAGTTACTACATCTGGTCATTGCACCGTGGACATTTATGAAATGGGAGATGGATATCGTGTGTCCACTATCATAAGCAAAAGGACAGGTAAAAGTTTTACTCTTACTCACTGATTATTTTACTAAATGGCTGGAGGCAGGAGCATTCAAACAGGTACGAGAAAAGGAAGTTAGAGATTTTATTTGGCGAAATATTATATGTCGCTTCACTTTACAAAAGGAAATCGTGTGCGATAGTGACCCGCAGTTTATAGGTGCTCAAATCACAGAGTTCTTTCAAAGTTGGAAAATCAAAAGGATTACATCTACACCTTATCATCTCGTGGGCAATAGGATAGCTGAGTAAACAAACAAAGTCATCATCAAAACTTTAAAGAAGTATATAGAGGAATCCAAAGGCAATTGGCCAGAAGTGTTGCTTGGTGTTTTATGGTCATATCGCACAACAACAAAAACAAGCACAGGAAAAACACCATTTTTATTAGTTTATGGAGCTAAAGCTTTGATTCCAGTTGAGATAGGAGAGCCGAGTACAAGGTTCAAACATGCGTCAAAAGAGTCTAATGACGAAGAAATGTAGGTAAATCTTGATTTACTTGAAGGAAGAAGAGAAGCTGCAATAATAAGAATGGAAGCTCAGAAGCAAGTCATAGAACGATGATATAACTGAAGAGCACGCCTCATGTTCTTCAAAATTGGGGACTTCATGCTCAAAAAGGTTTTTCAATATACAAAGGAAGCTAATGCAGGAAAAATAAGTGCAACATGGGAAGGACCCTATAGAATTCATGATATTGCAGGAAAAGGAGCATACGAGCTGGAAACAATCAATGACAAGATACTATCTTCACATTGGAATATTGTTCATCTGAAGAAATACTATTTCTATGGAATACCAACGGCCAAGTATCCATATTTTTGAATTTGATTTTTGAGCTGTTAAAATTTTACTAACAATTTTAGATGCTAGGCAAAAAGATAATGATGAGTCACGACCTGCAAGGCACATGGAAATTAAACTTCCTGGCCCAGGGTTACAATTATTCTGATAGAAATTCAAACCGGTTAAGCAGTCAGCATCTATAATCCCACCTCCGAGTCCTGTGTGTTTTTCCATTTCATGAAAAGGGCCAAATGGGAGGAACAGTCAAGTGCTTGAGTCTTCAAACTTCAACGGTCAAACAGTTGGGTGACTATATAATATGCATGGGCAGGTATATAAAGAAGGCAAAGAAGATTGAAAAATAATCAAATATCAAGCCTGAAACATTCACTCATTGAATGAGTCAAGTGCAGAGCAAAGTCGCGAGCTAAGGCCAAAGGAAAACCTTATCATAGTTAGGGTGAAGGCAATGTATTGAAACGGATTATAAGTAAAAACCTCGTTTTTATTTACATCTTTTTTAAAAATATGTTACAAGAGAAAACAGTTATGAAAAAGTTATAGATGTAATTCAAATACGTATAAAGTATTATCCAAAACTAGACAAAGTTCAAACAAAAACTTGTCAAAGTTATTTCAAAGAAACATGTATATTCTATTTCTTTCATCGTATGCTAAACACCGCTATGAAGTTGAGATGTCTTCTTCATTATGTGTCAAATATAAAATGGTCCTCTTTTATAAAACTCATGATTAATTTGAATATTCATGAAGTTAATAGAAACATTTTTCTTTAAGAATAAAAAAAATACAAATTGTTCTTTAAGTGGAAGTATAACAAAGAAACTTCTTAATATTAAAGAGCTTAAAATAACAATGAACTTAATCTTAAAATTGTTTATACATGTTACCCCGTAAAAGGTCTGGGGACTTGAGCTTCCAAAACAAACCCTTAAATGAGACCAAGGGTTTTGACTACAATTGTTCAACAAAAAAAAACACAAGGAAATTTAAACAACTTAAACTTGTCACTATGAAGATGAAGGAACTGAAGTAGATACATCGACAACAATGGGCTCAGCTTGGCTTACAACAACGAGCTCAACTTGTCTAAATCGGATTCCAACTCAAAATTCTCCCGACTAGCTTCAACGAGGGTATCATGGCGAGAATTTAGGAATGCCCAACTCACTTCAACGGCAGATTCATCCTTAAGGATCTCATAATCTCTTTCCCAGTCAGATTCATTCTTTAACTTCTCATTTTCAATCAAAGCAGATGAGTAAAAAGCATGAAGAGATGCATGAGAGTTTTCTAAAGCGCAAACCTTATCAGAAGAAGCTTGGAGGTCTTCTTGGGCTTGGGTCAAATTCTATACAAGGTCACCAGCATAAGCCTCTTTCTCACCCAAGTGAGCCTTCAATTCTCTAATCTCTTCACTTGCTTTGGACAACTGCTCGGAAATTTTTTTTTCAAGATGAGCCTTTTCTTTCTCTGCTTGACTTGAGGAAGTCTTTACAACTGCCAATTCTATAGTCAAGGCCTGTACCTACTGTTCCAAGGCACTCTTGCTATCTTCTAAGTAGTCTATGTCAATCCTAAGACTTTCATATTGTTCCTTCCAATTGTACGCCTCTAGCTTAGAATCACGCGCTAATTTCTCTAAGAGGGTAATCCTCCTCATCAACTCCGTACCGATGAGATTGGCTAAAACAAAGAAAGAAAAGGAAAGGAAAAGAGTATCCTAAAGATAGAAAAATGACAAAGTAGAAGTTTAAAAAGAAAAGGGAGAATAACTTTAAGGAAGCATGCACAATGTTAAGGAACTATGGCTCTCTAGCTTAGCTTTTTCAATTGGTCCGATTAAGGGATTTAGCCACGTATCTTCTTGACCTGATTTCCTTAAAAGACTACCCCCAACAGGGACTTCTATGATCACTTGCCTCATGGCACCACCTCCACCTGAGGAGCCAATCTTTTCATGGTGAGAAAGTGGAGGAGGAATTGTCGAAGGAGGAACAATAGAAGTAGTGAAGACAACATCCCGAGGAAGAGTGGAAACAACCAAGACCGGCAAAGAAGAAGTTACAGACACAGGAGTAGAAAAGGAAGCCAGGGGTTCTTTATCAAATATCGGGCCTAGGCTTTCACTACCAAACCCGCTGATAAAAAGTTGCTCAACGGAGTCTTGAGCAGCAACGGGAGCAATATTGTTGTCAAGAATTACAATCGGTGCCTCAATAGATGTGATAAGAGGAATGGAATGAAGAGGGATGTTTCCGCTCCATCATCGAAGATGATGCGTCTGCAAGCCCGTGGCCTTGTTACCAAGGATCCCCCATCTTCGTCCTCTTCAGAATATTGGTCATCAACGACTTATATTTTTGATGAGGAAGCCATGACTATTTCTTGGGCCCTTTCTAGAGAGATGCAAGAAGCCACAACCGCCTCAGCAGTAACTCCACGAACAGTAAATCCTAATAAAAAGATGGATTGAAAAAAGTACAGAAGAAAAAGTAACAGTATGTCGAATAAAGAAAAATAAAATCTCTCACCATGAGTTTTTACTTTCCACCCAAATCACTAGGAAAGGATTTTACAAGACCTACCATCCATTGAAGCAATACTCAAAAGCTTTTCTACCCTATCACGAAAATTGGGAACATCTTCCACAACTCTCATGATTGCTGGAAAAGAAAAGTAAAATTAGAAAAATCAATAATTGGAGAAAAAGGTACGAGAGAGTATAAGACTTACGTGCAAAATTTCACTTATCAGAAAAGGGAACATTTTCTTCACCAACCAAACCAACAGTGGAGGCAGCAACAAATCGAGTATACCAACCACGATATCTATCATCTTCAGGGCTAACTAAAACTCTTTTACTCCTATCTACTAGTGTAAAAACACCATTGCGAAAAAGCGTAGGAGAGTAAAGATGAATTAGATGGGAGAAGGTGAAAGATACCTTGCCTAAATGGATCAAATGCCGCAAACATGCAACAACCCTCCATATTATTGAGCCAATTTGGCCTAAGCAAACCTCGAAGAAATGACAAAACTCGAGAATAACAGGATCAATAGCAGGTTTGAATCCTAAAGTAAAAGGGTATGTATAGACGAAGGAAAATCTAGTTAAGTATGAAGTAATTTGATTCGGGTTAGGAATAATGATGGGGAAGTCGTGACTCCAGTGGCAATCTCTGTGAACTAAAGAAATCCAGCCTTCCACAATCTAAGTGAGGTAAATGTCGGCACGGTCTAAAGAAGATACTTAATTTCTAAGAGATTCTCTATCATTATAAAAAGATAGTTCCGCCGGAACTATCTCTTCAACTGTAGGTTCACGAAGAAGTTCAAAAGAATCTTTACCCCTTGAAGAAGATCTTTGGGAGAGAGAACCTCTAGTTCTAGAAGAGGGGCTAGAACTAGGTGAAGGAATAAATGAACCCCGTATGGATGAAGATCCTAAATTACTGAGTTTACCTCCTCTCCTGCTCATAGTGGGGGCGTTGGGGAAATTATCGACTATGGGGACCCTTCTAGGGTTAGGGTTTGATTAAGACATAGCAATACGAGGAAGAAGCAAACAATGATTTAAAAAATTGAATGTTCAGAAAACTTTATGTGATAAAGACAAAGAAGAAAACTATGTTTATACTAGGAAGCAATCGTCTAAGGAGAAGGCACAATGATGGAAAGGTCATAATAAAAACTGTCGCTTCGTAATTAGTGAAGTCGTAAAAAAGGTCTTAAAAGACACTGTAAAGTCTCAGAGGCAACAAATAGATGCCACGTGTACTAAGCATTAAATGGAAGTGACAATTGAAGCATTGATTTTATGGTAAACATTAATGGCGGCAAAAATCCCGCTTTTATAAAATTCACTTCCCAAATATTCAATCGATGAATAAATGGAAAGTGGACGGACTATCTGTATTGGGAAAATTGAGTTTACACTTATTGAAGTATTTAATTATGACACAGTATGACGTGAAGGTTGGTTAGAGAATGATGATCAGCAAAGAGGTACAAGTTGCAACAAATACGAGCACTGGCACGAACACAGGTACGAGCAAAGTCACAAGCATAGGCACGAGCAGAGGCACGAGTAGACTCAACGTTCGTATATATTGAAATCCAAGGATTCAGGAGAATGAACATGATAATACAAGGAAGTACAAATACAATATTTAATGAGCATTAAATACAATGATTTTATAACGTAACATTTAATTCTTTTACTTGTCTATAATGACCTTATTATGAAAAAGGTAAAACGCATATCTCCAAGATAATTATAAAAGGACGAGAATGGATCAATTGTAGGGATACGAAAGATCATCTGAATATACTTGTTACTACTTCATTATTAGCAAAAATATTTTTCTTTATTTATTTGATTATCAGTAATCGGATTTCTTCTGAAATTATTACTTTAATTAAAATTCAATTTTTCAGCTAAACAGTATCAAAGCTATGCGCAGTTTCATGCCTTCGTCTGTTGTGTTCTTGATTTAGTTCATGCCCTTTTTAGCTAAATATTGACGTCACTTATAAAAGTTTTGCGACTGGTCTTCCATGTACTTATTTGATGAACGTTAAAATAAGATTTCTATATTTGTTTAAGGATTTCGTTCATTTTTGATAAAAGAATGAAAAAGAACTTTCCTAATTACCTGAGAAGAAAATCCTTTTTTCTTTAAATAAGTAGGACGTAAAAGTATTTTGCTCTTCAGTATTAACCTGCAAAATATGACAATTATAGAGGAGATGCACATCCATGTCCCTTTTGCATGCGTTATATATAAATTTATTTGTCCTCATTTCCAAATAGACGAGTTTTTTTTAAAACAATTTATTTATTTTATTTTATCAAAACGATAGAATATTTATTCATTGGCCGACAAAGCAAAGGAGGTACCAATTTGAAATTGATCATTCCAAGTGACTTTTATGTACTAAACAAATAAACAAGTTGGTGAAACAAAGTGAAAAATAAAGGGATTTTTACATTCTTATACTATAGGAAACTTTTTTACCCTTCATGTTTAAGGTTTGATTTAATTACAAACATGTATAATAAATTACAAATCCTATACCATACTTAATTATGGTCTAATTAATAAGCAGATTTTACTCCTTAATTAAAGGTATTCATATAAATTGCAGTTTAATTGTAGTATAAACGTAGTAGTTTGTAGATACCATTAAAACAATATTGAAAAATATTTAGTCCCAAATTTTTAGTCGCCTAATTTGGAAAGAATAAGCTATTCAAATATTTAGCCCAGATTTGTGACGCTTAATTTGGAAGGAGTTAATTCTTAATATTGGGTATTTAATGAATGATATATATTTTTCATTTTTGTAGGCGCCTAATTTGGAAGGAATCAATTCTTAAAATTGAGTATTAAATGAAGGGAAAAGGGTCAGAACTACCCCTAACGTATTGACTCCAGGTTAAAAATGCCCTCCGTTAACCTATTTTGAAGAAAATGCCCCTACCGTTAAAAATGTGGCATATTTGTGCCCCTAAGTCTAACAACTGACTGTACTTATATTTAAAACGGTAAGGGCATTTTTTTCAAAATAGGTTAAAGGTAGGGGTATTTTTAAACTGTAGTCAATACGTTAGGGGCACAAATATGCCACATTTTTAACGGTAGGGGCATTTTCTTCAAAATAGATTAACGGAGGGCATTTTTAATTTGGAGTCAATACGTTAGGGGTAGTTCTGACCCTTTTTCGTTAAATGAATGGTATAAATTTTGTAAAATGGCAGATAATAATAAAAATATACACATTTTTAGTAATAAAATTTCATATATAGTATTGATAGGAAAAATTCCAAAAATAAAACTACGCAATAAGTTTATAAAACCAAAAAATCAAACCAAATAAGAGATATATTGGAGGTAATGATTCCTTATCGAACACTTCACCAAGAGTTTGCTCTCATATGGTACCTAAATATTAACCGCATGCCAACAAATAGAAGTTGTCCTTGCTTTTTCAAGTAAGCATTCCACATGCTTCAAAGAGCTAAGTCTCAATCTCATTGAGTTAGGTCAACTTGAAATATCTCTTTAGTTCGATTTTCCTTGAACTCAATAGGTATCTTCCTACCAATAAAGGTCGTAGCCTTCGTACACAGGTTTTGAGTTCGAGCTTCTAAGTATGAAATCGTCTTAGCTAAGGAATGATTTACATTTTAACGTAGGATTTTTTAATACGAATTTAAATTTAATCGGATCCTAATACGAATACTACATACTTACATACCGAGCGAGAAACCAAAATAAAAATAAAAAAAATCTACAAATGTTTGTCAGGATAAAACATAGGCATCTATGTTCTATTAATGACCATTTCTTCATTTAATCATTCAAGCAACATTAGCAAAATTCAACTATCATTATCAAAATGTTATAGAGTTAAAAAACCTAATTACTAAAAGGCCACCTAATAAATAAATAAGTTGCATTTGAACTATTTAAACTGTTTGAATCAGATATATTGATCACTTAATAAGTAAACAAATATCGGATTTATTATGCTATAAATTTAACTAGAACCAAATAAAAGCTCCAACATGCTAAAAAACTACATCTCGTTTATTATTATTATTATTATTATTATTATTATTTATTCTGTCTTAGTTAGACGTATTTGATTCGACACAAAAATTTAAAAACATATAAGAATTCTTAAATTTGTGGTCTAAAATAAAATATAAATAAGGTAAAAATTCTAAAAATAACATATTTTTAAATAATATTTTTTTGAGATGGACGAACAAGAAAAAAGTATCATATATATTGGGAGTATTATTTAAAAAATAAAATAAAAACTCGTTTAGTGTTGGCACCAGTCCACCACTATACGTGGAAACTATAAAATAGGTCCTATAAGAATCTCAACTGAACCATTGTACCACACGTATTTTAGTGAGAAAGAGTTGTCAAATTCTTAAAACTATCTCCACTATCTCTTTCTCTCTCTAGACAAATTAAGAACCCTTAGCGTAAACTCTGCGACCGAAGAACCCCACCCACCCAGGCAGCCTTCAATTCAATTCCAATGGCGAACAGCAATCTTCCTCGCCGAATTATCAAGGTCCCTTCTTATTCAACCTTGATCTTCCTCTTATTCGCTCGATCCATTAGGGTTTTTGATCTACTGATCGCTTTTATAACTTCGATTTAACTGTTAACTTTTTCATATGCTTAATTTACAGGAAACTCAACGGCTTCTCAGCGAACCTGGTAATTTTTTACGATTTTTTGTTATATATTGTTCTTTTCCTTTAGCCGTGATGAACGTTCGAGCTTAATATTGAAGTTTGGAATACTCGGTGATATGATTAATGATTTGGATTGTTGATCTCAGTATGTATGACTTTTTCTTATCGAAGCAGCAAGTTTTTGTATTGATATATGTAAGCTATGTTACTAATTAAAAAAAGAGAGAGATTTACTGTCATTTCACTTTGAGTGCAGCACCAGGAATAAGTGCATCTCCATCGGAAGATAATATGCGATACTTTAATGTCATGATTCTTGGTCCTACACAGTCTCCTTATGAAGGTAATGAGCCCAATTTTAAGATTTTACTGCAACCGGTTAAATATGCTCAACTCATTTACTTGTTTTTGTTGAGTGTCAGATATATGTTTAAATTGAATCTTCATGGCGAATTGGTTTTCTTCACTGATATACTGTCTAGCTAAGGTCTGTTGTTGCTAGTTTTTTTTTGGTTTCACACTTGAGCTTTAATTGGCCTAAACTGAACCTTGTCCCCTCCAGTTTGTTCCATATTATCCTCTAAAATCTTGGGCATTTATCTACCTTTTCATTTGCTGTGTGCTATACGGAGCAAACATGAAAATTAACTAAGATCACTGCACTAATTAATCCTGCAGATTGTAAAGTTAACTTGACTAGTTGATAACACTGACTGTGAGATGTGTGGCTGCATTTGGCAAATTGATATAGTTTATTGTCTAACATGTCGCAACTCCGAGTAATTTGTTATGAACTGTCTTATTTCTCTGGAGCATAGCAGAAAGCTGGCTGTCCTTAGTTAGTATAAAATATTGAATGTTGGTGTGAAGTACAAACATGTTGCTCATGGTTAGTATTAGTTAAGACACCCATCACCCACCTTGTACTGTTTTCTTGATATGTTTGTATGCAACATTCTTCTCTTTTAACTCGTCCAGTTTACCGCTATTGTTCTATTTGGTAGTAATGTGGATGATATGTCTACAGTTGTATTTGCCAACCATCAGGAGTTGGCCTGGAGCCTTAGAGTTTGCTCCCTTTCAAAGTCTCACGTTCCAAATCCACTAGGTGCAAACAATTTCTGAGGGCCATCGATCCGAGTAAAACCTGAATTAACCATGGTGCACTTGCGAGAAACTCTTTGCCGAGGGCCTGTGCACCCCCATGATTAGTCGGGGTTCGAAGAAACTCGGACACCCGGTGCAATAAAAAAAAAAAAATTTATGTTCTGATTGCCTGGTTTCTCTTTTGAAGAAGTTCCTCGTCTTGCCTTTTTGTGTAGGAGGCGTCTTCAAGCTCGAACTCTTTTTGCCTGAAGAGTACCCGATGGCTGCTCCTAAGGTATTTAAACACATTAAGGGCATTTTGACAAATTCCAGTTGATATTCTGCAACATTCATTCTTGAAATGGTATCTGAAAGCTTTATGAAGGATAAAGGAATGTTTCTTTTTAACTGATCTTTATTCAAGCATTGACTGTCACGTTATGCATGCTGGATTGGTTGTTATAGTGCTTTGATTTCTGTTCCTATATAAGGCTACAGTTAAACTTGTCTTGTAGTTGATTGGGCTGTCGCAGTTATTGCATATGTAGTTTTTGTTTGTTTCAATGATGTTCTTTTGCCAGCTATGTTTTGGCTTATCTTTTGTTGATGTTGCCAGTCTCAGTCCTAGTAGAGTGTTATATCTCAATTTGAAATGAGAAAATATTAGGCATTATGCCTTTTTAAGTTATAGTCTGTTGTCTTTTTGTCTGGCAATACGTTACGACATTTTAACTTCCTGACGTTTCTTTCTGGGTTTGAAACTAGTTGTAAAAGCGTTGCTGCTTCCTTTTACCATGTTAATAGCTGTATTGGTACCGAAGTGGACATGTTAGGTGAAGTGTTTATGCAGTTTGTTAACTTTATTCTTGATAAGGAAAAAAGGATACAAAATTTATGCTACCTTGTAATTTGATCATCATATTTGTTAATAGACAAAGTTTGATGTGAGATGTCCTAGATAAAGAAGCTTATGACAATCAAAATGTTGACGGACATGCTCTTATCGATGTGTGACCACGTTTCACAACTTTGTACATGTTGAGGTTGCTTTTCTAGGAATACTAGTATAGGTGACTGTTTTCGTCCCATTCTTCCATTTATATGCAGTGTGGGTTTGTATATATGGTATACTTGGGCTACCGGGATCTTGGTCTTACTGGAACTATGAGTCAAGATACATACTAGTGCTGGAAGAAATAAATTACTATTGCAAGACTTCACCTAAAAACTTGATTTAAGTTCTACGAACACCCCCCCCCAAAAAAAAAAAAAAAAAACCAATCTTTGATATCAAGCTCACCCTTATTCAAAATGTGAGAGATGGTCATTCTTATTTACAATAGGATCTTTCTGTTTGATTTTTTGTTTTTGATTGATAAATGGAAGATCTTTATATTCTTAAACGCTAATCTTAAGAGTTTTATCTATAAGTAATGAGATGGGACCTCTTTTTGTTCTCTTTGACCTCCTACCATTACGACATCCCTTGCTTTCCTTGAGAACGGCTCCTCGGTGGAGGAGTAAGAAGAAGCGGTCCCCTTCAGTCAACTTGCTTGGCATGTTAGTCGAAAGTGTCATAGAGCAACAAAGGTTTCAGTATTAGTATTGTTTTACTTATCTACTAATGTGTTGCCTATCCTATTATTCACACTTTCATCAACATTTGGCCACAGTTGTTTGTATAAGTGGTTTCTATTTAACTTATAAAGAAAGATGCTTTTTTGTGAACTATGCAAACTCTATTTTATTTAACTTTCATTTACGGGCAATCCTCAGGTAGTTCTCTTGGAATTCCAGTTGTACTTTATGGTGCATCTTTGGTTCAGTCATTAGTAGAATGGTGATGAGATTTATTGTTTGCGAGTAGATTTTTCATCCAAAAAACAATTAGCATACGGTGGCTAAGAAGGGATAGGACTAAAAAAACCCAGGTTGTGGAAAGATGTTTGTCAAGTTTGAATATGCTGCTGTAAGTCTGCTGATTTTTGTTCGATAATTAAATAAAAAATGAATTGACCTAGGACAGTGATTGATGGGGGTATGTCTTCTTGAGGGTTTGTTGGATATATTATGCTTAGTTGGCATTCAGATTTACAGTACTCTTAGGGTCAGTTGGATAATTGAAGATAAAGGATCTCATGACCTTGGTTCTGGCCTGCAGGACACAGTTACTCAGGCCTTAAAATGCTCCTACTCGCAAATGTTTGGAAGTATAGCAAAGGCAAGGGATTTAGTAGATGCATAAAGATACTAAATCTGGGAATACTGCTCGGGTGAAATTTTGCAACTTTTCTTGGGTGTTTTTCATAATCGTTTTTGTTGGATCCCACATTGGGTGGGTCTAAGCTTACTTATCAAACAATTATAGACTTCTACTTAAATATGATGTGTAGCCTCGATTTTAATAGTTGCAGATGTTATTTGCCTGTGTATGTTTCCTTTTCTTTACGCGTTTAACATGTCTATGAATTTTTGCTATTTGTATAACGTTGTATCATTGATCAACTTGCATCCTAACAGGTTCGATTCCTCACCAAAATCTACCATCCGAACATTGATAAGGTTTGTTGTCCTTTTCAACTCTTTTACACGTGGATATAAATAGGCCAGAAAATATTTGCTTATGTACGCCATTGTTGTGAAGCTTGGAAGGATATGTCTTGATATTCTTAAAGACAAGTGGAGTCCTGCACTTCAGATCCGTACTGTACTTTTGAGGTATTAAATATTGCATCATGTTTTGAAATAGTTTTCTCATCTTTCTAGGTACACTCCGTAAGATGCAAGATGGATGAATACTGTGAAAATGAGCACCTAGCTTGAGCTTTTTAGTTATTAGAAGTTTAAATTTTTTTTACTCCTGTTTCAGCATTCAAGCACTTTTGAGTGCTCCAAATCCGGATGATCCACTCTCTGAGAATATCGCAAAGCACTGGAAGTCAAATGAGGCTGAAGCTGTTGAAACGGGTAGTTTGTATTCTGGTCTTTCTATTTACTGCCTCCAAACATCTCCTGATTATGCAAATAGATACACTTTTTTCTTCACTCCTTTGATTTGAGTTTCCCTTTTCTTCAATGATCCAGCTAAGGAGTGGACACGCCTATATGCAAGTGGTGCATGAAGGCATTAGCAACGAAATATTTAAAAATAACAAAAATTATGGACTGTATCCTATTGACTTGCTTATCAATATGGATGGCTGTTAATGCCTGGACTCTTCCGATTGCCTCCCATAATTGCTTCCCTGTCCTTGAAATTGTATTATTTAATGTGACATCCGTTGGTTTTCCAGTGTTCAGGAATGAACTTACAAAAAAACTGGATATGGTTTTGAGAAAAGGATAATGTCACTGCAAGGGTAGTTAATGATTCAGATCTGTTGTTGGGATTGGAAACTAAGGTTGCTGCAGCTGGTATGAACCTCCATAGACTTGTTTCAAGATGATGAATGTGCTAACGTATAAATCAATGTTTGACCTGTTTCTTTTTATTTTCATGTTTGCCCTATCCTGGATTGCGTGCGTGGGTTTGCTTGCTTGCTTTTTGTTTCTTTTTCCATTCAACGTTTTTGTCCTACCATTCCAATCTAGTTTGGGCACGGTTAGAAACCCAAAACAATTTTTTATAATACTCAACGAAGATAATTCGAACACTAAATATGCACTTCGGTTCCATTTATTTTCAAGGACAAGTATTCTCTATCAAATAATATGAAATAACGCTTTACCTATACAATTATTCCATAATTCGGTACAGCATGTTAGCTCTATACGCAATAATTGTGGTTAAATTACCATCATGTGATTTGTCCTTTTCAAGTGATTAAGCTCCATTATTCATGACCTGGTTAGAAGCTTGTCAAGGACATTTGCCTAGCCACAAGCAATTGCAAGGTTAATACATCAACAACAAAATAGATTCAGTAAGATCTCACAAAGTGAGGTCTGGGAAGGTTAGAGAATGGATGTTAAATGGCCGGGTCGGGCCTTTATCTTTTGGACCCGTATGGGTTACGGTCTGGGTCGATTTCGGGTTGGTTTTTAACGGGTTGGATTTATTCGGATAAAATTTGAACCGTACGGATTACATACCTCAATAAGAGATATACAGTTGTATGCAATAATAACTACCCAATTATGAGTTGGAATTGAATACACTGGGAGTTATAAGGGGTGTTAGATATATCTATTTAAAGGAAGCATGGTTACTTAAGACTGCATTTCCACTATAGAGTTTTATTTTCTACTTTTAATGTTACTCTAATAAATTCAAGCTAAAGGAAATTGACTAGAAATAAATGTTTTTGAGGGTTTTTCCAAATAGTTTAAAGGCCTAGGGATGTGACCATAATCTAGGTATTTGCCTAATAAGATAAATCATTAATAATTGTTTTGTTGATTGGGGTGTATTATAGCTCTTAACTCTATATTACCCACTCGATACTTTTAAAGGCCTAGGGATGTGACCATAATCTAGGTATTTGCCTAATAAGATAAATCATTAATAATTGTTTTGTTGATTGGGGTGTATTATAGCTCTTAACTCTATATTACCCACTCGATACTTCTCGATCAAAGAGTGATTTTGCCAAATTTGGCTTTCTTAAGTCAAGATGAGTATCACCAAAAATAGTTGGTAAGAGCTGTAGTCGGGTTCTTACTATCTCTAGTTTGAACTCTTTAATTAGGCTAATCAGTATCTCAATTAACTCAATTCCTTGTTAGCTAAGTTATCCTAGATTAGGTTCTTCTTTCTCAAGTAGAGACAGGGTCAAATAGGCATAAATTAATGTTTGCAACCGTTAATTCTAAAATTAAAGTATGAACTAATCTAAATTATCAATATCGAACCATAAAAAAACACTAAATTAAATTCCTATAAGGTTTATACATCAGGGCTGAGTCATAATCCTAGTAAAAATCTAACTACTCATAATAGTAATTGCAGAAAAAGAAGAAGAAAAGCCAATTAAACTCATGATGAAATATTAAAATGATGAAATCTAATGGTAAATACTCAAATAATCTAAAATTTCATAAAATAGTAAAAAAAGAAATAGTTACGATAGCTTTGAATGTTCAAACTTGACCTAACTCGTCTATTTATAGTAGGCTAAAGATCACTGACAAAAATTCCCCTCGGTATGTTCTACGGCCGCATAATTTCATGTGCAGTCCGCTGATTTGTTTAGCTAGTAGGAAGGTGAGTTTTGCGGTCGCACATTTTTGGATTGCAGCTGCAAAGCTAGTTTTGGGGCCGCACAATTCATGTGTGGTCTCCACTTGTGTAAGGCGTCAGGACTTGGTCTTTTGCCCATTCTCTGACTTGAAAATACTTGTTAGTGCGGACCCAAATTTGCAGCAGCACAATTCATGTACGGTTCGCACATTTGTCAATTTCCTGTTCGGCTATTTGGCTTGGGTTGCGGGCGCAGATGGAATTATGCAGTCCGCAATTTCTTTTGCGGACCGTGTATCTATGCTTCTGCACCCTGTCACACCTCCTTTTTACTTACACCCGAGAAGGGTATAAGGGAGTTTTTCCAATTAAAGTTACAATCGAAACGAGATTATATTTATTAAAAATTTAGAGTCGCCACTTGAAATAATTAATGGTGTCCCAAGTCACCGATTTAAATCCTGAATCGAGGAAGATTTGACTCTCTTATTACAGTCTGTGAAGTACAAATCCGGGTAAGGAATTCTGTTAACCCGAGAGAAGGTGTTAGGCACTCCCGAGCTCCGTGGTTCTATAACGGTCGCTTTGATCCTACTTGGCTTGAATAAATTGTTTAATTACTGATTTTAGAACCTATACGCATTTACCTCCTACCGCTTTTAAATTAATAAAATTATCTTGAATGTATACCTGCCTGTTTGGCGCATTAAAATCATGTCACGCGAACGTGGCCACAATTAATAACACTTTATCATTATTAAGAAAGTTTGGGCCAAAGTTGCACGAACGCATACTCCGGTTTTGTTTTTAGAAATGTAATTATGTTACGCGGACGTATACACAATCACACTAGTACTTTAAATGGCCTTAAAAGATATGCTACGAAAATCAATTTTATATCAAATTTATGAAATTACTAGGAAAGTCCTAGGCGATTTATATGAACTTATGTAAACTAAAAATAATTAAAAAAAAAAACTTGTAACATATTTTATTATTATGAAAAGATTGGTTTAAGTTGTGCGAATGCATACTCCAAATTAATTTAGGATCATGGTCACGTTATGCGAACGTATGCGCAACCGCAATGGTATTTTAAAAGGCCCTAAAGGCTTGCTACGAATATTTATTAACTTTTGTATGTCTAGGTTATGAATTAAACAAACGGGCTATATGAGATTACTTGAGCTGGCATTATAATTAATTACGCAGGTAATGAATGGGCTCCAAATGAAGCCCAGCCTGACAGTCCAATGGCAATGAACACACTGCACTCGAAGACAGCCCAGAGAATTGGACTTCACGATGAAAAACCATGTAGGCCTTTGTGTTGATCATTCGTTGGCCTTAAGTTGAACATCATACCAGGCTCAAGAGAAAATATTTGACTGGAGAAATGCAAAACTTTCAAACTAAATTTCTAGGCGCAACATGAGGCCTAATGGCCTACATTATGAGTTGCTGATAAAACAAAATTGTATGGGGCATTAGGCCCAACTTGATAAACAAAATGGGTCCATGACCCAAACCAAAATATAGACACCAATTACCACCATATATGGCCTGTGATTGCTTAGGAAATTAGATTTGCACTTTGCACCCCTTAGCACAAATTAACAAAAACACGACCAAGTTCAATTTAAAATTGGCTATTCCTTCATGTTACTTTCAATTACTGACACATGGACAAAATTATGAACAAGCTATTGAAATGAACAAAATTGCAAAGCCATAATTGAACTTATCTAAGTGTAATCACTTTCTAGCCAGACTTGCATGCTTGAATCAATACCCTTTGACAAAGAAATGACATATGACCATATATGCTCATCTAAACACTAAACTCATCTAAACATATTAATTTATCGAGCAATCAGTAGGCAGACTCTAAATTTTTAACACCCCTGAACTGACATTACTTGGCTTTCATGAAGATTGTAACAAAACAACATCAGTCTGAATCTACACTTAATGAACCCCTGCAAAGCTCAATCAAAATAAATAATGAGAGCTTTGGCTATGTAACAGTCACAACTATACCCTCGAAGTTCTAACAACAGTGTTCTATCTTGCTTAAGAACTGAAATCTTGGACTTAGATAATATTACAAAGCAAGATAATATAAAGCAATTGATAGACAGAAATTGCACATGAAAATGACATTTCAAACTTTCAGACTTCAAGAATTAAAGAAATGATTAAAACAAATGGCAATATTCATTTCACTCTTCCAATTTGAACATCACATTACATACGTTTCAAGAGAACATGTACCTGGAAAAGCAGAAGGAGATAAAATGAAGCAGGGTCAGCAATGAACAACACAACAACAATAGAATCATCCCAGAAAATGATTTGAAAATTCACTTGAAACCAAATCAAAATTCAATACCAAATTCCAGCCAAGAATGAACCAAGAAAACTTGAATATCAGCAAGACTTTAACTCATTTCTAGTTGTTGATTGCTCAATCATGTCCTAGAGTGAATAACACCAAAATTCCCCAAGATTTTCTAATAGAACAGTATTATTTTTTGATTTTTTTATACTTAGATGTTACGTGTAACAGTAAAATTTTTACAAGTTTTGTTTCTAGACTTTTTCAGCTCTGAGAACCTTTGATGTTAAAAATGGCATCCTAAACGAAAAATATGCTATTTTTGTATTTTTATGAATTTAAATGCACTCAAAATGCAAGAAAACAAATAATTACGCAGTTAAATTCTAAAAAATGCACAAATAATGAAAAATCCTTATTTAAAGAATTTATAGGAGTAATTTAAGCTTAGGAAAAAATCACATGCTCAGAGCTGCCCCTCTTAGCTCGGAGACACGAAGGATTTTCGGGCAATGATAAGTGAGTAATCATGAGAGATTTTGCCTACTTAAAACTCCATGAGAAGCAATTTTGAAAAGCTTGACCGCTGCTTCGGAGGTTGCCTACATATCCTCGGCTAATGAGGAATCAGGCCAGCGTAGTTCATGAGTGTTTGATCGCTGGGACTATCGAAGTTGTGATCTCACTATTGCTGCTGCTGCTGCTGCTACTGCTTGCTAGACCCCCTTATCACACCTCTAGAAAATAAAAAGAAGCTAGACTAAGCTATAAACTATGGGTTACAAAAGAAAGTATCTATGTCTTCAAACTTTCTCGTGATCCTTGTTGCCTAGTTGCTTGTACATCTCCCTGTTGTTGCCTTGTTGACTCATATTTCTTCATGTAAATTCTTGTTTTCTCTTCTTCCATGTTTGATGCCGAATTGTTGGACTTGAAATGTATTCCCTTATTTTGCAGGTGAGAGCCTGATTACCTAAATATGAAATTTGAAAAGCACTCCCTTGTTCTCCAGGTGGGCGCCTGATTACCAAGACTTGAAATTTGAAATGTATTCCTTTGTTCTGCAGGTGGGCGCCTAATTACCAAAGCTTGCAACTTAAAAAGTATTCCCTTGTTCTCCACGTGGGCGCCTGATTACCAAAACATGAAATTTGAAAAAAAATTCCCTTGTTCTCCAGGTGGGCGCTTGATTACCAAAACATGCAACTTGAAAAATATTCCCTTGTTCTTCAGGTGGACGTCTGATTACCAAAGCTCGAAATTTGAAAAGTATTCCCTTGTTCTGTAAGTGAGTGCCTGATTACTAAAACTTGAAATTTGAAAATGTATTCCCTGATATTGCTGCTTGTGTTCTTGAAAACAAACAAAACAAGAGAAATTCTTTCTTCCCTAGTTTGGTGCTGGGTGCATATGTGAGTTTTAATCAAATCTTATTACCAAATATCTCTAAATCTAAGCTAAGTCCCATTATCCTGGAGGGTCATGATAATTCTTAACTTATGACAATTTTAAGATTAGGTTATATTTTTCAAAGGTATTATTTTCCACTACTTCTTGTTATCTGAGTTATATTTGTTGGGATCTACTGGGGACCGGTTATTAAAGCTACTTCTCATTATCCAGGCGGGTCCTGACAACTCTTAATTAGGTGAGAAATCATGTCTGCTAGGGATTAGTATTTAGAGCTACATCTCATTATCCAGGAGGGTCCTGACAACTCCTACAATTAAACCCCATTATCCAGGCAGGTCCTGACGACTCTTACTAGGGAAATATTTATGCCTGACCATGCCACCCAATTGTTTGTATTTTTTAGGCTTAATCCCATTTTCCAGGAGAGTATTGACAACTCTTAACTGAATCATATTTCAACATGCAAGTCACTTTATGCTCTTTGCTATCCATGATTACCTCTAACCTTTAAATAAGTTCCATTTTTCTAGAGGGTCCTGATGGTTCCAGATTAAATACATATTCTAACTTTCGGTTGTTCTGCTGGGGATTGCTAGTTAAAGTTTCATCCCATTATTCAGGAGTGTCCCGACGACTCTTACTGGGTAAGGTGTTTGTGCCCGCCCATGTCACCCGCGCCCGTTTGAGTTTTAAACAGAGTCCCATCTCCGGGACGGTCTTGAGAATTTCAATTTGCATACCCCTTTTAACTCTCGGTTATCTTTGTTGGGGATTTCTAATTAAAGTTTTGTCCCATTATTATCTTGTTGGGGAGAATATCTATGTTGGATTATGTTATAAGTTTTAACTGGGTCCCATTTTCCAGGTGTATCCTGAGATTTTTGATCATACCTGCCATGTGCCTGCCTTCCCTTGTGGGTGGCCTCCTTTAGGATTTTCTGAAATTTTCTGCCCCCGTGTCAATCAAAGTAAACTTGTTAGTTTGAAAATTTATGGTTTGCTTGCGGCATTCTTGTTAAAAAGCGGCCTCCCCACTATCGTGTTCCGTTGTGTTTAATTTTCCGCGCTGATGATAAGTTTCCTGAGTTGCTTGGCTGATCCCCGAACCTTTATGGCCTTACTTACTCGCCCATTATTGTGTTACACTCCTAGCCCTTTTGCCAGAATTCTTACATCTTTCATGAGATTATCAAGTCAATGTACTATGCTCGCCTGACCCCCTGACCCTTGTGGCTTTACTCTGCTCCCACACCTTTGTGTTGCACTTTTGACCCTCTTGCTAGAATTCTTGCCTCTCGAGTCAATTTTACTATCAAAGCTTTCGTGGATCCTTCCCCTTACTGTTTCAACCTTTGCTGCCTTTGTTACGTTTTTGACCGGCATGTGCCTTGCCATTCGGAAGCTGGTAGTAAGCTTTGAAATTTCTCTCCTGCTTGCTTAAAAAATATGACTTTGGAGACGCGAAAGAAAATGAAATGCAATGACTCTGAATTGTTTTAGAATAAAAGAATTCCAAATTTGGCGACTATAGAGATGAGAAGAAAAGAAACTTATCTGTGAAGGAACAACTGGTTTTCATGGTCATGACGTGCACTTCGGCTTAGTCGACCCAGTCCGTCCAGATGATCGGCCTCCTGTTTCCATGCTTTGTTGTTGTGACCATTTTAAAACCAATTTCCTTAACCAAACTCTAACTTTTCTTGACTTACGGTGTTCTGAATGGATTTCCACCAACATCCCTTTTTCCACTTGTTGCTTCTTGTCTTGCCTTTGCCTTATGGTGCCCTTGAGGGTTTTCACCAATAAGACTCTTTCATTTTCATTTCTCTCAGCTCTCGTCGCCTTACGGTGCCCGTGAGGGTTTTCACTAATAAGACTCTCTCATTTTTTATTATTTTCCTGCTTGAACTAGAGTGTTGTCCCGGGGTATGGCCCATCTCTTCTTGCTTCTCTCGACATTTCTTAAAGACTGATTAGAAAGTCTTTCATTGGACTGTAATGTAGGATTTTGGATAAGGTTAGAAAGAAAGGGGTATAAAAGGCTCAAAATAATTCATATGAGTTTAGAATTTACAACTTTCGAAATCCAATTTATTATAATAATCACAATTTCTGCCCCAATTTCTTGCATGGGGCCTTTAGATTTTGTTCAAATATGACCGGGCTGTGAGGCTGCCTACGTATCCTTTTCAAAAGGAATCAGGTCAAATGTAGTTCCTGCCGATTCCTTTATATTTTTCTTTTCTTTGTTTTGTTTTTTTTTTCTTTTCTCTTTTTCTTTTTTGTTTTCTTGTTTTTTATTTTTCTTTTTTTTCTTTTTTCATTTTTTCCTTTCCTTTACTTTCGCTGCCTTCTCACACTTATGTTCCTGACTTTTGTTACTGATTCCGAAAGAGGGGTGTGAAAAGAAAATAATTAACGCTCAAAAGAGTTAGCAAACAGTAAAGTGTTTAGATAGCTGAATAAAATGCCTTCGTCATTTCTATCTCTAAAACATGCCAAGTACAATAAAACATGCTAAGTATAGACAGTGATTTGAACAAAAGGAAATCATACTTAGTATCTCTTAACTGCATCTGAGTTGATGGCCATTTCCACGCACTTGACGTCCACATCTGCTAGATACAATGCCCCGTTGCACAATACTCTTGACACGACAAACAGTCCCTACCAATTTGGGGGCGAACTTGCCCTTTGCCTCTGCCTGGTAAGGGAGGATGCATTTCAATACTAGCTGACCCACTTCAAACCTTCTTGGACGCACTTTCTTGTTATATGCTCTGGTCATTCTCTGTTGATACAACTGGCCGTGAAATACTGTTGCCAATATTTTCTCATCAATTAGGCTCAATTTCCCCTGACGGGTTTTGACCCATTCTTCATCATCAATTTCTGCTTCGGCGACAATCCGAAGGGGTAGGATTTCAACTTCAGCCAGGATTACTTCTTCTGTACCGTACACTAACAAATATGGAGTATCCCCCACTGAGGTGTGAACAGTGGTGTGATAGCCTAACAACGCAAAGGGTAACTTCTCATGCCACTGCCTGGACCCTTCCACCATTTTGCGAAGTATCTTTTTTATGTTTTTATTGGCTGCCTCGACTGCTCTATTCGCCTTGGGACAGTGTGGGGGTGGAATTGCGATGTGTAATCTTAAACTGCTGACATACCTCTTTCGTCAAATGACTATTGAGATTTGCTCCATTATCAGCGATGAGTGTTTTTGGGATTTCAAATCGACAGAGGATATTTTAATGTACAAAGTCGACCACGGTTTTCTTGGTCACTGCCCTGAAGGCCTTAGCTTGAACCCACTTGGTAAAATAATCAATAGCCACCAGGATGAACCTGTGTCCGTTAGAAGCTACTGGATCGATGGACCCGATGACATCCATTCCCCAAGCAACGAAGGGCCATGGTGCAGACATTGTATGCAATTCAGATGGCGGGGAGTGAATCAAGTCTCCATGCACCTGACATTGATGACATTTGCGCACGAAACCGATACAATCTCGCTCTATGGTGAGCCAATAATACCCTGCCCGGAGAATCTTCTTTGCCAAATTATATCCACTCATGTACGGCCCCCAGACTCCAGCATGCACCTCATTCATGATGGTTGTAGCCTACCCAGCATCTACGCACCTTAACCACCCACGATCCAGCGTTCTTTTGTATAGCACCTCTTCACTAAGGAAAAAACCCGTTTGATAGATGATGGATTGTCCTCTTCTGGTCACTTGTGGCCTGCACTGGATACACACCCATCATGATATATTATTTGATATCGTGAAACTATGGTTCACCATCAAGCTCTTATTCCACCATATTACAATAAGCATGTTGATCATGAACCTGGATATGTATTGGGTCAACGTAAGCCTTATCCGGATGATGTAACATTAACGCCAAAGTAGCTAAGGAATCTGCAACTTCATTGTGAATTGTTGGGATATGCTTGAACTCTATTGACCGGAATCATTGACAAAGATCGTGCAAGTATTGCCAGTATGGTATGAGCTTTAAATCTCTTGTTTACCACTCCCCTTGAATTTTGTGTACTAGAAGGTCCAGTCTCCCAAGACTAAGACTTCCTGAACACCCATGTCTGCCGCTAATCTTAAACCCAAAATACATGCCTCATATTCTACCATATTGTTGGCGTAATAGAAGCGGAGCTAAGCCGTAACTGGGTAATGGTGCCCTATTACAGAAATGAGCACTGCTCCTATCATGATGCCTTTTATTGTCACGACCCAAACTTGAGGGCCATGACTAGAACCCGACCATACTTGCCAAGCACCAATGTATATTTTATCTAACCTTTTTTATTATCTTCTAGGGCTGACAAAATCAATATAAATGGTAGACAAGGATCATGGACAACCAACTATAAATATGATAGCATGAACATACCTAACATGAGATGACTAGACAATCAAGAAACTATGTATAAGGTTGAGCTTCCACGCTACCATGACAGACTATTCAACAAAAACCAGCCGACAAGGCATACCAACTCTACATGAGTCAACACATGTCTATGAGCCTCTAAAGGAACATAAATGCTGCAACATAACCGGAACAGGGCCCCGACATACCCATAACAAAAATGCATACCAAGACCAAGGGAAGTCCGGAGAAGGGATCTCGCCAATCACCATTGAACTGGACAACCTACTGTGATGGCGGAGCTGCACCTGCCTATCTATTAGGACCTTCAGTACGACATGCAATGTCCACAAATAAAAGGACGTCAGTACGAATAAAGTACTGAGTATGTAAGGCAGGAAACCATAAATACGAACAGTAATGTAAGCAGGAATAAAGAATATACAACATGTAACATCTGAGTATCTCTGAGGGCTACTGACATGAATGCATGATACATATGTATAAATACATAAACCTTTAAAACAGACGCCTCTATGGGCATCATCATCCTCATATTGTACCCGACCGTAATAGGCTTGGTAAAAATGTACCCGGCCATCATAAGGCTCGGTAGAATCGTACCCGGCCACGTGGAGTTCGGTAAAATCCAACTGATAAGTAGTTTCATAATAGGTGTCGTACCCGGCCGACTATAGCGCGACTCGGTAGAGTAAAATTGATACATATATATAATGCATGCTCAACTCATGGAAACACATTCTAGACCTTTCGGAGCGACATAAGGTCGGTATCCTTTGTACACGTTATTAGAACTAACTCTTCACTATGAACCTTATAAGAATCAGGATGTACCAACAACATTGATAACATTAAGAATAAGAGAAGCAACATTAACATCAACTGTTCCATAAGAGGGGAAACAATGTAAGTACCGCTAGATTTTAGGTGTAGAGTATCTTTGGAAGCTCGTTCATTACATTATATACAAATCAGAGTCGTGCAAAAGAAAGAAAGGGATAGCCTCACATACATTATATATACTGCCCCAATCTCAAGCTATGCAATTGACACAACTCCTTAGTCTACAATAAGAGAGACGATACTATCGTTATCATTTAAGCGTCATAACTATTATGTACCGACCACAACCTATTTTCGTGATGAAATGGACAACACCTCCCCTATTTATATGACTTCCCACAAGTTAAAAAATCACCAAACATCCCGAAACACATCAATATTAATCATATTGAACCTCCCAAAACAAACACTCAACCGATAACATTACTACTAAGCCTTTCGATATATATATATATATATATATATATATATATATATATATATATATATATATATATATATATATATATATATATATATATATATATATATATATTTCACAAGTTCTAGCTTCAATGACTTAGCTGTTACTTGGATAATCTTAAATACATATAGATTAAGAGGTTCCTTACCTTTATACAGAAAGTAAGACTCCAATTTGACCTTAATTCTCCACGAAATATCCCTCCAATGCTTGCTACAACAACAAGAAATCGAAACTGGCAATCAATTAGTGTTTTTCGAAACTAGAATCACTTTAGAAGGATTGAAATCACCTAGGGTTGATATTAAAAACTTGAGGGAGTATTTAATGAATATAAATTCTTTAAAAAAACCTCCCAAACAAGCTGGAACAACAGAAAAATGAGCAACAACAAGAAGAATAAGCGACTTACTAGCGCCACGGGATTCCCGACACTTGATTTGTGTTGGTTTCCCTTTGTTTGGGTCTTGAATCTTGAGAGAACCTTGAGAAGGTATTAAGAGGGTTCTAAGGTCTGAAAATAATGAAAAGAAATGACTTAAAACGGGTTGGAGGCGTCCTATATAGATCCAAATGTCTTAAACCGCCTATGTGGGCCCCATAGAGAGGTGTTTGGCGCAGCCTCGCGAAAACGCAAATATATCTCTACTACGAGATTGTATCGACAAACGGTTTTTAATGGGTTAGAAACTAGACTCATACATCTTAAATTTGGTGGTTAGATCACTCCATAGTTCGAAGTTAATTGGGAGAAAAGCTTAGTAGCATTTGACCTAAGATTTAACTAAAATTATGAACCTAAGTTGCAACAACTTTTGTCGACTTTTGTCTCATAACTCGTTTTACTTCAAGAATTATGATACGGATATTATATGATTCAAATACATTAAAACACTACCACTTGAGTGTATTAATCACCTCTAGGTTTACTCGAAAATACGGATGACAGCATCCTTGATTCGTTTAACTTCTAATACTTGTTAACACCCTTATATACCTTTGTATCATTTAAGACTAATAGGATTAACTTCTTATCATATTTAAGATAATCCTTTCATAGATTTATGTCGACTACCTTATGGAATGAGCTAACATACGTGAATATGGGTTATAACATTCATGTTGGCAGCCCCATCAAAAAATAATTTCCATCCCGGCTTCTCGCCCTGTTCCATTTCATCAATATGTATTACTTCCTTGTCCGGGAAGTATGTCTTTAAAGGTTTATATTCTTTGTCTATCGGATTCTCGGCTAAATGGTCAGCCGATGCCTGTGCTTTCATTGTAGTCCTGGTCACGTAGACAATGTCAATCTCAGTGAGCAAGATTTTCCATTTTGCAAGCCTCTCCGTGGGCATAGGCTTCTGAAAAATGTACTTCAACGGGTCCAAACATGAGAAGAGGCAAGTAGTGTATTATGACAAATAATGTTTCAACTTCTGGGCTACCCAAGTGAGGACACAACACGTCCTTTCAAGATGAGTATACTTGACCTCGTACGATGTAAATTTCTTGCTTAGGTGTGACCTTCTATTTTCTCCCGGTGATATCATGCTGACCCAACACGCATCCGAATGAGTTGTCCAAGACTGTCAAATATAAGATCAAGGGCCTTCCTGGTTCCGGCGGGACCAATACCACTGGGTTTGACAAATATTCTTTTATTTATCAAAAGACTCTTGGCACTCTCCCGTCCCTTTAACCGCAACATCCTTTTTCAACAACTTAAAGACGGGCTCACAGGTTGTCGTGAGATGCACAATGAATCGACTGATATAATTAAATCTCCCAAACAGACTCATCACCTCTGTTTTGTTCCTCGGAGGCGGCAGTTCTTGTATGGCTTTGATCTTCGATGGATCTAGTTTAATGCCTCGACGACTGACTATAAACCCAAGCAACTTCCTTGAAGGGACCCCAAATTCGCATTTCGCTGGATTAAATTTGAGTTTTCGGATTGCTTTCTGGATTTCACAATTGCATCATCCACATATACCTCAATCTCCTTATATATCATATCGTAAAAGATGGTTATCATTGCCCTCATATGTGTTGCCCCAGCGTTCTTCAGACCAAAGGTCATGAACATGTAACATTATGTCCCCCATGGTGTGATGAATGTTGTTTTCTCTGCATCCTCCTTATCCTTCAAGATCTGGTGGTAACCGACGAACAATCCATGAACGACCCGGTATCATGTTTTGCACAGTTGTTAATCAATATGTGGATGTTTGGCAGTTGGAATTTGTCCTTTGGACTTGCTTTGTTGAAGTCACGATAATCAACGCATACTCTGGTTCTACCGTCCTTTTTCGGCACAGGCACGACATTGGCTAGCCATGTGGGATATCGCGTGACACGGATGACTTTGGCCTCAAATTTCTTGGTAACTTCCTCTTTGATTTTCATGCTAACATTAGTTTTAAACTTTCTCAACTTTTGTTTGACAGGAGGGCAGGTTGGGTCAGTGGGAAATTTGTGAACTACCAAGTCAGTGCTCAACCCTGGCATATCATCGTAAGACCATGCAAAAACATCTTTGTATTCAAGCAGCACTTCAATTATTTCTCCTCTAAGTTGTGGCTCCAGATGGACACTTATTTTGGTTTTTGTAATGTTATATGGGTCCCCTAAATTGACTGCCTCTATATCGCTCAGATTTGGCTTGGGCTTTTCCTCAAAATGGCTAAGCTCTTTACTAATTTCATCTAATGCTCTTTCTTCATCATATTCCGACTCATCCTGATGTTCTATTTCTTGAATCATTACTTCTGAATTAGATTAATTTTTAAGACTGGGCCGAAGAGTCCTTATGCATGTCAGATCATTTGAGCCAGCATAAAAATAACTGTAAAAAAAGAAAAGAAAAGCAAAGAAAAATGAAAGCTATTAGCATAAGGAAAAGAGAAATTGCATTTCATTGAAATTGGAAAAATAACAGGGTTTACACATCCAAACGGACGAAACATAACAGCTGATTACAACCCTAGAGATAATCCGGATTAAACTAAAAGAAAAATCAAAGCCGACTACCAAGACTTCCTCCGAGTGGAAAGAGGAGTAGCTTCCCAGTTGTTGACTCTTGCACGGGATCCCATAAACTGCACATCTGCCTTGCTCGACCCTTCTCCAGCCTCCACCATATTCACCTTACTGAACAATCTTTCAAACCCCTTATCCAAATCTACATCAGCATCAATCAGCACATCGGGAACCGTTGGCACTGGGCACTTTTTGGTACTAGGTTTGATAAGTGATCTAGACAATTGCGGGATAGGCTTTGGGAGGACTCATGCTCTCTTCTTTAACTTTTTTGGCTCGCCTTATGTCTGCAGCTATAGGCTTGAACCCCGAACCAAAAGTTTCTAGGTTCGGGGGAAGAGACACCGGCCGTATGATACCCTAAAGTGAGGCCCCCAAACCTTTTCCAAGAATAAACCCATTCTTTAGCATTTCAACCGCCACCATAACCGCTGCAGTAGCTAACCTTGGTGTTGGAACATCTCCTCTTCCGGGATCTTTTCAATTGTCACCGTGTCGAAGACCTGATATACCCATGGACCCTTGATGTCTTCAGCTTCAATAAAAGGTACAATGGCATCACCCAAGGCGCATTGATTATTCTCACCATGCACCACAATCTCCTGTCTGTCCTGTTCAAACTTGACCATCTGGTCCAAGGTAGACGGCACTGCCTTAGCGGCATGAATCCAAGGTCTACCCATGAACATATTATAAAAAACTACCACGTCTAGCAATTGAAACTCCATGGTGAACTCAATAGGACCTATCGTCAGTTTTAGTATTATATCCCCAACGGAGTCTTTGCCTCCGCCATCGAACCCTCGAATGTAAATGTTATTCTTGTGGATCCTTTCATCGTCTACCTTCAGCTTGTTCAATATGGAGAACGAGCAAATATTTGCGTTGGATCCATTATCAACTAGAACCCGGGTGACCATAACATCTTCACACTTCACAGTCAAATAAAGAGCCCTATTATGCTCGGTACCCTCCATGGGTAGCTCATCGTCAGAGAAAGTGACCCGATTTACCTCGAATATCTTGTTTGCAGTCTTCTCCAAGTGATTCACTATTATCTTGTCAGAAGCATGGGCCTCATTCAAAATATTCATCAACGCCCCGCAGTGTTCGTCTGAATGGATTAACAAAGAGATACAGAAGATCTGAGCCGGCGTTTTCCTCAGTTGCTTTATAATGGAGTAATCCTGCACTTTCATTTTCTTCAGGAATTCTTCTGCGTCTTCTTGTGATACATCTTTCTTTACCGATTCTGGATTATCCTTTGGGATCTTGCTTTTCCTTAACTCTTCAAGGGCGAAGTGTCTCCCTGACCGGGTCAAACCCTAGGCTTCACAAACTTCTTCTCCAACTTCCTTCCCTTTGTACATCACTATTTCTTGTTCAAACCTCCAAGGAACGGCTTTGCTGTTGATGATTGGCGGCTGAATTATTGGTTTTATGATGACAGGCTCTATGCGAGCACCTTCCATAACTATAACGGGTTCCCTAGTTGCCCCGTGCACTACCACTTTTGCCTTTTCCTGTTTTAGTGAAACCATGCTCGATGACTCCCCATGAACCACCACAATAGGTTTGCTATCTATCTTGATCAATGACTCCTCACTGCTCACATTCTCAGTTGGCTTGACTTCACTTGGTTTGATCATCATTACAGTTTGTGAGGGCTTTTTAGGCTCTCCTTCTTCATCCACTATCTCAATCATATTTGTCTCATGGTGAGCATGCAACGGGTTTTGGTGAGCATGCAACGGGTTCCGGAACTTGCACCTTAATACGATGTGAATCAATAAGTTCCTGGATGACATTCTTTAGATGCCAAATCTTTTCGGTATCATACCCCGGGGCAACGGTACAGTATTCACAACTGACAGGGTAATCCAGATTCCTTGGAGGAGGATTTGACAATTTTTCTTCAATTGGCCTTAACATATCCAACTATCTCAACCTGTTGAATAAGCTGGTATATGATTCTCCCAATGTCGTGAAAGTTTTCTTTTTCTGTACCCTCTCAAGTTTTAGTGTTTGGTTGGCCCAGAAAGCTGCTCTCGGGGGTTGTTGGTAGGCGTTTGGAGGGTGGTTATTTGGTGGAGCTGGGTAATTATTTTGTGGGGCTCGCGCACGCCATTGTGCGTGGGAGGGAGGTTAGGTATATTCTTGTGCATGATAGATTGAGAAGCGGGGTTCCAGAGGTGGGAAGTAGTATTGTAGTGGGCCATATGGAGTGTGTGGGTATTTTTGGTGATGGGGACGGGGTTGGCTGTAATGGGATGGAGCCTGGGGTCTGAACCAAGTCTCTGACTCAACTGTCGCTACTTCCTCCTTCTTCTTCTTTCCAAATGTTCCCCCAGCCCTTCTTTGGATAGCCTGCGTGGTTGCTTTGATTGGAGAGTAACTCATAATCTTGTTGGATTTGAGTCCTTTCTCGACCATACTTCCCATTTTAACCACCTCATTGAAGTATTTTCCTACTACCGACACCAGATGCCCAAAATATGTAGGCTCCAAAGCTTGCAAGAAAATTTCTACCATCTCACTCTCCTTCATTGGAGGGTCGACCCTAGCTGCTTGTTCCCTCCAATGAAAACCGTATTCTCTGAAGCTCTCATTGTGTTTCTTTTCCAATTTTGTCAAAGAAAAACGGTCCGGGACAATTTCAAGATTATATTGAAAGTGACAGGCGAATGCTTGCTCTAGGTCATCCCAAGTGTACCATCAGTCATGATCCTGCCGTGTCTACCATTCCAATGCAAACCCACTTAAACTTTGACTGAAGTGCGCCATTAGCAGTTCATCCTTTCCTCCTGCTCATCTCATTTTGTTGCAAAAACCCCTTAGATGCGCGAATCACCATGTCCATCATATAAGTAAAACTTGGGCATCTTAAAACCTGGAGGTAGTTGCACATCTGGGAATAAACAAAGGTCTTTGAATGCCCCACTCACCTGGCCACCTAAGCCTCACATATCTTGAAACAATTGTTCTAAACTTGTGACCTTCCTAAGAACCTCCTATTGCTCGAGATTTTTGACTGGTTTTCAACCTTCGCCAGGATTTCAAAATGGGGAGCATAAGGATAAGGTTCATGGGCTTTGTAAGCGGGTTTTGGTGGGTAGTATTGATTGTCGTGAGCTTGAATCAAAGGCTCACTTGATGATCTATGGAGTGTGGGGGGAGTAGATGCCACATAAATAGGAGCAACTGGTAGGGGGGGGGGGTTGAGGAACAACTTTGGGTAGTGGAGCTGGGGGTGCTTGAGAGGTCGTACCCTGGTATTGCGAGTAGACAGGGAAACTTAGGGGTGAATCAGTGGTAGGATGAAGGTCGGATTAGCAGGATAGGTTGGCGGTGGCTGCCCTCTCACCCATGCCTCAAACATCTCAGCCATTTGGTGTTTCAGTTTGTACATTTCCTCTACCTCTTTCTAGGGGTCAATGGTGTTGGCATCAGTTTCTTGATTGGCCATGATCTGCTTATTCTTAGACCGAGTGTTGTAGGAGTGGGTTGCCGGAATTCCGCAAGAACTAACAACCTGTCTGAATATATGAGAGACAACACCAACACTGGTTAATGATTAGGTTTCAACACCTAGGTAGCCACATGTTTGGAGATGAATTCACCTAAGTAGTTATCCATTTCTATGATGCACAGACGTGATTTCTTGCGGCATTCCGGCTCTTATACTGTGTCATCTTTCTCTTCACTCTTGTTTTTTCTTTTATTTTTCTTCTTTCCTCCCAATTTGTTTTGCCTACATCTCTCGTTTCTTTATTATACCACCGTTTCTCTCATGTTCCTCCCTTTTTGTTCCCCTTTTTTATTTGGTTATGGTCGAATCCTATGTAGATTTCCTGCATATCATAACCTCGCATGAATCAGACCGAGCGTAGTTCTTGGGGAAATGAAAAGAAATAAACAACAAAATATTTTTGGAATTTTGAATTTTTTATAAAAACGAACACTTTGACTACAAAGACTCAAGATTCAAATACTCGAAATAAACTAACAAAATTATAAAAGATCAATTCAAAAGACCTAACAGACTCCAAAACAACTTAACAGACTCAAAGCAAAAGTACCGACTCAAATAGAGATCACAAATACATTAAAGCCTTGAACACTCCTGGAGCTCTCGGGGTGTTGTTTGGTTTTGTTGTGAGCTCGTCTGCAAGATCCACCTGGTGCCTTTCCAAATATCTCATTACCTGCTGGAAAAACGTCATGACTACCACGAAGAAAGTGATCTGGGTCATGTATTCACATATTTGCCATTTTACCACAATGTATTCTACAATCGTTGTGACCCTTTCACGGATCATACCCTTCTCCCGTAATAAATCTCTAATTTGCGGGGTTCTAGCTTCCAAAGTTTGCTTAGCTGCATGGCTTTGTTTTTGAAACTATTGCAAATCCCTTTCTAACTGTGCTATCAAAGAATAACAGTGCTCCCTTTCGACTTCAAAATCTCTTCCCTGCTTGGCCATTTCATTTTCAACGATCTTGACCTTTTTCTTCATACTTGCCATCCCTTTGTCGTATTTCTCCTTCAACTGACGGATAATACTGGCTCGTTCCCCTACATCATTGGCTATCTTGGCCTGAGCATTTGCTAACTCCTTTTCAGTCTTCTGTAAATCATCCTCGAAATCGCATGCCTTCTATGTAAGGTTGTATATGAGATTCTTATCTTTTTTACTCTTGCTCGCGTTGTCAATTGCTATTTTCATTTTTCGGATCTGTGCTTTAAGAGCTTCATTTTCTTGAATCAATCTTATTTTATCACCTTCGGCTTCTGAGCATGGAGATCATTGTTAAATTCCATGTTTCTCAGTTTTTCTTTCAAGGCATGAATCTCAGCTTGATACACTTTTTCCTTTTCTCCCCATGCTAATATTTATTGGATTTTGTCTTCAAAAGCTTGAACATGAGGTCTTTTGGCGAGTCTCTAAGGTTCGGGTTCTGGCTCAATGTTCACACATGAGTTCTTCTCAAACAAAGCAGCATAGTGTGGATCCGCTTCTCCCTTTGTGACATCTGGTACCTGGGTGCCATTTTAAGATACCGGCAACCATTCCAATCCCTTTGAACTAAAGCTTTGGGCAATGCGGCTTCTGGATGCAACTCTATGACTTGAGTACTTAGATCTTCATCTTCAGGCACAATTTGATACCGTCCAAATTGTCTAAAGACCCTCTGTAGTGCATACAGTTGAATACTTTTCACACGTATTATTCTCAAGTAGCCCTTAGCAGCAGTCATGTATATGGCTTCCTTCTTTGGGGAGCCATCCTATGGGCCACTCAATTTGACTTGCTTTGAGATCTTTCAAATGAGACACCAGTGCTTCAAAACCCTCTGGCACGCTGTAATCCTTTACCCTCTTTTCATAACTGGTGATGAAATTATTTGGGCTCAAGCCATATCTCATGAATCTCGGATGGTAACGAAGATGCTCGATCATCCACATTTGTTGGAGGATATTGCAACCTTCAAAGAACTGGGCCTCAACTTTGCGTAAAGTCAACGCACGATAAATATCCTCCAGTACCATCGGCGCCAGTGTATGATCATGGTGGTGAGGATTTGTGCAATTCTAGCCATACGAATATCCACTGTCCCTTTCACATTTGGAAAAACCATTATCCCCAAGAATGCCACGATAAATGCGAACCGGAGATGAAGTTGTCAAAGACCCTTATCTTGCTTGTTGCTCAACCCCTTTTCATATATCTCAAAACAAGAAGAATGCCCAAACCTGAAGTATAAGAAATGGAAATCACAACACCCGTTGCTTACGAGGTTTTTACTTATCTGTTTGCTGATATTCAAGAGGTCAAAAAACTTGTGCACCGATGGAGCCCTTGGAAATATAAGTTTTTGTTTCCTCGAATCTCTTCGAAACTCAATGTACCTGGCTATCTCTTCCAAAGTAGGGGTAATCTCAAAGTCTGAGAAGCGAAAAACATTACGAGCGACAAAAAGTTATCATAGCCTTGATCAGATCGTCCCGTGGTTTGATCTCCCAAATGTCTATAAGACCATCCAACTGTTGTCTTACCCATTTCTGACCATCATGATCCAAATAATTCCACCACATGCGCAAATGTACTTGAGCCTGCTCCTGATCACTTCTGGTGGGTCTTAGATAATATTCATTCGTTCTTGTAGAAAGGTAGGGTTAGGGTTGACTCTAATGACCATTTTTTGAAAACAGGTTTCTAATTTTAAAACAAAAAAATTGTGATTCCCTCCTTGACATGCCAATTTTAGCCAAATAGCTATCTTTGCAAATATGGCCCTTTCCGATTTCTATACGAATTTTGAGGCCGGGAAGGCTTATTTTGTGACACTTCTCAGCTTTGTCCATTCATTTACGAAGATAGACCTTCAACAAAGGGAGAATATTCTAAGGCTTCTCTCGAATCGAGGAAGATTTGACTCTGTTATTATAGTCTGTGAATCAGAAATCCGGGTAAGGAATTCGGTTAACCTGGGAGAAGGTGGCACTCTTGAGCTCCGTGGTTCTAGCATGGTCGCTTTGATCCTACTTGGCTTGACTATATTGTTTAATTACTGATTTTAGAACCTATACTCATTTACCTCCTACCACTTTTAAATTAGTACAATTATCGTGAAAGGGCTACGCGTACGTATACTCGCCTGTTTGGCGCGTCAAAATCATGTCATGTGAACGTGTCCACAATTAATAAAGCTTTATAATTATTGAGAAAGTTTGGGCCAAAGTTGCGCGAATGCATACTCAGGTTTTGTTTTTAGAAATGTAATTTTGTTACGCGGATGTATACGCAATCACACTAGTACTTTAAACGGCCCTAAAGGAAATGCTACGAAATTTAGTTAATTTTATATCTAATTTATGAAATTACTAGGAAGACCCTAGGCTATTGAAATGAACATATGTAAACTAAGAATAATTAAAAAAAACCTTGTAACCTATTTTATTATTAAGAAAAGATTGGTCTAAGTTGCGCGAACGCATACTCTAAATTAATTTAGGATAATGGTCATATTACGCGAACGTATACGCAACCACAATCGTATTTTAAATGACCCAAAAGGCTTGCTACGAATATTTATTAACTTTTGTATATCTAGGTTATGAATTAGAAAACCGGCTAGATGAGATTACTTGAGCTGCCATTATAATTAAATTACCCAGTTTGCGACTGGGCTCCAAATGAAGCCCAGCCTGGCAGTCCAATGGCAATGAACAAACTACACTGGGAGACATCCTAGAGAATTGGACTTCACGATTGAATACCATGTAGGCCTTTGTGTTGATCAGTCACTGGCCTTACGTTGAACATCATACCATGCTCAAGGGAAAATATTTGACTGGAGAAATACTAAAATTTCAAACTAAATTCTAGGCCCAACATGAGGCTTGATGGCCTACATTATGAGTTTCTGATAAAACAAAATTGCATGGAGCATTAGGTCCAGCTTCATAAACAAAATGGGTCCATGACCCAAACCAAAATGCAGACACCAATTATCACCATATATGGCCTGTGATTGCTTAGGAAATTAGTTTTGTACTTTGCAGCCCTTAGCAAAAATTAACAAAAAAAACGACCAGATTCAATTTATAATTGGTTATTCCTTCATGTTACTCTCAATTACTAACACATGGACAAAATTATGAACCAACTATTGAAATGAACAAAATTGCAAAGACATAATTGAACTTAACTAAGTGTATTCACGTTCTAGCCAGACTTGCATGCTTGAATCATTACCCTTTGACAAAGAAATGCCATAGAAATATATATGCTCATCTAAACACTAAACTCGTCTAAACATATTAACTGACCGAGCAATTAGTAGGCAGACTCTAAATTTTTAACACCCCCGAACTAACATTACATGGCATTCATGAATATTGTAACAAAATACCATGAGTGTGAATCTACACTTAATGAACCCCAGCAAAATTCAATCAAAACAAATAATGTAGAGCTCTGGCTATGTAATAGCCACAACTATACCCTCGAAGTTCTAACAACACTGTTCTAACTTGCTCAAGAATGAAATCTTAGACTTAGCTAATATTACAAAGCAAGATACTATACAGCAAGTTGATAGACAGAAATTGCACATGAAAATGACATTTCGGACTTTCAGACTTCAAGAATTGAAAAAAAAGATTAAAACAAATGGCCATATTCATTTCACTCTTCCAATTTAAACATCAAAATACATAAGTTTCAAGAGAACATGTACCTGGAAAATCAGAAGGAGATAAACTGAAGAAGGGTCAGCAATGAACAACACATCAACAGTAGAATAAGCCCAAAAAATGATTTGAATAATCACTTGAAACCTAATCAAAATTCAAAACCAAATTTCAGCCAAGAATGAACCAAGAAATTTGAATATCACCAAGACTTCAACTCATTCTAGTTGTCAATTGCTCAAACTTGTCCTAGAGTGAATACTACCAAAATTCCCCAAGATTTTCCAATAAAACAGTAGTATTTTTTGGTGTTTTTTGATTTTTTATACTCAGATGTTAGACGAATCAGTAAAATTTTTACAGGTTTTTTTTCTGGACTTTTTCAGCTATGAGAACCTTTGATGAAACACTATTTTCTACAACCCTCTATGTTTCTGAATCTTTTAGCTCTTAAAACTTTTTTCCTCTAAGGCAAGAAATGATGCATTTATAGGCAAACAACTAGGGCAGCCCTGCATGTCTTTATTTTAGCCTAGGTCCCTCAATTAATTACTATTTGGTCCTTAAAGTCTTACCTTGTTTTTCAAGTTATACTTACCAAGTTGTTAAAATTCCAACTAGAACCTCCTTCTAGAAGATTCTAGGAGGTTCCCGGGAATTTACTGCCATATATTTTATTCTAAAATACCAGAACAACCCTGAATTATTCTAAAAATTACTAACCTGGGTTAACCCTAACCCAACCCCTTTTCACCTTGGTCCAGTGAACCCGTTAATTGCTCAGGGACTAGAACCATTAAGCTGTAACTAAATAAATCCTAAAATTAAACTAACCAAACAATCTAAAAGTTAATGCTAATTATCAGTGAACTACCAGCAAATAAACTAAAGTAAAATTGATATCCTATTCTGAACAGCAACAAACATGGATCAGCAATCGCAATTAAAACACAAAATTGAAAGAATAGCATCATGCTTTCAACAGATGGACCCAAACACATATGGTAGGGTTTTCTGGGGAACATGGTGCGAGGTCTGGTCTGCGGTGGGGGGGGGGAGGTTAGGGACACTTATATACTTGTTGCACAGTAGGTTCACCACCGTTGGATCAAAGGCAGGGGACGACTATGATCAACGAGCATCTAAACGACATCGTTTGAGGGGTGGGGGGTTTGGACCGGGTTACATGCGGATTGGGCCAGGTTAGAGGTGGCTCTGGACTGGTTTATCTTTGCAAAAATGGCCCAAATTGGTCTATAATTAAGACCCTATTTTCCAAATCCTTTTTCTTATTTATTTTAATTACTGACTTGATTTTATTAAATACCAATTTAATATTAAAATAGAAATACCTGGTTTAAATCTAAAGTTAAGCTAATTAAATTTCAAATTAACTAAATCCTAATTTAAAAAGGAAATTAAGCCAAATTTGAAACTGCAAAAGTGAAAATGAAAAAAAGAATTGACTTTTTATTATTTGTTTTCACGCTATTAATTAATCACTGAACCTAAAATGTTAATAATGGTATTCTAAATGCAAAATGTGCTATTTGTATATTTTAATGAATTTAAATGCACTCAAAATGCAAGCAAACAAACAATTATGCATTTAAATTCTAGAAACCACACAAATAAGGAAAAATTCTAATTTATAGGAGTAATTTAAGCTTTCAAAAATCACATGCTCACACGCCCTTTATTTCTTTGTGCTTCGAAACACTCCTTTTTTAGTAGGAATTCATTATAGAGACCAAACTTTTAGTATTCCTATAATTTGAACAATTTCATTAGTTTTGGGAGAACAATTCGATACTTTTGGACTAAGACAAGAGATAAAAGATGCTAATAAGCAGTGAAAATACCTACTTATTAGGGCCTTATATCACTTGACATTGTATTTTGTGTTTTGTGGTATAGTTAGGGCCTTGTCGCCAACACCTTAATATTACTCTTTTGTTGTAATTAGAGTCTCCGTAAACATGTTGTGGGTGGTATTTGATGTTGGGTAATGATCATGTTTTTCCTCCAAATATGTTGGAAATCATAAATGAATATCCTTCGAGTAATGGAAAAAGAATGCGGAACACTCTGCTCTTCTCACGTCAATATCTTGTTATTGGTTCTTATATTGTTAATAGGTAAGGTTGAGTAGAAGGCATCAAGTATGCTTGCTTGACCAGGGTATCTTGGTTGAGTGCCAATTATGCTCCCCGAGGTCGGGGTGTGACAATAATGCTTCCAGAGCATGAAAACATGGAACACCGGGTGAATCGCTGATAAACTAGGTGGCAATTCAAGCCTGTAGACCGCCTCACCAACTCTCTCAAAATCTCAAAAGGACCGGTATACCTAGGTATCAACTTGCTCTTCTTCCTGAACCTAATCACACCCTTCATGGGTGATACTCAAACAAAAACCCGCTCTCCCACCATAAATGTTACATCACGACCTTCCAATCGGCATAACTTTTGTGCCTAGACTGTCTTGCACGAAGCCAATCCTGAATCAACTTGACTTCTCTGAGGTTTCTCAAACAAAATCTGTATCTAATAGGCTACCCTCTCTTGGCTCAACCCAACCAACTGGAGAACGATACCGCCTCTTATACAAGACATTATAAGGAGCCATCTGAATACTCGATGGTAGTTTTTGTTGTAGGCAACTCTTCAAGCGGCAAGAACTGATCCCAAGAACCCCCAAAATTGTAGCATATCCTCCTAGATTTGAATGGTGCGGTTAGATTGTCATACTGTCTGAGGATGAAAGGTTGTACTCAACTCAATCAGCCAACCTAACTAATGTTGCACAACTCTCCAAAAACTGATGTATACTTCACCTGCTGACTGTTAAGGCATTGAGCCACGAACACTACTATATCTTTCTTCATTTTTCTCTACCAATAATACTGTCTCAAATCCTAATACATCTTAGAGGCACTCGGATGAATGGAACACCGCAAATTGTGGGCCTCCTCAAGAATCAACTCGCACAACTCATTTACATTGATCATGCATATACGGCCCTGCATCCACAACACCACATCACCTCTAATAGAAACCTCCTTGGCATCGCTGTGATGTACCGGATCCTTAAGGACAAACAAATAGGGATCATAATACTGATGCTCCTGATGTGCTCATATAAAGAAGTTCGAGAAGCCATGCAAGCAAGAACCTCATTAGGATCCGGAACATCCAATCTCACAAATTGATTAGCTAGAGAAATCCATAACTAGTGGCATCTCTACTGCCGATAGATATGCCAAACTATGCATACTCTCCGCCTTTCTACTCAAGGTATATGCCACCACATTGAACTTCCCAAGATGATATAGAATGGTGATATCATAGTCTTTCAACAACTCTAAACTTCTCCGCTACCACAAATTGAGATCCCTCTGCTTGAACAGATGCTGGAGACTCTGGTGGTCGGCATAGACCCCACAAGGGACATCGTAGAAGTAATGACTCCAAACCTTCAATGCATGAACAGTAGCTACCAACTCCAGGTCATGGATTCGGTATTTCTTCTCAGGAACCTTTAGCTGCCGAGATGTGTAGGCAATCACCTTACTGTCTTGCATCAACACCATACCAAGTCCCATATGTGACGCATCACAATACATATTGAAAATTTTCAACCCCAAAACCATAGGAATACCAACACCGGATATGTAGTCAAAATAGTTTTGAGCTTTTGAAAGCTCACCTCACACTCTTCAAACCATCTGAAAGTAGCACCCTTCTGAGTCAATCTAGTTATAGGTGCAATAATGAATTAAAAACCCTCTAGGAAATGGCGATAATATCTTCCCAACCCAAGGAAACTTCAAATTTCAGTAGATGAAGATGGTTTGGTCCAACTTAGAACTGCCTCAATCTTCTTTAGATCTACCTTATTCCCCTCACTAGACACCATATGACCCAAAAACGCCAGCGAATCAAGGCAGAATTCACACTTTGAGAATTTTTCATATAACTTCTTCTCCCTCAAGGTCTGGAGTATGATAATGTTTCGCCAAATAAAGTCCATGACTTCTTTTTCTCGCACCTGTTTCAACGCTCCTACTTCTACACGTTTTGAAAAATAATCTATTAAAACTAAGGGAAACCATACCTTTCATTTAGCTTGAGGTAACACACCTACAATATCATTGGCCCACTTCATGAACGGCCATGGTGAGATAACTAAATGTAAAAATTCTGCTGGGCGATGCATGTTATTTTCATATCGTTGACATTTATCGCACTTGGCTATGAAGTTTTCTTCTTCCTTCTTCATTTTTAGGCAACAGAATCCTGCTTTTATTAAAGTTTTCACCAATGATCTTTCCCCAACATAATTGCCGCAGTGCCCCTCATGTACTTCCCCTATCACATATTCTGTTTGTGAGGGACCAAGGCACCGTGCCAAAGGTCCACGAACATCTTTCGGTATAAGTTTCCAAGAATTAAGAAATACCGAACGACTTTTGGCAAAGTATCTATGACTTATTCTTGTATTTGGGAAAGATTTCGTACTGTAAAAAGTTGACAAACTCATTCCATAATTTTTCCCAAATGTTCTTGAAACATTTTAGTTACCAGTATTTGGTAAGTGGATCCAGTATTTTTTATTCCAAGGGCATGATTTTGTAACAGTAAGTCCCCTTGTCTGCGATAAATGAAGTTTTCTCTTTATCTATGAGATCCAAATATATTTGGTTATATCCTGATTATGCATCTAAAGAACTTAATAGCTTATGACCTACGGTAGAATCAACTAGTTGATCTATGTAAGGCAATGGAAATGAATCTTTTGGACAAGCTTTATTTAAATAAGTATAATCCACACAAACTCGCTATTTTCTATTCTTTTTTGGAACTACCACAATATTAGATAGCTACTTAGGATATTTTACCTCTTGTATTGACCCAAGTTTTAATAGCTTTTGTACCAGCTTTCGTACCTCATCTTGGATTACTTGATTCTTAAAGGATCCCTACTTCCTATTCTTCTACCTGACAGATGGATATGATGGATCCTCATTTAGTTTGTGGGTCATCACCTCCGATGGCATACATGTCATATCTAAATGCGGCCAAGCAAAGCAATCTACATTAGCTTTTAAAAATTCAATTAACTTACCTTTCATTTATGTGCTCAGGTTCGCTCCGATGTAAAGTTTTTTGTCTGGCTAGTGTATAAATAACACCACTGCTTCGAGTTCTTCGGTAGTTGTCTCAATGTTTTCATTTTCTTCTGGATCTTGAATAACATCGGGTCTTGAATCCACACCAGTTGTCCTGAATGCCTTCAGTTGAGGTTTGTATTACAACATCCTCAATTAAATTCTGTAACTACTATTTCTCGCCTGCAACATTGTTTATTGTGCTGGTAGCCCCTACTGAATTGATATTTCTAGAAGCTTGTTGATCTCCACAAATTTTATGAATACCCTATTGTGAAGGAAATATGATAACTTGATGCAAAATGGACAGTTGAACATCCATACCGTGAATTCTTGGTCTTCCTGGGATTATATTATAAGACATATATGCTTCTATCACCTTAAACTTTGTGTTCTTGATAACCCCTTCTACAAATGTAGCAAGCACTACTTCTCCTTTTATGATAACACTTGAATTATCAAATCCAGATAAAGATCGTGTCTTTAGTAACACTTTGTCGTTAATTTGCATTTCATCCACCACTCTTAGTAAAATGATATTCACGGAACTACCTGGGTCAATTAAAACTGATTTTATCTTAGTATCGTGTACAAGTAAAGATATTACCAGTGCGTCATTGTGAGGAATCATCAAGTTGTCCGCATCTTCGTCATCAAATGTTATACTGTCTCCTTCCAAGGCTTGGCATATTCACTTCCCATGAGTAATTATGACTTTTGACGTCTTCTTTGCAGTTGTATAAGTCACACCATTGGCTTCGTCTTCCCCGGTTATTATGTTAACTGTTCTTTTTGGAGATGGGGTCTCGGGGGTTCTTCTATTTTCTTCATATATGATTGTCTACCCTTCTCGCTGAACATATCAGTTAGATAACCTTGCTTCAAAAAATGCTTGACCTCTCCTTGTCGTAACATGCAATTTGTTGTTCTATGGCCATGATCGTTGTAAAATTCACACCAATAATCTGAATTTCTTTTGATCGGGTCTATCTCATTTATTTAGGCCACCACACATTATCTCCCATACTTATAAAACAAACACCAACTCGGAGGTGATGGCATTATAATTGTAATCTCCAACTCTCGTGTGTGTGTTGGAATTGTCACCTCGTGTATCCCGTTCCTTTCTGATCTAGATGAAGAACCCACATTTTTTTTATCTTGATCTCGATTCAGACCGTAAATTTTCCTATTTTTACTGAGAATCTCAAATTGCAGGACCTATGTAAGGCTCGTACATATTTTTCCCGACTCTTTTTCTCCCGACTCTTTTTTTCCCGATTCTGAACGTCTTGACCCTGCTCTTTCATCAACACTTGGCTGTGCAACCATGTCTTCTTCTATCTGCAGCTTCTTGCTATATTTGTTGTTGATACCTAATTTTTTCCTTATCTATTTCTAGAAAAATGTATATATACATTCAAAATATTGCATGTGCATCAGCCAAAATTTTTCTATAATTTTCTGTAATTTTAAGAGGATTTTAATGAATTTATTCCAGCATTTTATTACCTAAATACTTTCTAATTGAATCACAAATAATTTTACAATGATTTATTGTTTAATTTTTGTCTTTTCTATTTATATTGAGCTTTAATCCTTTTATGCATAATTTTATTTGTATATTTAGGACGCCCATATTTGCATAATTACATTATTTACACGGAAACCTTATTTTTATATATAATACTAAGTAATTATTTTAAATTATTTTCATGCACAAATGATAATTTTTATCATTTATATATTATTTATATAAACTATTTTACTGATTTTATGGGGAATTTAAAATATGGCCCATTTTTAGTTAATTAATTTTGGACCTAGCCTAATAATACACACCGACCCAACACCCAGCCCAATATACCAAATACTAGTTAACCCTAACCCAATACCCGTTTGTACCGACTGGTTTATCCTTTTTATCCCGGCTGTTGATCTTTCAAGATTAACGATCCTTATTCATTTGTGCCTTTTAAATCAACCTAACCCCTAAACCTAATTCATTTTATCCCACCCGCTGTCATCAGATCCTCTCATCTCTCCCTCACCCTTCAAACCCTAACCCCGTCACCAATCTCCCAATGATTCCTATATAGAAATAGAATCATTCTTTGATTCCTTACCATATCTGGCCTTACCTCTTTACCAGCTACCCCTTTTTTGATATTATTTTGATTGGCTTGCTTCAGATGGCAAGTTAATCTCAAAAGATTCGAAGTAGATCTGATTCAAAATCTCTAGTGTTATTATTTTTTCCGTCTGTGTTTATCATAACCTCTGTGAGTATGAATATTTTCATATCTTTCAGTTTGGGTTTCATGTCTTGATCAGCCTAGATTTGGTCCCATTTTGTTTGTTTTATGCTATTCTCCATCAATATTTGCTCTATTACTCACAAATCCGTCCATTTTTGGTTGAATCTTTTACTTACCCTATAACTAGGGTTCAAGATCTTTCTAGATCTAAAAGGATTTTTATTGTTTTGTATTTTTTTCCTTTAGTATTCAGTATATCTACCTATGTGTTTATATTTTCATTAGTATTTCTGATCGATTCTATTTGCACTAAAATTTAGGGTTTCTGATTTTTCAAAGACGAACTAATTATTCATTAGTATTTCCATCTCTATGCATCCTTATTATAGTTTTCCTTTTTTGGTTATTTACTCTAACTTTATTTACCCTAAAATCTAGGGTTTTTGATTCTTCAAAATTCGAATAAAATATGGTTCAATCCCTAATTATTTCCGTGTATATTTTGTTAAAGCTTTTGTATTTTTTCCTATTTCTACTCACATTAAAATTAGGGTTTTGTGATTTAGTTATTTTCCTTTTATGCTTATCCGCCTCTATGCGTCTTTCACTCTTTTCGTTAATTGTTGACTAATTTTACTTACCCCAAAATTAAGACCTTGCAATCTTTACTAAGATTTCAGTACTGATACTTCCTTATTTGGTTTGATTTACCTTTTCTCATCACTCCCTACCTTATTTGATCCGGCATCTTGATTATTTGATTTATATTGTATAATATTTTCCTTAACCTTAGTAGTACTAGCTTGATTTTATGTTACATTATGTTAATTGATTGAAGCCTATTATGGAATTATATTCATTCCTTATGTTGTATAATTGACTTATTACCTTATTTATCTGCTCTAACTCAGTGCTATTTAAAACCCTCTCCCTTTTCCCGTTAAAAACATTGGAACTCTCTTATTCTCACTACTAATCTTAAGCTCTCGCTCTTGCTTGTATTATGATTTTTGTGATAAATGGCTATTATTTGGCTGGCTGAAAGCCAATGCCAAATTGTTTTGGAATATAGTTGTTACTGTATCTTTACTTTCTTTCTTCTCAACTGGTATGCCCTAACCTTTGCAATTCCTTTCTTTATGCATTATTTGATAAACCTCTTTCAATTGCCAGCATGATTTTATTTTCCATATGATATGGTTCCACTTAGTGATAATACTAAACTAGATTATCTTCAATAATGTGAAACCATGTCCAATTCAGTTGTATGTTCCCTGTTCTGAGTATTGTTAAATATTGCAAGCATGTAATGGGTGGCTAATTCTATTGTTAGTTCAAGTGTCCTTGCTTTTGTGATCACTTTAAATGCTGGTATGAGTATCTAGTAAGAAAAAATATCAACTTAATTAAATTATATGCTGAACATGAGTTTTTTTTTGATCAGTTATGTTACCGTTCTTTATGCAATGGTTTCTAAATCTGTTCCCCTTACCCTTACCCTTATGAAAATTAGCTATTTTTCTAAAACTGTCCCCTTACCCTCTATACTGGTTTTCAAATTGCTACTCTTAGTCTGTTAGGTTCCTACCACCCTCAATGAGAGCACTGCCTAGGGTCCTTGAGACTCCTCTTTGATTGTGGTCTTGGTGTGAGCATTGCCTGGGGTCCCTTGTTGTGCCTCCTTTATCCTCTGCAGAAATCCGGTTTATGACATTCGGAGGGACAACTTGTTCCTTTTAGGAATTGGGTTTTGTAGTTAAAGAGTCGCCACCTAATGATTAAGGTTCATTAGGACACCAGTAGAGATTTAACTCTAAGTTTGTTTAATGAACCAGAGATTGGGTAAGAGCTAGAAATTATTCTAAGGGGAAGGTGTTAGGCACCCCTCAGAATCTACTAGTGTGGTTCCCGGCCGGACAACTATTGTGAATTTGGGTACAATTAACATATAAACACATAAGGCTCAAATAATAGGGGATTTCAACACATAATGGCTTGAAAGTAAACAAGGTTTGAAAGAGCAAGTAGAAAAGTTGGTTTTAAAAATAAAGAGTTACAATGCTAAAAGAGTAAAGAATAAAGGAAAGGGGTGGGGTCTTAGATTTATTAAAAATATGGGTCACCCACCACTACTTCCGGTAATCACTCCTCAATGAGGGGCTACATGTGACATTATCGCGTGGTCATCATATCCATATCTACCCTTCCCGCCCCGTCAAGGTATTTAAAATGTAGATTGGTCTCAATTACTTGTTACATGCTATTACCCGTCCCGTTCCTATTAGTCCCAGAGGCACTTAGTACTACAAATCCTAAAAGGAGGGATATTAAGCTTATTAGGGGGTTTTAAAGGTAAAATTCTAAGGCTACATATAAAAACACATACTATGTATTTGGGAATACATATAAACATACAAGGCTCAATTATACCTCATTGAACAGAGAAGCATATAATTGCATGTCTTGCACATACTGCTTAGGTCTGATTAAATTTAAAGACGAGGGATTTTAAATGTTAAAGCAGATTGGCTTATTACATATTTCAGATAAGAAGCCCGAATCAGGCCTGCCTGCTGGTTGTAATAATTAGCAGAAGCAGATTCATTTTTTAATTAATGCTATAAGGCTTTCCTAAGTGTTCAGACGGGATCCTATAGATATGATATCTACTGAATTTAGAAGGTCATGGGATAGATATGCAGAATTAAACCAATTGATTACAGGTTCTGCAGGTGATACTATATACTATTGCTAATTTTACATCTATTATTGAGTGAAGCGAATCAGATTCATTCAGGAACTCCTATAGGCATGTTTTCTACATGTTGTTGATTTTAGAAACTTATACACATGGTGTCGAAATGCAAAAAACCTTATAGACATTGCATCTAAATGCATGCTTGTTTTGAACTTTATAGACATGGTATCTAGAACTTGTTTTAAACCTATAGACATGGTATCTAAATGCATGCTTGTTTTTAAACTTATAGACATGGTATCTAATGCAATTTGAATTAAAACATTCCTATTGGCATGGTTTCTAGGTGAAGTTTGGAATATGCAGAATTAGAGTAGTCCTATAGGCATGGTCTCTATATGTAGTTTGGAATATACAGAATTAGAGCAGTCCTATAGGCATGGTCTCTATATCTAGTTGAACATGTAAAATTAGAGCAATCATATAGGCATGATTTCTACCATTTGCATGCACAGTTACCCCCCAACCCTATTTCACTAGCCAAGCCCAAGTATTCATTACAAATAATTACAGATCAAAATAACAAATACATTTGAAAATACAAAGAAAAACAATTACAACCATATAAGGCATGATTCTTGACTTCCTGTCATAAATATGAGATAGACCAACTCAAAGACTATCGATCTAAAGTCTTTCTCCAATTTGAGTGTGTCAGATTTCCCAAAGAGTCTCAATGGGACTCCTGGCAGTGCTCACACCCAAATTGCATCACTATAATAGGTAAAAGTGCAGTGTGGAAGGGCCAGCCCTCAAGTGTCCAAGTTCATAGGGAGCTCAATGGATCCCAAGGCAAGACTCACAAGAGAGGGGCAGAACTTAAGTCTAAGAGAGAGCGCAAGTGAAGAAACAGATTTATAAGGGAATAAAGGAGAGGGAAACAACCACAATCAAGTTGATAATCTCATACAAAAGGGGTTCAAGGGGGTTGGAAAGTTGCAAAGAGCCTATGCTTAGGCAAGGATGAACTTTGGGCATACACAAAAATAGAAGATGCTGACATGCCTATAGCCCTACCAGAACACACAATAGCAGAAAAACATAGAGGTTAGGATCCCAGGGATCAAGCTTGAGTCATGGACAACAACATTCAGTACTTTCATGCCTCAAACAAACCATAACATTGAACACATTGGGGTGGGGTTTTAGGATTCATAATAAATACAGAACATGCAGAAGGAAATTATAGCATGCTACAATAAATACCAAACTAAACACTAGCATATAGGCAGATAAGAAGGTAAACCGTTAAGTAAACATATTGTTGTGATGCTGGAATCTTAATCAGAACATACCAGTTCAGAGAAGCAAGATACAGTAAATCAGGTAACAGGACTTTGAAGGTAGGCCACAGTACAAGTAACAAGAAAGAATATTTTTGTTTTTGTTTTTGTGAGTGTGAGTTCAGAAACTAAGAGTGTTCATGTCTGTATTAATAAAAGAACAAGGTATTTATAGTTTGAAAATAGGTAGAAAATAAGGCAAAAAAATAATTATGGAACTATGCACCAATTAGAATCAAATCATTATAAGTACTCCCTTCCATTAAGGAGTTAAAAACAAAAAAATCACATAACATTGAATATGACTAATAAGGAAGTATTTTTAGCACTGTATAAATAGAGACTAGGTTCATCAGATTCTAATCAAGGAAAGGTATGTAAGAATCAAATACCAATGTAATCAAGGTAAGATAATTAATCAAATTGGGTAGAAAAGGTAGGGATCAAAAGTTCAAAGGAAAGTATTCAAATTGGTCCAAGAGACAGGGACATCAGTAAAACAAGGAAAGAATCAACCAAAATTACACAAGAGGGATTCAAATCAGTCCACAATTGAAGGTCATTTTAGAGGGAAATTCAGCATATAAAAGAGTATATAAATATTAGGCATGCAAGCTGAACCTATGACAAAGAGAAGTGTCATGCAATTACAAAATCGAGCAATGGACTATCAAAACATGGTAGCCAAACATGTCAATTTCAGTAACTTAGTAATAGAGAAAAGGGAGAGTATCAAATAGCATGAAAAGGGGTCAAGTGAAAAGACCTTATAGAAGAGTTTAGCAGGAAGTCAAAATCACATAAAGAAACAAAAGATTTCGAAATCCAGTCGAGCAATAGATGAAGCAACTTCAGAAACTCGAATATGTCCAAAGGAATTAGGGTTTTGAAACCCATCGAATTCAGAGCATGATAAACAAGTAAATCACATAGCAAATAATCACAGAACTCAAATGAAACCCCCAAATCTAGGTTTTTCACCATCAATCGAGTATAGAGATGAAAACAAGTAAATCAGACAAAAAATACTAATAAAATAAATTTAGAAATATCAAAAAGTAACTAAGACTTTTAACATGCACACTCCAATAGAAGAAAAACATAAAGAAATACAATAAAACATGCTAAAAATCAGATAAAGCTTCGTAACCACCTTATAAAACCCTACATCGGAAAAGGATAATGGGTTTTGAAGGTGAAGTTTTAGAAGAAGCTTTGGGAAATTTTTTTAGGAGTTTAGAGTAAATAGAGATTTAAAACAGATCTAAAAGAATTGAAAAAACCTCGAAGATTAGGGTTTCAGTAGAAAACCATATGGTGAGAAAGGCTTGGACAATCATCGATCTAAGTAGGAGAAGCCAAGAGTCAGGCTTGAATAGCCATAGCTGGCCGAAGCAAGGTCAAAGATGACCGGGAATAGCCATAGAACTGAAAGCATCCGAGATCTAGACCATGCTTCTTTAAGGTCTAGCCTTGAAACCATAGCATTTAAACACATAGAAGCCAAGGGAGGTGGATACAAGCTTTTAATGGCTTTCGAAGCCATTGATTTGGGAGATTTTCAGGCGGTGGTTGAAGGAGGAGGCTAGGGTTTGATAGGAGCTTGAGATAGATTAGGAGAAAGGGGAATTCAAAGGCGGCTACAAATGAAAAATGATTAGGGTTTGGGGTTGGGAATTAAAAAATGGTAAGGGAAATAGGGTCCATTGATATGGGAGATCAACTGTTGAGATTAGAGAGGGTAGGTGGGAAACGGGTCTGGGTCGATTTGAACGGGGTATGGGTCAGGGTAATTGGGTTTAAAAATTGGGTTCAGATTGGGGTTCAAATAAGGCTACAATTGAAATAAATGGGGCTAACATTCAAATAACCATTTTTCTCTAATTATTTTTCAAAAATAGTAGAATAATTTCTGAAAATGAATCAAAGGTACTAAAATTATTAATGATATATAATTATCAAATTAAAAATACTGGAGTCAATGTTATGATTATAAACACAATTAAACCTTGAAAGAGGCTAATATTGAAATTATATGCAATTTAGCTTTAGACATACTAAAGAAATTTGTAAAAATGTGCAAAAATTATTTTAGATATATTTTACTATAAATATGAGGTTCCATTAAGTAAATCACCAAAATGATAATTTTGAGAATAAATATTGGTTTTTTCTTGATAAAATATGGCAATAAATTAGTTTTAAAATATTTTTAAAATTAAGGAAAAACAATAAAATATTGGGACATACTTATTTATGCATATATATGCTATTTTGAAAATATTTTTCATATTAAAAATATATAGAGAAAAATTGGGCATCAACATCCCTAAGGCCCTTGGGGAACTTTCACACACCCGGAACCTAATTCTATGTGCCATGGATGGATCCTTCTTATGCTCTAAAGTTTCTACATTTTAAGGCCTGTTCCCAGATTAATATTGGGCCTATGAAGGCTCACTATAGTGTAATGGATATTATTATGTAATTTATTCATTATAGGTTGTAATAATGTGATAATCTCTGTAATAAACAAATCTATGGTTTATTAGTAAAAGCTAGGTTTTTTTCTATATATCGTTTGAAACTCGGGTAGAGATCCTACTTATAGGTTTGTTGGTTTGATTATGTGAATGTTACAACTTCCTTAGAGATCATGCTTATAGAATTTTTTAATTGTTTGTGGCTCTGCATTTTCACATTTTTTGGCATACTAGAGACACTACTTATAGGCTTTTTGTTAATTCTTCACTAGAAATCCATGTTCATAGGATCCCCATGCATTTCCAATCTCAACGCGCATTAGTGATCATGTATATAGGATCTTATTTGCATGAATTAATCAACTTACCTTACAATGTGTTGAAAATTCTGCTCACGTATGACTATTAGATACCATGCCTATAGGAAATAAAAAAAGTCAGTTTAGATACCATTCATATAGGAATAAAAGGTTATCAGCTTCAAAATCTAGAAATCATGTCTATAAGATTCAAACTAATAGATATCATACATATAGGGTGAAATCAGTTTGTAAACTTTGGATCATGTTATATGAGTTTAAATCGAGTCAACACTTAGAAATCATGTCTATAGGAGTTAAATTAATTCTATAAATTAGAAAGCATGCCTGCAGGATCTAAAATGTTAAAACATGTTTTTACGAGTTAAAATAATTAACCTGCTTATAAACTATGTTATAGGTCTAAAATTAGCATTTAGATACCATGCCTATAGGATTTTGTTAATCACTTCGGCAAATTTGTAGGGTTATTAATGATTTTGGGAACTAAACTGTGATATCTTACTACCTGAAAGTGCCCAGATTCAATGCTTAATAAAATAGTAGGAAAATTGATAGGTCCCAATGCCCGCCTGAATAAAACTGCTTTCTTACATTCTGTTTCTGCCCATCTAAATATCCTACCTATATGATCCTAAATTAATAAAGCTTTCTAATTTAATTGCATGCATTTGTTGTCTACTTGTGGAGGTAATCTGAGCCCCCTATTTGCTCCTTACAAGATAGTCCTATTTTAATTTTGTTTGTCGCCTAGCTTTATCTTATTTTTATGCAGCATAGGTTAGTCTAGAGCCACCCTGAATAAAGGTTCTAAATACATCCAGGACCATAGGTACGGGAAGGGTAGTGTACGCATATGACACGAGTTAGAATTTACTAGAACGCTTAGGTAAACACTAAAAGATAGTAACTGGGTAGTAAAGGAATTGATAGCCCATGCGTTTATGCTTTGAGTAAGACCACCACTTGAGAGAGTTGCAAAGCGTTGCATGGAATGATCATATACACTTAGGACCACCCCTATACTTTTATTTAAAAATAGGTTGAATATTGTATCTATCTAATCAGTTTTCTCCCCTCCTACGACTAATTCGATTAATTTAAGTTCGTCTGGGACCAACCGTTGTGGACCTCAAGTGGTGCCTCACACCATCCCCTCAAGGTAATTTCAAGTCTTTACTCGATCTCTAGTGATGCAAACTATTGTCATGATTTAATAACTCTAGGTACCCTAACACGCCTTAATCTGAAAGGTGGCGACTCTTCAAATCCCTTACCTCATGCCAAAAGGAAAGAGTTGTCCCAGAAATGTCGAAACTCGATACGCAGAAAAAAGGAGGCATGACATCTATTGTACACGTCATTCCAAGTTGTTGCTGGAAATTCTCGCAAACTTTCTTTAAGTCTCCTCGTGTCTTCTGAAATTTTTTCGTTTAGATTGCTCATGAACGCTATAGTTTCCCAATTGTCAAGTACTCGTGGTAACATCATCCTCTCACATTGGAGTCTATCCACAAAATTTCTAAGTAATTCTGTGTTTCCTTCTTTTACCTTAAAGATGTCTTCCATCCTTTTTTAACTATTCGAGCTCCCAAATGTCCTTTTATAAATGAATCTGCAAGTAAATCAGTAGAGTTTTTAGGTAAGAAAGAATACCACATTAATGCTCCTTTTATGATTATTTTGCCAATTTGTTTAACCAAAACTGATTTGATTTTCTGCTTGGTTAAATTATTTCCTTTCATGCTAGTTGTAAGCGAAATTGTGTGATCTCGAGGGTTACTACTTCCATCATATTTTGGAATATCAGGCAATTTAAACTTCTTAGGGATCTACAAAGATGATGCACTTGGCATCAAAGACTGTTGTGAATATTTATCCATATCTATGCCTTTAATAATGGGAGGCACGCCATGTATTTGTTCTATGCAATTATTTTGCTCTTTCAGCTATTTCAGCGAAATTAGTACCAAACATTGCAAATCAGAGTTATTCAGTGTACCTGACCTTCTATCAGGAGATTCATTGAGAGTTCCCTCGCTTCCAGAATTCGCAAGCCCCAAGCATGGGTTTTCTAGGGTTGCAGTATTGTTTTGAGGAGGAGTTTGCGGCGCAATTGGCAATCCCCCAACAAATGCTTGAAGAGAATTGTTCACATGTTCTGTGATCAATTGTCTTAAAGTGTCATGTTCAACACTCTGCTCGTCATCATTCACGTGTGACATTGATCTTTCAGGTGACCCATCACGGGACTGTCGAGGAGATCCTTGTGAGAAGGGAGTGGTAGGGTTTCTCCCTCATGTGGGTTCATTTATTTTCATTGACAGCTAACATGGTTGGTTGTCAGAAAGAAAATTTGGAAAGTGAAAAGATTATCAGATTTTAGATAACAAAACTAATTTGCTTAACCAAAAAATAGATTTATCGATCCAAGTCAAATTTAGAAGAAAAGAGGCTACTGATAACCGGGTTTTACTTCACTTTCCCAATGATATTTAAGAAAAATAATAAGCATAGTAGAGAAAATCTATTAAAAGAAATAAGAAATAAAGTTATGCTCAATTTATAAGATCAAGGCCGAAAACTTCGATAAAGAAGAGAAGTAAAGAATATATTTCAATAGTACTTAGAATATGGATTTACAAATAAAATTTCATATCCTTATATAGGAGTGTACGATCATAACGGTTTTCTTACATAGTTTGGGTTTATTATGAGCATTAATAGTATTTATTGCATGTTACCACAGATAGTTGTAACTGACGTATTTATTGCTATAAATGCCCTATAACTCTTCCGATTCTCCTTCACTATTTACTTCTGATTCATGTATCTTCCCTTGTTTTTGTTCCTTATTTATTCCGTCCTTGCCTTTTCTTTTACAACTGCCAAGCCTGGTTCTCTTCTCTGAACTGTCTCGTAGGTGTTTCTCTTGTGCCTTCCTTTCTCAATTAATTCTATTTTCTTAGAATACCACTTGTCACTATATCATTTCTCCACGCATCATGTTTCATCAACATGCTTGTATACGGTCAAATACGAGGAGTGTGATATTAAAGTCTTAAATCGAGCTATAGGTCCGAGTTCGGGAGACTCAAAGTGGGGATCAGACCTGGCTAAGGGACACCTACCTCGATGAAGGTGATCGAAAGTGTGGCACGACCTGCATCGAGGGCAGCATAATCTTGAAGTAAAGAGCGGAAATTTCTCAAGGACATATGGATCAGGGCATAAATAAAGGATAAGATTTATACGAAATGGTATAGGTCCGTATTAGGTCATTATACTATATTAGGGTTTTCCCCTCATATATAAAAGGTACCCCAATCATTTTATAAGGACATGACATTATTCACTACAAAAGAATATTCTACTATGCTTTTTTAACATGCTCGACAAGTATTCTTCAACTTTATTGCCTTTACATTATTGTTCATACTTTATTGGTCTTAGCTGACCTCGAGGTCCCTGGATAACAAAACTCGAGGCCCCCACTGCTCCAACAACATTGATTTGGTTCATCTTTTCTTCTTACTTAAGCTTAATATTACTTGTATAATCACTAGTATTAGAATATAGGGAAAAGGGTCAGAACTGCCCCTAACGTATTGACTCCAGGTTAAAAATGCCATCCGTTAACCTATTTTGAAGAAAATGCCCCCACCGTTAAAAATGTGGCATATTTGTGCCCCTAAGTCTAACAGCTGACTGTACTTATATTTAAAATGGTAGGGGCATTTTTTTTCAAAATAGGTTAAGGTAGGGGCATTTTTAAACTGGAGTCAATATGTTAGGGGCACAAATATGCCAGAATTTTAACGGTAGGGGCATTTTTTCAAAATAGGTTAACGGAGGGCATTTTTAAATTGGCGTCAATACGTTAGGGGCAGTTCTGACCCTTTTCTGTAGAATATATCACGTATCTTTAAAACTACAAATTATCTTTAAGTGTTACTTATATTTTTCGAGGTAAATAGTTTGGCACCCACCATAGGGCTAAAGATAATAGTGATTATTTTAGAGTTAGTTTTCTGATAACACAAATTATTCTTCACACTTTTTCTTGTCAAAGAGTTTTTGATTTCAGGCCACCTGCTCATGACAGTGAGAGACTCAAAGAAAACAGCGTCATATGGCTCGGTGTACCACCCATAAATCCTCAGGGAGTGACTAGCATAAAGCCGGTCGATATCAACTCCCACAACTATCTAAACACGGGGCCAGACACAAACCCCGTGAGGAATGTACATAGGGAAGCCCGAGTCGGAGGCCATGAAATACGAGGACTGGAAGAAGGAGGTTCAGCCTCAAGGTTTCGAGATGTTGCAAGCTCAACAAGTCACCGTCGCTCAGCTTCAAAGTCAGAACATGACTCCTAACATCGCCTAACCAGTAAACACACAACATGAACCAATGCTGGAAAGGGCCGATGAAAGTAGCTCGAGGGTTGACCCCACAAGCATGAAATGCTCGAGGAAAAAACTAAAAGAATCAAGTCAGGAGAAAAGAAGATAGAAGACAACTATAAAAAGGTGGAAACTTACAACTCCCGAGTGACCAGATACTGGGATCACCTCCAGTTTTGAAGTGTCTAGACGCCAAAAAATTTATACAGAAACCTCCCCTCCCCCAAGTGAGGATTTGATTCCCATTCCGAAGAAGTTTCGCATGCCCGATATACCAAAGTACACTGGAACAACTGATCCTACAGAACATATTACTTCATACACTTGTGGAATCAAAGTAAATGACTTGAATGATGATGAAATCGAGTTCGTATTGTTAAACTTTTGGGGAAACACTATCAAAAGGAGTTATAATCTGGTATCACAACTTCACTCCTAACTCTATTGACTCATTTGTGATGTTGGCATATGCATTCGTGAAAGCACGCGCTGGGGCCATAAAGGTGGCCATAAGAAAATCAGATGTATATAAAATAAAATAAAGGGATGACGAGATTCTAAGGGAGTCCGTGTTCCGGTTTCATATGGAAAGGATGGAATTACCACCAGTCTCTGACGACTGGTCCATTCAGGCATTTATAAAAGGTTTGAATGAAAGAAGTTTGATAGTATCTCGATAACTAAAGTAAAACTTGATTGAATATCCAACTGTAACATGGTCAGATTTGCACAATCGTCATCAGCCAAAAATTAGGGTCGAGGACGACCAGTTGGGAGCCCCTCGGGCTCAGTTCACCCGAACAGATTCGCGGCCAAGCCCCTGAAGGACATAGACCGCGGATCAAGATTCAACCAGTAAATATATCAACCGTACATTGAAGATAGAAGGAACGTGTCAAGGCATAATGCACCTCGGAATGATCCAAAATTATATCGAGGCCAAAGCTCCCAAGGACTTATAGGCAAAACTTGTTCCGACAGGAACTCGGGACTAGTAGAGGTACCAAATTGTCAGAATACAACTTCATCATCGATGCCTCGGGTATTATCTCAGCCATTGGCAAAGATAAAGATATTAGATGGCCCAAGACCATACATATTGACCTTTCTTAGTGGAATCCCAACTTATTATGTAAGTACCATGGTACTCACGTGTATATGATCGAGGATTGCAAGCAGCTTAGGGAAAAGGTAGCATGTTTGTTCAACCAAGGGATTCTTCGTGAATATCTCAATAACCGGGCTAAGAACCATTTCCGAGAAAGAGATACAAATATTTGACCTGACTGGTAATTTTGAGATTTTGCACTTTAATCACCAGTTCTCGGGCATGACTTTCCCCATGTAAAGTATTATGACTGATGTAGCTCATTGGTTTTTGTTTTTAGGAAAATTTGGAAGAAAAATTCTCAGTTTAAAGCTTAAAATTTGAAAGGTTTGACCAAGATTTGACTTATTCGTGTATGATCTCGGATCAGAATTTTATGATTTGGCTAGCTCCGTTAGGTGATTTATGACTTAGGAGCGCGATCGAAATGTATATTGGAAGTCCGTGGAAGGTTTTGTCTTGAATTGGCAAAGTTAGTATTTTGGCGAATTCTGGTAGATAGGTGAGATTTTGATCTGAGGGTCGGAATAGAATTTCGAGAGTTGCTGTAGCTTCGTTATGTGATATGGGATGTTTGTGCAAAATTTCAGGTCAATCAAATGTCGTTTGGTCAGGTTTTTGATCGAAAGAGTATTTCGGAAGTTTTTGAAGAACTTAGGCTTGAATATGATGTAATTTGATGGTTTTGGTGTTGTTTGAGGTGTTTTGATGATTGGAAAAGGTTTGAATGATGTCTTAGGGTGTTTTGGCGCTTTCGGTTAAGGTTCCAGGGGCTTCGGGTGAGTTTCGAATGGTCTAACGGGGCTAGTTTTGATGTTGGAAAGTTGCAGATTTTTCATTTGCAGGTATTACAGGTTTTAAGTCTTCGTGATCGCATGGGTTGAGTCGCATTCGCATCTGAGGGTCTGCTTTCGCGAAAGATTAGAATCTTGTGATCGCGTTTGCGTAAGACTCCTCGCGTTCGCATAGGAGGATCTGGGGTCCAGGGGTAAATGTTTTTGGCGTTCGCATGTGATGTAACACGTTTGCATAGGTATGGAGATTTATGCATCGCGTTCGCATAGAAAGGGCCGCATTTGCATAGTGTGATTTGGGACCTCTGAGGATTTTCTTTGCAATCGCGAGGCTATGGCCGCGATCGCGATGAAGAAGGAATAGTGCTGGGCAAAAGGTTATAATTTCATTTCATCCGCAATTTTGGGTCATTTGTCCTCCATGGTGGATCATTTAGAGAGTTTTTTGGTGGAGATTGAAGAGGGACTCAAGGGGAATCGTTTGGAGGTAATATTTTTTAACTTTGTACTCATTTTTATTTTGAAATCCACCTAGAAATTCATGAAAACTAAGCCTAAAATTGAAGAACTAGGGCTTGAGAAAGTAGACTTTTAAATTGGGATTTGACGGACCATTTGAGGTCGGATTTCAGAACTTTCGGTATGTATGAACTCGTGGCGAGATAAAGAACCCGTTGAAGTAAGAATTTTTTAGATTCAAGAAGTGGGCCCGGGGCTCAAATTTTGGTAATTTCGGGGTTTGTACCCGTTATAGATTGTTTTCCATGGGTTTTGTTACCTTAGCTTATTATGATGTATTCGCTCTGATTTTGGATAGATTCGACGCACTTGGACGCCGATTTGAGGGGAAAAGGCATTGCGAGCAAGAGATTTCACGGGTTCGAGGTAAGTAATGATTGTAAATATTGTCCTGAGGGATTGAAACCCCGGATTACACATCGTTGTGTTACTTCGAGGTGACTTACACAGTATATGACGAGCGTGGGGTAGAGAGCTGCTGAGGATTGTGACCTAGTCCATCCTGAACGATTATTTTCATGCGTAATTGATAGTTAATTGTTTGATGTTACTATATTTTGGGAGTATGCCATGTTTGGGACCTTGTGCCGACTTGTTGAGACCCTTAGGGACATTTTTACTATCTTTCCTCACTCTATTATTTTGAAAGCATATCCTCAGTCATGTTTTTACCTGTTACTACTCAAATTTGGCTTTATCACAATATTTTTATAAATGTGAAAGCTGTTTTGGGCTGAGATCCCTATTTTACTGAGATAGACCGAGGGTCCGATGGTGAGATTGACGACTGAGATAGACTGAGAGTCTGATGGTGAGGCTAATGACTGAGAGAGGCCAATGGCCGAGTTGTGAGGATTATGCATCCACAGATCGGGCTGCACGCCGCAACAATATATATATATATATATATATATATATATATATATATATATATATATATATATATATATATATTGGGCTACATGCTGTAGCAATATATAAATATATGTATATGGATTGGGCTGCACGCCGCAGCGATATGCTGGATCGGGCTGCACACCGCAGCAATTTTGTGCTTGGGCTGTAAGGGGTCCCTCTCAGAGTCTATACATCCCCAGTGAGCGCCATCGATGAAGTGTATGGATCGGGTTGCACGCTGCAATAATATATGCATCGGGGTGCATGCCGCAGCGATTACTATATGGTGTCTATTGAGCATGAATGTTGAGTGCGAGTAATGTTTGGAAAGGGATGAGTCACAAGTGACAGAGAGGCTAGCCCGAAGGTCTATATATATATATATATATATATATATATATATATATATATATATATATATATATATATATATATATATATATATATATATACACACACACACACACACACCCACACACACATAAATGACATGTTGCTTGAAAAGACTGTTTATGAATTTATTAAATTCACTCCTCCTAAAAGCGATTTCTATCGAATATTTTGATTTATTTATAGTTTTTCACTCGTCTTCATATTGAGCCCCTGTCGAAAAGTTGAAAAAATGTTTTAAAACAAAATTTTATTTAAATTGGGGTTTACGAGACATTCAGAAGTTAATCACTGATTTGGTATTTGGATTTTTCCATCAAGACTTCAATTTATGAGGTGTTTATGATTATTGTTTTGCCCAAGGGACTGTTTTACGAACTATATTTTGCCCGAGGGGCCGATTATGGCTTTATTCTCTATTATCATTTTAATGGTATTGAACCCTACTGGAACTGCTGGAAAGTGCGTCAAAATGGTTTTTACTAAAAGCTAGAAATTAAAAGGGAAGGTTAACTCGTATTATGATTTGAAAGCCTGTTGTGTTTAATGAGCCTTATTACTTACTAGGTTGGAGTACTCACATTACTCCCTGCACCTCATGAGCAAATGCATGTATATCGAAACCCAATAGCGGGTGTTAATTTGCTCAGACGCGGAGTCATCAGAGTTAGCAAGTGGCTGTATGACGTTCGCAGCACCGCTCCCTTTCTCACATTGCTATTACTATATTTAGTATATTATTTTAGACTTCTTGTTGTATTCAGATCTTGATAGATGCTCATGACTAGTGACACCCCGATACCGGCCTTGCATGCTATTTCCGCATTTTATTCAGACTTGTATTATGAAATATTGATCAATTAAAGGTTAATAATGACTCTTAACGCTTAAGGGGTTAATATGAGTGTTGTGTAGGCTGGCATCGTCTTCATGAGAGGCGTTATCACAACCGGGCCGGTTTGGGGTTGTGACAAAATAGGAAGAATGAACCCGAAGAACCTCAACAGGTCATTCACATGATCATCGGTGAAGCTTACGTCCCACCAGGACCTATATTCAAACGTACCAAAGTATCCATCACGAAAGAGAAATGGGCTCGTAGCTATGTACTCGAGAACACCCTATCGTTCTATGACGAAGAAGCAGAGCACATATCCAGCCCCACAACGACGCCATGATAATCTCTATCCTTTTAAATAAAATTCAGATAAATGTGTTTTGGTGGATCTAGGTAGCAATGCAAACATAATCATATCAAACGTCGTAAAACAGCTCGGCCTGAAAAATCAGATTGTACCTATATCCCGGGTGTTTAATGGTTTCAACATGGCAAGTGAAAAATTATAGAGAGAAATTGTATTGCAAGTAAGTTAGTCGGGACCATACAAGACACTAGGTTCCATGTCATCGAGGGTGACATGAGATATAATGCATTCCTCATAATACTGTGGATTCACGACATGAGGGAAGTGCCGTTGACCCTCCATCAGATGATGAAGTTCCCAACAAGGGAAGGAGTGAAAATAATCCACAGAAAACAGCATGCTACAAAAGATATGTTTGCAATCAAGGAAGCAGTGTCGATGTTGGAACCTTTGACCTTGGAGGAATCGAGCCTCAAAGACAAAACAAGTGGCTAAGCAGCAATCACCGCTCCAAGTCTAGATGGAAGCTGGATAAACAGGTAACCAAAGGTAAAGAAGGGAATTCCCTAGCTCCTCGAACCTTCGTGGTTCCCAAAAAGCCCGATGTTATCGAGTCGACCGCTCGAGAGAAAGGTACACCTGGGAACGGGGTCAGCAACTCAGGAAAATACTCATTTATTTTCTTGTTAATAATATGGATTGCATCACTTGGTACCGTTCAAACTATGATATGGATTAAGCCGGAAACCACCATATGTAGGCTGAGCAACAATCCCATGTTTTAACTAGTAAAACAAAAAGGGAGGCTCTAGTTCGAGAAGCATCCAGCCATCGAGATATACGAAGAACAAATAGGTAAAATAACGAAAGCCTATATCGATGATGTAACTAGGTAGGTCCATGTGTGTAGAGGACCTCTTTTAGTTCATTTGCAGGAAACAGTCAACATTTTGTGGCAATACGACACGATTCAACCCAGAGTCCCCTTGGAGCTGGCACATGTTAGTTTTTCAGCCTTTGTGGTGTCAAATCAAGGCACACAAATCATCTTCGACCTGGTCAAGGCTCCCGAAGATATCATGATCACTAGCAAGATCTCAAAGTCGTTGGTAAAGGATCTTACAAGCTCAGCCCGACAGAATCACTCAAAGGCTCGTGATCTGGACAATACCCCTTCCTACACAAATGCCGTAGGTTATACTGCATGTGTTGCACTCTTTTTCCCTTCGCTCGGATTTTGTCCCAAATGGGTTTTACCAGCAAGGTTTTTAATGAGGCAACACCTATATGCTACCTGAGGAATGGTCAATAAGTATTCAAGGCATCTTTTCAATCAACCTCGAATACTAGGGGGCATCACCTTCGGAGGTTATATTTTTGGGAAAGATATTTCACGCCTAAGAGGGTCTCGATAGGAGAACTTTTTAATGGGCCAAACGGTCAAACGAACTTTGTCCATATAGAATAGTCGAGCCCCAACAACAAAATATGTACGCATGTATCAACTATTTAAAGAAGCATTCAGGTTATATCAAAAATACTTTTTATGTCATACAAGCTCTACACTTACAACCCTACGGGAAACGGATTAAAAGCCAAAACATAGAAGCACCCCGAATACTCGAGGACTGCCACCAAAAATTTAGATTAAATAAGACCTCAAAGAGGCACCCCTTTGAAACAAAGGCCAAGACCAATATTCTCGAGGTTTAACTTCTCGAACAAGTTTGGAAAGTTAACAGGAAACAAGCCCAAGTGACATACACGAACGCTACGACCATACTAAAGACTACAGTCATATAAAGGTTACACCCAAATAAAAGACTACGGTCATATAAAGGCTACAACTAAATAATGCGACTCAAAGACGTTCGATTTCAATAAATTAAAAGGGCTTCAAACACTTTGTAAAAACCGGTCAAATCAGGCTACCCTCGGCAAACACAAAATACAAAGGGCTTCAATAAATTCAACCGTCAAAAATACCAAGGGTTTTAATAACATCAGCCATCGAAAATACCTTAAGAGGTGTTCGATTATGTTTACACAAACAAATCACTAATAAGGTTCGGATATGTCGGACCTTCGAAAAACTACGGGTGCAAAAAACACATTCTAAGGCATAATTAATTTTTCACTAAGTCTTTTAACTTGAAAAAGGGAAAAATTATATAGACATTCTAAGAGTCCGAATTGCCCAACTTAAAGATCCTAAAGGACAATATATAAGATCCTAAAGACCAATATATAAGAGCCTAAGGGCCGATATATAAGAGTCTAAGGTCCAACCTCGAAAGGCTTATGTGCCTAAAACTTATAGTTCGAGACTCCGCTTTCATTTCGATTTGAACTCGAGGTCCATAATATCATTAGCACACAACGAGATGATTTAAACTCACGTAAAAATTATTATCCCTTTTGATAAAGATCTAAAGGTTTATAATACCCCGAACCAAACCTTGAACTAGTCATTCTAACGAAGTTTTCCATAAATAAAGGCAATGTTAAATACAAGCAATATTAAAACCAGCATTATCCAAATACGAGATTAAAATTTCCCCTCATATCTCCAAAAGATGATTACAGGAAATATTTACACAAGGGAGGCTTACAAGGAAAGAAAATAAAGTAACCAAAAACTACTTCGGGGTCGCATCCTTAGCAGCTGCATCTCCAGGACTCACATCTTCGAGAGCCTCATCCTCGGGGACTTCATCCCTGTCTTCTTCACTCCCAAAGACACTGGTTGAATCATCTTAATCAGAAAGCACATCGGGCGCCTCTTCTTCCAAAATCTTCTCCGCTTCAATATCGGTTGAAAGATCAAAGTTGCGAGCATGTATCTCCTTGAGGGTCATCCTCCAGGATTATCGCCTAGCATGGTCAAGGGAACTTGACAATTTAGCCTCCGCCGTAGAAGAGATATCCTTTTCCCGAGCATTAGCTGCTTCAACATCAGCTCGATGCAAAGTTATAATTACCGCAATATCAAATTTGGCATTGGCCAGCTCATCAGCAGATCCAACTTTAAACTCCTCGATTTTTAAGCCCCAAGATAGGATCTCCTCCTTCGTGCTTCGAAGCTGGCATTCGAGTGAAGCTAACTACTCTTTTAGAGTTTCCTTCTTAGAAGTGAGATCATACATACCTTGCCTCAATCTCAGGGCCTCGGCTTCTTTCATCTTAATCTCTTCCCTAAGTTGCGCCTCCAAGTTAGCCTTCTGATTAAACTGCGAAATTAAAAATGTCAGCCGCCAAATCAAAACAAACGTGTAGCAAACTATCGGGAGCTATATTACCTTCTCAACATAGTCGGCTCGACCTTGACATGCATGTGTCAACTCAACTCGCAGATCATAGATCTCCAACGCTCTCTTAGCATATAAAGCTTTGACTGTGTCCCTCTCCTCCAAAGTCTTCTTAAGCTCGGCCTCACACTGAGCAAGATCGTATCAGGACTTCAAAAAACTCCCTTTTATGGAGCACCACAGCCTTCATGAAAAAGAATGAAAGTTGGATTTGGAACAGCTAAAACAAAGGCGCAGGAGATAGAAACTTGCTTGTTTAAACAGTCTGCGTGCCTCATTAAAAAAGAAATAAGAATCAGGGTCGGGGCCGTCTTCAATCCCTGAGAGACATTCTTGAAAAATGTCGTGCCCTCATGGCTTACTTCCACTCTAAAAGATCTCATATTCATAGCCTCTTGGATTTTCCCTTGGAGAACTAGGGGCCAGGGGAGAATTATCCACGTTGACCACCCCGAGTGATCCACTCGTGGACTTCTCTTTTATTTGAAGAGCCTAGGGGTCAGGACGTTCGGCCTCTCCCTCATAATGGTTAGGGACTTTGTTTGAACTCCCTTAAGAGATTTCTTTAGCTCTGGAGTGGCCCTTATTAGTTGTCGTTGGTTTTGGTGGGATTCGAAGCATCATCATTCTTCCTCCTGGTCCCGAATGTGTTGGGACGTTTTCGGAGATAAGGCCGCTGCATCGGCCTTAGGCCTTTGAGCCAAGCTTTTCTTTGGCTTCGGGGGAATTTTCGGATGACTCTCTCATCCTTTTTCTTTCTTTGGAAGCCTCCACTTCACCAGCAGGGGCCAATCTCAATTCAATGGCATCTCCAAGACCTGCATGAAATCACGATCAATATCCTGTAACAGAAACACGAAAAAGCGAACAAGAGAACTCACTATAGTTTTTTGCCTCCAATCGACCCTTGGCCAGATCTCGCCAACAACACTCCGAGTAAGAGGAGGCGGAGGCCAGCTTTCGGACCCAGCCCTCGAGGCCAGGATCCCACTAGGAAACCAAGTTGTGGCTACACCATCATAAATAGGTTAGATCAGAGAAAAATATAAAGTTGGGGAAAAGAAAAGAAAGTAGGGCATATTCACGTTTAATGTTCCACTCCTTTGGGAATGATATCTAATCAACATGAATTAGATCGGAGGTCTTGACTAGGAAAAACTGTCTCATCCACCCACGATCTTTGTCCTAATCGATACTAGAGAAAAGGGATTTTGAAGATTGGCGTTAGAATTTGAACAAGCCCCCCCCCCCCCCCCCGATAAAGTCGGAGACTATACAATCTGATAAGATGATCGAGGTTAAAATACATCCCCGCAATTTGGTTCGAAAAGAACCTGATTAAGTATACAATTCACCAGAATGAGGGGTAGATCTGGCCGAGCTTCACTCGGTATCATTGGAAGAAGTCGAGGATAACTGCGTCTATGGGACCCTGACCCAACATTGTATGGCCCAATGTAAATGGTTAAGTATATACGCTCAAGTTCCCCGCTTTATATGTGGTGATATCTTCCTCGGAGGAAGGAATCACTACTTCTTTATTGTTCCATTTGCAATCCTTATTTACTAGCTTTAGCTTGGCCTTGGTCGCTAAACAAATATATCGAGACATGGGCTCGTATCAGCCTAGTATGGAAACAGGTTTTTCGATTTTTAAATCGGATGCTATCTCACACTGAGGGGGGGATGCATTCCTCAATTCTTAGTTGATCGAGAAGATGAAGGATCTTTTTCCTTTTAAGGAACAAATTTAGAAGTTTTAGCCATCACTATGTAGTAGATCTGAGAAGATGAAAAATGTTGTTAGAAAAGAGAAGGGAGAGTTCAAGGAAATTGAAAAAGGCTAAATGGGGCTTTGAAAGCATTGTAGGAATAAAGTTTGCAAGGTTGTGGGATCTATCTATTTATAAAGATTATTTAAGTGTGCTGAGGAAGCCAAAAGACCGACCTCATCCGCCTCTAATTAATGATTTTGAAAATCGTACAGAAAGCAACTTTTCATAGACTTAAACCGCTTATGTCATAATATTGGCATCAGTACCAAGGCATTGGGAATTAATTTGTCAAAAATCATTAAGGACAATCTACAACTCGAGTTCAACCAAATATTCACGCGACTACTAAGACTAAGGGCTACCCGAGTTCGAGCAAATTCTCACTCGGGGACTATCTATAAATCCTAAAGGCTAGCTTTATTTCTAGTTCGAGCAAATACTTACTCGACTATTAATCCCAAGGGCTACCCGAGTTCAAGCAAATTCTCACTTTGGGACTATCCATGAAGCCTAAGGGCTAACTTTATTTCAAGTTCGAGAACTCGCTCGACTACTAAGCCCGAGGGCTATCCGAGTTTGAGAAAATTCTCACTCAAGGACCACAAAAAGGTCTAAGGATTATTTTTATCTCGAGAACTTGCTCTCACCTAACTCAGACTCGAGAATCCCGAGGTTCCAAGTTCACCTTCAAGCTCAGCTCAAGGATTAACAAAAACCTCGGAGTGTATTGTATTGATCGATTAAAAACCTAATGCTTTATTATGTCCAAAAGCTCGATATCGGATATAGTCATTTAAATTATAAAATCGAGTCTTTTACGAATAAAGACACAATAAAATTCAGCACGGGCCGAAAGGGATACAAAAGGATCCTTTTATATATTTCCAAGAACTGATTACAAAGTATAACTATGGTACCCACGAGGGACTTAAAGAGGAATAAAGAAGCAAAAACAAAAGCTAAAGATCATAATTCACTTGTAAGGCCACGGCCTCGAGAGCTTCATCTACGAAAATCCTCTTCTCGAGGATATCATTTCCGATCTTTGGAAATATTTGGTAGAAGGCCCTCGATAATGTGATTATGTCTTCAACAACCAAGATTGAGGGCTCCGTTGAAGTTTTGGGCCATAATACATTAAGAAAGAACAAAAAGACAAAAAAAGAGTTGCAAGATACACGAGCAACAACCCAAGAGTGTTCATTCTCGGAACTCTGTTCCGGCGCAGGATACAAAAGTTAGTAGATGGTAGTGCCACCTCATTCCATGGAAGCAAAAGGAGTTAAGCACCAGTCCAGGTTTGAAGCTAAGAGAGATGAGCAGCAGCGTGAAGTTCCCATATCTTCCGATATAGGAAGAATTCGGCGCCCTTCTCTTATTGTTTCAAGCCAAAGCTTTAAAAGAGGAGTCTCGGCATAAGTGGTAAGGTTGATGCCACACCTGGTTGAAGTTAAGAGAGATGAATATCATTATAAAGTTCGCATATTTTATGATACGGGAAAAATTCGGTGCCATACTCTCATTGTTTCGAGCCAAAGCTTTAAAAAGAGATCCTTGGCGTAACTGGTGTTATACCTCCGTTTTACACACCCGAGGGGAGTATAAAAGAGTTTTTCCACTTTAAGTGACATTATTCAAAATAAGATTATTTATTCAATTCTTAGAGTCGCCACTTCGAATATTTTAATTGGTGTCTCAAGTCACCGGTTTATTTTAAATCCCGAATCGAGGAAATTTGACTTTCCTTTAGAAGTCTGTGACCTAGAAATTCTGAATAAGGAATTCTGTTAACCCAAGGAAAGGTGTTAGGCATCCGCGAATTCCGTGGTTCTAGCACGGTCGCTTAAACTATCATAATTGGCCTATTATCTGATTTTAATACATGTTTTAGCCTATTGTACATTTTAACTTTTAAAATGCTTTTAATTATTTTTAGGAAGATTCAACGTTATTTAAAATACTCTTTGAACCACGCCACATGAAATGCACCCGCGGTTCACGATACATTTTATTTAATGTTATTGAAAACTGGATTTGGGTCACATGAAATGCATACCCGAGTTTAAGGAAATTAATTTAAATTACGCACCTAAAGCAACTACGCACTTTTAAGTTTGCAAAGGCCATGGAAAATTCAACTAAATGGCACACCTAGATTTCTAAAGGATTAAAATTAATTAAGTGAGGGCCATGAGTTTCAAAATTTTTATTTGGCATGGCACGACTCAAATTATTCTAACCAAAAGGTTTCTAAATTTAATTTTGAGTGCCATAAATTTGTACGTTCGGCTAATATGGCATACCCAAAACTAATTTTAAAAGTCTAGCTGATTTAGAAAGGTCAAAGAAATTATATTTGTCAAAACTTCTTTTTTCACTACACCCCCGCAAGGGCGGAGAATGGAATTTTTTCCAACTTAAAGTGACAATCGAAACGGGATTATTTATTTTTAAAAAAATTCAGAGTCGCCACTTGGGATAATTTATGGTGTTCCAAGTCACCGGTTTAAATCCCGGATCGAGGAAAGATTGACTCTATTTACGGTCTGCGAACACAGAAATTTGGGTAAGGAATTCTGTTAACTCGTGAGAAGGTGTTAAGTACTCCCGAGTTATGCGGTTCTAGCACGATCGCTCAGCAATTTATTACTTGGCTTAAGTTGTCTAATTACTTATTTTAAGACCTATATGCATTTATCTTTTTACCGCATTTAAATTAAGAAAAAAAAAATTATCTTGAAATGGGTCACGCGTATGTATACCCATTTATTTGGTGCGTCCAAAAATTATGTCACGGAAACGTATAAACAATTAATAACACGTTATTATTATTAAGAAAGTTTAGCCGAAGTTGCGAACGCATACTCTGATTTTATTTTTTAAAGATGACAATCATATCATGCGAACATATCCACAACTGCAATAGTATATTAAACGGGCCTCAAACTACGAAATTCATGCCCTAAAAAGTGCAAGCCCCCATCTTACTCATCTTTATTGTAGACCATCAAACAATCAACTTAAAAAGAAAACAAAAAAAATTCTAATCTAAATGTAGAATTACGCCAATTTCAACCTACTGAAAGTCCAAACCAAACAAATCTAATTCACTCCAACTTAAACAAAATCTAGTATTTTCATCAATTAATTTATTAACTCATAGCAAAATATTATATCAATCATCACATGCTAAATCATAATACCATTCTGTCAAGCATGAAGCTACGTATGGACAGAGATGAAATACCCGATAATAACATTTAGCAAATACAATGGTTACATCCGATTGATCACGACGATATTCAAATTTGTGAGATAGCGCAGAATAATACTAAAACTTTATCACATCAGATGTTAGGAAGAGATTAACATAATGAATTGAAGAACAAAATGAGAGAAATGGACCTTTCATTGTAGTAGAATATTCTCTTTCAGATCATAGATCCTAAAAACAATTTGTACAGCAACAATCCTTTAGAATTCGATGAGCCCATGACCGGAAAACTCGATTCGGCAGCCTCACAACCAGACTCAAGTGACTCGAATGGAAAAGCGACAGCACTGGAACCTCGCTGGAGACGATAGCGCGACCGACAAATGGGAGAGGAGGCTGCGTTCTGGTTGTTGTTGCTCGGTTACAGCTCGTTAATCCGGTAAGCTGTTGGAGCTCGTTTTTTTGGCGAGCTGCTGGAGGAAGAAGACGAAATGAGCAGCAGCTGCTCTCGATGGGTGATTAGCGGCTGAAGCTTTCTTAGGCTCCTAGGGGTCTTAGAGCTTCGTGAAGAAGAGGCTCATGGAGGTCTCTATGAAGAAAAAAAAAAGTCCGATCGAGGGGGGTCTATGTATTTTGCTGATTTTCGCGCAGCTGAAGCTCCTTGCGTTATTTTCTTTCAGATTGTAGACGTTCCTAGGGTATTAGAGTGTAATCTATTTTTGTGTATTTTTAGTTTTATAGAAAAGTTTTTAGATTAAGGGGGCATGAGTTTAGTATAATTGCGCGAAAGACTAAAAAACATAACTACAAAATTTATAAAGATGAGATGAACCAACCCAACATTAATTCTTCCTTCTAAAATTATACACAATTATAGTATAATAATATAAAATTAATTTTATGATTAAACTAAACTATATTAAGACATGAAACTATTTTTATGTTTTTTCAAAATCATATAAGATAAAATAAGGTACTATTTCTTGTATTTTTTTATGAAAAATACATTAGCTAAAATATTTTTGCAATTTTCATTTTTCTTGTAATAAATATAAAGTAAAAGGCTCAAAATATGTTGAAATAGCTATATTAAGCCTAAATTAAATAGTTACGTGCTAAAATATAAAATATCTTGGGGAATGTCCAAAATCACATATCTACAATAATCAATTTAGGCTAAGGTTGAGACTTAACTTAATAATTAAAGGGCTTGCATTAAACTAAAGCAAACATTCAATTTTCAGGGCTTTGGCCAACAATAGTCATCAGCTGAAATGGGTGTATCGAAAAGAAGATAGGCCCACACATGATAAACATATGAATCTCCATTTCATAAGGGCCTTCCGGTTTAGGCCCAAAATGAGCCCAATTTTAGTGGAAGAATGAACACCAAGAACATGAAATTGAATATGAAATTGGATTTCCATCAACTGGGTCAGCATTAGCCCCAACTCTTAGAACCAAGTAAATTGTACAAAATCATTTAAACACAATTCAACTAAGGCTACAGGAAACATGAAATTGAATTAACATTTTAACTTGTGAGTTCTAACTATTTAAACACAAATCAACTAGCTGAAGTTCTGAATTTCAGCTTTCATGCATTTTGGGCCAAGTCCAGTAATAGCAAATAAAAGAACTACTGGGCTCGAGCAGCAGGCCAATGCAACAAGTAGAATGCAATTCTCAATGTCGAATCCATACCAACTCAGAAGCTTTAAAGGTTACTAACTCACATTACACAAAAAAAGCAACACATTCTGGACCTCAATTATACAACAACAACAACAACAACAACAACAACCCAGTATACTCCCACCAGGTGGGGTCTGGGGAAGGTAATATGTAGACAGCCTTACCCCTACCCAAAAGGGCAGAGAGGCTGCTTCCAAGCAACCCTCGGCGCATAGGACAGAATGAAAAGCTGCATTGGAAAACAAAGATAAAGTTAGGAACCAAGACAAGACAAAACACAATAACAAAACAAAGGACTGGACCTCAATTATACTGATAACAAAACCAACCAAATGTTCATGCTTATATTTAATTCTAAGCTAATTCACACATGAATATGTGACATGTAGCCTCAGTCAAATCCCTTCTCAACACCAATAGTAACAGAATCCAGAAATTAACACCATTCACTTGAATCCAAAATCACACCTAAACTCTCAAATAGCACAGATTCATTTTACAGCATATTAATAACATGAAAAAACAAAAATAACATGCCTAGTATTGGATTTACTACATGATACTAAAGAAATGGAAGAAACAAAAGGAATACAACTCAAATAAAACTTTGTATTTAATCAGGTTTCAGCTCAAAACACATGTTCACATTCACTTGTTCTCCATGGTTTGGGAAAAATACCTGAAATACAAATAGAAAAACAAAAAGAAATGACGAGTTGTCAGCAACAGCAGAACATCCAATATAACAGTGCCAAAATCAGCAGCTCAAACCAAAACTTTTAAACCCCAAACTCAAAATATTTTTCAACCAGCAATACCAATCAACACCCAGCTTCTTCAAACCCAATGAACAACAGACTTTAGAGACTCAAAAATACTTTAATTAACTATGGAGCTCTAAGGCAAATTTAAACCAATTTGGACCAAAGAAATGCAGGAAATTTCACTATTCTTTTCAAAGTTTTCCAAGAACTTAGCCGTTTCCCTTTTTTAAGTATTCTTAGTCTCCAATTTTTTCCTCTCCATTGGGAGTTGGCAAGCCTTAGGGCAGCAGAAAATGAGTTCAGTTTTACTCTTTAATCCTTTTGGAATTTTCGTTTTTGCTATTGTACCCTTAATTTAAAATCAGTGTTTCAAAATCAGACCCAATCCCACCTTCCATGAAGCTTCCCAAATCAGTTACAATAGATTCCCTAGCCTAAATTTCCTAAACTAACCCTTAAACCCCCTGTTTTTAACCCTAAACCAAACGGGTCAAATTGTCCCAAGGCAAACTAAACATAGCCCTTCAAAAAAACTCGAGCTAATCCCTTCTTTGGTTTCAGATTTTTTTGAAAGCCCAAAACTCAAATAAAACTCAAAAAATCCATAGAATAATAGACTAAATAACAACAACAACAACAACTACCCAGTATACTCCCACCAGGTGGGGTCTGGGGAGGGTAATATGTAGGCAGTCTTACCCCTACCCAAAAGGGCAGAGAGGCTGCTTCCATGCGACCCTCGGCGCATAGGACAGAATGAAGAATAATAGACTAAATAGAATCACCAAAATCAACATTCTTTTTCTTTAAAAAAATGAAATAAATAAAAGCAAGGACTAACATGAAAATTAAAGACAATATGCACTTAACAAATTTTCTTTTCTTTAACTTCAAGTATGGAAACAGAAATTGGTTCGAACAAAACAAACAGAAAAAGTAAAAATATAATAAGGAAAATAAAGGATGAAACAGAGAGATGGAGACGAGAAATAAAAATTAAAAATAAAGAATACAAAGAAAAAGTACCTAAGGGGGCGATCTGGACAGTAAAAATTGAACAACCTTCACACTTTCGAATTTTGGCCGAGAGTGACATTAATCGTGTGTTCTTGTTAAGAACACACGAATAACATCAATTTGGACCCTAATACTTCACTAAAATCTCGATTTGGAGGGTTTTGGGATTTAGGGTTTGAAATTTTGATTCAAGATTCGAAGAATCCTAGGGTGATTCGAAGAAAATCAGTTAAGGAATGGGAAAAAGGAATCCATGGGGGTTTTATGGTGTTAATTTAGAGTCGATTAGTGGTGGCGTCGCCGGCTGGAGATGGTGGAGAATTGGGGCAGCGGACTAGGGTTAGGGAATGGTCTCTGAAGAGGGAGATGAGGAATGAAGAGATGAAGAACGGGTCTGGGCCGGTTTTGTATGGGTAATGGTGTTTAATCAATTGGGCTTGGGGGAATATGAATTAAATTGGCCCAAAATCAGACTTCTTCTTTTCTTTTCCTTTCAATTTCTAACTTTTCTTTTCTTTTCCAAAAATAAGAACCTAAATTAATTCTTAAAATTAAATTATCCTACCAAATTAGACTAATTACTCTTGATAGTAATTACAAAAATTAATTAAGTCTTAAAATTAAGAGAAAACTACAAAATTCAAAATTAAAGAATAAAAATACAACATGAACTATTTTTGTGATTTTTTCATATTTTATAAAATAAATAAGTTACTAATTCATATAAAAAATATAAAATTAAATCCTAAATGCAATGTATTTTTATATTGTTTATGAATTAAATGAAATTAAACATGCACAAAATGCAAACAATCAGGAAAATTCTACAATAACTCCTAAAATACCCAAATAATTTAAAATAATATATAATTCTTTGGAATTCTGCATGAGTTATTCATGTTGGAGCTCACAATTGGTAAAGTTGTTGCTATATGACCTTGTGATTAGAGATATGAACCATAAAAAATAGGCGATTAGAGAAAGACATAGAGAAAGGAAAGGACTAAAAGTTGATGAAGAATGAATGCCTGTAGTTTTTGTTTAGCGAAGTAACCCCCTATTTATGGAAAGCCAGTGATGGTTCCCCTACACTAATGGCCGACCATTGCTGGCATGCATTCAATGTTTTTGGGGAAGGGACCGATGAGACGTTTCAGTCACTTTAGGCGCCTACATCACGAACATGACGTTATCGCGAGAGGCTCGAGAAAATCGAGGTTCAAATCGTTTCGTATCATCTTATTCTAAGAAACGTGGGGACTATCTGTTTACGGTCAAAATCGAGGAGCGTAATTTTGAAGTCTTAAATCGGGCTATAGGTCCAAGTCCAGGAGACTCGAAGTGGGGGTCAGACCTGGCCAAAGGACACCTACCTCGATGAACTGATCGAAGGATTGACACGGCCTGCGTCAAGGGTAGCATAATCTCGAAGTCAATCAAGAAAGAGTGAGAATTTTTCAAGGACACGTGGATCAGGGTACAAATTAAAGGATAAGATTTGTACGAAATGGTACAGGTCCGTACTAGGTCATTATACACATATAACAATAAAATTCTTTATCACTATGAGGAATGCACTATATTGGGGTTTTCCCTCTATTATATAAAAGGGACCTCAATCATTTTATATGTACATGACATTATTCACTACAATAGAATATTTTCCTATGATTTTCTTGTTTAACGTGTTTAACAAGTGTTCTTCAGCTTTATTGTCTTTACTTTATTGTTCATACTTTATTGGTCTTAGCTGACCTCGAGGTCCCTGGATAACCAAACTCGAGGCCTCTCTACTGCTCCAACAACATTGATTTGGTTCATCTTTTCTTCTTACTTAAGCTTAATATTACTTATATAATTACTAATATTATAATATACTACGTAGTTTTAAAACCACAAATTATTTTTAATTATTACTCATATTTTTCGAGATAAACAATACTAACATTTCAAGTGTAATCCCCCTTACCCACCAATACACAAGTCGTAAAGGATCATGTTGAACTATTTTCTCTTCATGTCGAAATGAATTGTCAGTGAATTATGAATTTGAACATAGTGAATAATGTTCAGTTAGTACGGTGAGCCCATATTAACGACGGTCACAACTTTCTAATCATGTCGTGACTCCTGATCACGATATGCGTGGACGAAAATCTAATACTAAAAAACCTCTACGAGAATCGTTGTTGTTGACAATATTAACTTTTATCCACAGAGCAAAAGATCTTGTACTCCTGTATGTTTGAAGTTCAATCTTTAAAATAATTTTGAATAAACCAGCGCCCTTTCTATTTTTTTAAGCTCCAACCGCAGTGCCTTTTTATTTTCAAATCTTTTTATCATTTTCTAAGCTACTATCCTTTTACTTCCATTATCAACAGATAATCACGTGAATATTTATTGTTAATTATTAGTTGATGCCTACCAATAGATAAAATCAACTAGATTTTTTTCTTTACCTTTTAAAATGGCGGGACAATAAGATCAAAATACTTTACGCCATTTCAGACAGAAGCCCTTCTTACTAGAAATTTTTTCGCTCGAGACGATAAGACCTCTAGTTAATGGTAAAGAAATTTTAACATTCTCACCATATTCTTCCGAGTGGGTCAAAATGATTATAGTTAATACTTTATGAGCAACAAAAGAGTAGCAACTAAAGCATTAACAAAAGCACTAAGCATCACCTTATCCTAAGCTTGTCCTAATCATAATTTAATATCTTAATTAGCAAAAATATTACTAGTAAAAAGTAAGAGCAAAACAAAAAGGAGCATGTCAGTTCTACACCTTCGCCCTTGTGTTTACCACCATTTTATGTTTGAAAAATAATAATCTGTACTAAACGAAGATATTATCAAGTGCTGCTATATCACAAAGATTATCTTGCTTTAATTACAAGCCACAAGAATATACAAAAAGTGGAGCCGCTAAGGATTTATATGATTAGCTCTAGAGATTAAAAGGCATCGGCAAATATTAAATAGAAAAATGAGAACTAGAACCTCAAGTCTAAAGAGAGAAGAATAGAAATTGAGCACAAGCTTAATTATCCTGTATTATTTATACATTAGGCTAATTTTTGAAGGAAATCACTTTTTCAGGTAAATAATAGTATAACTTTTCCCTTCAAAATTACAATATTTTTTCAAGTAAAATTCATGTCTAAACATACTTACAATCCAAACTCCCCTCTAATTGTAATGATGAAGTGACAAATGTTGCTTCTTCTCAACATATTTTACTACTTTCTACTAAAAGTGCCCTTTTTAGGTAAAGCCTTTTATCTTTAAATGGTTGAATCCATGACATTTCATGCTCTACCCCCTCTACTGCCAAACTTGGTGGTTATAATTACTAGCCACTCGATCGAGAATATTTTATATCTTGAACCTGCAACAATCAAGTCAAACTTGAAAAGAACTCTCAACCAAATGGGAACCAACTAAACACTAAGATTTTGTTGTACTACGAATCTATATGATAAAAAAAAAAAAACTATAAGTAGTAGCATTATATTACGAGAACTAAAAGAACACACTAGGAAAAGGTTACTTATAGGGTTTCAGTTTTTCTACAAAATGCTGTTATTTTGCACATTAATATGTACAATCAGCTAATAATATATACATAAGATGCTAACATCCATTGTCTTCGATCCTCTACAAAACTACAACTAGTAATATATATGAGGTAATTGATTGGTCCTTTATATTGTTACTTTTCGGCTGAAGTTCATGTTAAAGATAGGTGTAGAAGGTATGAATCAAAATCAAATAGAAAGAAGAAAACATTTGATTAATCTCTCCAGAATTCAACCCAAATGGGGACTAGTTAAAAACCAAAAATCTTACGGGAAGATTTGGTCTACAGGATTACTTAATGTGACTAATGGCAGGGAAGATATGGCTTCCAAGTCTTACGACAAATTATATATTGTTACTTCTCTAATTATAATTAAAAATTAGTTGATCAGCCTATAGTTTTAATTTGATGTACAATTACTACTTCTTTGCATATAATTAAGCTTCCTGATTTTCGACAGATTTAAACTAGTGAAAGTTAATAATATGTCCTTCTAAGATTTAGTTTGTGTGTGGTGACCATCTTATACACTATACACATGCAGGCTTAATATATATATATATATATATATATATATATATAATTGTATGATAATAGGCCATACAAATGATATTTACATCCAAAATGTATCATGACTTATTGTTGTTTTATAGGCTAAAATGATAACAAAATGCTCTAATTGGTATTCGTTTGCTTTGCAGGGACTAATCCAAGTCAGGAAGAACTATGAAGTGTTTTGGAATCAATAATGTGAAAAAAATATCTAATTAAGAAGCACCCGAGCGGAAAGAAGAAAAAATGGAATGGGTTGGAATCCACCGCGACCGCGGTTGGACCGCAGCAGGCCAAAGACGAGAGGTAAAATGTTAATCTCTCACCGCGGTAATGCTGCGGCGGCGGTGAACTTGCCCAAAACTTCTAGGACCAAAGTGTAAATTGAAAAAAAATTATTCCAAACCCTTATAAACTAAAGAAGCTCGCCCAAAAAAGTTTCAAGCTTATTTGTAGATTAATTTGGAGGCAAGAATAAGTGTGAGAAGAGCAACCAAATATTAGAGTTTTTTCTATCTTCTCTTTATTATTGCAATTATACCTTATGAATAATTTAGTAGTTTTATCTTGTTTTGTTATGAGTAGTTGATCCCTTAATCTAGGGTTTGATGGAACCTATTGAAGGATGAACTTCTTATTGTGTTAATATAGTTTGCGCAGTTTAATCTCTATTTGTTCAACCGCGTTCTTGTTGTAGTTAATCGATAGGATCCTCAATTAGTTCTACTTATTTAGTGTGCGTAACTCGGGAGATAGTGCATATTTCGGTAATGGTTGAACAATACCACTCTCAAAGTATATGAGGGGTCAATAACTAAGGGTTAAAGGCGAAATTAGGAATAACGAAGCCTTGTGTGCAATCTAAAGTGAGCTGTAATAAACAACGCCAGCTAGCGTAACTCGGGAGAGTGTGGCTAGTAAATTATCGTGATTACTCGAGAGAGATTTACGGTAATAAGAATGCTCAAGATTGATAGAGATGATTAGGTAATTCTATGTGAAATATAATTGGACGGGATTCCATTTATAGGGAAAATCATAACCTTAGATCATTCTCTTAACTGTTTATACCTTAATCGTAGTTAGTCTTTGTTTGATTATCTACATTCAATCATAGTTAGTAGAAACATCCTCACTTGTTATCAGAACATTTTGGAAGTTAATTACGTAGAGTTTTGTAAGTCTAACGAGAGTAATTAATAGGATAATTCTTTGTGGGTTTCACTTTGGGATAAATACTCAAATAATATTTACAACATCTGCTTAATCATTCTAATAAGGCATAGTTAGGTGTGATAAATATACATACATTAAAACAGCCTCTCTTTTTTGTCCTTTGTTACTTGTTTGTTTTCTCACTCTCATCCGACATAGCAGAATCAATTGCATGACATTTCTTTCATCTTTTTTTCTCTGTTAGGTTGGGGCAAGTTGGACATTAGTTCTTCTGTAGAATATGTCTTTATACAACATTATATTATTCCAATTCGTCTAAAACCTCCAAAAATTAAGCGGATGTTGTAAGGTGGTACCACCTTCATGTGATTGTTCAAGATTTAAAAATTTTATTGAGTTCATGTAAAAGCAGAAAGTTCTACAATTCCTAATGGGATTAAATGAAACTTATGAGAAAGCTAGAAGCCAAATTCTGATGACTAGTCCGACTCCAAACATTAACAACGCATACACAATGCTAGTTGAAAAAGAGAGTCAGAGGACAAAAGCTAACACTACAACAACATTGGATGGAAATGAACTTGCAGCTCTTCTAACTGGTAAAAATGATGCATATCAAAATTATCAAAAGCCAAAGAGAAATAGGAATGTTCAATGTGACTATTACGAGATGAAGGTACATACAAAGGAAGGGCGCTACAAGCTAATTGGGTACCCAGCAGGTTTCAAAGAAAAAAAGAAGATGAACATGAACACTGCATACAATGTGTGTGCTGAGAATGTTAATCCAAATATAGGCTCTGGGAATGCAGGAAATACTGGGCAACTTGATGGATATAACAAATGAGAGATGGCTAGAGCACCATAGTTTGACTTCAGAACAATATGATCAAATAATGAAGATGTTGAATCTCAATACCAAGTGCCAACTGTGAACAAGCACAGGAGATGAAACTAATATGGCAGGTAATATTGCTTACTCATTTCTTGTTGATGTAGCAAAGGCTCATTCGATAATAGATACATGTGCGACCAATTATATGGTTGCAGATATGAAATTATTAAGAGATATTAAAGAAGTTGATGTTAAAAACACTAAGAAGGTTAATCTGCCAAATAGAAAAATAGCACATATTACACAAAGTAACTGCAGAATAATACGAACAAGGGAGGTCAAAATTGTCCTTTTTATACCAGATTTTTAGCACAATCTCATGTATGTTTCCAAAGTCATAAGGGATCTTAGATGCTTAGTTGCATTCTATCTCGATTTTTGTTTGTTCCAGGACCTCTTCACTGGAAGGTGAGGGGTATCGATAAAGAAAGGAATGGACTTTGTTTGTTTGTTTCACAAACAAATAATGCGGCAGAACTAAAAGAAGGGAGAATGTTAGGAACTAGCAGCACAAGAAAATAAAGTGGAGGCAATCATCTGGCACAAGAGATTGGGACATGCTTCAGGAGGATCTATGTAGCAGCTTATGGGATACAATTTAGATACTTGTCAATATACAGTAGATAAATGTGAAGTATGTCCACTAGCTAAGCATCACAAATTATCTTTCTCTTTAAGTAATAATAAATCAAATAAGGTGTTTGAACTGTTACATTTAGATGTATGGGAACACTATGCTATACCAACTTTTGATGGAAATAAATACTTCCACGGAATTGTGGATGACTACTCTCGTGTGACATAGATTTTTTTGTCAAGTGAGATGTCATTATAGTTTTAAGGAACTTTGTTAAAATGGTTGGAACTCAATTTAATGTTTTGATTAAAACAATTAGTTCAGATCATGGAGGGGAGTTTGTGAACTCAGAAATGCAGGACCTATGTGGAACAATAAGAATTATACACCAAAGCATGTATGTAAACACTCTAACAGAATATAGTGGCAGAAAGAAAATACAAACACTTACTTGAAGTTGCCAGGGCAATAAAGTTTTAGGGGTACATTCCTCTCAAGTTTTGGGGTCATTGCATTTTAGCTGTTGCTTATGTGATAAACAAACTACCATCTATAGTCCTTCAAGGGAAATCACCCTATGAGGTTTTCTTTAACAAAGACCTTCTATCACCCACTTAAGAACTGTAGGATGTCTATGTTATGCTGTTACTATAGGATGTCTATGTTATGCTGCTACATTGCCAAAAGGAGATAAATTTGCAATCCGGATAATAAAGTCAGTATTTATGGGATATTCCAATGTAACTAAAGGATACATTCTATATGATATATCAAAAATGTGTTCTTTACTAACAGGGATGTTACTTTTAGGGAGGATGTATTCCTATTTCAATTGCAGTCAGCAAATACAAGTCAGACAGTGAATCTTTTTCTCACAAATGTTGAATACAGTATGCTAATGCCGACAACAACAACATACCATAATGCCAATGTTCCCACCACCATTGCTATATCATGCCCACCTACAATGAACTCAGACACCAACAACACAGTTGGTACTACCACTGGTCATGACTTTCAGAATGCAGATGCACCTGAGATTGAGTCACCTTCTTTAGAAGCCCCTACAGAAGGTACCCCTCCACTGCCAAGGTGTGTTGACACCCATATTCCCTTAAGAGGATCTTAAAAAGAATCCAAGGAACCTGTATGGATGATTGACTATGTCACCAACAGAAACAAATACTATGCTAGCTCAATTTTATATCCTATTGAAGAGTCTGCCATATATGATAGATTATCATCATCTCATCACCTGTATTTTGGAATTTTTTCAGTAATCATAGAGACTAAGAACTTTCAGCATGCTTCTCAAGATCAAAGGTGGGTAGATGTTGGAAATAGGAGGCTATATGTATGTGTATATATATATATATGTGTGTGTGTGTGTATATATATATATATATATATGTATATATATATATATATATTATTTGTGAAAGAGAGGATTGATGATTTAGAAGCTTGATTGATCTTGAATGATTTGCTTATTGCTTAATTACAAATGAGGGGTGATACCTCTAGTTAAACTACACCAATGGAATTGTCTAGAACACTTCATCATCTACTAGTATCTAGATAATTCCTAATTATTCTCATGATAATTCTAGACTTAGATATTATACAAGATTATTCTACACACTTTGACTACTACATATTACAAGAACTTTCTGGATAATGGACTACAATCTTGATCTAATATGCTTGGATACTTGCAAGCCCAAATCCAAAACACATAACCCAAAATCAAGTTTATTTTTCAACAGTCCCCCTTAAACTTGATTTCGTCACTCCAAGCATATTCCGTAATCTCTGAAACGTCTCGTGTTTTAGAGGCTTTGTGAAAATATCAGCAACTTGGTCAAATGACTTTGCGTACTTTATCTGCACCTCTTTATTTGTAACACACTCCCTGATGTAATGGTATTTTGTATCGATGTGCTTGCTTCGATCATGGAAGACTGGGTTCTTTGCTAGACCAATCCCAGACTTGTTATCCACATATATCTCTGTAGCTTCCTTTTGAGAAAACGTAAGCTCATTTAGTAACTTCCTGAGCCACACTGCATGACAGGTGCACGATGTTGCTGCTACATACTCGGCTTCACACGTTGACAGAGTCACAATGGGTTGCTTCTTCGAACTCCATGTGAACGCCGTATCTCCCATATAGAACATGAAACCACTCGTACTCTTACGATCATCTATGTCTCTGGCCCAATCACTATCATTGTATCCAACTAGCTTGAAGTGATTAGAAGGCGAATAAAACAGACCATAGTCAATCGTAGCTTTGATGTAGCGAAGTATCCTCTTTGCTGCCTTCAAGTGATTTATTGTAGGTGCTTTCATATATCGACTTACTAGTCCAACTCAGTAGAGAATATCTGGTCTCGTGCAGGTTAGGAACCTCAGACTTCCAACCAAACTCTTGTATTTTGTTGGGTCCACCAAGTATCCTTCATCATTTTTTGACAACTTGAGATTGCAATCCACCGGTGTGTTCATCGACTTGCAGTCATTAATCTTAAACTTCTTTAGCACCTCCTTCGCATAACCTTCTTGGGATATGAATATTCCTTCTTTATTTTGTTTCACCTCAATCCCAAGATAGTAATCCATAAGTCCAATGTCGGTCATCTCGAACTCCCGAACCATTGCTTTCTTGAACTCCTCGAACATTTTGGGATTACTAACAGTGAACATCAAGTCATCCACGTATAGGCACACAAGCATAACATCTCCATCCTTGCTTATTTTGGTGTAGAGGGCATGCTCATGTGGGCATTTTGTAAAGTCATTCTACTGGAAATACTTGTCTATCCTGATATTCCATGCCCGAGGCGATTGCTTCAACCCGTATAAGGCCTTTTTCAATTTTCACCTTATTCTCTTGGCCTTTCACGATGTATCCCAAAGGTTGTTCTATATAGGCTTCTTCTTCTAAGTGGCCATTAAGGAACGCGGATTTGACATCCATTTGATAAATCTTCCAATTATGTTGAGCCGCAAGTGAGATCATCAATCTTATAGTTTCTAGACAAGCGACATGAGCAAATACCTCGTCATAGTCTATGCCGGCTCGTTGACTATTTCCCTTCGCCACCAACCTTGCCTTGTATCTTTCAACTTCACCTTTGGAATTCTTCTTGGCCTTGTACACCCACTTTACACCAATAGCCTTATGCCCCTTTGGTAGAGTAGCGAGATCCCACGTATCATTCCTCTTGATTGCTTGAATCTCCTCGTCCATGGCACGTTTCCACTTCTCGCTTTTTGCTGCGTCTTCATAGCTTATTGGCTCAAAATCGGCAAGAAGGCAGAACAATGTTAGATCCTCCATAGGCTTAGTTACCTCGTACAACTCCTCAATGCTCCTTGTGCGATGTTGTAGCCTACTTGATTCTCCTCCTGATGTTGGTGTCGCTTTATTTGGTGTGGTTAGAGTATGTGGAGAGTGCAGAGATGGTGTACTAGAAGGTTCTTTAACCTCTAGATATTCTTCGTTCCTTATAGTACTCTCGAACGGATAAGGGAGAAAATCGTAGTTCTTTTCTTCGGGAACATTCCAATCCTATGTTGCTTCTTCATCGAACACCACGTCTCGATTTGAGATTACTTTATCGGTCTTGGGATTGTATAGCTTGTAACCCTTCGAACTTGAGTCATAGCCCACAAATATGAGCTTCTCACTTTTATCATCGAGCTTCGTCCTCTTCTGATCTGGCACATGAGCATATGCCACACTTTCGAACACTCGTAGGTGTGAGATGCCGGGCTTCCTTCCACTCCAAGCTTCAATGGGCATTTTGTTCTTGACGCTTTTAGTGGGCGAGAGGTTTGCTAGATAGATCGCACAGTCCACTACCTCGGCCCAAAACTCCTTAGGCATCCTTTTGCTCTTTAACATACTCCGGGCCATATCAAGGATGGTCCTATTATTTCTTTCTACAAAACCATTTTGCTGAGGTGAATACGGAAGAGTCAGAGGACGTCGTAAGCCATTGTTGTCGCAAAATTCCTTGAATTCCTTGGATGTGAACTCTCCTCCACGATCGGATCTCATCGCCTTTATGGTGAGACAACTTTGATTCTCCACAAACGCTTTGAACTTCTTGAACATTCCAAAGACTTCCGACTTCTCTTTTAGAAAATAGACCCATGTCTTTCGACTAAAATCATCAACGAATAGAAGAAAATATCTATTTTACCGAAATATGGTGGATGGATGGGTCCACACACATCCGTGTGAATAAGTTCTAGATGTTTCTTCGCTCTACTAGAAGCCACTACTGGAAAACTATTTCGAAAGTGCTTTCCTAGAAGGCATCCCTCACATATCTGATCCGATGATTAATTGGAGGCAAACCCTTCACCATTCCTTTACTTGATAATAACTTTAAGCCTCTAAAATTTAAGTGCCCGTATCTCATGTGCCAAAGCCAAGAATTATCTTTGAAACATGCTTTTAAACCTCTTGGAATGTCATGTTGAATATTTAGCAAAAACATCCTATTTGTTGACATTGGCACTTGAGCAATCAAACCTCCTCTTTGGTCTCTTATAGAAAAATTATGATTTATCATGTGAATATCATAGCCTTTCTCTAAGAGTTTTCCAATACTCAGTATATTAGACTTCATATTGGGCACATAATACACGCTAGAGATAAATTGATACCTTCCATTTTTCAAGCGGATGAGGATCTTACCTTTGCCTTTAACCGGGACTTTAGAAGAATCTCCGAAGGTGATATTTCCACTTATTGCCTCGTCTTACTCCACAAACATGCTTTTTTCACCGCACATATGGTTGCTTCCACCCGTGTCGAGATACCACAAATTCGATCCTCCGTTGTCTCCACCTTTGCATGCTAGTAACAAAGTGTTTTCCACGGCTTCGGTATCTTCTTGTGCAAAATTTTCTCTTTCTTGCACGTAATTGTTTGACTTCTCGCATTCCGAAGCATAGTGGATAAATTTATGACAATTATAGCATTTAGTTTGAGAGTTGTCATACCTTGGCCTTCTACTTGTGTAACCTCTCTCGCGACCTCTTGTCGACTGAAAATCTTGGCTTCTTTCTTCATTTTTGTAAGAACTATAGCCTCCACGTTTGATATATCCTCGGCCACGTACTTGACCACGACCTTGTTGACTCGTTTGATGAGTCTTTTCACTACTCTCTTCCTTGAAAGAGAGTTTTTCTTGTAAAGATTGCTCCAAAGGTTCCTTATTTTTGTTATTGAACCTCTCTTCATGGGCTTGTAGTGAACCCATGAGTTCATCGATAGTCATTGATTCTAGATCTTTAGATTCTTCGATGGCTACGACTATATAGTCAAATTTTGAATCTAATGATCTAAGAATTTTCTCAATGACTCTTACATCGCTTAGAGTTTCACCATTCCTCTTTAATTGATTGACAATCGCCAAGACTCTTGTAAAATAATCGGAAATTGACTCAAAGTCTTTCTTATTTAAGGATTCGAACTCACCTCGTAGGGTTTGTAGTCAAACCTTTTTCACCTTATCAACTCCCTTGTGAGAATTCTCTAAGATCTCCCATGCTTTCTTGGCAGCGGTTGCACTTGCAATTTTCTCAAAAGCTCCATCATCTACACTTTGTTGGATGATGGAAAGCGCATTTTGATCATTGATCTTGTCTCTCTTTTCTTCTTACGTGAGTTAGCCCTTGTCTTTAGGCTCCTCACAACCTTGCTCCACAATCTCCCATAGGTCTTGTCCACCTAGGAAGGTCTTCATTTGGATGCTCCATCGATCATAATTATCCTTTGTGAGGCGAGGAAACGTGATGACATTGTTGGCCATCATCTTCTCAAACCAAGCTCTGATACCAATTTGTTGGAAATAGGAGGCTATATATATATATATATATATATATATATATATATATATATATATTATTTGTGGAAGAGAGGATTGATGATTTAGAAGCTTGATTGATCTTGAATGTTTTGCTTATTGCTTAATTACAAATGAGGGGTGATACCTCTATTTATACTACACAATGGAATAGTCTAGAACACTTCATCATCTACTAGTATCTAGATAATTCCTAAGTATTCTCATGATAATTCTAGACTTAGATATTTTACAAGATTATTCTACACACTTTGACTACTACATATTACAAGAACTTTCTAGATAATGGACTACAATCTTGATCTAATATACTTGGATACTTGCAAGCCCAAATCCAAAACACATAACCCAAAATCAAGTTTATTTTTCCACAGTAGATGCAATGCAATCAGAAATTCAAGCATTACAGAAAAACAGCACCTGGGAATTGGTCAAGTTACGAGCAGGTAAGAGGGATATAGGGTGCAAATGGATATACAAGGTGAAGCTCAAGGCCAATGGTGAAGTGAAGAGATTTAAAGCTATATTAGTAGCTAAAAGATATAATCAAAAAGAAGGTTTAGATTATAATGAGACCTTCTCACTGATGGTTAAAATAGCCATTGTCAGGGCTGTCCTTTCACTTGCTGATGTGCATAGTTGGTTTGTTCACCAATTAGATATATACAATGCATTCTTGCTAGGGGATATTTAGGATGAAGTCTATATGGAGTTGCCACAGGGTTTTACAAGTCAGGAGGAATTTGGTATTGTATGCAGACTTGTAAAATTCCTTTATAGACTTAAACAAGCTAGTAAGCAATGTAATTCAAAACTAACAGAAGCTCTCCTATCTTGCGGTTTTAATCAGAGTGGTTTAGATTACTCATTTTGCATTAGACATCAAGATTAATATGTTGTAGTGATCCTAGTCTATGTGGATGAAATGTTAGTGACAGAAAGTAATCTACAGCTAATTGAAGCCACCAAAAATTCATTACATCAGGCCTTCAAAATTAAAGATTTAGGAGAACTAAAATATTTCCTTGGAATGGAATTCAGTAGGTCAAGAAAAGGTGTATTAATCAATCAAAGGAAATATGCATTGGGGCTAGCAGGAGCTAAACCATCTTGGACTCCATTGGAGGCAAATGTAAAGCTGACAATACCAGAACTTGACAAATTAACAGGGGTTGAAGATGATATGCTGATGGATGATATAGGGCAATATCACTAATTGGTAAGATGCTATACTTGACAGTAACCAGACTTGTATAGTCTTTTTGGTGCATACACTTATCCAATTTCTGCAAAGCACTCTCCGAGGGCATGGAATGTCTAATTTTTTGGTCAGAATATCCACAGTAATGTCTCTGTTAGATTCTCCGGTCGAAATAAGGGAAAGGTCAATTCAATTCTCGATGGAAATAGAATTTTGTCTGCGCGAGTCACCTTCTTCTAGGCTCCGCTGGATGACACGGCATTTTTGTTCAAATATATATAGGGAGTCCCAAGAAGTTTCATTGGGAAGCAGCCATAAGAGTAGTAAGGTATGTCAAAAGAGAACCAGGCATGGGTATTCTATTGAGCAGCAATAGCATTAACACATTGAATGTATATTGTGATGCATATTAGGAATATTGTCCCAACACAAGGAAATAAATATCCCGTCTTATAGTAAAGTATGGATAGTCACTACTTTCTTGGAAATCGAAGAAGCAAAATATAGTTTCTAAAAGTTCAGGTTCAGCTGAATACAGAAGCATGGATAGTGCAGTCTCAGGGGTAGTTTGGTTGGGGTAGCACTTCTAAAGGAGCTTAGGGATAATGTGGAACTACCAATCAAGACATATAATGATAATAAAGCAGCACTGCTGATTGCAACTAACCGTATATTCTATGAAATAACAAAAAAATATAAAAATAGACTGTCATTTCATCAGACAGAAGATTCAAGAAGGACCGATCAAGATAAAACATGTGGGCACTAGAGATCAAGAAGAAGACATCTTAACAAAAAGGTTATCAAGGACACAACATGAACATCTTGTAAGCATGCTAGGAGTGCTAACTATTTTTGCAACACCTAGCTTGAGGGGGAGTAATGAGAATGCAGTAACATATTAGGTGTATGGATGTGTAGGAATATTCTAGAATGTTCTAAATTATTAAAGTTAGTTGAGTGAGTTAATTAGATAGTGGAAAATAGTCCTTAGTATTTTCTTTATATATTTGTACGTACACGGTACAAATGACCTTTAACAGAAAATGAAGTCTTCTTTCTTCATATGATATTTCTCTCTCTAAACTCTCTTCCCCAATTCTCCTGTAGAAATTAGGGTTCATAAATTGCTCCTAATTTCACACCTGATGAGTCTGTTTAACCCAAAATAGAAGCATTCTAAGTTTTACGCATTTGAATTGCAATTGAGCTAAATACTTGTTTCACGTAATATGGTTTGTGTTGCACCCCCTTTTTCCTTCAATGGAGTTTGGGTTTTGACATTCATCAGGAACAACTCATTTTCTTTTTATAAATGTGGGTTTCTGAAGAGTCGCCGCCTAATAATTTATGGTGGGTTAGGGAACCTAGAATGATTAGCTCATGGACCAGTTTGCATTATCATATATCAGGGTAAGGGCTCGAAATAACCTCGAGGAGAAGGTGTTAGGCATCCCTTGTGGTCCATAATGGTGGGTCCCAGCCGAACTTAAACTATGTGAATTAGTGTTTTTACAAATAAACAATTTCAACACATATTCTCAAATAAAGGCATGTTTTTTCATTCTAAACACATGTATTGTTTTGAGGGGAAGCAAGGGAAAGGTTTGAAACACAGAGGAATTGGGAAAGGGGGGTCCTAGGTTGATTGGCCTACAGGATCATACCCATACAATACTCGGTAATCACTCCTCAATGAGGGACTACACGTGACATTAGCGCGTAGTCATTATATCCTTACTACTCAATTCCCTCCCTTTGATCATAGCCTAAAGCGTTCTAGCAACCTTGAAAGATATCATATGAGTGAACTACTTGTCCCTCCCTTGTGGCCTTGGATGTATTTAGGACCTCTAATTTAGGTAGTTCTAGACCATCCTAAGATACTTAAAGGAGAAAAATCTAGGCATCAACCGAAAATAATTAGGACTGCATTAAAGAGAGAACAATTAAAGGCTCACATTTTTACCTCCACAAATAGAGCAAGTAAGTGTATGTATCAAACAACAATTTTTAGATATTTAAGGGGAACTCTAGAACAGGATATCTAGGGTGAGAAGAGAATGTACAACATTGAGTTAAGACCAAAGTATCAAAGGCCTCTTCAGTTTTCGTAAGTTTTTAAACCTGTTGAATATGGAAATCACAAATGACAAGGCGTAATTTTACAATTTGCAGAATTCTAGTCGCCCTATAGGCTTGCCTAACCGTATAATAATGACGTGCTATGAGAATTGTATCTAATCATGGATCAGGAATGCAGTAAAACAGTAAACAATTTTAAACAAGCAATTTGGATCCTATAGGAATACTTTCTTGTGATTTTAACTAACACAACATTGAAGAAACAAGTAGCTTGGTTAATATGATTCAGAATTGACAGGCATGAGCTAAAGTTAGGCTGATTTTTGACCCTATATGTATAATTTCTATTAAGGCTGATTTAGACCATATAGGCATGATCTCTATTAAAACTGATTTAGATCCTATAGGCATATTCTCTAATTATTAAGCTGATTCAGGTCTTATAGGCATAACTTCTAATTATGAAAAAGTAAAGCAAACAGAATTTATTTGAACCAAAGCAGATCCTATAGGCATATTATCTAACAAACACCTTTCTGAAGCAAATGAACCACTATAGGCATGTTATCTAAACAAAACAAATTTGAATTGAAATGGACCCTATAGGCATATTATATACCAAAACACATTTGAATTGAAATGGACCTTATAGGAATGTTATCTACCCAAACTTTACCCACGGTATGTAACTACCCTCCCTTACTAATCATCCAATATTTATTTACAATAATTGTTATAGACCAATAATTGAATATAAATTACATAAATAGAGTAGAAGTTAAGCTATGGGAACTTGAAGATGGCCCAAAGAGATCCTGGTGTACCAAGCCTTCACTAGTCTCAAATGCCCAAAGTTCCATAGCCTAATTCATGTCTAGGTGTGTCAGAGTTACCTAAGGACCTCAAGAATCCTAGACAATGCTCACACCCATACTTTCTTCAAACAAAGACTGATTATGTGCAGTGTGAAAGTGTCATCCCTGATATGCCAGAGTTCACAGAGATATCAGGGATCTCTAAGCAGTACACATGCCAGAGGGGCAGAACTTAATAACCTAAGAATAAGTGAGAGTGCTTGAAAGTATTTTGATAAACAGTATCAAAGGGGTCTTAGGAGTAAAAGATTTTCTAAAATCATTACTAATTAGGGTTGGGAACGGTTGGAGAAATCATGAAGAACATTTTGAAATCAGAGAGCAAGTCACTGAATACACAGTTTCAGAAACATTTCGGGCAAAAAGATTCTACATAAAGGGTGAGAGGGTTGGGGGACACATAGAATACAACCTAGTGTATAAGCAAACAGATACGCAAATGAGGTTGTAGAATTGATAAGTTAGTTACAAAGATTACAATAAAGACATGATAATAACACATAAGTCTTAGACAAACAATCAGAATACTTTATAGGGCCAGATGCCTTAATAGGATCTCATTAGTAAAAATAGAATAGGTAAGACAGACTAGGCAAGCACTTCATGAAGAATTCAAAGTTTAGAAATACTAATCACATATAGAACAAGCAGGATGTAGACATGCTGGTGAGAAAGTAAACAAACAATGTAGCTTGAACATATTAGTGAACAGACAGGACTCATGCAATTATCTCAAAATAGGATTGGACACGCTAAACAGATTCTTATAAATAGATATACTAGTCAGAACAAACTCCAATATGCTAAGTGAGACAGTAGTTAGGTAGTATGATCTAGGCACGTTAATTACACATTGAGCACATGACGGTAGAATATTAAAATAAAACTGGAAATCTCAACTAATGAACTACAGCAACAAAGAAAACGCATAGTTCTTGAATGGAAATTGAATCAGGACATACTAGTTAAGGTGAGAATATAGAGCATAGAGCAGAGATGGTGCAAATAGCCAGCCATCTGGGCTAGTGAGAATTACAAGTAATAGAAGAGAATATAGAGCCTTTGAGAGACTGAGAGTATAGATGAACTAATGTGCGTCCCCTTTCAAAAGTCAGAATGGGGATATTATATAGCACTCAGCAAAGTAACACAAATAAGGCAAAGAATAATTAAGAGTTCCAAATAAGGTATGCAAGTAAAATTAAATAGTTAATTGGGGTTAATCCCAATCATATAATTTAACAGAATCTGGAAAGTACCCCATTAAATTAGGAAGAATCAATTAACAGCCAAATTACAGGTTCAATAAGGTAAATAAATCAATTAAAGACCCCCTTGGAGTCGGCTAAAGCAATTGAATCCTATAAATCAGAAAAATTAACCAAATAAGGCAAATAGTACCAGTCATGAGTCACAAATAAGGAAAGAGATCACAGAGAAGTACCAATCTCGACAAAAATATAATTTGAACCCTAATTAGGCGAACAAAATTAGTCAATCCCTTTTAATTGACACAACTAAAGAATAATGGGTAAACATATTGAAAAAATCATGTGAAGTAAGCAGAAAACCTAGGGATTAAAATATAGATATGAAAAATCGGTCAAACAAATAAAGAGAACCACAATCAAATACTTAAGAAATTTAGAAGAAAACTTAAAGGGATGAAATCCTAGTTTGAAAACACTTAAAGAAGAAAAGTGGAAGGCATGACAACACACAGAGATTCAAAAAATAAGAAGCAATAGAAGTCAAAACCTGAATTATTGTAGTGTTTAAAAAACTATCAGTAGTAGAGGGGTAAGAGACCCCAAAAACAGTTATGGAAGTTTAAAATGTTTCAGATACCTAGGGGTTCGACCAACAAACACAAGAAAACAAACCTTAATATAACAAAAATGTTCAGACATCAATTATCTAGTAAAGAAGTAAAGGAACTTTTAGGAAAATCATGAACTTAGGATCGTTCCAGATCTACGGAGGTCTGAACTGATTCAAGCCAAACATTGGGTTTCTTGAATAAAAGAGAAAGGGTAAGAGAATCTGGTCTTTGAATTAAGGATTTGAACCATAGAACTTCAATAGAAATTACTCACAAACCATGGACAAACTCTTAAAGAGCCTTAAATGAGATTTGGACCAGATCTCTTCTAGGTCCTTCCAAAAAAATCATATAATCGAACAACCAGGGATATAGAAGACAAGTAGAGGCTTCGTACAACCATCGAAAGCCATAGATCGGTCAAGGATTCAAAGTATTAGGGCTGATTTTGGGCGACAATGATTAAGGTTAGGGGTTGGTCTCAGGGAGAACCAGAGAGGAGGGGATTCTAGGGCGACTTGTGTGGAGGAAATGATTAGGGTTTAGGGGGTCGTTTGATTAGAAAAGATAAGTATTGATGTGGACCGTTGATATAAAGGATCAACGACCACGATTTGATAGGGATCTTTGGTCGAGTAGGTGCAGATTGGGCTTGGGTGAATTTGGCGGGTATTAAAGGGGTATTGTGCTGATTAATTTCAAGACAAAATTGAATAGAAGAGGCTATTTATTAAATACTCCAAACAATTGATAAAAAGAATAATTTGTAAAATGATTACTGTAGACAATAAATTTGCGTCGAAAAAATAAAATCAAGACCGGAAAATATTGCAATAATTGTAGTATTTTATTTCGAATATTTGTGTGTTACAATCTCTGTGGATCCTCTGATTCTTCTTTCCAATAGTGGATAAATTCAAGGGCCTTTGGGATTGATCTTGAATCTATGTTTGTTGTCGCGAACGATGATCTTGTTTCTGAGATTGAGCTTGATTACTTGAAGCTTGAAACTCTTGGAGAAATTTGCAGCGTTTGATCCACGAGCTCTTTCTTGTTTCTTGTTATAACTTCTGGTGTCTTTTCTGGGTTATAAAGACCCCTATTTATAGTTGTGGAAGAGAAGAGTTGTGATAAGAACAAACTCTTTCTGACCAATCAAATTGAAGTGTGACATGGCCGCATTTGATTGGCCAGAACATGTCACTTGCATGCGTGGCACGATCTCATTGACCTTTTAGTGTGACTTGGCACACCACGTCACCAAACTGGGCCTCTAGGAAGATGACATCTTGGGCTTAACGAAGTGGGCTCATCACTTTAGCCCAATTAATTGGGCTAGCCCAATGAAGTAAGATTTATTTATTTAATCCATATATTTTGGGCTTATATAATTAATTCAATTATATTAGCTCATATATTTATTTGGACCAATATATCTTGAATTTTAAAATATAATCCAAATTCTTTTATGAATTTAATTAAAATTTATATGCCTACAAATACTCATACTTCAAGACTTGCCAACTTTAAGACTAGGCTTGAAGTATCATGGAGCAACATACTTTTTTTTCTTTTTATTTTCACAGAAAATGAAATATCAAAGTTCCAAATTTTAATCACATTGAACAGCACAGTTGCTTTCTAACGTTCTATTTTACCTTATGGTAAAATAAACCTCTCTTTCATTTGAAAATCATTATTGTCTCATTTGTAAGTATTAGTGCAGTACATCTGTACATGTATCCAAATCTCCTTAGGATTGAGATAATGAATATTAAATGAAGACTACACTTTTGATTCCATCTCCAACACTGCTTATATTTCGGCCAGTACTTGTATCTGAATCTCTCTAGGATTAAAACAATGAATATTAATTCTTGAAGACTACACTTTGATTCCATCTCCAACATTAATTATTTCAGCCGTCTTAGCAATTCCAAATCCCTTTTGGTAATTGATTTCAGGTGATCCCACATCGAGACCTCACCTCCCAACCAGCTGCATTGAAGATCTATATAAACCCCATGCCCATGTGTTTATTAAGCATCGAATTGTGGCATCTACAAGCTGCCTTGGCTACATGTTTTAGCTGGTAGGAGGAAATCTTGAGGTAGGTTTTTTTCTGTGTATTTTCCATGTCTTTTTCTTTCTTGTGTTTTTAAGGCCAAGCAAGAAAGATATCTTCTTATTCAACAAGATGATCCACGCATGAAGAAGATAATTTTGGAATATGAGCGGATGAGTACTCATTCTTAGCCCAATTTTTGGAGAGATTACTCTCAAATAGTTCGATTCTTGGAGAGATTACTCTCAAATAGTTCGATTCTTGGAGAGATTACTCTCAAAATGGCCTGATTCTTGGAGAGATTACTCTCAAAATGGTCTGATTCTTGGAGAGATTACTCTCAAAATGGCCCGATTCTTGGAGAGATTACTCTCAAAATGGCCCGATTCTTGGAGAGATTACTCTCAAAATGACCCGATTCTTGGAGAGATTACTCTCAAAATCCCGATTCTTGGGGAGATTACTCTTAAAATGACCCGATTCTTGGGGAGATTACTCTAAAAATGGCCCGATTCTTAGAGAGATTACTCTCAAATGGCCCGATTCTTGGAGAGATTACTCTCAAATGGCCCGATTCTTGGAGAGATTACTCTTAAAATAGCCCGATTCTTGGAGAGATTACTCTAAAAATGGCCCGATTCTTGGAGAGATTACTCTCAAATAGCCCGATTCTTGGAGAGATTACTCTCAAATAGCCCGATTCTTGGAGAGATTACTCTCAAAATTGCCCGATTCTTGGAGAGATTACTGTCAAAATGGTCCAATTCTTGGAGAGATTACTCACAAAATGGCCTGATTCTTGGAGAGACCAACAAAGAGACTCACACCTTAAGATTGGAAAGTTATACTTCCTTTTAAGGACAACCCCACAAAGAGGCCAACTTAAGGTGCAAAGGGACTTATATGTCCACCTTAAGATTGGAATTTATAAAGCTTCAACTCGAAGACGACATCAACTTGAACACTTGGAAAACTTTGAAGATTTGGCAGACTTCAACTCGAAGATTCAGAGAGCTAAACAATACAACTTTAAGACCGACGAATTTGAAAACCGACGAACTTAAAGACTTCGACTTTGAGACTTGGAGGGCATAAATATTTCAACTTGAAGATCAGCGGATTTGAAAACTTCAACTTGGAGATTTCAAGGGCTTAAATGTTTCAACCACTCTTTTGCTTTACATTGTTCGACTTTTATCTTAGTCACGTAATTTTCATCTTTATGTGCTTGTAAATGCTTCATATTTTATTGTGGAAGAATCCAAATAATGAACCATTTTATTTTTCGAAAATTAGACTTCAATATATAAAAGATATCCAAAATTCATAATCAAACACTTTCAGAATCGTCCCAAATAATATTTTGAAACCAACTTTATATTGTACATCGCTATCAATTTCAGATTTGTGCAGTCTCACTAAAAAAAATTATATCTTAGTGTAGGAACGTTGAAATTACGAACCGGTTGATTTTTTTAAAACTAGACTTCAATATCTAGGACATATACAAAATTTTCAATCAAATAACTTCAGAATCATCCCAGATTATATTTTAAATTAACTTTAGGTTCCACCACGTTAAAAATTTCAGATTTGCGCGACTTCGCCTAAAATTTTGTATCTTGAAGTAGTAATATCGAAATCATGAACCGTTTGATCTACTAAAAACTTAACTTCCAGATATATAACATATCCAAAATTCAAGATTTAACGCCTTACGGAAACATTCAGATAATATTTCAAAATCAATACTAAATTCTATACACCGACAATTTCAGATTTGCGCGACTTCACCAAATATTTTGTATCTTGATATGGAAGCCTCGAGATCGGAAGACGTCTTACTTGACATAAATGAAAATTTAAGAGCCATATTCTCACAAATATCTGGGGTTCAAATTTCACTAAATTTGAAACGTTGCGCCAATCAATCATTTCCTTATACTTGTGTTTTCTTTTGATGCCTCGCTTCTCTTCCCCTTTTTTAGGCAGAGGGTGGACTTGGAAACCAAAAAATTGAAGATTTGGCGAACTTGAAGACATAAAGAATCCTTGGACTTCAATGCAAATAATTGACATCCTTCTAAAAATTGGCTCATTGAAGATATCAATTTACCAAGCAGGGTTGCCCCTTTTAAATCAAATGAGATCAAAGTTCAACGGGAGGATGACATTTCATCTTGATCTTGCGTTCCTTCATACTTCATTCGAACAACAACTGGGGCAATATGTATCTTTTGAACTTATGCAACTGAACTTAGAATGAAACTCTAAGCTTCCTACGTACTGTAGAAAATCATTCTATCTATGATATGTGCGCTTTGGTTGTATTAGCATGATTTTCAGGTATAGGTTTTGATGAATGACAAACAATGAAGTCAAGTGTCAAACAACGCTATTATATGACAAACAATCAAGATTGAATGCCGAGAAGCATATTGATGACGGAATTGCATAGACAAGCCAAAGACGAGTTCAAAAGTTCAAGACCAAAGACCCAAGGCGTAGGTCGTTAGGTAGAACAAATGTAAGAGCAACGTTTAAAGTTATCTCGTCTTTTGGCTCAACATAGGTCATCATAAATATGCATAAAATTATTTTATTAAATTATATTTATCATAAACATATTTTATTAAATCATATTTATCATAAACATATTTTAAATACTTCAAACAAAATGATGTTAAAGTTTTCATCTTAACCAAAATGGTTTTTGAAGTAAATTTTCAATTCTGCCTCAGAATAATCGATTATCAGTATATGCATAATCGATTATGCTGTAGACCGTTGCCAGTGTTTGAACACTGCCACTGAATAATCGATTATTCAGTATCAGATAATCGATTATTCACCAGAAAATTCTGAACGTTGGAGAATAATCGATTATCAGATACTGAATAATCGATTATCTTGGCACAAAATCAGCATAACTGATTGCCAATTAAGCAACAGACATACACCATTTTTCACCTATAAAAAGAGGTCTTTTGAGCTGATTTTAAATACACAACACCTCCCAATATTGATATACATATTGACATTATTTGAGCATCATTTTAGAGTTTTTGTTGAGCTATTTGAGAGACAACTTTGAGTTGTTCATAGATAAATTTGTATCTCTTTATCTACTCTTTTGAGAGAGTTCTTGTTGTAAAAGAGAAAGGTGTTTGAGAAGAACATATCTTCTCATTGATTGTCGGGTTCGCTAAGTACCCTAAGTCTTAGTGTGTGAAGTCTTGTGGTGCGGTATCCACGAGCAAGGTTAAAGTCTTGAGGTGCGGTATCCTCGAGCAAGTTGAAGTCTTGTAGAGTGTACATCTACGAGCAAGTGTAACGGTTTGTTAGGCACCCGAAAGCTTAACGGAGTTAGTGGAATCTCGAGAGAGTCTCTCGGGGACTGGACTAACCACAAGTTGTGGTGAACCACGATAAATTCGGCGTGTTCTTTCCTTGCTATTTTAATTACCGAATTTATTTTATTCTTGCAATTTTTAATTCCGCAATATTTATCAATATTCTTGTGCCTCACTATTCACCCCCCCCCCCTAGTGACGGGCATAAATCCTAACAATTGGTATCAGAGCCTAACTCTCTGAAAGCCTTAACCGGTTGAGAGCGATATATATTTTTGTTGAGAATGTTGAATGCAGGTATAATGAGCGAAGGCCACTCTACTATTTTGCCTCCATTATTTGATGGAAGCAATTACACATATTGGAAAGAGCGGATGAGAATCTTCATCCAATCAAATAACTTTCGTTTGTGGCAAATCATTAAGAACGGTATGCCGACAAAGAAAGTTTGAGAAGCCATGGTTCCAAAGGAGGAGAATGAATATAATGCCAAGGCCATAAATATGTTATATTGTGCGGTGAATTCAAATGACTATCGGAGGATTTCCTATTGCACAACCGCCAAAGAAATGTGGGATAAACTTGAAGCGGTTTATGAAGGTACGCCTCAAGTCCAAAAGTATGTGACATGGGACTCGGACAGCTCGTGTGATGAAACGACTGCCCTATGCTTCATGGCCGTCGAAGAAGAAGAGGTAAGCACTTCTAATTGTTGCTCTTTCGAAGAAATACAAAATGCCTATGATGAATTATTTGGTGAATTTATTAAGGCTTCCAAAACCATAAAAGAATTGAAGAAAACACTTTCTTTGCAAGAAAAAGATTTTGAGAAAACACTTTCTTTGCAAGAAAAAGATTTTGAGAAAACACTTTCTTTGCAAGAAAAAGATTTTGAAAAACAACCTTCTTTAATAGAAAAAGATTTTGAAAATTGACTTGTGATAATGAAAAACTAGAAGAAGAAAATGATTTTTTAGAAAATGACATTACTTTTCTTAAAAATAAAATCAAAGTTTTAGAAGAAGAAAATAGATTTTTGGAAAATGACAATGTCGATCTCAAAAATAAAATCAAGGAGATGAATGAAGCCTCTTTAAGTGTTCAAAGTTCAAATTGTTCTTTTTGTAGTTATTTGAAAATAGAGAACATAGAACTTAGAAATACACTAGAAAAATGTAGTGTAAATGGTTCTAAAACAAGTGAAGTAATTAAAAAGGGTGATAAAAATGAGGTTAAACCACCTAGAAATAATTTTAGGATTTTTGAAAACGAGCCTAGAAATAATCATTTTAGGCCACCTAGAAATGATTCTAGGATTTTCGTTAATGAGTCTAGAACTAATCATTTTAGACCACCTAGAAACAATTCTAGGAATTGCGTTAATGAGTCTAGAAATAATTATTCTAGACCACCTAGAGATGACTCTAGGAATTTCAACGTGTCTAGGAATGATGACTTTAGATCACCTAGAACGTATTTGGCTCAACCTAGACATATGCACAACCCTAATGTTATATGTCATTATTGTAACCGGGTAGGACACATTGCACCCGTATGTTTTGCTAAACATAGAGATTCATATTTTGATTATAATTATTATTTGCCTAACCCCCAAGGACCCAAAAGAAGTTGGGTACCGAAAACCTATTTTTAGGTACGTTTGCAGGTGTGCTTGAAGACTACAATATTGTAGTAGATGCACCAAGCACGAAACCTTACTGCATCGAGGGGGAACGTCGGTTAGTTATCGTACTTTTGCTAAAAACGTAATAGTTGATATGTGCTAACAATTAATATTAATTATTGATTCATGTTTTGATAAGTGTTATTTTGAATAACAAATTGGTATCAATTATTTTTTGTTAAATGATTGATTCATGTTTTGATGAATATTTTTTTAAATAACAGTTGGTATATTTGCGAAAAATGACCGTTATTATGATTGGAATGTTTTTACTAACATTTGGTATTATTTGATATCGATATAATTTTTTTTAACAATTGGTATCGTCACTAGTTTCAATAACAATTGGTAGCATTTCATGTTGGTATAATTTTTTTTTAAAATGTATATTCCTCATTGTACTTCCTATCTTATTCTTGACACTAACAATTTATATACCAAAAAGGAGGAAGTGTCGAAAGGGGAAAAGTAGCCTTTGTATACTCCTTTTTGCTAATGCCAAAAGGGGGAAGAAATTAGGCGATGTGCATCAAATAAGGGGGAATAAATCAATGTTATAGCATGCCTTATTTGAGGGGGAATTATCATTGAGGGAAATTGTTTGCATGAATTGTATGTTGAGATATAGCATGAATTTAGGGAAAATCCAATATGCATATCTCCTATTGTTTGTCATTATCAAAAAGGGGTAAATTGTAGAAAATCATTCTATCTATGATATGTGCGCTTTGGTTGTATTAGCATGATTTTCAGGTATAGGTTTTGATGAATGACAAACAATGAAGTCAAGTGTTAAACAACGCTATTATATGAAAAACAATCAAGATTGAATGCCGAGAAGCATATTGATGACGGAATTGCATAGACAAGCCAAAGACGAGTTCAAAAGTTCAAGACCAAAGACCCAAGGCGTAGGTCGTTAGGTAGAACAAATGTAAGAGCAACGTTTAAAGTTATCTCGTCTTTTGGCTCAACATAGGTCATCATAAATATGCATAAAATCATTTTATTAAATCATATTTATCATAAACATATTTTATTAAATCATTTTTATCATAAACATATTTTAAATACTTCAAACAAAATGATGTTAAAGTTTTCATCTTAACCAAAATGGTTTTTGAAGTAAGTTTTCAATTCTGCCTTAGAATAACCGATTATCAGTATATGCATAATCGATTATGTTGTAGACCATTGCCAGTGTTTGAACACTGCCACAAAATAATCGATTATTCAGTATCAGATAACCGATTATTCAGCAGAAAATCAGCTTCTGATTTTCTGAACGTTGGAGAATAATCGATTATCAGATACTGAATAATCGATTATCTTGGCACAAAATCAGCATAATTGGTTGCCAATTAAGCAACGGGCATACACCATTTTTCACCTATAAAAAGAGGTCTTTTGAGCTGATTTTAAATACACAACACCTCCCAATATTGATATACATATTGACATTATTTGAGCATCATTTTAGAGCTTTTGTTGAGCCATTTGAGAGACAACTTTGAGTTGTTCATAAAGCTAAATTTGTATCTCTTTATCTACTCTTTTGAGAGAGTTCTTGTTGTAAAAGAGAAAGGTGTTTGAGAAGAACATATCTTCTCATTGATTGTCGGGTTCGCTAAGTACCCTAAGTCTTAGTGTGTGAAGTCCTGTGGTGCGGTATCCACGAGCAAGGTTGAAGTCTTGAGGTGCGGTATCCTCGAGCAAGTTGAAGTCTTGTAGAGTGTACATCTACGAGCAAGTGTAACGGTTTGTTAGGCACCCGAAAGCTTAACGGAGTTAGTGAAATCTCGAGAGAGTCTCTCGGGGACTGGACTAACCACAAGTTGTGGTGAACCAGGATAAATTCGGTGTGTTCTTTCCTTGCTATTTTAATTACTGAATTTATTTTATTCTTGCAATTTTTAATTCCGCAATATTTATCAATATTCTTGTGCCTCACTATTCACCCCCCCTCTAGTTACGGGCATAAATCCTAACATGTACCCCGATGAAAAGGATCAAGTCATACAGTAGTTCAGACTGGGTGATTTTTTTTTTATGTCCTAACTTTTTCCTAGGCCACCTCTTTCGAGATTTTCAACCTAGCGAACTTCTTTTTTTTCCTAACTTCCTAAGTTTTGCCTAGGCTGCCTCTTTCGAGATTTTCAACCTAGAGGACCTTTTTTTAACATCCTCACTTTTGTCTAGGCCTCCTCTTTCAAGATTTTCAACCTAGCAGACTTTTTTTTAACGTCCTAATTTCTGCCTAGGTCACCTTTTTCGAGATTTTCAACCTAGCGGACTTTTTTTTAAGGGCCATAAACAATTTATATTCTTGCGGGCCAGGAGTGCAGCAACATGCAGTTTAGGCTCGTGCGTCAAGGATCGTCATGAATTCAAGGATAATACTTCTTCAAAAACTTGCCATTTATAGGGCCAATTCTCATACCATATGCATCAACCAGCTTGTAAGCCCCACTTGACTAGGTTTCTTACACGACATATGGCTCATCCCACTTTGAAGTGAACTTCCCTACAGGTTTATGGGAAGTAATTATAGGTCGGCAAGGACTTCATCTCCTGCTTGAAAGGATCTCAGGAGAACTCTTTTATTGAAGGCGCGAGATAATCGAGCTTGATAACATTCAAGACTCTATTGAGCTTCCAATCTCTTTTCATCAAGAGCTTCCAACTCTGCTAACCGAAGCCGAGAATTTTCTTCATCAGTGAACCCTTCTTGAATAGCCAGTCGTAACGAAGGTATTTGACGGTCAAGTGGCAAGACAGCTTCGACCCCATAAACGAGTGAATAAGGAGTCGCTTGTGTTGGCGTGCGGTGAGTTGTCCTATATGCCCATAGAGCTTCTTCCATACAGTCATTCCAATCTCGTTTGGATTTGGAGACGACTTTCTTTAACAAGTTGCATATAGTCTTGTTGAATGCCACAGCTAGACCATCGGCAGCAGCATTGTACATCGAAGAGTTACATTACTTGAAGCCAAAGAGCTCACAAATCTTGTTCACCAACCTATTGTCGAACGGCTTGCCATTATCCGTTATTATGTAACGAGGAATGCGAAAGCGATAGATGATGTTCACTCGGATGAAACTTGGAACATTTTCCTTCTTTACCTTCTTAAGAGCAACAACTTCAGCCCATTTTGAGAAGTAGCCAGTTGCAGCCAAGATGTATAGGTGGCCACCAGAGGACTTTGGCAGCGTTCCAAAAACATCCAATCCTCAAGCGTCAAATGGACAGGATGCGACAGTGGGGTGCAACATTTCATGAGGTTGATGAATAAAATTTGCATGGAATTGACAAGCCTTGCATCTTCGTGCGTAGTCCAAGCAATCTTTTACCATCGTTGGCCAATAATATCCCATCCTTTTTATATGGAAGTGGAGCTTTGGTCCAGACTGGTGTGACACACATACCCCAGAATGTGCCTTTTGCAAAGCTTGGAGAGCTTCTTCTTCTCCTAGGCATCGCAAGAGTACTCCCTGGAACGACCTTCTATATAGAGTATCCTTGTAGTAAAGGAAGCGAGGCGCACGATGACGAATTTCAGTCCTTCTCCTCGGATTTTCTGGAAGTCACCCATAGCATAAGTAGTCAATAATGGGTTGGCGCCATTCTTCTTTCTCAACTTCAGAAATAGCAACAAGATGCTCGAGTTCGTTTTCTTCACCTTCAGCCCCATTTGGCGGTGGTACTACCCATTTTTGGCAAACATTAACTTGCGCTTAATTAGGCAGGATTAAAGATGAAGCTAGGGCAGCTAAAGCATCAGCCTTCTTATTTTCTTTCCTTGGCACATGCTGAATAGTCACATCACCGAGCCATCCATCAATTTTTTAGCGTAATCATGATATGGGCGTAGTTCAGGCTTCTTAACCTCGTAACTACCCAAAAGCTGGTTGACCACTAACTGAAAGTCACCAAAGACTTGCAATTGCAACTGTTTCATATCAAAGAACATTTCAAGACCAAGTATTAATGCTTGATACTCAGCAACATTGTTGGAACACAGTTATGTCAAGGTGAAGGAGTAGGGAAAGACTTCACACTGGGGAGTGACAAATACTATGCAACCCCATCTCCCCCACGATGTGCGGCACCATCAAAGTACATCTTCCATGGAGGTTGAACTTCAACAACCATTACGTCTTCATCAGGTAGTTCATCAGTAAGCTCCCTCTCATCAGGCATCGAATGATCTACCAGGAAATGGGCCAATGTTTGTCCTTTTACACCCTTTTGAGGGATGTACAAAATCTCAAATTGTTGAAATTGGAGGTACCACCTTGCTAGTCGATCACAAAGAACAAGTTTTGACATCACGAACTTGATGGTATTTTCTTTTGAAACAAGACGGACAACATGAGCTTGAAAGTAGTGCTTCAACTTTTGAATTGAGAAGACTAGCTCCAAGCACAACTTCTCAATTGGCGAATAATTCAACTCATTTGGTGTCATCATCCTTCTCAAGTAGTAAAGAGAGTTTTCTTTCCCCTCACTATTTTCTTGGGCCAACAGTGCTCCAACAGACCTTTTGCGTGCCGCAATGTATAGTATCAATGGCTTTCCAGGTACAGGGGCTGCTAAAACTGGAGGCTTCATCAAATAGGATTTAATGCTCTCAAAGGCATTACTGCATGCTTGGTCCCATCTGAAAGGGACACCTTTCTTCATAAGGCGACTGAATGGTTGACACCTCCCAGCTAGGTTCAAGATGAACCTCCAAAGGTACGCTAGCTTTCTCTGCAGACTTTTCAATTAATATCTCGAGGCTCAGGCATTTTCAAAGTGGCATCCACTTTGGCTTGATCGATTTCGATCCCTCGATGTCGGACAATGAAACCAAAGAACTTTCCAGAAGTAACTCCAAAGGCGCATTTCAATGGATTTATCCTGAGTTGGTATCTCCCGAGCAATTCAAATACCATCCTCAAGTCTTTCATGTGGTCGCCCTTCTCTCTTGAATTCACCACCAAGTCGTCAACATAGAATTCGACATTCTTGTGGAGAAGATCGTCGAAAATATTTTGCATAGCCCTTTGGTAAGTAGCACCAGCATTCTTTAAGCCAAAAGGCATCACGTTGTAGCAATAAATACCCTTGGGAGTGCAGAATGCAGTAAGCTCTTCATCTTTTGGTGCCATGCAAATTTGGTTATAGCCCGATGAACCATCCATGAAAGATATTACCTCGTAACCAGTAGTGGAATCAATCATCAGCTCTGGAATAGGAAGCAGGAATTCATCTTTGGGACACGCATTATTGAGGTCCCTGAAGTCAACACATACTCAAATATGGCCATTCTTCTTCCTTACAGGGACAATACTTGAAACCCATGTCGGGTATTTAACTTCCCGAATAAATCCAGCTTCAACGAGTTTGTAAACTTCAACTTCAACCAGGGGAACCAAGTCCAGCCTGAAGCGCCTTTGAGCTTGTTTAACAGGGCAAGCACCATTTTTGACTGCAAGTTGATGGACTGCTACTTTCGGGTCCAAGCCAGGAATCTCTTTGTAACTCCAAGCGAAGACATCCCTGAACTCTTTAAGTAACTCAATATAAGTGCTTTCTTCATTAGCTTCGAGTAAAGCACTTAGGTAGATGGGTTTTGGTTCTTCATCGGTTCCAAGGTTAACTTCTTTTAAGGCATCAACTGTCGTCTTTACTCCTTCTTCAAGTTCAGGTGGAGCATATTTCACATCTTCATCTTCTTAGGGATCCCCATCATTGAAGGATATGTGATAACATGGTGAAACATGCTACAATTCAGCGTTATCCTCCATCGATCATTCCCGCTTTTGTACAGTGACATGATATGAAGAACCAACACTTTCTTCATCTTTGTCATGTTCCTTAGTGTAGACCACAGTATATGGCTTTACCTTTAGTACTTATTCATATGAAACGAGAAGTTTTGTTTGTCACCTCATTCTAGTAGGAACCAAACTTTGGAAATCTTTACAAATCACCTGGATTTTGGGTGAAGAGGGTGTTCTCATATTTTGAAAATTTCTTCGGAACTTGTTCCCCTTCTTTATTGGACCCAATCTTTAAAACACGGAGGTCCTCGCAGGTGATCTTCCAAGTCGATCAAAGGCAGAAAGCTTGTTAGAAGCGGCTGATTCATCTTCTACAGTGATATACTTGCTGCTCTCCTTTCTTATTGAAATGTGCACTGGTGACGGTTACTTGTATCCCAAACCTTCGCGTGATTGCCTCGTTGCAGTTTCTGACGAGAGTTTCCCTAACTTTAATGGCTCGTTGGGATTGTATCCATCTTTTGCAAATAGCTTGTAAGCATTAGACTCAAAACCTTCATAGGGAGTGCTACATTCTGTAAACGATTTTGGACTACAAACCCTGCAAGCAGCGTTGAGGACAACTTTACTAGCTCAATTCGTTTGATCGGAAGAGTTAACTCCTTTGGCATGTTGATTTGGATATTATATGACTCGCCATCGTCTTTCTTCCTTTTAGGGACATATTGGAGTATGGGACTTACTTTCTTTCCATAGGATACAATGCCCCTTTATGAGATTTATTCATGTTGGCAGGCACCTCCTTTGTAATAGTTTTGGCTTTACCCATGGTCACCTCAACTCTTTTAGTTATGGGTTCGGCATTCTTGCGTTTCATACCATCATCGGCTTTCAGCTCCTTCATAATGCGATTCTTCAAGTAGAACTTTGCATCGGCGAAGTGTGACTCAACCTCGGTGAATGGCTCATCATCAGCAACTATCGTCTTCTCGACATCACCCTAGTAGTATTTTAAACATTGATGGTAGGTAGATGGAAAATTTTTATTCTCATGTATCCAAGGCCTCCCAAGCAAAACATTGTATCAAGTCGTCGCGTCGATCACATGAAGCCATGCACTTCATTGCCTATTTTCAATAGTGATTCCCAGCCTGATCGCGCCTATGGCTCTCTGCCCCCCTTGGTTGAATCCTTGGATCATCACACGACTTTCTGGGAGTTCGTTCATGTGAATACCAAGTTCTTTCACAGTGTGGATTGGCAAAATGTTCACTGAGGATCCTCCATCAACCAAAATATGATTCACCCTTTCATCGCATATATAGCCAACCAGGTAAAATGGGCGGTTATGAGGAGTGTCACCTAGCAAAAGATCGTCATTTGTGAACGCAACCTTTACCTCATAAGCATTAACTTCTTGAGGAGTGGAGTCGATAGGCTTTTCTGAAGATGGTGCCAACGGTAGGTCATCACTCTTTTCTTCCCCTTTGTCAGCATGGCAACAATAGGCATCAATGCCCTCATGGGAAGTCTTCGTGCGGAACCAACTTGGTAAAAACTCCTCCAAGTTCACTGGATTTCGTAGATTTTGAGGGTGGTGCATCTCCACGTTTGCTTTCTTCAAATGCCTAACTAGATTCTTTTTTATTGGTCTTTTTACCATCATTTTCCTTGTTGGTTGTTCCGGTGATTCTTTTCGTGGGCTCCTTTTGTAGCACCTACGCCGAGTCACCAACGTCCAACCTTCATCATCATCAAGTTGGTTGACTTCAGCTTTGTCGGTCTCCAATAATTCTTTATCTTTGCTTTCTTCAAAACCACATAATTCATTCGGACTGAATAAGCCAAAGGTGATAGATACTTGGTTTGCGCTTGTTTTCTCATCCTCAAGCACGATCTTCTTTTCGGGAGCCAAGTCCATGACTTTATCCTTGAAGACAAAGCACTTATCTAGAGGGTGGCTTATAAGTCGGTGATATTTGCAGTAACTTGGGTCAGTTGTTTTCCCAGCTTCATTTGGTCGCTTCATCTCTGGAAGCTTAATAAGATTTAACTCGAGGAGCTCTTCGAAAATGGCTGGCACATCAGAATCCAGGAATGGGTACTGTTTCTCCTGCATTTCTTTTATAGTTAACTTTCCACTTGGTTTGCCTTGAAAAGAAGTGGATTTCATGCTCTGCTTCTTGCTCACCTTCGCCGTGAACTTCATAGGTGATGTATTGACATTCATAGCTTCTTTGCTCTCAGATTTTGGTACGAACTTTCCCCACTTCCTAATTTCTTTCTTGTCATTCGCTTTGCGAGGTTCATAGATGGGTAGCCTTTCATTTCCAGCGGAGGCCATGCTCAATTCCATGTCATGGGCACGAGTTGCAAGTTCTTCAAATGTGCTAGGCTTGATACCTTGCAAGAGCAGCGCAATCTCCAATGCATGCCTAGGATGCACATCTCTATGCCCGAAGCTTCACTAAGCATGTCTTTGTAGTTGAGGATTGCATTCTTCCAATGATTGATAAAGTCGATAACTGGTTCTCCATTTCTTTGACGAGTATTTGTGAGCTCTATCATACTCACAGTGCATCTTGTGCTATAAAAGAGATTAAGGAACTCTTGTTCTAGTTGATCCCAACTATCGATAGATCCAGCCTCGAGGTCCGTGTACCAATCAAAGGCATTTCCTTTTAATGAGTGGACAAACTGTTTGACGAGGTAGTCTACATAAGTCCCAGCATTGTTGCATGTCTCAACAAAGTGCGCCACATGTTGCTTTGGGTTACCTTTACCATCAAACTGTTGAAACTTTGGGGGTTGATAGCCAGCATGCATCTTCAACATATCGACCCTCGCAGTGTACGGCTTTGCATATGTAAGGGAGGACTTAGTAGCAACTTCATATTTGTTCTTGATGGTTCCTTCAATGAACTCCTTCAATTGATTGATTGGAATCATCTCTTCAGATGAGGCAGGGATAGCCTTAGTGGATGTTGTTTGTCTTGGGGGAGAGTCGCTCTTCAGAACTTCTGGGAGCTTGCCGGGTGCATGGGTAGATTCTTCCTCCATCAAGATTCCCACCATGTCTATTAGCTTGTCAATTCTAGCCTCTTGATTTTTTCATGCATTTAGTCAAGCCAGCGATTGCCTCCGTCAAATTTGCCAACTGCTCATCCACGGATGAAGTGTATGTCACCATAGCTTACAAGATTGTCGTGGATGACGAAGAGTAGCATGGATTTTCACATAGATTGATCCTAGATTGGCTCACGCTATGTGGTGTAAGTGGGGAGGATCCATCACTTGAAGCATCATCATCGTCCTTCACAACAGAGTGCTTGGAGCCAGAGAGGTCAAGCAAAGCCAGTGTTTTCCTGATCTTTTCAGCAACATCGCTTCCTCCTTCATATGCGTTTGTGGCAGATCTTGCTCCTTTTGATGATGAAGATCCGAAAACAAGGGTTGATGCAGACGATGATTGGGGTGCTTTTTGTCCTAAAAAGCTTTCTTTGCTCCTCTTAACTGGGCCGAAGCTTCTGAAAGTGATATCGAGGATGCTTTCCACATCAGCATAGAACTTGGAATTAGCAGCCTTGGTGGAAGTTGAACCGGAGTTGATTTTATTTGGAGCCATTTCAATGTTTTTGAACTTTGGTGATTGAAAAGTTGAGATGAGAGGTAGAGATTGTCCCACTGGACGTGCCAGAATTTGTAGACAATAAATTTGCGTCGAAAAAATAAAATCAAGACCAAAAAATATTACAACAATTGTAGTATTTTATTTCGAATATTTGAGTGTTACATTATCTATGGATCCTCTGATTCTTCTGTCCAATAGTAAATAAATTCAAGGGCTTTTGAGCTTGATCTTGAATCTATGTTTGTTGTCGCGAACGATGATCTTGTTTCTGAGCTTGAGCTTGATTGCTTGAACTTGAACTTGATTGCTTGAAGCTTGAAACTTGTGGAGAAATTTGCAGTGTTTGATCCACGAGCTCTTTCTTGTTTCTTGTTATAACTTCTGGTGTATTTTCTGGTTATGAAGACCCCTATCTATAGTTGTGGAAGGAAAAAGTTGTGATAAGAACAAACTCTTTCCGACCAATCAAATTGAAGTGTGACATGGCCACATTTGATTGGCCAGAACATGTCACTTGCACGCGTGATGCGATTTCATTGGCCTTTTAGTGTGACTTGGTGCGCCACGTCATTTGACACGTGGGCACCAAACTGGGCCTCTAGGAAGATGACACTTGGGCTTAACGAAGTGGGCTCATCACTTTAGGCTAATTGATTGGGCTAGCCCAATAGAATAAGACTTATTTATTTAATCCATATATTTTGGGCTTATATAGTTAACTCAACTATATTAGCCCATATATTTATTTGGACCAATAAATCTTGAATTTTAAAATATAATCCAAATTCTTTTATGAATTTAATTAATATTTATATGCCTACAATTACTAATTATTAAAAATAAATTTCATGCATAAAAATGTTTTAAAATAGCCACTTAGTGTTTAAAAATGCAAATAATTAATTTCGGGTAAAAATAATATGAAAAATGTGTGCATGGGCTATAGTTGCAAGGTTATTGTAATTATAGCCAAAAGGTACCAATTTGGATTTGTGAAATAATTTAGACTCAATAGGACCTATAATAGTAATATTAAATCAGGACATGTTCCAAATTCATTTGTGATGTAATTTTGTAATTATTTATATGAAGAAAATATTAAAATAAATTATTTTAAGGGTATAAAGATTATGGAAATATACCTATTGATGCTAATACATAATTTTGAATGTACTAATTTTAGTGTACGTGCGTTGCGAATGTGTGCCTAGCATCGATCAGTAAAATATGTGTACGAAAAGAACATGTAAATTAAGTTTAAAATATGCGCCTAGCATCAATAATAAAGTACATGCAAAGTGTAAAATGACTACATGAAATTACTATTTTATAATAAGTAACTTAATATATAATAAAATATGGGGAGTTATCATTTGTTGAATCAATACCAAAAAAAGAAAAAATATTGACAACTCACTTAGTATCATTTTAATTTGTCTTATATTGTTTCATCTTTATTGCGTAAAAAGTTTGTATTTTCTCCAATTTGACTTTTAATACTATATTATAACAATTTATATGATAAATTTCAAAAAATGATGACTTGTTTTTCGTTTGTTATCAAATTAGTTAAATCAAAGACTTTTTTTCGGGTTATATGATTCAAGGACTTAATAATTTGTTGTTATCATTAAAAAACATAAATTATTTTGTTGATTTAAAATTTAATATTAGCTCGTCTCAAGTTTCAATTATTTAATTATAGGTCTTTAATTATAATTATTATTCAATAAGTATTCTATGTTCAAAGGAATAAAAGAATCACTACGACATTTCATGTTTGATTCTTTATGTAAGCAGATCCATTAATGTTATTGACTTTTACGAACCATTCTCTTTCTTTAATATTCTTTAAATCATAATAGTTTTTAGTTAAGTGTGTTACTTAAATTTTAGAAATCTTGGAATCAATGAATTTTGAGATTACTCTCAACCATGGTGTACTAACCAAAACTTTAGTTATTTTAATTTTTTAAAATATTAGAAAAATAATTAAATAACTATTTTATTTTTTACAAAATTATTCATAAACCTTAGAAAAGAACTCCTGAATTGACAAAAAAGAAAAGAAAATAAGGACTCCTAAACAAAGAAAAGAAAACAAGGACTACTAAACTAATACTCGTAGACATTTAAAGAAGACACCTAAAACTGCTGGATCAAAATGCAATTGATATGAAGGACCCAAAAATTTGGAAGCATATTGAAATACTGGAATTAAATGATATGATTTTTCATATCGATAGTCTAGGAATAATTAAATAATTATTCTAAAAATTAGAGAAATAATTAATTAATTATTCCTACATATATTAAAAATAACTTAAATTACTATTTTGCCTAATGTAAAGAAAATTCTACAAAATAAATAAGACTGAATCTTATCTCAACGTATAACAGATAAGAATATGTAACTCATAAACTTCTTCAGAAATCATATTCTTTCTTCATAGGAATTTTTGGCATGTCATAAACAATTAATATTAAATACGCCAAAATAAGCAAAAAAGCAACAAATATCGTACAATATAAGAAAATACTCAGTTACTTAATTTTCTTACTTTTGCTCCATACACTCATATTGAAGTAGCACCAGAGAAAGACCACTCTTAACTTCATCGGCGACGAGTTCATGAAAAATAAATTACTTGATGATAGGTACATGTAATATGTCCCTTTAGCCAGAACCCTGGAATACTTCTAATATTTAATATTATTTCACTTCTTCCTTATTCTAAAATTTAAATTAGGTTGACAAACGCATTAACAACCATAATATACACCCTAGTGTTCACGGAGAATAAAGAGCTCTTAACCTCTTTAATAGAGATATCAAATTAAATAGTAACAATTTTCATACCTATATTCTCGTATTATTTTTTCCTTTTTTTTTTAAGTAAAAGTATATTTCATTCCAAAATCTCACAAATCAAGTACATGATAGATGTTGACCATCTATTCCTAATATTCTATATAACTATAGTATATAGCCAATCAAGATTAAAATCTACGGGTAATGGTTTAATGTTCGTAGTACATTTCTCCACTTGTGAATTGGATCGCCTCTCGTGCGGATATGTATTACCAACTCCTTGCACACTTTATCTGTCCGCCAGTGTCCACCCTGGAATCTCAGTCTGTTTCGCTCGCGCCAAAGAAGTGCAACCATGGTTCCAAACAGACAGGCAGTGATTCCAGCTAAACCATTTTTTCGTTTCGCTTGCTTGTTAATCCATTCACATTCCGAATCCCAATTGGAGATGGGTCTCTTATGGCCCAAGCAGATTAATAACCGATTCCACAGCTCGTTAGTCTTACTACATTCAAAGTATAAATGATCGAAAGTTTCGCAACACACTCTGCAGAACACACATTCTTGCGTAACCAGACTGTTATATTCCTGTATTTTTTCCACAGTAGATAGTCTTCTGTGCAGCGCCAGCCATAAAGTAAATTTATACCTGGGGTGGAGTTGCTTCTGCAGTATGATGGGTCTCCATTGGAATTTGCGATATTGAGGGATGTGATGAGTATATAACTTCTTTATACTAAACTCATTCCCATTTTGAAGTTGCATGAGTCGACTATCCAAGTTCCCCTGAAGGGTTGTGATGCCAAGTATTAGTTCTCTCGATTCAAAGATTTTCCTGAATGCCCAGGCCGCGGCTTTGGGCACAGGGACATCCGCAATGCTTTTGTTTTTTATGTAATAAACATGCACCCATTTTATCCATAGACTGTCCTTTTTATTGGTCAATGCCCAGAGATGTTTGACGACCGCAGCCTTGTTCCAGTTGCCTAATTTTATTATATTCAGTCCCCCCGTAGTGTAAGGCATACAAAGTGTTTTCCATGCCACCAGCGCTTTTCTGGATGCAGTTGTTCCTGTCCATAGGTAAGATCGGCATATCGCTTCATTCATTTTGAGTATCTTCTTGGGCAAGAGAAAGATTTGGGACCAGTAGGCTTGAATTCCAAACAGTACTGATTTAATCAGTTGCAGTCGGCCAGCATAGGATAGAAGTCTCGACGACCAGCATGTTATTTTTGCTGTGATTTTTTCCACCAGAGGCCAGCAGTTAGCTACGCTTAGTTTCTTCGAGTCCAGAGGTACTCCTGAATATTTGAATGGGAGGTGGCCAACCGAGAAGCCTAACAGCTGGAGGATAGCCTCTCTTTGCCCATGTGAAGTACCTGCTATGTAGATAGCACTCTTGTCTGCGTTTGCTTGAAGCCCCGAGACCATTGTGAATTGTTGTAGAGTTTGTTTCAGCAGCTTCACTGACAGAATATCAGCTTTGCAGAACATGAGGAGGTCATCCGCGAAACATACATGTGCAATGTTCAACTTCTTGCATCGCGGATGAAACTGGAACTCTTTTTTCAGCATCAGTTGCATCATCTCTCTGTTTAGGTACTCCATTGCTATAACAAAGAGGTATGGGGACATCGGGTCGCCTTGTCTAAAACCCCTTTTTCTTTCGAAGGGTGTTGTGAGTCCCCCATTTATGTTGAGTGAATATCCTACAGATGAGACACATTCCATAATCCATATGATGAACTTGCTAGGAAATCCCAATGCTTGTAGTAATCTGTTCAGAAATGGTCATTCCACTGAGTCGTAGGCTTTCTTCAAATCAACTTTCAGTACACATCTAGGGGAAATGCCCTTCCTAGAGTATCCTTTGAGTAGCTCCTGTGTGAATAATATATCGTCAACAATGTTGTGACCCTCAATGAAGGCTGACTGTGACCTTCCAACTAGGCAGTCTGTTACTGCTTTCAGTCTTGCTATTATGATTTTGGTAATTATTTTGTAAAGTGTCGTACAGCAGGCTATTGGTCTGTAATCCTTTACAGTAGTTGGATTCTGCACCTTGGGAATTAGTGTGAGTGCACTACTACTCACTCCTTTATGCATGTGCCCAGTGATGAAGACTTCTTCTACAGCTTCATATATGTTTTCCTCAACCACCTGCCAGTGCCTTAGAAAGAATTCAATCGGGAAGCCATCCACCCCTGGGGCTTTGTCATGAGGCATAGTCCTAACTGCCTGTAGGATCTCCTCTCTGGTTACTGGTTGAATCAAGTCTTCTTTTTGTTGCAGTGTTAGGCATTGTCCCTTGTGAATTACTGCAATGTTTGGACATTGGAGAAAGATGTTGTTCTCTCCCAGTAACCTCTTGAAGCCAGTAACAAATTCTGCTTCCACTGCCCAGGGATCAGTCAGTTTCACTCCCTCTTCAGTGTATTTTTTCCTTTTGAACCTATACAATTTTGACTTTTCTTTCATAGGGATATTATATAATAAGTTTTCTGTTATAATATCATATAATTTTTTTCCTTTTCTTAACCTTAGACAAGCACTCTTTGAGTGGGATTTTCTTTTTTCAAGGAAAGTTTTCCACTTATTATCTTCTTCTTTTCCTTTTGTCTTACGACATCTTTTTGGGTATAATTTTTTTAACTTGAATTTACAATTTTATCCCATTTAGGGTGCACTTAATAAAGAATAAAAATGACAAATGATATTTCGCTAAGCGCTTTCATATTTTTAATATAATTTAATATCTATAAACGTGCTTGTGGCATGTTAATGACGACAAGTAATGGTTTATTTATTAATTTATATGAAGGAACAAAAAAATTAATTAATGAGAGAAATCTCATGTATAATAATACAATAATTATTTAAATACATAAAAATATTATTACAATAGCATAATACATGAATTTAAAATAAAAGGACATCATTTAAAATTTACACAAGTGATCAAGTTTGTCATGTTAGTTAGATAACAATGTATTATAGTTTAAAAGTATTTAATGTGATGGTATTTTCACGAACACTTCTTTATGGACAATATATTTTGCGCGTATATTTCCTCCTAATGATTTGGTTGCTCTGTCTTAACCAAAACTCTTTGTCGATCTCGATATCTCTCTTGAAAGTATAATATACAGTTGTTCGTGCAAGCAAACATATTGCGGTAAAAATAGTTTAATATTTAGGATGTTTGTCTTTTTGCTTATATGTTATATTTGCAAAACACAAGCATACTAAAAATTATTTTCACATCAAGAGGAAAGCTAAATTCAGGATAAGAATATACTTAGAAGCATATTGACCAGTATCATAATTTTTGCATGTATGACGTTATTGGCAAAACTTTTATATACCATATGTGTGCTATTACATAAGCTATTCGGTGTATCTAAGTTTTCCAATAGCATGACAGATATTTTTTTTAAAAATTAACATATATGCAATGGAAGATAAATTTTAACTTAGTCTATCATATATACGATGACGCTAACATTCATAAAAAATAATAAACTTGACAACAAGCATGTATGGTAGATGGTCATTTGGTATTAAAGTATTTAAGTATTCTTATTGGTAGTAATTATTGGTATCATTTCTTCTTAGTTAAAAACTAAAAATTATTTTATTTTTATTATTGTATTTTGCAATTAATCTTTTATTTAGTTGATCAACATATTCATTTCTGCTAGCTAAGATATCTTTTTAATTCTATCATGTGATTTGCACAAATTGCGTTTTAATCTAATGATAGAAATATTTCTCTTATTAAATGCACTACTATTACCATTGGAATTGATAACTAAGTGTTCAGGAAAAATCAAATCATCTTTTATTGAATGCGCTTTTTCGTTTCCGATATGAAGCAAGAAGACACTGAATATTGGATATGTTTTTACTTTATATTTCTTATCAGTTGAATCTTTTTCATTTGAGGTAGAATTATAACTTTGGCAAGCTAGCTTTTACGGTCTCTGTTTTTGTCGATTTTGAAACTACTTGTAGTACTTAACAGAAATTACCTCCCAACCCATTAACTTTTTGCCAAATGGTTTATTAATAAGAACTCAAGACAATGATTTAGATTGTTTGACACTTTTCTATAAGTGTTTCACCACATATTATCAATTTTGCTTCCCTTATAAATTTAGTACCATTGCTCTACTTTGATATATTTATGATGGTTATTTAAGTTGTTTGAAGAGGTATAATAAATCTAAAGTTAGTGGCCTCACAATATAATCGTTGTTGGTACACCACTTGCTATTATTGCTAACAGTGTCGTGCCTCTTGATATGATATTTGTAAATAACACATGACATAAAAATATTATTTTGATTCTACCGGAGGCATCCACAAATAAGAATCACATTATACCGGAGTTAACTCTTTGAAATATAGTCTTGAAAGCTTATTCTTGATTTAGCTTTGATTGTTCTTCCTCAGTTACTTGTATATCACTTTAATTCTTAATAGTATACTAATATTTTTACTTTGTGTTCTAATACTCTTTTAATGGAATAAATTTACGTCTCCCAACTTTTTTAAACTTGAATAAGAATTTTACTCGACGAATTAAAAAATGATTGAATTGGATTTTCTTAATTATTTGGCTTTAAGAATTTTTTGGTTTTAATATTTAATTTATTCTATATTTGATTCAAATCTTAATAGTAGTTCATCTCTTGTTGTGAATATTTAATCTTAATTATAATTTTATCTGCTATAAATTTTATTTTCAAAGAGCAAAAGATTAATGTGACATTTCACTTTTAATAAATCTTTATATTTGTAGAATCATTTAATGGTATTGACTCTTACCAACTATTTTATTCTCTTTCTCACACATTTATATTGTTAAACATTTTCTCCGTTGTTATTTAATAATTGGGTATTTTTGATATTACATGAAAAAATTGATTAAAAATATTATTTGAGTAGGAAAATAGTTCAAATATAATATAAAAATATATTATTGTGGGGGTATATTTTTCAACTTCAACTCTTCATGCAGTCCATTTAATCTTTTCTTTTTGGTATTGGACATAATGGAGTGGTAACATATTGTCAATACTGAGGATTTTTATAAAATTAATTTAATTAAACCTTCCTAGATATTTGTAATAATACTTTAATAGACAAAATTTTATTAATTTTAAAATCTTAAATATTAAAAATTAGAAAAAAATGTATTGTAGTCCAACAAATAGGTTATTGCAATTATTTCCTTTCTCTATAAGTTCATCCGGTTAATATTTTAGGGCTATTAAAGATATAGATAGAAGGGAAAAGATACATGTCACGACCCATTTTCGTATTAGGTCATGAAGGCGCCCAACACTATTGTCAGGCAAGCGAACACAGAAACATTTCTAAAAATCTTATATTACTTTTATCAGGAAAGAAGAATAAAATATAGCTACTCAAATTTTAGAATTAAAACCAGATGCGGCCAATAATATAAATAATGTGATTATACAACCCAAAAGATAAGTCTACCAATATGTGTGCCAAGACCTGGAGTCACAAGTATGGACATCTAGTAGAATATATAAAAGAATATCCATATCCTAGTGTCTGAGGTAGAAAAGACAGAAAAAGTAAATAAAGACTTCATCCGGCTGCTGAAAGGCATACGAAGGAAGCAACTCGCCGTGGAAGTCTCAGTCACTAGCTCAGGGGCGCGTACCATACTGGTAATCAGATTTAACTGCCTCAGATCCTGTACAATTAAGTACAGATTCATAGTATGAGTACATAAACAACATGTACCCAGTAACTATCTCGTCTAATCTCGAAGAAGTAGAGACGATAGGTCGACTCGATACTTACTAAGGTCAAGTAAAATGAGGAGAATTTATAATAAACAGGAATAACACAATCGTAAGAATTAATAAGTATAGAACAACAGTTCTTCTTTCAATTTTTATCATGAGTGTCCATTAATATATTTAGACGAGTATGAAGTCCAGTCCACAGATAGAATGCTAAGTAAATCATGCGCAAATAAAACCGAGGAACGTACAGCCCGATACAACATAATAACTATATATTGTGCACTACCGAGGGTCGAACGCTCGAACCACAGATGCATCTATTACCCCGCTCGCGAACTATCAATGCGATGCGGTAACATAAAATAAACAATTACCCTGCTCGCAAATCATACATGCGACGCAGGTACACATACATGCTCAAATAGTAAATTAAGAATTTATCATGGAATAATCATTCAAATAAAAACCATTTTCTCTTTTAAAGATTTAAGAAAATAAGTCAAATCCTTTTGAGAATGTATTTATAAATTTATGTGGTTTAAGCAATTCGAGCTATCAATAAGATTATAAATATTTCAAGTATAGCATGATTTTGGGTCCTAGACTACCGGACTTAAATATTATGGTAGCTACGCACGGACTCTCGTCACCTCGTGCGTATGTATCCCCCACGAATAGGAGCACATAACTAATTAATTCACCCATGGGAACAATTTCCTCTTACAAGGTTAGAAAGGAGACTTACCTCGCTCCATAGGGCACTTCCAATTATCAAGTACAAGCCCAAGCCCTCAATTCAGAGCCGAACGATTCCAAACTAGTTAAATGAGGTAAGAACTAGTAAATATAGGCTTACTATGGAATCCTAACTATTTAAGCAATTTCCCGACTTTTTTCATAAGTTTTCTAAATTTCGACCCCGGGCCCATGTGCCCGGATTCCGAGATTTTTTTCAAATGAAGTTGTTTTCTACATCCTAAGAATTAATAATATATGATTTTTAGTTCATTTCATAACAAATTTCGTAGTTAAATCTTAGCTTTATTAAAACCCCAGATCTAGCTCTAACCCTTTGATTTTACCTAGTTTTTAGTTTTTAATTTACCTAATATACAAGTATTTAAACTAAAGATCGGTGAAAATAACTTCTTACAATACTAAGTGGAGAACTTCTCTAAAGAGCTCTCAAATCGCTCAAAGGATGAATGAGAAAGACAAAATGGTGTTGAGCTCGAATTAAATGAACCTCACTGTCCAGCGAGTTCCGCATTTGCAATCCCGCGGCCGCATCTATGAAAAGCGGAAGGAAAGCTGGGACAGCACCTGTGGTCTCAGGGCCGCATCTGTAGAGCCGCTCCCACGGCTTAAGAGCCATATCTACAGTTTTCCTGGCCTGGCCACTGAACCGCTTCTGGGAAGGGAGGACTGCACCTGCGGTCTAAGAACCGCGGATGCAGTTATGACAGAAGCAACAAATCTTCAGCCCTCTTCTAAATTTCCTACTTCACTCGAGCTTCGTCCATTTGACGCTCAGGGCTCCCGAGCCCTGCCCGAACATACCGACAAGTCTCAAATCACGAGGTGGACCTACTCAAACCCTCAAAACACCTGAAACAACGCTAAATCTAGGAATCACCCCCAAAAACCAAATGAAACAAACTTATGAACTTCAAGTTTTTAATTCTCCTCTAACGGGTCAAAACGCCCTTAGACTACTCGGATTGACACCAATTTTTACGAGCAAGTCTTATATAATATTTTAGACTTGCACCAAACTTTGAAACCAAATACGAGCCCATTACCTACGAAATCAATGATTACTTATAGTTTCTTTAATTCTTTAAACTTCAATTTAACAATTTCTAATAAAAGTTCATTACTCGGGATAGGGACCTTGGAATTTGATTCAAGACATATACCTCGGTCCTATATTTTACCACAGACCCTCCGGGACTTCCAAATTATGAATCTGAGTCCATTTTCAAAAAAAATTGACCCAAGTCAAATTTGGTTTTCTAAGAGAATCTAAAAGAAACAAATGGACATATTTCACTCAAAATTCCTCCAACTCCCGAACCAACTGACCTCGCAAGTCGAAAATTAGCTAAAACATGAACGGGAAATGGGGATATCTGCTCTGCCTGTCCTCCTCGGACTCCCATGTCACATCCTCAGTCGGTTGGCCCCTCCACTGGACCCTCGTTGCAGAAACCCTCTTGGACATGAACGGACGATCATGTCTATCAATAATGGCAACTGGCTCCTTGTAACCCAAGATCTCATCCAACTAAATAGTACTGAAGTGCAACGCATGTGATAGGTTGGCATGATGCTTCTAGAATATCGATACATGGAATAGTGGATAAACTCCCGATAAGCTGGGGGGCGGGGGGGTAAAGAAACCTTATAGGCAACCTCCCCAACTCGCCTCAACACCTCAAAAGGACCAATAAACCTTGGGCTCAACTTGCACCGAACCTCATAATGCCCTTTATTGGCGAGCCTTTCAAGAGAACCTTCTCGCCAACCACAAATGATACATCACGCGCCTTTTGATCCAAGTAACTTTTTTATCTGGACTGGGATGTGGGAAGCCTCTCCTGAATCAAGTTTACCTTATCCTAGACGTCCTGTACCAAGTAACTTAGCCTCATCGGGCTCAAACTATCTGATAGGAGAGCGACAACGTCGACCATATAAAGCCTCATACGGAGCCATCTCTATGCCGCATTGATAGTTGTTGTTATATGCGAACTCTGCTAAAGGCAAGAACTGATCCTACTGCCCTCTAAAGTCAATCACACATGCTCTAAGAATATCCTTTTAAATCTGATCTATCCACTCCGACTGTTTGTCGGTCTGGGGATGGAATGTTGTGGTAAGCTTTACACGGGTCCCCAACTCACTCTAAACAGCTCTCCAAAAATAGGAGGTGAACTGAGGGCCTCGGTTTGATATAATGGAAATCGAAACACCATGCCATCGGACTATCTCCCGAATATAAAATTGAGGATACCTATCCGCTAAATAAGTAGTCACCACTGGAATGAAGTGAGCCGATTTGGTCAACCTGTCCACAATGACCCATACTGAATAAAACTTCTGCAAGGTCCGTGGAAACCCAACTACGAAATTCATGGTGATGCACCCCCATTTCAACTCCAAAATACGCATCTGCTGAAGTAGGCCCCCCGGCATTTGGTGCTCATACGTGACTTGCTAGAAATTCAAACATCTAGCTACATACTCCACTATATCCTTCTTCGTCCTTCGCCACCAATAATGTTGCCTCAAGTCACGATACATCTTCGTGGCGCCCGAATGAATGGATACCTTAAACTGTGGGCCTCCTCCAGAAACCTCTCTCACAGACAATCGACATTAGGAACACATAGACGGCCTTGAAGCGGCAACACATCGTCCTTGCCAATATAAACCTCCTTGGTAGCTCAGTGAAGTACCGTCTCTCTGAGAACATCCAAGTGTGGATTATTGAACTGTCGGGCCTTGTTCTGTCCCGATAATGAAGACTGAGGAACCATACATGCTAGAACTCAGCTGGGCTCTGAAATATCCAACCTCAAAAGTCTATTAGCGAATGACTGAATGTCCAAAGCTAGTGGCCTCTTCTCTATTGGAATGAATGTCAAACTACCCATACTCTCCGCCTTTCTGCTCTTGGCATGGAAATTTAGAACAGCGTGATATAGAGATAATCAATCCATGCCCAGGATAACCTAAAAATAAATCATATCAAGCAATAGAAGATCTTCCCTAGTCTCAAAACGACAGAAGGTGACCACACAGGACCGATAGATCCGATCCGAAACCACATAATTGCCCATCGGAGTGGACTTATGAATAGGGGTGCCCAAGGGCTCAGGAGAAATAACCAGAAAATGAGCAAACAGAGATTATACATATGCATAAGTAGACCCTGGATCAAATAATATCAAAGTATCCCTACCCCCGATGGAAATAATACATGTGATGATGGCATCTGAGGCCAATGCATCTGGCCTCGCCGGAAGGGCATAGAATCTGGCTGGAGCGCCGACTGGCCGGCCTCCTCTTGACTGAGCAGTAGCTAGCTAACCTCTCCCTACCTGACCTCCACTTCGGTGATGGCCCTTACCAGTCTGCCCTCCACATCTAGGTGGATAGGCAGATAGTACTGAAATCATTGGCAGTTGGTCATGCTGTACTGCCTTGCCCCAAAGTCTGGGGAAGGTCCTCTTCATGTGACCCGAATCTCCACACTCATAACACCCTCTCAATACTATGTCCTACTGCCCTGAAGTCTGAGCCTACTATCCCAAATACCCACTGGAAGACCCCTGGATGGCTGGCGGGCGATAAGTGTTAGGATTTATGCCCGTCACTAGAGGGGGGGTGAATAGTGCGGCACGAGAATATTGATAAATATTGCGGAATTAAAATTGCAGGAGTAAAGTAAATGCGGTAATTAAAATAGTAAGGAAAGAACACACCGAATTTATCCTGGTTCACCACAACGTGTGGTTAGTCCAGTCCCCGAGAGACTCTCTCAAGTTTCCACTAACTCCGTTAAGCTTACCGGTGCCTAACAAACCGTTACACTTGCTCGTAGATGTACACTCTACAAGACTTTAACTTGCTCGAGGATACCTCACCTCAAGACTTCACCTTGCTCGTGGATATCGCACCACAAGACTTCACACACTAAGATTGAGGGTACTTAGCAAACCCGACAATCAATGAGAAGATATGGTCTTCTCAAACACCTTTCTCTTTTACAACAAGAACTCTCTAAAAAGAGTAGATAAAGAGATACAATATTAGCTCTATGAACAACTCAAAGTTGTCTCTCAATTGGCTTAACAAAAGCTCTAAAATGATGCACAAATAATATCAATATGTATATGAATAATGAGAGGTGTTGTGTGTTTCAAATCAGCTAAAAAGACCTCTATTTATAGGTGTTATAAGTTGTATGTCCGTTGCTTAATTGACAATCAATTATGCTGATTTTATGCAAGATAATTGATTACTGGATTTTGATAATCGATTATTGGCTTTAACGTTAAAAAATCAGAAGCTGATTTTATGCAAAATAATCGATTATTGGATTTTGATAATCGATTATTGGCTTTAACGTTCAAAAATCAGAAGCTGATTTTATGCTAGATAATCGATTATTGGATTTTGATAATCGATTATCTGCCTGTCGTTCAAAAACATTGGCAACGGTCAGAGAATAATCGATTATGCTCTTTTAGATAATCGATTATTCTGCCTTGCGGAATTTCCAGTTTACTCTGGAAATTCAGCATAATCGATTATCAGCATATGGATAATCGATTATCTGGCTATACTGTCCAGAATTGAAAACTTACTTCAAAAACCATTTTGGTTAAAAATGAAAACGTTAAAATCATTTTTTTTGAAGTATTTGAAATATGTTTATGATAAATATGATTTGATAAAATGATTTTATGCATATTTATGATGACCTATGTTGAGCTAAAAGACGAGATTACTTAAACGTTGCTCTTACATTGGTTCTACCTAACGACCTACGCCTTGGGTCTTCGGTCTTGAACTTTTGAGCTCGTCTTTGGCTTTTCTATGCAATCCATTCATCAATATGCTTCTCGGCATTCAATCTTGATTGTTTGTCATATAATAACGTTGTTTGACACTTGACTTCATTGTTTGTCATTCATCAAAACCTATACCTGAAAATCATGCTAATACAACCAAAGCACACATATCATGGATAGAATGATTTTCTACAATTTCCCCCTTTTTGATAATGACAAACAACAGGAGATATGCATATCGGATTCCCCCTAAATTCATGATATATCTCAACATACAATTCATGCAAACGATTCCCCTTAATGATAATTCCCCCTCAAATAAGGCATACTATAACGTAGATACATTCCCCCTTATTTAATGCATATCGCCTAAACTCTTCCCCCTTTTGGCATTAGCAAAAAGAGAGTATGCAAAGGCTACTTTCCCCTTTCAACACTTCCCCCTTTTGGGTATATCAATTGTTAGTGTCAAGAATAAAATAGGATATACAATGAGGAATATACATTGACGATATTTAAACAATCATACCAACATGAAATAATACCAAATGTTAGTAAAAACATAACAACCATAATAACGGTTATTTTTCGCAAATCATATTGCTTAAGAACATATCAACAGATAATTTTTAACAAACCAATAGTTGTATTAAAAACACGAATCATTTATTTTTCAAGAATATATCAACTGTTATTCAAACCAAAAATAATATTCATCAAAACATGAATCAATTATTATTTTTAACAAAAATAATTGATGCCAATTTGTTATTCAAGATAAAAGTTATCAAAACATGAATCAACAAAAATAATTAATATCCATTGCTAACAAAGATATATTAATTGTTAACACATATCAACTATTACGTGTTTATCAAAAATATGATAACTAACCGACATTCCCCCTCGATGCATAAGGTTTCGTGCTTGGTGCATCTACTACGATATTGTAGTCTTCAAGCACACCTGCAAACGTACCTAAAAATAGGTTTTAGGTACCCAACCACTTTTGGGTCCTTGGGGGTTAGGCAAATAATAATCATAGCTCAAAGATAAATCCCTATGTCTTGCAAAACATACGGGTGCTATGTGTCCTACCCGGTTGCAATAATGACATATAACATTCGGGTTGTGCATATGTCTTGGTTGAACCAAAAACGTTCTAGGTGATCTAAAGTCGTTATTCCTAGACGTATTGCGATTCCTAGAGTTATTTCTAGGTGGTCTAAAATGATTCATTTTAGACTCATTACCAAAATTCCTAGAGTTGTTTCTAGGTGGTCTAAAATGAATAATTTTAGACTCATTAGTGAAGTTCCTAGAATTATTTCTAGGTGGTCTAACTTCATTTCTATCATCCTTTCTAATATTCTTCTTAATTTCTTCAATTGTTTTAGGATCATCAACACTACGTTTTTCTAGTGTGTTCCTAAGTTCTATGTTCTCTATTTTCAAAGAACTACAAGAAGAACAATTGGAACTTTGATCAATTGAAGAGACTTCATTCATCTCCTTAATTTTATTTCTAAGATCAATATTATCATTTTCCAAAAAATTATTTTTCTCTTCTAAAACTTTAATTTTAGCCTTGGCCTCTTTGAAGATTTTTGAAGACTTTTTCAATTCATCATATAATTCTTGAAAAGCTTCTTGTAATTCTTCATAAGAGTAAGAGTTAGGAGTACTTACCTCTTCTTCCTCGTTGGTCATGAGGCATAATGCGGCAGTTTCATCGCCCGAGCTGTCCGAATCCCATGTCACACGCCTTTGGTGTTTGTTCTTCTTCTTGTCCTTGGACTTTGGACAATGTGATTTGGTGTGGCCAAGTTTTCCACAATTTTGGCATAAAGGACTTGGTTCTTCCTTCTTTATTTCCTTTTTCATAAACTTATAAAACTTTTCGATCAAGGCATTGGAAATATTATCATCATCGCTATCTGAATCACTTACCTCTTCTCTTTTAGAGGATGAGGCTTTGAAGGCAATACCTGGACCTTTATTTCCAAGATAAGGATTAAGAATAGTGCTTTCATAAGTTTTGAGGTTACCTCTTAGTCCATCAATTGTGACGTCCGTGATTCCTATCGACTCTTGGATGGCATTGGCTTTGGATCGCCATTCGGGAGTGAGACTCCGCAAGAATTTTCGAACTAGATCTTTGTTCGAGTATACTTTTCCGAGAGCATGGAGATCGTTGATGATTATTGAGAACCGTTCGAACATAATATCGATGCTTTCATTCTCCCTCATTCTAAAGAGTTCATATTCATGTGTTAGAAAATCAACTTTAGATTCTCGGACTTGAGGCGTACCTTCATAAGTGATCTCGAGTTTATCCCACATCTCCTTGGCGGTTGTGCAGCAAAAATCTTCCGATAGTCATCCGGATTCACCGCACAATATAATAAATTGACGGCCTTTGCGTTATTTTCAACTTTCTTGATGTCCTCGGCAGTATATTCATCTTCCTCCTTTGGAACCGTGGTTTCTCCAATTTTCTTTGTCGGCATTTGTTCACCGTTCTTGATGATTTGCCACAGACGAAAGTTATTTGATTGGATGAAGATTCTCATCCGCTCTTTCCAATATGTGTAGTTTGTTCCGTCAAATAGTGGAGGCCTATTGGTGGAGTGTCCTTCGCTCATCATTCCTGCATTCAATATTCTCAACAAAAAAAATATATCGTTCTCTCAACCGCTTAAGGCTTTCAGAGAGTTAGGCTCTGATACCAATTGTTAGGATTTATGCCCGTCACTAGAGGGGGGTGAATAGTGCGGCACGAGAATATTGATAAATATTGCGGAATTAAAATTGCAGGAGTAAAGTAAATGCGGTAATTAAAATAGTAAGGAAAGAACACACCGAATTTATCCTGGTTCACCACAACGTGTGGTTAGTCCAGTCCCCGAGAGACTCTCTTGAGTTTCCACTAACTCCGTTAAGCTTACGGGTGCCTAACAAACCGTTACACTTGCTCGTAGATGTACACTCTACAAGACTTCAACTTGCTCGAGGATACCTCACCTCAAGACTTCACCTTGCTCGTGGATACCGCACCACAAGACTTCACACACTAAGATTGAGGGTACTTAGCAAACCCGACAATCAATGAGAAGATATGGTCTTCTCAAACACCTTTCTCTTTTACAACAAGAACTCTCTTAAAAGAGTAGATAAAGAGATACAATATTAGCTCTATGAACAACTCATAGTTGTCTCTCAATTGTCTCAACAAAAGCTCTAAAATTATGCACAAATAATATCAATATGTATATGAATAATGAGAGGTGTTGTGTGTTTCAAATCAGCTAAAAAGACCTCTATTTATAGGTGTTATAAGTTGTATGTCCGTTGCTTAATTGACAATCAATTATGCTGATTTTATGCAAGATAATCGATTACTGGATTTTGATAATCGATTATTGGCTTTAACGTTCAAAAATCAGAAGCTGATTTTATGCAAGATAATCGATTATTGGATTTTGATAATCGATTATTGGCTTTAACGTTCAAAAATCAGAAGCTGATTTTATGCTAGATAATCGATTATTGGATTTTGATAATCGATTATCTGCCTGTCGTTCAAAAACATTGGCAACGGTCAGAGAATAATTGATTATGCTATTTTAGATAATCGATTATTCTGCCTTGCGGAATTTCCAGTTTAATCTGGAAATTCAGCATAATCGATTATCAGCATATGGATAATCGATTATCTGGCTATGCTGTCCAGAATTGAAAACTTACTTCAAAAACCATTTTGGTTAAAAATGAAAACGTTAAAATCATTTTGTTTGAAGTATTTGAAATATGTTTATGATAAATATGATTTGATAAAATGATTTTATGCATATTTATGATGACCTATGTTGAGCCAAAAGACGAGATAACTTAAACGTTGCTCTTACATTGGTTCTACCTAACGACCTACGCCTTGGGTCTTCGGTTTTGAAATTTTGAGCTCGTCTTTTGCTTGTCTATGCAATCCATTCATCAATATGCTTCTCGGCATTCAATCTTTGATTGTTTGTCATATAATAACGTTGTTTGACACTTGACTTCATTGTTTGTCATCCATCAAAACCTATACCTGAAACTCATGCTAATACAACCAAAGCACACATATCTTGGATAGAATGATTTTCTACAATAGGAACTCTCCGGCATGGTACTGAAAGGAGCAATAGAAGAAACCTGATAACCAGAATACCCACCGGAGGAACCTTGAACAGCTGGTGGGTGGTAAGAACTCTCCGGCATCTCACTGAAATAAGGCCTCACTAGAGCACCTAGGGGAGGGGGTGGTGGTGTTGAGTGTGAGGGCTGGCTGGGTTGACCCCTCCCGAAGTGGCCTCTATCGCTAGCTGGGTCACATCTGAACTCTCCCGAAAATCTATCCCCCTTATCCTGCAGCATCTTTTCTCTACCCCTCTGACGATACCCCTCAATCATGCCGGCAATCTCAATCACTAACTGATACCCAGTACCCATCTCCACCTTTCGGGCTATGCTTGATTGAATAGTGGAGTGCAACCCTGCAATAAATCTCTACACTCTCTCAGCCTCTGTGGGAAGTATCATAAGTGCATGGCGAGAAAACTCAGAGAACCTCGTCTCATAATCGGTCACCGACATCTTACCCTACTCGAGATGCTCAAACTGGTACCACAGCTCTTCCCTCTCAGAGGATGGAATATATTGATCCAGGAATAACTGTGTGAAGTGACCCCAAGTTAGGGGAGGAGAGCCTGCTGGCCTGCCAAGAATATAGGACCGCCACCATCTACGGGCCTGCTCTCCAGCTAAAATGTAGTGAAGTAAACTCCATGTTACTTCAATATCCTCATGTTGTGCAGTTTCTCACTGCACCTGTTGATGAAGTCCTGGGCATCCTCATGTCACTCACCCCCAAATATAGGAGGGTGAAGTCTAGTCTATCTGTCCAATAACTTCTGTGTATCACCATCCGCAACTGGCCTGGGCTAGGGTGCCACTGTAGCAACTGGTTGAGCCCCATATACGAGTAATGTACTCAGAGTCTGATATACTACAGCTACATGGCCTGGAGCCTGAGCAGTAGGGGTCTGTGCTCCCCCTCATACCTGTGAAGTAGCTGGATTTGCTGGAAATAAACCAGCCTAAGTCATAGTATCCATGAACTGTAGCATACAGCCCATAACCTCCTGAAATTTTGGTGTTGTCATAGAATCTGTCGGGGTAGGCTCAGGTGCGGGCACCTCGCCCTACTCTTCGATAGTAGGATCTCCCGCAGAATCTGCTGGTGGTGCTACTGGAATAGATTTGGGACGGCCCCCTCCCCTACCTCGGGTTGATGCCCTCCCCCGGCATCTGCCTCGGCCTTTATAAACGAGGGGAGCAGCTCCGCCCAAATTTGGAACATCAGCGGTCCGTGTCCTCACCATATGTTAGAGAAAAGAAGAAGAAAATTTAGTATACCTACCACTTCACGATAGAAAGTGAATAAAGAGTAGTCTTTCTTAATACCCATAGCCTCTCGAAGATAAATACAGATGTCTCCGTACCTATCTACAAGACTCTATTGGGCTTGACCATGACTTGTGAGACCCTACGTGAACCTAGTGCTCAGATACTGTCGTCACAACCCATTTTCGTATTAGGTCATGAAGGTGCCCGACATCATTGCCAGGCAAATCAGCGAAAACATTTCTAAAAATCTTATGTTACTTTTATTAGGAAAGAAGAAAAAAATATAGCTACACAAATTTTTGAATTAAAACCAAATGAGAACAATAATGTAAATAACATGATTGTACAACTCAAAAGATAAGTCTACCAATGTGTGTGCCAGGACCTGGAGTCACAAGTATGGGCTTCTAGTACAATATGCAGAAGAATATCCCTATTCTACTATCTGGGGTAGAAAAGACAGCAAAAATAAATAAAGAATTCATCCGGCTACTGAATAGCATAAGAAGGAAGCATCTCACTGTGGAAGTCTCAGTCACTAGCTCAGAGGCGCGCACCAGACTGGTAATCAGATGTACCTGCCCCAGATCCTGTACAATTAAGTACAGAAGTGTAGTATGAGTACATAAACAACATGTACCCAGTAAGTATCCCATCTAATCTCGAAGAAGTAGAGACGAGAGGTCGACTCGATACTTATTAAGGTCAAGTAAAATGAGGAGAATTTATAATAAACAAGAATAACACAATTCGTAAGAACTAATAAGTATGAAACAACAGTTCTTCTTTCAATTTTTATCATGAGTGTCTATTTATATATTTAGACAAATATGAAGTCCAGTCCACAAATAGAACGCTAAGTAAATCATGCGCAAATAACACAGAGGAACATACTGCCAGATCCAGCATAAAAAAATAAATTGTACATTGCCGAGGGTCGAATGGCTCGAACCATAGATGCATCTATTACCCCACTCACGAACTATACATGCGACACGGTCAACATAAAATAAATAATCACCTTGTTTGCAAATCATACATGTGACGCATGTACATACATGCTCAAATAGCAAATTAAGAATTTATCGGGGAATAATTATTAAAATAAAAGTCATTTTCTCTTTTAACGATTTAAGAAAAGAAGTCAAATCTTTTTAAAATGCATTTATTAATTCGATGGGGTTTAAGCAATTCGAGCTATCATACAAATATTCCAAGTATAGCATGCTTTTGGGTCCTAGACTACCCGGACTTAAACATAATAGTAGCTACGCACGGACTCTCATCACCTCGTGCATACGAAGCCCCCACAAATAGGAGCATATAATCAATTAATTTACCTATGAGGATAATTTCCTCTTACAAGATTAGAAAGGAGACTCACCTCGCTCCAAAGCGCATTTCCAATTATCAAGTACAAGCCCAAGCCCTCAATTCGGAGCCGAACGATTCCAAACTAGTTAAATGAAGTAAGAATTAGTCAATATAGACTTACAAGATCGAATCCTAATTATAGAAGCAATTTTGTGACCTTTTTCACAAGTTTTAAATTCTAACCCTGGGCCCACGTGCCCTAATTCTAAGATTTTTTTCGAAGGAAGTTGTTTCTACACCCTAAGGATCAATAATATATGATTTCTAGTTTATTTCATAACAAAATTCGTAGTTAAATCTTAGTTTTATTAAAATCCTAGGTCTAGCTCTAACCCTTTGATTTTACCTAGTTTTTAGTGCTTAATCTACCTAATATACAAGTATTTAAACTAAAGATGGGTGAAAATAACTTACCTTACAATTCTTAGTGGAGACCTTCCTCAAGAGCTCTCAAATCACCTAAAGGATGAATGAAAAATGTGATAAAAATGGTCTTGAGCTCGAACTAAATGAAACTCACTGCCCGGCGCTTTCCGCATTTGCGGTCCCGTATCTACGAAAATACGGCTGCATATGTGAAAAGGGGAAGAAAAGCAGGGACCGTATCTGTGGTCTCAGGGCCACATCTGCGGTGCCCCTCCTGTGGCTTAGGAGCCGCATCTGTTGTTTTCCTAGCCTGGCCACTGAGCCGCTTCTGCGAAGGGAGGACCGCACCTGCGGTCCCACATCTGAGGTCCAAGAACCGTAGATGCGGTTATGACAGAAGCAACAAATCTTCAGCCCTCTTCTAAATTTCCAATTTCACTCGAGCTTCATTCGTTTGACGTTCAGGGCTCCCGGGCCCCGCCGAATATACCGACAAGTCTGAAATTACGAGACGGACCTACTCGAACCCTCGAAACTCCTGAAACACTGCTAAATCTAGGAATCACCCACAAAAACCAAATAAACAAACTTATGAACTTCAATTTCTTAATTCTCCTCTAACGGGTCAAAACGCCCTTAAACTACTCGGATTGACACCAAATTTTACGGGCAAGTTTTAAATGATATTTTGGACCTGTACCAAGCTTCTAAACCAAAATATGAGACAGGTACCTAGGAAATCAATGATTACTTAGTTCTTTAATTCTTTAAAAATTCAATTCAACAATTTCTAATAAAAATTCATTACTCGGGTTAGGGACCTCGGAATTTAATTCTGGATACATCCCAGTTCCATATTTTCCTATGGAACCTCTGCGACTGTCAAATCACGAATCCGGGTCCGTTTTTCAAAAAAGTTGACCAAAGTCAAACTTGGTCTTTTAAGAGAATCTTAAAGAAACAAATAAATATATTTCACTCAAAACTCATCCAACTCCCGAACCAACCGTCCCCGCAAGTCGTAAACTAGCTAAAACAAGTGCGGAAAGTTTTATTTAAGAAAATAGGGTTCTAAAATGCAGACGACGAGCAATATTAAAATTTTAATCTGACACTTGACATTTATTTTAGAGTTCTACAAGAATTGAGTTTGCAATTTATTTTTCGAAACTCTTAAGAAAATGTACTTTTTGTATATTTTCGAAATGAAAAGTAACTCATTAAGAAATATTTCTAATCAAAGTCTTAAATCCTAGAAAAATCTAAAGCTTTGAAAGCTAATTTTGAGTTTTTAAGAAAATTCAATAATTGAGCTTAGAAGTCTTTTAAGAAAATGAAAAGGAATTATTTTTCTAGTAACTCAAAATGAGTTTGCAACCAATATTTACATAGTGATCAAATAATAATAATATTTATTTAAAATTCGAAAGATAAATACCACCTAAATTTTAACAAAGGAGAGGTCCATGCGTGGGGCTTACATATAAAAATAAATTTTTATACGCGAAAGTAATTATACTAATAGGATTCTTAAAGGTCTACTATATTCTAAAATTAATAAGATTATAAAGTTAATATCTAGAATTCCGATTATGTCCTTTTCTATGAATTATTATGCTTAATATTATAAGGTTATTTTTGTAAACTGATATTGTATTCACACTTTTATAATAATATAGATATCGATATGTACATTCAAAAAAAAATTATAGGAAAAAATTAAATATCAACAGTTTAAAAAATATTAATTTTAGTCGTCGGAGTTACTGCTTTATTCTGATTTTGGTCCTTCTATTAATTAAATCAAATGTGCACTTCCCCATTTGGTTTTCTCCTTATATGATACACCACTCATCTTCTTCTTCTTTTTGTTGAATAGGATACATAACAAGATTTGATCCTTCTCCTCAGTATCTGATTTGAAGGGTCATAATATAGTAGTCAAATACAAAAGAAGAATATAAAAAGATTGTTGTATCTTTATTGTTACAATCTTATTTATATCTACCACAGATACCTTCTAGGAACATATGAGACTTCTCTTAGGTTCTCTTTTGGATGTAGTTTAGTTAAAGTTTAATTTCTTTCTAAAAAAAAATGAGGTATGAAAAAAGTTGTGTGAGTTTAATTTAATGCTAACAAATTATTGATAGAGAACTTTGCCAGATAATTTTTTTTTAGTTTTTGATTGAGAAAGGAGAGAATTTTACAAAAAGTGAATTCATACAATTCGATAGTATTAGTTCAGACTTCAGCCTGCAAAAAGGAACTGCTTTCCACTTGATTTGACAAGGATATAATCCTAATACTTCGTAATGCATGGGGCCCACATACGTGTGAATTTAAATTAACAAACAAGCATATATATGATCCCATATGGGACTGATCTCAGGTGAAGTCTCGCACAGAATAAACTACTCCCTCCCCTCCCGTTGATAAGTGATTATTTTTTTTTTTAGCACACTTTTAAGAAAATATTAAAATTTTATATAAAAATATTTAGTATAATTAAATTATTTTTAATTAAATATTTAATATAAATAGTAAGAATATTTTTTAGAAATATTTACATAAAAATAATAGGCGAACTTAAAAAAGTGCCTAACTTAAGATTTGGTCTGTATCTAGGAAATCTGGAGTTGATATGAAACCACTCATAGTTGCATAAAAAAGAGAAAAAGTTAAAGCACACGTAGCAAAAGATAGCCAATATATCTTTTACAAATGTATACATTTTTCGATTAATAATAAGTGATTAGTTTTCTTTTAGCACGATCATTAAAAAAATATTTAATTTTATATAAAAATATCTAATATAATTAAATTATCTTTATTAAATATTGAACATATAGTTATTGTAAGGAGTGAGAAAACCTTTTAGGGATATGCACATAAGGGTAAAAGAATAAAAATAAATTAAATTTTTTCATTAATTATATAACTGAATATTTATTTAAACCAAAATAAAAAAATAAATTGATCACTTATTATGAATCGAAAAGAGTATTTACTAAACTCTAAGTAGGACTTTTTATAACTTTTGGTATCATTTCCCATATTACTAACTAATTAGTTCAATCTCAATCGACCGGAAATAATGATAGCATTCTCCTTGCCAATCATGTATGTAAGTAATGCGTGCGCCGGTGTTCTGATTTTTTCATCATTGAGTTTTTATATTTTTGGAAGAAAATGATTATATATTTCTTATGGTTAGGTTTTCCTTTTTTGTATAAGTAAATTATAATTTATATTTGGCTAGCTAGTTCTTTTTTTATAGAAAAAATTTGAACTTCTACAAATTAAGGATCCTTCCTAATCATTCAATAACATTTAAAATATAGCCATATGAGGTTTTGAGAATCTTATCTAGGGAGGGAACTTTATGGGATAAGTGTTAGTGTGTCAATTGTATTTGCCTCTACGTGAGGTTGTTCTCTCGGTATTTTGTACTCTCTTTTATATAGCGTATTGTTCATCCCTATCCGTGGACGTAGGTGTAGACAATAAATTGCATCAAAAAAATAAAATCAAAACTGAAAAATATCGCAACAATCGTAGTATTTGATTTTGAATATTTGAGTGTTACAATCTCTATGAATCCTCTAATTCTTCTTTTTAATAGTAAACAAATTCAATGGCCTTTGAGCTTGATCTTGAATTTATATTTATTTTCACGATCTTGAGCTTGAGCTTGATTGCTTGGACTTGAACTTGATTTGGTCTTCGTTCTTGAGCTTAAAATTGATTTGTTCTTCGTTCTTGAGCTTGAGCTTGAACTTGTTTGCTTGAAGCTTAAAACTTGTGGAGAAATTTACAGCGTTTGATCCACGAGCTCTTTCTAGCTTCTTGTTATAACTTCTAGTCCCTTTTCTGGGTTATGAAGACCCCTATTTATAGTTTTGCAATGGAGGAGCTATGATAAGAACAAACTCTTTTTGACCAATCAAATTGAAGTGTGATATGACCGCATTTGATTGGCTAGAACATGTCACTTGCCCATGTGGTTCGATTTCATTGGCCTTTTAATATGACTTGGCACGCCACGTCATTTGACATGTGGCACCAAACTGAGCCTCTAGGAAAATAACATCTTGGGCTTAATGAAGTAGGCTCATCACTTTAGCCCAATTAAATGGGCTAGCCCAATAAATAAGACTTATTTTTTTAATCCATATGTATTGAATTTATATAATTAATTTAATTATATTCGCCCATAATATTTATTTAAATTAATTTATATAATGTATAAAGTAAATTATTTATTAAATTTAAATTCAAATAAATTTTATATGCCTACAAACGTCCCTACTAGACTACTTCTAAACTCTTGAAGACTAAGCTTGAGGTATACGCAGTAAACTTCTAAAAATTATGTCGTATTGACTCTTTACTTTCCTCACGCTAAGAAAAGAATTTCTATGTTACTATTGGCATGTATATATACACATAATGACCAAACCATCAATCATCACGTAAGACAAAGTATTCATGAAACTTTTCTCGACTTTAAATTCCATTGCTTGCAGTAAGTATACACAACGTAAAATTTTTCCCATTCATTATACTAAGAAAAGTTTCATGTGTCATGTAACGACTCGATCGGTCGATTTGAGCTCCAGCACATCGTTTAGCAGTTTGAAGCCATGAACAGTTTCATTTCAGATATTATGACTTATACGCGTGATCGGAATTAAGTTTCGAAAAGTTTAGAATTGATCTGGAAAGAGAACTATCATTTTGAAAGCTTAAAGTTAAAAGAATTAATTAGGATTGGAGTTTTTGAGTAAATGACCTCGGAATCGGGATCTGAAGGTTCCAACAGGTTCGTATGATGATTTCGGACTTGGGTGTATACCCAGATCGGGTTTGGACGATCAGGAAGCATTTTGGCGTATATTATGGAAAGTAGCATTTTGAAAGAAATTTTATATGTTTGGGTTGAAGTGCATTTCAGTGATATCGATGTTCGTTTTGGAATTTCGAGTCCGGGAGCAGCTCCGTATTGTGATTCTGGAGTTGGGAGCGCGATCGGAAGTGAATTCGAAGGTCCGTAGGTCATTTTGGAGCATTTGGCTAAAGATAGAAAATTGAAGGTTTTTGAGAAGTTTGACCGGAAGTGAAATTTTTGATATCGGGGTCGAATCGGATTTTCGAAAGTTAAAGTAGGTCTGTAATGTCGAATATGACTTATGTTCAAAATTTGAGGCCAATCGGATGTGATTTGATAGGTTTAAACATCGAAAATAGAAGTTCATTAAGCATAGATTGGGGGTTGATTCATGATTTTAGCATTATTTGGTGTGATTTGAGGCTTCGAGCGAGTTCGTATTATGTTTTTTGACTTGTGCGGGTGTTTGCTTTAAAGCCCCGGGGGATCGAGTGGAATTCGAGAAAGCTTCAGAGTGATTTGCTAAGGAATATGGGTGTTGGTACTGGTATGATCGCAATTGCGATACATGGGTCGCAAATACAACCTCACATTTGCGAGTTCCTTCTCGCATTTGCAAGCCTAGTCTCCCGGGGGAAAATTCGCAATTGCGATGTATTGGTCGCAAATGCGACATCGCATTTGCGAGGTCTTGTTCGCATTTGCTAACCTGGGTGGCTGCGGGGTCATTCGCATTTTCAACAATTTGCGATGAAATCTTCACTTTTGCGAATTCGCATTTGCGATCCCCCTGTCGCAAATGCAACATCTGAGAGTTGTGTCCAGTTATTAAATTCGAAACTTAGCCCATTTCCCACTTGGCCTTAGGCGATTTTTGAGAGCATTTGAGGAGGGATTCCGTCATCACTAAAAAGGTAAGTAATTTCTTCGCATCTTAAGTTAAATACATAGATAATGGGTAGATTAACATGTAAAAATTAAGGAAAATCAAGGGGTTTAGATGAAAACCTAGAAAATAAATATTCTTTGAATTTAACCACGATAGTAAATTTTATATGTGAGTTCGTGAGGTTATGGGTAAACTTATTCTTCGAAAATTTTGGGAATCCGGGCAGGTGGGCCTGAGGGCGTTTTTGTCAACTTTTAGATTGGGGTTAGAAATTATTGTAAGTTGGGTTGTAATGAATATTTGAGTATATATTAATGGATCGGTATCTTTATTGGCTAGCTTCAGAGCTTTGTTCATCAATTAGAGTCTTTGAAAGGGCGTGGAATGCCAGTTATGGATCTTCAGAGCGAGGAGAGTCTCCTTTCTAACCTTGTAAGAGGGAATTGTCCCCATAGGTGAGTTAATTGTCTATGTTCTCCTAGTTATGGGAGCTACGTACGCACGAGGTGGCGAGGTCGCCAGGGAGGGCATAAGCATGTCTTACTCAAAATCGATAGAACTAAGAAGAGAGGGGTATAAAAGAATGAAAGGAATGTCTTCGATATGGCTCTTGTTCCCTATAGGTTTCTAGCACGCTAGGCTAGCTAAGAAAGGTATTCTATCTTTCTCTTTTTGTTGTTCAGCTCGATAGAATTGTTTAGAATCCTCTCCTAGCTTCCTCTTTCCATAGATATGCAGACAATAAAACGTTGATCAGAGAGCAGGGTTATTCTAAGATATAGAAATAGTTAAGGGCTTGACTAAGTAGTAGATATGGGATTGAGGAGCGCAGGAGTAGGGTTTACGAAAAGAAGGCTTCGGGTTGTACTCTAGAGGAATGAGTCTTATTAGGTTTTCCCTGGGGGAAGGCTCCCCCCAACCCCCGTGAGTCCCGTCCTGCCCTGCCTTGAACTAGAACTCGGAAACGAGGACACATAACTATAAGAGAGTAGCTGCCAAAACAAGCTCCTTAAGGTCGCACCTAAGATCCGAAGGAATCCCTTGAGAACTAACTGCATACCTGAAGTTAGCTTGTGTGCGCATGCCCTTTCTTTTGCAATACTTAAAAGAGTCTCTCATGGCCCAATTATTATTACAGCGTTCTCTACCATAGAATTCGTACTACGATGCTTTTAGCCAATTCTACCTCTTAGCGAGGGCTTGACAAAGTTCTCATAGGGGATTCCGGTATATCGTATAAAAGAGAAAGGATTCATTTAGGAGCGCTCTTTTCATCCAACTCGAAATGTCGTAAGATAAGAAAGATCGTAATTCAGATAGATTAAACTCTAAAGGAGATCCCATCTCTCTTATTCTTTCTCGAGTTACAGGGAAAGATCACGGCTGCATTTAGGAGTGAAAGCGAGGGAGTGAGATTTTAGGTTTCATTAGGGTAGACTGAAGACCGAGCCAATCTCGATTAGAAAAAGAAAACTTATTGCAACTACGAACGTGAACAGATGCTTTCTCATTAGACTATTTTAACCGATTGTTTATGTCGACCCTACGTTACGATTCTTCTTCTCTTATGAAATTTCTAGTTAGATGAACACTGATCTGCTGCATGACGGAGTGATCTTTCCCACGCACGAGCGGAGCAAAAAGAAAGCAAGGGGAATTCTTCTCTTTTTTGGGGAGAAATCCTTTGATTGCGTATTGAATATAGATCCATGTCTTTCTTGTTCCACCAGCTAAGACCGAATTCTCACATGATTACAACCTTCTTTTTTGATGTCAAAGACCAGAAGGTTTCAGTAACCATCTTTTGATTCCAAAACCAAACACTGACTATCCCCGAATCTTTCTCAACTTTCATTGGTTTGGCGGGGCTCTTCATCTATCAATCGAAGGTGAGAGCTGTCTTCATTGCTTGTTTTTTGAAGACGGGAGAGATCTCAGATCAGGTTCAACCTAAAGTGAGTCATCATAGGATTCCGCTCCTTGCTTTGAGGAAGGGACAGACGTTAGACGCGGCAAGAGTCAGTATAGGCTGAACCATCGCCTTGATTCACTTTTTCTTCGTCGGGTCTTTTGATCATGTAGGTAGCGAAGCCAAGACGATACGATTTTAGGGAGGCTAAGCCTAAGTGGCGAAGGTACGAAGTCGTTTCATTGGGGCTAATTCAATAGAAATCGATCGTACCTAGCCTCGATTCACGTCACAAACATTGTCCAAAGATTCAGGAAAACATGCAAAGAGCAGAGTTGGCGCATCAGAACTTTCTTCTTCGGTGCCAGGCATAAAGAGACCCTTGCAAACACAGAAGACTAATGGAGGATCGCCCATCCCATCAACTATATTCAATTACTTAATCCGTGAACGGAACCTTTGGCTTACCCTAATTTTCCAGGGAATGGACCATCATTCAATGCATATTGATTTATAATCTTTGTTGGATCGCGAACCTTCTATTCTCTCAGATCCAGAGGGGAACTCCTAGTTAAGTCCCTCAGCGACTTGGATTGATGCCTATCGGTAAGAGGAAACTCGGGATTCGTGCCATGTATGTGGAACACGACCTACCAACCAATGGAACCAGTAAGACCGAGTCCAGGCATCCCAATTCTGATATTCCTTTCCCTCCGTTGATCGATCATAAATTCACTTCTTTAGGAAGGAGCTGAGAGGGTTCAGACCGGGGTGATTTCGCAAGTAGATGGCCCGGCATTCAAGAAATCAATCATTCTTTCTATCGGAATCTTCGAGAAGAGATAGTGGATTTCTTTCTATCTTTTGTTGAATCGCTCGATAGAGAATTTGATTAGCCAGTATCCGCGGTAAGTTCCAATGCTTGATAGAGTAAAGTAAAGAAAGGGCTTTCTTTAAAGAGTAAGTCAGTCCCCTTGAAATATGCATCCAAATCTGCACTCCGGGTACGCATAAGGCTTCATAACAGGGTTGGAAACGAAGTTAGATGTTATAGATAGTTATCGGGAAAGAAAGACTTGATGACGCCTGCACATACTCAAAGGGCTCCTTAGCTCTTTACAGAGAATCTCCCAGTATGCTAAACAGTGACATCTCTCCCCGCTGTCGTTCAATGAGAATGGATAAGAGGAGCGACGGCCCCCGCATCCCCTTCCTCTCCCAAAAGCACATGCTGCCCCATCGAAAGGAATGTCCTGAGAGAAACCATCAAAAAACGACGATTGTTCGTGGAGGTTTCTACAGAAAGACCCCTTGGTTCTGGCAAACGGATCACAATTACAGGTACCTGGGAGAAAGAATGAAACTGTTCAAGGAGAAAGCTTTGAATCACAAAGATTTATTCTAGAGAAAGAGACCCCTAGAAGGGAATCTTCCATGAGGGTCGTTGGATATGCATAAAGAAAGTAGGCTAAATCCAAGGTTGGCCTTTGACCCATCTCTTGTGGATCGGTATATTCCTTATTTCTTTGATAATAGAGTTGGCTATCTTTGTGGCATCGATTGTACAAGTTCGTGAAGAGGGCTGGACGAGTGGAATGAGGGAAAGCGGCTCGATCGACAAAAAAGAAGAGTAAGTTTTTCTCCTTTCGAACTCAATTTATTCGGTTCGGTAACTTCGATTTATTCGGTTTGAATACTAACTAATGCATAGAGTCATGGACGGTAATATTCTAAATTAAAGTACTCAAAAATACAAAACTAAAACCATTTGTTACTTGCTTAGAGTTAATTGATGAACTTAAAAAATAAATGAGAGTAAAATTTTAAATTTCTTATACTTATGATACAATTAGTAAAATATGTATTATGTAATATAATATATATTTCTTTACGATTTCAGTATTTTATTTAAAATACCAAATATTATATCTAATACTTTATTTTAAATTTAAATTGAATATTATACTGAATATCAAAATAACAACAACAACAACAACTACCCAGTATACTCCCACCAGGTGGGGTCTGGGGAGGGTAATATGTAGACAAGCCTTACCCCTACCCGAAAGGGCAAAGAGGTTGTTTCCAATCGACCCCCGGCTCATAGGATAAAAGGAAAAACAGCAGTAAAACAAAAACAAAGACAAAACCAAAAACAATAGAGCATTAGTAACTCCAGCAGAAATAGCGTAAATAGCGTAAATAATTATCAAAACATACGAAACATAAATACAATCGCATGCAATAATATCATACAGTAACTACCGTAACTAACAGCCATAGGGGGGGCATAAGCTAAAACACAAATCCTGCTGACCCACACCCAACCCCGGATGAGGAGTACGAAAAACTCTAGGAGCCCCTATCCTACAACCCTGATTCTAGACCTCCAGACTTTCCTATCAAGGGTCATGTCCTCGGAAACCTGCATTCTAGTCATGTCCTGCCTAATCACCTCTCCCCAATACTTCTTAGGCCTCCCTCTGCCTCGCCGACCGCCAACAATCTCCAGCCGCTCGCAGTCCTCACTGGGGCATCGGGACTTCTCCTCCGCACATGCCCGAACCACCTCAGCCTCGCTTTTCGCATCTTCTCATCCACCGGGGCCACCCCCACCTTCTCTCGAATAACTTCATTCTTAATCTTATCTAGTCTGGTGTGACCGCACATCCACCTAAGCATCCTCATCTCCGCAACTTTCATTCTCTGAACATGAGAGTTCTTCACGGGCCGGCACTCCGCCCATACAATATCGCAGGTCTAACCATGGCTCAATAGAATTTCCCCTTGAGTTTGTGTGGAACTTTCTTGTCACACAGGACTCCTGATGCAAGCCTCCACTTTGACCACCCCGCTCCTATACGATGAGTGACGTCCCCGTCAATCTCTCCATCTCCCTGAATCACAGACCCAAGATATCGGACACTGTCCCTCTTGGCGATGGCCTGAGAACCAATCATCACGTCCCTACCTACTTCACTCGGCTCGGCGCTAAACTTGCACTCCAGGTACTCTGTCTTAGATCTGCTTATTTTGAAACCTTTAGACTCGAGAGTCTGTCTCCATACCTCTAACCTTTCAATAACACCGACCCTCGTCTCATCTATCAATACTATGTCATCAGCAAATAGCATACACCAAGGCACATCCCCTTGAATATGTCGGGTTAGAGCATCTATCACTAAGGCAAACAAGAGGGGGCTCAGCGTCGATCCTTGATGGAGCCCCATAACCACTGGAAAATGGTCTGATTCGCCACCCACCATCCTAACCCTAGTCTTAGCTCCACTGTACATGTCCTTGATTACTCTGATGTAGGCTTCCGGCACGCTCTTCTCCTCCAAGAACCTCCATAGCACCTCCCTTGGGACCTTGTCATACGCCTTCTCCAAGTCGATAAGCACCATGTGTAGGTCCTTCTTCTTATCCCTGAATTGCTCCGCCAGCTGCCTGACAAGGTGGATAGCCTCTGTAGTGGAGCGGCCCGGCATGAAACCGAACTGGTTCCCAGATATAGATGTCACCTCCCTCACCAGCGCCTCAACCACCCTCTCCCAAACCTTCATCGTGTGACATATGTTGATACCCCTATAGTTGTTGTAGCACTGGAGAATGTCCCATTTGTTCTTGTACAAGGGCACCACTGTACTCTACCTCCACTCATCCGGCATCCTTTTGGTACTGAAGATCGCATTGAATAACCTGGAGAGCCACTCCCCTCCTGACTTACCCATGCACTTCCAGAACTCCACTGGGATCTCGCCAGGCCCGGTCGCTCGACCCCTACTCATCCTACGCAAAGCCCCCATGACCTCCTCCACCCTAATGCGCCTGCAGTACCCAAGGTCTCTATGTTGCTCTGAATGCCCCAGCTCTCCTAGCTCTATGTTACGTTTCCCCTCCTCGTTAAGTAAGTCCCGAAAGTACGCCTGCCACCTCTGTTTGATTTGAGATTCCCCCATCAGAACTCTACCATCCTCGCCCTTGATACACCTAACTTGGTCTAGATCACGTGCCTTCCTTTCCCTTGCTTTAGCTAACCGGAATAACTTCTTATCCCCGCCTCTCTCCCCTAATTCCTCGTACATGCGACCGAACGCCGCGTTTTTAGCTTCCGTGACTGCCATCTTTGCTTCTTTCCTCGCCACCTTGTAGATCACCCTGTTCGCTCTCCGTTCTTCCTCGCTTGTGCTCCCTGCCAACCTAGCGAACGCCGCCTTCTTCACCTCCACTTTTCCTTTGACTACATCGTTCCACCATCAATCACCCTGATGTCTGCCTGAATATCCCTTGGCTACCCCGAGCACGTCCCGTGCTACCCCCCTAACCAAGTTCGCCGCTACTGTCCACATAGCGTCCGCTTCCCCAGAACTTCTCCAAGCTCCACCCTCAACTAACCTCCTTTCCAACTCCTGTGCTTTCTCCTTAGTCAAAGCACCCCATCTAATCCGCGGTTGACCCCGAGCGCCCCTCCTCTTCCTCTTCACCCAGAGACCGACATCCATCACTAGAAGTCTATGAAGAGTTGAAAGAGACTCTCCCGGAATAACCTTGCAGTCCTTGCACATATCCCTATCGCTCCTTCTGAAGAGTTAAAAATTTCAATTTTGATACGATAATTCGGTATTAATCAAATTATATACCGCCATAGTTTCACTACATAAGAATTTACGGTGGTCTTTAAGATAATTGTCAAATAATATATAGAAAAGTCAAAGACGGTGAGATGAAGTGTAGATGGAAAGGACTTTACAGTACACATAATTCAACCCCCCACAATCCACCTCTCGCTGGATAATTATTCAATAGTCTAATGATAACAGCAATAACAACCCAGTATAATTTTATTTAGTAGGGTTTGGGAATGATAGTACGTATGCAGACCTTACCTCTATCTTTGGATAAATAGGTTATTTCCAAATAGACCTTCGGCATTTTTCCCTCCAAAAATTATTCTTGGGGAGATTCGAACTCACAACCTCTCGATTGGAATGAGGTTAGCTTAACGAGACAACAAGAAATCATTTGCAAATTTTCCACGTTGTGGAGAGAATAGGGAAATTTCTTGAACCCTTCTTCGCTCCCTATTAGCATTATTTGTTTGGATATTTGATTCACGATAATGCCCATATCCACGTGGCAGTCGGCAATGAATGTGGACTGGCCCCACCTTGAGTGGATAGCCCATTAGCTTATACCAACAGTCTTAGACTTAACCTTGTCACAGCATTTTCTTTTTCGCAGAGGAAAATTGCTACTTCTAAAAGATACACGGGTTGGTCGACTTGGCAATTGTTTATAATAAACTCTTATCTATAGTTCTTATATTAGAAATAATTAAGTCTAGTTAATGAAAACGTGGCTTGAAACTCTCAAATAATCTCTAAGGATAAAATAAGATATAAAATACTTTCATATTAAGAATTTAAAAAAACTTTACACCTGTTAACCCTTTAAATGTTTCCTATATAAGCAACTGCCTCAATCATTTCATTCAACATCAACATATATACAAAACAAACACACATTCTCTCAACCAAAACTCCATGGCAACTACTTCAACTATATTCAGTCAAGAATTAATGGAGAAGTTCCACTACTCAAGAAGAGTATTGCTTGTAATACCAACTACATTACAACAACACCACCCTGAGACCACCGTGGCGCCGCCTCCGGCAACCGGAATCAGCCACGACACAACAGATGATCAACCATCATTTGATGCAAATGTTGTGATGGTCTTGTCTGTACTTATATGTTCAATAATTTGTTCACTTATTGCCAACTACCTTATCAAGTGTGCACTGAGGTGTGCTAGCCGCCGAGTATTGGCAGACTCATATTCCTCGAACCATACAAACCCTTGTGTAGCAAAGCTAGCTAATACAGGGGTCAAGAAAAATGCCCTCAAAACATTCCCAGTTATAACTTACACTAGTGAAATATTGATTAAATATCCTGGGGTTGGCACTGAGTGTGTAATTTGCTTATCAGAATTTGGAGTTGGAGAAAAAGTTGAGGTTCTGCCTAAGTGCAACCATGGGTTCCACGTCAAGTGTATTGATAAATGGCTCAATTCCCACTCTTCTTGCCCTATTTGTAGGCACTGCCTTATTGAAACTTGCCAAAAAATTGTAAATGGAGGCAGCTATGTTCAGACGCGGATTTAGGTATAAACTGGAGGGGTCACGGAACTCCATAAACTTCGACAATTTTCGGCAGAGATATTGTGTATGTATATATTGAAAATAGTTATTATAAATCTTTTGGCATCCTAAGTATTAAATGTTTTTAGGGGCACTGGTTGAGCAGAATATTGGTACCTTCGCCGCGTTAAAATCCCGAGTTCGCCACTGGCACTTTTACTACAACTGCAATTCCAAACACTCAAGTAGCTATAACGTCGGCACCAGTTCAAGAAATCATAATAGGGATTGAATCTCTCCAACCTGAAGGTGTTATATCTAATAATCTATGTTAGTTAGAAAAATAGGAGTAATATCCAGTGGCGTGCGTGGGTTTATAATTGACCCCTAAATTTTAAAATGAAGCATAAATTTATTTATTAAAATTGTAAAAAATACTAAATATGAAACTATAACTTTGTAAATTTGATGGGTTTTAATATTAAAAACTTTAAATATTGAACCAATAAAATTTAAATTCTGGATCCGACTTCAGGCCAAACGCCTGTGTACTTTCCTGATGATTCTTTTGTTTTACAAGTGTATACAATGATTAAATTTTATTTCGGTCTTTATTGAACTTATGTTTATTTCTGTCAAAAAAACAATTACTCTGTATTTTATTATTCGGATGCATTATAAAGAATCGAGAAATTAAAAAAATAGAAACTCGGGTTTAATTTTGAAGTTAGAATATTATCTTTTCGAAAGATTTGATTGCTTGCTTAACATACTTGACTTGGTTTTAAATAATTCATGAATTAACCAATGTCAAAGGTGCTTTTACATAGTAAATGTCGTGATTATTGAGTAATTTAGGTCATTTTACCTATATATGAATCGCACTAGGGGCGGGCATAGGTTGTGCAAACCTGAAATTCACATCAAAATACTTTTTAAATTTTTGGTTTAAATTTTTACGGATCGGATTTGATATTTAATTTTTTTTTAGATTTAGACATTATTTCATTATCCATATTGTAATAGTAATAAGTCCATAACCTTGCTCATAAGATACTATCTCATATAGGGGTGTACAAAGGAAACCGACAAATCGTACCAACCCGATAATCCGAGTCAACCCGAGAAAACAAATCTGACTATGGTTTGATTTGATTTTATTTGGTGTTGAAAAAAAAAATCCAACCATAATTAGTTTGGTTTGGTTTTAACCAAAAAAAGTCAAACCGAAACTAATCCAACCCGACATTACATATAGAAATTTTTAGATATATTTAATATAGAAGTACTTATTGTGATGTAATTTATAAATGTTTCTTAAATAATTTCATAATTTTATCTTTTAAGATATTATTTCAAGGTTGAATTTGGAACTTTTGAATGTCCCAATAAATTTAATAATCATTAACATTAGTAAATTAAATAAGGGATTTTTACCTCCTATAACAAAGGTTGATACCTTATTTATTTCGAATAAATACCCTTTTAAAATATTATATTCCATAACTACCTTACGATATTTATACCAGATATCTAATTATTATTACCTCATACCCTTTAGCCATAAAATACTCTTCTTATTAGTTTTCTCTCTCATTCTTTCAGATTTTTCTCCACCCCTCCCCCCCTCTCTCAACGTCAATCTTTCTCCACGAATATAACCATTATTCTTCACTGATTCATCTTCATTGTCTCGTGAAATTTTTATTGTCAGTGAGTTGGAGTTCTGAATCAATATCGAAATCAAGCCCTAGAGAGAAAGATTCACCCCATTTTAATAGCCGTTGCTTTGCAACAAAATCTAGACATGGACACTACAACTCTTGCTTCTCAACACCTCCATTGAGATAGACGATCCGACGATGACCAAATCACAACCCCAAATGCAATTACACCAAAAATAGGTGAATAGTTTTTCTCCTTACCCACATCTAAAACTATTCCTAAATCGAGCCAATTCATTCTCACAGTGGGCCGTACTTAAACCCCCTGAGTGTTTCTTAAGCCCGTCAACCGGGCCGGGTTGACCCGGGACCGGACCGACCCGGACCGGTACAAACCGGGATCGGACCGTCCCGGATTATAGGGGGTCGAGTGGGCAGGGTTGGGGTGGGGGAGGGGGTTAGGCTGGTTAGGATTTTGAAAATTGAAACCGGCCCGGACCGGACCCGGTAGCGTCTACAGTGCCTTGCACCGGTTGGCCCGGACCAGCCCGGCCCGGTTCAACGGTAAATTTTTTTTTTTTTGAATATGTGGGGCATACATTACCGTTGGCCAACGGATAATTTTAAAAAAATGGCCATTTTTTCATTATGTTTTTGTATTTATTAATTTACAATATTAACCCTTCTTAAAATCTATAAATACCCTCATCTCTTCTTCATTTCTTCACTCAAAATTCTTATCTCAATCTTAATTCTCAAATTATCAATCTATCTCTCTTCCCTGCAATTTGCAAGATTTCATATTTGATCAAGTGCTCAATTTATTGTCGAATTCGGTGCACTCCCTCCAACTCTTTCTCTTATTTAATATTATAATTGCATATTTAATTTAAGATTATATTTTTATTTTTATAATATGTTTAATGATGCTAGTCCTGTAGCTTCTGGTAGTAATAGTAATGACCCGACTTCTAATCGTAAAAGAAGAAGTCTGGTATGGAATTTTTTTGAAATAATAGAAGGTACTAATAGTGTTAAGTGCAAATTTTGTAACGAAACTTTTCAACATTTGGTCGAAGGAAATTTAGGAGGGACTGGAACACTTACAAGACATATGAGAGCTGTCCATCCCATAGAATGGGTCAATAATTTTTAAAAGTGGCCTTGATTTATTTTCAGGCTTTCAGTTGGGAAGCAATGATTTGTAAGTTTTAGTATGTTTCAGAGATTGGATTAGATAGATCGGAACGAAGAAATCAAGGAAAGGAAGATGTTCACGGTTCATAGCCCAGAAGACGAAGAACTTTAACTTGGAGATATTGATTATGATGAACTTGCTAAGGCGATGCAAAACATTTGAAATTACTACTTCACTAGTTTACTACTTTATTTGTTAGAAAAAAATGTAAACATTTCATTTTCTACTTATTAATTTGAAATTGAGAAATAAACTAGCACTTGCAATAAGTGCAATTTTTTCCCATCTTACTTGTATTCATTCAATTATTACAAAAGTATTAATATAATTATAACGTAATAGTTATACTTAATTTCATAAAAAAATTAAAAATATACTGAACCCGGCCCGGCGCCTTTCAACCTATAACCCGTATGGTTCAATTTAAACCCGGAACAACCCAGCCCCTTAAAATCCGTTACTGTTCCGAACCGGCCCAGCCCGGACCGGTAACCGGACGGGTCAAATGTTTTTGACCCGAAACCGGTCCGTTCAGCCCGTTAGTCAGCTTTGGTGTTGCTGCTATATTTCCTCATCTCCTATTTTTAGCAGAAAATTAGAAGTCCTGATGTTATTGCATATTCCACAAGTAACCCGCTTCATTCACTCCAATAACAAGCTTGAAAATCACGCATTTCCTCACTTCTATAATACTACCCAAAGACTCAAGATTTCAACTTCGGTCAAACCTCTCATTGCTACCCTCGGCACCACACCAAATGTTAGAGTTTATGAGACCTTCTTTTTATTGTATTTCAATGTATTCCGTTGTATTTAATGTATTTAATTATATTTATTGTCTCGCTATATTCTATGAATGTGTTTATATTTTTTTTATTTAATATAATTTATATAATCATATGCATATATGTATTCAAATATAACTGCAGTATATATTCATATGTTTTTGCATTATAGATTACATGTTATACTTTATGTATTCAATATATTTTTATGTATTAATTGTATTCAATATAATTATGTAATTTCTCTGAAGATTGCTATATTTTGGGGGTATTTTTCGATCGAGAATCTTTTTAATAATTGAAAATACAAATTTTGTATGTTATAATTGAGTTTGTTGAGTTATATTATGAATCTATTATGTTAAATGATTCACTTTCCGTTTTAAAAAGACCTTAATAGACCATGAATTATGCTATTTACATTACTGTATTAACAAATAATCTCGTGAATTCAGTGGAATACAACAATCTATCTAGCTGTAATCCTTTAATTCACACTGCGAATACAGTCGAATAAAATAATATGTCTAGCTGTAATCCCCCCCCCCCCCCACACACACACACACCGAGAAATGCTATTGTATTCATGAATATAGTAGCTTAAATATATCGAATACACTCTAAAACCTTGAAAATATAGCTATAGGAAGTAATATAGTAAATGTGTGACGACCCGGCCAGTCGTCTCATGAGTTACCACTTTATTTCCCCTATTTTTACTTTTTATTACCTTGTTTATCGGTTCTATGTGTGATCGGGTTGGTTGGCTCGGATTCGGAGAGGTTTCGGTAAGATTTGAGACACTTAGTCTTTTTTGAGGAAGCTTAAGTTGGAAAAGTCAACCGGATGTTGAGTTATGTTTTAGAGGGCTCGCATGTGAGTTCCGATGGTTCGGATAGCTTCGGGAGGTAATTTGACACTTAGGAGCGTGATCGGAATGTGTTTTGGAGGTCCGAAGTAGAATTAGCTTGAATTGGCGAAATTGGAATTATGGCGTTTTCCGGTAGATAGGTAAAATTTTGATATGAGGGTCAGAATGGAATTGGGGTGTGTGTATAAAATTTAAGGTCATTTGGACGTTGTTTAGTATACTTTTTTATTTAGAACCTTAGGCTTGAATCTGATATGTTTTGGTTGATGTGATGTTGGTTGAGGTGTTTTAAAGGTTGATAAAAGTTTGTATGGGGGTATATGATGTGTTTGTGCTTTTGGTTGAGGTCCCGGGGGCCTCCAGATGATTTTGGATGATTGGCGGAAAGATTTGGAGTTGGTTGTGGCAGTATGTTTCCCATCGATACCATAACTGCACTTGCGGCTAGGGGACCGCAAGTGCGGTCTCACATAAGCGAGATTTGAATCCCAGAAGCGGAAGAGCCTAGGAAAGGCAAAAACCACAGAAGCAGTTGTGGGACCGCACCAGCGAAGGAGCATGTGCGGAATGTGCATCACAGATGCGGAAGCTGAGGAATAAGTGAAAATCGCAGAAGCAGCGTCTTGGACCGCAGAAGCGGTAAATGGGCCACAGATGCGAAATTCCTGGACCAGAAGGTATAAGTTATTTCCTCTGCGATTTTTGAGCTATTCCACCATTACTATGTCGGTTCTTGGAGCTTTTTGGACGATTTGAAGAAGGATTTTATTAAGTTAAAGATTTTGAACCTAAAACTCGTTCCTATGGTATTATTTCATAGATTAGGGCTATAATTAATGTAAATTAAGGGTTAAATTTGGGGAAACTAGGGCTTGGAAACTTAGGCATTTGATTGAGGATTTGAAGGACCATTTGTGATCGTATTTCAGAACTGTTGATATGTATGAACTCGTAGGGAGATAAGGAATCTATTGATGTAAATTTTATCAAATTCCGAGATATGGGCTCGGGGGTCGGGTTTTGGTAAATTCAGGATTTATGCTATAAATTGATTATTTTCGATTGGGCTTCGTCTCTTAGTATATTTTGACGTCGTGATTCTTTTTTTGAATAGATTCTACGGGAGTTGAGACCGATTCAAGGGGAAAAGACGTCATAGGCTAGATGACGAGTGTGGGGTCATGCATCATTGGGGATTGTGACTTAGTCCATCACAAATGACTGTATTACCGCGTATTTGATTGAAAACTATTTGTTATCATCATGGCTTGGGATGAATGCCATATTTGGGCCTCGTGCCAACTATTTTGACCCTTATGAGGCTTTTACTAGTATTTCCTCACTATTTTGACTTTATACTTGTACTCGGTCATGTTATATACTATTATTTTTCATAACTTAATCATGTTTACTCTGTTTTGATACATTAAAAAATATTTTAAGTGATAATTGGGTTGAGCATCATGTTTGCCCGAGTGGCTTATGAGATTCTGACTGAGTAAGGCCGAGGGCCTGTATTGTGAGGATATACTGATTATGATTATGAAGCCGAGAGCCTGAGATTATACGCCATGAGGTGGCTTGTTGATTATGAGGTTGAGGGCCTGAGATTGTACACCACGAGATGGCTTGATATCGCGCTTGGACCATATGGGGCCCCTCCAACATTCTGCACAGCCTCATTGTGATATGAGATATAGCCCGAGGGACTGGTGTTTTTCTGTGATATTGCCCGAGGGGTGGAGTTTGTAGCCATTGTTCCTGAGAGGCGATCCTTTATGTGTTTATCTTTCCTAGTTGCATGTCATTTACTTGCTTAATTATTAAAAAGGCATTTTATGAAATTTAAACTGAAGTAAAGTGAATTTACCTATTTTTCCACTGTTTCATTGCTTTTTCTGGCTTTTACTGCTTCTCTATATTCTGTTGATTTGCCTTTACGTGGTTTCTTACTACTCATTCTGCATTTATTATTATTACACTGAGTTAGAGTACTCACTTTATTCACTGCACCCCGTATGCAGATTCAGGCGCTTCAGGTTCCGCTAGGGAGTGTTGATCTTTCCAGCTCAGGCGATTCAGAGATTTTCCAGGTAGCTGTCGACGTTCGCATCCCGGAGCTTCTTCCCTTATCTTATTTCCCATGTCTTAGCTCTATATTAGACTATTTAGACTTTCCTCGTCTTTATTTGTATTATAGATGCTCATGACTGGTGACACCTCGATATCAGGTTTTGTCGGCTCTTATTTTGCAAATTTTATTGTTCACTGCTTATTTTGGAATTTTATCATGTTGAAGACTTAGTTCCATTATTTTAATTAAAAAATAAAGTGGGAATGTGTAGTCTGGATTTGTCTTTACGAGAGGTGTCATCACGACCGGGTCCGGGTTTAGGGTCGTGACAAAATTGTAGCTACAACTAATAACCACTAAACAATAGTGGTTTGTAAAAATTCTCATTAAATAATGCTAACAAAAGCCCAAACCAAAATCAAATCAAAATTCATGCTAATAAAAGACATTCAGATCAATACCACGAACGGAAATTTATTGAATATTATTTTTTATTTTGCAATAATTTAGATAAACATGAATAACCTATTTTTATTTTGTATTAGCGTTTAGTCGTGTCATTAATACTCCCTTATTAGTCTACTTATTTTAGCATGACTTAGTACTTTTTATTATGTTTATTTTTATTATGAATTTTTAATTACATAATTTTATTGTCTTTATTGTTTGAATATTTTAGGATAATGCCATGACACATCTCATATTTTGTATTGTTTCCTTGGAAAATATTTTATATAGTTGTATCTTACTTGGATTAAAGAAATATTTTGAGCATAATTTATATGTTTTGTTCTACGAAGATTTTACCAGAATAAAAAGGCCCAAAAAACCCGAAAATCCGAGAGTGAAAACACTGAGTTTTATTGGTTTGGGTTGGTCTTTAGATTTAATAACCCGACACAATTGATTTGGTTTGATAATTATAAAATCCGATCCAACCCGACCTATGTACACCCCTAATCTCATATAATCAATATTAATTACTAAGTTACCATCAAAATACTTTCTATTTGGACATGATTTTGCTATTGCTAATTCTTATCGGCTTTACTAGTGTCTCTGTTGTATTTTCTTCATAATAATTTTATTACTTGGGTACTTTATTTGGATGATTGCAATGAGAATAAGAAACTTTTTAGGTAATTTAATATGAATACTTCATTTAAGTGTTTTTTTGTAGGAAGAAGAAAAAACTTAACTTATAAGTTTAAAACCGAAAATCTAGAATTAAGAAATCCGATTCAATTCGATATTGTTTAGATTGGATTTATATTGTCATTTTTTTTAATTTGACAACCAAAAAACCAAATCGAAATTTTCATATCTAATCTCGACAGCCCTAATACCCACTCGTAATTCGCATAACAAACCATCCACCTTCCTCACCCTCCGACCCCGAAAAACAGGGAAGGGATTAAAAAAAGATATGAGAAGATAACACAAGAACGGACATGAACACCCAAAAAGTTAAATCATAAACCGGAATTACTTCACAAGAAATGCAATCGTCCATCACTATAAACAAATTCTGAAATTGGTGGTTCCCACCAAAATTGAAAGAAAATAATTAATTAAGACTTTTATTTAGGATCCATTCTCACAATGCCTAGATAAAGTATTGTCAGGAAAAGAAATTGAAAAAAAGAAGAAGACAAATTGTCCCAAATATTTCATGTATACCTTTCTAGCAATGGGAAAGGATCACATTCATACAGTTATATTTGTATAGTTCAATAATTTCCTATCACTAAACAGTAAAGTGCACTGCCTATTTGCTTTGGCTCCACACCATGTGGGATTTCTTGTAAGGAACAATGTATATGACACTCATTGTATTATTCATAAGTATTTTTAATTCTTTGATTTTTAACTATGCCTTTTTAAAGTTAACTATGCTTTTTTCTGTATTAACAGACGAACCTGGTCTTTCAAAGTGGCAATGCTGCATGCATTGGAGCCACGAAAATTTATAAATTAAATTATGCATGTTTTCCTTCTTTGGAGACAGAAAAGGTAAAATGACAAAGCGAGAGAATTTATTTGAAGAGAATGATTATCGTGTTACTTACCTAAGAGGGGTTGCTCTAATGGTAAGCAACCCTCACTTCCAACCGAGAGATTGTGAGTTCGAGTCTTCCCAAGAGCAAGGTAGGAAGTTCTTGAGGGGAAGGATGTCGGGGATCTATTTAGAAATAGTTTCTCTACTCCAGAGTAGGGGTAAGGTCTACGTACATATTACTCTCCCCAGACCTTATTAAATGGAATTATACTGAGTTGTTGTTGTTACACAAGGTCCAAAATATTTGACAGACCTGAACCCTAGAACAAATGAAAAGAACCGGTATAAAATAATACAGACATAGCTACATCCAAATACAAATAAAATAAAGCACAAATACAAGTAAAATATAGCTGACTAATTCTACCCCCCCCCCCCCCCCAAGTTGGAGGGTGGTTTGCCACACCCAATTTGCTCAAGATAAAGCGATGAGACACTCAAGGGTAGAGGATTGGTCAGCATGTCAGCAAGCTGCAATTTGCTAGGTACAAACGACAACGAAATCAGACCTTTTCTCGAACAAAATGGCAGTCGAGCTTGATGTATTTGGTGGACTCAAGAAAAACTGGATTGCGAGCTATACGATGGAAGACTGACTGTCACAATGAAGAGGAACTGGAATATTAGAAGGCACAGACAATTCACTAAGCAATCTGGCTAACCTGGCCAATTCTGCAACAAAGAGAGCAACAATGTTCTATTTCTTGAACTTCCATGTAAAAAGAGAACCCCTAAGTAAAACTAAAAAACTCCTAATGGACCGCCAGGAAGAGGGACGGGTGGCCAATCCGAATCACGATAAGCTTGAAGCAAAAAATAAGGCGGCTTACACAAATAAATTTCAACTTATCAATTTCTAGCATTTAATTATAGATTTATCAAAACTAGCCAATAAAAATTAAAATATCAAATAATTGGGTTCTTTCTATCAATGAAAAAATCATCTTCTATATTTTTAATCTTTATTAACAACATTAGATACAAGACGGAAATGAAATTTCATAGACAGGATAGCAAATAATATGATGAATATAAAAATCTATTCAATATTCCAAAAATCTAAACAAAAAAGAAACTTTTTAAAAGTGTATAGTTGAAATTCATTGAAAATTTATAGATAAGTCAATATATAAAATTTGAGGAAGATTGGAGATGATTTGGATTGGTTTTGCATCAATATTCGTAATTAAACGAGTTCAAAAAAGTCTTCCGTGACACATGTATCAGGCATGTATCTCACACACAGGTATACATGGATATACATGTGATATACAATTGATACAAATATGATACACATGTGATACACAAATGATACACATTGTGATACATATATCATTTTTTCATGTTTAGCTTTTACTTCGAATTTTGAATTCAAACCACCTCAAAACTTTACCAAATCATCCCAAAACTGAAATTCAAGTTCCTTAAGTTGTGCCCAGTCTATTATAATAACACCCACTAAAAACAAAGCAAAAATTTAATTTTTTTTCTTCAAATAGCTAATTTGGATAATATTAATAATTTTTTATCAATTGACCAAGTTTTGTAATGATCTACTTATAAATGGACATAGCTGGTAATTTTTTCAAAAAATAAGGATCATTAGTGTAATATCCCAATATTTTAAATGAGGACATATTAGTCATTTAGCAAATAATTTAAGTAAAAAAAATAGAGAAGCACTTAAAAGGCTGAAGCACATAAAAAAAGGTTCTATTGGAATTAGTTGAAGGGTTAAAAAAAGAGCAAACTTCATTTATGGTCAGTAGCTAGAAATTAATATTAACCACTAGCCATAAAATTGAAGTATGTATTTTATAGTCCAAAACTAATTAAAAGAGCTAACCATCTATTCAACTATCACGGAAACACAGTATCACTGCCATCAACCCTTTTTTCTCCCTCTCTATTTTCCTTCCTTTCTCTTTCAACCTGGCTCTATGAATCTATATGTGTGGATTGAATTGAATTGATATATGTATAGAGATTTGGGTGGTTTGAATTTAGGATTTGGGAGAAAGGGGGAAGGAAAAATGGGTTGGCGATCGAAGTGAGAGGGAAAAGATCAATGGTTAATGGATGACGATCATTTATCCATATCTAAGCAGGAAATTCTTTTTCTCGTTTTTCTTTTTGGTTTGTAAAGGTATTTGGTAAAATTTATCTTCTCTTCCACTTAGTGAGCTCTTAATATTCTTGTTGGGCTAAAGATGAGCTGGCTCATTTTACGGGTTAAATGCTACATGACGCAGTTGTTATCTGGAATCGAGCATTGTGATTCTCGAGGTGTAATGCATAGGGAGTTCAAAGGTGCAAATCTTCTAATAAATACAATAATAACTCAGTGTAATCTCACTTAGTGGGATCTGGAAAGGGTAGTATGTATGCAGATTTTACTCCTACCCTGGAATAGAGAAGCCATTTCAAAATAAATCTCCGGCATCTTTCCCTCCAAAAACTTTTCACTTTGCTCTTAAGAAAACTCAGACTCACAACATCTCAATTAAAATTGGGGATGGTTTGCCATCGGAAAAATCCTCTTGTCATATCTTCTGATAAATAATGACGGAATTTTGAAGGTTACAGATTTTGGATTGGCTAACTTCTGTAACATTGGAAGGAAGCAATCATTAACCAGCCGAGTTGTCACTTTATGGTATCGTCCTCCAGAGCTTTTGTTGGGCTCCACGGAGTCTATCTTAACCATTAACCAGCCGACTTTATTTTCTTAATCAAAGTTTATCTTAACAACATGTGTGGAAAAAGGTGCACTTAGTGTAGGCACAACTTTAACTAATTAATCTGAATATAACATACTTCTATCCTCCATCACAAATATTACAATATTATTTTTTGTTGTAAAGCTATGCACATTTTTTGTTATAGAGGTAAACGATACAAACTAGACAACACAATTGACTATTCGATCACTCACCAGCACACTTATAACATCAGATTCTAAACTCTCCCTTTGTATTCTATCCAACCAAAAAGCAAAAACGAGTTGAAACATTTTGTCAAATTTTGAAACAAAATCAAATTTTGCGTACATTTTAAATTGGTCAAAACAAAAATATTTTTATACAATAGATATATAAAAATAGACTGTCATTATACAAAAAATATACGAAATAAACTGTTATTATACAAAATAGATTATCACTATACAAAATAAACTGTCATTATATAAAAATATACTAAATAAATTGTCACTATACAATTTATATACAATAGATTGTCACTATACAAATTATATACAAAATAGACTGTCACTATAAAAAAATATATACAAAATAGATATACTTAATAAACTGTCATTATACAAATTATATACAAAATAGACTGTCAATATACAAAATATATACTAAATAGACTGTCACTATAAAAAAAATATAAAAATATATTGTCACTAAAAACGACCATCACTATACAAAAAATATACAAAATAGACCGTGGCAAAAAAGATTACTCTATTGAGCCAAATAGTGGTCGAACCTGCAATATTCTGCTTATGAAATAGCATTCTATCAACTGAGCTACAAGAGCTTATGTTGTAATGCTCATTTCTTTCGGGCTACTCAATGCAATATGTTTGGGCCGAAGGCCATTTTTTATAGGTGGACAAAATATGAGCTACTAAAATTTTAAGGGGCTATAGAGGATAGTTTCCTTATAAAAGAAAAGCATTGCATATCCGTAAAAGCTTAAAGCAAAGGATTTTGGAAAGGAACTAATACAATGCGTGGAATCATATCAACAAAAGCCAAGGAATCTTAATTACTTATTGATTCTTTCGTGTATTTACTTGAACGCTTATTCTAAGTTGTTGATAGATAGTCTATATTATAATCATTATATGTTATGGTATTGAGGATTCAATACCAATGCGAGATGTCATGGGTAGAATTAAAATGAGATATTATCACTCAGTGCTTGAAATGACATCACTTTATCATGCGTTATTATGATGCATGTTCTTGATACGTTACGCTGTTTTTTGTACTACTCATGATCCTCTTGACGGTGGGAGTACACCAAGATGTTGTCAATTAACACAATTATGAAGGAGTCAATATATGGATGGAATATACTATTCATGACATATAAATACGTTGGTCAACCCAAATAACATCACAAGGAACTCGTAGTGGCGATAACGAGTCTTGAAAGTAGTCTTCAGAATATCCGGGTCCCAAATCTTCAATTGATGATACCCTAACTGCAAATCAATCTTTGAGAACACTCTAGCACCCTGAAAATGGTCAACAAGTCATCAATGTGTTCACTGTAACCTTGTTCAATTGCCTATTGCAGATGTACAACCGCATAATACCATTCTTCTTCTTCACAAACGAAATTGGAGCATCCCAATGTGAAACACTAGGCCGAATGAAACATTTATTAAGAAACTCCTACAATTGTTCTTTTAACTCCTTCAAACGCAATAATGTCATACGATATGGTGGAATAAAAGTGGGTTGAGTGCGTGGCAACAAGTTAATACCAAAAACAATATCTCTATCGGGCTGCATGCCTAGAAGGTCTGTTGGAAACACATATGGAAAATCTCTCACTATCGGAATTCACTCAATGATAAGAGTATCAACAGTGACATCACAAAGGCTAGATATGCATCACACCCCTTCTCAACTATTCCTAGAACCTTTAGAAAGGAAACAACCCTACTAGGAATATAATCAATATAACCCTTCACTCTAACCGCGACAAACCTGCCATAGTCATGTCACAGTCTTGGCGTGACAATCCATAATAGCGTGATAGGGCGACAAACAATTCATGCCCAAGATCATATCAAAGTCTACCATATTGAGTAATAAAATATCACATCTACTCCCAAAACCACTAATAGCAACTAACACGACTGATACACACAGTCCACAATAATAGAATCTCCCACAAGCGTGATAAATAGGATAACTCAAAGAATCATGAGATATATTCACATATAGAGTAAAGTAAGATGATACATATGAATAAGTAGATCCCGGATCAAATAAGACTGATGCATCCCGATGACAAAATCAGTCATACCTACGATGACAACATATGATGTGACCTTCTATGTCCTATCTGGAAAAGCATAGAATATGACCTGACCTTGCCCTCTATGGTGAGCTCTACCCGCTTGACCTCCACCGTCAGCTGGCGATGCAGGTGGAGTAGCAACTAGAGCAACAACCATGACCTGTGAAGTCTGTGGACTGGGTGGAATTTGGGGAGCCTTTGTGGAATGTGGAGGTGCACCCCTCATGAGTTCAGGGCAGTCCCTCACCATACGCATGTTATCACCATACTCAAAACAAGACCTCAGTAGGCGTGACTGCTAAAAATGACCCTGGCCTGGTCGGCTAGACTGACCGCTAAAGGCACCCCGTGTATGAGGTGCACAAGATATGGCTGAACAAAATAGGAAACATGAGACCTCGGAACCCACAGAGCACAGGTAGTATTTGGAAGTGTTGAATGAACTGGGCGGCTCACATAGCCTCTGCCATGATGGACTGCAGCTGAAGCGCAAACACCACGATATCCTTCAGAATCTCGAGGCCTCTTGGCCTCCCTGTCCTCTCTCTATCACGACCTTGCATACCCTTCAACCTCTATGTGATCTCGACCACATGATGATAAGAAGTATCTATCTCCAACTCTCAAGCCATATTGAATCTAATTGTCGGTAAGGCCTCTGTTGATTGTGTACGAACAAAATACGAATCCAAAGGACTGCAGGGCCCAATCATACTCAAAAGAAGAGTTTGATCCTGGCTCAGAAGGAACACTAGCTATATGCTTAACACATGCAATTCGAATTTCGGGGAGCTGGGTAGAAGGAAAAGAGGTCTAACGCAGCCTAGAAAGAGGCTACGAAGCGGTCGAGGGTTGAGTGAGGGCCAGTGGTTGATGAGCTCGAACAGCCGGTTGATAATAGGATAGCAGGGAAAGTTGAGAGTATATCCGGAGAAAGAAAAAAACCTTTTCATGATGAGACTACGAACCCTAATGGAGCCAATGAGAAAGCAGTTGCAGGCCAGTGTAGGCTTGCTCCGCACAGGTTACATCTGGGCCTTATAGTTGAGCCCCTCGAGGAATCTGCGGACTCGATCTCTGATGTAGTAACCGAAGTTGGTGCATGCCAGGACAAATCACTAATCTGATGGCATACTCTGACACTGTCATAGTCCCTTAACACAACAGCTCAATCTATGTGCACCATGCATCACAAAGGTTCTGAAGAACAAACTCTCTCAAGAAAATCTCTGAAAACTGATCCTAAGTGAGTGAAGTTTCATCGGTTGGTCTACCTTGATGCCACATGTAGGCTGCTCCAGATATCTGAAATGTAGTGAAAGTAACTCTGCTCGTCTCCACAATACACATAGTACAGAGAATATGGTGGCACTTCTCCAGAATACCATGAGCATCTTCGGTACATGTGCCACTGTAAGTAAGAGAATGATACTTTTTAAACCTCTCAAGTCTCAGCTCCTCTTCCGCATATGCTACTTCCCTAACCTCGGGCTAAACTGAAATAATAGGTTGCATAGCATAACCTTCGAGACCTGATCAACATGGACATGTTGCTCTAGAGTATGGGTCATGGGAGTCTGAGCTTGTCCCCCAGCCTAAGATGTAGCTAATGTAAGGGGAATCAATCTCGCCTAAGCTAGAGTGTCAAACATGCTCAAGAACTATGCTAAATCCCCCCCTAGTCGCTTCCCGGACAGGTGCTTTGGCTGCACTATATGCCCCTCATTGGCCTCTACCCCAGCCCCACCCTCTCACGGCTCTAGCAGGGGGCATGGGTGCCTGATCGTCGAATCCTGAAGTATCTATTCTCACTATCCGTGAGAGAATAGAAAGACAATGATTTAAATTTCAAGGTCAACAAATTCACACGATAAAGAATCAAAGATGTGGAATTACCTAACAATTCTGTAGCCTCTCGAAGATAAGTACATATATTTCCCTACCGATCTTCAAGACGCTACTAAACTTTTTTATGACTCGTAACACCTATGAACCTAGAGATCTGATACAAACTTATCATTTCCCATCTTAGGATGCCGAGATGACACATAGTCTTTAAGACTAGGTAAGGCTAACAAACAAGATAATAAGAAACAATAATGACTAAAAATAAAATGTAATATGATAAGTATTATAAAAATCTTAATACTGAACCAAAGTACAATATTTTCTAAAATCGGGTGAGACTGAGTCATAAGCTCTACAAAAATGTACTAATATCTCAATATCATTGACGGAATAGAGGAATAACGGTATAAGAGAAATGTGGAAGGTGACTCTGAGTCCTGTAAGCGCCAGGCATGTATACCTTGAAGTCTCCTAAAATAGTTGAATGATTACTAGCGCCCATCACGAGTAGATGTACTAGAATCTGCACAAAAATATCTAGAAATGCAGTATGAGTACACCATAATGGTACTTAGTAAGTATCAATCCTCGCCTCGGTAGAGTAGTCACGAGGCCAAGTCAACATGCATACTAGGACAAGATAAACAAAACAAAGTATGATAAAGACAATCAATGGGAAAATGGTGAAATGAATGATAACAAAGCAGTTTAATAATGTAAGCTAATGACAAAATTTAATGGAAGGAGGAAACAAGAAGGGAACATACAATGAGAACCACAAATAATCAAATACGGACAAAAACGGGTAAGACAAGGAAGAAAAAAACAAGAATTGTTCAACCAATAACCCTTTTCAACAAGGAATTTACAACAAGAATAACAACCGAGGTACTGCATTGTATTCACATTTCACAATTTCAATCATAATCTTTTCTTATATCACCGTGTGTGCCTTACATTTCGTTTTGAAATCATTTTTTCCAAAATAGCAACATGCGTTTTAGCCCACCTTATCTCACTTCATGGCTTCAAGTATTTTCTCTACTAGCAACATGCGTATTAAGCTCATCTTATCTTACTGCATGTGTATCAACCCCTAGCCTTATACCACCGCATGTGTATCAATATTACAACTCACACCACAAGTGTTCATATGCCATAACTTGCCAAAGGTCAACAATACGAATGTTTCCGCGACAAATAGCCAATGACTCAACCACAAGGTATACAAGTATCTCATTAATAACAAAATGAATAAGAATTTCTCAACAAGAAAAGATATCTCAACAATTAACAACTTCAACTCATGTGATAACGGATTTTACAACTTCGCCCCAATAACCTAATAAGTAGATATTCCTCGAAATCACAACTTCAAGTAAAAGTAATTCAATAATTAAAGAGGCAACAAGGCAACAAGGAAGACAACTTCTATCTAAGCATAGGAGAAGAATTATAACAAGTAGGAGGTAGAACAAGTGTTAACAACGTTCAATAAAGCATGTAAGAGTAGATTAACAATAAAAGATATAACATGTTATCACAATTCAATTAAAAGCATGAAAAATGTCTAAGTAACCTAAACTAGTCAAATACTACATATAGTATGTGTACACACTCTCCACCACGTCTTCCACATAACACAAATAGCACAATCAACCCAAATCCTAAGAGGTAGTTCTCCACACAAAGTTAGGGAAGATACTTACATCAACTAGGCCAACTCAAACCCTCAAAAATAGGCTTTTCCCCTAAAATCCACCTTCACACGGCTCAAATCTAACAAAAAATGAATTAATAACATCAAATAATATAAGAGAAACCAATTACAATAAATAAAGCTATGATCTTTACACTTTTTCTAAAATATCAACAAAAGTCAACCCCGGACTCGTCGGTCAAAACCAGGTCCAAGGGTAAATTCTGACTACCCATAACACCGTGAGTCCATATATATGTTTTATTTTTCAGTCCGAGTCCAAATCAACTCTCAAAACTCAAATTTTTATTTTTTAAAATTTTGACAAAAATCTCCAATTTTACTCTGTTATTCTTATAGATTTGATGCTAAATCTGAGATATAATCACTAATATAGTTGGTAATTCGTTAGATTCACTTACCCAACATTTTTAGATGAAAATTCCATTTGTAAATTACCACCTACCGAGCCTAGGGTACTAAAATATGATAAAATAATATGAAGTCCTGACTTTTAACCTTTTGTTCAATTGCAGATGTCTCAATGGCAACACTGGATTCGCAAATGCAAAGACTTCCTCTCAATTACGGCACTAACAGCCTATGCGGGAAGTCACAAATGTGACATGGGATTCGCAATTGCTAAGCCTACTTTCCTCGCAAAAGTGATAAAAATGTCGTAAATGCAAAACTAACCCCTCCCACACCATCTTCGCAATTGCAACCTAGGCATCGCAATTGAAATACATGTGACCCCCTACTAAGGTCATAATTGCAATCTAGTGTTTGCAATTGCAACATCAGAGGCACCAGCTCACCAGCAGTTCATATTAGTCCAAATTCATTCCATGACACGTCTGAAACTCATCCGAGCGCTAGGGGCTCCAAATCAAACACCCGTATAAGTCTAAAAAGATCATATGAAATCGCTCACATGATCAAAGCACAAAAACAACATCTAGAACTACAACTCAAACATCAAAACGCATGAATTTCAAAGAAAAGTTCAAGAACTTCTTTGCAACCAAGCATCCGAATCCTATTAAATCAACTCCAAGTGACACCAAAATTTTCAGACAAATTCTAAATAGCATAGCAGACCTATTCCAAGTTCCAAAACTAATTTTCAAACCTGATAACCAAAAGTTAACCTACTGTCAAACTTCTAAACCTCAAATTGCTAATTTTAGGCAAAACAATACAAATCAACCTACCAACTTACGAATTCAACTAAGAACATATGACCAATTCCATAAATCACGATACGAACCTATCAGAGCCATCAAAATATCGTTCCGGGATCATTTTCACAAAAGTCAACCATTGCTCAATATAATCAACTTAAGCTTCTAAGCCAAGAACTAAATGATCCAAATCAACCCAAAACTTTTCCGGAACAAAACCAACCAACCCCGCAAGTCATATAACCACAAATGCACATGTGTGAAGCATCAAAAAGGGAAACATAGCTCAAATATACAAAACTGATCGGGTCGTTACACCTCCTCCTAAGCATTACTCTTAGTAGATCTATTACACACTTTTTTTACTAGTGTAGGAGCTGTTTTTAATAATAACTAATTAAAATTACAACAAATAGCAATGCAATTATAACAGTGAATAAATGTGAAAATTATTATGAGTGCAACGTTAATTGCAATTGGATATATATATATATATATATATATATATATATATATATATATATATATATATATATATATATGAAAGGTTTGTGTGAAAATTAAAAGAATGAAATAGGGTATTTATACTTTTAAAATAAGCGGAAATATATTTGAACAAACTTAGGGCTTAAAACATAAATTAGGGGGTAAGGGGTGTTGAGGGGCTAGAGAGGCAAAAATAGTCATTTTTGGTTGTGGGCGGTACAAAAAAGGCTAGATTTAATTTTATTTTATTTTAAAACTAAGGGTACTGGTTCGGTACCTTAAGGGTATCAACCAGACCGGTACTAAAGATATTTTTTCTAGTACCAGCCCTGTCATTATCTTTACTCTTTACCCAAATCCCTAACCTTTATCCCCAATCTAAACCAATACAGTGTGATATCAACACTGATACGGGTATGGGTAATATCCTCCCCTTAGACAGACTAATAGCATGGTGAGAAGTAATCCTGTACTCAACTACACTTTAAACTTGGGTGCTCGAGCACTCATTAACCTCGACGCAGAGTATGTATAGTTATATAGAAAATTTGAGAAAACGTATAAAAATTTACAAAAGCACCTATTAATTTTATGTACAAAAAAATTTAACACCCACAAACTTGTATTCCTAGATCCGCCACTACGTGTACTCTAACCTAATTTTCACTTTGAAACATACCAAATTGTTTGATACTATGAGTATTAACTAATAAGATAAATATCATACTATATCACTTTCATAATTTACAAGAGTTCGAATTAATATAGCTATTCAATTCTAAGCTTCAACGTGCCTATCAAATTAAGTTTTTAAAATCTTATCTAAGATATCTTAAATTCTTTGATCAAAGATATTTCGTTGTACAATATAATATGAAACATGTAGTGTATTTGGTTCATAGGATAGATAACAGGATAGGAGAGGCAACGAGCATGGAGGGATAGAGCCAATATCTAGTTGAACTTGTTCAATCCAAGCGTTTGCAAAATGTAGCTCTAGCCACAGCACAGGTATACAAGATTGTTTAAATTCAGCAGTCAATTTACGTCCAAATTTATGCGACATCATTTGATTAGCACGAAATCTATGGAAGAAAAGAAGACTTCTACAATATTTGGTTCATAATATGCCAGACATTTGTGTGGCTCATCAATGGACTAGCTAAAACACAAAAATTTCCGGAGTTCGAGTTGCACATTTAAACTCCAAAAGAAAACTACATTCTTGCACAAAAATGCTAGAATTTTACTTGTAAAAGTTTCGAACTCCAACACATTTGTACTAGAATATTTTCATATTTTAACAAGAAATATTTTTATCCAAAATTTATTTTCACATTAAAAGATAATTTACATTTCAAAAGGTAGATAAATACTAAGCACTAGCAGTCCAAAAATGATGCCGAAAATCGGCGATCACCATTTTTACGAAGAAATCCCAAAAGAGGCTTTCGGTTCTCACTTAGTATTTAGTAAGAAAGTCCCTTTTTTTCAAGTACCAACAACTTAAGATAATAACTACCTGCAATGTACAGAAAAAAGATCATTTCTTTCCATGAGTTGGTTTACTTAAAAATCATCATACCATAATGTAATTGTGAATTCTAAAAAATCTTGAATTGTTCATGGATTGTTATGACCATCTTTTACTCCAGTGTATCGAATTGTTATAGGACCTCAAACTAACAACTGTGTATTGTAATCAACAGAGTACACTAGCACAGAATGTCAAGTAACTGACCCCATGTTTAAATTCTAAGCGGTCACCTTATCACTTACAGCACTCTATTAACAGAAGGACTAAGGTAATCTCTTGCTCCTACAAACTACCCCTTTAGTCCCCCATAATCTCTTATAATTCTCCTATTGCTACAAAAATCTGACCTATAAATGCGACAACTGGAAATAATATTTTCCTCAACTACTGTTGCACAGGTAACTTACAAAATGGGCGTGACTTTTAGCGGAGACAACTTCCAGCAGCAACATTGACTGAGCCCATTAACCAAAAGGAATGAATCAATCTGTAAACAATCTGCCAGCTTACTGTGTTTGACAGCAATGAGCTCTAATCATCCTCATCTGATGGCAGAGTGGGACTCTTTGAGCACATATCTTTTGCATGAAGTTCCAACATTTTCTTCTCAGGGTTACACAGACCTAGAGGATAAAGTTAATACAAGAATGGTATCAGCTAGTCAGCAAGAATAAGTAGTGAGATGAAACAAATTGTATAGACATCTAACACTGGAGCAGTGGTGATTTAATTACCAGTGCAAGGGCGAGTATCTGTTATAGAAAATGTAAGAGGTATTATGCAAAAAAGGATATGGGGTATTATTAATATTATCAAGCGTAGCTGTTTCAGACAACCGAGATTCACATTTACACAAGGAGATCAAGAAATCAAGTGTTAAGTTGCAACGAGTAAAGATAGCCAACAGATTCCATAGCCTTGGAACAAAATCATATAATGAGACTGACTAAAATTATCAGTTAGTATATAACTCAACACGTAATAGTATGTATCAGATATTGTTTGACTAAAATATGTATCATGTGAAGGAAACGCCAAAATTTCCCATTGACAGTGCAGCACATTTCAGATTCATGATCCAACACGCATTAAGAAAAAAGGTTTATTTGCCATTTGTCACCATGCCGCATGTTCAAATTCAAGATCCAAAAATGCATCACAGCAAAAAGCTCATTTGCTATTTGTCCTTGCAAAGTTCAACAGGGGAACATATGTGAAGCACTGATTTACGAAAGAATAGGACAGACCTGAACACTTGGGAATATCCCACACAGCAATGGATGAAGGGATACACTCTGGTTCACATAGTTGTCGATTGTCCTCATGATTGACATTCATCGCAAGCATCCAGGAACCAATAGTAACATCCTCATTGCTAAACATTCGGAAACTGAAAAATTGACAGTAAGAGGATACAAATAATGAGCTAATACGCTTTGAATATAATAACCAGAGACAAAAGGTCGAGCAAAAATAAAGAAACAGGTCTAAAAGCAGTCTGATGTGTAATATGCATCCAGCTTTTATAATAAAGATCTTATGCTATCTTATCAATGAAGTTGGGATCTTATGTGTTGAGGAAAAAAGGTCCTCCTGAGTCAACCTGGCAGGCCAATAGGAGCATATTCCTGATGCAGTATACTCAACAGCTACAAATATGACCTATTCGTCTATTACTAGTCTTATTAAAATAAAAAGGGTGAAATTGTGCACTTCTAAATAGATCAGTTACAGAAAATTTTGTAAAGCCAACTTACCTGTTATTCCTGAGGGCAACCAAACTCATAACAACATCAGCAGAAAGAGCATAAATAGGACCATAAGCATGGAGAAAATACTCCTTTCCAAGCATATATCCAAGTGGTTCATACCTGCATCGGTTTCACAGAGACAACAATGATGACAACAACAACCAAACTACCAGTAATAGACAAAATAAATTCTTTAATAGTCTGTAGTCATTATAGAAGTGCATCTATGTTCTTTATGTTCTTTTCAACAATCAAGCAGAACAAAATTTCATAATATACAGAGGTATATCTTTGCTAAGAAGATCATGGGAATTTATCATGAGAAAATATAAGGCTCTCCACATGATATTTATTGACCTATAGAAAGCAGATGATAGACAGTCACCAAATATTTAGTGGTGTTATGATTCATATCAAACCATAAATGCCACAAAGGGTATGTATGATGAAATTGGCACAGGAAAAAAACATCCGAGAAGATACAGAGGAGTTTCACATAACATAGGTCTACACAGGAATCTGCCTTGAGACGGTACTTGTTTACTCTAGTTGTGATTGAGCAAACCAATAGTTTATAAGATGAGATTCACTATTGTATGTTTTCTTTCTGTGTTTTCTTTTGGATTGATAGATTCAGTTTTGTATGCTATTAGCAGATGAAATCCTAATAAAATTAAAATAGGATGGTTGAAATAGAGGAGTGCTACAGAAGTAGTAAGATACCTACCAAAGTGAAAGGTAAGTATGATTGTGAAACCAGAAATGTTTATACTGGAGCAACTGTTGAGGGTCTAATACTCAACATATTCACTAAGATAATATTGTTGAAATACTGATGTTAGAGATGGACGCGAGGTCATATAAAATTAGACAATTTTAAATATGATCACTTCCGACATGTGCAAAATAGCACATATAGAGAATAAAACAAGAGAATGTCATTAGAGATAGTTTAATCATTTCCTACGTTGACATTTAAATGCTTTGTTATATAGGTGCAATACTATGATGATTGAATGTGTTAAAGATAAAGTAATATATATCTCAAGATCCATCCAGTGTAGCGTAAAATAGACACTATGTAAACAAATGATCCATATACATGTATAATTGGAAATTAAGTTCACTATTCTCCAAGAGTCTTTTTAGTTTTGCTTAGGGATTTTTTTGTCAGTATATGGATAAGTATGAGATTAGAAAACCTCCAACTTTAGAGAATCCTTAATTTGTCTTAAAAGACATAATACCTAAATATGGAATAAAACGGGCCCAAAAAAGGTGGAAAGGATATCGAGGATTCATATTGCCAACTGGTATGAGATTGGACCATTCCTGTAACAGCTGTGGTTGTTCAGATTCAGACTTTTCAGATTACATCGCATTGACAATTAAGTACAACTTTTGCATTTCAGGTTATGTATTAAACTCAACCTTCCCTTCAAAGCTACTCTGATTTCTCTCTCCACCGAACCAAACAAACTTAGGTTCTTTATCTACCATCATCACAGGCTTCACAGCATGTATTGCAACACATATATTCTGCTGATGATCAATTGTAAGTAATCCAGTAAATAACAGGTCTTAACCCACTTTTCCTCAATGAAAGTCATTTACTTGCAGAAAAGAGAGAAGAGAATTCCTAGAAGTATATTGGGAACTGGAAGGCACAAGTGCAGTTAGGCATTTGTTAGCTACACCATTATCAGTGCAATTTGTATGTCAGATACAACTCGAAAAAAACATAAATTTAGATAATCTTGATCCTTCTTATAAAAATGAGCATCTGCAGGGAGATTTGGGTAGGGATAGAAGGAAGGCTCTTCTCAACAGAGGTCAAAAGAAAGAGCAGGATTCAAATATCAATATATACAAAGAAGACCCACTGGATTTTCAGGCAGTCCACCAAATACTTAAGTAAGCACTATGGTTTTAATTTTAGACTCTTAAAATCAAGTTAGCCTTTTCTTTCGGAGCCTTATATTAGCCTCTAAGTTAAGAAAGCGTTAAAAAGCACCAAGACCTGTTGGGGCTCTAAGCACAATTAATACACCGACTTTAATGAAGAAACATTTTTTTTTTTGAAGAAAAAAATTCAAGGAAAAAAAAGTTTTTTTTCTAAGTAATATATGAAAAAACAGGTACAAAAACAATAATTATATGAGAATTAGAAGAACAACAGTTAAGTGAAATATATGAAATAAATATCATAATAATCAAGTTAAAAATACCATTTTTTTAAATAAAACAGCAAAGAAAGCTGTACATTTCTAATTCAGATTCAGTAACTGGTTTTCTTTTTTTGAACAGGAACAAAAACTGCTACATCAACAGAAAACCATTTGATTTTTCTTTTTTGATAATCGCGGCGTCTAGACCAACTTGTGTGCACCTCGACAACTCCCACCAACACAGGTACTGAGTAACTTTGTCCACCAAGGCTTGGATAGATTGGAAGAAGTCACATAGTTATTTTGGCTTCCGCAAGGATTTGAACCTGAGACCTTGTAATTTTCAACCCACTTCAGAGGATGAGGGTCGCGGAGATGAGGATGCTTACGTGGATGTGCGGGCATACCAGGCTAGATAAAATTAGGAATGAAATTATTCGGGAGAAGGTGGGGGTGGCCCCGGTGGACGAGAAGATGCGCGAAGCGCGGCTGAGGTGGTTCGGGCATGTGCGGAGGAGAAGTCCCGATGCACCGGTGAGGAGCTGCGAACGGCTGGTGATTGCTGGCGGTCGGCGCGGCAGAGGGAGGCCCAAGAAGTATTGGGGAGAGGTGATTAGGCAGGATATGGCTAGAATGCACGTTTCAGAGGACATGACCCTTGATAGGAAAGCCTGGAGGTCTGGTATCAGGGTTGTAGGATAGGGGCACCTAGAGTTTCTCGTCCGCTCCTCCCGGGGTTGGGGGTGGGGTAGCAGGGTTATTCATAGATAATATGTGTTTACTGTACGATACTATTACTTGTTATTGTATTTTGGTATTTTGTTTCCTTTGTTCAGATTATTTCTAACGCTATTTATGCTGGAATTTCTATTGCACTAATGATATACTGTTTCTGTTTTGTTTTGTTTCTGTTTGTTTTACTACTGTTTTTCACCTACCATATGAGCCGAGGGTCGATTGGAAACAGCCTCCCTACCCTGTCGGGTAGGGGTAAGGCTCGTCTACATATTACCCTCCCCAGACCCCACCTGGTGGGAATACACTGGGTAGTTGTTGTTGTTGTTGTTGTTGTTCATTAACAACTAGGCAACACCTCCGGGTGCAAAATACCAGTTTATTTAGCAGCTAGTTTCTTGTATTAAATTTCTAATTTCCTATTTTTAGTTAGTAGCAAATTCATTTACAATGGCTTCTTAACGATTAATATGACACTTTGCTTGTTTAGCATCCTTTTCAAGATAGACCCCTGGGTAATGAGGTGCTTGCCGTAGCTCTTGTGTGTCTACACTTAATCACAGCCTAAGGCAGGCGCAGTTTGCATCCTAGGCGTCCTAAGCTTAAACAAGATTGATACTAGCGTGCTTAGTTCGTCTTCATCTGCCTAACCATTTATATAGTTCTCCGTTTTTAGGCAAGTGTTTATTCCAATCTTTCGGATTCGCTACCATGGCCTACTTAAGAGTCAAATTTCAACCCTAAGAAAGGTTAGTTTGTGTCGTAACTTGGCCGGCCACTTAAAATTTATGTTGCACGGACTCTTCATTTTAGCCATCGCACCCCCTAAATGGAAGATTGAATTAGTGGATGCACACCATTACCTACAAGTTTCTCACAGATATCTCCCTATACTTCGAACCAAGACTCTTCTTCAGACTTAGGTTCTCTAGCTTCTATTCTTGAGGTACGTAGATCCCATCTTCGTTTTCCGATTCATAGGTTCGTATCAACTAAGTCTCTATATTCTCTCATAATCACAACATATCCAAGGAGGTCTCACAAGTGGACTTGGGTCTAGGAAGGGTAATGTATATGCAGATTTTACCCTTACCTTGATAACGTAGAAATTATTTTGCGATACAGAATATCTCCCATAACATCAGATATTTTTATAGATCTATTTTTAACGGAATCCCTACACCCGTATCCATACCTCTGAATCCTAAAATTTAGATTATGAAGGATCGAACTTCTAGATCCGCAGCCCGATCCGGTACCCGCACCCGAGTCCGAGCAATATAGCTTAAATTTATATTGTAATAAGTACTTGTATCAACCAAAATATATCCAAACTCTGATCTTATTAGTCCTCCAAAACAGTACAAAGCAATTCAAGATGGAATGGAGAGAAAAAGTTTCCACGTATATAGAGCAAATGAACTAGATAAAGTCATGCTGGGAATATATCAGCATCCAGGAAACTTTATACTCACCATTTGAGCTTGGGGTCAGTGAAAACTGGGCCTTTTTTCATGCATCCAAGGTATGTTTGTGAGTGAGAACGCTCTTTGACCAAAAGAAGTGAAAGGCGATCTGTATGGAAAATTAAAGTAACTTGAGTACATCAAAATTATAGAACAGGGTAAATGCATAGTATGAACCTCAAGTAAAAAACAGTAATAATAGAAAAAGCTTCAAAGTTCTAGTCACCTGGCCGCAAATATATGTCGTCATCAGCTTTAACATAAAACTCAGAATCATAAAGAGCATAGGCAGCTTTGAAAAAAGCTATGCTGTAAGAACAACTTGAGTAAGTATAGATGACAAAAAAGAGGGGTGCGAATATACAAGAGAGCCAGAACTAACGTTTTGTATGGAAGCTTACTGTACTCCTCTTCAATGTCTAATTGTAAAAAATCATCATATTCCGCTATCTCTTTCTTAAGCTCTGCCATTTTGGAGTGATCACTTGTTCTACCAATTATAAATCTAAAAGCCAAGCCAGTAGCTTCTTCTAACCTGCAATTCCATTTCAGTCCGTTTAGCAAAGAATAGTTTCATAAATGCATAGAGACCAAGCAATACAACTGCATATAGACATAATGAATAAGGAAATTGCATAGAGTTCATTAGTGAAACATCTCACTCTGAGCGCTTAGTGAAAATGAAAAACAGCTTTTTGCAAAAGGAACAGAAAATGCCTCACCTATTGGATAAAGAAGGCCAGAAATTTCCAATTCAATTGAATAATACCAAGATAATGTTGTTCTATGAATAGCTCTATTTGAAGATGCTAAATTAAGATAGTTTATGTAAATGCATGTCACACACATCGCTTTGTTTTCCTCATAAGTTCTTGCTAGTCAAATTTCATGACACAAGCTGATAATATCACAGTGCTTAAAAGAGTAGTGCTACGCAGAAAGTAAATTCATTCTGCTCTAATTAAAGCCATTTAAACTAGATTTTCATTTTGATGATCAAACGAACAGCTATATAGTAAATTCATTCTGCTCTATTCTTGTCAATTCATTTGAATACTAAACACTCTGTAAATCGCACACTTATTCTTACGAATTTACCTAGTTTAATCCCGCCTATATTTAGAAGTGCTTCCATTGAATCATTTTCTTAGCTAAGTCTTCCACGAGGTTTTATGGAAAGTAACAGCAGAGCAATAAACTAGAAAATGTTAATTTAATTACATTCGTACAAATTACAACGAAACAAAAGGTAATACCTTTGAAGGCCTTGATGATCAGAGGGGAACCAAGTCTGTCGCAAAGACCGGCGGCGCCCAGTGGATCCGAATCCGGTTTGGATCCCAACAAAGCCCATAACTTTATGCCTCTTTTGCCCTTCATCTAAAAGCCCCGTATCTTTCCCCGTAGCTCCACTAACTTTACTAGAACTTTTATCCCACACAACAGAAACAGATCGAGGTTCAGCATATTTACACTTGTGCCCCAAACTTTGCCTCGAAATTGCAATGAAACCGAATACAAACCCAGCTAGACCGATAAGAGAACAAAGAATCACGACCGTCGATCTGCGGGAGTTAAGGGGGGAGGAAGATGGCCAAGCATTGAATGATTTAGGAGATGAAGGCATTGAAAGAGAAAAGTTTTCTTCTTTTAGTTTGTCTTTTTGGGGAATTAGAAGTTGAAGAAAATGGTGATTTGTGAGATTTTATGATTTTTTTAAAATGTTGGGTATTGATGTGTGAATTACTAAGAAGCTTAATGGGATAATGGAGGTACAATTTACAGAGATTGAAAAGTTCAAAATTGGGAAGTACAATTTACTAAGAAGCTTAATGGGAAGAAGAGCAAACCTTACGTTTCAAAATTGGTGTTGGGAGTTGAGGTAAGCTCTCATTTTGGAAGTTATATTAAAACCTCTCTTCTGTTTGTTGTTCTGCGGGTCGTCTCTCTCTTTCTTCCTTTTTTTACTTCTTGGATTTGGTATATATTTATTTAGTTTCCTAATCTCTTTTACATCATTTTGAGACAAAATATTTATGTAACATTATTCATTTATTTATTTGTTTGTTTTTGTCTCACCTTTTGTAATGAATGAGAGTAGGCTAGAGAAAAGTGAGAAAAAGAGAGAAATATTTAGTGAGATGAGACCACACCATTTAGTGATAGTGAAGTCGTAAACTTGATAAGCTTTGAATATAATCGCTCATAAAATAATAGCTGAAAATATATATATATATATAATTATACTAAATTTATATATTTTTTCAGCTACCGAAGGTAAATAAGTGATATTTGCCCAAACAAAATTACCACAACTAACAGAGAGGTGGTGAGACAAGAGGGGTTGCTCTGATGGTAAGTAACCCCCATTTCCCATCGAGAGATTGTGACTTCGAGTCTCCCCAAGAGCAAGGTGGGAAGTTCTTGGAGGGAACGATGTCGGGGGTCTATTTGGAAACAGACTCTCTACCCAAGGGTAGGGGTAAGGTCTGCGTACATACTACCCTCCCCAAACCCCGCTAAGTGGGATTATACTGGATTGTTATTATTATTATTATTATTAACAAAGAGGTGGTGGAGGGGAAACCGCACACTTGGAGATGCAGGGTAAAATTCTAAACGCAATGCTGACTAGTGAGTGAGGTTAACCTTTTTATTGAGCTTATTAGTCAACCTTCTCATTTTAGACGAAGATAATTATTATGTTTTGTCAAAATTGATAATTAGAGAATGATAAAATAATATTACCATAAAAGGTAGATTACTAGGAATAGCGTGATCCAGTATTCTACAAGTTAAACTAGTCTCCAATGTGTCTAGGGATTGCTAGCTGATTCTTTTCTGGGGGGCTATTTCTGCTTTTTCTCTTCAAGTTTTGTTCATCGGTCTCGAATTATTCTTTACCCTCGTAGTAGTTCTTTCATTTTCCCTTTGACAAAGTCCACTAGCATTATGCACAAGAACTAAAAATAATCAATGTCATTTCCCGTTCCCTTGGAATACATTAAATCTCTGTGACACTTCATCTAAACAAAATTGCCTTTCCTCATGTATCTGCAAAGTATCTACTCTACAACCTACTTCCCGGTGGCTGCTAAACGTCACGACCGATAATTCCCGAGAGAGTTTTGAGCACTCGCCACACAAAGCATGAACATCTGGGACTTCCTCTAGTTGCAATTTATTAGAGTCCGACTTCCTCGTTTCAGTTTCAGCCTCTAAATATTTATGAGAGATATTTCCTTCACAACCTATCCTAGGCTCATGCGTTTCTATATGGAAAATCTTGTTTTCCATAAACAATACAGCTGATTCCTCATGGGAGGTCCTGGAAAATTGACCATCAAGATTATTACCACCTTGATCTTCATTGAATTGCAAACTCTCAGACTGAGGTAGGTGTCTGACATCAGCTCCTGCATTGGCATCTTGAGATGGCAAATAATGTTGAATCGGCTCATTAATGGTGAGGCCATTTTCGTGGCAGTATGCTGTTTCTCCCGGATGAACTGCTTTAAGGTATGAAACATATTAGTACCAGTTTTTAGCATCTCGCCAGATTGTTGTGTTTCAAAAAGAGAAGATTTCTTTGAAATTGAAGAACAACAAACACTAAGCACTCACCACTCAGTTGATCTACCTCAGCAGCTTGAAACAAAGACTTCTTCAACCATACAGTCCCCGGGAACACCATGAGGTTGATATGACTTAGACTTTGTTTCTCGCTACCTTCCAAGAGTTCAAAGCCAAAGCCAGCAGTCCATGTTTCCACTAAACTTGGAATAGCTGATATTACAAGTTTCTCAACCTTGTAACACTTCAGCATCTAGAAGCCATGATCGAGGGAAACTGATAAGCATACATGGATAAAAGATGATATGCATTGAAAGCCACAGAGTCGAGGAAAAGGTAGTGAATATAACAAGCAAGGGATGATAAACTAGACCCAATCCATAACCACAGAAAGTAGGCAACTTCCATCTCTCTCTCTCTCTCTGCTTTTTAAGAAAAAGGAGATTTGACATGTCAAGATAGATGATCTTTTACGGACCAGATTTAGCAACTTAATGAGACTCAAGATTACCTACATCTATCAGATCCAGCTATACCAGGAACTACTTGAGCTCAGAAGAAACATCACTAAAGGAAAAATCAGTCAGAATTCTGGCACAACTCTTAACTTAGAACAATGCTAGACTCATATAAAGAACTGCCAATTATTCCTATTAGACAAAATGTCATTTTTCTGATTTATTCGGAACTTGGTTGCGTCTCAAATCAGAAAGTTAATATTGATAAGAGCAGTCTTTGAAGAGAAAAATAAAATAAATTACCATAATAAAAATGTTTCTAGATTTATTCACTTGTCGGAAGGTACAAATTTCATATTCTATATAAATTATGATTTTTTTTTCTTCTGATATTTGGGTTGTGCTAAGATGTTTAAGCTGACTCGTATCTCATGATATCTTATACACTTCTCTACTATCATATGTTTATTAGCATGTTCTGCATTTATGTTAAATCATTCAACGGTTTGTTTAATCTTTAAAATCATACATAATGTTAATGCATTTTTTGTTATTTTTTATTTTCATACTACTAATAATTAGTATTATTAAAAAATTCATGGGATTTACTCCCATTTCCCAAGGGCTTATGTGCCGCCTGATAAGTAAAAAATTGTGCGGGACCCCACAGTTCAAAACACTGTTTCCTGGTCAAATTACCTCCTGTATAGAATTCAGTAGGCGCCTGCACATTCCCTGGCGACGGTATTTACTGCATGTTGCAATAAGGGGCATTTCAGCAACTGTTACTCCATGGATCCTGCATAAAAACCAAAATTCTGATTCAGAGGAAGATTTTTCCTGATGGGAAAAAAAATAAGAAAGATTTGTCCTGATTTTAGTGACATTTACTTCAAACAGCCAGCAGGGTAGCCATGGCAGTGGCAAATCCAGAATTTATAAATCCTGGGAACTTCACTGATATTAGTGTAAATTTACAGTGTCACAAAAACTAAACATGGGTATTCATTTGGGTCGGATCGATCAGTTTCTCAGTTAAATCAGATTGATTTACTAGGATTTTATGTTATAACTAGACAAACAATCACAAAACTAAATAAGTTCTGTGTACTTTAGCTTTTTTCACTTTATTCATTCAAATTACATTTGAGTAAATTTAGAAGAAAATATGAAAGACATTGAAACAAGTATGGCCTGTCAAATAGATAATTTGGTGAAAAGAATATCTCATTTAAAAAATATTCTTTGTTTAATTCAATTCTTCATCTTTAAACTTCTTGGGATTTTTTTCTATCTCAATCTTAATAATTACAACTTCAACAAATTAATGGCTTAGACATACAAAGTAAATACGGAATAGTCAAATTTATGAAGTGTTACGTTACATTAAAGTATTCCAGATACAATAATTTGCTTTCACGATGCAACTATTTACAATAAGATGAGACTAAGTTTATATTGCTCTATTTAAAATAGTTTACTTAAACACTTAATAACTGAACAACAGTACAAAGTTACAAAAAGATATTCAATAAAAGTATAAAACACAAAGTTTCACTCTTAAAACATTTAAGAGTGAAACAGAAAATTTGATCAAGGAATTTGCTCGTAAAGTGAAACAGAAAAGGAAGGATCTTACTTCTTGAAAATTTTGAATAGAGGATGAGAAAAATAGAGGGAATGAATTGAACTAAGCATAGGTGATAATAAGGAAAGGAATTCCCCTCCAGAGGGATTTGAACCAAGACCTTTCTAGAAGAGAGGTGAGAGCTCTATAAAAGCTTTCCACACTATGAGCACTCACTGGGACCTCTTCATAGTGGGTGCTATTGGTCACTTTATAGACTTTTTAAAGAATTACTTATGCATACATAAGACAATTTGGCCAAAGTCAATGGGTGCTGATTGCTGAAGCACCCATACCTCCAAAACATAGATCCACCATTGGCCACAGGTTGTCATAATCGAGGATCTGGGAACAAAGTCGTAACTATAACTCCTTGTGGCATCCCCATATAGTAAATGTAGAAATTGGATAGTGATAGTTTAGGAATACAGTCAACAACTATTAATATCTCTCTCCAAAGCACCTTTCCTAACAGACATGAATGCACCAGTTATACAGAAACCTCCAGATGAAAAAAGTTGAACATTTTTTCAAAGAAATTCCAAAAAGAATTAATTTTCTAACAAGCAACAACCAAAAGAAACAACCTAAAATGTGTGGGCAATATGTGTATAGGCATCTGATACTAAACCACTGTCTAATCTCTCAATTTAAGCATCCGATAGGAGAAAACACTTTTAATACTCACAAGACAAGACAATACTTAATACATTTTGAATTGAAAGGTTTACATTAAGAAACACTAACATAGCATACAAACCAAAAGATCAGATCAAGATGGATCACTGAAAATGATTTGACTTTTTTCCTTCTATAGTTTCAATTCCAATAATGTCTTGTTTTCTTCTTTTTGTCCTTTTTTTAAATAATGAACAAAGGAAAACATGCTGCAATCAAAAGGTAAAAGAAAACGAAGCAAAACGAAAAAAGATGCATCTGCACCGAGAATATCCACATTACCTTGGAGGTACTGAGTTCATGGGATAAGCAAGATGAAGGGCAATTTCTTTCAAGATGGTAAAGAGTTACCTTATTGATGCTACAGCTACTGATATGTCATCTTTCTCCAGGATCACTGTGTAGAATCCATGATAATTTAATCGTGCAAGTTGTGATCTGTAAAGATTTTAAGGATCAGTCTGACAGCACCATTTAAGTATCATTGTATTGTGTAACACTGATATGAACTAGTCAAATGACACCATGGATACAGGAAAAAAGTTCCCATCTGTTTTTGCTCATTGAGTCGATGAAACTCCATCCATTTGTTTGCATATTGCCATACTCCTTAGAACACAATGCTTCAGATAAAAAAAATCTTATAAAGTTGTTCTCTATTATTATTCATAAATTTATTGTTAAACCTGCCATTTAACCCTTCCATTCAATTATTTTGAATGAGAGGTGAGAACTAAATGAACAAGAAATGTTAGGCACAATGCCTCAGCTATCAAGTGCACGGAGTTCAGCAAAAACCACTTATAGCTAATTCCACAAACTGCTATAAAAGAAAGTGGAGAAATAATTGATACACCACACAGGAAAGCACAGCAGCGCGCTATAAAAGCTGATGTCAAATGGAAATTACTCACCCCCAGCTGTATATTACATGGGGTATCATATCGATGTCTGTTCTCGGGTCCACCATGGGAAGAAAGCACTCCTCCATAATCGTAAGGGCAACTGCTAACTTTGAGTTGCATTCTGCCTTCAAAGCAATAAACCGCTGAGCAGAATGAACTATGTGGTCACCGTGAATGCACCTCAGAAGAGTCCATGACAAGCCATCAGTCAGAAGATTAATGAGCCCAATTCGAGAGCGAAGACCTTCATATACCTGCAAAAACCCTAAGTTTTCAAAAGACAACCAAAATAATTCATAATCAAGCTTGCAATGAAGCTAGTATTTATTTCAGCAGTACCTGGAATTCCTAAATTGTGTGTACTCATCAAACACAGCACCGCTTAGAGGACTGATTACTTAAATGAACTATAGATTAAGCATGTTAAAGTTTCATAATGTTCCTTTTCTAAAGAGGATCACACAAGGTTTGTCATATTTTCTCGTTAATCAAAATCTTCAGTCAACAGATTGAATAATATTATTCCATCATGATGCCATCCCTAATGACTCCAATTAACAGTGGGGCCACATTCAAAGCATTTTGCTAATGCATACTGAAAAACTTGCAGACACTAGGAGAACTGCAAAAACATGAATATGATACAAGTATTTCAGAACCTCAGGGAAACCATCAAAGAAGAGAAAGACTTAACTGGGTGAAGTTCTTTCATGATAAAATTAAATTCACTTATCAAAGAAAAGATCAAACAGGTGAACATAATCCAAGGGCAGGCCTGTAACTGATGTTTCAAAGCCACAGAATAGTACTCTGGCAGTAAGCAAACAGAGGTTTTCTAATACTACTGTACATGGTGCAAGAATTCCTGTTCTTAGTTTAGCTGTTACTTCTGTGTAGAATATAGACTGACTGAGATGATACATTAACAAAATAACAGGCATACCACATTCTCCGCCAAGTCATATCGCATGCAAAAAGAACTAATAACCATCAGATAACATTTCAAAACTCCACATTAAAACCTTCAAAGAGACAAAAACATGAAAAGTCGATTCATTTGATGTACACTAATTGCATTCAGGACCTACATCACTGAGCAAGCTTGTTTTATAATTGCAGATGTAAAGCTGAGATGTCGAGCTCACCTCCTGACAGCTTTCGCTGCAGAACCATGTATCAGAGGCTTCTCCACCTTTTGTAACCCTTAGCTTACTGCATGCTTCATGATCTGTTCACAAATCATCAATGCATTTAGTAACAGAAAAAAACAAGGAAATTTTTGGGAAGGAAGAAATCCCCCCCCCCACATACCCCCCCCCCCCAAACACACACCCAAAATGACACAACTAAATATTTGAAAGACGACATCTCTCTGATTGAGGCTTGTGAAGCATGCCAAACTCAAAATCTTAGTATTATTTGGACCGTGCATTATGGTAAGTGAACACAAAGCTCCAATAGCAATATATGGACATTTGAATGCCTACAACAGGAAAAGAACATAAACCAAAAAGACCAACCAAGTCAATTTCATGGGAGTACGCACATTTATGCTCACACTGTGAACATTTTAATGCACTGGAGGATCTCAATGCTTCACTATATTTAACCACGTCCCCACATTTCCGGCAAGTGCACTGTGGACAATACCAACTCCCTTCAGGAAGTTCCTGAAACAAGAAATGATAAAGTTAATCTACTAGAATCTATATCGCTTGTCCAGTATCTTCAAACAAAATGAAGTACTCAATGTCTGATACGTAACGAAATCAAAGGAAAACCAGGCCATATGAATGGATATGATATTTTAGAAGGAATAGAGTAAATTCATGCCTTGTACAAAAACAGAAACCACAACAACATCGGTAAATGAATATAGCACCCAAGGGTGTGACCTAGTGGTCAATGAAGTGAGTTGAGAATCATGATGTCTCAAGTTCAAAACTCAGTTGAGACAAAAAACACTAGGTGATTCTTCTCATCTGTCCAAGCTTTGGTGGACAGAGTTACCTGGTACCTGTTGCCGGAGGAGATAGCAGGTATCTCGTAGAATTAGTCAAGGTGCACGTAAGCTGGCTCGGACACCATGGTCATGAAAAAATAAATACAGCACAAGCTTGTAGAGAAGAACATGGTACGATTTACGAGAATGGGAAAAAAAAAAGCAAGAAGAACAATAAAACAAATAATCAAGCAGAAAAGGCAAAACAAGTTTACAAATAATCAAGCAGAAAAGAAAATACAAGCTACCAAACCAGTTTGAATCAGAACATCAAATCACTACCATCAATTTGATCAAACCAGTTCAAAATCAATGGAGCATTACGTGCATAAAAAACTACCGCAGCAACATGATTAATACACTAATCATCTTAGATACTAGCCAGTAAGAAAAAAGAGGGTTAACTGATTTCATGGAAACGATCATATATTGGGACCTGGAAGACGTGGTGATATAGGTCCATTATTTTTTGTTTGATTCAATTTATAACAGAGATTTCTTTTCTTTTCTTTTTTTTTATGGAGATGGTCTTCTATATGATAAAGTATAAGATAAGCAAAACCATGCTAGCCTAAGTATCTTTTACCTATAGCAACAAACAAGTTAAGCCGTCTTCCTTGAAGTTTAAGGCCTATATATAGGCCAAGAGTTGGTCCACACATTATGCAAGCTAACATTTTATGCTTGCTCTACGAGACTGATTTTGATAACTAATTCATAATTACCACCATTAGGACAGAATATGTGATTGTTAGTTTTAACAAAATGAGGGAGATAGAAGACTATTGTTTCTTACTTCAGCAGCTTGATTCAGTCTCAATTAATCATAGTAAGATGGATGGATTGATCTGGGCAGAGGAAAAGGATGAAAAGTTTTCAGTCAGAAGTTGTTACAATACACAGGGTTAATAATTGGCCATGGAAGATGATATGGAAGACAAAAGCTCCAGCCAAGGTGGCATGCATTGGTTGGATAGCAACTAGGGAAGCATGTTTGACACAAGACAATTTGCAAAAAAGAGGATTTAATCTTAGCAATAGATGCTATTTCTGTGAAGGAAATCAAGAATCAGTGAATCATAATCTGCTTCATTGTAGAATTGCTAGACAATGTTGGGATTTATTCTTAAATATATCTGGAATTTCTTGGGTGATGCCACCGACTGTAAGGAGCTTGTTGGAAGAGTGGCATAGTCAAAGAGTACCAAGAAAACTGAAGCAAATATGGAGAACCATCACATTATGCATCTTCTAGACTTTATGGCTGGAAAGGAACCGGGTTTGTTTTGAAGGACATAGAGAGCACATTTTTAGAATTAGAAAGAAATGTATTCACAACTTGTTTTATTGGTGTAAAAGTAGTATATCAACAGAACATCAAAAGTTTTTAGAGTTTCAGGATTTTACTAGGAGGCTTATGGGATATGGCGGTTTTGGGGTGTATTCTGTAACTTTTTGTTCCATCTTGGTACCTTATGAATAAAACTTTTACCTTATAAAAAAAATGACTTGATTTTTCTTGATCATTGAGATAGTGACTTTTGCTAGAGATCAACAAAGGGATTTACGTCACAACCAAAAGTTAAACACCGTCACAATTAGGAATTAAGAGACGTACCAAAAAGCTGGACAAAGATAATTCAGTTGTCAAACATGGTAATATGTCAACCAACTGAGAAGTCAATAAATTAAGTATAAGTAAATACTGATGCAAAAAAGGGCGTCCACCCTCTTTAGTTCTCCATTTGAAAGAGGCAAATGGCATGAAAACTATTTGAAATCCAAAAAATCAAAAGAAACTCTTAAAATAAACTGAATTTGCATCAATATGCCCAAACTAACAAGTGCGGCAGTTCATATTGTGGAAAAAAAGCTAATCCCCAAATGACTAGCTAAAGTACCGATAGAATAGGAAAACATGTGAAAATAAGATATTTGGCCCAAAAGTGGCTGAAACAACAGAATATGGGTCAGAAAACAACCTCAATCAGGAAAACCTGGATTATCACTATATAGGGCTTGAAGACACAACTTTGGAAATCTTATAAGACGAAATGTAGAATACAAGCTTTGGCATTTGAAGTAGGCTACGTCTCTAGCCAATAACTCATCCTCCAAGTCCCAGATCACCATATCTATGATAAATGTGTAAGGTGTGAAATAATAGTTGTCATACAAGCCATCCTTAGATGGGGAGCTTTGTCTAAGGAGAAAGCCCAGGAGTTGGGAAGGAGGTTAGTGGAGGGCGGAGCTTGGAGAAGTTATGGGGAAGCGGACGCTATGTGGACAGTGACGGCGAGCTTGGTTAGGGGGGTAGCACGGGACGTGCTCGGGGTAGCAAAGGGATATTCAGGCAGACATCAGGGTGATTGGTGGTGGAACGAGGTAGTCAAAGGAAAAGTGGAGGTGAAGAAGGCGGCGTTCGCTAGGTTGGCAGGGAGCACAAGCGAGGAGGAGCGGAGAGCGAACAGGTTGATCTACAGGGAGGCGAGAAGAGAAGCTAAGATGGTAGTCACGGAAGCTAAAAACGCGGCGTTCGGTCGCATGTATGAGGAACTAGGGGAGAGAGGTGGGGATAAGAAGCTATTCCGGTTGGCAAAAGTAAGGGAAAGGAAGGCTCGTGATCTAGACCAAGAAAGGACGAGGATGGTAGAGTTCTGATGGGGGAATCGCAAATCAAACAGAGGTGGAAGGCGTACTTTCGGGACCTTCTTAACGAGGAGGGGGATCGGAACATAGAGCTAGGGGAGCTGGGGCATTCAGAGCGACATAGAGACCTTGGGTACTGCAGGCGCATTAGGGTGGAGGAGGTCTTAGGGGCGTTGCGTAGGATGAGTAGGGGTCGAGCGACCGGGCCTGACGAGATCCCGGTGGAGTTCTGGAAGTGCATGGGTAAATCTGGAGGGGAGTGGCTCTCTAGGCTGTTCAATGCGATTTTCAAGACTAAAAGGATGCCGGATGAGTGAAGGTGGAGTACAGTGGTGCCCTTGTACAAGAACAAAGGGGACATCCAGTGCTGCAACAACTATAGGGGCATCAAATTAATAAGCCACACGATGAAGGTCTGGGAGAGGGTGATTGAGGCGCGGGTGAGGGAGGCGACAACTATATATGGGAACCAGTTCGGTTTCATGCCGGGCCGCTCCACCACAGAGGCTATTCACCTAGTCAGGCGGCTGGCGGAACAATTCAGGGATAAGAAGAAGGACCTTCATATGGTGCTTATCGACTTGGAGAAGGCGTATGACAAGGTCCCGAGGGAGGTGCTATGGAGGTGCTTGGAGGCGAAGAGTGTGCCAGAAGCCTATATCAGAGTAATCAAGGACATGTACAATGGAGCTAAGACTAGGGTTAGGACGGTAGGTGGCGAATCAGACCATTTTCCTGTGGTAATGGGGCTCCATCAAGGATCGGCGCTGAGCCCCCTGTTGTTCGCCTTAGTGATAGATGCTCTAACCCGACATATCCAAGGGGATGTGCCTTGGTGTATGCTCTTTGCTGATGATATAATATTGATAGACGAGACGAGGGCCGGTGTTAGTGAAAGGTTAGAGGTATGGAGACAGACCCTCGAGTCTAAAGGTTTCAAAATAAGCAGATCTAAGACAGAATATCTGGAGTGCAAGTTTGGCGACGAGCTGAGTGGGGTAGGCAGGGAAGTGATGCTTGGTTCTCAGGCCATCGCCAAGAGGGACAGTGTCCGATATCTTGGGTCTGTGATTCAGGGGGACGGAGAGATTGACGGGGACGTCACCCATCGGATAGGAGCGGGGTGATCAAAGTGGAGGCTTGCTTCAGGGGTCCTGTGTGACAAGAAAATTCCACACAAACTCAAGGGGAAATTCTACAAAGCCGTGGTTAGACCTGCGATGTTGTATGGGGCGGAGTGCTGGCCCGTGAAGAACCCTCATGTTCAGAGAATGAAGGTTGCGGAGATGAGGATGCTTAGGTGGATGTATGGGCACACCAGGCTAGATAAGATCAAGAATGAAGTTATTCGACAGAAGGTAGGGGTGGCCCCGGTGGACGAGAAGATGCGGGAAGCGAGGCTGAGGTGGTTCGGGCATGTACGGAGGAGGGGTCCCGATGCCCCGGTGAGGAGCTGCGAGCGGCTGGAGATTGTTGGTGGTCGGCGAGGGAGAGGGAGGCCTAAGAAGCATTGGGGAGAGGTGATTAGGCAGGACATGACTAGAATGCAGGTTACCGAGGACATGACCCTTGAAAGGGGAGTCTGGAGGTCTAGAATCAGGGTTGTAGGCTAGGGGCTCATAGAGTTCTTCGTACGCCTCTTCCGGGGTTGGGTGTGGGATAGTAGGGTCACTCATAGATGATTAATGTTTTAGCTTATGTCCTCTTATGGCTGTTAGTATGGTAGTTTCTGCTTGTTATTATTGCATGCGACTGTATTTATGTTTCTTATGTTTACATAATTATTTACGTTATTTCTGCGGGATTACTTATGCTTTATTATTTTGTTTTGTCTTGCCTTTGTTTCTAATTTTGTCTTTGTTTTAATGCAGCTTTTCTTTTTATCCTATGCGCCGAGGGTCGATTGGAAACAGCCTCTCTGCCCTTTCGGGCAGGGTTAAGGCTCGTCTACATATTACCCTCCCCAGACCTCACCTGGTGGGAATATACTGGGTAGTTGTTGTTGTTGTTGATACAAGCCATCTCTTAGCTATTTCATCTGATAGGTCAATAATTTAAGCTGACTCTTTGCAATTAATTTGCTTTTATATCATTGCGAACAAATACGGTATCAGATACAATAGAACGACCAATTAACTTATTGTGATACCTCTCAAGAAACTCGCAGACAAGCATTAAAGCAGAAGATTGGAATAGCAAATAACAAGAAAAGGAAACCCATTTAGGCCAATTTGAATCCTTCTCATATCCTCTCGAACCACAATGGCCTAATATGGGTCATCTGTATGCCACTTATTTTTTAGAACTTCTCTTTGTGTTTTAAGATAGTAGATTGAAACCTGGAACGAAATTGGGATGTTCTTAATAATTAGATCAAACTAAATCTACCACAATGGTGAGAGGAATCAAATCTAGAATTGGGATAAAATAGGAAAAAAGTGCATACTTCTTGAGTTCTATAGAACTGCGTTAATTTCTAATTAAGCAAGGGCTCATAAATACACTTCAATTTTGCCAGCAAGTGAACTGCAGATAAACACAAGTTGGGACAGCCAAATAAACTTGTCAAAGAGGCCAACCAAAGTCTAGAAGTCCCAATTGATACTGAACGTGTTAAACTTCATTGATTGCCAAAGAACGGCAGATTAATACATCAGATCAGGGCTAGCAGGACCACTTTCAACAGTTTTTAAAAAGCTGGCAAAAAAAACATGGAGAAGAATTTTGTTAAAGATTTAGTAGTTCTAACTTAGGGCTTCCGCACTCTTCTGAAATGCATATAATACTGCTTCACCTTCAACAGATAAATGGCAACTTTGAGAGGTCAATTGCTGTCTTCTTCAAAATAAACTTAACCACCACTCTACGTTGGTCACTGAGGGTTTCTAAGGAACCTGTTGCCACATATGGGATAGCCTATTTAGAAAGTCAATGCTGGTTGTTCACCAGCACTCTGATGATAAAACACAACCGATTTTATCAAGAATAAGACTGATCGAAAACTGTTTCAGACAGGTATAGTTTCTTCCTAGGGAAAAATACTTTCATGATATAATGTCAGCTAAACCATGTATGAAACACATGCATAAAGCATAAGGACGGGTCTTTGACATTTTACAATTTACAAAAGGGTTAAACATAAATGTTGATCAAGAAAAGAATGCACTCAAGGCAAGATAAATATACCAACTGGCTAAAGATAGTAAACCAAGTGAAAAGGGTCAAAAGACAAACCGGTGTGAACAAACAAGCTAGATGAAAGGTAGCTGGACAATTATCACAACATATCAACTCGCCACCATCACCACATCGCCCGCAACTGTCATCATTTTGGTCCCTTTCCTCAGCTTGGCCAGTTTGAGGAAGAGCTCTCCGTGCCTTGTATTCATCTGACCAAGCCTCAAGCTGACATAAGGTAAATGGCTTACCAGACTCCATGAAAAGATTCAAACAGGGACGATTGAGCTTAAAACCAGCATGACTTTTGAACTCAGAGATGGATAGCACCTTGTCACAGCAATTGCAGAATATTCCATCCCTAGTTATTACGCCGGTTTTTACCACACAATCGTCCTTCAAGTTCCGGTACTGGATCACTTCGTTTGGGGAAATAACCCCAGAATGAATTAACCAGGATAACACTGTTCTTGAGGCAAAGGTAGGCCATTTTGCTTCAATTAAGTGCTTTCCACCCTTGTTGAGGCTACGTAATAGCAACTTGCAACCGCTTTTCTGGCTCTTCCTTTTCCTCAGCGGTTTAGTTTTACCCCTTGTGTTGCCAGATCTGCATGTCTTGTTTCTAATTACAGCTGAGATTAAGAGATCGTCATCACTAAGACGGCATGTCTTAAGTTTCTTTGACCCAATTTTGCGCTTACTTGTAATTGCTTTAAATTCAATATTTCCTCGCAGAGAGTTATCATTGTCAATATTCCCAGAGTTGAACTTCATGTGCACATTAAACTGACTCAGTTGCTTAGAACTAGCCCATGTCTGCCTAAACTTCTTAAAATTGCTCTGTTCAGTATTGTCCTGAGACTCTGAACTACGGAAGGACTGTCCTTGATGACCTCTTGCTCTCCCCAGGTAGTCTACTAAATATCCCTTAGGTCTTGAATGTATTTGTAAGCCAGATCCACTGACTTCATGCAATCCACTCTTATTATAAGATGTACCAAACTTCTCAACTTGGAAGCCGTTAGTAAATTCCATTTCTGATAACTTTTTTGATTTCTTTGAGGCTTTCCTTTTCAAGACTGAACTTGCTGCAAGAGGCATACTGTTGCTATCTTGCTGAGTAAGAACATTATTAGCTCCCCGCAGCGAGCTTAGTGCATTTCCTGAACTAATAGGAACCTCAAACAAACAAGATCCAGCATGATCACTGGTGCTTTCAGACCCACAAGCTGGTAAAGGAGCTAAATCCAGTACATCTTTACCATTTTCCAAGAGTTTCCTGTATTTATTAGCATCGCCACTGACAGTATCACTTAAGCACATGGGTCTTTCATTAGGATAATAATAAGATATGCCATTCAGATATTTGCCTTCTCCCATCTGTGAGTCTGTTAAGTTGAGGGAACTTTCATCACCATACTCCTTGTGGATCCATTTATCTCCCTCAAGACTTGTCAATGCACTATCTGAGACTAAAGAAGAGCTGCAAGGCTGGTTCTGCAACAACCTCTCAGCAAACAGGTTTCCTACAGTGCCCACTGTCTTTAGCGTGTCACTTTTAATAGGAGTCGTGACCAAAGTCATTTTGGCTTTAACCGTTTTTCCTTCTTTGAGAAAGCGTAATGTTTTGTCAATGAACACCACAATTGCAAAGGGATCAAGGAGACACCAAAGCCGAGCCAATGCAGAAGCTGTTTCCAAGGTATCCAGTTTTTCTTCAATCTCCATCACTGTACCAGATAGATCACCTAAAAATTGATGCATATCAGACCACAACCTACAATCCATTTCTGGCAAAATACAATCTGCATAAGTAAACACACTCTGCCCACACAAGGTCCAGGCCCTCCAGAATTCACGGATTGGTCTTCCTTCAGGTGACTTGTAAACATACTCACCAATTCCATGAAATTTATTATTTCTTTTACGCCTTCCAACTACCCATCCTGCTGCTCTGAGCAAACGATGGATGTGGTACCGGAGAAGAGGGCGAGGGTCATTTGGAGAACCCTTAATCGTTGACAATTCAGCTTCATCCAGTTCTACAAAGCAATGGTCCCTCCACTTTGGCTTAGGTGGTCGACGAATGCCTGACGGCTTTGCGGCACTGCCAACCAACAACTTAATTGCATAGCTCTCCTGAGAAGCAGGTGATGCAATTGCTTTACCAGTTGCATCCTTCCATCCATTTCCTTCTATTTTAGACGATCTTAATTTTGATGAATCCACTTCACCAAGCATGTGACTTTGGTCCGGCACAGCGTGCCACTTCTGCAAATACGAACTTGATTTAATACCTTGGCTCGAAGATTCAACTATATGACATATCACACTCTGAGAAGGGCATAAAGAGGGTTGTTGTGATATATCTGTGGGTGCTCTATCCAAAGAAGTTAATGGGTCAGATTCCTTTCCCACATGACTATTGGTTAGCTCTTTTTCACATGGGTTTTCTCTAGAATCTTCCTTTACGTCATGAGAATCATGAAGTAGTGTCAATGCGGAATTCTCAACACACAAATGTCCAGGTTCATCTGTCTGGCTAGTAATATCGCCCTCCAAATTGATAACTCCGGCCACAGGACACCTATTGGTACTGCTCTCATTTCCGAAGAACACGTCTGCAAATATCTGAGTCTCAGTAACTGACCCATCAAATCCATCATCACACAGACCTTCAATGTCTTTGTTGAACAGCATCTTTGCTGAGTTATTACTTCTTCACAATCCTAAAGTTCTTTGGCCTATCCTTCGTCAAATGCTAACCATCAAAAAAGGAATGAAAGACCAGCACCGAGCCTCGCTGCAAAATAAATATCATCGTCAGAATGATCTATAGTCTGGACGTACAATATCCACTTGTAGGCTTCTGCACAGAAACAGAAACACAAAATTCTCAGAAAGTCGTAGGAATGCAAGAAGTCATATTCATGAAAAATGAGGCAATAAGCAGTTCTATTCCCACACTACAATAATGTACTTCTGAAAAATCAAATTCCAATAGCTTTTTCACACGAAAGTATAGAAACTTAGTGCCCACAATGACTAGTGCCTATTGCCCACAATATCAAAGATAAAATCATCATTTCTAGCCCCAAGTCCAAAGGCACAATACAAAAGATCCAGATGTCTGTGTGTGTGTGGGGGGGGGGGGGGGGGGGGTAATTAGTATGGAGCAAATATTGTTTCAGGGACCGAGGGATACGGTGTTCCTATCTGATTCTTCAGAATTATTATAGACCACAATGGACGTGCAAGCCTCACCTGTTACGGAAACAAGGCTTGATCATTATCAAGCAAAGGATGCCATCTAAGATGTGTTCCACTTCTTGAAAAACTAGATAGTGCAACAAGCTTAGTCCTGTGAGAGGTGGCCAGCTGTGGTAATAATTAAACATTGGAGCAGGATGCATTTGAAGCCAAATGAGGCAACATTAAAGGTTTAACAAATAGTCGGGTTAAGGAAAACTTATTATCTCCTAATAATAGATATAGCATCTCCATGCTTTCCAATTTCATTTCAGGTTTACCATCTTATGTTACTGTTAGTTTCTTTTACGCAGCTCAGTTTACCTTCGAATAGTGTCGATAAACTTCATGTGTACACTCTCACCTACTCATGTCATCCTGTTTTTTTAATTTGTGATTCAGAGTTCAACTCATGGCATGGAATCAGTGCATCAAATTCAAAGCTTTCTCTGTTTGAGCAGTGGCTTCGAAATCAAAAAGTAGACCTTTTTTTCCTTTTCTTTTAGTGAAGTGTTAGGGCTTTAGAGAATTTGATAATCAGGAAGTTTAGATAATTAGACATTAGTACTACATTTCCTAATTTGATGCATTTTCATCATAAGTGTACACAGCTGTCCAGAATTGGAACCTCGCCTTTATATGCATCCGCAGAAACAGAAAAACGCGCGGAACTATAACTCAAATCTAACAAAATGGCGCATTGACAGTAAAAAAATCAAACAACAAAGAGAGGCGGCTTGAGCAAACCGTTCAGAGTAAGCTAACAGAGACGAAAATGAAGAAAAGGAAACAAACAAGTAACAATTTCATCTGTAATTCAGCCAATTGTATGTAAAAAGACACAAAATTCAGAAAGTTTCCGGATCCAAAAAGGCGCATCTATATAGATATCAAGTGCTTGATACGCAAAAACAACAAATCCGCCATCGCGTCACATGCAGAAGAAAAAGGGAAAAAAAAGGTGAAAATGACCTTGTAACAGCATTTCGGCGACGCATATTAGGGTATTTGGACGGTCCGTTGCGGTTAAGGACGAAGAGGATCTGAAGATAAGGTCGTTAAAGGTAACAGTAGAACGCCGTTTAGCTTCATATTGTCATACAAGTCACGAGTAGGGGAGCGAAGGTGTGAAAGGATTTGGCTTTTGCTTCGGGAAGACCAAATCGCGCTCCAAAGTACAAAAGATAGACACCATTAACAGCTGCATCCACTTTCTTCTCTCTCTCTCTCTCTACTCCTTCCGCCATGCGCGTGAGTGACATTATATACTGTTTACCCACTTAGCATTTGTTTGTCTGTTTCTTCAATTTTACACTGCCCAATTATTTTAAAAAATATATTTACCGCTTGCTTCCATTTTTTCTCCGTTTGAGTTTCGTGTTTTTACGAATATCGAATTCTTTTAACTGCGTATTTGCATGGGCCACTTTGTGCATTACAGATTGAGTTCTGAATCTAAATGTAATTGTCAATATATAGATTTTCTAACGGCTTTTATTTATATTAATATGTCACTAATTTTAAGATATCCTAGATTTAAAATAATACATAATGAAAACAAGTAATTGTTTGACCAAAAATTATAGCTCTGGGTTCAAATAATAAAATTTGTATAAATAAGAACTAATCTTAGCTAAAAATATTAATAATGTTCTTAAGATAGAGTTTTCAAAAATACAAAAAAAATACTATGTAAGTGTATTTGGATAACGACGGCAGTAAGCTATAAATATTCTAAGAAATCAAAAGCAACAATGCAGCATTCAATATTAATGTATGACAATAGATGGCATTTAAGTAAATAGAATGAAACCCGAGAAAGGATGAAATCGGTGAATGTTCCGTCTGACAATGATGAGTGATGGACAATCCTTTGAATATTTGAGTTATTCTCAGATCTAGTGGAAAAGTGTAGACAAGAATCTTAGGAAAAGGTGATGTTTGTATATTTGCAAAGAGATTTGATTTCTTTGAATATTTGAGTTATTCTCGGATCTAGTGGAAAAGTGTAGACAAGAATCTTAGGAAAAGGTGATGTTTGTATATTTGCAAAAAGATTTGATTCTATTTCTCAAGTCAAAGTGTATTTTTACTAAATTTGAATATTCTCTTATGTATCCTATCTCGAAACTAGCCGTTACAGCTCTGTTAAGGGTGCTCAACCTCGGCCTCGGTGACAACTCCTCGACTTCAGAGTTGTTGACTCTTCGACCATGGCATCGCTGATAATTAGATTACTTCGACGCGTGGCATACCATGAATGTTTTACAAATATCTTTTTGACTAAAGGTGGATTTTGAACTATACAGTTAGCCCCTCCGCTTATCAAGGTCGTTCCCCTGGACGAGGTCGATGAGCGGACATTGTTATTTCATAATTCAATTTTATATGGTTGGTTGAGGTCGTCATCGTAGAGATAGGTCTACTTTGCCTTTTGAGGTCCACATATTTTGAATTTTTTGAATTACCCAGGAAGTCTGTGGAGCCATCTAGTCCAAGAGAAGAAGTGACATCATGACATCATGCATCATAATGACACTGTTTCCCATCGTATTGCATTGATTTGAGTGTGACTCTCGATTGGCTCTATCGTTTTGGTTTACGTGCTAATCATGACCTGCTATTTTGATTCTAGTGCCTCTCAAACCTTATAAATAGGGGAAGGTTTGTTGGTTTTGAAATTTTTCCAAACCCTTCCTTCTACCCTTCCTTCTCTTAGCAATAACTTCTCCTTAATCTTCTTTGCAGAACTTTTTTTGCTCCATGTTTCAGCGACTTGCATAGCTCATCATTCCCTTTTTCCTGTTATCCTCGTTTTGTAAATTGAATCATATCTAACATACCTTTTGAAGCTGGCGAGGGGAGTCATATTTCTCACTTGGCAGTGGTGTTTCCCTTTTATGAGGAGAGTGTTCCTACCATCGTTAAGGATGGAACCTTCCCGTTGGTGGGGTAGATAATCCCACGCAACCCTAATTCCATATTCTATTTCACTAAATCACCAGATGTCGAACTAGAGCCTTTTGGTCAGTGATGACAGTGAAGAAATGGCGGAGCTTAGGGATAAATTCGTCATTTCTAATCACATCGAGTTGATCCCGGCCGGGTGCGATACGTTGCAAGTCCACCATCCTAGGTGTTGCGCCCTTTATGCCTACTCCTTCCAAGTCGGCTAATCTCTCCCACACCTATCGCTAGTCTAGGAGTTTCATCATTATTATGGTGTTTGCCCAGCTCAGCTTGCGTCATACGTTTATAAACTTATAAAGATGCATACCAAGTTTACTGGAATGGCTAGGATCGTACTGAAACTTCGGCATTTAATCCATTTTTTTGTTTCTATATTTTATAGGGGAGGATGCTAAACCTTCGCCACTGAGGGGGAAAATGCCCGGTGGTGAAGATGGACAATAAGGCTAGTCATCAATTCTGGTTCAACTTACTTTTATGTCAAGACCAAGGATGTTGTGACCAATGTCGATGTCTTTCCCGAAGCTTGGATTCTTTATCATGTTTGATCTTGAATTTTGACTTCTTACCTTCTTCTTTTGTAGCCAAGAACCTCTCCCCCTCCTTTGATCGCTCATATTTTTGACTTGGCCAATTGGCTCCTCCCCACATTGCAGGGGTTCGTGAATGGCCAAGTTTTTTCAAGAAGTTTGGGCCTTCTCTCCCTTCGACTAGTAATTTCCTTTTTATCGTCAGTGTCTTAACTTTTTTTGTTTACCTTCGCTAATTTTCCTTTTCTTTTTTTCTTAACTTCGGTTGGGGGATCTACGAGGAGGTTGAGAGCTCCCTCACCCTTGCTTCGGAAGAGGAAAGCTATTGTGTCATCGATTTCTGCCCCTTTTTCGGTTGCAGCTAAACTTACCTTTGTTCTAGTTCCTCTTGTTGTTGCGCTCGAATCTGTCCCTACTTCGGCCATAGAGACTTCAGTCGTGGAGGCTTTGTCTTCTCCCTTATATTCTCTTATCGAAGAGGACGGTGAACCTTTGCCTGGCGATAGGGATTTGATGCCTCGTAAGAGGAAGGTTGTGGACGTCGAGGAAGAGGGCGCGACGGCCGTCGATGTAGGAGATTGTTGCTTTATCCTTTGGAAAACAAACACAGTGCATATCGAGTATATTCTAGAGGCAAGTCTCGAGGCCCCTTATTTGGACAATACAAGTATGCGACCTGCAAAGGGCGCAATCAAAGGTGTGGTAAGCAATGATGGCCATTTCCTTCTAGACGCAAAAAAAGCCTCATCTTCCAGGATTGCGACGGACGTGCCTTCTTTGACTGGTGATGGAGGGAAGGTTGTTGATGAGGAGGACGTTGGCTCCGATTCTGACATGGACGTAGATTGAGGATGATCAACGAGAGGCTTACTCAACTTGAAATGAGGTTAGAAGGGGGTTCAAGGACAATATCAATCCTAATGGACCGTAATCTTCTTGTGGATATCGAGAAGATTATCCCTCCATCTTCTATCTTTGTTCATAGATTGAGGGTATGACCCTCAATACCATAGATGATAGTGCCCTGTCGAGTAACACTATCGGTCTCGCCTTTCGGTTAAGTGCATTTGCTGTCAGTTATTTTCCTTAGTTTTTGTTTGTTACACCACCATAGATGACAACACCCTTTTGAATAACAAAACGTTTATACGACATCCGGATTAAAAGATATTTGCATCGGAAGAAGGGACAATGCTAGGGTGTCAAGCTTTCACCACTTTGACTTTACAAAAGTAAGTGCGTGTGTGTGTGCGTGTATGTATACAAAAGTAAGTGTGTGTGTGTATATATATACAAAAGTAAGTGTGAATGTGTGTCTATATATATATATATATATATATATATATATATATATATATATGCTTTATGCCGTCTCTTTCTTCATTCTTCTATATACCACGACCAAAATAAGACCATAAACTTACTCTTATGCTTTCTACGTGGGTTTCAAAAAGGATTAACATCCCGGGTACAAAATCAAGAAGGATAACATTAGAACGATCCCTACGACGTAAGTAACATTATAACGCGTCTCTTTTTCTTTGTTGTTTGAGTTTTGGAAGGTACTTTATAGTTAATAAAATGCCTAATTTCTGTATTTAAGTTTTTAAATATCAATAAAGGTTGATAAATTCGTTTCCTAATAGTTAGAACTCACCGGACACTAATCAGAAGCCATGAGTTTGATTTATTTCACTTTTAGTGGACTATTTTATAGCCTACTCGTGTTAGCCTATTGTGTTGCTGATTTATGGAGTTTGGAAAGATAAAAGGGCATGGAGAAATGTCATGTGTGGAAGGGTAATGGGCTGGTCGCTCGTCGTTATAGTTTCAGGCTAATTGATAACTTGTTGATTGAGTATGTTATTGTATATTTGGATTTTGTTTGTATTAAAGGTCCCTAATTGTAGTTAGGTTATTTTTGACTTGTTGATCTTGAGGGAGCAGTAAAATCAGGGGAAATGCTGCCCATTTTTTTGTTATAGATTAAGTTACTTTCGTTATATAAATGAGAAAGTCATTCATAACTTGACATTAGCTTCATCGTCGTTGTTATAAATTAAGGCGTAGTGAGGTGAGTTTAGCATTTTTGTTGGACAGATTCCTATAAGGTATGTTAAGACTATCCATTCTTTCTTTTTGGCATGATCTATATGATACCAAAGAAACAAACAAACGCACAACATTCATAAATGACTCTATTCTTATAAGTACTAGGATTGCCTATGGTCTTGATTTCTCATATGTCCTAATATTATATTGTTTGTTCATGAGTCTCAGAAAATACGTAAATTGATAAAGTTTATTTCCTGATATTAACCGAAAGCATAGTCAAAACTGCCCCAAGATTATCGGAGTTGGTACAATAATTCCCCCCATCCGCCTATTTTGAAAAAATTTCCCTCACAGTTATCTTTTCGGCTCAAGAATGCCCTTACGACTAACGGTCATGTTAAATAAAAAAATTAATTAGTTTCCACATTTCATAACGAAGAAAGGATCAAAACTGCCCTTAGACTATTGGAGTTGGTACAATAATACCCCCCATCTCAAAAAATCTCTTCCCCCCCCCCTCCACCCTCCCCCTTCGCCAACGTGTGTATGTTCATATTCTTCTTGTTCTTCTCATCCTTTTTTTAACCTTGCACTCTATTTGAATAGTCACTACAAACATCATTAGAGTTTTATTTTCAGACAACCAAATTTTTTTGTCACCAATACTTTACGTCATACAACTTTAAAAGACCCTATTAGGCAAAAATAACTTAATTAATTTTCATGTGTCATCGTCTCATTGGTCTAACTTAAGACTCACCTAATTAAAAGAAACTTACCCACATTCTAAGACCCTTTTCCTCCGTTTCTTTCTTCTCTTTCTTTTAAAAACTATTCCATTCTTTCTTCTCTTTCTTTTAATAATTATTCCACCAACTAGAACTCTCATACACCTATTTTTTTTCCTAAGCAAACAAAACTCTCTCTTATAGTTAATCTGCTTCCTCTTTCTATTTCTTTGTATATTAAATGTACACATCAATACTCGTATTTTTTCCATCACAAACATACCATTCATCATTAATTTTTCTTACCACACTTTACTACTTCATACAATAAGCTCAATCAAGTATTTATTACAGTCATATTCACCAATAAGTCGTATTCTCTCATATTCCCAGGCATATGATCTCAAATATTTCTCTTGATTTAATCATATTTTTTAAAAATTGGCGGTATTGATATAACCTGAAGAGCATCCTCGTACAATAGCTTAATTTATGGACATCGTCGGATGTTCAGACTATGGTGGGCCAATGAAGAAGAAAACGGTCGAGGTCCAAGTAGAGACCAAATAAATTATTGGTATAACCAAAATTGGATGCGAAGTTGTTAGGAAATATACAACAAAAAATATTGCAAATGCTCAATAATCATTATTATTGACACTCTGTTAGTGTTCATATATTCAGGTGAAAGTTGTATGGCGTAAAGTGCTGGTCATATGATTTCAATTAACTCTTAAAAGCTACATAGTGTCACAACAAATATAATATTGGCAAAAAAATAACTTATTAAATCGTAAAATCTTACAATGAAGCATAATTTCAAAGAGTACCTAATTTCACTCAGAAAATTGATGTAATAAAAATGTTAATTTAAAAATTAAATTAAAGCTGAAAATTTTGAATGGAGAGAGAGAGAGAGAGATCTGTGTGTGTTGAAGGTGAAAATTCAAGACGAGTAGACTAATAAGTGAATATGGGGTGAGGTTTTAATTTAAACCTATAGGAAATCAACACATAATAAATAATAAATTTTTTTCTTAATCAAATCAAGGGTGTTAGTTTTTAGGGTATGAATGGGCCGAAAAGTTAATGTTAGGGGCATGAATGGGCCAGATTTTTAACTGTAAGGACACTTTTTATAAAATAGGTAAATGGAGGTTTATTTTTAAACTTAAGCGAATAGGTTAGGGGTAGTTTTGGCCCTTTTCGGTTGATCTTATGACTTCCCGAGAGGTCTTATTGACTTATTTTTTATGTATTGCATTCATTTATACATGTAAATTGATGGACAAATGGCATTACGCACGTGTATATTATATGTATATAGGTATGGAAAATGGTTACGGTGTTATATATGTACCACCATTTGATCGGCTGGTATACGCTTATTATTTGACCCACAGAGGTTGAGATGATATGATGGGATGCCTTTAGAGGCTTGATGATGTTATATACCCATATGCTTATGCATGATATAACATTTATACACATATAAATGCTTCATAATTCACGAAGCTATTCAGACTTACAAGTTAAGTCATTTACTCTATTTTTTAATGTCTTTTATATAGTAATTTTATGCCTTACATACTCGATATATTACTTGTAATGATGCCCTTATTGCCTAGGGGTCTACGTTTCATGCCCGCAGGTGCAGGTAGACAGGCTGACGGTCCCCCTTCTTAGGATCCTTGCTCAGTGAGAGTTGGTGTGCTCCATTTGATCCAGAGCTGATTATAGGTGTGACAGGGCATAGAGCTAATTATAGGTGTGATTTTGATATGATGTTTTTGTATATATATATGGGTATGATGGGGCCCAGTACTGTCCTTTATACAGTTGTACATTCTGTTAGAGGCATGTAGACAGTCATGTATAGTTAGATAGTATGTAGACTTGTCTGCTCGCCCGACCATATTTCGTATATATATATATATATATATATATATATATATATATATATATATATATATATATATATATATATATATATATATGAATATATGTGTTTTGGGCATGTTTTCTTGCGCATATCGTTCACACGATTCAGTGTTTTATTGCCAAACGTTATGCATAACCTATACTTATTTCATGCTTGTATCTTAGACGTATGCTTATGGGTATTCGAAAGGTAGAACCCTGGCACTCGTCATGGCCCATCGGTTTGGGTTGCAATAAAAGTGGTATTAGAGCAGTTCCATTCTAGGATTGTCTCCAGATCTTGTCTAGTAGAGTCTTGTTATGAGTGTGTTGTGTACCACACTTATAAATAGGAGGTTGCACGACATATAGGATGTTATCTTCCCTTCTTATCTTAGATCGTGCGATATAAGGATTCATTTTCCTAATGATATGTTTGCAGCAATGCCTAAGAAGGCTGCAGCCGCCTAGAAGGGCAAGTCCGTGGCTAATGAGACTATGAGTCGAGCGCCACGAGTTATCGGGGCTCGGGGAGAGTCTCAGAGTGAGATGCCATCTCAGAATTCACATACCTTGTCCTCTCCAGAAGAGATCTAAGAGAAACAAAATCCAACGCCCTCCCTAGTACCACCAGCTCCTCATCCAAATGTACTGGGTCAGGAGATGAGAGATGATATTCAACTATTGACTCGATTAATGGCCACACATGCTTGGCGCCAGAAGGTAGGTATTGGTCTTGGAGATAGGGCCATCAGTGCGAGGGTTCGTGATTTCATTAATTTGGACCCTCCGATATATACTGGAGCATATCCCAATAAGGACCCTCATGTTTTTATCGATAGGATGTAGAGGACTTTGAGGGTAATTAAGGCCATTGCAACTGAGTCAGTTGAGCTAGCTTCCTACATACTTCAGGATATTACAGTTAATTGGTACGAGTCATGGGAGTTGTCCCGATCCAGCAATATAGCAAGAGTTTACAGAGGCTTTTCTTCATCATATTTGCCACTAGAGCTTAGACAAGCTAGAGTTCATAGGTTCTTGACCCTTCGATATGGTAATATGAGTGTTCATGAGTACAACCTTCTGTTTGATTCTTTGGCTAGGTATGTTCCCACTATTGTAACTAAGATGGAAGATCGAGTTCACCGGTTCATGATGGAGTTATAGTCGCACCTGCTTAATAATTGAATGTCAATCTCACTTCAACGAGGCATTGATATTTCTCGTATTCAAGCATACGCTCAGGGTGCAAAGGAGTGTAAGCAGAAGTAGAGGTCTGATCATGAGCATGATAGGCACCAAAGTAAGAGCGCAAGATATGCAGGTCTTTCTGGTAAGTTTCAAGGTGGTCAGAGACAGTAGTACCCGAGGTATCCAGCCCAACCATCGGGTAGTGCACCCCCTCAGTTGCTGGTAAAAAATTTGATCATTCCACATATTCAGGGCCCTGTCAGAGTTCGAAAGTGTCTAGTTCTCAATATATGGGTGAGTCAAGATAGATGAGGCCACCCTTGCCATGGTGTGCTTAGTGAGGTATGCAATATTTTGGGCAGTGTCTTGTGGGGTTGTGTGTGTTTTATACTTGTGGTTATCCAGGCCATATTATGAGAGATTGTCCTATGAGAGACGGTGCAGTTATAGTTCGGCCAGTGAGATCTTTAGCTGGTTCGTCATCATCATTACACCCTCGGGCAAGGTTCATAGGCACCAATTAGTCGTGGTAGAGGCAGAAGTGGAGCATCTAGCTCGATCGATCCTCAAAATCGCATTTACACATTAGTAGGTCGACAAGATCATGAGTCGTCACGTTATGTGGTTACAGGTATATTATTAGTCTCCTCATATGATGTTTATACATTGATTGAACCTTTTGAGGTGTCTACACCTGTTGGGATCTAGTGATAGCTATACGAGTATATAAAGATTGTATATTGGTAGTTCATAGTCGTTCTACTGTAGCAAACCTGACTAAGTTAGATATGGTAGAATTTTATGTTATACTATGTATGGATTTGTTGGCTTCTTGTTATGCTAACCTTGATTAAAAATCAAAGATAGTTCGGTTCTAGTTTTCAAGGGAGCTAGTTTGGGAGTGGAAAAGTAATACTGCATCCCCGAGAGGTAAGTTTATTTCCTATCCCAAGGCAAGGAAGATGATTAGAAAGGGCTACATTTATCACTTATTTAGGGTATAGGATGTGAAAGCAGAGTCACCTACACTTCAGTCTATCCAGGTGGTTAATGAGTTTCCTGATATTTTCCCGGTAAGCTTCTACGCCTTCCGATAGAGCGGGAGATTGAGTTTGCTACTAACATATTACTAGATACTTAGCTGTTATATATTCCTCCTTATGGAGTGGCACCATCAGAGCTGAGAGATTTGAAAGAACAATTGAGGGATTTGCTTGAAAAATGAATTATGAAACCCAGTACATCATCGTGGAGACCACCGGTGTTATTTGTCTTAATAAAAATGGTTCCTTGCAGTTGTCTATTGATCATTGGCAATTGAATAAGGTGACGATCAAAATACCCTCTCTCAAAAGTTGATGATTTATTTGATCAGTTGCAGTGGTGTTTCTCGAAGATAGACTTGAGGTCTAGGTACTCTCAGGTAAGGGTTAAAGAGAAGATATTTCGAAGACAACATTCAGGACTAGATACGGACACTTTGCGTTTCGTGTTATGTCGATCGGGTTGACCAATGCCTTAACAATGTTCATGAACTTGATGATTCGTGTGTTTAGATCCTTTCTAGATTTGTTCATGATTGTATTTATAGATGATGTTTTGGTTTTCTCATTCGGAAGCTGAGCATACAGATCATTTGCTTACTATGCTCAAAGTTCTACAAGAAAAGAAGTTGTACGCAAACTTCACTAAATGTCAATTCTGGCTTACTTTTGTAGCTTTCATTGGGCATATTATTTCAAGTGAGGGCATATAGGTTAATCCATAGATGATTGAGGAATTGAAGACTTGGCCTAGACCCACGACACCGACGTAGGTTCGTATCTTCCTGGGTGTGGCAGGTTATTACAAGAGATTTGTAGAGGGCTTTTCTTCTCTTTTAGCACTATTGACAATGTTGACTTAGAAGGAAACTAAGTTTTAGTGAACTAATGCTTGTGAGCGGAGTTTCCAGGCTCTGAATGACAGATTAACTTAAGCATTGGTTTTGACACTCCTAGAGGGAATCGATGGTTATGCTATCTATTGTGATACTTCTGTCGTTGGATTGGGTTGTGTACTAATACATCACGGTAAGGTTGTTGATTATGTTTCTAGACCAAGAAAGCATGAGACGAATTACGTGACCCAAGATTTAGAGTTAGCCGTGGTGATTCATGCACTAAATATGTGGAGGCACTATTTGTATGGCATTCACGTTGATATCTATACGGATCATAGAATCCTTCATTATGTCTTCAAGCAAAAGGAATTGAGTTTACGTCAGAGGCAATGGTTGGAGCTTCTGAAAGATTATGATGTTGATATTTTACACCATCCAGGTAAGGCAAATGTAGTAACCGACACCCTCAATCGTAGATATATGTATAGCCTATCATATTTACAGCCTGAGAAGAGTTAGATATCCCATGAGACTCATCAGCTAGCTAATATTAGAGTTCGATTATTAGATCCAGGTGATACTAGATTTACAATTCAGGACACGGCAACATCCTTTTTAGTAACTGAAGTGAAGGAACGCCAATATAAGGATCTTGTGCTAGCTCATTATAAATATACAACCCCTCAAAAGGAGAAGATACTATTTGAGATTACAAGAGATGGTGTTCTAAGATATCAATGTCGATTATGTGTTAGTAGTATGGTAGGGCTGCGCCAATAGGTTATGGGGGAAACTCTTTATTCTCGTTATTTTGCTTGTCCAGGAGCGAAGAAGATGTATCATGATATCATGGAAGTATACCGGTGGGATGAAATGAAGAAGGATATAGCAAGTTTGTTGCTTAGTACCCTAATTGTTAGCATGTTAAGATTGGGCATCAGAAACCTGACGGATTATTGCAGAATATAGAGATTCCGACTTGGAAATGGGAAGTAACTAATATGAATTTTGTCATAGGCTTACATCGTACCTAGCGTAAGTTCGATTCTATATGAGTGATTATTGATAGACTTACAAAATCAGCCTATTTTTTTCCTATCAGGAGTGCGTATTCGGCAGAGCATTATGCAAGGGTTTATATTATGGAGATAGTACGACTTTACGGTGTCCCTATATCTATTATCTCAAATATAGGTGCTTAGTTTACAGCTAATTTCTAGAGGTCCTTCCAAAAAGGATTGTGGACTCAGGTAAGTCTTAGTACAACACTTCATCCCAGGCAGACGGTTAGGCTGAACGCGCTATTAACACTTGAAGATATGCAACGGGCTTGTGTGATAGACTTTAAGGGTAGTTGGGATGATCATCTTTCGCTTATTGAGCTTGCAGATAATAATAGTTATTATTCTAGAAATCAGATGGTGCCATACAAAGCTCTTTGAGGACAAAAGTGTAGGTAACATGTCGAATGGTTTGATGTTGAGGAAACTAAATTAGTATGACCATAGTTGGTACAATAGGCAGTTGATAAGATTAAGCTTATAAGGGAAAGGCTATTAGCATCTCAGAGTCGTTAGAAGTAGATTATCGATAACGAGACTTAGAGTTTTAGGTAGACGATAAAGCATTCCTAAAGGTATCATCGATGAAAGGCTTTATGAGATTTGGTAAGAAAGGAAAGCTTAGCCCTCGGTACATTGGACCCTATAAGATCATACGTCGAGTAGGCCATGTATGAGTTAGACTTACCTTCCAACTTGGAATATGTACATCCAATCTTTCATGTGCTTATGCTCCATAGTTGTATCGGAGATCCTTCTAGAGTCATTCAAGTTGAAGATGTTCAGGTCATAGAGCCATTATCATATGAGAAAGCTCTCGTTGCTATTCTAGATAGACAAGTGCAGGGATTGAGAACTGAGGACGTAGCTTCAGTTAACGTACTTTAGAGAATCAAGAATGTGGAAGAGATCAATTCGGAAGCTAAAGAAGGCATGAAGTCTAGGAAATCTCACTTGTTTCCACTTCCGGGGTGGATTGGACTGAGACATCACAGCCTTTAGGTATGGATATGATACTGGATTCTTATGTTAGTGTTAATGGTCGTGTGAGGCCATTGGTGTTATGAATGATTATAGCCTTATATGGATTTGTATTCTTATGAATGATTATATACGCACCGTATGTCGGCTCTTTCATCATTTTTCCACAGAAAATGACCAAAATAAGACCATGAACTTACCCTTAAGATTTCTACAAGGGTTTAAAAAAGGATTAACATCCCGGGTATAAAATCAAGAAGCGATAACATTAGAACGATCCCTACAACATAAGTATCATTATACCATCTCTCATTTTCTTTGTAGTTTGAGTTTTTTAAGGTATTTCATAGTTATGAAAATTCCCAATTTTTTGTATTTAAGTTTTTAAATATCAAGGAAGATTGATAGCTTCGTTTCCTAATAGGTAGAACTCACGGTACGGTGATCGAAAGCCATGAGTTCAATTTATTCCACTTTTAGGGACTGTTTGTAGTCCACTTGTGTGGCCTATTGTGCTGCTTATTAATTGGGTTTGGAAGGATAAAAGGGCACGGAGAAACTCTATGTGTGGTAGGGTAATGGGTCGGTCGTCCGTTGTTGCAATTTCATGTTCATTGATAAGTTTTTTATTGGATATGTTATGGTATATTTGAGTTTTTGTTGTATTAAAGGTCCCGAATTGTAGTTAGGTTATTTTTGAGTTGCTGATTGTATTGTGTTGTTGTCGCTCCTATAGTAGGCTTAAGGGAGCAATTAAATTAATGGAAATGCTACCCGTTTTATGTTATAGATTACGTTACTTTCGTTATATAAATGAAAGAGTCATTTGTAACTTGACAAAAGCTTCACCTTCATTGTTGTAGATTAAGGTGCAGTGAGATGAGTTTGGCATTTTTGTTGGACAGATTTCTATAAATTATGTTAAGTCTATCCCTTCTTTCCTTTTGGCATGATCCATATGATACAAATGAAACGAGCAAACGCGCAACGTTCATAAATGACTTTATTCTTATTATTACTAGGGTTGCCTATGGTGTTGATTTCCCATATGTCCTAATATAATATCAATTATTCATTGGTCTTAGGAATTATGTAAGTTGATAAGGTTTATTTGGCCATATTAACCGTAGGTATATTGATCTTATGGCATCCTGATATGTCTTATTGACTTACTTCTTATGCATTGAATTCATTTATACATGTACATTAACGCATGGCCAAATGACATTATATACATGTATATTTTATGTATGTGGGTATGAGGAACGATTACGATGTTAACCATCACCTGATCTGTTGGTATATGTTTATGATTTCGCCCACAAAGGTTGAGATGATATGATGAGATGCCCTCAAAGGCTTGATGATTTTATATATGCATATACCTATATATGATATGATATTGACACATATTTTGGTGCCTTCTATTTGATCTGAAACTGCTTTTGGGTTTCTGGACGATATTTTTGTATAAATATATGGGTATGACGGGGCCCGGTCCTATCCTTTATAGAGTTGTAAACTCTATTAGAGGTCTATAGACAATCATGTATAGTTGGATTGTATATGGCCTTGTCGGCTCGCCTTCGGTATTCTCTTTCTCTTTCTCTCTCTCTCTCTCTATATATATATATATAAATATATATATATATATATATATATATATATATATATATATATATATATATATATATGTATATATATATATATATATATATATATATATATATATTTATATATATATATTCTCTTTCTTTTGACATAGCGGGCCCCCGGTGGGAGGCTCGCACGACGGCTATTAGCTTAGTGGTAGAGTGTGTCCCTGATAATTGCATCGTTGTGCCTGGGCTCTGAGGGCTCTCGGCCATATGGATAGTTCAATGTGTTCATCGACGCCTGACCCTGAGATATGGATCATCCAAGGAACATTAGTATGGCGTACTCCTCCTGTTCGAATCGGGGTTTGAAACCAAAGTCCTCCTTAGGGGGATATATATATATATATATATATAGGGGGATATATATATATATATATATATCTGTGTGTGTGTGTGTGTGTGTGTCTTTTGGGCATGTTTTCCCATGTATGTTATTCACATGATTCAATAGTTTATTACCAGAAATTATGCATGACCTATACTTATTTCATGCTTATATCTTAGACGTATGCTTAGGGGTGTTCGACGGGTAGAATTCTGACACTCGTCATGACCTATTAGTTTGGGTTATGACAGTGTTCCTTCATAGTCACTAACTTTCTTCATTTGTTTTGTAGACAGTCATCTTGGAGATTGAAAGTTCTCGCAGGGAGAAGACACGTAAAGATATATATGTGAAGTTGAAGGAAAAGTAATTCATGTGTCTTGAGAAGTACCGAGAGCTTCGGTGTTGGCTTCACGAAGGCGAAGATGTGTGCTAACTGAGGGAGGACTTGAAGGCAAGATACGAGGCGCTGGTGTGGATGGCGGGGAAGTGCAGTATCCTAGATGGGATGTTGAGGAGCAAAGAGTAAGAGCTTGAGCTCAGTAAGGGGGCCGAAGTCCTATGTAGTGATTGCCAGACCTCCTTTTTGCTACTACAACCCGGCGAAGGGCGTAGATAAGGGAGTTTTTCCAATTTAAGGACAATCGAAACAGGATTCAATTATTCAAGAGAATTTCATAGTCGCCACTTGGGAGATTTATGGTGTCCCAAGTCACCGGATAGAATCCCAAATCGAGGAAAGAATGACTCTGTTTAACAGTTTGCGAACCAGAACTCCGGGTAAGGAATTTTGTTCACCCAGGAGAAGATGTTAGGCATTCCCGGGTTTCGTGGTTCTAGCACGGTCGCTCAACTGTTATATTTGGCTTAAATTACCTGATTTTAGAACATCTTTTAACTTATATGCTCTTTAACTTTAAATTGCTTTTATCATTATTTTTAAAGAGAATTACAACGTCGTTAGAACACGCCTCAAACCACGTCACATAAATGCACTCGTTGATTTTGACACGTCCCAACTTCGTTGAGATTTGGATTTAGGTCACATAAATGCGCACCCGAATTTAGGAAAGTACTTTTATTAAACACGCACCTATAGCAACTACGTCTTTGAAATTTATGGGAAGACTGTGAAATTTGCTAAATGGCACCTCCTATTCTTTTTACGTGTTCTAGTGAAATAAGGAGCCTATGCATGGTATTTGTTTGAATTACGTGGCTCAATTTATTTTATAAAGGTATTCTGGCATATGCTAAATTTGTTAAAGCTGTGTTTTAATCCACTAATTATTTCACGTATGATCTAGGTGCTTGGGAAGATTAGATGTGCCTTGGCCTCGTTCATGACCAAGTGACACACAAATAAATTGAGTTTTGGATAGCCTTGAAGCACATAGCGCTCAGGCTGCAATTGATAACCATTTTCTGATAGCTTTGGGTTGCGAATCACATAGCCCAGCAAATCGTATTAAATTACAGTGCTTGGCGCTTACTGGGCTTTGCTAGTGAGCCCAGTGTTGATCTGGACAAAAGAATCTAGTTCTTAGCAGCTATTTTGACTCAGAATTGTATACGAAAATTGAATCATTACACATTCACGAAGAAGAATAATCACAACCATTTTTATATCAATTTCTACCTTAGATTTGGATCAAACAATTCATATACGCATCAGCCGGAGTATAAGAATCCAATTCTAACATTCTAATGTGGTTCAAGTTACACTATAAAGGACAAATCTGAAATAAATTATTAAGCATGCTGAGATCTAAATAAATTTAAAGGTTTAACAATACATTTGGTTTGCTTAGCATGATCACTGCAACTGCTACTTCCAAATCCAGCAGTTCTGAGTGCAAAAACTCAGCACTTGAACCAACTGGATTGAAAATTGAAGCACATACAAAATTCGAATTGAGAGTCCAATTACTACACATAGACACAGTCCCAAATGTTCAATTATTACAAACATGATTCATCCTAACATTACAACATAATAACCACTGTGTTGCTACACCTATATTCAAACTAACAGGGTAAATGGGTGAATAAAAATAAACAAAAAAATGTAAATGACAACAAGATCTTCGCATTTGAGAGTATATTTCACTTTGAACTTCACATATGCATGAGCTTTAGATGGTACCTGTAATGCAACAAAGGAAACAACCTATGAGTAAATAGAAGGGATCAGCTAACTAAGCAACCAACAGCCAATAAAACAGGATTTCCAGATTTCAGCAGAGTTTTGGAGAGTTAAATTTTCAGAAAATGATTCAATACAATCCTAATTGTATTTTCAGATCTAGAATTAGTATTTTAGCTTTGGAGTTGTAGAGAAAAGGTCCAGATCAGTATTTACAACTCTAATGTTATAGATAAAGATTTCTGGATCCCCTCTAATGCCCCAAATGATTCAATTTATAGCAAAACTTTTATGGCATCAGATTTTTACTAGTTTCTTTTTAGTCCTCACCTCAAATTGTATTTTTTGCCTAAATAGTCCTTCAATTCTTAACTTGTGCCTCAAGTTTGAGGTTGGTATTATGTATCAGTCCCTACTAGAAGGTTCTAAAAGACTCTTATCAGATTGTAATAGACTCCAATTCCTTTTTTACCCTTACTAGCTTTCCTAAATTACCCTACCCTTGATTTTGACCCCAGTCAGTTCTTTTAACCCTAGTTCAGCTCTAATTAACCTTGGTTAGTTTTTTTTACTTCAATTCAAACACAATCGACCTTGGTCGACCAAACTTGGGTCAAATTTAGATTAGTAGGCTCATAAAAATCAGAATTAATAAAAAATTAACAGGCTTTTATACAGGATTAACAGAACAAGGGATCAAATATCGAGAAAGACTGCATATATCTATCAAATTTAGCTTTCAAAAATGATTCTATTAATGATATTCAGAACAAGAAGCAGAATGAACAATCACATTATGAATCAAAACCTTAGGAACATGAGTCAACTAGGCATACCAGAAATTATTGAAAAATCAACAGAAGGAAGTCAATTGAACCCTAAAATCATATTATTGAAGACTAAACAAAATTTCTTTCTAAAATCAGGGGACCAATACTTAGCAAGATATCTGTATTACCCAAGAAAGGCTTTCAGAGAGGTGACAAACAATCATATGAATATTGAACCCATTTCCAAATGAGCTTGTGTATAAACAAACAAACCACCAAGAGAGAATCCAAAAGAAGTTCAGACTATTACACATGCAACTACAGTACCTAAACAATCATTACAAACAATTAAGCACATAGTCAGCTAAAAATGAAAATATGCAGGGATACTTAGCTTTCATTTTTTTATTCTCATTTAAAACATCCAGCTGGACCTTGATTCTCCCACAGGGTTTCTGAAACTCCCAGGATAGTGTTTAATCAACTTACAAGCTCGGGGAAGCTTTTTGAAGTTTTGAGGCCTCAGTAGGTCTCAGATTTGAAATTTTGAGTGGATGGGGGTTGTTTGAGACTCATGGACGCATGGCTAGTGTCACTAGGGTTCAGGTATTACCTTAAAGAGGTTTGAACTATTTCTGGCATGTTTGGGGATTTAGGGTTGGGCTTCATATTGAGATTCAAAGCACTTTCAGGGTAATTCGAGAGTGGTGGTGTGCATGGTTGGAATGGGGAGGTCGAGGTGTCTTAGTGGTATAGTTTTGGGAGGCTTTGGGATGGGGGTCGCCGGAGGTGGGGTTTCCTAAGACCTTTGAATGGATGTTCGAGGCAGAGGGGTGGTGTTCGAAGGGAACTGATCATGGGACGGGGTAGAGGAGGCCATTGTGGTTGAAGAGTGTAATTTTGGGGTCGTTTGGTTGCCGGCCGCCGCCGTGAGGCGATTTCCGACGGCGGAAGTAGGTGGTCAGCCGGTGGTCAACGGGTGGTGCCAGGGTGGTTAGTGGTCGGCGTTGGAGATACGAGGAAGGTGAATTTGGTCGTGTGTATACTGAATGTGTTTGGACATATGTATACATAAGTGGAGGGGCTTCTGTGGTCGTTGGATCGGAGGGACTTCTGTGGTCATTGGATCGGGAAAAATCAACGGTTGTGTTGGGAATGACCTTAAGCGGCATCGTTTGGCTCGATGGATGTGTGGACTGGGTTGGATGATTGTATTGGGCTAGTTTGTGGACTCAGAGAATGGCCAGCTATATATATATATATATATGTATATATATATATATATATGTATGTATTGTATTTTGTTATTTATTTTTTATATTTTCTTTTAACTAAAATTAAATATTGAAAACCACAAATCATAATTTATAAAACAGGTTTATTTATTAATTAAAAATCTTAATTAATCCTAACACGCAGCAACGAACATGCATATGCAATCAATGTCCAAAAATTAAAATCCTAATATTTTAAAAGTGAAAATCCTAAACTTTAAGAGTCCTGTAGGAGTTGGTTTCGACCGGTCAAAAATCATATGCTCACAGCTGCCCCTCTTTGCGCGGGAACACGAAGGGTTTTCGTGCAAAGAAAAGTGAGAAAATATGAGCGATTTAGTCCAATTGAATACTCCATGTGAAGCATTTTGAAAATTTTCTGACCGAACCTTGCTTCAAAGGTTGTCTACATATCCACGGCAATAAAGGAATCTAGTTAGTGTAGTTCTGGAAGTTTTGGTAGTTAGGATTACCGAGAGACTGTCATTGGCTGATGTTACTGTCCGCTGTCCTCCTTATTACTCCTTATTAAAAGTAAAAAGAAAACTATACTAAACTATAAACTACGGATTACAAAGAAAAGCCTATCTACGTCTTCGATCTCGATCCTTGTTGCTTTGCTGCCTTGTATCTCTTTCTGCGAACCTCTTGCGTCCTCCTGACTTTTTTCATTTATTTTCATGTCTGATGCCGAACTGTTGGATTTAGACATGTATTCGTTGAAAGTATTCCCTCATTCTGCAGGTGGGTGCCTGACTGGTGAACTCGAGTTGCGTTGAAAAAAATTCCCTTGTTCTACAGGTGGGCGCCCGATTACAAAACCTGAAATTGTGAAAAATATTCCCTTGTTCTACAGGTGGGAGACTGATTGCGAAAACTAAAAATTGAAAAATATTCCCTTAATCTTCAGGTGGGCGCCTGATTGCAAAAAACTTAAAACTGAAAAATATTCCCTTGTTCTCCAGGTGGGCGCCAGATTGCAAAAACATAAAACTGAAAAATATTCCCTTGTTCTCTAGGTGGGCGCCTGATTGCAAAAACTTAAAACTGAAAAATATTCGCTTGTTCTCCAGGTGGGCGCCTGATTGCAAAAACTTATAACTGAAAAATATTCCCTTGTTCTCCAAGTGGGCGCCTGATTGCAAAAACTTAAAATTGAAAAATATTCCCTTGTTCTCCAGGCGGGCGCCTGATTGCCAAAACTTAAAATTGAAAAATATTTCCTTGTTCTCCAGGTAGGCGCCTGATTGCAAAAAACTTAAAACTGAAAAATATTCCCTTGTTCTCCAGGTGGGCGCCTGATTGCAAAAACTTAAAATAGAAAAATATTCTCTTGTTCTCCAGGTGGGCGCCTGATGCAAAAACTTAAAACTGAAAAATATTCCCTTGTTTTCTAGGTGGGCGCCTGATTGCAAAAACTTAAAACTGAAAAATATTCCCTTGTTCTCCAGGTGGGCGCCTGATTGCAAAACTTAAAACTAAAAAATATTTCTTTGATTCTCCAGGTGGGCGCCTGATTGCAAAACGTAAACTGAAAAATATTCTCTTGTTCTCCAGGTGGGCGCCTGATTGCAAAAACCTAAAACTGAAAAATATTCCCTTGTTCTCCAGGTGGGCGCCTGATTGCAAAAACTTAAAACTGAAAAAATATTCCCTTGTTCTCCAGGTGGGCGCCTGATTGCAAAACTTAAAACTAAAAAGTATTCCCATGTTCTCCAGGTGGGTGCCTGATTGCAAAACCTAAAACTGAAAAATATTCCCATGTTCTCCAGGTGGGCGCCTGATTGCAAAAACTTAAAACTGAAAAATATTCTCTTGTTCTCCAGGTGGGCGCCTGATTGCAAAAACTTAAAATTGAAAAATATTTCCTTGTTCTCCAAGTGGGCGCCTCATTGCAAAAACTTAAAACTGAAAATTATTCCCTTGTTGTCCAGGTGGACGACTGATTGCAAAAACCTAAAATAATATTCCCTTGTTCTCCAGGTGAGCGCCTGATTGCAATAACTTAAAACTGAAAAATATTCCCTTGTTCTCCAGGTGGGCGTCTGATTGCAAAAACTTAAAACTGAAAAATATTCCCTTCTTCTCCAATTGGGCGCGTGATTACAAAACTAGCCTCGACAATCCTCCCCTGCTGACAATTTCGAGATTATGCTGTATTTTCTGAAAAGGTATTATTTCCACCATGTCTTGCTACGAGTTATATCCGCTGGGGTTTTGCTGGGGATTGGTGATTAAAATTACTTCCCATTATCCAGGCGGGTTCTGACAACTCTTGTTGACTCTTGTTGGGGAAGTATCTAATCTAGGTCCCATTTTTCAGGAGGGTCATGATAACTCCTATTGGGTCTTTTTGGGGAGATATTTTAGTCCCATCTCTCAGGGAGGTCTTGATAACTCTTATTGATAACTCTTATTGACTCTGATTGGGGAAATATCTAAGTCTCATCGTTCAGGGAGGTCCGAGTAACTCTTGCTGACTCAGCTGGGGGAATTTCTAAGTCCCATCTTTCAGGGAAGTCCTGGTAACTCATATTGACTCAGCAATTTTTCCTCTAAATCCCATTCGTCAGGAGGGTCCTTCTGACTTTTCTCTACTCTTGCCGACTCTAGCTGGGGGAATGTTTGCTCTAAGTCCCATTTTTCAGGAGGGCCCTGATGGCTCTATTTGCTCTTCTTGGCTCTGGCTGGGGAGATTTTGGCTTTAATTCCCACTTTTCGGGAGGGTCCTGAAGGTTCCGACTTAAATGCCAATTCTAATTCCTCGTTGTTTATACGATTCTTACTGGGGAGGTATTGGTGCTTGCCCATGTTACTCTCCCCTGCTTGAGTTTTAAACTGTGTTCCATCTCAAATTTCACGTCTATTTTAGCCCTTGTTTGTTTCTACTAGATTTTTACTAACTAATGCTTGTCACGTTTTACTCTTTGCTGGGGAAGGTGTTTATAACAAACTATGTCCCTTTGGACTTTTAACTGAGTGCCACTTCCAAGTGGATTCTGAGATTTTGGTCATACCTATCGCGCCTGCCTTCCCCTGTGGATGGCCTCTTTTAGGCTCTTCTTGAATTTTGCTGCCCCTGTGTCAATCAAATAAAACTTATTAGTTTGAAAAGTGGTGGTTGGCTCGCAACATTCTTGTTGCAAGTGACTTCCTCGTTGTCATGTTCCGTTGTGTTCAAAGTTCTATGTTGATGATGTGTTGCCTGATTTGGTTGGATGACCCCCAACCTTTATGGCTTTACTTTTCTCACCCATTACTGTGTTGCATTCCTAGCCCTTTTGCCAGAATTTTGCACCTTTCCCGAGATGAACAAGTCAATGTATTGTGCTTGGCTGACCCTCTGACCTTTGTGACTTTACATTTACTTCCCATTTTATGTTACACTTTTGCCCCCTTTCCAAAATTCTCTACGCCCTTCCCCGATGGTTGATGAGTTGAGGTGCCATGTTGGGTCAACCCTTGACCTTTCCCATATTTGTGTTGTGCCAACTTTGCGTTTCATCCGAATCTTTGTGGTTTCATTTGCATGCCCTTATCTGTGTGGCGTTCCTTCACCTTTGCCAATGCTTGTCTCTTTCATCAATTACAATTTTTACGAATCCTTCCCTTTGCTGTTCCACGCTTGTTATCTTTGTTGCGTTTTTGGGGCGTCATGCGCGTTGTTCCTTTGGGAGTTTGATAATTAGCGTTGACATTCCTTTCGTTTAAACACAAGAATTTAGACTTGAAAGAAGAATGAAATGCGAAGACTCCGAGCGGTATTTACAACGATGAATTCCAGACTTGCTGTTGAAGAAAACAAAGAACAAGACTTATCTGAAAAGAAACCGCTGGTTCTTGCGATCATGACATGCACTTCAGCCTATTCGACCCAATCGATTTCGATGACCGGCCTTCTGATGCTGCGCTTTTGCCATTGTGACCTTTCCAAACCAATTCCTGACCCGTCTTGCCTTGCAGTATTCATCCGTCAATAGCCCCTTTCTGAGTTTTTATTTATCTTACCTTCGCCTTCCGATGCCCGTGAAGGTTTTCACCGATAAGACTCTCTCATTTTATTCTCTTTCAACCTCTCGTCGCCTTATGGTGCCCGTGAGGGTTTTCACCGATAAGACTCTCTCATTTCATTATCTCTCTTGTCTGGCTCAAAGTGTTGTCCCTGACATGAGTACCCTATACCTGCTCGACTCGACATCTTTTTGAAGACTGATCAGAAGGTCTTCCTTTGGACTGTAATGTGGGCCTTTGGATAGGGTTAGAAAGAAAGGGTATCAAAGGCTCGAAATAATTTAAATGGGTTCAAAGTCACGACTTTCGGAATCAAACTTCTGCCCCAGTTTCTTGCTTGGGGACTTTTGGATTTTATTTTAATGAGACCGAACCGTGAGGCTGCCTACGTATCCTTTTAAAAGGAATCAAGTCAAACGTAGTTCATACCGATTCCTAGTTTTTATTGTTTTTTTTCTTCTCTCCTTTTTTTGTTTTGCTTTCTTTTCTTTTTCTTTTCCCTTTTCTCTTTTCTCTTTTCTTTTGTTGTTTTTCCTTTTTCTCTTTTTACTATTTTTCATTCTTCACTTTCTTTTCCTTCTACTGCCTTCTCACAATTGTGTTTCTATTCTTGTTACCGATTCCAAAAGAGGGGTATGAAAGAAAGTAATTAAAGCTCAAAGGGCTAGCAAAAGATAAAGTGTTTGGATAGTAGAAAAATGCCTTCATCATTCCAATCTTCAAAATATGTCAAGTACAATCAGGTGTCAAGTACAAACAATGATCTGAAGAAAATTATACATAATATCTTTTGATAGCATCTGCGTTGATGGCCTTGCCAGTTTGGAGCGAACTTGCCTTTCGCCTCGGCCTGGTGAGGGTGGATGCGCTTCAGTACCAGTTGACCTACTTCAAACTTTCTGGGGCCACCTTCTTATTATATGCCATAGCCATTCTCTGTTGATACAACTGGCCATGACAGATTGCCGCCAATCATTTCTTGTCAATCAAACTCAATTGTTCCAGACGGGCTTTGACCCATTCTTCGTCGTCGATTCCTGCTTCGACCATGATCCGAAGAGAGGGGATTTCAACCTCGTCCGGGATTACCGCCTCTGTACCATATACCAATAAGTAAGGAGTATCCCCCACTGAAGTACGGACAGTAGTGTGATAGCCTAACAATGCAAAGGGCAGCTTCTCATGTCACTGTCTAGATCCTTCCACCATTTTCCGAAGTATCTTCATTATGTTCTTATTTGCCGCGTCAAATGCTCCATTCGCCTTGGGGAGGTACGGGGTAGAGTTCCAATGCGTGATCCTGAACTGTTGGCATACCTCTCTCATTAGGTGACTGTTGAGGTTTGCCCCATTACCGGTGATGAGTGTTTTGGGGATCCCGAGTCGACAAATAATGTTTGTGTGCACAAAATCGACCACGACCTTCTTGGTCACTGCTTTGAAGGTTTTGGCTTCAACCCACTTGGTGAAGTAATCAATAGCAACCAGGATAAATCGGTGTCCATTGGACGCTGCTAGCTCGATGGGTCAGATGACGTCCATGCCCCAGGAAACGAAAGGCCAAGGTGCAGACATCGTGTGCAGATCAGATGGAGGAGAGTGAATTAGGTCCCTATGTACCTGACACTGGTGGCATTTGCGCACAAAGCTGATACAATCCTGTCCATAGTGAGCCAATAATACCCTGCCCTTAGAATCTTCTTTGCCAAGACATATCCGCTCATGTGCGGCCCACAAACGTCGGCATGTACCTCATTCATGATGACTGTTGCAACCCAGATCTGGCGTTCTCTTATACAACACCCCTCCACTGCTGAAGAAGCTACTTGAGAAACGACGGATTGTTCTCTTCTGGTCACTCGTGGCTTGCACCGAGTACACACCTTCCCTGATGTATTCTTTGATGTCGTGGAACCAAGGCTCGCCGTCAAGCTCTTCTTCCAGCATGTTGCAATACGCATGTTGATCATGGGACCGAATATGTATCGGGTCAACATAATTCTTGTCTGGGTGATGTAACATTGATGCCAAAGTAGCCAGGTCATCAGCAACTTCTTTGTAAATTCTGGGAATGTGCCTGAACTCTACTGACCGGAATCATTGAGAAAGATCATGCAAGCATTGCTGATAAGGTATGAGTTTTAAATCTGTTGTTTCCCATTCTCCTTAGATCTGGTGTACCAGGAGGTCCACGTCCCCCAAAACCAAGAGTTCCTGGACGCCCATGTCCGCTGCTAACCTCAAACCCAAAATGCATACCTCGTACTCCGCCATGTTGTTGGTGCAATGGAAACGAAGTTGAGCTGTGACTGGGTAATGATGCCCTTCTTCAAAAATGAGTACCGCTCCTTTCCCAACGCCTTTCATGTTGGCAGACCCGTCGAAGAACAATTTCCACCCCGACTTCTCATCCTGTTCCATTTCATTGACGTGCATCACTTCCTCTTCCGGAAAATATGTGTTCAAGGGTTTATATTTTTCATCTACGGGATTCTCTGCTAAATGGTCTGCCAATGCCTGTGCCTTCATAGCCGTCCTAGTTATGTAGATGATGTCCAATTCAGTAAGCAAGATCTGCCACTTTGCGAGCCTCCCTGTGGGCATGGGCTTCTGGAAAATGTATTTCAATGGGTCCAGTCGGGAGATGAGGTAAGTGGTGTATGATGGCAAATAATGCTTCAACTCTTGGGCTACCCATGTCAAGGCACATCATGTCCTTTCAAGATGAGTGTACTTAACCTCATAGGTCGTAAATTTCTTGCTGAGGTAATATATGGCTTGCTCTTTTCTCCGAGTAATGTCGTGCTGACCGAACATGCACCCAAATGAACTGTCCAGGACTGTCAATTATAACATTAGAGGCCTCCCCGGTTCTGGCAGGACCAGTACTGGTGGGTTTGACAAATATTCCTTTATCTTATCGAAAGCTCCTTGGCACTCTCCTGTCCATTTCACCGCAGCATCCTTCTTTAACAGCCTAAAGATGGGCTCAAAAATGTTTGTGAGCTGAGCGATGAATAGACTGATGTAGTTTAGCCTCCCCAATAGACCCATTACTTCTGTTTTGTTTCTGGGTGGCGACAACTCCTGTATAGCTTTGATTTTCGATGGGTCTAGCTTGATGCCTTGGCGGCTAACTATGAACCCTAACAATTTTCCCGAGGGAATCCCAAATGCGCATTTTGCCGGGTTGAGTTTGAGATCGTACCTGCGGAGCCTCTGGAAGAATTTTCTCAGATCTTTGACATGATCAGATTGCTTTCTGGACTTCACAATCACATCGTCCACATATCGTGGAAAATGGTTGTCATTGCCTGCATGTATGTCGCCCTGGCATTTTTCAAACCGAAAGGCATGACCCTATAGCAGTATGTCCCCCACGGTGTGATAAGTGTTATTTTCTCGGCGTCCTCTTCATCCATTAAAATCTGATGATAGCCTGCATAACAATTCACGAATGATCCAATCTCATGCTTCGCACAATTATCCATGAGTATGTGGATGTTCGACAGGGGGAAGTTGTCATTTGGACTTGCTTTTTTGAGGTCATGGTAATCAATGCACACCCTGGTTTTACCATCCTTCTTTGGCACAGACACGACATTAGCTAACTAGCTGAGATATCGTGTTACTCGGATAACTTTCGCCTCAAACTGCTTGGTCACCTCTTATTTGATTTTCACGCTTACATTAGTTTTAAACTTTCTTAACTTTTGTTTGACGGGAATGCAGGCTGGGTCAGTAGGTAGCTTGCGGACTACCAAGTCAGTGCTCAATCCGGGCATGTCATCGTAGGACCATGCAATGACATCCTTATACTCCAGCAATACTTTGATTATTTCCTCCCTAAGTTGTGGCTCCAGATAGACACTTTTTTGTTTCTTTGATATTATCCAAGCTTCCTAGATTGTCTGCCTCTGTATCATTTAGGTTTGGTTTGGGTTTCTCTTCTAATTGGGTTATCTCTTTGCTAATATCATCCCATTCCCCTTCCTCATCGTACCCTGATTCATCCTCATGTTCTATTTCCTGAATTATTATCTCTAGACTAGGCTTGTTGCAAAGATTGGGCCGAGGGGTCCTTATGCATGTCAGATCACTGGAACCAACATAAGAATAACTGTACAAAAGAGAAAAAGGAAGAAAAAGTAAAGCGAAAATGGAAACTATCAGCATTGCTGAAAGGGAAATTGCATTTCATTAGAACTAAAAATAACAAAGTTTGTGCGTCCAAATGGACGGAAATAACAACTGAATGACGCTAACACAAACTAGACTGAAAGGAAAATCAATGCCAACTACCAAGACGCCCTTCGAGTGGGAAGAGGAGTGGATTCCCAGTTATTGATTTTTGCGCGTGCCCCCACAAATTGCACATCTTCCCTGCTCGATCCTTCTCCCGCCTCTACCATATTCACCTCATTGAACAACCTTTCTATCCCCTTATCAAGATCTCTGTCCGCGTCGATCAGTGGGCTGGAAATCCTGGGTCTGGGACCATTACTGGATTTGACAAATGATTTGGATAAACTTGGGATAGACTTTGGGAGAAACCAGCCTTTCTGTCTCAGCTTCCGGGCTTGCTTTATGTCTGCGGCCGCGGGTTTGACCCCTAGACCAAAAGTGTCTAAATTCTTGGGAAGGAACATTGGTTGTGCAATGCCTTGCAGAGAAGCTCCCAATCCTTTACCGAGTATAAATCCATTTTAAAACATTTCTGAAGCTACCATGACAGATGCGGTTGGTATCCTTGGGGTTACAACAATCTCACCTTCTGGGATCTTCTGAACTTACACCGTATCGAACACATGGTAAACCCATGGCCCTTTGTTGTCCTCAGATTCAATGAAGGGCACGATCGCGTCACCCGGGGTACACTGGCTATCCTCTCCATGCACGGTAATTTCTTGCCTGTCCCACTCAAATTTAACCACCTAGTGCAGTGTAGATGGTACTGCTTTGGCTGCATGAATCCAGGGTATGCCCAATAACAGATTATAGGAGACTGATACATCCAACACTTGGAATTCCATAATGAACTCGACGGGCCCTATAGTTACTTCCATCACTATATCTCATATGGTGTATTTACCTCCGCCGTCGAACCCTCGATGCATATGTTATTTTTTCGGACCTTTTCAGTTTCCACCTTCAACTTCGTCAATGTGGATAATGGACAATTGTTTGCACTGGACCCGTTGTCGACCAACACTCGAGTGACCATGGCATTTTCACACTTCACAGTCAGATAAAGAGCCCGGTTGTGCTCTGTGCCCGCAATGGGCAATTCGTCGTCGGAGAATGTGGCCCGGTTTACCTCGAATATCTTGTTTGCAATCTTTTCCAAATGATTCACCATTAACTTTTCTGGGACATGAGCTTCATTCAAAATCTTCATCAACACTCGGCGGTGCTCATCTGAGTGGATTAGTAAGGATAACAAAGAGGTCTGGGCCGGTGTTTTTCTCAATTGTTTAATGATGGAGTAGTCCTGCATTTTCATTTTCTTTAATAATTCTTCTGCCTCTTCTTCTGATACGACTTTCTTCACTGGTTCCGAGTTATCTTTAGAGATTCTACCCTTTCTCAACTCTTCTGGGCAAAGTACCTTCCTGATCGAGTTAAGCCTCGTGCCTCACATACTTCCTATCTAACTTCTTTCCCTTTGTACATTACTATTGCTTGTTTATATCTCCAAGGAACGGCTCTATTGTTGATGATTGGTGGCTGGATTACTGGCTTCACAATAACTATCTCTATGCGGACACCTTCCACAACCACGACAGGCTCTCTAGCCGCCCCCTGTACTGCTACCTTTTCCTGTTCCCGCTTTGGTGCACCTGCACATGCTGAGCTCTCCTGCGCTGCAACAGTTTTGTTACCTTCCTTTGCCCTGGTTACCAGCTTCTTACTGCTCGCGACCTTGGTTGGCTCACTAGCTTTGATCATCATTACCGTTTGTGAAGGTCTTCTGAACTCTCCCTTCCCTCCTCAATTTCAATCATGTTGGTTTCCTGGTGAGTCAACAACAGGTTCTGGTTAATATTGGGCACCTCTAGTGTCTGCACCTCGATCCTGTGGGAGTCAATCAGTTCTTGGATGGCGTTCTTTAAGTGCCAACATTTTTCTGTGTCATGCCCTGGCGCACCAGAACAGTATTCACAACTGACCGAATAATCTAAATTCCTTGGGGGAGGATTTGGCAGCTTCGCCTCAATTGGTCTTAACATATCCAGTTGTCGCAGCCGGTGGAGCAGACTAGTGTAAGATTTTCCCAACGAAAAGAAAGTCTTCTTTTTCTGCACCCTCTCGTTTCTCATAGCCGGATTACCTCGGGGAGCAGGCCTCATGATTTGGTGGTAAGCTCTTGGAGGGGGGTATTGGTTTTGTGGATTTGGATAGGTGTTTTGAGGGGGTGGCGTACGCCATTGTATGCGAGTGGGAGGTTGGGTATATGCATGTGCATGATGGACTGAGAAACAAGGTTCTGGTGGTGGATAGTAATGTTGCGGTGGGCTATATGGGGTGTGTGGGTATGTCTGACGCTGAGGACGAGGCTGACCGTAGTGAGATGATGCCCGAGGCCCGAACCAGGTTCCCGATTCCACCGTTGCTACTTCTTCTTTCTTCTTCTTCCCAAAACCTCCTCCAGATCCACCTTGGATGGCTTGAGTAGTTGACTTGATTGCAGAGTAGCTCAGATTTTATTGGATTTGAGGCCTTCCTCAACCATACTCCCCATCTTGACCACTTCATTAAAAGATTTCCTTACCGCCGATACCAGATGTCCAAAGTAGGTAGGTTCCAAAGCTTGCAGAAAATATTCAACTATCTCACTCTTCTTCATGGGAGGATCAACTCTGGCTGCTTGTTCCCTTCACTGGAAACCATACTCCCGAAGCTCTCGTTGTGTTTCTTCTCTAGCTTTGTCAGAGATAGGCGATCCGAGACGATCTCGAGATTATATTAGAAGTGTCATGCAAATGCTTGCGCTAAGCATCCCAGGTATACCACCGGTTGGGATCTTGTCGAGTATACCACTCTAACGACGATCCACTCAAGCTCTGGCTAAACCCTATTTTACTCCCCTCATTTTACTGCAAAACCCTATCAGATGCGCGACAGGATTGCTGTGACCATCATACAGGTCAAATTTAGGCATTTTGAAACCTGGAGGTAGTTGTACGTTCGGGAATAAACAAAGATCTTTAAAGGCAACACTCACCTGGCCCCCTAACCCACGCATGTCCCTGAATGATTGTTCCAGACTCCGAACTTTTCTAAGCATTTCTTCCTGTTCAGAATCTTTGTTCGGCTTCTCAACTCAAATTGGGATTTCAGGACAAGGAACATAAGAGTAAGGCTCCTGGGCTTTGTAGGCGGGTTTTGGAGGATAGTATTGAGGGTCATAGGCTTGAAGCAGTAGTTCGCTGGATGACCTATGCAGTGCAGGGGGTGGAGGTGCCACATAGATAGGAGCGATTGGTGGGGGAGGGTGAAGAGTGACTTTGGGTAGTTGGGCTGGTGGTCGGAAGGCAGCACCCTGATGCTGTGAGTATATAGGAAAACCTGGAGGCAGATCAGTAATGGACTGGTCGGATGCCTGGGCCAGGGGCGGGATGAAAGGTGGGTTGGCAGGATAGGTCGGGGGCGGCTGTCCTCTTGCCCATGCCTCGTACATTTCAACCATTTGGTGTTTAAGCTTGTACATTTCCTCCATAGCATTCATGTCCAGTTCCTCTGCCTCCTTCGAGGGGTCCATGATGGTGACATCAGTCTCTTGGTTAGCCATAACTTGCTTGCTTTTTGACCGTGTGTTGTAGGAGTGAGTTGCCAGGGTGCCACGAATACTAGTCACCTGTCTAATTTGGAACTGTAATGCACAACACCCAAGACTCGTTAGTGGTTAGTTTCCAATATGTAAGCATCCACATATGCATGCACTTAAATGACAATTGGTCCCTATATGTATTGACTGCTTGCGTCATCCCAGCTTTTATTCGCGAGACTCCTTTATTCTCTCCCCTTTTATTTTTATTCGATTTCCAATTTTATTCAATTATGGTCGAATCCTATGTAGATTGCCTACGCATCATGACTTTGCATGAATCAGACCACGCATAGTTCACGAAAAACAAAAGGTTAAGTACACAGCAAAAATATATTTGGGATTTTTGATTTGATAAAGATAAAAACTTTAATTACAACGGCTAAGAGCGAATACCAAACAGGGATCCAACACCCTTAAAGACTTGAAAGAACAACAAACAGAGTCTTTATTTTCTTTTTCAGCAAAAATATAAATCTATGAATACATCAACGCTTCAAATGCTTTTGGAGCTGGCGGGGCGTCATTCGGCCTTGTGGGTTTGCGCGCTAAGTTTCCTTGGAGATAATGGAGATCTTCCATTACTTGTCGGACAAAGGTCATAACAGCGGCAAAAAATATAGACTTTTTCATGTCTTCACAGTGATTGCATTTGGTGGTAATGTAGTATGCAATTGCCCGCACCTTCTCCCTGATAATCCCCTTTTCTTGGAGCAGACGCCCTATTTGTTCAGCCCGTGCTTCCAAAGTTCGCTCAACTGCCTAAATTAGCTTTTGAAACTGCCTTAAATCTCTTTCCAACCCCGCTATTACCGCATAGCAGTGCTCCCTCTCAGCTTTGAGATCCTTGGCCTGCTTGGCCATTTTGTTCTCAGCTATGATAACCCTCTGGTTTAGCCCATCACTTCCGTTGCCATTTCCTTCTTTTAACTGCTCCAGTATGCGGGCCCTTTCTTCAGCACTTTTATCTAATTGTCTTCGAGCTCTAGACAATTCACCCTCTGCCTTATTCAAGTCAAAACTGTATTCGGTTAACTTTCATCGTAGGCTCTCTATAAGCTTTTCATCCCTTATATTCCTCGGAGGGTTTTCTACGGCTGTTTTCATTTTTTGAATCTGAGCTTGCAGGGCTTCATTTTCTTTCACCAATACCTTCTTTTCCCCTTCGCTAGCAGCAGTTTGTAGGTTGTTTTCAAATTGCAACTCCTGAATTTTCTTTTCCAGCCTTCCTATAATAGCACAGTATTCATGTTCCTTCGCTAACCAATCCCATTGTTCTTGCGATGTCCCGATGAACTCTCGGAGGTGAGGTCTTTTGGATGGTATTTCATGCTCAATTTCTCTCTTATACAAAGCAAGGTATCCTGGAGACACTTCACCATTGGCATGATCTTGTACACAAGTGTCAGCGGTTAGGTATTGGCATTCATTCCAGATTTTTGCGAACCATGGCTTCGGGAAACTGACTACCAGGCCCAATTTCAACTACCCGGATGCTAAGATCTTCTTCTTTTGGCAATACGTGGCATCTTCCGAGTTGTCTCATGACCCGATGCGGGACATAGGGCTGGATGCTTCTAAGGCCCATTAGAGAAAATGTGATTCTGTTGCGGGCATATGCACAATTTCGTCCACGGGGAGCCAACTAAGCGTCCATTGTATTTGATTTGCTGAAATAGACTGGAGATGTGACACAACCTCTGCGACAGCCTCTGGTAATTTAAACCACTTTACGCTGTTTTCAACTTCTTCTATGCGACCTTTCGTTGGCGACCCACCATTCATGAACCGAGGCTTGGGACATAGATGCTCAATCATCCAGATTTGTAAGAGCAAGCTGCAGCTTTCAAAGAAATCCCCTCCTTCTTTGCAAGTGGTAAGGGCTCGGAAGATATTGGACAGGATCATCGGAGCAAGAGTGCTCTTTGCCTGAGTCATCAGGGTACTGACGACCCACGCAATCCGTATATCGATGTTTCCGTCCTTTCATGGGAATACTAAAATACCATAAGTGCGAAGCATCGATGCTCCACCCATTTGATCTGATTGCCCTTGCTACAGATGAGGTTTTCAGGGCTTTTTAAACCTCTGATGTGGCCATATATTTGGTATATGAACTGCAGGGTGCAAAATCCCGCTAACAGATCAGGGTTGTGAATCTTTCTGCTAATTTTCAGAACATCCAGAAATTTGTGTACAGCGAGGGCCCTAGGTGCTATCAAGTATTGATGTCTTAGTGGGATTATGTGGGTCCCAATGTATCCGGTAATTTCCTCCAAAGTCGGGGTCAGCTCAAAATCGGAGAAGTGAAAGACGTTATGGGCAGGGTCCCAGAAGGTAATTAGGGCCTTTATGATATTCCCCATAGGGATGATTTTTAGTAAACCGCTGAGGCTTCCTAGATGCGCATTGACCTTTTTCTATCCAGCTTCTCCGAGGTCATTCCACCACATCCGCAGATCCAAAGGAATTTTGTTGATTATCATGCTCATTTTGCACATTTAATAGGGCGAATTAGTATTCTCAAACCATAAAACTGACATTTATTTTAAACAAGGATCGGCTTTGCGAATACGGCCTTTCAACACTTCGGCTAAAAGGTTTTTTAGGCTGTGCTTGCTTACCGACCCTAATAAAATTCAGAGGCGGCCATTTGCGTAAAGTCTGCCTTCCGGAGTCCCTCGTAGCGTCATTCAGCTATTATTGCAATAACTACATCAGACTCATTTTGAAGTAAGAAAAAGGAAAACTCGGACATTTTGTAGAAAAAGGCTGGACCCAGCCAAAATAATTTACCAAAAACCCCGGACATTATTGAAAAGCTTCAAAAGAAACTTGGTGCCTCTTTTTTTGGGTTTTTGTTTCTATTTTGTTTTTTAATAAAATCGGGCAGCAATTCGGCGCTATTTTGAGCATTGATTTTGAAAGAGATTACCCTGGTACTGCTTATTACTCTCAATTGAATTCCTTTGTTTACAAGCCGGTAATATGCGAGTCCAAGCAAATAAATGCGCAAGTAGTACGTAAAAATGCATCAGGGTGGTCTGTTATTTTGGGCACACCTGTCCTAGACGGACCCAACCCCTATGTTGAGTCCCCTAAGTCAAAAATGCATGATGCAAATAAACGTTCGTACTATAGATCCGGCATGAATTTTTGTTATACTAAGTTGAAAACCTCGGTATAGGGTCTAGACTGTGTACCCGAGCGGACAACTCGAGTCGGGGAGGGGGTTACGTACCGGGGACCCGCGAGATCGTCCGGCTTTGTAACTTGTACGGCCTCTTTCTTATTTAGAGTAAGAAACTAATAGAATAGGGAGTCTCAACCAGTAAGCAGATCCCTGGAGGTAAAGAGAGAAAGGTTTCGTAACAGTTTATATACAATTCAAATAATATCAAAACGGTAAAAGCATCATTTTGCACATTAAATCAACATGTAAAATCAAATAACAATCAAACCTAAATACAAAAATTATTCTAAGCTCGAATTCTTGAACCCTAAACCAGAGATTCTGGGTTCGAATTCCCCAGCAGATTTGCCAGAGCTGTCACACCTCTTTTTTGCTACTACAACCCGGCGAAGGGCGTAGATAAGGGAGTTTTTCCAATTTAAGGACAATCGAAATGGGATTCAATTATTTAAGAGAATTTCAGGGTCGCCACTTGGGAGATTTATGGTGTCCCAATTCATCGGTTAGAATGAATCGAGGAAAGAATAACTCTGTTTAACAGTCTGCGAACCAGAACTCCGGGTGAGGATTTCTGTTAACCCGTGAGAAGGTTTTAGGCATTCCCAGGTTCCGTGGTTCTAGCACAGTCGCTCAACTGTTATATTTGGCTTAAATTACCTGATTTTATAACACGTTTTACCTTATGTGCTCTTTAACTTTAAATTGCTTTTATCATTATTTTTAAAGAGAATTGCAACGTCTTCAGAACACGCCTCAAACCACGTAACATAAATGCACCCGTGGATTTTGACATGTTCCAACTTCGTTGAGATTTGGATTTGGGTTACATAAATGTGCAACCATATTTAGGAAAGTACTTTTATTAAACACGCACCTATAGCAACAACGTCTTTGACATTTATCGAAAGGCCGTGAAATTTGCTAAACGACACCTCATATTCTTTCTACGTGTTCTAGTGAATTAAGGAGCCTACGCATGGTATTTGTTTGAATTACGTGGCTCAATTTATTTTATAAAGGTATTTTGGCATATGCTAAATTTGTTAAACCTGTGTTTAAATCCACTAATTATTTCACGTATGATCCAGGTGCTTGGGAAGATTATATGTGCCTTTGCCTCGTTCATGACCAACTGACACACAAATAAATTGAGTTTTGGACAGCCCTGAAGCACATAACGCTCAGGCTGCAATTGATAAACATTTTTGGACAGGTTTGGGCTGTGAATCACTTAGCCCAGCAAATAGTATTAAATTACAGTGCTTGGAGCTTAGTGGACTTTGCTAGTGAGCCCAGTGTTGGTCTGGACAAAGGAGTCCAGTTCTTAGCAACTATTTTGACTCAGAATTGTATACACAAATGAAATCATTACACATTCACGAAGAAGAATATTCACAACCATTTTTATATCAATTTCTACCTTAGATTTGGATCAGATAATTCATATACTCATTAGCCAGAGTATAAGAATCCAATTCTAACATTCGAATGTGGTTCAAGTTACACTATAAAGGCCAAATCTGAAATAAATTGTTAAGCATGCTGAGATCTAAATAAATTGAAAGGTTTAACAATACTTTTGGTTTGCTAGCATGATCACTAGAACTGCTGCTTCCAAATCCAGCGGTTCTGAGTGCACAAACTCAGCACTTGAACCAACTGGATTGAAATTGAAGCACATACAAAATTCGAATTTAGAGTCCAATTATTACACATAGCCACAGTCCCAAATGTTCAATCATTACAAACATGATTCATCCTAACATTACAACATAATAACCACTGTGTTGCTACACCTATATTCAAACCAACAGCGGAAATGGGGTAGGAAAAATAAACAAAAAAAACTGTAAATGACAACAAGATCTTCGCATTTGAGAGTATATTTCACTTTGAACATCACATATACATGAGCTTTAGATGGTACCTGTAATGCCGCAAAGGAAACAGTCTATGAGTAAATAGAAGGGATCAGCTAAGCAACCAACAGCCAATAAAACAGGATTTCCAGATTTCAGCAGAGTTTTGGAGAGTTAAATCTTCATAAAATGATTCAAAATAATCCTAATGGTATTTTCAGATCTAGAATTAGTATTTTAGTCCTCACCTCAAATTGTATTTTTTGCCTAAGTAGTCCTTCAATTCTTAACTTGTGCCTCAAGTTTGAGGTTGGAATTATGTATCAGTCCCTACTAGAAGGTTCTAAAAGACTCTTATCAGATTTTAAAAGACTCCAATTCCTTTTGTACCCTTACTAGCTTTCCTAAATTACCCTACCCCTGAATTTGACCCCAGTTAGTTCTTTTTACCCTAGTTCAGCTCTAATTAACCTTGGTTAGTTTTTTTTGACTTCAATTCAAACACAATCGACCTTGGTTGACCAAATTTGGGTCAAATTTAGATTAGCAGGCTCGTAAAAATCAGAATTAACCAAAAATTAACATGCTTCTATATAGGATTAACAGAACAAGGGATCAAATATCCAAAAAGACTGCATATATCTATCAAATTTAGCTTTCAAAAATGATTTAATTAATGATATTCAGAACAAGAAACAAAATGAACAATCAACTTATAAATCAAAACCTTAGGAACATGAGTCAACTAGGCATACCAGAAATTAAAGAAAAATCAACAGAAGGAAGTCAATTGAACCCTAAAATCACATTACTGAAGACAAAACAAAATTGCTTTCTAAAATCAGGGGACCAACACTTAGCAAGAAATCAGTATTACCCAAGAAATGCTTTCAGAGAGGTGACAAACAGTCATATGAATATTGAACCCATTTTCAAATGAGCTTGTGTATAAACAGACAAACCACCAAGAGAGAGTCCAAAAGAAGTTCAGACTATTACACATTCAACTACAAGACCTAAATAATCATTACAAACAATTAAGCACTTAGTCAGCTAAAAATGAAAAATATGCAGGGGCACTTAGCTTTCATTTTTTTTTGTTCTCATTTAAAACATCCAGCTGGACCTTGATTCTCCCACATGGGTTCTGAAACTCCCAGGATTGTGCTTAATCAACTTACAAGCTGGGGGGAGGTTTTATGAAGTTCTGAGACCTCAGTAGGTCTCAGATTTGAAATTGTGAGTGGCTGGGAGTTGTTTAAGTCTCAAGGACGACATGGCTAGTGTCACTAGGGTTCAGGGATTACCTAAGAGAGGTTTGAACCATTTCCGGTATGTTTTGGGATTTAGGGTTGGGCTTCAGATTGAGATTCGAAGCGTTTTAGGGTGATTCAAGAGTGGTGGTGTGCATGGTTGGAATGGGGAGGTCGAGGTGTCTTAGTGGTGTAGTTTTGGGAGGCTTTGGGATGGGGGTCGCCGGAGGTGGGGTTTCCGGCGAACTTTGAATGGATATTCGAGGCGGAAGGGTAGTGTTCGAAGGGAACTGATTTGGGACAGGGTAGAGGAGGCCATGGTGGTTGAAGGGTGTAATTTTGGGGTCGCTTGGTTGCCGGCCGCCGTCGTGAGGCGATTTCCGGCGGCAGAAGTGGGCGGTCAGCCGGTGGTCAACGGGTGGTGCCAGAGTGGTTAGTGGTTGGCGTTGGAGATACGAGGAAGGTGAATTTGGTCGTGTGTATACTGAATGTGTTTGGACATATGTATACATAAGTGGAGGGGCTTCTGTGGCCGTTGGATCGGGCAAAATCGACGGCTGTGATGGGAAGGGCCTTTAACGGCGTCGTTTGGCTCGATGGATGTGTGGACTGGGTTGGCTGGTTGTATTGGGATGGTTTGTGGACTCAGAGATGGAAGCAAATTGGGCCACTCAGGTCTGGCCCAATTGTGGCCAGCCTGAGTGGCCATATATATATATATATATATATATATATATATATATATATATATATATATATATATATATATATATATATATATATATATATATGTATTGTATTTTGTTATTTATTTTTTGTCTTTTCTTTTAATTAAAACTAAATACTGAATTTATTTTAAAAACCACAAATCGAATGTAAAATTAAAACAAATCAAAATTGAACAAATACAATTTCAAGTGATGGCACACACACACACACACACACATATATATATATATATATATATATATATATATATATATCTTTTTATTTTTAATTTATAAAACAAGTTTATTTAACAATTAAAACCCCTAATTAATCCTAACACGCAGTAAAGAACATGCATATGCAACTAATGTCCAAAAATTAAAATCTTAATATTTTAAAATAGAAAATCCTAAACTTTAAGAGTCCTGTAGTAGTTGGTTTCGACCGGTCAAAAATAATATGCTCACAGTGATCTCTAAGATTAGGTAGTCGTATTGCAAGCCAGCTTGAGGAGTGTCAGTTTAGGCCTTTAGGGCGGAATATATTAGTGGCGAGGTCGCTGAGAAGCATGAGGGGCTAGAGAAGGTGGAGTCTGCACGGCCAGAGGCTTTGAGGAAGGTGGAGTCCCTTGAGGTGGTGATCTGGACTCTCCGTTCCGAGCAAGAAAATTATTTAAGGATGACAAGGCTCAAAGAAGAATGGCTCGATGAAAGGATTTGGGAGTTGGAGAAAGAGACTTCTAGTCTCTACGACCTAGTTGCTGCTCTAGTGGCCGAGAATACCTAATTACTAGCACGGTCTTCTCATACTTCAGATTTTCCCAATGTTCCTCGGGAGGCCCAATCAAATGTTTTGAAAGATTTGAATGCGGCAAGATCCAATTTTCAGGCTACCCTCGAAGATGTTCGTGTTAAGGCTCGGGAAGATCGAGTGGCTTGTGGGTATGATCCTACTATGCCTAAGGCCGACGAGGAGGAGGTGTAGACTAGCTTATGGAGTACGTTTGTTATGATACCACTTATCTTGAGCGCGAAGTTGGCGATGCCAAGAGTAATTGGGATGGCAAAGGTACTGGTAGTCAGGGTGACAACGCCATTGAGAACCAATTTGGCGGGGATACTAAAGGTCGTGACGACATCGACCAATAGTTTTCTTTAGATTTTTGTATGAATTATTGTCAGCGTCTTCACGAGCCCTTGTAAACAATAGTTAAGTATGAAATATCAATGTTGTTCCTTGTATCTTTTTCCCTTCTTGTGGTTTACTTTTGTACTTGTATGTTTTTTGCTTCTAATGTGTGATTGTTTTGATTTTGTCCTTTTCAATTTTATTATCTTTTAGATAGTCGTGGCCTTGGAGGTGAATATTCATATGTAGTGTGTGTTTCTTTGTTGAGATGTGGTCGAGTGCTGATAAGTGTTTGTTCGAGCGAGGTCAATCATAAGCTCTCGTTAAATTGTGGTCAAGGGCCGGTAGGTGTTTGTTCGAACGTATTGAACATAACATTTTGTTAAATCGCTAGCGAGCGCTAGTAGGTGTTTCTTCGAGCGTAATCGAACATAACCTTTTCGTTAGGTCGTGACCAAGAGCCGATAAGTGTTTGTTCGAGAGGGGTTGAACGTAGACTTTTCATGAAATTAAGGCCGAGGATCGGTAGGTGTGTGTTCGAGTGGGGTAGAATATAACCTTTTCGTAAAGTTGCGGCCAAGGGCCGATAGGTATTTGTTGGAGCAAGGTCAAGCATAACCTTTTAAGTCGAGGGTGAGGGTCGGTAGGTATTTCTTTGAGTGGGGTCGAACATAATCTTAACATAAATATGTTACTTTGGTTACATACTTGGAGAAAATTACAGATTTTGGGTATTGGCTGGTATTCCACTCCTAGTCTACCTAGTCCATTCACTATTTGACTTAGAGAGTTTTGGGAATTCGAGCTATGAAATAGTAACAACGGTCCTATCCTTGCGTACTTCGACCTGAAGTGTTCCCTTTTTCGCCTCATTAAAACCCTCCTTAAGAAAACCCAAATGGGAAAAAACTCAAGCGAGCGAAGAGTATGCCTTGGGGACACTTTTTCTATTAGAAGTTAAAGTATTTGAGGTGGCTTATGTTCCATATGTTTGGTAGTTGTTTTTCTTCTATTGTCTCTAGTTGGAATGAACCCTTGTTTGCTTTGGTTGTGATTTTGTAAGGACTATCTCAATTTGTTCCCAGCTTGCCTTCCGGGGTGTCTATGCTCACATGGGTTTTGACTTTCAGTATGTAATCCCCGACTTTAAGCGGCTGGACCTTTCCTTTTTTGTTGATATTGTTATGCTAGTTGTTTTTGGGCGACCATTCTTATATACACCATATCTCTTTGTTAGTCGATTTCGTTGAGTTCCTACCTTCTGCTCTCATCTTTACTCGGGCCGCTTTCATGGGAGTACCATAGGATCATTTCTTCGACCTCGACCGGTATTACCGCGTTGGTACCATATATCAAAGAGTAGGGTGGCCCTTCTGTGCTCATCTTTAGAGTTTTTCGGTAGGCCAATTATACTTCTGGTAGTATTTCTGGCCACAGTCCCTTGCCGCATTCGAGATTTTTCTTAATGAAGTTTAGTACGGATTTATTAGAGGATTCTTCTTGCCTGTTACTCGCTTGATGATATGGGGTTGAGAGTATCGTTTTGATACGCTATTTCTCTATGACTTCATCGATTTTCTTTCCTGTGAACTAGGGTCCATTATCACAACTGATTTCTCTAAGTAGGCCAAATTGGTAGATGATGTGTCTCCATATAAAGGTAATTACTTTTTGTTCTCGTATTTGGGCGAATGCTCCTGCTTCCACCCACTTAGAGAAATAGTGAGTAACACCAAAAGAAATCACACATTACCTTGCCTTGCTGGGAGGGGACCCATCCCCATTTAATGAACGGCTAAGGGGAGGTGACTGAGTGGAGGTGTTCGCCCGCTTGATGAATTATTGAGGTGTACTTTTTACAATTGTTCGCATTTCCTCAAGAAGTCTTCGCGTCCTTTTTCATGGTGGGTCAATAGTATCCTGTACGTATGAGGAATCTGACCAATGCTCGATTGCTGGAGTGAGCTCCGCAATGGCCTTCATGTACCTCTTCAAGGATGCGCTGGGTTTGTTTCGGCCCAAACATTTTTCCAGAGGGTCGATGTAAGTCTTCTTGTATAGATGGCTCCGGATAAGACTGTATCTGGCTACCTGCATTCTTAGTTTCTTGGCTTCCTTTTTGTCACATGGTAGTGTGCTATCTTGCAAATATGTTATAATTCGATTGCGTCACTCTCAAGTTAATTTTATAGTTTTTACCTCGATTTGATCCAGCGATGAGTTGAGGAGATGAATTATATTTTGATCTCTAGTCGTGATGCTTTTGGTAGCTGCGGCCAGCTTGGCGAGGCCATTTGCTTCGACATTTTATGCAAGTGGGATATGATTGAGTTGGCATTCGTCGAACTCAGGCAATAACTTCCATTTTTTACCTTTGCTCTTTGATTTGGAAGCTCCCTATGATTTGGTTGATTAGGTGCTGGGAATCACAGCGAAGTTTCAACCATTTTTCCCCATACTTGAGTGTTAGCCTTAATCCTGCAATTACAGCCTCATATGCGACCTCATTATTAGTCATATCCGGGAACCTTAACGACTGAAAAATTACTTTACATGTTGAGACCTCAAGTATGAGTCACAGTCCAGACCCTGATGCGTTAGATGTGCCATTGGTGTACACGACCTAGAGGTTTTGTGTTTCCAGGGAAGCTTGGGCGGCTTCCCTTTCGACTTCAGGCATTATTCTGGCATTGAAGTCAGTTGGTGAGCACTTGTCACTTTATCACCGTTCTCGACTGGTATGTAATCTCGTGCTCGCTTAGCTCGATGGCCCATTTGGCGTGCTCCTCGACATCTCAGGTTTATGTAAAATCCGCATCAAGGGAAATATTGTGACGACTGAGACAGGGTGGCATTGGAAATAAGGTCTAAGATTGTGTGAAGCTACGAACAAGGCTAGATCCACTTTTTTGAGGTGCGAGTACTTCATTTTGGCATCGATGAGTGTTTTGCTAATGTAATAGATGGGGAGATTGCATATATTTATTTTTGCGGATCAAGACTACGCTTACCGCTACCTCGGAGATAGCTAGATAGATGAGGAGCTTCTCCCCAGGTTTGTATTTTAAAAGCAAAGGCGTTGATGGTAAGAATGCCTTCAGTTCTCACAGAGCCTAAATGCACTCTGGAGTCCATTTGAGGCCGTTATCCTTCTTGAGTACACCAAAAATTTGTGAGATATATCCGACAACCATGAGAATAATCTTGATAGGACAGTTATTCGGCCAGACAAACTTTGAACTTGCTTTTTGGTGGTTAAAAGTTTCGGTATCCCCTTGACGGCTTTGATTTGGTATGGGTTGAGCTCAATTCCGTGCTGTGAAACCAGAAAACCCAAGAATCTTCTCGAGGCTATGCCAAACGAGCATTTATGCTGGTTTATCTTCATTTCGAAACGTTTAAGTATGTCCAAAGTTTCTTTTCAAATGATCGATGTGTCTTTCGAACTTGACCAATATGTCCTCTATGTATACCTACATGGTCTTGCCGAGCTGGTCTTTGAACATCTTTTTCACTAATCTTTGATAAGTGTCCCCCACATTCTTTAATCCAAACGACATGACCTTATAACAATACATACCTTAGTGGGTGATGAACGCGGTCTTCTCCTAATTTTCTTCCTCCATTAGAAATTAGTTATAGCCCGAGTAAGCGTCCAAGAAACCCAATAGTTCATGCCCGGCTGTTGCGCCGATAAGTTGGTTGATATGGGGTAATGGGAACGAATCCTTTGGACATGCTTTGTTCAAGTCTGTGAACTCTACATATATCCGTCATTTTCCATTTTCTTTTTGACTATCACTATGTTGGCAATCCACTTACGGTATTTTGACTCCCTGATGGAGCCGTTCTCTAATAGTTTCCACCTCCTCGCGGCCTGCATCATTGATGAATGAGTTGAATTTGTGCCTGACCTATCTTAGTAGGGGTGGAGTGGGTTGACATTTAATTGTGTGTGGAAATTTTCTTTGGGATGTCCGGCATAAATGAATTTAGCTATTTAAAATTTCTTGAATTTAACTGGTTCTCCGAATTTGCAGCTGATATAGGCCTTCATGTTATGGTCGTTGAGGTCTTATTGGACGGGGTTGAGGTCTTCTATGGTCGAACTTGCAGGCTCGACAGTATCGGGATCCATGATGACGTCCCTGGTCTCATCTTTCTTCGACCTCGACCCTGTTGATTGCTATGCCTCTTTTCTATCTTTTTCCTATTAGGTGGCCATGTTGTCCACAGTAATGCGGTAGTATTCCCATGATGTGCGTTGTTCCCCGCATATGCTGAATATTCCCCGTGGTGTTGTGAATTTAATTACTTGGTATAGGCTGGAGGGGATAAGTCTCATGTGATGTATCCGTGGTCATCCCACTATGGCGCTATACACAGTGGCCTGGTCTATGATGTGGAATGTCATCTCCAGAGTCATGCCACCAGCCAAGACGGGGAGTGTAATTTCTCGGAATGTCCGCTCAATTGCATTATTAAAACCGGTTAGCATGATGCAGCGTGACACAATATTATCCTTATATATAACATACAATATATAATACAAGCAAATATATACGAGAATATATATATACATAACATACAACATAAACTACAAGAAAATATATAAGCAATAATATATATACATAAGAAATACAATATATATACATAAGAGATACAATATATATACTATAAAAAAATATATAACTATATAAGTTATAATATATATACATAAGACACAATATATATACTACAAGAAAATATATAAGAGAATATATGTACATAACATACAATATATACTACAAGAAAATATATAATGGAATATATATATACATAACATACAATAGATACTAATTACTACAATACAATATACAATGAAATATATCTATTATATATACTATACTAATAACTAGTATACTATCAATATATTCTATACTAGTATACTATATTACATATTATACTAATAACTACAATACAAGATATTGCATTAAATAAAAAAAATTACAAAAAAGCCCGCCAGGCCCATGAAGCCCGGCCCACTAAGCCCAGGACCACATGGGCTTAGGCCCGTCACGGACTGGTCTCACCCATTGAGCCCACAAAGCCCTGGACCGCTAGGCCATGGACCACCAAAGCCCAGGCCCGCGAAGCCCGGATCGCGAAGCCCGTTTAGGCCCGAGCCCGGGACAAAATACAGCACTAACGTGAATAGACAAAAATAACCAGATTTCACCAATTTTACCTAGAATCATAAATATGATATCAACCACTAATTAATGAACCAAATCAGATTTAAAGGTTTTAAAAAAAATTCCTCGTAAAGCACACAAGATATAAATTCGTACGTTGAACTTCAATAAATTTCAACCAACATTCACATGGCACATTATTGCTAATCCCCTCATTATTCAACTAATATTTGCAATTTCCTTGATTAACAAGAAGATGAAGTAACCAACATGAAACAACTAAGTGAAAATGATTCCTATTACCGAATAATTAACACCCATAACATATTAAAGAAATTTAACCATCCAAGCAAAATGATAAAGAAGAAAACAACAAATCTTTGAAGCCTTTCGATGTATTAAGATCTTCTGACTGGTTACAAGAAGAATACAACACTAGGCTGAACACGAACAGACCGTAAGCCGGAAACTGAGACGGAAATCTCGAACCAACATCGACCTCGAACACAGAAAAATGAGATGCTTCGCCGGAGTCTCAACGAAACTCGACCGAACCTGTTCGAATTTGAACACGACCTCAATCGTTCCATCACCCCAGCTCAAGTTCAGCTTAGGAAAAAAGGATTTCGAATTGTTTAACAGGCCCTTTTCTGTCTATGTAATTTGTCGTCCTTTTTTTTCGTTTTGTGTATGAGTGTGCTTGTTCCAGTGAGCTCAGAAGTGGAAGACAAATGGATTTTCAGGCGGGGGGTTTGTGATTTGGTTGAAGAACGACACTACTTAGTCTCCAAGTTCTTTGGAATGAAAAAGCCTCGTTGGTTTTTATCTGTGGAAGGAAGGTTGTGTGTTTTGGTTCAGGGGATCCTCAGTGTTAGGTTTTCTGTGTTTTTTCACCAGAAAAAGGAGCTGAAGGTGCTGCTCCTTCGAAGAAGAAAGGGTGGGCTATGTTCTGCGGCTGAAGCCTCGCCGGAGATGGAAGATGCGTGGTGAATGGAGGTCCGATGATGGAGTTTTGGTGGACGTTGGTTACTGCAGGTTTGGGAAAAGGAGGGGAAGCAGAACAGTGAGGAGGGGTGTCGAGAAGATGAAGACGTGAGAGGGGGAGGGGTCTGGTTTGATTCTTTTGTTCTTGTGGCGCTTGTCAGATTTTTTTTTGCTGTCCAAGTTTTGTGTATTTCTGCTGATTTTATATTAGGGTCTAGATATTTGTAGGGTTAGGGTTGTTGGGTGTTAGATCTGGTTGACCCAGTTTGGCTAGATAAGGATATGGGTTAATTTAAGAGAAGAAGGGGTATTGAAAGCTTTGGGCTCACTCATTACATGGCTCAATTTCGAATTTAAAACCATACATTCCAATTTCCTTTCTTTTTATTTTCTTTTCTTTTTTTAATTAATTGAAAACCTAAATTAAATTCTTAAATTTATTTAAACTGTAATGTTGAGCTAATCATCTCACTATAATATTTATAAGAATTAGTTGATCCTAAATTTAATAATCCAAAATTTAAAGCTAAGAATGTAAAAATGAGCCTTTTTGCGATTTTTATTTTTAATAAAGCAATTAATTAATTATCTAATCCTAAAATATAAACACAAAATCTAATCTTTTGAGTTTTAATGGAAATTAAATATGCACAAAAATGCAAATAGTTAATAAAATTCAATAAAATCATACTATAAAATTCTAAAAATTGGAAAAAATTATTTTCTGATAATTTATGGGAATAATTCATATAGGGCAAATATCGTGCTCACAACTGCCCCTCTTTGCTCGGAATACGAAGAGTTTTCGGGCAAAAAGAAAGTGAGCGGATACGAGTGATTTTTGTCCGTTTGGATACTTCGTGAGAAGCATTTTTTGAAAGATTTGATCGAACCTTTCTTCTGAGGTTGCCTATATATATCCTTGGCTATAAAGGAATCAGGTCAATGTAGTTCGGGAGTAGGAACAATGATGGAGTACCGAGGTGGAGAGCCAGTCGAGGTGTTATTCCGTCGAGGTTTCGGTCCACGGTCCTGTTCTTACATCAAAAATAAAAAAAATAAAAAAGACTAACTAAGCCTGTCAACTAAAAGTTACAAGATTCCTATCTATAAGTCTTCTGAAGCTTGATCTTGAGTCTTGAGTGGTTCTTCATGCAGACTTTAAATTTGAACCTCGGCGCTTGTTAGCTGCAAGTTCTAGCTCGTTCTTCTTCAGCTTTTCGAATCAAAACCGGACATGTAGTGCTTGTGACTTCAACCATGTTTTCAGCAGTCCACATCTTTTCTCCGTTTATGCACTTTAAGTTTACTTCTTTTCCCTTTTCTTCTTTTTCTTTATTCTAGATTGAGACTAGTTCCTTTGGTAGTCTTGAATTCTGTGCCTCGAGGTAAAACCTGCTCAGACACCAAACAAACAAATGAATGAAATTTTTCTGTCCAGTTTTCACTAGAAAGATTTTGTGAGTTATTGTAATAAGATTCTAAACTACTTCTTTATTAAAAGCAATAAAAGTCAGGATTATGTATCCTTGGGGAAAAAAATATTAGGGCGTGGAGACTCTATATCTAAAATGAAAGCCACTAGGGAGTGGGGACCCTATGTTGGAAAAATGTCTAAGGAATGGAGACCCTATGTCTAAAATAAAATAAACTAGGGAGTGGAGACCCTATGTTGGAAAAGCATACTAGGGAATGGAGACCATATGTTGGAAAAACAGACTAGGGAATAGAGATCCTATGTCTAAAATAAAATCAACTAGGGAATAGATCCTATGTCTAAAATAAAATCAACTAGGGAATGGAGACCCTATGTTGGAAAAGTGACTAGGGAATGGATAACCTATGTCTAAAATAAAATCAACTAGGGAGTGGAGGCCTTATTTTGGAAAAGATTTCCAGGTTGTGATGGCATCAGCTAGGGAATAAAACCCTATGTTGAAAAAGTGAGACTACTGAATTATGTACCTATGCTAAAATGAACCAAGAAAGATTTTTTATTGAAGGAAAATCAATTTCATTTTCTTTTCTTTTGAGAAAATCATTCTTTTAAACAAATTGTCCAAACACCTTTTTTTAATCGAGACATCCTTTTTTCTTTTTCAAATTAACCTAGGAGAAAATTCGCAAAACTAGGTTTTCTATCTTAGGAGAAAGATTCATAAGACTACGATTTCTATCCTAGGAGAAAATTCATCACACTAGGTTTCCTATCTTAGGAGAAATATTCATCATACTAATTTTTTGATCCTAGGAGAAAGTTCATCAGACTAGGTCTCTTATCTACTTCTTTTATGGTGTCTTAGGAGAACGATTCATTAGACTAAGATTTCTATCCTAGGAGAAAGTTCATCAGACTAGATCTTCTATCTTAGGAGAAAAATTCATCAGATTAAGATTGTGATTCTTGGAGAAGATTCATACTAGGTTCCCTATTTTGTTATCTTAGTGGAAGATTCATCAGGCTAAGATATTGATCCTAGGAGAAAGGTCATCATACTAGGTTCCATTTTTGTTATCGTAGGAGAAAGATTCATCAGACTAAGATCTATATCCTAGAAGAAAATTCATCAGACTATGTTTTCTATCTTAGGAGAAAGATTCATCAAACAAAGATTGGTCCTAGGAGAAAGTTCATCAGATTAGATTTCTTTGTTATCTTAGAAGAAAGATTCATTAGACTAAGATTTTGATCCTAGGATAAAGTTCATTAGACTAGGTCTTTTTTAATCTTAGGAAAAAGATTCATCAGATTAAGATTTTGATCTTAGGAGAAAGTTCATCAGACTAAGTCTCTTTTTGGTATCTTAGGAGAAAGACTCATTCGATTAAGATTTCTATCCTAGGAGAAAATTCATCTGACTAGGTCTTCTATCATAGGAGAAAGATTCATCAGACTAAAATTTTCATCATAAGAGAAAGTTCATCAAACTAAGTTCATTTTTGTTATCAAAGGAGAAAGATTCATCAGACTAAGATTTCTATTGAGAGAAAAATTCATCAGACTAGGACTTTTTATCCTAGGAGGAAAAATGTGAAAATCAATGGCAACATTTTATGCATAATAGCAAGGCAAATAAAGGCAAAGATTTGAGAAACTTCCTTTTATCAACTCTTCTTTTCTTTTCTTTTTCTACTCTCTTTTTTTGTTTTTCTTTTTGGTTTTTTTGTCTTTTTCCTTTTTTAAACCACTTTTCTTGCACTGCTTTGTTCTTGTTTCTCACAAAGATAAATTTATTAGTTTTAAAAATGGTGGTCGGTTTTTGGCCTTGAGTCTTGGGAAGCTTGACTTCTGCTCAATCAGCTTGAGTTGGTTCCAAGAGACTTTTGCTCTGCATCAACCCTAATTGTTTCATACCCAGTACCATTAGTATTTGTGGCTCAACCAGCCTTATCCCAACTAGAGATTTTTGCTTATGTGACCTTTTCTGATATCTTGAATGACTTCCTACTTTTTGAGCAATCTATCTATCATAGAAAATCACCAGTCATCTTTGCTTGCGCCAAGTAGGCTGACAAGAGTCTTTTTGTGGATGCATTTGCATGAATCCTCAAGGCAAGTTGACAGTAACAACTGAGTGCTGGCCAAATTTACTTTATGCAACTGAAAAACTGGTAGCAGATTTTGAAATCTTTTATTGCTTGTTTTGACAAGGTCTGACTTAGAGTAAAGGACAAAATGATACAAAGAAACAAGAATTAACAAGAAATGCCCCCGTCGGAAGGATAGAAGGAATTTTTTTCTTTTTTTTTAATAACTAGCCTTAATGATCATGACATGCATTTTGGACTCAATGGCCTGATCTATCAAACCAATCTAATCTTCCCATTTACCATTCTTATGACCTTTTAAGTCGAGATTGTTCGTGCCAATCAATTGTATCAACTTCACGACTCACGATCGACTAGTGGTTCCCGAGAGGTTTTCACCAACAAGTCTTTCTCATTTATTTATCTCTACTTATTATCGCCTTAGATTGCCCGTGGGGTTTTTCACTAGCAAGACTCTCTCATTTTTCTTTTTCTTTTCTTTCCTCTTTTTTTGGGAGCAACTTGGCAACGTTCTATGTCGCGTGACATCCGTTGCTCATTGCATGCCTTTCTTAGAATTCTTGAAGACATATGGGAGGTCTTTATTTGGAAGGTTTTTGGATAGGGTTGGATGAAAGGCCGACATGAGGCTCAAAACATACTAAAAATGATGGGGTTGTATACTTACAACTTTTGGAATCGACTCTTTTAAAAATGAAATAAAATCTTTGCCCCCAGTTTCAGCTATTGGGAATTTTTTTTTGAATTTTTTTAATTCTTTTTTCTTCTTCTAAATTCTTATTTGGTTGGATCAAACCGTGAGGCTGCCTATGTATCCTTATTTTTTAAGGAGTCAAGTCGAAAGTAGTTCACACATTTGACCTAACTATTTTTAAACTCTCTTTCCTGTGTCTTTTTCCTATTTTTTTCTTCTTTTTTTTCTTTTGTTTGCCCCAGCTTCTGAAGCAATTAAAAAGAAACAGTTTTACTTCTAAGAAGTTTGTTCAAATAGGCGATGAACTTCAATACTTATAAAATATTTGTATGAATAATATTCAGAATTAAGGTGAACTAGTCAGGTCTTATGGAGATGCTTAGAGGTTAAAAGGGTCCCAATTGCCTACATTACGGTGATTAAATACATGTATGATGGATCTAAGACTCGGGTTATGGCAGTAACAGGCGGCTCCGAGCATTTTTTGGTTCTTATGGGTTGCACCAAGGGTCTACGTTCAGCCTTTTCCTATTTGCCCTGGTGATGGATGCGATAATATATCATATTCAAGGAGAGGTGCCATGGTGCATGCTATTTGCTGATAACATAGTCCTAATTGATGAGACACAACGCGGCGTCAATGAGAGGCTAGAGGTTTGGAGACATACCCTTGAGTCTAAATGTTTCAGGTTGAGCAGGACGAAAACGGAATACCTCGAGTGCAAATTTGGGGCCGAGTCGACGGAAGCGGGAGCGAAAGTGAGGCTTGAATCTCAAGTGATACCTAAGAGGGGTAGTTTCAAGTACCTTGGATCAATTATTCAGGGGATCAGAGAGATCAACGAGGATGTCACACACCGTATGAGGGTAGAGTGGATGAAGTGAAGGTTAGTGATGGGAGTCCTGTGTGACAAGAAAGGGCCACTGTTACTAAAAGATAAGTTTTAAAGAGCAGTGGTTAAGCTTGCCATGTTGTATAGGACCGAGTGTTGGCCGGTTAAGAATTCACACATCCAGAAGATGAAAGTAGCAAAGATGGGGATGTTGAGGTGGATGTGTGGGCATATAAGGAGGGATAAGATTAGAAATGAAGATATTCGAGAGAAGGTGGGTGTGGACCCCATGGAGAACAAGATGCGGGAAGCTAGACTCAGATGGTTCGAGCATATTCAGAGGAGGAGCACCGATGCACCAGTGAGACGGTGTGAGAGACTGGCTTTGGTGGGAACGAGGAGAGGTAGAGGGGGGCCTAAGAAGTATTGGGGAGAGGTGATCAGGTAGGACATGGCGCGACTTAGGATTACTGAGAACATGGCCCTTGACAGGGAATTGTGGTGGTCGAGCATTAAGGTTGTAGGTTAGGGGGAAGTTGTGGATATTTCTACAACGTACTAGAATGAGACTAGCCAGTTAGGAATTAGTCTTAGGACACTACTGATAAGCTACTGATGCAGGGCTTTATTTGTTGGATATTAATATACCTTCCATCTTTTTCGTATTTCATATATTTCATATATTGCTGTTATTTTATTATTTTATGTGATGTATTTTATGTTATTTTATTATGAGTCAATTGGTGGTACTAATATATCGTCTCTTATTGCTTTCTTGAGCCGAGGGTCTCCTGAAAACTGTCTCTTTACCCCTCGGGGAGGGGTAAGGTCTGTGTATATATTACCCTTCCTAGACCCCACTTATGGGATTATACTAGGTTGTTATTGTTGTTGTTGTTTGCCCCATCTTCTATCTTCTGAGGGCATGGACTTTCGACAGTTCTTCTCTTGTTTATTTTTTATTTGAACTTTCTAAAAATTGCCTCGGTTTGTACTCTTGGAACATGGACTTTTTTTCTTTTTCTTTTTCCTTTTTCTTTTCATTTTTTTCTTTTTCTTTTGACTCTCAACTCTAAGATTGATTCCAAAAGAGGGTGGTCAAAGAAAATAACACAAGCTCAAAGGGGTGACAAATGGTATACAGTGTCTTGGGTAGCAGAAAAAGGGCCTCCCATCCTCGAGAATGCAAATTATAGTATCCTGCTGCGATCACATCATTGATGAACATGCATGTCTTCTTTGGTGCTTTGTGGTCACAAGACACTTTCCATCCCATAATGTCAGACGTCACAAACTTCAATTGATTAAATATCCTCAAGCCCGATCTTCACAATGATTTGTAGGTGAATTTTACTCAACCTTAATTCCCAAGTACTTCAATTCTTTATTCATCCTCAAAAGTATTTTTTTTTCAATTATCCAATTTCACATTAAATTAGTTTCTAATATCTGGACAATATTTCTGCATGCATGTCATATCATTAGAACTATCAAGAAAAGAACTAGGAATAGAATGACGCGAAAGGACAAACTGTATTTTATTGAATAAGGATGGAAGGGTTTGACAACTAAACAAGCAACCTAAAATTCGAATTACAAGCGTAAAATAATCCGGATAATGATAATAGCAACAAAACAGACAGACATGACTCGTACAAACATAATATAATGATAGAAGGATTTGACTCAATAAAATAAAATAAAATCTAGATCACAACCCTGAAATAACCTAGATAACAGAAAAAACACCAAAAAAAACTACCAAGATTCATTCCTAGTAAGGAGAGAATGACTTTTCAATTGCTAAGCTTGATATTTAGCCACAAATTTGCTCATCAGAATTATCATGGTCTTCTCCAATTTCAGTCGGAAAGTTTCCGAGAGGATTCTCATACTCTATGTCACTAGGAATCATCCCCACAAGGTGTGCATCATCATATGCAGGTAAAGGATTCTGTGTGATATTGTAGATGTCACTGTCTTGGATCACAATCAGTTTTTCCTAGATTATTTTTTCGATTTCTCTTTTCAAATCCTAGCAGCTTTCAACAACATGCCTCTGGGCGTTGGAATGGTATTCACACCTTTTAGAAGGGTCAAAGCTTCTTGCACGTAGGTCCACATTATTTGGAAAAATAGGTGCAATCATGTCATTGTGCTTTAATTTCTCAAATAAGATTGCATATGATTCTCTTATTAGTCTAAAATTATCTTTCAACCTTTGTTCCCCTTTATACCTCTAGCTTGGATGTGGGTTATAGGGCACCTAAACCTTTTGTGGGGGTTGGTGTAGATTTTGTGATGCTCGTGCTCACCTTATGGTATGTTTTAATGGCTGGATGACATATTGAGGTGGAGCAACAGGGTATGGTGAGTTCTGAGATGGATAGTACTACTCAGGAGCATCATCGGAAAACAGATGAGGCTGGTCATTCCTTCGAGATGCTTTCCTAAGACCTCTCCTTGACCCTGATGTCATCATGATTTCTTCATCCATCTCATTCGTGTCACCAGATTCAATTTGGACAACCTGAGTTGCAGCTTTGAGAGCTGCTTGACTTATAATTCTGCCTGTGTTAAGGCCATTCTCTACCATTTCTCCCATTTTGATTGGTTCCAAGAAGGATTTACCAACAACAGATATCATGTTTTGAAAGTAATCTGGCTCTTGCACCTAAAGGAAGACAATGATTAGCTCGTGATCATCAATGTGTGGCTTAACTCTAGCAGCTTGCTCTGTACATTTAATGGCATATTCCCTAAACCTTTCAGTTAGTTTCTTCTTCAGGTTTGAAAGGGAATTGCGGTTTGGTGCGATGTCAATGTTATATTGGAACTGTTAACAAAGGCCTGTGCCATGTTATCCAAAACATACCAGCGAGATGTGTCCTTATCCATAAACTGTTCGGAGGCTACTCCCGTAAGGTTTTCCCCAAAATAAGTCATCAGTAATTCTTAATTTCCTCCCGCACCTCTTAGTTGATTGCAATACCTTTCCATGTGGTTCCATCATACTTTTTAAATTTGGGAATCTTGAAACCAGGTTGCAAGTGGACATCAGAGAACATACATAGATCCTTGAAGGCAATACTCTTCTGACCTACCGACCCTTGCATGTTTTTCAACCGTTGTTCTAAGCTTTTAACTTTTTGGGTCATTTTTCATGTGTCATCTTTTGGGTAGGCTTCTCAATGTTTGCTGGAAGATCAAACAAGTACGAGTGGTAATCAAGAGAGTGGTACTTGCTCTTGTTGGGTAGCATATTGTGACTCATGACAAGACTGTCCTTGGCCGTTGGCCCATGCTTGACGCATTTTGGTCATTTGCTGCTTTAGTATCCTATTTTTCTCAACCAAAGTAGACTCTTGTTAAACCCTCTGACCTTGAGTCTCTTCAGCACTTGTAACAGCCTGGATGTCAATTATCATTTTTCCTAGGAACCTGTCTTGTCTGCTTACCACAAACCGACCATCTCAAACTTTCTTCACTATTTAAAACAAAAGACACGTTAGAATGGACTCAATCAATCCTTATCACTATCGACATTTTTTCACTTTTGTTTTCATTTTTTTTCTTTTTAATTTTTTTTTCATTTTTTTTATTTTTCTTTTTAATGGTTGATCGAACCTGATGTGGGTTACCTACGTATCATGTGGGAATATGAATTAGATCTTACGTAGTTTGGAAAGATAAAAAATAAAGTAAATAAACTAAAACTTCTTTTCCCGAAAGAAAGACTTAATAAAGAAGAAAGAAAATATTTTGGATTTTAATTTTTTCAGAATTTTTGCAAAGAAAGACTTCTAAAGAAGAAAGAAAATATTTATGAATTTTTGGACTTTTATTTAGAATATATGAAGGAAATACTTCTAAAGAAAATAATTTTCTTTCTTGAATATTTTTTTATTTTCGAAAGAAAAACTTCTAATGAAGAAAGAAAATATTTTTGAATTTTTAGAAGAAATTAAAAGAATTTTTTTGGATTTCTTTTAAAAATTGGGATCTCAAAGAAAGACTTTTCTAAATAAGTAAAGGAAAATATTTTTGGATTTTGTTATTGTGAAAATAGTGGTCAAAAGAAAGACTTTCTAAATAAGGAAGTAAAGAAAAAAATATTTCTGGATTGTTTAAAAGGTATGGTCTCAAAGAAAGACTTTTTTAAAGAAGGAATTAACGAAAATATTTTTGAATTTTTAAAAATTGGGGGTCGAAACAGATGAAGTTTGCCTCCGTATCTCACATTCGATGAGAGTCAAACCCGCGTAGTTTGGTAGTTTTGACGGAACATAAAAGTATGGCTTATTTTGAAATGAATTTTTCTTTTTTTTTTTCCCAAAATTTTGGCAGAGTTATAGGATAATTCAAATACCTATTCTCGCTCTCTTTTCTTTTTTTTTTCATTTTCTTTCCCTATTCTAGAAGCCAGTCAACATGCAAGCCGAAATAGACAGGTATGCAAGTAGCACGTAAGATGCATTGGGATTATCTATTAATTGTGGCACACCTGTCCTAGATGGATCGAACCCCTATGTTTAGTCCCCAAGGTCAAATGCACGTGATGCAAACAAGCGTTCCTACTAAGGATCCAACATAAGGCTGAGTTATTCTAGGTTTTAAAACCAGGGTATATTGTTCTGGACTTGGTGTATCCAAGTGGACAACTCGAGCCGGGGGGGGGGGGGGGGGCTACATACCGAGAACAAAAAGGCCATCCGGCTCTGTAACTTGTTCAAGCCTCTTTCTAATTTAAGGTATGACACTAACGGAAAGAGGAGTCACGCCAGCATGCACATCTCTAAAGATGAGAAGAGAAGAGTTTCGTAACAGTTTATATACACTTAAAATAATATCAAAGCGGTAAAAAGCGACATTGAACACGTTAGGCTCAAACATGTAATAATAATCAGATAATAAATAAAACAGTTATTCTAAGCTCAAATTCTTGAACCCTGAACCGGAAGTTCTGCGTTGTTTTTCCCCAGCAGAGTTTCCAGAGCTGTCACACCTTCTTTTTACCACTTCGAGGGGGGATATAAGGGAGTTTTTCCAATTAAAGTGACATTAATAGAAATGAGATTGTTTTAATTATTTCAGAGTCGCCACTTGGAATAGTTTACTATGTTCCAAGTTACCGGTTTATTTTATATTCCAAATCGAGGAAAATTTTGACTTTATTTAAAAGTATGCAAACCAGAAATTCTAAGTAAGGAATTCTGTTAACCCGAGAGAAGGTGTTAGGCACTCCCGGGTTCCGTGGTTCTCGCATGGTCACTTTAACATAATTAATTCACCTAATTATCTAATTTATTACATGTTTAAAACCTATTGCATTTTTAAACCTTTTAAACCGCTTTTAATAATTTTGGGAAGATTCAAGGTTATTTAAAACACATCATAAGCCATACTACATGAAATGCACACATGAGTCACGACACACTCTATTTAACCTTGTTGGAAATTAGAATCGGGTCACGTGAAATGCACACCCAGATTTATAACATGTTTATTTTATTATTAATCAAAATTATGGTCGGGTCACATGAAATGCACACTTGAATAGGATTTACATATCATGACCATGCCATGGGAACAGTGCCCATAGTCACGATGATTTATTATATCAACCGCGCCTAAAGCAAACCATGAGAGTGCAAAGCATTTTCTAAACGAATTTTGAATTTATGCTGTAACGACCCAATCGGTCGTTTTGAGATCAAGCACATCGTTCAGCAGTCTGAGGCCATGAATAGCTTCATTTAAGGTATTATGACTTCTATGCGTGGTAGGAATTAAGTTTCGAGAAGTTTTAAGTTGATTTGGAAAGAGAATTCTCATTTCGGAAGCTTAAAGTTGAAAGAATTAACTAGGATTGAAATTTTGAGTAAACGACATCGGAATCGGGATCTGAAGGTTCCAACAGATTCGTGTGATGATTTCACACTCGAGCGTACGCCCGGATAAGGATTTGGACGACCCGATAGCGTTTTTGCACCTATTGTGGAAAGTAGTATTTTGAAAGAAATTTCATAAGTTTGAGTTGAAGTGTATTTCAGTGATAGCGATGTCCGTTTGTGATTCTGAATCGAAGAGAAGCGATTCTGGAGTTGGGACCGCGATCAGAAGTGAATTCGAAGGTCCGTAGGTCATTTTGGAGTCGTTTGGCTAAAGATAGAAATTTGAAGGTTTTTGAGAAGTTTGAGCGGAAGTGGACTTTTTGATATAAGGGTCAGAATCCGATTTCGAAAGTTGGAGTAGGTCCGTAATATCAAATATGACTTGTCTGCAAAATTTGAAATCAATTGGACGTGAATAATAGGTTTTAACATCGAAAATAGAAGTTGGAAATTTCAAAGTTCATAAAGCTTGGATTGGGGGTTGATTCATGATTTTAGCATTTTTTGATGTGATTTGAGGCCTCGATCGAGTCCGTGTTATGTTTTTAGACTTGTGCGTGTGTTTGGTTTGGAGCCCCGGGGGCTCGAGTGAGATTCAGGATAGCATAGAAATTTCTGGTGCTAGTATGATTGCAATTGCGATATATCGGTCGCAATTGCAACCTCGGATTTGCGAGGTTCCATTTGCATTAGCGAGCCTGGACTGCTAGATGGAGGATCGCATTTGCGATGCGTTGGTCACAAATACGACTTCGCATTTGCGAGTCCTTTCTTGCATTTGCGAGCCTGAGCTGCTGCGTGGAGGATCAAATTTGTGATGTGTTGGTTGCAAATGCAACTTCGCATTTGTGAGTCCCTTCTCGCATTTGGGAACCCGGTTTGCTGAGTAGGGAATCATATTTGGGAAGGGGCCATTTCTTTTGCGATGCTGTCCTCTTCGCATTTGCAAGGAATTTTGTCGCAAATGCTACTTTGCCAGGGAAGGCCGGGCTTCACATTTGCGAAGCTTTTGTCGCAAATGCAACATCACAGCTGCGAGCCTGGAGTCGTAAATGCGATTTCTGCGTCTGGAGCTGTGGCTTTTTAATTCGAAACTTAGCCCATTTCCCTCATTTCCCACTTGGCCTTAGGCGATTTTGAGAGCATTTGAGGAGGGATTCCGTCATCATCAAAGAGGTAAGTAATTTTTTCGCATCTTAAGTTATATACATATATAATGGGTAGATTAACATGTAAAAATAAGGAAAATCAATGGGTTTAGATGAAAACCTAGAAAATTGATGTTCTTAGAATTTGACCACGATTTTGGGTATGAATTGAGAGTAAATCATATATTTGAGTTCGTGAGATTATGGGTAAACTTATTCTCCAAACATTTTGGAAATCTGGGCATGTGAGCCCAAGGACGTTTTCGTCAACTTTTCGATTGGGGTTAAGAATTGTTGTAAATTGAGTTGTAATGAATAATTGAGTATATATTAATGGATCGTTATCATTATTGGCTAGCTTTGGAGCCGTGTTCATCCATTAGAGTCTTCGGAAGGGCGTGGAATGCTGGTTATGGATCTTCGGAGCAAGGTGAGTCTCCTTATCTTGTAAGAGGTAATTGTCCCTATAGGTAAGTTAATTTGTTATATGCTCCTCTTTGAGAGGGGCTACGTATATACGAGGTGGCGAGAGTCTGTGCGTAGCTACTATTATGCTATTGTACGAGTAATCTAGGACCCAAAAGCATGCTCTACTTGGATTAATTGTAAACTTATGGACATTTGAATTGCTTAAATCACCTCGAGTTAGTAAATGAATTTCCACAAAAGATTAAACTTCATTTTCAAAAGTCTTTAAAAGAGAATTGGATTTTCCGTGGATAATTGTTCCATGTTGAGTACTTGATTGACCGTCTGTGTGTTTTTAATTTTGGAACAGGCCGATTGCCTCGGCAGATTAAATAGATGCATCTACAGGCGCGCCATCGACCCTCGACAAATGCAAAGTTTATTTTCTGTTGGAGCGGGCCGTACGCCTCGGCATGATTTGCACATGCTTGTATTGCTGCCTTGAACTTATTAAAGTTTTTATTGCCTCTTCATGGCTTGAGAATATTTGGAAATTAATGAAAAAGGAATTTTTTGTAATTTCCTATAAAAGGAATAAATGTTTACTTGTTTCCTTCTATTTGGTAAAAATCATGTTTGTTGAAATTCACGATGTAATGTATAATTGACATCATTATTGGATCACTGGTAAGTGTCGAAGTTGACGATCTCGTCTCTACTTCTTCGAGATTAGACGGGATATTCATTGAGTACACGTGGTTTACGTACTCATACTACACTTTTGTGCATTTTTGTATCATAGGTATATGTAACTCTAGCGACCTACTGGGCATAGCAGCACAGATGATTCTCGGACTAGGGGAGTCGCATTATTCGAGACGGCTGCAGCTAGTCCAGTATACTGTATTTACTTCCTGTCCACTGTATTCCGGACGAATGTTGTATTTATTTCCTTATCAGTAGATGCTCATGCACTTGTGACACCGGGTTTTGGGAGGATTTTTGGATTATTAAATGTTAAGATTGTTAAAGATTTCGCGGTTGTTTCTGTTAATTTTATTATTCGTTATTTAATTTGTAAAGAAAAAATAATTTTTGGCAATATAAAAAAAATTGGAAAGTAATTGAGTATTTTGGTTGGCTTGCCTGACAGTAGTGTCCGGCGCCACCACGACCTTTGGTAGATTTTGGGTCGTGACAACATGGTATCAGAGCACTAGGTTCCTAGGGTCTCACGAGTAATGAGCAAGTCTAGTAGAGTCTCACGGATCGGTATGGAGACGTCTGTACTTATCCTCGGGAGGTTGTAGGACTGTTAGGAGTACTTCCTTTCTTGATTCCTTATTGTGCAATTTGATTCCTGTGAGGCTTATGCCTTTGATTCCTTCTTACTCAATCTTATACGATGCGAAGCACTTGTTATATATCGAGAATTGAAGAATTGTAATGACACTATGAATATGGTGCGGCCGTTTCTCCCTGCGGGTTATTTGAGTTGTTATTGTCACCTTATGGACGGATATTCTATTGTTTCGGCTCAATAGAATTACTTCTGAGAGCCTTGAGGCTAGGCACAAGTTTCCATGATGATTATGAGCGATTATTTCGCAATGTTGTCATGATGGTAGGATTTTTGCCTGCATGTCAAGGTAGTGAATGACTTGAATGTGAGGTTTACTCAGTGCATGATCTAGAGATTCAGTGTTTTATTTCTGGCAGGGAAAGGCAATCGGGTAGAGAATGTTCAGGTTTAGGTTGATGAGGTATCAAGACTCGGTAATCGCTAATGTGGTGGAAGTTTTCTTCTATAATAAGGTGTCATTGTCTCTATTGAATATACTAAATTTTTCGATGTTATGATCTTATACAATTAGCCTTTGGAGCAGAATATTGCATGTCAGTATTGAAGAAACAATTATTAGATATCGCGAGGCAAGGTGGTTCAGGGTTGAATCGACATTTATTATATTGGCAGCTCGAGAGAGATGATATCCGGCAAGATTTAAAGTAAGTAGAGATTTATGGATTCAAGTACTATGAAGATAGATTTTATTAAGGCAATAATTGAGTGGCAAAGGATGAGAAAAGATGTGTGGAAAGTGTCAGACGGTGGCTAAAATTCCTAGGAGGCTAGGTGTATGAAGCAAAGGTCAAGTAGTTGATTAAAGAAACAAGTTTGCCCAAAGGGGAGAGTGGCGGAGTTGCCTATGGGATTCGTAGTAGGATGACCACGTACTTTTAGGAGAGTTAGGAGTGATTTGAGAGTATTAGTGATTGGTGATTGGGTTTACGGATTTATACCGAAGTATGGGCTATTATAAGGCAGGAGATTTGGTATACGGAAATGAGATGATTGAAATGAAGACAGATACAATGTAACTTTGAATGGGAAGGATGCTACCGCATATTTAATTGATGTCCACGAGGGATGAAAGGACTTATGCAACTAGAGTGATTAACTCGGACTCAGGATGGGTTATTGATGTCATGGTGATTGTACCCTATGCAGCAGCGTTGGAAGATGTCGAAAAGCGATTTCCATAGGTGGTTATTCCCTGTGAGCAGGTTAGTCGTCGTATACTTGGTGAGGCTTCTGCGAAGAATTCTAACGGTTATACAGCAAAAGGATCGGCTATGTGAATTTTGTTGATGATTCAGAGTATAAAAAGGGGGTTTCCATAGTAAGATATCGAGAATTTGGTGGTTGATTGCACAAGGTTATGTCAATATGAAATTAAAAGTCCTAGTAACTTCCAGAGTTATGTAATAGTAGACTCGAGCTAAGTGGGAGAGTCCCACCTCCTATGATGGGGTTTCATGGTTAATTACTCGCGGGATATCTGATTATTAGCATATTGATGGGTTATCTCAGCTAAGGGAAAGGAACATAGGTGGTAAATTGAGCAAACGAATTATTAAAGGTGGGGTATCGTTGGCCTTATTGGCCCATGTTCAGACTTGGGGAAGGATTCATGATTGTGCTTTGTAAAAATGCAGATTCCAAGGGAATGATTCCGCCAGGTGCTTCACCAATGGGGTATTCATGTGCTAGAAGATTTATGGAATTGATTATATTCGGGGCAATGTCAGAACGGGTGGCTCTCAACAATGGTCCTAGTGAATTCAAAAGATAAAGTGTGATGCCTAATGATTTCGAGCCTATGGGTATGGTTAAGAATCAAGCTTGATAGCAGCCTATGAGAAGAGGCACATAATGTTCTATGACATTTTGACTTGCGATGCAGCAATTGGGAGGACGGAATGGTTCGTGGTATTGGAGGCAACACGGTCTCGTGATTCAGGGTCACTCGGGAAGAGTGCAGATGGAGTGTGTTAAGGGTTGAATGGGGTTATCATTGTTTATATGGCAATCAAGGACAAATTGGAAGAAGAAGGATTGGTTTGCCATAGTCGAATTGGCTTGTTGCTGGTAATGATCAGTGCTTTCAGCGTGAACAAGTTATGCAAGTGAATTGTGAGGGTGCGTGCGAGGCTTGTCGGCCACCGTTGTTAGTGTTATTCAGAAAGTATTCTACCGTTGTGGCCTATTATGTGGAGGTGGATCCCGCAAGGGCTATGGTGGTTAGGACTACTATTTAGAGATTTGAATATTCTACGGCTGTGAGAATTTACCTGTGCATTGCTATGGTTCTCCTAAAGCGAGTTAAGTGAAAAGCTTTTACATGGTGAAGTGTCAGCGTAATAGTGATTCCGAAGTGATGATAAAAAGCGTGTTCTATAGTATGTTGGCATGTTAGGTGCAATGAATGGTATGGAACTTGAAAGTGTTAGTCAAGGTTGTGGTTCAGTGTTGGAAAGGATGTCACGAGCTTGGATGAGCATGAAATGAGTTTTGATGTTTAAGGTAAGTTGGTATTGTCTTCAGCCTCACCTGAGATTGATGTTTTGTAAGGAAGGCCTTACATCCTGGTTAAGGAATTCTTGATCACTTTTCAGCGTTAGTGCAACCGGTGTTTGGGTGTACGGACCTGCTATGTATTTCGGAAGGTTGTGGGAGCGTGTCCCACAGGAAGATTTTATAAGTGTGACATGTAGTCACTTGATTGATTTAAGATTTAAACCAAGTATGGCGATTATGGTAATATCATTAATTTGTGAATCTATGCCTGGAGGGCACTCGGTTTATTGGGTTATAGACTGTGGAGGTTTGCTTCGGTTATAATGGTGGTGCTTATGTGTTTTTGAAAAAGGGGTGAGTATGGACCTTTGGAAGGTTATTGACCTAGTTTGATACGATCAGGATCGACTTGAGGTCGGTGGATGGATTTAAATATGAATATGGACTTTATGCCAGGCCAGTTGTGTTCATTTAAGCAAACCGCTCGTTAAGGAGGAGTAGTAGGGGTGTTATTTTATCATCAGCCATTCCAGGTAATGATGTATTGCATCGTATGAGTTGTGAGACGGCTTGGTAATTTCTTATGTGTTGAGGTTCCGTGTGGCGATGGTGCTGTATGAGAAGGATGGCTCTTGAGATTTAGATCATGCATCGCACCTCAGTTGTGCTTGAGTTTTGTATCCAATAGTGATGTATGTTTCCCTCAGGGATGGTATTATGCACCTAGCTTGTTTCTGACCGTTATTCAGTATTTTGTTGTAACGAGCAATTTAGCTCGATGTATATCTCCTTATGAGAGTTCTATGTGTGGATCGGGTGGCACGCCGCCATGGGTATGTTGCTCGGATCGGGTTGCGCGCCGCAACGGTGTGATGTTTAGTACTGTTTCCCTTATATGCTTGTTATGTTCTGTTTCCTATTTTTTGAAGGAAGCTTATATTACCTATGCGCCCACGTCGCATGTATGATTCGCGAGCGGGGTAATTGAAATTCCTTTTCAGAGTTCATTTTCCTTTTTATATCATATTCTAACTGGTAGCCTATTGGCACATTCGGTATGGCTTATTTCCGGAGCAGTTTGTACTAGGTGAGACTAGATTATTGGATTTAGGAACAGTGCAATCTGATTACGTGAAATATATTAAAGAGCAAATATCATTATTTGGTTCAGCATGAGGTAATGTTTCTTGTCAGAAGTATAGACTTAATGATTGGTTGACTCGGCAGTTGATTATGAATTTCTGCACATCTCTTCCATTGTGGCGGCTTTGTAAGAGTAATAATAAGACATGTGTATGTAATGGGGTGCAATGGGAGTATCAAATTCGTAGAATTTTGAGTAAGTTGGTCAAAAACGTTATTATGGTCCGGTGAGTAAAGTGATGCTAGGTGTGAATTCAGCAAACTTATGCAGCCATATTTGGGTACAACATGTAGTGATTAATATGGTGATCTTATGTTGGAAACATGTCGGGCATAGATCTCCAGATGTTGGAATTGGGCTCTAAGGCTGATTTGTTTGAATAAAAGGGAATATATTCAGAATTGATCAAGTTGATGTGCTCAACTAAGTTGTGGTAGCACGGGAAGGTGCATGAGAAGTTAAACAGTGATTTCAGACTACTTCTGTGTAGTTCTCAGCATGTTCGAGGACGAACGTATGTTTAAGTGGAAGAGAATATAATGACCCGATCGGTCATTTTGAGCTCTAGCATGTCGTTCACTAGTCTGAGGCCATGAACAACTTCATTTCCGCTATTATGACTTGTACGCGTGGTCGGAATTAAGTTTTGGGAAGTTCATAGTTGATTTGGAAAGAGAATTCTTATTTTGGAAGCTTAAAGTTGAAAGAATTAACTAGGATTGGAATTTTTAGTAAACGACCTTGGAAGCGGGATCTAAAGGATGCATCAGGTTCGTATGATGATTTCGGACTTGGGCGTATTCCGCGATCGCATTTTGGATGACCCGGTAGCATTTTGGTGCCTATTGTGGAAAGTAGGTTTTTGAAAGAAATTTCATAAGTTTGGGTTGAAGTGTATTTCAGTGATATCGATGTCCATTTGTGATTCCGAGTCTGGGAGCAGCCCCGTATTGTGATTCTAGAGTTGGGAGCGCGATCAGAAGTGAATTCGAAGGTCCGTAGTTCATTTTGGAGCAGTTTGGCTAAAGATAGAAATTTGAAGGTTTTTGAGAAGCTTGACCGGAAGTGGACTTTTAATATCGGGGTCAAAATTGGATTTCGAAAGTTGGAATAGGTCCGTAATGTTAAATATGACTTGTTTGCAAAATTTGAAGTCAATCGGATGTTAATTGATAGGTTTAAAAATCGAAAATATAAGTTGGAAATTTCAAAGTTCATAAAGCTTGGATTGGGGGTTGATTCATGATTTTAGGGTTGTTTGATATGATTTGAGGCCTCGAGCGAGTCCATGTTATGTTTTTAGACTTGTGCTAGTGTTTGGTTTGGAGCCCCGTGTGAGATTCGGGATAGCTTCGGAGTGATTTGCTAAGAATAGGACTTTCTGGTGCTGCTATGGTCGCAATTGCGATGTATTGGTCGCAATTGCAACCTCGCATTTGCGAGCCTGGGCTGCTACATGGAGGATCGCTTTTGCGATGCGTTGGTCGCAAATGCGACTTTTCATTTGCGAGTCTTTTCTCGCATTTGAGAGCTTGAGCTGCTGCGTGGAGGATCGCATTTGCAATGCGCTGGTCGCAAATGCGACTTCGCATTTGCGAGTCCCTTCTCGCGTTTGCGAACTCGGTGTAGAAAATCATTCTATCCATGATATGTGTGCTTTGGTTGTATTAGCATGATTTTCAGGTATAAGTTTTGATGAATGACAAACAACGAAGTCGATGAATGACAAACAGTAAAGTCAAGTGTCGAACAAAGTTATTATATGACAAACAATCAAAATTGAATGCCGAGAAGCATATTGATGAACGAATTGCATGGAAAAGCCAAAGACGAGCTCAAAAGTTCAAGACCGAAGACCCAAGGCGTAGGTCGTTAGGTAGAACCAATGTAAGAGCAACGCTTAAGTTATCTCGTCTTTTGGATCAACATAGGTCATCATAAATATGCATAAAATCATTTTATCAAATCATATTTATCATAAACATATTTCAAATACTTCAAACAAAATGATTTTAACGTTTTCATATTAACCAAAATAGTTTTTGAAGTAAGTTGTGAATAATCGATTATGCAAAAGTGATAATCGATTATTCTGGGAAATTCCATTTATTGGAAATTTCCGCAAGAGTCAATAATCGATTATCCTCATGAGCATAATCGATTATTCTCTATCCGTTGCCAGTTTTTGAACACTGTAACAACATAATCGATTATGCATATCACAATAATCGATTATCCTGCATAAAATCAGCTTCCGATGTTGTAACGGTAAGCTGATAATCGATTATCCAAATACGATAATCGATTATCCTGGCATAAAATCAGCATAATTGATTGCCAATTAAGCAACGGACATACTACTTCTACCACCTATAAATAGAGGTCTTTTGAGCTGAATTGAAACACACAACACCTCTCATTATTCATATACATATTGATATCATTTGTGCATCATATTAGAGCTTTTGTTGTGCCATTTGAGAGACAACTTTGAGTTGTTCATAGAGCTAATATTGTATCTCTTTATCTACTCTTTTGAGAGAGTTCTTGTTGTAAAAGAGAAAGGTGTTTGAGAAGACCGTATCTTCTCATTGATTGTCGGGTTTGCTAAGTACCCTCAATCTTAGTGTGTGAAGTTTTGTGGTGCGGTATCCACGAGCAAGGTGAAGTCTTGAGGTGCGGTATACTCGAGCAAGTTGAAGTCTTGTAGAGTGTACATCTACGAGCAAGTGTAACGGTTTGTTAGGCACCCGTAAGCTTAACGGAGTTAGTTGAAACTCGAGAGAGTCTCTCGGGGACTGGACTAACCACACGTTGTGGTGAACCAGTATAAATTCGGTGTGTTCTTTCCTTACTATTTTAATTGCCGCATTTACTTTACTCCTGCAATTTTAATTCCGCAATATTTATCAATATTCTCGTGCCTCACTATTCACCCCCCTCTAGTGACGGGCATAAATCCTAATAATTGGTATCAGAGCCTAACTGTCTGAAAGCCTTAATCGGTTGAGAGAACGATATATATTTTTTTGTTGAGAATATTGAACGCAGGAATGATGAGCGAAGGACACTCCAACTATAGGCCTCCACTATTTGACAGAACAAATTACACATATTGGAAAGAGCGGATAAGAATCTTCATCCAATCAAATAACTTTCGCTTGTGGCAAATCATCAAGAACGGTGAACAAATGCCATCAAAGAAAGTTGGGGAAACCACGGTTCCAAAGGAGGAAGATGAATATGATGCCGAGGACGTTAAGAAAGTTGAACATAACGCAAAGGCCGTCAACTTATTATATTGTGCGGTGAATCCGGATGACTATCGGAAGATTTCTTGCTGCACAACCGCCAAGGAGATGTGGGATAAACTCGAGATCACTTATGAAGGTACGTCTCAAGTCTGAGAATCTAAAGTTGATTTTCTAACACATGAATATGAACTCTTTAAAATGAGGGAGAAAGAACCCATCGGTATTATGTTCGAACGATTCTCAAAAATCGTCAACGATCTTCATGCTCTCGGGAAAGTGTACACGAACAAAGATCTTGTTCGAAAAATCCTACGGAGTCTCACTCCCGAATGGCGTTCCAAAGCCAATGCCATCCAAGAGTCGATAGGAATCACGGATGTCACAATTGATGGACTAAGAGGTAACCTCGAAACTTATGAAAGCACAATTCTTAATCCCTATCTTAGAAGTAAAAGTTCGAATATTGCCTTCAAAGCCTCATCTTCTAAAAGAGTAGAGGTAAGTGATTCAGAAAGCGATGATGATATTATTTCCAATGATATAATTGAAAAGTTTTATAAGTTTATAAAGAAGGAAGAACCAAGTCCTTCATGTCAAAATTGTGGAAAACTTGGCCATTCCAAATCACATTGTCCAAAATCCAAGGACAAGAAGAAGAACAAACACCAAAGGCGTGTGACATGGGATTCGGACAGCTCGGGCGATGAAACTGCCGCATTATGCCTCATGGCCAACGAGGAAGAAGAGGTAAGTAATTCTAACTCTTATTCTTATGAAGAATTACAAGAAGCTTTTCAAGAATTATATGATGAATTGAAAAAGTCTTCAAAAATCTCCAAAGAGGCCAAAGCTAAAATTAAAGTTTTAGAAGAGAAAAATAAATTTTTGGAAAATGACAATACTGATCTTAGAAATAAAATTAAGGAGATGCATGAAGATTCTTCAATTGATCAAAGTTCAAATTGTTCTTCTTGTAGTTCTTTGAAAATAGAGAACATAGAACTTAGGAACACACTAGAAAAACGTAGTGTTGATAATCCTAAAACAATTGAAGAAATTAAAAAGGATGATAGAAATGAAGTTGGACCACCTAGAAATAATTCTAGGAACTTCACTAATGAGTCTAAAATGAACAATTTTAGACCACCTAGAAATAACTCTAGGAATCGCAATACTACTAGGAATAACGACTTTAGATCACCTAGAATGTTTTTGGCTCAACCAAGACATATGCACAACCCGAATGTTATATGTCATTATTGCAACCGGGTAACACATAGCACCCGTATGTTTTGCAAAACATAGAGATTTATCTTTTGGCTATGATTATTATTTGCCTAACCCCCAAGGACCCAAAAGCAGTTGGGTACCGAAAATCTATTTTTAGGTACGTTTGCAGGTGTGCTTGAAGACTACAATATCGTAGTAGATGCACCAAGCACGAAACCTTATTGCATCGAAGGGGAATTTCGGTTAGTTATCATATTTTTGATAAAAACATAATAGTTGATATGTGTTAACAATTAATATATCCTTGTTACAATTGATATTAATTATTTTTGTTGATTCATGTTTTGATAACTTTTATCTTGAATAACAATTGGTATCAATTATTTTTGTTAAAAATGATAATTGATTCATGTTTTGATGAATATTACTTTTTGGTTTGAATAACAGTTGATATATTCTTGAAAAATAAATGATTCATGATTTTAATACAACTATTGGTTTGTTATTAACTGTTGATATGTTCTTATGGTTGTTATGTTTTTACTAACATTTGGTATTATTTCATGTTGGTATGATTTTTTAAATATGATCATTGTATATTCCTCATTGTATTTCCTATTTTATTCTTGACACTAACAATTGATATACCCAAAAGGGGGAAGTGTCGAAAGGGGAAAGTAGCCTTTGTATACTCTTCTTTTTGCTAATGCCAAAAGGGGGAAGAAATTAGGCGATATGCATCAAATAATGGGGAATGAATCGACGTTATAGCATGCCTTATTTAAGGGGGAATTATCGTTGAGGGGAATTGTTTGCATGAATTGTATGTTGAGATATAGCATGAATTTAGGGGGAATCCGATATGCATATCTCCTGTTGTTTGTCATTATCAAAAAGGGGGAAATTGTAGAAAATCATTCTATCCATGATATGCGTGCTTTGGTTGTATTAGCATGATTTTCAGGTATAGGTTTTGATGAATGACAAACAACGAAGTCGATGAATGACAAACAATAAAGTCAAGTGTCGAACAAAGTTATTATATGACAAACAATCAAGATTGAATGCCGAGAAGCATATTGATGAACAAATTGCATGAAAAAACCAAAGACGAGCTCAAAAGTTCAAGATCGAAGGCCCAAGGCGTAGGTCGTTAGGTAGAACCAATGTCGGAGCAACGCTTAAGTTATCTCGTCTTTTGGCTCAACATAGGTCATCATAAATATGCATAAAATCATTTTACCAAATCATATTTATCATAAACATATTCCAAATACTTCAAACAAAATGATTTTAACGTTTTCATATTAACCAAAATAGTTTTTGAAGTAAGTTGTGAATAATCGATTATGCAAAAGTGATAATCGATTATTCTGGGAAATTCCATTTATTGGAAATTTCCGCAAGAGTCAATAATCGATTATCCTCATGAGCATAATCGATTATTCTCTATCCGTTGCCAGTTTTTGAACACTGTAACAACATAATCGATTATGCATATCACAATAATCGATTATCCTGCATAAAATCAGCTTCCGATGTTGTAACGGTAAGCTGATAATCGATTATCCAAATACGATAATCGATTATCCTGGCATAAAATCAGCATAACTGATTGCCAATTAAGCAACGGACATACTACTTCTACCACCTATAAATAGAGGTCTTTTGAGCTGAATTGAAACACACAACACCTCTCATTATTCATATACATATTGATATCATTTGTGTAGAAAATCATTCTATCTATGATATGTGCGCTTTGGTTGTATTAGCATGATTTTCAGGTATAGGTTTTGATGAATGACAAACAATGAAGTCAAGTGTCAAACAACGATATTATATGACAAACAATCAAGATTGAATGCCGAGAAGCATATTGATGACGGAATTGCATAGACAAGCCAAAGAGGAGCTCAAATGTTCAAGATCGAAGACCCAAGGCGTAGGTCGTTAGGTAGAACCAATGTAAGAGCAACGCTTAAGTTATCTCGTCTTTTGGCTCAACATAGGTCATCATAAATATGCATAAAATCATTTTATTAAATCATATTTATCATAAACATATTTTATTAAATCATATTTATCATAAACATATTTTAAATACTTCAAACAAAATGTTGTTAAAGTTCTCATTTTAACCAAAATGGTTTTTGAAGTAAGTATTCAAATCTGACTAGAATAATCGATTATACAATCTGCATAATCGATTATGCTGTAGACCGTTGCCAGTGTTTGAACACTGGAACAGAATAATCGATTATGCAAAATCAAGTAATCGATTATTCAGCAGAAAATCAGCTTCTGATTTTCGGAACGTTGGAAGAATAATCGATTATGCAGAATCAAGTAATCGATTATTCAGCAGAAAATCAGCTTCTGATTTTCCGAACGTTGGAAGAATAATCGATTATACAAATCCAATAATCGATTATCCTTGCACAAAATCAGCATAATTGATTGCCAATTAAGCAGCGGACATAACACTTCTAACCCCTATAAAAAGAGGTCTTTTGAGCTGATTTTAAAGACACAACACCTCCCAATATTTATATACATATTGACATTATTTGAGCATCATTTTAGAGCTTTTGTTGAGCCATTTGAGGGACAACTTTGAGTTGTTCATAGAGCTAAATTTGTATGTCTTTATCTACTCTTTGAGAGAGTTCTTGTTGTAAAAGAGAAAGGTGTTTGAGAAGAACATATCTTCTCATTGACTGTCGGGTTCGCTAAGTACCCTAAGTCTTAGTGTGTGAAGTCTTGTGGTGCTGTATCCACGAGCAAGGTGAAGTCTTGAGGTGCGGTATCCTCGAGCAAGTTGAAGTCTTGTAGAGTGTACATCTACGAGCAAGTGTAACGGTTTGTTAGGCACCCGAAAGCTTAACGGAGTTAGTGGAATCTCGAGAGAGTCTCTCGGGGACTGGACTAACCACAAGTTGTGGTGAACCAGGATAAATTCGGTGTGTTCTTTCCTTGCTATTTTAATTACCGAATTTATTTTATTCCTGCAATTTTTAATTCCGCAATATTTATCAATATTCTCGTGCCGCACTATTCACCCCCCCTCTAGTGACGGGCATAAATCCTAACAATTAGTATCAGAGCCTAACTCTCTGAAAGCCTTAACCGGTTGAGAGCGATATATATTTTTGTTGAGAATGTTGAATGCATGTATAATGAGCGAAGGCCACTCTACTATTTTGCCTCCATTATTTGATGGAAGCAATTACACATATTGGAAAGAGCGGATGAGAATCTTCATCCAATCAAATAACTTTCGTTTGTGGCAAATCATTAAGAACGGTATGCCGACAAAGAAAGTTGGAGAAGCCATGGTTCCAAAGGAGGAGAATGAATATAATGCCAAGGCCATAAATATGCTATATTGTGCGGTGAATTCAAATGACTATCGGAGGATTTCCTATTGCACAACCGCCAAAGAAATGTGGGATAAACTTGAAGCCGTTTATGAAGGTACGCCTCAAGTCCAAAAGCATGTGACATGGGACTCGGACAGCTCGTGTGATAAAACGACTGCCCTATGCTTCATGGCCGACGAAGAAGAAGAGGTAAGCACTTCTAATTCTTGCTCTTTTGAAGAAATGCAAAATGCCTATGATGAATTATTTGGTGAATTTATTAAGGCTTCCAAAACCATAAAAGAATTGAAGAAAACACTTTCTTTGCAAGAAAAAGATTTTGAGAAAACACTTTCTTTGCAAGAAAAAGATTTTGAGAAAAACTTTCTTTGCAAGAAAAAGATTTTGAGAAAACACTTTCTTTGCAAGAAAAAGACTTTGAAAAACAACCTTCTTTAAAAGAAAAAGATTTTGAAAAATTGACTTGTGATAATGAAAAACTAAAAGAAGAAAATGATTTTTTAGAAAATGACACTACTTTTCTTAAAAATAAAATCAAAGTTTTAGAAGAAGAAAATAGATTTTTGGAAAATGACAATGTCGATCTCAAAAATAAAATCAAGGAGATGAATAAAGCCTCTTTAAGTGTTCAAAGTTCAAATTGTTCTTCTTGTAGTTCTTTGAAAATAGAGAATAGAACTTAGAAATACACTAGAAAAATGTAGTGTAAATGATTCTAAAACAAGTGAAGTAATTAAAAAGGATGATAGAAATGAGGTTAAACCACCTAGAAACGACTCTAGGAATTTTGTTAATAAGTCTAAAACTAATCATTTTAGACACAATTCTAGGAATTTTATTAATGAGTCTAGAATAAATAAATTCAGACCACCTAGAAATGACTCTAGGAATTTCAATGCTTCTAGGAATAACGACTTTAGATCACCTAGAACGCATTTGGCTCAACCTAGACATATGCACAACCCTAATGTTATATGTCATTATTGTAACCGGGTAGGACACATTGCACCCGTATGTTTTGCTAAACATAGAGATTCATATTTTGATTATAATTATTATTTGCCTAAACCCCAAGGACCCAAAAGAAGTTGGGTACCGAAAACCTATTTTTAGGTACTTTTGCAGGGGTGCTTGAAGACTACAATATTGTAGTAGATGCACCAAGCACGAAACCTTACTGCATCGAGGGGGAACGTCGGTTAGTTATCGTATTTTTGATAAAAACGTAATAGTTGATATGTGCTAACAATTGATATTAATTATTGATTCATGTTTTGATAAGTGTTATTTTGAATAACAAATTGGTATCAATTATTTCTATGTTAAATGATTGATTCATGTTTTGATGAATATTTTTAGTTTAAATAACAGTTGGTATATTTGCGAAAAATGACCGTCATTATGATTGGCATGTTTTTTACTAACATTTGGTATCATTTGATATTGATAGGATTTTTTTTAACAATTGGTATCGTCAATAGTTTCAATAACAATTGGTATACTCTTTTTGCTAATGCCAAACGGGGGAAGAATTTAGGCGATATGCATCGAATAAGGGGAAATGTCTTCACATTCTAGTATACTTTAATTAAGGGGGAATTATATTAAATTGTTTACATGAATTGTATGTTGAGATATAGCATGAATTTAGGGGGAATCCAATATGCATATCTCCTGTTGTTTGTCATTATCAAAAAGGGGGAAATTGTAGAAAATCATTCTATCTATGATATGTGCGCTTTGGTTGTATTAGCATGATTTTCAGGTATAGGTTTTGATGAATGACAAACAATGAAGTCAAGTGTCAAACAACGATATTATATGACAAACAATCAAGATTGAATGCCGAGAAGCATATTGATGACGGAATTGCATAGACAAGCCAAAGACGAGCTCAAATGTTCAAGACCGAAGACCCAAGGCGTAGGTCGTTAGGTAGAACCAATGTAAGAGCAACGCTTAAGTTATATCGTCTTTTGGCTCAACATAGGTCATCATAAATATGCATAAAATCATTTTATTAAATCATATTTATCATAAACATATTTTAAATACTTCAAACAAAATGTTGTTAAAGTTCTCATTTTAACCAAAATGGTTTTTGAAGTAAGTATTCAAATCTGACTAGAATAATCGATTATACAATCTGCATAATCGATTATGCTGTAGACCGTTGCCAGTGTTTGAACACTGGAACAGAATAATCGATTATGCAAAATCAAGTAATCGATTATTCAGCAGAAAATCAGCTTCTGATTTTCGGAACGTTGGAAGAATAATCGATTATGCAGAATCAAGTAATCGATTATTCAGCAGAAAATCAGCTTCTGATTTTCGGAACGTTGGAAGAATAATCGATTATACAAATCCAATAATCGATTATCCTTGCACAAAATCAGCATAATTGATTGCCAATTAAGCAACGGACATAACACTTCTAACCCCTATAAAAAGAGGTCTTTTGAGCTGATTTTAAAGACACAACACCTCCCAATATTGATATACATATTGAAATTATTTGAGCATCATTTTAGAGCTTTTGTTGAGCCATTTGAGGGACAACTTTGAGTTGTTCAAAGGGCTAAATTTGTATCTCTTTATCTACTCTTTGAGAGAGTTCTTGTTGTAAAAGAGAAAGGTGTATGAGAAGAACATATCTTCTCATTGACTGTCGGGTTCGCTAAGTACCCTAAGTCTTAGTGTGTGAAGTCTTGTGGTGCGGTATCCACGAGCAAGGTGAAGTCTTGAGGTGCGGTATCCTCGAGCAAGTTGAAGTCTTGTAGAGTGTACATCTACGAGCAAGTGTAACGGTTTGTTAGGAACCCGAAAGCTTAACAGAGTTAGTGGAATCTCGAGAGAGTCTCTCGGGGACTGGACTAACCACAAGTTATGGTGAACCAGGATAAATTCGGTGTGTTCTTTCCTTGCTATTTTAATTACCGAATTTATTTTATTCCTGCAATTTTTAATTCCGCAATATTTATCAATATTCTCGTGCCGCACTATTCACCCCCCTCTAGTGACGGGCATAAATCCTAACAATTTGTGCATCATTATAGAGCTTTTGTTGAGCCATTTGAGAGACAACTTTGAGTTGTTCATAGAGCTAATATTGTATCTCTTTATTTACTCTTTTGAGAGAGTTCTTGTTGTAAAAGAGAAAGGTGTTTGAGAAGACCGTATCTTCTCATTGATTGTCGGGTTTGCTATGTTCCCTCAATCTTAGTGTGTGAAGTCTTGTGGTGCGGTATCCACGAGCAAGGTGAAGTCTTGAGGTACGGTATCCTCGAGAAAGTTGAAGTCTTGTAGAGTGTACATCTACGAGCAAGTGTAACGGTTTGTTAGGCACCCGTAAGCTTAACGGAGTTAGTGGAAACTCGAGAGAGTCTCTCGGGGACTGGACTAACCACACGTTGTGGTGAACCAGTATAAATTTGGTGTGTTCTTTCCTTACTATTTTAATTGCCGCATTTACTTTATTCCTGTTGTTTTAATTCCGCAATATTTATCAATATTATCGTGCCTCACTATTCACCCCCCCTCTAGTGACGGGCATAAATCCTAACACTCGGGCTGCTGAGCGGGGAATTGCATTTGCGAAGGGGCTATCGCTTTTCCGATGCTGTCCTCTTTGCATTGCGAGGAATTCTGTAGCAAATGCAACTTTGTCAGGGAAGGCCAGGCTTCGCATTTGCGAAGCTTTTGTCGCAAATGCGACATCGCAATTGCGAGCCTGGAGTCGCAAATGCGACTTCTGCGTCTGGAGCTGTGGCTTTTTAATTCGAAACTTAGCCTATTTCCCTTATTTCCCACTTGTCCCTAGGCAATTTTTGAGAGCATTTGAGGAGGGATTCGGTCATCATCAAAGAGGTAATTTCTACGCATCTTAAGTTAAATGCATAGATTATGTAGATTAACATGTAAAAATTAAGGAAAAGCAATGAGTTTAGATAAAAAGCTAGAAAATTGATTTTCTTGGAATTTGACCACGATTTTGGGTACGAAATTGAGAGTGAATCATGTATTTGAGTTCGTGAGGTTATGGGTAAACTTATTCTTCGAAAATTTTGGAAATCCGGGCATGTGGGCCTGATGGAGTTTTCCTCAACTTTTCAATCGGGGTTAGGAATTGTTTTATATTGGGTTTAAATGAATACTGGAGTATATATTACTGGATCGGTATCATTATTGGCTAGATTTGGAGCTTTGTTTATCCATTAGAGTCTTCGGAAGGGCGTGGAATGCCGGTTATGGATCTTCAGAGTGAGGTGAGTCTCCTTTCTAACCTTGTAAGAGGGAATTGTCCCCATAGGTAAGTTAATTGGTTATGTGCTCCTATTTGTGGGGGGCTACATATACACGAGGTGACGAGAGTCTATGTGTAGCTACTATTAGGCTATTGTCCGAGTAATCTAGGGCCCAAAAGCATGCTATACTTGGATTAATTGTAAACTTATCGAAATTTGACTTGCTTAAATCACCGCGAGTTAGTAAATGAATTTCCACAAAAGACTAAACTTCATTTTCAAATGTCTTTAAAAGAGAATTGGCTTTTCTGTGGATAACTGTTCCTTGTTGACTACTTGATTGACCATCTGTGTGTGTTTCATATTTGAACGGGCCGAACGCCTCGGTAGATTAAATAGATGCATCTATATGCGCGCCGTCGACCCTCGGCAAGTGCAAAGTTTATTTTCTCTTGGAGCGGGCCGTACGCCTCGGCATGATTTGCGCATGCTTGTATTGCTTCCTTAAACTCATTAAAGTTGTTATTGCCTCTTCATGGCTTGAGAATATTTGGAAATTAATGAAAAAGGAAATTTTGGAAATTTCCAATAAAGGAATAGTTGTTTACTTGTTTCGTTCTATTTGGTAAAAATCATGTTTGTTGAAATTCACGATGATAATGTATTATTGACATCATTATTGGATCACTAGTAAGTATCGAAGTTGACCATCTCGTCTCTACTTCTTCGAGATTAGACGTGATACTCATTGAGTACACGTGGTTTACGTACTCATACTACACTTTTGTGCATTTTTGTTGCACAAGTATATGTAACTCTAGCGGCCTCTTGGGCGTAGCAGCACAAATGATTCTGGGACTAGGTGAGTTGCATTATTCGAGACGGTCGCAGCTAGTACAGTCCCTTCTAGTATACTGTATTTACTTCATGTCCACTGTATCCCGGACGGATATTGTATTTTATTTCCTTATCAGTAAATGCTCATGCACTTGTGACACTGGGTTCTGGGAGGATTTTCGGATTATTAAATGTTTAGTTTTTTTTTTCTTTTTAAACCCCTCCCAAAATAGGAGGAACAATAGTGCTTCCACACTTTCCCTCCCTGGTGACTCGAACCCACGACCTAACGGTCGTAGGTGGAGGTGCTTTACCAACTGAGCAAGCCTCACTTGTCTATTAAATGTTTAGTTTGTTAAAGATTTCGCGGTTTTTTTTTGTAAATTTTATTATTCGTTATTTAATGTTTAAAGAAAAAATGATTTTTGACAATACAAAAAAAAATTGGAATTTAATTGAGTATTTTGGTTGGCTTGCCTAACAGTGGTGTCCGACGCCACCACGACACTTGGTGGATTTTGGGTTGTGACAACATGGTATTAGACCACTAGGTTTCTAGGGTCTCACGAGTCATGAGCAAGTCTAGTAGAGTCTCACGGATCGGTACAGAGACGTCTGTACTTATCCTCGGGAGGCAGCAGGACTGTTAGGAGTACTTCCCTTCTTGATTCCTTATCGTGCGATTTGATTCCTATGAGGCTTATGCCTTTGATTGCTTCCTACTCAATCTTATGCGACGCGAAATGCTTGTTATAAATCGAGAATTGAAGAATTATAATGGTACTACGAATGTGCTGCGGGCGTTTCTCCCTGCGAGGTTATTTGAGTAGTTATCATCGCCTTGTGGACGTATATTCTATTGTTTCGGCTCAGTAGCAGTACTCTTGAGAGCCTTGAGGCTAGGCACATGTTGCCATGATACTTATGAGCGATTATTCCACTGTATTGTTATGATGGTAGGATTTTTGCTTGCGTGTCAAGGTAGTGAATGACTTGAATGTGAGGTTTACTCAGTGCATGATCTAGAGATTCGGTATTTTATTCTCGGAAGGGAAAGGCAATCGGGCAGAGAATGATCAGGTTTAGGTTGATGAGGTATCAAGACTCGGTATTCGCTAGTGTGGTGGAAGTTTTCTTTTATAATGAGGTGTCATTGCCCCTATTAAATGTACTAAATTCGTCGGTGTTATGATCTTCTACAATTCACCTTTGAAGCAGAATATTGCAAGTCACTATTGAAGAAACGATTGTTAGATGTCGCGAGGCAAGGTGGTTTAGGGTTGAAACGACATTTATAATATTGGCAGCTTAAGAGAGATGATCTACGGCAAAATTTACAGTTAGTAGCGATTTGTGGATTCAAGTGCTATGAAGGTAGATTTTGTTAAGGAAACAATTGAGTAGCAAAGGATGAGGAAAGATGTGTTGAAAGTGTCAGACGGTGGCTAAAATTCCTAAAAGGCTAGGTGTATGAAGCAAAGGTCAAGTAGTTGATTAAAGAAGTGAGTTTGCCCAAAGTGGGAGAGTGGCGGAGTTGTATATGGGCTTCGTAGTAGGATGACCATATACTTTAAGGAGAGTTCGGAGGGATTTGAGAATATTAGTGATTAGTGATTAGGGTCTACGGATTAATACCGAAGTATGGGCTATTATGCGGTAGGAGACTTGGTATAACGGAAAGGAGATGATTGAAATGAAGAAGGATCCAATGTAACTTTGAATGGGACGGATGTTTTATTTTATTTCCTTATCAGTAGATGCTCATGCACTTGTGACACCGGGTTCTAGGAGGTTCTTAGAGGATTTTTGGATTATTAAGTGTTATGTTTGTTAAAGATTTCCCGGTTGTTTCTCTAAATTTTATTATTCGTTATTTAATGTGTAAAAAAATGATTCTTGACAATACAAAATAAAATTAAACTTTAATTGAGTATTTTGGTTGGCTTGCCTGATAGTGGTGTCCGGCGCCACCACGACCCTTTGTAGATTTTGGGTCGTGACATACGCGAGGGCCATATATTATGGGTTTTATTTGTGTATGATACATCTCAAATTATTTAACGTGAATAGACAAAAATAACCATATTTCGCCAGTTTTACCTGGAATCATAAATACATATCAACCACTAATTAATGTTCCAAATCAGATTTAAAGTTTTTTAAAAAAAAAAAAATTCTCATAACGCACACAGGATACAAATTCATACGTTGAACTTCAATAAATTTCAACCAACATTCACATGCTCTATTATTGCTAATCCCCTCATTATTCAACTAATTTTTGCAATTTCCTTGATTAACAAGAAGAAGTAACCAACATGAAACAACTAAGTGAAAATAATTTCTACAACAGAATAATTAGCACCCATAACAGATTATAGAAATTTAACCATCCAAGAAAAATGATAAAGAAGAAAACAACGAATCTTTGAAGCCTTTCGATATATTAAGATCTTCCAACTTGTTACGAGAAGAATACGATACTACGGCTGAACACGAACATTCCGTAAGCCGGAAACGAAGACGAAATATCGAACCGGCGTCGACCTCAGACATAGAAAAATGAAATGCTTCGTCGAAGTCTAAATGAAACTCGATCGAACCTGTTCGAACTCGAACACGACCACAACTGTTCCAACACCCTAGCTCAAGTTCATCTTAGAAAAAAGGATTTCGAATTGTTTAACAGGCCCTTTTCCAACAACAACAACAACTACCCAGTATAGTCCCACAAAGTGGGGTTTGGAGAGGGTAATATGTAGACGGGCCTTACCCCTACCCGAAAGAGCAAAGAGGCTATTTCCAATCGACCCTCGGCTCAGTGAAGGAAAGGAAAAACAAAAACAAAAACAAAAGATCATTAGTAACTCCAGCAAAAATAGCGTAAATAACTATCTAAACATAAGAACCATAAATAAAATAGCATGCAATAATATCAGACAGTAACTACCATAAATAACTACTATAAGGGAGACACAATCCAATACACAAATCATCTATGGATAGCCCTGCCAAGCCTCACCCAACCCCGGTGAGGAGTACGAAAAACTCTAGGAGCCCCTATCCTACAACCCAAATACTAGACCTCCAGACTTTCCTATCAAGGGCCATGTCCTCGGAAACCCGCATTCTAGCCGTGTCATGCCTAATCACCTCTCCCCAATACCTCTTAGGCCTCCCTCTGCCTCGCCGTACGCCGACCATCGCCAGCCGCTCACAACTCCTCACCGGGGCATCAGGACTTCTCCTCCGCACATGCCCGAACCACCTCAACCTCGCTTCTCGCATCTTCTCATCTATCGGGGCCACCCCCACCTTCTCTCGAATAACTTCATTCTTAATCTTATCTAACCTGGTGAGCCCGCATATCCACCTGAGCATCCTCATTTCCGCAATCTTTGTTCTCTGAACATGAGAGTTCTTCACTGGCCAGCACTCCGCCCCATACAACATGGCAGGTCTAACCACGGCTCTATAAAATTTCCCCTTGAGTTTCTGTGGAACTTTCTTGTCACACAGGACTCCTGATGCAAGCCTCCACTTTGACCACCCCGCTCCTATACAATGAGTGACGTCCCCGTCAATCTCTCCGTCCCCCTGAATCACCAACCCAAGATATCTGACACTGTCCCTCTTGGCGATGACCTGAGATCCAATCATCACGTCCCTGCCTGCTTCGCTCGGCTCGGCGCTAAACTTGCACTCCAGGTATTCTGTCTTAGATCTGCTTATTTTGAAACCCTTAGACCCGAGATTCTGTCTCCATACCTCTAACCTCTCAATAACACCGACCCTCGTCTCGTCTATCAAGACTATTTCATCAGTAAATAGAATACACCAAGGCACATCCCCTTGAATATGTCGGGTTAGAGCATCCATCACCAAGGAAAACAAGAGAGGGCTAAGCGTCGATCCTTGATGGAGCCCCATAACCACTGGAAAATGGTCTGAGTCACCACCCACCGTCCTAACCCTAGTCTTAGCTCCATCGTACATGTCCTTGATTACTCTGATGTAGGCTTCCGGCACGCTCTTCACCTCCAAGTACCTCCATAGCACCTCCATTTGGACCTTGTCATACGCCTTCTCCAAGTCGATAAGTACCATGTGCAGGTCCTTCTTCTTATCCCTGAACTGATCCACCAGCATCCTGACAAGGTGGATAGCTTCTGTAGTGGAGCGACCCGGCATGAAACCGAACTGTTTCCCAGATATAAATGTCATCTCCCCCACCCTCACCTCAGTCACCTGCTCCCAAACCTTCATGGTGTGACTTATTAATTTGATACCCCTATAGTTGTTGCAGCACTGAATGCCCCCTTTGGTCTTGTAAAAGGGAACCACTATACTCCACCTCCACTCCTCCGGCATCCTTTTGGTCCTGAAGATCTCATTGAACAACCTGGAGAGCCACTCCACTCCTGACCTACCCATGAATTTCCAGAACTCCACTGGGATTTCGTCAGGCCCGGTCGCTCGACCCCTACTCATCCTACGCAAAGCCCCCATGACCTCCTCCGCCCTAATGCGCTTGCAGTACCCAAGGTCTCTATGTTTCTCTGAATGCCCCAACTCCCCTAGCTCTATGTTACGATCCCCCTCCTCATTAAGTAAGTCTCGAAAGTATGCCTGCCAGCTCTTCTTGACTTGAGACTCCCCCATCACAACTCTACCATCCTCGCCCTTGATGCACCTAACTTGGTCAAGATCACGCGCCTTCCTTTCCCTTGCTTTAGCTAACCGCAATAGCTTCCTGTCCCCGCCTTTCTCCCCTAATTCCTCATACATACGACCAAGCGCTGCGTTTTTAGCTTCCGTAACCGCCAGCTTTGCTTCTTTCCTCGCCACCTTGTAGATCTCCCTGTTCGCTCTCCGTTCTTCCTCGCTTGTGCTCCCTGCCAACTTAGCAAACGCCGCCTTCTTCACCTCCACTTTTACTTCAACTACATCGTTCCACCACCACTCACCCTGATGTCTGTCTGAATAGCCCTTGGCTACCCCGAGCACATCCCGTGCTACCTCCCTAACCAAGTTCGCCGTCTCTGACCACACAGCGTTGGCTTCCCCATAACTTCTCCAAGCTCCGCCCTCAGATAACCTCCTCTCCAACTCATGTGCTTTCTCCTTAGTCAAAGCACCCCATCTAATCCCCGGTTGTGCCCCGAGCACTCCTCCTCTTCCTCTTCACCCACAGACCGACATCCATCACTAGGAGTCTATGAAGAGTCGAAAGGGACTCTCCCGGAATAACCTTACAGTCCTTGCACATACCCCTATCGCTTCTTCTTCTGAGGAGGTAATCAATCTGAGTCCTCACCGCCGAAATCTGAAGGTGACCAAATGCTCCTCCCTCTTTTGAAATGTCGAGTTTGCAATCAGAAGCTCGGAAGTCCTGGCGAAATCAAGCAGTGACGTGCCTCCTCCGTTCCTAACCCTAAAGCCGAAGCCACCGTGTACCTCACTATGACCACCAGCATCAGCCCCAATATGACCATTAAAGTCCCTCCAATTACTAACTTCTCAGATTGGGGAATACTACTCACCAGATCATCCAAGCCCTCCCAGAAGTGCCTCTTAACCTCTTCGTCTAAGCCTGCTTGCGGCGCGTAAGCGCTGATGACGTTGAGGACGCAACCCCCAATAACTAACTTAATAGACATTAACCTATCATTCACTCGCCTAACCTCGACTACGGACTCCCTTAGATCCCTATCTACCAAGATGCCCACTCCATTATTACCTTTCACGACCCCACAATACCACAGCTTAAACCCGTCTGCATTCCTCGCCTTCGACCCTTTCCACCTAGTCTCCTAGACACAGGCTACGTTAACCCTCCTCTTCTGAAGAACCTTCGCCAACTCAATGGACTTAACAAGCCCTTTTCCGTCTCTGTAATTTGTCGACCTTTTTTTCATTTTGCAAACAAGTGTGCTTGTTGTGGTGAGCTTGGAAGTGGAAGAAAAATGGGTTTCAGGCAGAGGGTCTGTGGTTTGGTTGAAGAACGACACTACTTAGTCTCTACGTTCTTTGGAAGCCTCGTTGGTTTTTGTTTGTGGAAGGAAGGTTGTTTGTTTTGGTTCAGGGGATCCTTAGCGTTAGGTTTTTTGTGTTTCTTTTCCAGGAAAAGGAGCTGAAGGTGCTGCCCCTTCGAAGAAGAAAGGGTGGGCCGTGTTCTGCGACTGAAGCCTCGTCGGAGATGGAAGATGCTTGGTGAACGGAGGCCCGGTGATGGAGTTTTGGTGGACGTTGTTTGCTGCAGGTTTTGGAACAGTGGGGAGGGGTATTTGAGAAGATGAAGACGTGGGGGGGGGGGTTATTGTTTGATTCTTTTGTTCTTGCGGCGCTTGTCAGCTTTTTTCTCTGTCCAATTTTTTTGTATTTCCGTTGATTTTATATTAGGGGTCTAGGTTTTTGTAGTGTTATAATTGTTGGGTGTTTGGTCAGGTCGATCCGATTTGGGCGGGGTAAGGAGATGAGCTACTTTAAGTGAAGAAGGGGTATTGAAAGATTTGATCTTACTCATTATATGACCCAATTTCGAATTTAAGACCAAGCTTTTCAATTTTTTTTGTTTGCTTTTATTTCTTTAATTAATTAAAAACCTAAATTAAATTCCTAAATTGATTTAAACTTTAAAATTGAGCTATTATCTAACTATAATATTTATATAAATTAGTTAATCCTAAATTAATAGAGAAAAATTAATAATAAAAATTTTAAAGTTAAGAATGTAAAAATGAGCCATTTTCTTTTTTGATTTTAATTTTTAATAAAGCAATTAATTAATCATCTAATCCTAAAGTATAAGAGAAATATCTAAATACAATTCATTGTATTTTGGTGTTTTTTTAATTTTAATGGAAATTAAATATGCACAAAAATGCAAATAATCAATAAAATTCTACAATAAATCCTATAAAATTCTAAAAAATTGGAAAAAAATATTTTTTGTTTTATGGGAGTAATTAATATAGGAAAAAAAATCACGTGCTCACATTCATCAATAAAGACAAGGAAAAATGGATCAATATACGGCATGGACACCATGTTCATCAAATCCATAAACTCTGCTAGGGCGTTAGTCAAATCGAAAGGCATCACCAGAAACTCATAATGGTCATATCTAGTCCGTAATGCTGTCTTCGGAGCATCGGAATCCTGAATCTTTAACTAATGGTAACTCGATCTCAAGTGATCTTAGAGAATACCTTAGCACCCTACAACTTGTCAAATAAATTATCGATATGCGACAACAGGTACTTGTTCTTAATAGTGACTTTGTTCAACCAGCGGTAACCAATGCACATATGTATGGTCATATCTTTTTTATTAACAAATAACACCAGTGCACCCCAAGGCGATACACTCGATCTGACAAACCCTTTCGCTAACAACTCCTCAAGTTGTTCCTTTAACTCCTGTGAAGCCATACGATACAGTAGGATAGATATAGGCTGGTTACCTAGAGCTAAACTAATACTGAAGTAGATATCACGATCTGGTGGCATACCTGAAAGATCAGAAGGAAACACATTGGAGAACTCGCAGACTATTGGTATTGAATCAATCGTTGGAATCTCCGTAGTACTATCCCCAACATAACCTAAATAAGCCCAACAACCTTTCTCAACCATATGTCTAACCTTCAGAAAAGAGATAACCCAACTGAATGTACTAACCGACGAACCCTTCCACTCTAATCGAGGTAACTCTAGCATCGCCAAGGTAACAATCTTGGTGTGGCAATCAAGAATGATGTGATCTGGAGATAACTAATCCATGCCCAAGATGACCTCAAACTCGGTCATATCAAGCAATAAAAGATTCGCTCGAGTTTCATAACCACGGAATGTAACCACAAAAGGATCGATAGATCCGATCCATAATAACATAATCGCACACAAGAGTGGACACATAAAATGGTGTGCCCAATGACTCATGATAAACATCCAGGAAATGAGCAAATAGAGACGAAATATATAAATAGGTAGACTTGGATCAAATAATATCGAAAAATCTCTACCACAGACAGATATAATACATGTGATAACGACGTTGGAGGCCACTACATATGGTCTGGTTGGACAAACATAAAACCTAGCTGGAGCACCAACTAGTTGGTCTCCGCCTGATTGAACAACAGTTAAATGACCTCCACCTGGCTGGACTCCACCTCTAGGATAGCCCCTACCAACCTGGCGACTGGTACCACAATCATGGGCCGAGGACCCGGCTGTTCTACTTTGCCCCAAATTCTGGTCAAAACGTTTTCATATGACCCGCATCCCTGCAGTCATAACAACCTCTTGGTACAATAGCCTGCTGACTTGAAGTCTGATCCTGATAGCTTGAATACCCACTGGAAGAGCCCTGAATAGCTGGTGGGAGGTATGAACTCTCTGCCAAGACACTGAAATAAGGCCGCACTAGAGCACCACGAGGAGTGCCAGTGTTGGATATGTAGGAATGCTGGGCTGAGCCCTCATGAACTGACCTCTGCCCCTACTGAGACACCTCTAAACTCTGCAGAATAATGGAACCTCTTGTCCCGCGACATATGCTCTCAACCCCGCTAACGATAAGCCTCAATTTTCCAGGCTATCTCTATAACTAGATGATAAGAAGTCTCCATCTCAAACTTCTTGGCCATAGTAGCCTGAATACCTGAGTGCAATCCCGTAACAAACCTTCGTACTCTCTCTGCATTAGTAGGCAGTATCATAAATGCTGAATTTCGCCTTATAATCGGTCACTAACATTTTTCCTAGATGGAGCTACTCAAATTGAAACCTCAACTCTTCCCTCTAAGAGGATGGAATATACTTATCCAGAAAGGTATGTGTGAATTGATCCCAAGCCAAAGGAGGAGAACCTATGGGTCTGCCAAGAAGATATGACTAACACCATCTACGAGCCTTGCCCTCCACCTGAAAAGTAGTAAAATGCACCCTATGGGACTCTAATATACTTATATTGTGCATTTTTTCCTTGCACCTATCAATGAAGTCCTGGGGATCCTCATGTCACTTACCTCCAAAGACAGGGGGTAAAGACTGGTCTATCCATCCAATAGCTTTTGTAGCTCGTCGACTGCAGCTGTTCTAGGCTCAGGTATGGCTGCTGCAACTGGATAGGCTCTACCCATGGGTAGTGCACTTGGGGTTTGATATACGGCAGCTGCATGTCTTAAAACTTGAGCTGTAGGGGTCTGTGCTCCCCCTCCTATATATGGCTGGGTCTTCTAGAAATATGTTACAACCCATATCCACACGCATTAGTTCATACCATACGTTAGTTAACATAAATCCAAGAAGGAATTATCCTTGAGATGATAAGAAGTTAATCCTATTAATCTTAAGTGATACAAGGGTGTATAAGGGTGATTAACAAGTATTAGGAGTTGAACGAATCAAGGATGTTGTAACTTGTATTTTCGGGTAAACCTATAGGTTCTTAATACACTCAAGAGGTCATGTTTTAAGGTATTTGAATCATATAATATTCGTTTCATAGTCTTGAATCCAAACGAGTTATGAAACAAAAGTCGACAAATATTGTCGCAACTTAGGTTCGTGGTTTTACTTAAACTTTATATCAAATGTCATTAAGATTTTCCCCCAATTTACTTGGAATTATGGGGTGATCTACCCACCAATTTTAAGATCTATGAGTCTAGTTTCCAACGAATTAAATTCTTTATCAATATGACATTGGAGTAGAGAGATATAGGCATTTTTTTGAGACTGCGCAAGCTGCTAGGTGACAAGTAGGTGTGTCAACTACTTGGTTAAATGATAGCCCAAAAAAGGGAAATTTGGGGTCGGATATTGAGCCCATTTAAAGGGTTATCTCCTGCAACATAACTTTCAATATATCTCACAAATAATCAGACCTAACCCCTGCAAACATCCTCCCAAAAATCCCACAAAATCCTAATCAATTTTCCCTCTCTTTCAGGTTCTAATTGAGCGAAAAAATAAAGAGTTTGAAGAACCAAAAGAAGGGCTGAGTTATCCAATGAGTAAGGTATGTTTACTGCACTATATCATACATTTGTTCTGTTGTGAACTCATGGTAATTCGTTCTATACATCTAAGAACTCACGGGACGGTGATCGGAAGCCATAAGTTCGAGTTATTCACATGTAGCAGACTGATTTGTGGATTGTTTTGTGTTGCTGTTGGGCTGCGTGTTTTACTACTGTTTTGTGGAGTTTTGGAGGAGGAAGGGTGTGTAGAAACAACATATATATTTAGGGTTGTGGGCTGGTAGTTCTTTATTACATTTACGGGTCGTTTCACACGACTACGGTGGCTGTCGTATGTAGGAGGTGATTAGGTTGTGCCTGGACTGTTTTAGGAGGCTCAATATGATTATTATTGATGTTGTTTGGACTATTTGGTGATTTTTTGGAATTGTGTGAAGTCATATATAGGTTGTTGTCGATACATAATAGTTATGACACTTAAATGATAACAATAGTATCGTTTCTCTTATTGTAGACTAAGGAGTTGTGACAATTGCGTAGCTTGAGAATGGGGAAGTATATACAAGGTATATGAGGCTATCCATTTCCTTCTTTTGAACGACTCTGGTTGTACCTAATATAATGAACGAGCTCCCAAAGATACTCTACTCTTAGAAGCTAAAAGTACTTACATTGTTTCCCCTCTTATGGAACGATTGATGTGATGTTGCTTCTCTTATTCTTATGTTATCAACTTTGTTGGTAATTCTTGATTCTTATGAGGTTCATTGTGAAGAGTTAGTCCTAATAATGTATATAGAGGATACTGATCTTACGTTACTCCAAAAGGACTAGAACGTGTTTCCATGAGTCGAGCATGCATTATATATCTGTATCTATTTTACTCTACGGAGCCACGCTATGGTTGGCCGGGTATGGAACCTATTGTGAAACCATTGATTTGTTGGGTTTTACCGAGCTCCACGTGGCCGGATACGATTCTACCGAGCCTTATGATGGCCGGGTACGTTTTTACCGAGCCTATTACGGCCGGGTACGATATGGTGATGATGATGCCCACAGAGGCGTATGTTTTAAAAGTTTATGTATTTATACATTTGTATCATGCATTTCATGTCAGTATCCCTCAAAGCTACTCAGATTTTACAGGATGTATATTCTCTATCCCTGCTTATGTTATTGTTCGTATTTATGGTTCCCTGCCTTACATACTCAGTACTTTATTTGTACCGACATCCTTTTATTTGTGGGTGCTGCATGTCGTGCTTTAGGTCCTGATAGACAGGCAGCTGCAGCTCCCCCCACCACAGTAGGCTATTCAGTTCAGCGGTGATTGGCGAGATTCCTTTTTCGGACTTGCCGTAGTCTTGGTATGCATTTTTGTTATTGACATTATGGGTATGTCGGGGCCCTGTTTCGGCTATATTGTAGAACTTATGTTCCTTTAGAGGCTCATAGATAGGTGTTGACTCATGTATAGTTTGGTATGCCTTGTCGGCTGGTTTTTGTTGTATAGTCTTTCATGGTAGCGTGGTTGCTCGTACCTTATATATAGCTTCTTGATTGTCTGGTCACCCCTCGTTATGTGTGTTTATGCCATCATCTTTTATGGTTGGTTGTCCGTGATCCATGTATACCATTTATATTGATCTTGTTGACCCTAAAAGATAATAAAGAAGGTTTGGTAAAATGTATGTTGGTGTGCAACAAGTATGGCCATGTGCGAGTCATGGCCCTCAAGTTTGGGTCATGAAAAAATAAATCAACTTGAGTCATAAAATCCATGAACCACAGCATAGGGCCCATGACCTCTTAGAATCCCGACACGGACATGAAGTCCACCATAATTGGCTTTTCTGCAAGCACCTCACCCTGCTCCTCAACAACATGATCCTCTACTAGATCCACTAGTAGTGCTAATGGAATAACTCTTGGACGCCCTTGTCCTCTGCCATGGGTTGGAGCCCTCCCTCGACCTTTGCCTCGGGCTATAACAACTAGGGGAATAGCTCCTCCCTTGTCAGGAGCATCAATTGTGCGCTCTCTCACCATCTGTGAGAGAATAAAATAATGAAACTTAGTACAATAGGTATTGCACGATGGGAAGTGAAGAAAGAGTAGTTTTCTAACACCCTATAACTTCTCAAAAATAAGTACAGACGTCTCAGTACCGATCTGCAAGACTCTGTTAGGCCTGCTCATAACTTGTAAGGCCTTTGTGAACCTAGTACTCTGATACCATGTATTCACGACCCAATTTCTCCTATAGGCCATGATGGCACCCAAAACTATCGCTGGGCAAGCTAACCATAAACTAACCGTGTGATTTCTTCTTTTAGAAATTTGGAAACAGTTGGATTTTTAATTTATTTATCAACCAAGGAATAGGTTTCCCATGAGAATGAGGAGTAACAATTTAAGATTGACTAAGTAATACAAAGTGATAAATTAAAATCGACGAAATAATGTACTAGATTGATTTCCAAAACTTGGTGTCACAAGTGTACAAGCTACTAGTAGAATATACAAAATATACTACAGATGCTCATGTCTCAGATATTGTACAAGTAGTACAGAGTGTAGTATGAGTATATGATCGGTTCCAAGCCTGTGCCATTATTGAGTGGCAAGGATGGTCGATGCAGTTTTACCCAACAAAGGTCGGGATCGATTTTCACAGAGAGTTAATTGATTTATAGGTATCTAGCTAATCTAAATGTGCGTGTTGTTCCAAATTGCACCTCCAAACATGTTCATTATTTATTATACTTCTAATGATATATTATAATATTCTAGAATAGGCTAAGTACATTTTTGTTGGTTATTTCCAACGATTAAAAAGAACGAGGATAGTAACCTGCGCCTAGGTGAATATCTAACGGGTATTGAGAATTCAGGGCAAGCCTTTTATAATTGGAGTCGTGATATAACCATCGTACATAAGTGCTCACTCTATAACTCTCGATAGTTTGAGTGACTTTACTCGATTTGGTTTTCTCAAGTCCAAATGGTTGTTCATGCATAACAAATGATATTGGCTCAAGTCGGATATTACTCTCTCTAGGTTTAGCCCTTTTAATTGAGGCTATCAATCTAGTAAATTCATCCCAATTCGTTGTTAGCCTAATTTTCCTAGACTTAGTTCCTCTTTCTCAAGAAGAGTCTAAGTCATCAAGGCACAAATTAGTGTTTGCAACCTCCAATTCTATAATTAAACTATGAATTAAGCTAAATATCACTAACCCATAAACAATTAAACCCTAAAATTCAAGACCCATTAAATACCTACAATAGGGTTGGGTCACAACCTAGCTATGTGGTTTAGCTACTCATAATAACAGTAGAAATCAAAGATGAAGATGAAATATAAGCCACAATATTCAACAAGATGAAAATCTAAAGATTGAAGATAAATCTACTCTAAAATTACTCAAAAAGGTAAAAACTAGTCGATCATGTGCTCAGAAAAATATTACATATCCTAAAAATGTGAAAAAGATCTTTTTTTACAAGGCTAAAATTCCTGGACAAAAATGCCCCTGCGAAGGCTTTATGGATGCGTAATTTCTATCTGCGTCCGCACTTGAGCTATCATGGCCGCGTAATAATGACCGTGGTTCGTGTTTCTCTATATTTGAATCTGGACTGGGACCTATTTCGCGGACTGTATAAAGTCTACCGCATCTGCGTGAACTTAACTTGTGGAAGCGTAATTTGGACGCGGACCACGTTATTCAATCAAACTTAACTTGCAGGTCCTCTAAACCTAGAAGTACACTCTCGGCGTAAACACCATCAGGACTGTGCCAGATATTTCGCAGCCGCGCTTTTCCATCGCAGTCAGTGGTTAATGTTGTTTCCAAAATAGCCTCTCTGAATCTCACTTTCGAGGATGCATATTTGTGGCCGCCTCAGCGATGGTCCTTACGCGGCTGCTCTTTTCTGCCTCTGTCAGAGCTCCAGTCCAGTCTTGGATTTGTGCAAGTTTGATTTCTTCATGAGTTGATTATGGCTTCTTTGTCTTATTTTGACCAAACCATGCAAGCATATTAATTCAGTTTTCACGAATACCTTTACGAAATTTTGACGCAAAACCTAAGCAAAAGAGAGTACATAATAGGTTTAAATCCATAGTTATCAACTGTCCCAAAATTAGGCTTTTGCTTGTCCTCAAGAAAATAGAGTAATTCCCACCTCCACAAGAAAAAGAAAGGAAAATTTCAGTTGTCCTAAGGTGACTTCATCAAGCATGAATTGGGACTAACAATTACCCTTAACACAAATGCATTATCCACAACACACAACTTTTTGAGTACCATGTTCTAGTGCGACACAAGAGCATCAAAAGTTGACTCAACTTACCAAGGAAGCTCGCTTTAATACGTAGGTCATTGTGGAACCCAAACTCTTTATCCTCTACTCTCCATAAGCAAATCTCACTTAAAAATTGAAGCACTCAAAACAAGGATTGTGAAGAAGTACACTCATCTCTCACAAGGGAATGTCACAAGTCCGGCTTTGAGTACCATAAGCTTGCCCCTTATGTGAATCACCACTAACGTAAGCTCACTCAACTCGAAATCCTATAAGGTTTTTGCGAGAATATAATGAAGTCTTTTGGATCAAGATAAGATATATCGGTCTATGGAGGTTCCATCTTTCCTTAAGCACTTCATTTTCTCATTTCAGCTCATACTTTCTTGACTCGTTGAGCCATTTTCTTCTGTTTAGGGGAACTAGAGAGACATATTGTCACTCTTCTCGCTCATGACACTAATTTTTCACCTTTTCTAAACATTCCAAGCCTTTCATTGTTTCTTTCATTGAATAACTTCATTTTTCTATTTTTTTGACTTTTTGGCTTTTCTTTCTTTTTTTTCTTATCATTTTGTATATTTTCACTTTCACATTCCTCATCTCCCCCCCTAACTTATGTTTTTGTTAATTGTGCTAAGGAAAGATCAGGTGCCAAGAGAAGGTCATTATAGAACCGATAAACGCTTGTATCATGGTTATTGAAAGAACAAGTGCTTCGACTCAACGGGGTTGATTAGGGGTATCATATTTGGTGGGATATGGATTCTTTCAAGTTTCAAGTTATATCAAGGAGAGCCTATAATCATTTTACAAGTTGATATACACTTAGAATTTTTCCTAGATAAACATTCAGGGAAAGTTCTAGACTTATTCGCATGGGACTTGGACTTGCAAATCAATAACTTACCTCACAAGTTGTTGGATTTCTAAAGAGAATAGAGTCGAGGGCCCACAACAATCCTAGCTAAGATTGAGCAACATAAATGTCTCCAGGAAGCCACTCGATGATTGTTTAGTCAACAAAAGAATCTAAAGGTCACAACTAGAACAATACTTTGCCTTGTTTCCAATCATAAGGTCAAAGGTAAATGGGTTAGGCCCAAGTGAAGCTTTCCTGAGACACTTTTATTCATTACTACTATTTCAATAAAAACATAAAAAGGCAGACTCAAACCCTTAAGAAGGTAGTCAATGATAAGTTGGTATTTTACTGACTTATCGTATCTTTAAACCTATATTTTTGCTATGTTCAAGTGATAAAATCGTGTGTTTAATGTCATTTACTTCTATTTTACACGTTGTATGTGATTTAGAAGTAATTGTGAAGAAACCAAGTGAAAACAAGTCAAAAAGGAGCTATAATGGACAAAATGGAGTCTCCTAGTGATTTGCTCTTCGCGAACGCGAAGGCAGCACGCGAATGCGAAGAAACAGGAAAGCAAACCTTCGCGAACGTGAAATACACAAAGTGAACACAATATAATTGAAACCAAACCTTCATGAACACGAAGGACCAAACGCGAATACGATGCATCAGAAACCAAACCTTCGCGAACGCGAAGGTCCAAACGCGAACTCGATAACTGAGACAAGCAAAGCTTCACGAACGCGGAGGTTTAATCGTAAATGCGATAAAGAAACTGGGCAGTTCTGGAATTTCATATTTTGGACCCCAAACCCTTTAATACCCAAACTAGCTCATTTGTAAGAGATCTTTGGTTATTTTTCAGTTCCATAGACTAGAGAAGCACAAGTTTCGAAGCTAGGGTTTGTACACACACTTGGGTCTTGCAGATTTGAAGCTTGTGGGTAAGGATTTCTTACCCATTTATGTTTATTTCTTTATTTCCTTGCTTTGTATTGAATATTTAAGTGTGTATTATTTTATTTCCAACACTTAAATCTTGTATATGGAAATATCATATTTAAAGTGTGGATAAACACCTTGTTGTGCTTATGTGTTGAATGATTTTAATTCTTTTATGAAGTAAGTTATTGTTATTTTAATTATTCTTGTTCTTTTATATTTTCAAAGGGATTAGCTAACCCTAGGACTTGCCCATTAAATCCGAATTAATTTTAGAAAAGATAATTTGGGGCTGGGAAAGATTAATTAACGAGAACTTGAGGCGTTAACCCTCATTTTATAGATTCTACCTTGTGATAGGATTGAACTACTTGTAGCCATATTTTGGGGAGTGCTTAATCTCATAATTGTATTAGGGGTAATTCAATTATGAAGTCTTGTTAGTCTTCGGAAGAAGCTAATTAAGAATTATTACCCGTGACTAATTAACATAAACTCGCTCATATTTGTAAAACGTGAAATATATTGGATGTTACTTGAGTGTAATTCCCGATGCATTCATCCTTGTTGCCATTGATCATTTTACTTGCTTTCTAGGTTAGTTTACATTTCCACATTTAGCTATAAAAAATTTTCAAACCAAATTCTTAGTGTTTGGCATGTGCGATAAGTGATAATTTTCTTACATCCCTAATCACCTACATATTATTTTCTGTAGGATTCGACTCCGGCTCATAGTTGGGTATATTATATCGCATACGACCGTGTCCATTTACTTTTTAGTAGTGGATTTGGACGTCATCAGTTACGCCATCCATCATCGGTAAGAGCCACCCGGTTCACACAACATCCACCTTTAGAAAGAACAGTTGCATTAAGAAAACCAATGGCTTATTGATCACAAAACTAAGAACTCAAAAAGAAGCTACTAAAGGAAGTAAAATGTTAATCTATTGAGGAAAAAAAATACAAGAAGTTATAAAGTAAACTACGGAAAGTAAAATGAATATGTAAAATAATGGACAGAAATGAATTTACACAAAATGGGAATGAATATATACGTGGAATGGTAAAGTTATATGCATACCAAAAGTTAAAAATTACGAAAGTGAAAGATAATGACAAGTTAATAAAGAAAAATAGTATCATAATTATTACATGCCAATCACCAAATCAAAATAGCACCACCCCCAAATAAAAGCTAGCATTGTCCTCAATGCTAAAAGCAAAAATAAGATCAAGAAGGGGATAGGGAGTAAGGAAAACTCCCTATGTGGTCTCTATCTGCATAGGGTCAGCTCCCTCTGGATCCTCTAAGTGTATCTCCAAGTCCTCGGACTGGTGTACCGCAAATCCTCTCGCAGGCTCTCTGTCAGGCTTCTGCTCTGGTGCCTGTGCTGCTGGAACAGTCGATTCCACGAGTAGTTCTAGTGGAAGATCTCAAACAAAAATAGGCTCGGAAACATCCTCCTTCAAGCTCTCCATTGCCTCTTTTGTGGCCTGAGTCTTTCTCAACTTCTTGACCTATTTACCCAGCTCCTTGATCACCTTTCCATGAGTACCCAAAGTCTCTAGAATTTTCTGTTGGTTGTCCAAGAGCTACTTCTGATTGTGCAGAAGCTCCTTAAATGAATCTTTCACAGATGGGGACGAGTGTTGCTGTGCTTGAGCGGCTTGCGCTGAGACCGCACTGGATAAGGCAGATATCTTTGATGTAGCTACTTGCATCCAGTTGTTGATATTGGATAAAATCTGATTGACCCTCAATGCAATCTGAGAGTATGCTGATGAGGAAAGCACAGACACTGGGCCGAAGACAAAAGGTATGAGGCATAACAGTAAAAGATTCAGTTGTTGAAGGATCGAACCCAATGGCCACTACCCTTGGATCTTTAGACTGGCCAATAGAGGTAGCGCTTTGCCTTTGGACTTGGGGTTGTCTACCCTTTGAAGGCTGTACCAAGATAAGGGCCTTTCAAGCTTCACCTTTGTCTCAAAATCCCTCCTTTCAACCTCTTGGTCCTTTAAATACATGGTGAGTAAATTGGGGTAGGGGTATAATATTTAATCCTTCCCAATAGCTTTGGTGATTTTTCTTGACATGATATTTCTCATATTTATCGGGTACCCCGCCATAATAGAAGCCATAACAATTGCCAGGGAGATTGGAATATCAGTGTTGTGCTGGGATGGGTCTAGCCGGATGCAAACAAATGTATACCACCCTTTTGCTTCAAAGCTTAGAGTGTTTCTAGCTATTTGGAATCCAGGTGTAAGCCAAGACAGTGTTGTCCAAGGGATGGCTATCACCTCCACAAGCCATGGACAGGCTGCCTCATCTAAAGCCACCTTCTCCAAGTATAGGGATTCATCCTCATCATCGAACTCGGCATATGTGTTTAGTGTCTTGCCATCAAATCTGATCTTCCTGTTCCGAACCTTAGTCACATAGGTGCCCTTTTTAATGTGGGCAACATTGGCGTAAAATTCTTTGATTAAATGCTCATTGACCTCCGACATATTGCTAGTGAATAATTTCTACCCCACTTTTTCATCAAATTGCCTTTTCACATTGGGATTATAGGGTAGAAGATTGTTTCTATGAATTTGCTCTCAAGGGTGAGTAACCTCGGCAGCTACAATTCTCGGAATTTATGGTAGGATTTTTCACTGACAAATTAAGCTGCCACACCTCTGGTTTTCTTGACATTTCCAAAACCCCAACAATAGTATCACCCCATATCCCGTTATCCAAGACCGTGGCAGTATCAACATCAATAGGGAAAAGAGCAACTGGTGAGGCTGGAGCTGCAGCATGTGGGGATGATGATCCTGACACCTCACTAACTTCCTCTGAGTCATTACATGACTCAATAGAGAAGGTGAGTACATCTACCAATCGGTGTTTCTCGGGGAGATCTAGGACATGAGTGGGTACAGAGCCCCCTTCCGAAGCTTCTCGAAAAGGAACATACTCACTCGTGTCTGAGTGGTATGTTGCTCTATCACTAACTTTTATGGCATATCACATTTTCCCAATGGACTTTTGGACTGCGAGTGGTAACTTGGTCCTTCCTTTGCCCAAGCCTCGGGAGGATTCAACACTCTCTTTAGGTTTATCACTTCCATCTCCGGACCGAACCATTATCTGCATACACAATCAGTTCAAGCTCATTAGTATTGTTGTGCAATAAATCATCAAAGGAAAACATATGAAATGATGACAATGTTTCTCAAAGAAGGGGTCCACTGATAGTGTTAAAAGGAGCACGTCCTCAGAAAGAGTGGGGATTAGACTACCGAGTCTTTGAAGCTTGGCTTCCACTGGCCGTGAACTAATAGGCACAGACGTGAAGCATCAAACGCATAAAACGGATGCGGCCGCTGACACATTTGTTAACCCTCTGAAGCTTAGCAGTGTGGTTCGTAAATTTATGGAGACGACCGCAAAAAGTCAAACGGACCACATAAAAATCACCGTATCCGTGAACTTATAGGCATATATAGAGTCAAAGCAAGAATGTGGAGCGCGGTCCGCGAAATTCAAATCGTACTGGCACTGAAGAATCATTAAAGACCTAGGGTTTCACTTAGTGCAAGAATTTTGGGCGATGAACATGCATATTAAACATCCCTATCCCCTATTGGGCATGCAAAACAAGTACCCACATGAATTTTAGACATCAATTTGAGATTATAACAAGTATTAAAACCCTAACTAAAAATAAAGGATTAAAACTAAATGAGAGAAAAACAAAAATATAAAAACAATGCAATATTTGAGCATGCCAGTTGTGAAATTGAAAGGAAATTGGACTCTTGGTTAGTGAAATGCGATGGGATCTACACAGATGATGGGAGTGAACAGTCCTCTAGTGTGCTGGAAGTTCAAGGTGCGAAAAGGGTAAAAGACCGAGGGACATTCTATTTATACTAGAAGATAGACCCTGCAACTTAGCTGAACGTGGCCACAAAAATTTACCGTGGTCCGCGTTCTTTTACCTAATGAAGAATCTTTGCGGAAAATATTCGACGAGAGTGAAAAAATGGTCGCGACCGCGTAAGGTCAATGCGGACCGCGAAATAACGACCGTGGATGAGAATACAACTTTAGAGAGTTGATATTCTGGACTTTTCAAGTTCACATCCACTAAAAAATTATGCCCCCGCGAAACGCTCTCGCTGACCGCGAACTTTTACATGCGGCCTGCGTAATTCCCCACAGTTTGGTTAATTTTTCCAGCAACAATCTTGCACTGCACAATAAATTCATGCATAAACTTCACAACCAATTAGTCCAAAACAAAGCCTACACTAAGAAAAAAATCAAAAAGAAAGAAAAACACATGGGTTGCCTCCCAAGAAGCGCCTGATTTTATGTCGTGATATGATGCATGTTGCCATCATTCACTTGAAATGGATCATTGTCACCATGTGCCTATCATCAAACTTGCCATGATAGTGCTTCACTTACTGCCCATTAACTCGTAAGATTTCACCTTTTTTGTTTTTCAAATCAAGATCACCAAACAGAGTTACATACACCACTTCAAAAGGGCCATTCCATTTTGACTTGAGCTTTACAAGAAACAATCGTAATCGAGAGTTGAATAGAAGAATCAAATCATTCTCCTTGAATTCCTATTTTCGGGCATATTAGTCATATAAGTACTTAATCTTGTTCTTATACAAAGACGAGCTGGAATATGCATAAAAACTAAACTTATCAAGTCCATTTAGTTCTACCTGGAGATTTGTAGCTACATCCCATTCAAGGTTTAACTTCTTCGGCTCCCACATGGCATTATGTTCTAATACAACTAGAAAGTGGAAGGCTTTCCCAAATACAACCGGTACGGAGACATACCAATTGGAGTCTTGTACGTACTTCAGTAAACCCACAAAGCATCATCAAGTTTCCTTAACCAATCAGTCCAGTTTGTATTGATAGTCTTGGAAAGAATACTCTTGATCATCTGTTGGAAACCTCAACTTGTCCACTAGCTTGTGGATGATACAGGTTTGACACCTTATGATTGACACCCTTGGAAAGTAAAGTATCGAATGCCTTGTTGCAAAAATGAGAGCCCCCATCACTGATGATTGCCCTTGGAGTGCCAAACCTTGTGAAGATGTTTTTCTTTAAGAAACCCACCACACTCTGTGCCTCATTGATGGGCAAAGCCACAGCTTCAACCCACTTGGAAACATAATAAACGACAAGCATAATGCAAGTGTTACTACATGAACTCACGAATGGCCCCATGAAGTCGACGCCCCACATATCGAAAATATCAATCTCAAAAATAGTGGCGAGATGCATTTCATCCTTCTTGGAAATTTCACCCACTCCCTGACACTCATCACATCTCTTCACAAGCTCATTAGCATCTTTGTACAAGGTAGGCCAATAAAATCCACAGCTAGGAACCTTTGAAGCAGTTCTCACCCCAATATGATGACCACCGTAAGGCGAGGAATGGCAAGCATCAAGAATACTCATTTTCTCCTCTTCCGGAACGCATCTCTGGATCACACCATCATTACAAATCATGAAAAGATAAGGCTCGTCTCAGTAATAATCCAAGCTATCCCGTTTAAGCTTCTTCCTTTTGTTAGAAGAGAGCTCACACGGGATGATGCCGGTCATAAGAAAGTTAGCCACATCAGTGAACCGAGGCATACTATTTAAAGAAACAGAAAGGACTTTCTCATCCGGAAATGAATAATTAATTTTGAGGCCATCATGGGGCCTCCCCTCCTCTTCCAAGTGGGAGAAGTGGTCCGCCACTTGGTTTTCACACCATTTTTGATCAATAATTTCAAGGTCAAACTCTTGAAGTAGTAGAACCCGTCTCATCAACCTAACCTTAGAGCCCTTTTTTATCATCAAGTAACAGAGTGCCACATGATCAATGTGCGCAATCACTTTGGTACCCATGAGATATGGAATAAACTTTTTCATGGAAAAGATAATGGCTAGTAACTCTTTCTTGGTCACATTATAATTGACTTGGGCATCATTCATCGTTTTGCTTGCATAATAGACCGGATGAAATATCTTATTGATCCTTTACCCCAAAACCGCTCCTAGCGCAACTTCACTGGCATCACACATTAGCTCAAATGGTAGGCTCCAACTGGGTGCGGTGATGATGGGAGTGGTAGTCAATCTATACTTGAGAAGCTCAAAAGCTTTTATTCCATCATCATTAAACACAAACTTTGTGTCCTTTTCCAACAACTTGCACAAGGAATTCACCACTTTTGAGAAGTCTTTGATGAACCTTTATTGAAACTCCGCATGCCCAAGAAAGCTCCAAACTCCCTTGACAAAAGTAGGAGGAGGGAGTTTTGAAATCACTCCAATCTTCTCTTTATCCACTTCAATACCATTCTTTGAGATCTTATGGCTGAGGACAATACCCTCATCAACCGTCAAGTGACACTTCCCCCAATTAAGTACTAAGTTTGTCTTTTCACATCGGGCCAACACTCGGTCAAGATTACCTAAGCATTCTTCAAAGGAGTCACCCACAACACTAAATTATCCATGAACACTTCAAGGAAGTCCTCTACCATATCCGTAAATATAGCCATCATACACCGCTGAAAGGTAGCCAATGCATTACACAAACCAAATGACATCCGTGAGAATGCAAAGGTCCCATACGGACATGTGAATATGGTTTTCTCTTGGTCCTTCGATGCAATCAAAATATGGTTGTAACCCGAGTACCCATCCAAAAATCAATAGTAGGCACACCCGGCAAGTCATTCTAACATTTGGTCAAGAAAGGGGCAATGGAAAATGATCTTTGCGGGTCACTTTGTTCAGCATTCGATAATCCATGCATACCATCCATCCGACGATAATCCTAGTGGGAGTCAACTCATTTTGCTCATTTGTGACCACAGTCATACCCCCTTCTTCGGCACACATTGTACCGGCGAAGTTCAAGAACTATCTGAAATGGGGTACACAACCAATGCATCTATCCACTTGATAATTTCCTTCTTGATGACCCGTTACATGGCTATTCAACCTCCTTTGATTTTCCACGGAGGGTTTGGCATCATTCTCAAGTATAATGTTGCGCATGCAAAGGTGGGGCTTATCCCCCAAATGTCAGCTAGAGTCCATCCAGTTTCATTTTTCTTTCTTTGGAGCACTGCAAGGGTGGCATCTACTTTTTACTTAAGCACGAAGAAAGAATAACATGTAAAGTTGAACAAGGGACAAAGAATTCATACTTGAGGTATGAAGGCTAAGGCTTCGACTCCAATATGGGAGGTTCCTCAATTGAGGATTTGTTGGTGGAGTCTTTCGGTTCTCAAGATCCAAGGAAAGTTTCTGGGACTCATATGTGTATAACCCATTCCTTGCAAAGTAATGACATATTCCACCAAGCCTTTATCCTCAACCACATCATGGTTCAACAAAACAGATTCAAAAGGGTCCTCCACATTTATCACAACACTAGTGTCTTCTACAATCACCTCGGTCACAAGATCCACAAATGAACATACTTCATTGTTATTGGGTTGCCTCATTGATTTGCAGATATGGAACAAAACTTTTTCATCACCAACCCGGAAGGTGAGCTCCCCTGCTTCCATATCAACTAAAACCTCTCCTGTAGCTAGGTAAGGTCTTCCTAATATGATCGACACCTCATAGTCAACCTCACAGTCAAGAATCACAAAATCTGCATGAAGCATGAACTTGTTTATCTGCACTAGCACATCGTCTACAATCCCCAATGGCCTCTTCACCTATCCTCCATCTTCAACCTCATAGATGTGGGCCTTGGTTTCCCAATCCCCAATGTCTTGAACACAGAATATGGCATCAAGTTAATGCATGCCCCCAAGTCGCACAAGCTTTGGCAAAATCGGCACTACCAATAATGCACGGGGTTGTAATAGCACCGGGCTCTTCTAGCTTTGGGGCCATGGAATGTACAATGGCACTCACTTGATGCTTCATCTTTATAGTTTCACAATTTATGGATCTCTTCTTTATTACCAAGTCTTTCATGAACTTGGCATATCCTAGAATTTGTTCTAGAGCTTCCACTAAAGAAACATTTATCGATGAACTCTTCATTATATCAATAAATTTCTTAAATTGGGTCTCATTGTTCTGTTTCGCAAGCCTAAAAGGGTGTGATGGAGGAAACAAAAAATGAACGAGCTTTGGCCAACTAGTTCATAGTTGTATTTAACTCGGTTATTGCTTGGTCGTGGTCATAGAGCTATATGTGTAAGTGATTGACATTTGGATCACCTTGTGGCACATGAGCTTGACTTTGCCACGCCGAGAAAGTATCCGCTATCTTATCAAGTATATCATATACCTCAGCATAAGGTGTGTTCATAAAGTTTTCCTCGGCTAGTTGGTTAACTGCAAACTGGTTGGTAGTGTTGATGCCACAGTAGAATGTTTGCTGGATCATGGCTTCGGTCATGTCATTGTTTGGACATTCTTTAACCATCGTCCGATACATTTCCCAAATCTCATGAATTGGTTCATTTAGCTCTTATTTAAAGGCTAGGATCTCATCTCTCAGAGTAGCCATATGCCCCGCTGAGAAGAACTTTGCTATGAATTTTTCGGTCAACTTATCCCAAGTAGTGATGAAATGGTTAGGCAATCTCTCAAGTCAATCTAAAGCCTTCCCCCTTAAAGAATCGGAAAAGCCTTAATCTCAACGCATCCTCAGAAAAGTTTATTTGCTTGCTCCCCCAGCATGTATTAACAAAACCCTTGAGATGCTTATAGGAATTTTGGTGTGGAGATCTGGTGAAGAAACCCCTCTATTCCAAGAGTGTAAGCATAACATTGGTTATTTGGAAGTTGCCCGCCGCAATTCGAGGCGGGACTATTGCACTTGCATATCCTTCATTGGACAACATCTGGTGTGCTTCCCTAGATAGAGGTGGGGGAGGTTTAGAATATTATCATGAGGCAGTTGGCCTATCCTTTGTTCTTGTGGTTTGGGTTGAATCATCCACATTATCATCATCTACCTCCTCCCCAATGGAAAATTTTTTGGAGCATCATTGTTAAGAGCCATTTTGTACCTAAAAGCAATTTCACAAACAAATTAGAAAATTAGGAGGAAAGAAAGACAAGACACACAAATAGTTAGATAGATAGTTAAATCGTCTAACTCCCCGTTAACAATGCCAAAAAGTTATCAGTTCCAAACCATTACGACTATCGAGTGGCAAGGATGGTTGATGCAGTTTTACCCAACAAAGGTCGTGATTGATTTGGAGTTAAGTATCTAACTAATCTAAATGTGCGTGTTGTTCCAAATTTCACCTCCAAACATGGTCATGATTGATTATACTTCTAATGCTATATTATAATATGCTAGAATAGGCTAGTTACACTATTTTTGTTGGTTCTTTTTCTTGTATTAAAAGGGATTAGGGTAGTGACCTCCGCCTAGATAGATATCTAATGGGTATCGAGAATTCAGGGCAAGGTTATTATGATTGGGATCATGATATAATCATCACATATAAGTTCTCACTCTATATCTCTCGGTAGTTTGAGTGACTTTTCTCGATTTGGCTTTCTCAGGTCTAAATGGGTGTTCATGCATAATAAATGATATTGGCTCAAGTAGGGTATTACAATCTCTAGGTTTAACCCTCTAATTGGGGATATCAATATCTTGAATTCCCCAATTCCTTGTTAGCCTAATCTTCCTAGACTTAGTCCCTCTTTCTCAAGAAGAGTCTAAGTCATCAAAGCACGAATCAGTGTAAGCAACCATCAATTCCACAATTAAAGCATGAATTAAGCTAAGCATCACTAACCTATAAATAATTAAGCACTGAAATTGAAGACCATTAAATACTCACACTAGGGTTGGATCACAACCCTAGCTATGGGGTTTAGCTACTCATAATAACAGTAGAAATCAAAGATGAAGATTAAATATAAGCCATAATATTCAAATACAAGATGAAAATCTAAAGATTATAAATCTACTCTAACAACAACAACAATCCAGTATAATCTCACTTAGTGGGGTCTGGGGAGGGTAGTGTGTACGTAGACCTTAACCAACCCTAAGGTAGATAGGCTATTTCCAAATAGATCCCAGTATCCTTCCCTCCAAGAACTTTCCACCTTGCTCTTGGGGAGACTAGAACTCACAACCTCTTGGTTGTAAGTGGAGGTTGCTTACCATCAGAGCAACCCCTCTAAAATTACTCAAAAAGGTAAAAACCAGTCGTTCACGTAATCAACAAAATATTACATACCCTAAAAATGTGAAAAAAAATCTATTTATACTAAGCTAAAATTCCTGGACAAAAATGCCCCAGCTAAGTTTTGCGGATGCGTAATTTCTGACCATGTCCGCGCTTGAGCTATCGCGGATGCATAATAATGACCGCGATCGTGTTTCTCCATATTTGAATCTGGTCTGGGACTTGTTTTGCAGACAATGAAAATTCCACCTGTCCGCGTGAACTTAATTTGCGGTCGCGTAATTTGGATGCGGACCGCGTCTTCAATCAAACTTAACTTGCAGGGCATCTGAACCTAGAAATACGCTCTCGGCGAAAACATCATCGTGGCAGCGCCAAATATTCCACAGTCGCGCTTTTCCATCACGGTCAACGGTCAATGTTGTGCCCAAAATAGCCTCTCTAAATCTCACTTCCGCGGGCCATGTATTTTGTGGTCGCCTCAACGATGATCCTTATGCAACCGCTCTTTTCTGTCTTTGTCAGCACTCCAGTCTAGCCTTGGATTTGTGCAAGTTTGACTCATTCATGAGTTGATTATGGCTTCTTTGCCTCATTTTGACCAAACCCTACAAGCAAGCATATTAAATCAGCTTTCAGGAATACCTTTACACAATTTCAACCCAAACCTAAGCAAAAGATAAGCACATAATAGTTTAAAATTCATAGTTATCAGTATAATAATAATGTTTACCCAGTAAGTATCTAGTTTAACCTCAAAGACCAGTGATGAAGGTCCAACTTTGACACTTACGATGGTCTAGCAGTAATAAGAATAAAACCATAAATAATTAGGAAATATAAAAATAATGAGGAAATCCAATAATAAGAAATAAATAAACAATTATCCTTACTAAAATAAATTTCGATTTAAAATTTTCATCCTTTAACTGTTTACCGTTTGCAACAAATGAGACAATATCAAGTATAATCGGGTTCCAAACGTGGTCTGAGCCATGTCTTATAGTGAGTTATATACGTAACTACTAACTATTGCTCCCAAGTCCAAACTTGGTCTGAGCCTCATTCGTTTAACACTTGGAGACCCACCCAAATATACCAACAAGTTTGAAATCATAAAACGGATTCGCTCAAACTTTCAGAATGCCCGAAACAACTTCAAAACTAAGAATCTGAACCCCAAACCAATTGAATCAAAACTTTGAACTTCAAGTTCTTTAACTTACTCCGAATGCGCCGAAACATACTTAGACTACTCGTAATGATACCAAATTTTATGTGCAAGTATTAAATCACATTAAGAACCTACTCTAACTTTCAAAATCAAAATCCGGATCCGATATAAAAAAGTCCACTACCAAATAAAATTCTTTTAATTTTTTTTTCAAATTTTTAACTTTCGCCAAACGACTCTGAATTGATCTACAGACCTCCAAATTGACATCTGGAAATGCCCCTAAGACCATAATCAGCATAAGGAGCTATTACCAGGCTCGAAATCACAAAGGAATGTCAATAACACAAAAATCCACTTTGGCTCAAACTTAAGGTATTTACCCCAAAATGCCAGCTTTAATATTAGGTGTCGAGATGTACCCGGGTTATCCAAAATGCGATTTAGACATACGCCCAAGTATGAAATTATCATACGAACCTATTGGGACCGTCAAATCCTGATTTCGAGGTTGTTTACACAAAATGTTGACTAAAGTCAAACTTTGTCCTTTTTACCAAATTTAAGGAATTAAATATTTTGATTTCAATCTGAACTCTTCTAAATCCCTAATTAACCATCCCCGTAAGTCATCAAATAGTAAAATCACGTATGTGGAGTCTCGTTTAGGGGAACGAGGTTCTAGAAAGTAAAATGACCGCTTGGGTTTTTACATCAGATATGATTCGGATGGATATCATATAGAATTTTGGGCTTATAGATTTTCGGTTATGTACAATTTTGGTGAAACTGCACCTACAAAAAATTGGTCATAAGTGCGGAACCGGAGAAGTGGCCATGGGGTCACAAAAATGGTCTTGATATGAGATAGGTATTTGCATCGGTGTGAGGGAAATTTTGCACTTATGAGCTCAAATATGAGGGTCGTTTGTCACAGAAGCTGAATAGGCAAATGGCAAGGATTCTGCAGAAGCGGAGGGCTGGATATAGGTGCGAAGGCATGTCCATAGATGTGAAAGGAGGGAGGCCTTAAAGGAACCGCATAAGTGGAATTTTGGCGGGACCTCATAAGCAGTTAAGTGAACCGCATGTGCGAGATGCCTGGATATAATATTATACTCGAGGGTTTGAAGATTTCACTCATTTATGGACTTTAGAAGCTTAGCTAGTGTCGATTTTGGAGAAAGATTTCACCATTATTCACGAGGTAAGCAACTTTTTATCACTTTTGTTCATTAATATTTCATACCCATTGATTTCTCCACTTAGAGTATGTATTTTTGAGGTGAAATTTGTGGGATTTATGGTCTATTTATTAGAGAGTAAGATTTGGCTATTTGAGGTTCTATTTGTGATTAGAATTGGATGATTTTTGTATGGCTGGACCCATTATTGAATGTGCGTTCGGATTTTGTTAATTTTTTTGGATTTCGAGGTATGGGCCCAGGGCTGGCCTTTTAAATTTGGTTAAAAAACCTAGCTTTATCGTATGAAATCGATTTTTATAGCTTATATTAATTATATTAAGTTGTTTGTGACTAGATTCGAGTCATTCGGAGGCCGATTCACAAGACATGACTTTGTTGGAGCATTGAATTGCGCACTTTGAGGTAAGTAACACTTCTAAAATTTATAATAAGGGTATGAATCCCAGGAATTCATGTTACATGGTTGGTGTTGGGGTGATGCATATGCTATTTGATGGGCTTGTTGGCGTGCACCGTATTAATTATGACTCGGTTGATTCTATGGTGTTGTGTAGTTATCTACTCTGGTTTTATCATGTAATTCTTGCATGTTAGAGTAATTAGGTTATGATTCGTGTTAGAATTTATTTTTAGACTATATATTATTTGGTTGGGACCCTCTATGGTTACGTCTACTGTTGAGTTATTTGCGTAAATGCAATTTTGTACTCAGTCATGTTTATTCATTTACATATGATATCTCAGTCTTTATTATCATTTACTGTTATATCATGTTATCATTGTTTGGGCTAAGTAGTATGAGACTTGTGAACCCGTGCAATTGGAGAGATTGATGACGGAGTTAGGCATGGAGCCATATTTATGAGTGATATTATGGATCGGGCTGCATGTTACAACAAACCTTATTGTCTTATTTATTATTGTGGATCAGGTTTCACGTTGCATCATGCCTTATAGGTTTTTTATGTTAGCGCTTGGGCATGATACCCCCTCCGTAGTTTGACATACCATTAGTGAGCGTAGGCACAATGGATTATATGCACATGCTTTAGTGAGGAATTGATGCTAGAATCCCATACAATATTAAGTGATTGTGTGTGATGAATGGGAAATTGAGATCAACAGATTGAGTACTTAAGAGTGTGAGTACTTGGGATTATCACTATGGTACATTACATATGATATGCATATTTGACATGTAGGCATAGAGATGTAACATTTCTCATGCTAGTTGTACTTGACATATTTTATCAATGTTGGGCTTATATTGTTGAACTTGAAAGCATGCCTAAATTTTTGTACTGTGAACGAGCTGAATATGGAAGTTTCTCTCAGTTATTACTATCATTCTCTTTGTTGTATATGTGTTATCATTATTTTAATTCTGACTATATCCTTCTGAGCTCGTCACTACTTTTAGCCCAAGGTTAGTTCAGTTGCTTATTGAATATATTGGGTCAGTTGTACTCATACTACACTCTACACTTCGTGTGCAGATCGAGGTATTTCTAGATGCAGTGATTTCTAATGTGGTTCCAGTACCTGTTTGGAGATTTTGAGGTAGCTACTATGGCTCCTGCAGACCTTGGTTCTCATTCTTTCATATTTATTCAGTACTCTTCTATTTTCTTCGGCAGTTAAACTAGAGTTTTAGACTATATTGACACTTAGTAGCTCATGTACTATGTGATACCGAGATACTGGGATAGTCGTATTAGAGTTGCTGTTGTTTTATCAGATATTATTATGAGAATTTCTGTTGTTGAGCTTATTAAATCATGTTTTAAATCAAATGCACACTTGTTATTTGATTATCAGCTTGCCTAGTAATGTTTTAGACACCGCCACGACAGGTTGGAATCTTGGGTCATTACAAGTTGGTGTTAGAGCACAAGATTACTTAGGTCTCATGAGTCATGAGCAGGTTTAGTAAAGTCTTACAAATATGTACGGAGACATTTGTATTTATCTTTGAGAGGCTATCGAACCATTAAGAAACTTCACTTTCTAGTACTCTTGTCATGCGGTTTTGTTGATTCTAGAAATAGAACTTCTATTTTCTCATAGATGGCAAGAACACGTGCAACTGGATCAGGCGAATGACCACCAATACCACCAGCTAGGGCCGTAAGAGGCGGGCCCATGGTAAAGGTCGATGTGTAGCTCGTGCTGCAGCTAGAGGCATCTGTGCAGCCACCAGTTGCTCCATCTCAGGAGCAGGTACCAGAGGTGTCAAGCCGGTGGGACTAGCTCAGGCACCAATTGTGCCTATTGTGATTCCTGGGCCTTCAGTAGGCTTTGGTATTAATATTTTGGTTTCGACTGCACCATCCACTTCTTAGGCCAATGGAGGTTCTTAGACTCCCGCCGCACGTACTCTAGAGGAGGTAGCTTAGGGAATCCAGACACTGGGGGTAATACGAGCCCATTGGGTTGTAGTTGTTCAGACCCAGCTTGACCTACCTATGAGTGACAAGGAGCAGAAGAGACGAGAGTGGTTAAGGAGGCTTAAGCCTCCAAAGTTCAGTGGGGCCGGGTTAGAGGATGCTCGGGATTTTATAGATAGGTGCCAGCGGATCCTTCGTAGTGCAGATATTTTGGAGACCAATGGAGTTTTATTTAATACTTTCCAATTGACTGTGATAGCTACAGATGGTGGGAGGTTTGTGAGTTGAGTAGGCCAATTGGCTCTGCACCATTAACGTGGCATGAGTTGTTGGTTCTCTTCTTAGAAAAGTTTACTCCATAGACTCATAGAGAGATGTTGTGTAGGCGGTTTTAGCATCTATGCCAGGTAGGTATATCAGTGACCCAGTATGAGATGAGATTTTTAGGGTTGGCTCATCATGTGATATGGTTGGTTCTTATTTAGAGGAAGATGATTATGCAGTTTATTGATGGCCTCAACTATGGGCTACATTTAATTATTACTCGGGATATTTAGTCGAGTGCGAGGTTTGATGAGGTGGTCGATATTGCTAGATGTCTAGAGATGGTTCGCAGTCAGGAGTGTGAGGAGAGGGAGTCCAAGAGGCATCATGGTTCAGGTGGTTTCAATAGTGCCTCATCTGGAGGACAGTCCCACCATAACAAGGGTCGTCCTTATAGGCCTGCTCAGACGGCTCGTTTGGTTCATTGTGGTGTATCAGCTAGCCATGGCTCATAAAATGCTCGTTTGGGCCAGTCATGTTTCAGTGCCCTCCAAACTCAAAGTTTATCCCATGCTCCATCAGTTTAGGGTTCATCTCTACCAGGTTCTTCTAATTGTTTCTGGTTCTTGGTGTCCGATTTAGTCCCCGTCACCATTGCCGGATCGAGGTTGCTTCAAGTGTGGAGAGTTGGGGCATGCAAGGAAGTATTATCTCCATCGTATGGGAGGTCCAATTATGCAAATGGGTCAGGCTATGACTTCCACACCAATTACATCACTACCCGCTCAGCCACTCGGGTGGGACTCAGACAAATCGAGGTCGCCCTAAAGGGAGAGGCTGATCAAGTGGTGGCCAGGCTCAATGTTATGATTTTCTTGTCAGGCCAGTGGCCGTTTGTTTAGATGCAGTGATAACGAGTATTGATTCAATGTGCCACATGGATGCTTCCATATTATTTGATCATGGTTCCACTTATTCATATACATCATCGTACTTTACTCATTATTTAGATATGCCCTGTAATTCCATAGTTACACATGTTCATGTATCTACGATGGTGGATGATTCTATTATTGTAGATCGTGTATATAGGTCCTGTATGGTGACTATTGGGGGATTAGAGATGAGATTTAATCTCTTACTACTTAGTATGGTTGTCCCTATATCATGCTATTTTGGATTCATGCTAAGACCGTGACACGAGCGATGTTGGCATTGCCTAGGATTGAGTGTAAAGGTTCTCTGGACTATGTTCCCAGTAGAGTGATATCATATTTGAAGGCCTAATGGATAGTTGGGAAGGGACATTTGGCATATTTGACCTTTGTGAGAAATGTTGATGTTGATACTCCTACCATTGAGTATGTTTTGGTAGTGCGAAACTTTCCGTATGTGTTTCTTGCAAACCTGCTAGGCATGCCACCCAATAGAGACATTGATTTTAGTATTGACTTGGTGCTGGACACTTAGCCCATTTTTATTCCTCCGTATTTTATGACACCAACAGAGTTGAAGAAAGTGAAAATATAGCTTCAGGAGCTACTTGATAGGGGATTCATTAGGCCTAGCGTGTCATCTTGGGGTGAACTAGTTCTGTTTGTGAAGGAGAAGGATGATACTATGCGGATGTGCATTGATTATAGACAGTTGAACAAACTTACAATTAAGAACAAGTACCCGATATCGCGCATTGATGACTTTTTTAACCAACTTCAGGGAGATAGAGTGTTCTATAAGATTGATTTCAGGCCTGGGTATCAAAAATTAAAGATTTGGAATTCTTATATCTTGAAGACGACATTCATGACCTATTATGGTCACTAGTCCTTGTGATGTCTTTTGGGTTGACCAATGCCCCAATAGCATTTATGCATATGATGAACAATGTATTCTAGCCATATCTTGATTCCTTTGTTATGATATTCATTGATGATATACTGATGTACTCACGCAGACAGGAGGAGCAGAAGATTGTACTACAAACTTTGCAGGAGAAGAAACTTTATGCTAAACTCTCCAAGTGTGAGTTCTGGATTGAGGTTGTGGTGTTCTTAGGGTGGTATCGATTGAAGGGATCAAGGTAGATCTGACGAACACTGAGTCAGTTCAGAATTAGTCCATACTGTCCTTAACTACTGAGATTCGAGGTTTCTTAGCTTGGCCGGATATTATCGCCATTTTGTGGATGGATTTTTGTCCATTACTGCACCTTTGACTAGATTGCCCAACAAGAAGAACTACACTATTCATGATTTAGAGTTGTCAGCCTTGTTCATGCGTAGTAATGTGTTAGGTGCCATCACGACAGGTTGGGATCTTGAGTCGTGACAGATTTAATGTTGTGAACAACACTTCACTATAAGTACCCTATGGACAAGTGATTTGCCTCAATAATATGAAAAGTGCTTTAGTTTTAATATATAATAATATGTAATACTATTTTATATATATATATATATATATATATATATATATATATATATATATATATATATAATGTATGTATATATAGGGGAGGGGATCATAACATAGAGCTAGGGGAGTTGGGGAATTCAGAGCAACATAGAGACTTTGGGTACTGCAGGCGCATTAGGGCAGAGGAGGTCATGGGGTCTTTGCGTAGGATGAGTAGGGGTCGAGCGACCGGGCCTGACGAGATCCCGGTGGAGTTCTGGAAGTGCATGGGTAGGTCAGGAGTGGAGTGGATCTCCAGGTTGTTCAATGCGATCTTCAGGACCAAAAGGATGCCGGATGAGTGGAGGTGGAGTACAGTGGTGCCCTTGTACAAGAACAAAGGGGACATCCAGTGCTGCAAAAACTATAGGGGTATCAAATTAATAAGTCACACCATGAAGGTCTGGGAGCGGGTGATCGAGGCGAAGGTGAGGGATATGACATCTATATCTGTGAACCAATTCGGTTTCATGCCGGGTCGCTCCACTACAGTAGCTATCCACCTTGTCAGGCGGCAGGTGGAGCAGTTAAGGGATAAGAAGAAGGACCTGCATATGGTGCTTGTCGACTTGGAGAAGGCGTATGACAAGGTCCCAATGGAGGTGCTATGGAGGTGCTTGGAGGCGAAGAGCGTGCCGGAAGCCTACAACAGAGTAATCAAGGACATGTACGATGGAGCTAAGACTAGGGTTAGGACGGTGGGTGGCGACTCGGACCATTTTCCAGTGGTTATGGGGCTCCATCAAGGATCAGTGCTTAGCCCTCTATTGTTTGCCTTGGTGATGGATTCTCTAACCCGACATATTCAAGGGGATGTGCCTGGTGTATGCTATTTGCTGATGACATAGTCTTGATAGACGAGACGAGGGTCGGTGTTATTGAGAGGTTAGAGGTATGGAGACAGACTCTCGAGTCTAATGGTTTCAAAATAAGCAGATCTAAGGCTGAATACCTCGAGTGCAAGTTTAGCGCCGAGCCGAGCGAAGTAGGCAGAGACGTAATGATTGGATCTCAGGTCATCGCCAAGAGGGACAGTGTCAGATATCTTGGGTCGGTGATGCAAGGGGACGGAGAGATTGATGGGGACGTCACTCATCGTATAGGAGCGGGGTGGTCAAAGTGGAGGCTTGCATCAGGAGTCCTGTGTGACAAAAAAGTTCCACTGAAACTCAAGGGGAAATTTTATAGAGCTGTGGTTAGACCTGCAATGTTGAATGGGGCGGAGTGCTGGCCAGTGAAGAACTCTCATGTTCAGAGAATGAAGGTTGCGGAGATGAGGATGCTCAGGTGGATGTGCGGGCTCACCAGGTTAGATAAGATTAAGAATGAGGTTATTCGAGAGAAGGTGGGGGTGGGCCCGGTGGATGAGAAGATGCGAGAAGCGAGGCTGAGGTGGTTCGGGCATGTGCGGAGGAGAAGTCCTGATGCCCCGGTGAGGAGTTGTGAGCGGCTGGCGATTGTCGGCGTTCGGCGAGGCAGAGGGAGGCCTAAGAGGTATTGGGGAGAGATGATTAGGCATGACATGGCTAGAATGCGGGTTTCCGAGGACATGACCCTTTATAGGAAAGTCTGGAGGTCTAGTATCAGGGTTGTAGGATAGGGGCTCCTAGAGTTTTTCGTACTCCTCACCCGGGGTTGGGTGAGGCGTGGCAGGGCTATCCATAGATGATTTTTGTTTTGGATTGAGTCTCCCTTATGGTAGTTATTTATGGTAGTTACTGTATGATATTATTACATGCTATTTTATTTATGTTTCTTATGTTTAGATAATTATTTACGATATTTCTGCTGGAGTTACTAATACTCTTTTGTTTTTGTTTTTCCTTTCCTTCACTGAGCCGAGGGTCGATTGGAAACAGCCTCTCTGCCCTTTCGGGTAGGGGTAAGGCTCCTCTACATATTACCCTCCCTAGACTCCATTTTGTGGGAATATACTGGGTAATTGTTGTTGTTATATATGTATATATATGATATGTAATAATATTTAATATATTATAGGTTTTCGACTAAGAATATTAATTACACTTGAAATAGTGTGGCACGCCAGGGAGAGGTTCATAATTTTTGCATCACCCGTTTAATATTTTTCTACAAAGAGAAGATTACTATGGCCACAAAAGACACACACAACGCATCCATTCGTGGGACACGCGAGCAAAAATGGGTGCAACTGTTATCTGTAAAGAAAAGACCGACTAAGCGATCCTTGGCTCGAGCCTTCTAGCCAAGGTCTCCACAAAACTCTGCGACTTTAACAAGATGGCAGCACCAGTAATGCGCCACCTCACTCCCGTCCCTTCTTCCTATATAAAACTCCAAATACTCCCCCAAAGTCGCTCTTTTTTCACTCTCTCCACTCCCGAGAAGAAACGATTCTCCCTCGTAACTTCATTTTCAGTCATGGCTTCTGCTACTAAGAAGGTGCGTATTATCAAAATCGTCAACTAATTGTTTTTTCTCATTTTTGGAAAATGTTTGTGCGAAACATTTGGTTGTTATAGGTATTGGTTCCGATTGCGAACGGGACCGAGCCGATTGAGGCTATCGTGCCGATAGATATTTTGCGGAGAGCTGGTGCGGAGGTTACTGTTGCCTCAGTTGAGAAGCAGCTTCAGATTGAAGGAGTGCACGGAATTAAGATCGTTGCCGATGCTCTAATTTCTGATTGTGCGGATACTGAATTCGACCTTATCTCACTTCCGGTATGTATTTTATTCAAAACTCACGAATAGACATTGTATAGCTTAAACGATTTGAGCTTTCCTAACTTATGTTATTCACTGGCTAAGATTCCGGGTAATATTATTTAACAACAACTACAAAAAGAACTAGTGTGATCTCACAAGTGGGGTTCATGAGGATAGTGTGCACGTATGCCTTACCCACTTTGAAGGTAGTGAAGTTGCTGTTTTCGATAGACGCTCGGCTCACGAAAAGCAGTTAAATAAATAAAATAAACTTTAACACCAAGCGAAATCCAAACGAAAAGAACAACAAGTAAAAAGGCCTAACACTAATACTCTCGGCTACCTAATAGCTGTCTGCCTTGATTTTCGACCTTCCCACCTTCATATGAAGGGTCATGTCCTGTGTAAGTTGAAGTAACGTTATATCTTGCCTAATCACCTCCCCTCAATACTTCTTTGGCCTGTTTCTATCTCTTCTCAGCCCCTCTAGCGCCAACCTCACACCTTCTCGCTAGGGCATATGTGTTTATCCTCTTTACATGCCAAACCATCTAAGCCAAACTTTTCGCATCTTGTCCTCCACCGAAGACACTCCCACTCTGTCCCGAATATCTACATTCCTAATTTTATCAATCCCGGTGCAGACATTCATCTCACATCTTCATCTCTGCTACTCTCATCTTCTGGACATACGAGTTCTTGACTGGCCAACACTCAGCCCCACACAACATAGTCGGTCTGACCACCACTTTGTATAGTTTGCCTTTTAAGTTTAGGAGGCAGATTTTTATCACATAAAACACCGGATGCTAGTCTCTACTTCATCCACTCCGCTCCAATACAATGTGTAACATCCTCGTTAATCTCCCCGTTACTTTTGAACAATGGACCCAAGGTATTTGAAACTATCTCTCTTAGGGATAACTTGTGTATCAAGCCTCCCATCTCCGTCCACTCTACTAGTCCCGTCACTAAACTTGCATTCCAAGTATTCTGTCTTTGTCCTACACAACTTGAACCATTTAGATTCTAGGGTCTGTCTACAAACCTCTAGTCTCGCGATTACACCTCCTCGCGTACGTTAATTTTCTTATTTGATGTTTGGCCAAAGACTGAAGTACAAAATACAGTTTTTAGATGAACTCCTCTTTAATGCTGTATAAACCTATGTTCGTTATTATGCGATTCAGTTTTAGTAGATCAATTCAATCATTTGTTAAATAAGACTTTCCTCAAATACGTATATCGTTTGCATCTTGCTTCATTGGTCAAACTTAATTGACTAATGTAAGAGAGCAGATGCTATTGATGATTGCTTTTATCATATGCATTTTTGTGTGAGTTCACCTTAAGTGTTAATCCAGTTAAAGTTTGAGACATGCATTTTACATTATCTTTGTTCTCTCTATGAGTTAAAAAGATACAGGACAAGAAGCAACATGTTTAGGGCTGGGAAACGTGAGAGGTGAAAGAAGATGCATGCGTTATTCTTGTCCATTTTCAGACCTTTAGTAATGGAAAGGAAGTAAATCCCTTCTAGTTATGTGCATTTGTGGGTTCGACCTTTAAAATTTTACTGTTGAACCTATTGCACTTTTGGAATTATGGGATCACAATTTAATTTTTGTTGAAAATTTTAGTAATTTTTGTACTGTGTCAAAAATAGTGGTTTCGGTTAAACCCGTATAGAAAATGTTGCATCCTCCCCTGGTTAGTTTGGTGGTAACAGGAAATGACGAATATAACAAGAAGGATTTCTTACTTGTACTGTCCCTTTTCAATATGATGCTTGGTATTTAAGTACTTCTGATGCTGTTCAAGTCCCGTTAAGGGGCATATGAAGACCTTAGTTAAATTTCTTTTTTTGGTTAACATTTGTTTCCATTCTGCAGGGAGGGATTCCTGGTGCAACCAACCTAAGGAATTGCAAGACTTTGGAAAGCATAGTAAAAAAGCAAGCTGAAAATGGACGGTTTTATGCTGCAATATGCGCTGCTCCGGCTGTAGCACTTGGATCATGGGGGCTTCTGAAGGGGCTGAAAGTTAGAAGTTGTTCATTTTTTGGCTGTTTAAAATTCAATAATGTTGTTTCTTTTGAAGCGGCTGAAAGTTAGAATCTGCTTCTCTTGGTTCTTTGATAGGCAACATGTTATCCGTCGTATATGGAGGAACTATCATCTTATACCATTGCTGTTGAGTCAAGAGTCCAAAAGGATGGGAAAGTTGTGACAAGTCGAGGACCAGGAACTGCGATCGAGTATGCTGTTGCATTGGTTGAGCAGTTGTATGGAAAAGAGAAGGCTGATGAAGTTTCTGGCCCACTGGTATGTCTATAATCCATTCCGTTCATTTTATCATGAAATGGGAACCAATGTCTTGGCAAGATGCGGGACAGGAGTTGTAGATCTAAAAATTTCGGATATTGAGGACACGTGATTTTTGCATCAACATCTTATGTTAGCGGATATGCTAAAACAACGAATGGATTCCTTTCGCTTCTATGCATGATTCTAGTTCAGAGGAGATGAACCAACTAAAAAAATAAATAGTATCTTTCTATGCTGCAGAAAGGACGAGTCTGAGTATTCGTATGTCATAGTGATGTGAACAAGTAGCTCGCGGAATTTCAGGTGTTAAATTGATGCATGATTGGCTAAAGGCTGGATACCAGAGTTTTGCTTTTAAGAAACTAAATCATTTGGAGGAGTAGAGTGATTATGACGAATATAATTGAAAATTCAACGCCTTGGCTTGCCTTTCTTGATTTTTTATGCAAGATTGAGATGCAGAATGCAACATTGAGACCTCATATCTTTTTGCCTCATTTTATATCACTTTGGACTACAATTCATCCTGATAGATACTGTTATATGTGCAATTTTTTAAAACCAGTCTTACTTAGGCTTCTTCTGGTATTAGATCACGCTCTTCTAAGTCGGTGCTTTCCTTAATCATTTTAGCTTTGCTATAGGAGACCATTAGATGTTACTGTCATGCTGTAGTCCTGGTGTCCAGGATTTGTCCGGTGCCATTTATTTATGAAATTTTGGAATCGTACATATTTCAGGTGATGCGCTCAAATCATAGCGAAGAATTTGCATTTGCTGAGCTTAATTCAGTAAATTGGACATTTACGAGTAAGCCACAGGTAAGATTTTGGCTGAGAACTATTTCTGCCCAGGGTAAGGCTCCGTCATTTTCCTTCTCTTCAATCATTTATGTACTTAGTACCTGAAAAAGTGATCCATTTGAATTTTGCATATAGTGAAAGATTCTACTATTATTTGTATGCCGATGCATACATTGTTGAGCTGATAAATATCTTCGCAAACCATTGTGAATCATGATAAATGTACTCAAAGCACAAGCTGAGGATGAGGTATTGTTATAGGTATCTGTGTGTATAGCTCACCTCTCCAAAGTGTAGGTTTAGCAAGATTTCAGACGAAGTCTTATTAATAAGATTCTGTATTTGAAGTAATAGCAGTGACCAATTTCTAGATAGAATATTAAACTTCTGAAGAAACAGCAGTATGTACTTTTGAGTTTTGGAGCTGAACCATAACCAAGTTAGTATTAAGTTACCTAATATTACTAAATATTTTTTGAAGTTACTAAATATATTTTGAAATACTTGTTTGACAGATTCTTGTACCTATTGCGAATGGTTCCGAGGAAATTGAAGCAGCTACTATTATCGATGTACTTCGACGAGCAAATGCTCAAGTATTAGTGGCATCTTTGGAAGACACATTGGAGACTGTCGCTTCCAGAAAAGTTAAGCTAGTAGCAGATGTGCTCCTTGATGAAGCTGCTAAGCAGTCATACGATCTTATCGTCCTACCAGTGAGTGCAATCTTCTGAAATGCTATAAAGCTCCTTGAAGTTCTTGTCTTACTGTAATCTACAAATACACAGGGTGGTCTCGGTGGTGCCCAAGCATTTGCCAACTCAGAAAAGTTGGTTGACATGCTGAAGAAGCAGAGAGAATCAAGCAAACCGTATGGAGCAATGTGTGCATCTCCGGCTCTAGTCCTAGAGCGCCATGGGTTGCTCAAGGTAAAAAGATAATTTCAAGCTCTTCGACGTTGATTGTTGAACTATTGTAAAGCAACTGAATCTGACATAAAGTACTGCAATTTGCAAATTACCTTGGCTATCAGGAGAATAAAGCCATGACTTGAAGGTCCCGAATATTACCTCAAGCACTGCACGAGGCTTGTTGGTTTAAGTCTCTTGCAGAACAACTTGCTTGCATTAGAAAAGTTTATGCATTTGAGAATTTGACTGCTCCATATCTGAATTGAATATTTGGCTCTGTTAGTTGACATTCGTTGTTGCTTGCTATCCAGGGTAAAAAGGCTACTGCCTTTCCAGCTATGTGCAATAAGCTCTCAGATCCAAGCGAAGCAGAAAATAGGGTGTTGGTTGATGGCAATCTCGTTACTAGCAGAGGACCAGGAACTACCATGGAGTTTGCACTGGCCATTGCAGATAAGTTTATTGGCCGCAAGGAAGTACTAGAGCTAGCAAAGAAGATGGTTTTCTAAGAAGAATAGTTTTGCCTGTCCGTCTTTAGGATTATATAGGCACCCGTAGTTGTAAACTTGTAATAAACTTTGCCATCAGTGTGCACTTGAAATAAATGAAATCAGTGGGTGTTGGCCAAGCTGTATGCGAGTTAGTCACATTTGCTAATTTCCTATTCAATGCCATAGCTTTTTATGCCGGTCTCTTCCCTCCCGCTCATTTTGGTCATATTACTATGTGGTTGTTATTTATGCTGTTTTTACATGGTTGTAGGTGTCTATTGGAAACAACCTCTCTATCTCAACAAGGTAGAGGTAAGGCTGCGTACACATTACCATATCGAGATCCCACTATGTGAGATTATTCTGGGTCTGTTGTTGTTTCCCTCCCAATAGTATAAGTTACAGTGGCATGAGCTAGAATCTGTAGTTGTCATCACGCCGACCTTCAAGAACTCTAATGTAAGATACTTGGGAACACAATAGAAGCCATTATCTCTTTGGGGCGTATTATGGTTTTTCATTTCGACAGGATAACATGTGTGGAGATGTTTTAGTTAAATACGGAACTGTTCGCTTATGACTTCAAAACAATATACAACTTCTGAATGCTTATAACGTGAAGGAGGTTGGTTGAATTTTTCCACGACTGAATTCTCAAATACACGTTCGTGATGTGGATTACAGATAGTGATTCTCAATTGTTATTAATTCGTGTTGTTAAAAGAGGTGTTGATTTTTTTGTAGATATTTCCAAATTTAGTTGCTTTCCTAGTATCTTTTAAGTGGAGGAAAAGCCCTTAGATATTCAAAATCTTCAAGAATGCAAAAGTTGTGCTACTTAATACTTGTTATGAATTTAATTGTAGATAGACCTCAATAGCTCGCCATTGTTGTCTCCGATTTTACCCCTGGGAGAACATAAGCTTTCCTGCTACTATTATTTTGTTAACAAATCTCTGGTGACTGTAAAGCAATCCACTTGGAGGCTCCTTTATTACCAAAAATGAACCTTTTTGCATGCTAATAGCCAAGCCGAAAAAATAAGCTTTATTTTAAGAAGTATTTTTTCCAAAAGTACTTTTTGAAAAAGTGTTTTTGGAGAAAAATAGTTTATATTTGACTAATCCATTTGGAAAATACCTTTCAATGATACTTTATGTTTGACCTAACTTTTGAAAAAGTAAAAGTACTTTTAAATGTCAAATTGTTAATAGGGACATCAAGAGATTTGCTTAATAGTTAATACTATATAAATAGGTAAATAATAATAATATATAAATAGGTAAATAATTACATATATTTATTACAAAATATAATAATTACGTTTTTTATTTTATTTAAGTAAAATATAAAAAGAAAATTAAATTCAAGATAATTTAAATATATCAAAAAATCATTCAATAAATATAAAAGCTCATCACAAAAGTCATTTTATATTACTTAATAGTTTAAGCTAAGTAAGGTTATGGTATATATATAAAATATTTTGCAAAGAGTATTTTCGGTGGGAAGAAAAGTCAAAACTGCTTTCGCTTCTAGGGAAAAACTATTTTTTTCTGCTTCTTCAAAACTGCTTCTACTTCTAGCCAAAAGCACTCCCCTTCCCCTCCTCCCCTCCAAAACCCCCATCCCCAAAAAAAAAAAAAGCTTGTCCAAACACTGCACATTGAAGAAAAAAATATTTAAAAAAGCACGTTTGGCATAGGGAGAAGCTTGGCCAACCGAGCTATATTTGTCAAATGGTTTAAGCAAGCTCATGAATCATATTGTCTGTTGCCAATTAAATGATTAATTATGTCTTACCTAGGGATGGTTTCACGACCCAATTTCATCACAGGTTATGATGGCGCCTGTCACACCTTTTTTTAACACTACAACCTAGCGAAGAGCGTAGATAAAGAGTTTCAAATTTAAGGATAATCGAAATATGATTTATTTATTTAAGAGATTTTCAGAGTCACCACTTGGGACAATTTATGGTGTCCCAAGTTACTGTTTTAAATCCCGAATCGAGGAAGGTTTGACTATGTTTAACAGTCTGCGAGCTAAAAATTCGGGTAAGAAATTCTGTTAACCCAGGAGAAGGTGTTAGGCACTCCGGAGTTCCGTGGTTCTAGCATGGTCCCTCAACTGTTATATTTCGCTTGATTATCTGATTTTAATCCATTTGTACCTATGTGCCAACTTAACTTTTAGCTGCTTTTATTATTATTTTTTTTAAAGAAAATTGCAACGTCGTTAACACACGCCTCAAACCACGTCACATAAATGAACCCGTGGTTTTTGACATATTTTAACATCGTTGGGATTTGGATTTGGGTCACATAAATGCGCGCCTGTAATTTGAAAGATACATTATTTAACCAACGTACCTGAAGCAATTTTGTATGCTTAAGTTTGCGAGGGCCACAAAAATTCGCTAAGTGGTGCACCTCGAATTATTCTAACCAAAGGTATCTAAGCTACATTATGAGGGCCATAAATCATTTGTATTGTAGTATAGCTCATCTCATCTTATTTATAGGAAATGCTCCTATTTATCGAAGCAATAAAGTAAAATTTAACAAAATGTTCGTACTCTAATTCTCTTACCAGCATATAAATAGGCTCGACTAACTGTACTGGTTTTCCAGCAGATTTATGAGAATTTTCGCAATGCAAAATCAGAACTTCTATTACAAAACTTATATTAGATTCAAGTAAGGATAAGTGTAGCATAACTGTTATTTGAGGACAATTGATTTGCCTTAAAAGGAGTAATAGCCATTAGTGGTACTGGAATCGAAAGCATAAGGGAGACACTCAGTTTGAACCAGTACAACAAATTCATCGTTCATGGATTCCAATCCCTTTTCAATATTAGTCAAACCTCACATGTAATCCTTTCATTAACATTACGTCAAACTAATGACTAAAAATCGATTCAGGGTACTAATAAATAATCATAACCAAACAAGAAAATGCATTCAAAATAAGCTAAAGCATGGTGGGATAATGAACACACCATGAAACACTTCACAATGTTGGAATAACTAGACTGATTCAACAAACCCATAAAGGACATCTAGGGAGAGTCTAACTACTTGAAGCTAACACAAACATGGCCAAAATACCCGTAACAGTTACAAGAGAGTTGTCACTGACTTTATGGTCCCTCTAATAGCTGTGTAACCATGCTAACTTTAATTCAAAAGGGTTAACAAGGAACTAAATCCCTACCAAACCAGTAATGGCTCACACCAGCCAAAGCACACTGTGCTGAATAATATACTTACAAAAAACTAAATCCATCTCCTAATAGCATAAGATAAAAGAAATCACTAACAAACATATTTATTAACTACAATATGTGAATCTCTAATTGCAGGAAAGGAAAGCTGACGTAAATAAAAAAACACCAAACTTGACTATATTCAAATCCATGCTACAAATTACATATCAATTGATGTCCGTGGAGTTTTGGAGCATAACAGGTACAACAAATGAACAAAGAAAACTGAGGTTAAGAAGGATTGAAAAGCGGAGATCCAGCTACAGCAGTTCGCAACAATCAAAACCCAAGGAAATCGACTCAAGACCCAAAGAAGGAAGCAAACAATTCAAGCAAAATCGACTCTCAATTCAGCAATCCAAGTTCGACCAAAAACAGACCATAATACTTAAGCACCTTTGGATTCAAACCATTTCAACTTCAATTGCTCAAAACTAGCTCAGAATCAATATCACAAGAACTCCTAAAGATTTTCCAATATAACAGTGATTTTTTTTTTAATATTTTAGCTGTCTAATTTTAGTATATTTTTTCTCTCATTTTTTCCACCTTCCTTTTAAGGCAAGAAAGAGAGCTTTATATGCCAGCAAGATAGGGCAACCTTCTCATTTTATTATTATACCCTTAGTCCCTCTTTCAATTTTTTTAGTTTGTTAACCTTCAATTTCTACCTTCCTACCCAAGTTTTAACACTACTAGCCTGAAATTCACTAATAAGAAGCTTCTAAATCTGTCACTAAAGATTTTCCCATGTCCTATTCCTAAACTACCCTTTCTTATCTTGGGGGTTTTTACCTCTTTTACTTGCTGGACCAGATTGAGTCAAATTGACCCAAGTCTATGTTAAATTAAGGTTTAATGAACTGGACATAGTCCAATGTTCAATTTGGGCCTTCTGAATTCCAGACCCAATAAAAGCTTCCTAATTAAGACCCCTATAATTTCAGGCTGACAATTGACCTCAAAAAAGAAATCCTCTAAAATGTCACAAACAATCCTGACTAAACACAAGAGTTTTAAGCGAATCCAGATGGAATTTTTGACACGAATGCAAAACTTCTGACAAATAGAACCCATAGTATGAATAACAAACAATATTTCTAATATTACTTAAACCAGCATGCAAACAAAGATTACAAAGTTGTCGCGATTAAGACTAAACCAACACTAAAATGAGTCACCATCTAAAATACTGGACCTGAGATAAAGTCTATACAATTTGACTTAATAGGATGTAGAGGATTTAATTCAAAACTCAGAACCAAAAATAAAACTGGATTAAAAGAAAAGGGATGAGGAGGTTGAATCGATTAACGAGAATTTTAAAAAGGTGACGAAGAAGTTCTTACACAAACGCATCACACTTGAAACTCCGAATTCAAACTGTATATACTTTGGCAGGGGTGGATGAAAAACTTTCAGAAGACCAAAGGAGGTCGAGACAGAAACCCAAAGTTATCCGCTCAAGGTTTGGACCTTGGGACCCCAAATTTGAAGTTCGAACAGTTTTGGCAGCCTTTAATAAGATTTGAGCATGGATTTTGATGGGGAGGGACAAAGTGCTCATAGGGTGTGAATTTCAGAGTGATTTGGCAGCGTCACTACCGTGCACGGCGGTGGAGTTCGCGCTTCAAACGGATATTCGAAGTCTTTGGATGATATTCGAAGGACGAGAGTTGGATTTTTGGATAGAGGGGGTCGAGATGAATTGATGGTGTTAATTTGATACGGTTTTGGACATTGCCGCCAGCGGAGGCGATTTCTGGCCAGCGGCGTTTGGATTTTTGAGTGTGAGTGTGAGAGTCGGGACTTTGGGAGGGGGGGTAGGGGGTGTTTGGACATATAAATACCTAAGAGTCCCCACTTTTGAGCCATTTCGATTAACATCGACGGCCCAGATCTCTTGGGGGGGGGAACGGTATCATTTTGATTAAAACGAAGTTGGACCGGATTTTGGTCCGGGTGAAGGGCTGGGTATGGTATTGGGCCAATAGTTTTATTTAATATTACCCAATTTGGGCATCAATGTTTCCAGATTTCTTTTTTTTTTTCAATTTCCTTCATTTTTTTCAACTTTCTTTTATTTCTTTTAATTTTAAAACTAAACATAATACAAATTCTTAAAACTAAAGTAACTAAAAAAAACTAATTAGACTCTAAATGACAATTCACACAATTATTTAAAGCAAATTGGCACAAAACTACTCAAAAATCAAGACTACAATTAAGAGTGCAAATTACACTATATTTTGGAGATTTTTATTTTTATAAAACATTTGACTTTCTAATTAACCCTAAAATGCAAAGTTAAATCCTAAATGCACATGCCACATATTTGTTTGTATTTTCCATTAATTAAGATAAAATAGATATGCACAAACAAATATGAACCATTAACAGAAAATGCCACGAAAAGTCAAAATTGCAAATAAATGAAGGAAATTATTTTATTTTGAATTTATGGGAATGATTCATATAGGGAAACAATCACATGCTCATAGCGCCCAACACTATTGTCAGGAAAGCTAACCCGAAGATATTAGTGTGTTCTTACTTTTTTTTACCAAAACAATTCTAGGATTTTCTTGAACTGGAAACAAGCGACAATTAGCGACTTAAAGTAATAGACATACAACCGAAAAGAATAGTCAACCAATATGTGTGCCATGACCTGATGCCGCAAGTATATGTCTTAGTAGAATATACAAAAGAATAAATTTATCCTACTGTTTGAAACAGAAAAGACGGTCAAAACAAATAGAGACTCCATCATGCTACTGGACGGCATAGGAAGGGAGTAGCTCGCCGTGGAATCTCGCCCTACTAACAAGGATGTGCACCAGATGGGTAGCCAGATATACCTGCCTCAGATCTTGTACAATTAAGAACAGAAGCATAATAGGAGTACATAAACAATATGTACCCAATAAGTATCAAGTCTAATCTCGAAAAAGTAGTGACTGGGGGTCGACTTGACATATACTAGGGTCAAATAATATAAAAAAGTTTTATGCTAAGCATATATGCCATAAATAAATAATAGTTTATAGCAAGAGGTGATATGTTCTTTCCTAGATAATATCACAGATAGCAATTTACATTTCAGGGCATTTAACACATTTCAAATCACAAAAAGTACCGAGCAAGTAGCATGCACAAATAGTACCGAGATCGTACGACCCGATTCAACATAAAAATAAGGTGTGCACTGCCAGATGGTCGAATGATGCGAACCATAGATATATCTATTACCTTACTCGCGAATCATACATGCAATGCGGTCAATTATAATTAAACAGAACAAACATTCAGACATGAATAAATCATGAATGCAATTACTTAAAGAAATTTCAACTTCTCTTTAAAAGGTCAAGAAAATGATGTTCCCTTTTATAAATTCATTTACCACATACAACATAATTTAAGCAATCTTAATTGACAATAAAGTTACAAGAATAGAACATAAAGCATACTTTTTGGGTCCTAGACTACTAGGACTTAAGCATAATAGTGGATACACACGGACTCTCGTCACCTAGCGCGTACGTAGCCCCCAAATTTAGTAGCAAATTATTCAATTATATCACCTATGGGAAGAATTCCCACTTACAAGGTTAGAAAGGAGACGCACCTTGCTTCAAAGGTTACTTCTAATATCAAGAACATGCTCAAACCCTCAGATTTGGAGTCGAACGATCCAATACAAGATAAACGGGGTAAGAACTAGTCAATACAAAAAGTTCATATCCCAACTATTAAAGTAATTTTTCAACCCTAATTGAAAGTTTTCCTGAAATTTATCCCCGAGCCCACGTGCCCGGATTTCGGTATTTTTTGAGGAAAGTAGTTACCCATAACCTAAGGATGAATAATATATGATTTTTACTTTATTCCATAACACAGTTCGTGGTTAAATATTGTTTTATATCAAAATCCTAGATTTTACTCTAATCCCATAAATTATTACCAATATTTATGTGTTAATCTACCCCAAATCCAAATATTAAACTCAAATTAAGTAGGGATAACTTACCCCTCAATGATAGGTGGAAATCTCGTCTTTGGAAGCTCCCAAATCCCCCAAACAATGAAGGAAATGTGTCAAAAATGATACATTCCCATATTAAATGAAGGCACTGCCTTTAGCTATTTCCACACCTGCGATTAGAGGATCACATTTATGAGGGATAGCCGCATCTGCGGAGTTGTGCTGGGGTTGGCTACATTTTATTGACCTCGCATATAACATGGGGAATCTGGTTAGCAGCCACATTTAAGAATAAAAGAACAAAGACTTGACTGGACGGTATTCACGAGCAGATGACAAGCATGAGTGAAGAACGGTCTTATGTTACCATTTTTGGTGGTAAAGAAGATGTTCTTGTTCTTCCATTCCCCAAACCCACTTCAGCTTTCAAGATTAGGTTGGTGTTCCAATAGGCAAGAGATATAAGCACCGCGAGGTTTGAAGCCAGATCATACTAAAGACAATGAAAAAATTTAGATACCGCTTTTGCTGTCTGGGGGCCACTTTTGCGTCCGAGGGCTGCTCCTGCGGTTCTGTGTTTGCGGAAAAGGAGTCGCATCTACGGTTCATGGACTCCTCCCCCTTGGCCGCACCTGCGAGAGCTCGACCGCTCCTGCGGTCTTACACCTGCGATTGACCAACCACAGGTGCGGTTATGGCAGATAACTTGAGCTTCAACTCCTTTCGAAATTTTCCAACTTCTCTCAAGCCCAGTTCGATTAACGCTCGGGGCCCCGCCCGAACATAGCGACAAGTTTGAAATCATAAAACAGACTCGCTCGAACCCTCGGAACGCCCAAAACAACGTTAAATCTTAGAATCACCCCCTAAAATAAATTGAATCAAACTTCAAATTCTCCAATTTACTCCCAATGTGACGAAGCACGCTTACACTACTCATATGGACACCAAATTTTGCATGCAAGCCTTAAATGGCTATAAAGAACTATTCCTGCTCTCGGAACTCCGTTCGGACATCGATAACATAAAAAATCTATGCAAAGCAAATATTTAAGAACTTCAAAATCTTTATGGAATAAACTTTCACTATTAGGCACCAAAACGCTCCCGGGTCATCCAAAATCGATCTGGACATACCCCCAAGTCTTAAATTTCTATACGAACCTATTGGAACCATCAAGTCCCGATTCTGAGGCCGTTTACTTCAATTATTGACCGAAGTCAAACTTGGCCTTTTAGGCCAACCTTAAGGAACCAAGTACTCCGATTTCAATTGAAACCCTTTCAGATCCCGAACCAATCGTCTCCGCAAGTTATAAATCAGTTAAATAAGTAGGGGCAATTTTATTTAGGGGAACGAAATTCTAAAAAGCAAAAAGATCGATCGGATCGTTATAGGTGGACTGACAAATAGACTGTATTTTGGGCTAGTCAAGATGTGCTGAATCATTAAATGGGTCATTGCCAACCCTGTCCAAAGTTCACTTGGGTTCAGAATTAAAATAAGCTGAGTTAAGATGGGCTAAAAAATAAGTTGTAACTCAACCCGTCCAAATTTACCCAAATATTTTCTATATTCTCAACTTTTAAACATGCATACATAAAATGTATTTTATGTTTTGAAATAAATGTCAATTCATGTTAAATGATTTCTTTCCACAAGTTGAATTTATAATTTTACTTGATAGTTCTTCATCTTACAATATTTACAACGATTAGAATAATTAAAAAGTAGAAAAATTAAAATTTCCCACCCAACCCACCTCCCATCACCCCTACTCCCACCCTACCCTCGAACCCCCACCCAACCACTAAAATTAGAGTATTTTCTTTTTTATTTCAATAATATAAATATTTTTTATGATGTATAATTTTTTTTATTTCAGTAGAAAAGTACCTTTTTTTTCATAATGTAGAAAGAGTATTTTTTTTCACAAAATGATTATTTTATTTTAATTTATTGTGATAATTAAAGACTAGCCCAGTATCCGTCCTATATATTTTATTTCTATAAATTTTATTTGTTATTTTTCTGTTATGATAACGTGTTTCTTCTTTATTTTTAGAATTTTCATGTTTGATGATTATTTTTGTCAAAAACAGTTAGTTTGGGAAGGTTGAAAAAGCGTTTTGGAAAATATTTTTCTCCAATTAGACAAAAAAAATTTGTAAAACAAATATAATTAAAATATTTAAATCAACTCAATACGAAAAAATTAGAAAATATTTTTACTTTTCAATAGGGTCGAGGTGGAACTTTAAGATTGAGTATTTCTTGGGTCAAGGTTGGACATCATTATAGGTCCATTTAGGTTGATGATTTGGAGAGGTTAACTTGGGGTGAAATAAAAAAATAGCCAAATTTCTAAATAGTAATTATAAAATATCCACAATTTCAAAGGTAATCAACATTTAGTCACTTTTTATGAAAAGATAAATCTGAACGAAAATACTGTTCAAAATCCAAAAAATATTCCAGCATAATATACCGGAGTTCTAGCACAATATATCGGTGTAGCATAATATGCTAGAAGTTCATACACATATGTTCCAATCTCCAGTATATTATGCTGGAACTTTCTGTGTGTTGGAGTTCCAGCATAATATACTGGAAGTTCATACACATGTGCACCAATCTCCAGATATTATGCTAGAACTTTCTATGCCGCAGCAAAATAGCGGCTATATTTTAATGACTTTGCAAATATCGGCTATTTTCCAATTATCGGTCCAAAAACTAGCTAACCCGTGCTATTTTCACATTAATTTGGGCTATCTAAAACCGTCTATTTGAAAATTGTTCTAGCCCAAATCCATTAAAACTTGGGTGGATTGAGCAGGTCAAATACGTTCGAATTACTTTTGCAACCTCTAGTCTTACCCCATGGTAATAAGACTATTGTGGTTGAGCATGGTATAGAATTCTGAATCGAGTTTATCAGTAGAAGAAGTCATCAAAGTAAGAACTGTTTTACCAAAATGATTGCATCAAGGACAATGATAGAGTTTTGAAAGCTCCAAGAAGGCCATTTACAAGATCTCAAGCTAAAGAATTACATACTAAGGTTGCTGGACTTCAATGACAAATAAAGAATCTTTTCATTATAGAGGAAGAGCTCAAGCCCAAAGGAGACGAATTGTACAAGTTTTACAACTATTTGGTTACCCAAATTGAAGTCCAAGAGGAGGAAGATTGGGTCCCAACATCAGCCCTTGAAGTCCACCAAAAGGGCACATAGAAGAGCTTAAAATGACCTTAAAAGAGGTCCAAAAGGGGATGTTCCAAAAGGTGCCCGATTGGAGTCCAAACCAATGGCCCAAACTAGTAGTTTTAAGGCCCAAATCTGGTTGTAAGGGACGTGGCCGCCCACCTTCTTATTTTTATTAGATTTTATTAGGTTTTCCAGTATTTAGCTTAGCCTCCAAGTTAGGATTTGCCTTGGAAGCCACCCTCCCTATTTTTAAGGATTTTTTTCTCGTATAAATTGGAGTTCTTTTCATTCATTGCAGTACTTCATTATTGATTAATAATATTATTCTCTGAGAGTTTTTTTGAACATTTGTTACTTATGCTTTGAGATTTATCTTTAAACCTTTACTAGTTCATAGTTCAAGGTAGTAAGATAACTTCTTTATTGTGATATCATTGATTCCTTTGTGGTATTCTTAGAAGGTAATTAATACTAGTTATTAATTGTTGTCTCAAGTTACTCGTAAAGCGGTCAAGATCTGAAATTATTTTTTTGATTTTTTCTTAAGTAAAGGTATTTAATTTCTTCACTAAATGAAAATGTTGTTGCTTAGATCTTGTCAAGGCTATAGAACTTGCGTTCTTGGAAGTTCTTGGAATTCTTTCCCTGAATTTTTCGATATCTTTTATTTTCTTCACTTTTATTCTAGTTGTTCAATTTTTTTTAATTATTATTATTATTATTTCTACGTTTATTTCTTAAATTCTTACTCTAGTTTGGATTCCCGACCTTGGTAGTATCAAGTGGTATTGTAGCGGTTCTATCAAGATTTCGTTCTTGATAATTTTGGAATTTCTTGAATACTAAGAGCAAAAAAGAAAAAAATAAAGTTTATAGCATTGTGAATAATAACTTGGAAAAAAAGTTAAAAAAAAAATAAAATCATTCAAAAAAGAAAAATAATTTTTTTCTCTCCAAGAAATTTCTTTTAATTTTAATTTGTTTTCAAAAATTAATGAAGAAAATAAGAAGAGGGGATCCTAGATTTCAAAGATAAGAAAATTCAATTTTTCTATCTCTTTTTGATCTAAATATATAGTCCTTTTCTTTTTGTTCGTGTCTTGTTTCAACCAAATTTACTAGTTCTAGGATTTCTTCTTCTTTCATTTGTTCCCCAAAAATTTATATTTGACTACTAAGAACTTGATACGAGTTGGTTTTAACTATAAAACTATACAGTACTTTGTTCAAAGGTTATTTTGAGAGGAAAAAGGCAAGTGTGTGTGAGAACAATTGAAGGAAAAGCCAATTTGTGGGATACAATTTAATTATTATTATGTTTAAGATGTCATGTACATGTTGTGAGGATGAACATAAGGTTCTCCAAGAAGCCGAAGTCAAAATAAGAAATGATTTTACCTTACAAGCTATGCATCAACAATTCGAAAGTTGAAATTTACAATTCCAAGAAATGAAGGACACCATTGCTGAGCAGAATGATACATAGCAGAACTTAGGAGGGGAAATAATGTTAGATCCCAAGCTAGGAGAAATGTACCCCTTCTGTTACAACTCGGATTTTCCACCCTCGAGAGTCATGATGGCGCCTACTAACGGAAGTTAAGTAAGCCAAACCTTAACTACCTGCTACGCTTTTGTATTGCTCCTTTTTGACAAATACAAGGCGATATTATGATAACAACGAAATTTTAAATAAATAAGCGGAAGTCAACAATTATATACTACCAAATAAACATGTACAGTCCATATATATATATATATATATATATATATATATATATATATATATATATAGCGGAAAAGAAATACAGAAATAACTAGTCGATATGGGAGGGGGAAACATGCTGTGGGGGAGATAACCGTTCAGAATAGAAAGGCTTCAAGTAAGGAAAGAAAACAACATATCACGTATATTAACAAAGAAGCATAAAGCAACAATTTGCACGACATCACCCTTCGTGCTTTTACTTTTGTCCTCACCAAAGCAGTTTTACAATAAAAATGTGCATGGCATCACCCTTCATGCTTTAACTCTCGTCCTCACCAAAATAATCATATAATAAAGTTGAACACGTCATCACCCTTCGTGCTTTTACTTTCTTTCCTCACCATATAATCAATGAAAATCGGTACGGAATAGTACATTGTATGACAGGGCATCACCCTTCGGGCTTTACACTATTTTCTCACAATAACAAACAATGCACGACATCACCCTTCATGCTTTAACACTCTTCCTCACCCAAAAAACAATCACAAACAAAGAGTCAAGGAATAAACAAAATAATAATAGAAATCTCGGCAAAGAAACAATAATTAACACTTTTAAATCCCGACAAGGGAACAACAATTAATTAATTAAATCCTTCCAAGGGAACAACACATCCCGGCAAGGAAAATAATCAAAAAGGCAACAATATCCCGGCAAGGAAATAATTTAACAACTCTTTGTCTTTCTTTCACTTTTATCTCATAACTCACTTAACCACTTGAACCAACGCTCCAAAGGGTTTAATCATCTCATATACTTCCAACATTCATATTATATCTTGAGCCAATGCTCATGTGAGCACGTGATTTTTGCCCTATATGAATTACTCCCATAACTTCAACAAAATAATTTCTTTTCATTATTTTGCAACTTTGTGGATTTTTGTGCCATTTTCTGTTAATTGTTTGCATTTGTTTGTGGATTGTTTATGTTATATTAATTAATGAAAAGTACAAAAAGATATGTGCATTTGCATATAGGAGTTAATTTGACATGTTAGGATTAATTAAGTATTTGAGTTATTTTATAAAAAAAGAAAATCACAAAAATGGTATAATTTGCACTTGTAATTTTAACTTTTATTTTAAGTAGCTTTACTTTTAATTGATTTTTAATTAATTGAGTTGATTATTATTTAGTGCTTTTATTTTTAGTTAATGAGTTTCTAAGAATTAATTTTTAAAAAAAAGAGAAAAGAGAAAAGGAAAAGAAATTTTGGATAATTTGTCTTAAAATGAAAATGGAATGAAAGAGACTAGATTTTGAGTCGTTTTGGTTAATTTTCTTAGCTCAGTGCATAGCCCATCTGGTCCAGCCCATGTCCCACCCCATTACCCGGTCAACCCCATTAAAGACCCAAACGATGCCGTTTCTCCCTTGAATGATCCCAGCCGTCAAGGTTTTCTCATCCAACGGCTGGGAAGTTGGGATCAATAAGTATATAGGTGTCCAAAATGCCCCAAACCCCTCCCATCTCGTCTCTTTCAGAGACCAGTTTACCTCAACCCTAATTGACCCGCCACCTCTAAATTCCACTACCACTCGCCGGCGGCGCCACCCCTTTTTCCCACCAAATTAACACCAAATGACCACCAGACCCTCCCCATCCCAAATCCTATGATTGTTTCTTTCGAATATCTCCAAAAGTCCTCGAATCTTAAATCTAATCTAACCCTAAAAATTCGAATCTTGCCGATTGAAGTGTTCGTCAAGAGTCTGAGTTTGTTCTGAGGTTATTCGCGTATTTTTGGTGAAAAAGTACGTGCTTAACCTCAGATTGAATCAAGATTTGGATGTTTGAAAACTCGAAGAGTGGTTTCAAGTTTGAGCTCGTCCAGTTCTTTAGGTATTTTGCAATTTCTTTTCATTCTTCTGATTACCAATTTTTTTTATATTAAGATCAGTTTCATTTTTTTTCTGTTCCCTCATTCTTTTCTTCGTTGTTTGGTCATTTTCTGTTTGCATACCAGTTTATAACATTTCTAATTTATTTGATTGGTAATTAGTTCACTTCTTATTTTATTTTGTTCTGGATTCGTCTCAGGGGTTTTATGATTTTGGGGATATTTTGGTTAGCCCGTCAGTGATTAGGGTTCGATTGGGCTTCTGAAATTCGAAAGCCCATGAGGGTATGGTTGGGGAATCAATTTAGGGTCTGTGATCCATTCAGATTGGCGAATTGACCCAATGGATTCAAGGAGTAATTAACAGGGCTCTAAGGGGTAGTTTAGGAAATATGGGAAGGGGAATCTTTTAGAAACAGAAATAGGAAGCTTCTAGTGGGGGGTCCTTTATAAATTTCAGACTTTTTGGTAGGATAACTTGGGTAACAAGTCAAGAATTGAGGGATTCCTAATTTAAAACAACAATTGAAAAAGGGCTGAATTGCAAAAATCAAAACCTGAGGCTGCCTTACTTTCTTGCCTATAAAGTCATCATTTCTTGCCTTTGAAGGCGGATTTTGAGAGCTAAGAAATCCTTAAAAAATCAAAAGAAGCCGAAAAATAGCTAGAAAAATACTGTTTTATTGAGAAATTTTGTAATCTGTAAAGGTTCTCACTTTTGAAACAGTTCCAGAATAACTAGAGGTTAAAATAAGTTGAAGTTTTGTTAGTATTCAAGTATTTAGTTCAGGTTTTGGTTGTGTTTCTAATTACTGGCCTTTATCTGATACTATTGCTGGTTCGAATCTGATTTAAACTCAGTTTTCCTTGGTTATTTTTGGGTTGATTTTGCTGTTGAACATTGTTCCTACTACTGTTCATTGCTGAATTTCTCCTCATTTATTATTTCATTTTTCCTGGTACACACTATGACTTTAGGAATGTAAAAATGTGCTTGTGAAGTGTTTGTGAGGGAGATATATAAACATCATTTTCTCCTTTGCCGGGTGCTAAATTTTGCTCTTGCTTAGTCTACTTTCTTCAATGGTTATGTGAACTCTTTAGGCTCAGAATGCTTAATATAAAATTCTATTTCTTCTGAGTCTCACATTAGAATTGTAATAGAGTTATTAGTAGAGTTACTTATTTCCATGCATTCAGTCCTTCAAATTCTATTACTGCTGTAAGGGCCAATTGGTTTTGGGTCCCTAAGGTGTTTATAAATTCAAATCATGGGAGTATGTTTGTTTGTTGCAAGGTTGTTATAGGTTAAACAGGTTTCATTGATTAGGATGGCTGCTATATGACTAAGTATGTAGAATAATTTTCAAGGATTCGATCCCTGAACTGGACCTATTGCTGCTCTCCTTTCTGCTGAATGGTTGTGGTAGCAGACTGGATCCGAAGATTCATGGAAGATAGGATTTAAAGTTAGCTTATTCAATTTTTTTAAATGTTTTAAAAAATCAGACTTTAAGTTGGTTAATTCAATTTCAAGTTCTACGTTGGCCTCAGTTGATTTGAATTACTTGGTTTGAGTCGTTTGGGCCATAAAAACTGAGCCTAATGTTGGCCCAGCTACATAACAAACGAGCCCAGAGGTTATGTGTACATGTATTGGTCCATTGCATGTTTTTTTGTTAAAATTTGCTATTTCTTGGCTTGTAGGGACTCGATACGGAGTCCATCATTCAAACCCATTGAGGTACCGAATTTTGGCTCAATTCTAGGCCCAAGCTTCACAGCTTCTTTCGAATATGATGTGGGCATGTTCTTGTCAATTGGAATTTCATTAACCAAATGTTACTTCCCATTTCGCCGTGTCTCGAAAGTTAAGGTATTTATTTACCTAGATGAAGTTAATTAACTAGACTCCTATTAAAAAATTTGAGGTAAGCCATAATTAGATAACTCATAGTTTATGGCCCTCCAAATATAGTTGATATGTCCTTTTTGAATTGGAAGTCGAGGCACGTCATGCCAAACAAAAATAACAACTGCATGGCCCTCATTTAATTTATCTTGTTTTGCCCTTAGAGTTCGGGTGCTCCATTTAGCAAATTTTCATGGCCCTCGCAAAGTTTCTAATGCGTAGCTGCTTTAGGCGCGTTATTTAATAATATTACCTTTCTGCACTCGGGTGCGCATTTATGTGACCCAAATCCAAATCCCAACAATGTCAAAATATGTCAACGACCGCATGTGCATTTATGTTACGTGGTTCAAGACGTGTTTTATTAGTGTTGCAATATTCTTAAAATTAAATAAAAGCGATTTAATGTAAAATGCACACAGGTTTAAAACTTGTTGTAAGATCAGATAGTTAATCCAAATTTAACAGTTGAGCAACCATGCTAGAAACATGGAACTCCAGAATGCCTAACACCTTCTCCCGGGTCAACAGAATTCCTTACCCGGATTTTTGATTCGCAGACTGTATTACAGAGTCAACCTTTTTCTCGACTCGAAATTTAAACCGATGACTTGAGACACCTTTTATTATCCCAAGTGATGAGTATGAAATTTTAATTAAATAAATCCAGTTTTGATTGTCCTTCAATTGAAAAAACTCCCTTATCTACGCCTTTCGCGGGGTGTAATGTAAAAAGAAGGTGTGATAGCGCTGGCGACTCTACTGGGAATCGAACCCAGAATCTCTGTTTCAGGGTTAAGAATTCGAGCTTAAATGAATTGTTATAATTGGCTTTATTTATTATCTGGTTGTATTACATGCTTGGGCCTAATGCCCTAATGTGCAAAATGTTACTTTTTACTGCTTTAATATTATTTGAACTATATATAAATTGCTGCGAAACCTTTCTATTCTCATCTTTGGGGATGTGCTCGCTGGTCGAGACTCTCTATCCTCTTAGTGTCATACCTTGGAATAAGAAAAAGGCTCGGACAAATTGCTTAGCCGAAAGGCCTTTTGGTTCCCGGTACGTAGCCCCCTCCTCGGCTCGATTTGTCCGCTTGGGTACACAGTCTAGAACATATACCAAGGTTTTGAACCTAGAATAACTTAACCTCATGCCAGATCCCTAGTAGGAACGCTATTTGCATCATGCATTTGACTTAGGGGACTAAACACAGGTGTTGGGTCCGTCTAGGACATATGTACCCAAAATAATAGACCATCCTGATGCATCTTGAGTGCTACTTGTGCATTTATTTCGAAATTACATGCTGACCAACTTTTGAAAAAAGAGGAGAATTTGGCAAAGAGAATAACAGTGTGAGGGATGAGCGAGGTAATTACCTGTTTCAGAAACCAATACTGAAATTCTGCCAAAATTTTTTTAAAAAAAGAAAAGGATTTTGTTATTGTTTGCAAAAAAGGGGAAAAAGAAAAAGAAAAGCTGGTTTTCGATTTTGTCAAAATTTCTCAAGCTACACCAATTTGATTCTCACTGGGCGTGAGATACGTAGGCAACCCCCTTCGGGCCCAACTCATTTTTGCAAAAATAGCTTCAAAAGAACCAAAATTTGTTCATGATAAATAAATAAGGCAATCCTTTTCGACATTAGTTGAATGTCCCCAAAAGGGTGCTGGAAGGCTGCTTTTGCAAAAACAGCTGCCCTGGATTCCTTTTTCAAATTTTGGTCCGTAGCAAGCACAACCTTAAAATCTTCCCCTGGAAGTGCTGAAAGGCCGTATTTGAAAAGCCGGACTCGTACTCTTGAAATGAAAACATGAAAAAAAAATCAATTTTTTTGTTTAAGTCAAAATAAATCATGATTTTTGCTTAATCATCCTAAAAAATGTGCAGAATGAGCACATATCAAAATTTTCCTATAATAGTTATGAGCAAAATCCTTTTGGAGCTGCACATGTGGTGGAATGATCTAGGTGAATCAGGGCAAGCCAAGTTCAATGCGTACTTGGGAGGTCACACCGAGTTGTTGAAAATTAATCCTAGAGGGGACATCATAAAGACGTTGGTTCCATTCTGGGATTAGGCCCACAACTTATTTCATTTTCCAGACTTTGAACTCACCCAAACCCTGGAAGAAATAGCCGGATATATGGGGGGCCCCAAAATTCCTCTAAGACACCAGTACTTGATTAAGCCAAGGGCCGTCGCTGTACACAAATTCTTGGATTCATTAAAGATAAGTAGGGGGTTCACACACAAAATTTGTCAGCCGGTTTTTGTACTCCACATTTTTATATACAAGAGGTATGGGCACATAGGGGGTTCGACGACCCGGAAAATAAAATTTGTAGCAAAGGAAACCGACTCAAATGGGAAGAACACACGCGTTTTGCATTTATGGTATTCTTCTTGGGCCTCTTGGTGTTTCCACAGAAAGATGGGAATATTGATATACAGATAGCAGGGGTTGTCCGCACTTTGCTTAATCAGGCCAAGAGTACCCTCACACCCATGATATTATATTAAATCTTCCGTGACCTCACATCATGTAAAGTCGGAGGATATTTCTTTGAAGGATGCACCTTGTTGTTACATATGTGGATGGTTGAACACCTGTGCCGTCGTTCTTAATTCATGGGTTATGGGTCGTCGGAAAAGAGCTGCATAGAGGAATTTCATACCAGAGTTGATGGGTTTAGATTACCAGAAGGGGTCACAAAATGGGTATCATATCTCCGTACCATAAGTGCAAGTCAAATAGAGTGGATGTTTGGGTGGCTCCCCGTCGATAAAATTATATATATGCCAGCTACCGTGCCTCATTTCCTTTCGATGGGTCTTAGGAGCATCCAAACTTATGCTCCATTCCGGGTGCTAAGACAGTTAGGGAGGTTCCAAATGGTTCCTAGGGATGAAGAAATTAGTCGCCACATGGTCGAGATTGGTCCTAATAGTCAGTTTCATGAAGCAGCAGTCCGCCAAATTTGGAGCGAATGTCAGTACTTGACGGCGAACACTCGAGTACGAGACTTGTCTAAAGGTGAGGTTGCACTAGGGTACCTTTCTTGGTATGAAAGGAAAGTGAAGTTCGGAAGACCAGCCAAAAGACCACATCTTTAGGAATTTGCTGAGGCATCACAAGAACAGTGGAATTGGTTAGCCAAGGAAAATGAATGCCGGGCCACAATAGGAAAGTTGGAAAAATAAGTCAAAGACCTTCAATTCGAGAATGGTTTTCAAGCTGCAGAAGACGAGGGAGAAAAGAAAAGATTAGCCAAAGAAAAAGAAGCTTTGCGAGACCAAATTTAGAAACTGAAAATAGCCGTAGAGAATCCCACCAGAAGTGTGAAGGATGAAAAGCTCATAAACAATCTAAGATGGAAAGTAGGAGAATATGGTTTTGACTTGAACAAAGCAGAGGGTGAGCTAGCCAGGGCCCAAAAGCAATTAGCCAAAATTGCAAAAGAACGAGCATGTATGATTGAACAATTGAAAGAAAGGTATGACAACGAGGTTGTGGGGTTGAAGAAGACGGTCATCATGGTTGAAAACAAAATGGTTAAGTAGGAAAAAGACTTCAAGGCTGAAAGAGAGCACTATTACACAGCAATAGCACAACCGGATAGAGATTTGCATCAATTTCAAGAACATAATCGTGTAGCTGAACAAACTTTGGAAGCCAGGGCTCAGCAGATTGGGCGATTGTTGCAAACAAAACGGTGCTATAAGAGAAAGGGTACGGATGATCGCTGATTACACCACAGTAAAGTGTAGCCACTGTGAAGATATGACGAGATCCATGTTTTTTGCTACCGCAATGACCTTCGTTCGTCAAGTGGTGGAAGACCTCCACCACCTCAAAGGGGATTTAGCACACAGGCCATAGGAGAATTAGAGGCCTTAATGTCCTCATGATTTTCACTCGAGTCTGTTAGTCCGTTTGTTAAGTCTGTATTTTCCTTTATTTGAGTCCATAGTTGGTTGTCGAGTATGTTGTTTTCACCTTCCTATCAGAGTCTGTTGGTTTTGTTTTGAGTCGGAGTTTGTTGATTTCTTTTCTTAGGTCTGTTAGTTTGGTGGTTGTAAGCAAATGTTTTACTTTATGAAAATGGAAATTCCCAAAATATTTTGTTTCTATAATTATCCGATAGAACTACGCTCGGTCTAATTCATGCGTGGTCATGATAGTAGGCAATCTCCATAGTATTCGACCATAACCAAAATAAAGAATAAAGGAAAAAAAGAGAAGAAAAATGAAAAAACCATGAGAGAGAAACAACAACTAAATAAGGGAGAGGATAATAAAACGAAAGGAAGTAGGAAAACAAGAGAGAAAAGAAAGGCATAGGAATAAAAACCGATAACTGCTTAGGTGCATTCATCCTCGAAAACGTGGTTGCCCATATGTTGAAGCCTAACTACTAACGAGTTTTGGTGTTGTCTATCCAATACAGACATGTGGTTAGTTTTGCGACATTTTGGCAATCCACCCCTACAACACTCGGTCCCAAAGCAAGCTGACTATATGAAGAGCCCGATACAAGTATCATTGATCCCTCAAAAGAGGTGGAAGAATGGATGTCAATGCAATGAAGGAAGAGATGTACAAATTAAAGTAGCAGATGACTGAAATGTATCAAGCATGGGTAAGAGGGCAACCACCACCAGCTTATCCTGCCAACCCGGCCTTCATCCCACCATTAGCCTAGTCACATGACCACCCTGATACTGATCCACCTCCAAGCTTCCCCATCTACCAACAATACCAGGGCACAACTTCCCAAACAACCCCAGCTCCACCACCCAAAGCTGTTCCACACCCTCCTCTACCAGTTACTCCTATCTTTGTGGCACCTCCTCCCGTTGCACTCCACAGATCATCCAGTGAACCTTTGTTCCAAACTTATGATAAACAGTATTACCCACCAGAACCCACTTTCTTACTCATACGCTCCCTATTTTGAAATCCCTGCAAAGGTTGAAAAATCAGCCAAAATCTCGAGCAAAAGGAGGTTCTCCGAAAAGTCAAAAGTCTAAAGCAATCATTCAGAGATATGCAAGGTTTGGAAGGCCAAGTGAGTGTGGCGTACAAAGACCTCTATTTGTTCCCAGATGTACAATTGCCGCCGGGCTTTAAGATACCCAAGTTTGACTTATATGACGGGCATTGTGATCCAGTGGCACAACTGCGGGGTTTTTGCAGCAAGATGAGGGGAGCAGGCGGGAGAGATGAATTACCAATGGCATACTTCAGTCAAAGTTTAAGTGGCTTAGCTTTGGAATTGTACACCCGACAAGATCATGGTCGATGGTACACATGGGATGATTTAGCCCAAGCATTCGCCTGTCATTTTCAGTACAATCTTGAAATTAATCCGTATTGCTTGTCTTTGTTAAAATTGGAAAAGAAGCACAATAAGTGCTTCAGAGAGTGGCTTCCGTTGGATGGAACAGGTAGCATGGGTCGACCCGCTAATGAAGGAAAGCAAAATGGTAGATTACTTCTTGCAAGCTTTGGAGATTACATATTTTGGTCACCTGGTGTCAGTAGTGGACAAGTCCATTAATGAGGTAGTAAAAATGGGGAGTATGGTAGAGGAGGGACTCAAATCTAACAAGATTATGAGTTATTCAGCAATCAAAGCAACCGCCCAGGTTATCCAAAGTATTATCCGGGGAGGGGGGGCAATCAAAAAGAAGAAGGAGAAGGAGGTAGCAATACTTGACTCAGGGACTTGGTTTGGGCCCCATGGTCCACCACATTGCAACCAGCCCTGTCCTCATCACCAAACCTATCCACGCACTCCATATAGCCCACCACAACATTACTACCCACCTCTTGACCCCCATTTTTCCGTCCATCATGCATAAATATATACTCAACCTCCCGCCCATGCACAATGGCGTGTGCCAACCCCACAAAATAGTTACCCAGCCCTACAAAATACTTATCCGCCTCAAAGAGCCTACCAAAACCCCCCGAGACCAGCTTTTCAGGCAAACCAAGCTTTTCAGAACGAGAGATTATAGAAGAAGAAAACCTTCACTCTATTGGGAGAATCTTATACCAGCTTATTACACTGGTTGGGACAGTTTGATATGTTGAGGCAAAATTGAAGCAAAGACATTGAATCCTCCTTCGAGAAATCTTGACTATTCTATTAGTTGTGAGTATTGTTCTGGTGCCCCAGGGCATGACACAGAGAAATGTTGGCATCTGAAGAACTTTATCCAAGAGCTCATTGATTCACATCGGATTGAGGTGAAAGCTCCGGAAGCCCCCAATATTAATCAAAACCCACTACCTGCCCATCAAGAGACAAATATGATTGAGATAGTGCACAAAGAGGGAGAGCCCAAGAAGCCTTCGCAAACTGTCATGATGATTCGAGCCAGTGAGCGAAGGTCGGTTGAGAAACTAATAAGCGAGATGTTGACGCTTAAGTTGAGTGGAACAAGCAGTGAGCCTTTCACTGTAGCCAAGAAGGGATCCCCGAGAGATGGGATGGTTAAAAAAGAAAATGCAAAAGTGGTGGTACCAGGGGTGACAAGAAAGCCTGTGGTTGTCATGGAAGGTGCTCACACAGAGCCTGTTGTTATCAAACCTGTAACTCAGCTACCAATAATAAACGACAAGGTCGTCCTTTGGAATTATGACCGAGCAACAGTAACTTACAAATGGAAAGAGGTTAGAGAATAACTTTGTGGTACCCATGGATTGACCCAATTGGGGAGGTGCTTTGCCCTCGAGGAATTGAGAAAAACCAAACCAACCAAGGATAACTCAATGCTGGTGAAGAATACTGTGAGTGAAGAGGAAGCAAAAGAATTTCTGAAGAAGATGAAAATGCAAGATTATTCTATTGTGGAGAAATTGAGGAAGACGCCTGCTCAAATCTTGCTGTTATTGTTGTTGATTCATTCGGACGAGCACTGTCGGGCGTTGATGAAGATCCTGAACGAGGCCCATGTTCCTGATAAAATCACAGTCAATCACTTGGAAAAGATAGCCAACAAGATTTTTGAGGTATACACAATAAAATTTTCCGATGATGAGCTGCCCGTAGAGGGTATTGAGCACAATAGAGCCCTTTACCTTACGGTGAAGTGCGGGGATTCTGTGGTAACTCGAGTGCTGGTTGACAATAGTTCAAGTGCGAATATTTTCTTTCTTTCCACGTTGAACAATTTGAAGGTGGATGGTGAAAGAATTCACAAGAACAATATTTGTATGTGAGGGTTCGATAGCGGGGGAAAGGATTCGATCTGTGACATAGTGCTCGAGCTGAAAATTGGGCTAGTTGATTTTACCATGGAATTCCAGGTGGTAGATGTGGCTGTCTCTTACAATCTGCTGTTGGGGTGACCCTGGATCCAGGCCGCTAAAGCTGTCCCCTCTGCCTTACATCAAATGGTGAAATTTGAATAGGACAGACAAGAAATAGTTGTGCATAGCGAGGACAATCTTTATGCTCATAGTAATGCTATTGTGCCGTTCATTGAGGCGAATGACGAAAAAGGGCCTTGGGTGTATCAGGTTCATGACACAGTACCAGTAAAGAAAGTTCCAGAAGGGGAGTGCGTTCCAACACCAAAGCTAGTCGCTGTATCAGTCATGGTGGCTGTTGAAATGTTAAGGAATGGGTTTGTTCCAAGAAATTGTTTGGGGGCATCACATCATGGTATCGTACAATCGGTATCTCTCCCCAAAAACATGGACACATTTGGTTTGGGGTTTAAGCCTATGATTGTAGACATAAAGAGATTCAGAAATATAAAGCGGAAAGCATGGGTCCTTCCCAAGCATGTGCCGTGTCTCTTTAGATCATTCGTGAGGCCTGGCACCAAGATGTGCCCGATAATGATAAGTCCTAGTCTTGTGGTCGGTCCAGATAAGGAATTGCTTGAAAGGTTTGAAAAGTTATTTGAAGATATGAATGTGGTAGAAGCAGGAGAGGGCTCTAGCAAGGAAAATGTGCAATTTGTTGGGCCCTGTGCAAAAGTCAACAACTGGGAAGCTACTCATCTCTCGACCAGGAAGGAGTTGTGGTAGTCTGCTTTGATCTTTTTTTCAATTTCTCTAGATTATTCCAGGGTTGTAATTCAGAGTCTATGTCCCATCCGTTTGGATGTGTAAACCTTGTTATCTTTCAAATTTCAATGAAATGAAATTTCCTTTTCGTCAATGCTGATAGTTCTTATTTTTCTTTGCTTTTCTTTTCCTTCTTGTAACGTTATTTTTATGCTGGCTCCAATGATATGACATGCATATGGAATCTTCGGCCCAGCCTTGAAAGCCGGTCTAATTCAAAAGTAATAATTCAAGAGATAGAATATGATGATGAACCAGAATATGATGAGGAAAGGGCGTTTGAAGAAATTAGTAAATAATTAAGTCACTTTGAGGAAAATCCCAATCCAAACCTGAGCGACACAGAAGCAGTCAATCCAGGCGATCCAGATAACATCAGAGAAACTAAAATAAATGTCCATCTTGAGCCGCATCTTAGGGAAGAATTAATCGAAGCCTTGTTTGAATACAGAGATATTTTTGCATGGTCTTATGACGACATGCCAGGGCTGAGCATTGACTTGGTGGTTCACAAATTGCCCACTGACGCAGCCTTCCCTCGTGTCAAACAAAAGTTGAGGAAGTTTAAAACTGACATAAGTATAAAGATCAAAGACGAAGTAACCAAGAAGTTTGAGGCAAAGGTCATCCGAGTCACAGGATATTCCATCTGGTTAGCCAATGTTGTGCCTGTGCCAAAGAAGGATTGTAAAACCAGGGTGTGTGTCGATTATCATGACCTCAAAAGGCAAGTCCAATGGATAACTTCGCATTACCGAACATCCATATATTGATTGACAATTGTGCAAAAGATGAGATTGGTTTATTTGTGAATTATTATGCGGGCTCTCACCAGATCTTGATGAATGAAAAGGATGCGGAGAAGAGGGCATTCATCACCCTGTGGGGAACATACTGCTACAAGGTCATGCCTTTCGATCTAAAGAATGCTAGGGGCAACCTATATGAGGGCAATGACAACCATATTCCACGATATGATACGTATGGAGATTGATGTCTACGTTGATGATGTGACTGTGAAATCCAGGAAATATTTCGACCATGTCAAAGATTTGAGAAAATTCTTCTAAAGGCTCTACAGTTACAACCTCAAGCTCAATTCTGCGAAATGCGCATTTTGTGTGCTGTCGTGGAAATTGCTAGGATTCCTAGTTAGCCGCTGAGGCATTGAGTTAGATCCATCAATGATCAAAGCCATACAAGAATTTTCACCTCCGAGGAACAAAACTGAGGTGATGAGTCTATTGGGGAGATTGAATTATATCAGTAGATTTATTGCTCAGCTCACGACAACTTGTGATCCTATCTTTAAGTTGTTGAAAAAGGATGTTGCGATCAAGCAGACAGAGGAATGCTAGGAGGCTTCAAATAAAATAAATGGGTACTATCAAACCCACCAGTATTGGTCCCACCAGAACTTGGGAGGCCTTTGATCTTGTATCTGACAGTCTTGGACAACTCATTCGGATGTGTGTTGGGTTTACATGATATCAACGGAAGGAAGGAGCAGGCCATGTGCTACCTTAGCAAGAAATTCACACCTTATGAGGTTAAGTATACTCATCTTGAGAGGACGTGCTGTGCCCTAATTTGGGTAGCACAGAACTTGAAATATTATTTTTCGTCTTATACTACTTACCTCATCTCGTGCCTGGACCCGCTAAAGTACATTTTTCAAAAGCCTATGCCCACGAGGAGGCTTGCAAAATGGCAGATCCTGCTCACCGAGTTCGACATTGTCTATGTGACTCGAACTACAATGAAAGCACAAGCATAGACTGATCATCTGGCTGAGAACCCGGTGGCTTCCCGGATGAGGAACTGATGCATATTGATGAAATGGAACAGGGCAAGAAGCCAGGAGGGAAATTGTTCTTAGATGGGGTCGCCAACATGAAAGGCGTCAAGATAGAGGAAGTAATCATTTCTGTAATGGGGCATCAGTAACCTGTTACAGCTCAGCTCTGCTTCTATTACACTAACAATATGGCGAAATATGAGGCATGCATTTTGGGTCTGAGGCTAGTAACAGACATGGGTGTCTAGGAAGTCTTGGTCTTGGGGGACTCGGACCGTCTGATACACCAGATTTAAGGGGAATGGGAAACACGAGATTTGAAGCTCATACGATTCCGGAAATGTCCGCATGATCCTTGTCAAAATTTCGGTGAGTAGAGTTCAGACATATCCCAAGAATCCACAATGAGGTTGTTGATACCTTGGCTACTTTGGCGTCAATGTTAAATCATCCAGATAAGGCTTATGATGACCCGCTACATATCCAAGTCCATGATCAACATGCTTATTGTAATGTGGTGGAAGAGGAGCTTGATGGTGAATCTTTGTTTCACGACATCAAAGAATATATCAGGATGGGAGTGTATCCAATACAAGCCACACGTGATCAAAAGAGAACAATACGTCGCTTATCAAGCGAGTTTTTCTTCAGTAGAGGGGTATTATACAAAAGAATTCCAGATCTTGGGTTGTTAAAATGCATAGATACTAGACAGGCCACGACCATCATGACCAGGTACATTCCGGATTTGCTGACCTCATATGAGTGGGTATGTTTTGGCTCACCATGGAGCGTGATTGTATCAGTTTCGTGCGCAAATATCATCAATGTCAGGTGCATGGAGATTTGATTCACTCCCCGCCATCTGAATTACATACAATGTCCGCACCATGGCCCTTTATCGCTTGGGGCATGGATGTCATCGGGCCCATTGAGCCAGCAAAATCCAATGAGCACAGGTTTATCCTGGTGGATATTGATTATTTCACCAAGTGGGTCGAATCTAGGACTTTCAAGTCAGTGACCAAGAAAGCCGTGGTCGACTTTGTGCATTCAAATATCATTTGCCGATTTGGATCCCGAAGGTAATTGTCACTGATAATGGAGCAAATCTCAATAGTCATTTGATGAAAGATGTATGTCAGCAGTTTAAGATTACACATCACAATTCCACTCCATACCGCCCCAAGGCGAATGGAGCAGTTGAGGCAACCAACAAGAACATAAAGAAAATACTTCGGAAAATGGTGGAGGGTTCTAGGCAATGGCATGAGAAGCTACCCTTCGCATTGTTGTGCTATCGCACTACTGTTCGCACTTTAATAGGGGTAATTCCGTATTTGTTGGTGTATGGCACAGAAGCAGTGATATCGGCAGAAATTGAAATCCCATCCCTTCGGATTCTCGCTGAGGCAGAAATTGATGATGACGAGTTGGTCAAAACCTGCCTGGAGAAATTGAGTTTGATTGATGAGAAAAGATTACAGCAGTGTATCACGACTAGTTGTATCAACAGAGAATGGCAAGAGCATATAACAAGAAGGTGCGCCCAAAGAGGTTTGAAGTAGGCCAGTTGGTATTGAAGCGTATCCTCCCTCATCAGGCGGAGGCAAAGGGCAAGTTCGCCCCAAATTGGCAGGATTCGCTCATTGTTTCAAGAGTGTTGTCCAATGGAGCCTTGTATTTAACAAATGTAGAAGGCAAGTGTGTAGAAATGACAATCAATTCCGATGAAGTTAAGAGGTACTATGTATGATTTCCTTTGATTAAATCATATTTGGTTTTACTTGGCATGTTTTAGAGATTGGAATGACGAAGGCATTTTTTGCTGCTATCTAAACACTTTGTCCTTTGTTACCCCTTTTGACACTTAACTATTTTCTTTCATACCCCTCTTTCGGAATCCGTAGCAAAATTAGAGACGCAAGCGTGAAAGATGAGTAAAAGGAAGAGAAAAGAAAAGACTGAAAAAGAAGAAAGAAGAAACAAAAAAACAAAAAAAAAAGAGAAAAGAAAAGGAAAAAAAGAAAAAAACAACAAAACAACAAAAGAAAAAAAAGGGAAGAAACAAAAGAAAGAGTAAGGAAAAGAAGAAAGAGAAAAGAGAAAATCACAATAAAATAAAGCGATTCTTGTGACATGAACTACGTTCGACCTGATTTCTTTTAAAGATACGTAGGCAACCTCAGTGTTCGGTCCCATCAAAATAAAAATCCAAAAGTCCCGAAGTAAGAAATTAGGGCAGAAGTTGTGGTTGTTTTAAGAAATCTGATTCCGAAATTTGTAATTTTGAACCCATTTGAATTGTTTCGAGCCTTTAATACCCTTTCTTTCTAACCCTATCCAAAAGCCTGCATTACAGCCCAAAGAAAGACCTTCTGGTCAATCTTTAAGAAATGCCAAATCAAGCAAGAAGAAGTGATTTATATCAGGTGCAAAACTTTAGTTAGAGCAAGAAAAAATAAAAATGAGAGAGTCTTATTGGTGAAACCCTCACGGGCACTGCAAGGCGATGAGAGTTGAGAGAAAATCAAAATGAGATAGTCTTATAGGTGAAAACCATCACAGGCACCGTAAGGCGGTAGGAGCTGAGAGAAATGAATAATAAGAGAGTCTTATTGGTGAATACCCTCATGGTCACCTTAAGGAAAATGTGAGTTGAGAATTGAACAAATGGAAGAGGTCTGTGGGTGAAAACCGTTAAGGACACCGCTGGATGAGCAGGGTCAAGGTTTGGTTAAAGAAATTGGGTTAAGGAATGTCTCAACAACAAAGCATGGAAACATAAAGTCCATCGTTTGGACAGACTGGGCCGACTAAGCCGAAGTGCATGTCATGATCATTAGAACCAGCTGTTCCCCACAGATAAGTCTCTTTTCTTTCCCCTTTAGTAGTCATCCAATTTTGAATTCTTTTATTCTAAAAAAAGCAACTTAGAGTCATTTCATTTCATTTTCTTTTGGGTTTCCACTCCTCTAAGATGTTCTAAAGGTCAATTTTGTTTAAGCAAGCAGGAGAGAAATTCCAAAGCTTACTACCAGCTCCCAAATGGCAAAGCACATTTTAGCTAGAATATACCAAAGGCAACATGAGGTAAAAATGGGATATGAAGAATCATGAAAGCTTCGTCAGTGAAATGATTCGGTAATTTCAAGAAAGATGCAAAGATTCCGACAAGAGGGTCGTGAAGGTAACATAAAGGTTGGTGTACAGAACACTCGGTTCATCTAAGGCCATAGGGTTCAAAGGTCAGCTAGCAAATCAGGAAGTTCATAGTCAGTTCGGGAAAGTTGGCCACAACAGAGCATGACAACAGGGAGGTCATTTTTAGCAAGAATGTCACAAGCTAACCACCACATTTCAAACTGACAAGATTTTCTTTGATTAAAACAGGGGCAAAAGATTGGAGATGTTTCGGGGAAATCCCCCATAGGAAAAGCTAGCAACCTGCAGGTATGACTGTGAACAAAGGACCCTCCTGGAAAATAGGACCAAGTTAAAGTTCAAATTAATCAGGAACAACAAAAGAGCATAAATGGACTTAAGGGTTTGCGTATTGAAATATGATTCAACTAGGAGTTGTCAAGACCCTCATAGGAAAATGGGACTCAGCTTAAAATTCAAAACAATTACGGGTAGCATAATCAAGCATAAATGTTCCCCAAAGAATACAAGTCGATTTCAGTTTTGTCAGAGAGATAGGATTCACGTAGGAGTTTTCATGACCCTCCTGGAGAATGGGACCTAGCCTTTAAAAATAAGTGGCAAAATATAGCCCCAAGGGAGTATAAGTTGGGCTCAAAGTTCACATTTTAAGATAGGATTCAGTCGGGAGTTTTCAGGACCCTCCTGAATAATGGGATTTAGCTTTAAGATCTCCATTATATTATAATATTTAGCATAAATTCTATCGTAGGGAAGCATAATTCAGCCGTAAGGAATTGTCACTCTTAGAATGAAATTTGACTTTGTATTGTTAGGACCCCCTAGATAATGGGATGTAGATTTAACTGATGGTCCCCAGCAAATATAACTTTGATTTAAAGATTCACATTTAATTAAAAGTTGTCAGGACCCTCCTGAATAATGGGACTTAGTTTTAAGATTTACATTAGAAAACAAGATTTAGCGTAAGTTTTGTCTTAGGGAAGTATGATAAGGATTGATTTTGATTTTTCAAGACCATCCTGGATAATAAGACATAGTCTTAATATTTTCTTAGATAACAAGATATAGTAAAAGTTGTACGTTTAGAAGATATAGCTTAGTGTTAAAGTTGTCGTTAGTTAAGAAGTTGTCAGGTCCCACATGGATAATGGAACATAGTCTTAATATTTTTTTAGATGACAAGATGTAGAGAAAGTTGTACCTCCAGAAGAAATAACTTAGATTTAAAATTATCGTTTAACTAAGAGTTGTCAGGACCCTCCTGGATAATAGGAGGTAGTTTTAAGACCCTCTTAGATAACCAGACTTAGGGGAAATCATACATTTAGAAAACATAATTCAGCTTTTATAAATTGTTAACTAAGACTTGTCACGACCCTCCGGGATAATGGGATCTAGCTTTAAAATTCTTAGAATACTTGGTGACATGATTCAGTTTAACACTCACATATGTACCTAGCTACCAAACTAGGGCAGAAAATTTCCTTTGTTTTGTCTATTCTTGTTGAAATCAGGTACCCACCTGGAGAATAAAGGAATACAAATCAATTTTCGGCAATCAGGCGCCCACTTGGAGAACATGGGAATATAATTCAAGTTTGGTAATCAGGTGCCCACCTGGAGAACAAGGAAATACAATCAAGTTTTGGCAACTAGGCGCCCACCTGGAGAACAAGGGAATACAATTCGAGTTTTGGTAATCAGGCTCCCACTTGAAGAACAAGGGAATACAATTCGAGTTTTGGTAATCTGGCTCCCACCTGGAGAACAAGGGAATACAATACAAGTTTGGTAATCAGGCGCCCACCTGGAGAATGAAGGGATATAATTCAAGTTTCAGTAATTAGGAGCCAACCTAGAGAACAAAAGAATACAATTCAAGTTTTGGCAGTCAGGCGGCCACCTGGAAAACAAGGGAATACAGCTCAAGTTTCAGCAGTCAGGAGCCCACCTAGATAACAAGGGGAATACAATTTGAGTTTTGGTAATCAGGCACTCACCTGGAGAACAAGGGAATACAATTTGAGTTTTGGTAATCAGGCGCCCACCTGGAGAACAAGGGGATGTAATTCAAGTTTCATTAATCAGGAGCCCACTTGGAGAACAACGGAATATAATTCAAGTTTTGGCAGCCAGGTGCCCACTGGAAAACAAGGGAGTACAACTCAAGTTTTAGTAGTCAGGAGCCCACCTGGAGAATAAGGGGATACAATTCAAGTTCCGATAGTCAAGAGCCCTCCTGGAGAACAAGAGAATGCAATTCAAGTTTCAGCAGGCAGGAGCCCACCAGAAGAACGAGGAGATACAATTCAAGTTTCGGTAGTCAGGAGCCCACCTGTAGAACAAGGGAATGTAATTAAAGTTTCGGTAATCAGGCACCTACCTGAAGAACAAGGGAATATAGTTCAAGTTTTGGCAGTCGGGCCCCCACCTGAAGAATAAAAAGAAAACCATTCAAAGTTTTGGCAGTCAGGAACCCACCTGAAGAACATGGACCATAATTCAAATTCGGCAATCAAGCATCCACACGGAGAAAAGGAAACATAGCAGATTACAGCTCAAGTAGATAAAAGGAGTTCCACGGGAAGAATACAAGTCAGCAAGACAACAAGGAGCTCAAGTTCAAGTTTGAAGATATAGATGTTGAAACACGTTCTCAAGGCACTAAACTAAACGTGCGTTCATATTTGTAGGTTTTGATAAATGACAAACGACGCGCAATTGACATATGACGAGGTCCAAGCACAAGTGCGCAATTGACACATAATGAGGTTCAAGTACAAGACGAACAAAGATCAAGTTTAAGCAAAGAAACAAAGTTATACATGAGTCGTTCTTTAATTGTGATCTTGATCCGACAATTGACTCAAGACTTGGCTTCTCTCGTAAAATCATTTTTTATCAAATCATGCATATTTAATTTAAAGCAAAATGATTTTCAAACATTTTATTTTAGCCAAAATGATTTTTAAACATGCCTCTCAAATCTGGACAAAGATAATCGATTATGTACTTTATGATAATCGATTATGTTAAGACAATGTACACCAGATTTACAAAGCTGACCAATAATCGATTATGTACCTTATGATAATCGATTATGTTAAGGCAGTGTACATTAGATTTTTAAAAGCTGAACAATAATCGATTATGCACCTTATGATAATCGATTATGTTGAGGCAGTGTCCATCAGATTTTTCAAAGCTGTACGATAATCGATTATGCACCTTATGATAATCGATTATGTTGAGGCAGTGTCTATCAGATTTTTCAAGACTATAAAATAATTGATTATGTACATTATGATAATCGATTATGTTAAGACAGTGTAGTCCGAAGTTTTCAAAACATCAAAGATAATCGATTATCCTTATAGCATAATCGATTATGTAAATGACCGTTGCCAAAGTATTTTTAAACTCTAAAAGATAATCGATTATACAAAATCTGATAATCGATTATGCTAAGTAAAATCTGAATATGATTTTTTGAACGTTGTCAGGTAATCGATTATACAATTTGGATAATCGATTATTCTGCTTAAAATCTGGGAATGATATTTGAACGATTGGAAGATAATCGATTATGCAAATCAGATAATCGATTATCTCAGCACAAAATCAGCAATTCATGATTTGCAATTAAGCAATGGTTTTGGATGTTTTGTACACTATAAATACAACTCAAAATCAGTCTTCTAAGTACAACAACTTATCACATTCTTGCTAAGGCTTACATACTCTCATATCAATCATTTTCTATTCATTTCATAAGTTTTTGAGAGCCAAACTCTTGACGAAAGTTGTTGTGTTCTTGGGCGTATTTATTTTACTCATATCTACTCTTAAACAGAGTCTTGTCTTGAGTGCTAAGTATTTGTATACACTTGAAGGGAAGTGTTAATCCCTTGTGTTTGTAAGAAGGAACGTTTTCATTCCTTCTGTTGAAGTCTTGAAGTGTGGTATCTTCGAGCAAAGGTTGTTGAGGCTTGTGTGACTCAAGTTCTCAGTTTATAACGGTTTGTTAAGCACCCGTAAGCTTAACGGAGTTAGTGGAATCTCGAGAGAGTCTCTCGGGGACTAGACTAGCCACAAGTTGTGGTGAACCAGGATAAATTCGGTGCGTTCTTTCCTTGTTATTTATTTTCCGCACTTATTTCAATCCTGCAATTTTTAATTCCGCAAGTTTACATTGTTTTTTATCATAACGCTATTCACCCCCCCCTCTAGCGTTAAGCGTATATTCTAACAATAGATACGAACTTATTGTAATTCATAGGTCACAATTTAGTCTAGCTGCTTTTACTTTGTCATGGTGTAATAAGGGATTCAGTAAGTAGTAGCAGCAGCATCAATAGTGAAATCATAGCTCCATGGTAGTCCCTGCTACCAAACATTCCCGAACTCCACTGGCCTGATTTCTTTTAGCCAAGGATATGTAGGCAACTTCAGAAGCAAGGCGCGGTCAAATCTTTCAAAACTGCTTCCCACGGAGTATTCAAACGGGTAAAAATCTCTCGTATCCGCTCACTTTATCTTTGCACAAAACTCTTTGCGTTTTCGGGCAAAGAGGGATAGCTGCGAGCACGTGATTTTTGCCCTATATTAATTACTCCCATAATTTCAAAACAAAATATTTTTTTTCATTATTTTTCAATTTTGTGGATTTTCGTGGCATTTTCTGTTAATTATTTGTATTTATTTGTGCATTGTTTATGTTATCTTAATTAATGAAAAGTACAAAAAGATATTTGCATTTACATTTAGGAGTTAATTTAACATGTGAGGGTTAATTAAGTAATTGAGTTATTGTATAAAAAAAAAGAAATCATAAAAATATTATAATTTGCACTTTTAATTTTAAATTTTATTTTAATTAGCTTTCCTTTTAATTGATTTTTAATTAATTGATTTGATTACCAGTTAGGATTAGTTATTTGTTTTTATTTTTAGTTAATGAGTTTCTAAGAATTAAATTTTGAAAAAAAGAGAAAAGAGAAAAGGAAAAGGAATTTTGGGTAATTTGTCTTGGAATGAAAATGGAATGAAAGAGACTAGATTTTGGGCCGTTTTTGGTTAATTTTCTTAGCCCAGTACATAGCTCATCCGGTCCATCCCATGTCCCACCCATTACCCAGTCAACCCCGTTAAAGACCCAAACGACGCCGTTTCTCCCTTGAATGATCCCAATCGTCGAGGTTGTTCATCCAACGACTGAGAAATTGGGATCAATAAGTATTTAAGTGTCCAAAATGCCCCTAACCCCTCCCATCTCGTCTCTTTCAAAGACCAATTTACCTCAACCCTAATTGACCCGCCGCCTCTAAATTCCACTACCACTCGCCAGCGGCACCACTCCTTTTCCCACCAAATTAACACGAAATGACCACCAGGCTCTACCCATCCCAAATCCCATGATGGTTTCTTTCAAATATCTCTAAAATTCCTCGAATCTTAAATCTAATCTAACCCTAAAAATCTGAATCTTGCCGATTGAAGTGTTCGTCAAGAGTCTGGGTTCGTTCAGAGGTTGTTCGCGTTTTTTGGTGAAAAAGCACGTGCTTATCCTCGAATTAAATCATGATTTGTAAGTTCGAAAACTCGAAGAGTGGTTTCAAGTTTGAGCCCATCCAGTTCTTTAGGTATTTTGCAATTTCTTTTCATTCTTCTGATTACCCTTTTTTTGACTAAGATCACTATCATTTTTTTTCTGCCCCTCTTTCTTTTCTTCGTTATTTGGTCATTTTCTGTTTGCATAACCAGTTAATAACATTTCTAATTTATTTGTTTGGTAATTAGTTCACTTCTTGTTTTATTTTGTTCTGGATTCGTCTCAGGGGTTTTATGGTTTTGGGGAAATTTTGGTTAGCCCATCATTTCTGATTAGCGATTAGGGCTCGATTGGACTTCTGAAATTCAAAAGCCCATAAGGATATGGTTAGGGAATCAATTTGGGGTCTGTGATCCATTCAGATTGGCCAACTGACCCAATGGGTTCAAGGAGTAATTAACAAGGCTTTAAGGGGTAGTTTAGGATATGAGGGAAGGGGAATCTTTTAGCAACAAAAATATGAAGCTTCTAGTGGGGGTTCTTTATAAATATTAGACTTTTTCATAGGATAACTTGGGTATCAAGTCAAGATTTGAGGGATTCCTAAGCTAAAACAAGAATTGAAATGGGATTAATTGTAAATATACAAACCTGAGTCTGCCCTACTTTCTTGCTTATAAAGGCATCATTTCTTGCCTTTGAAGGCAGATTTTGAGATCTAAGAAATCCTGAAAAAATAAAAAACAACCGAAAAATAGCTAGAAAAATACTATTCTATTGACAAATTTGGTAATATGTAAAGGTTCTCACATCTGAAACAATTCCAGAATAACTATGGGTTAAAATGAGTTAAAAGTTCGGTTGGTATTCAAGTATTAGGTTCAGGTTTTGGTTGTGTTTCTGATTACTGGGCTTTATCTGATACAGTTACTTGTTCGAATCTTTTTTAAAGTTAGTTTTCCTTGGTTATTTCTAGGTAGATTTGGCTGCTGAACATTGTTCCTGCTACTGTTCATTGCTGAATTTCTCCTCCTTTCTTATTTCATTTTTCCAGGTACACATTATGACTTTAGGCATGTATAAATGTGCTTGTGAAGTGTATGTGAGGGAGATATATGAAGATCCTGTTCTCTTTTGTCGGGTGTTAAATTTTGCTCTTACTTAGTCTACTTTCTTCAATGGTTATGTGAACTCTTTAGGCTCACCATGCTTAATATTAAATTCTGTTTCTTCTGAGTCTCACATTGGAATTGTAATAGAGTTATTAGTAGAGTTACTGATTTCCATGCATTCAGTCCTTCAAATTCTGTTACTGCTGGAAGGGCCAATTGGTTTTGGGTCCCTAAGGTGTTTATAAACTCAAATCATGGGAGTATGTTTTTTTGTTGCAAGGTTGTTATAGTTTAAACTGGTTTAATTGATTAGGATGTTTGCTATATGGCTAAGTATGTAGAATAATCTTCAGGGATTCGATCCATGAACTAGACCTATTGCTGCTCTCCTTTATGCTGAATGGTTGTGGTAGCATACTGGATCCGAAGATGCATGGAAGATAGGATTTAAAGTTAGCTTAGTCAATTTTTTTTAAATGTTTTAAAAATCAAAGTTTAAGTTGGTTAAATCAATTTCAAGTTCTGCGTTGGCCTCAGTTGATTTGCATTACTTGATTTAAATCGTTTGGACCATTATAACTGGGCCTAATGTTGGCCTAGCTGCATAACTAATGAGCGTAAAGGTTATGTGTACATGTATTGGTCCATTGCATGTTTGTTTTTTGTTTTGTTAAAATTCGCTAGTTCTTGGCTTGTAAAGACTTGATACTGAGTCCCTCGTTCTAACCCGTTGAGGTTCCAAATTTGGGCTCAATTCTAGGCCCAAGCTTCACAGCTTCTTTCGAATACGATGTGGGCATGTGATTTTCGATTGGATTTTCATTAACCAAATGTTACTTCCCATTTCACCGTGTCTCGAAGATTAAGGTATTTATTTACCTAGATGTAGTTAATTAACTAGACTCCTATTAAAAAATTTGAGGTGAGCCATAAGTAGATAACTCATAGTTTATGGCCCTCCAAATATAGTTGAGACGCCCTTTTAGAATTGAAAGTCGAGGTGTGCCATGCCAAACAAAAATGACAACTGCATGAGCCTTATTTAATTAATCTTGTTTTGCCCTTAGAGTTCAAGATGTTCTAATTTAGCAAATTTTCATGGCCCTCGCAAAGTTGCTAATGCATAGTTGCTATAGGAGCATCATTTAATAATATTACCTTCCTGAACTCGGGTGCGCATTTATGTGACCCAAATCCAAATCCGACAATATCGAAAGATGTCGACGACTGCGGGTACATTTATGTGACGTGGTTCAAGATGTATTTGAACAGTGTTGCAATATTTTTAAAATTAAAGAAAAGAGGTTTAATGTAAAATGCACACAGGTTTAAAACTTGTTTTAAGATCAGATAATTAATCCGAATTTAACAGTTGAGCAACCGTGCTAGAACCACGGAATTCAGGAATGCCTAACACTTCTCCCGGGTTAACAAAATTCCTTACCCAGATTTCTAATTTGTAAACTGTATTACAGAGTCAGCCTTTTCCTCAGCTAGGGATTTAAACTGGTGACTTGGGACGCCATTAATTATCTCAAGTGGTGACTCTAAAATTTTAATTAAATAAATCCCGTTTTGATTGTCCTTTAATTGGAAAAACTCCCTTATCTACGCCTTTCGCGGGATATAGTGTAAAAAGGAGGTGTGACAGCTCCTTGATGTTCAAAGGTTACAATTCCTTACACGGACTTTTCACAACAAATAGAAATCATCACCAAGGCATGGACGGCACAACGAAATCATGATATTCACAATGTAAGGACTTACGGTCATGCTAGACACCAATGTATAGATACTTATCATCATGCCTATACGTCGTACTCAACAATTATCACACAACAATAGGACTCAACTCCTAATCCCTAAAGCTAAGGTTAGACCAAACACTTAACTCGAACTTTCATGGCCAACTCAACCCTCAAAAACGCCACTTTTCCTTTCAAATTTGGCTCCAACACAATCGTATCTATGCATAATCGATTTAATAACATCAATAAATGCTAAACAATTCAATTCCAAAGCCTAATTATAGCTTTATAATCATTCTTTCCAAAAATCCAAAAAATCAACCCCAGGCCCGCTCGGTCAAAACACAATGTTCAGACCAAAATAAAATCATCCATTCAACCACGGGCCCAAACATATAATTATTTTTAGAATTCAACCCCAAAATGAGGTCTAAATCAAAATTAACCAAAAAACCCTAATTCTAACCAAATCCTAATTTCCTACCCTAAATCTCATGTTTTAGGCCTAGAAATCATATAGGTGTTGATAAAAAGAGAATAAAACAAGTTAAAGATTACTTATCCAAGAAGTTTTGGTGAAGAGAAGCTTCAAAAGTCACCTAAGAGCTGTGGAGAAGAAGAAGTTTCGGAAAATTTTATGAAATCCCTTAATGCTATTGTTTAGGGTCTTATAAAATAACTGGGCAAAATTATTCATCGCGTTCGCGACAGGCCCATCGCGTTCATGATGATTCAGGCCTGTTAGGCCTTCCCATTCGTGGAACATGGGTCGCTTTCAGGGAGCTTTAGCTCCTCAAGCCTTCGCATTCACGACGAATAAAAGGGTGACCCTTCCCCAACACCTTATGCGTTCGCGAGTGGAGGGACGCGTTTGCAAAGGGTCTCCCCCTCAGCTTTGCGTTCGCATCACAACCTTCGCGTTCGCGAAGAAGAAATTGGGCACCTAGGATTTTTACGCATTCGCGAGAGGGTCCACACGAACGCGAAGGTTTAAATTACTGGGCACTAACAACAGAAATCTACAACTTTTACAAGTTTAAAACTTCTCGAAACACATTCGAAACATACCTAAGCCCTCGAGGCTCCTAACTAAACACACGTACTAACTCAACATCTTACGAACTTATCTGTGTGATCAAATCCCAAAATAACCTTAATAACAACGAATTAAACGTCAAAATCAAAGATTTTCCTCAAACTTCTTAAAGCATCAACTTTAGCTATTTAGGTCCGAATCACATAAAATAATATCCGTTTTACTAAATTTTACAAAAACATCTTAAATCATATATAAGACCTGCACCCAGCGCCAGAACCAAAATACGGACCCATACCATCATGTTCTAATCAGATATCATTTAAAATTTCCTTACATAATTCCAGAAAATAATTTTCTTTAAAGATTCATTACTCGAGCTTCGAACCTCGAAATTCGATTCGGGGCATACGTCCAAGTTCCATATTTTCCTACGGACCCTCCGGGACCGTCAAATCACGGGTTCGGATCCGTTTCCCCAAAATACTAATCGAAGTAAAATTTATTTATTTTATTGTCAAAACTTATCATTTTTCACAGATTTTCATATTTAAGTTTGCAGCTACGCGCCCAAACTACGCACATAATTCGAGGTGGCTCTAAATGAGGTTTTTAAGGCCTCAGAAGCACAAAATTCAATTAAAAAGTAATGACCTTTTGGGTAATCGCACCTTGATCCCATTATAAATCAAGAAAACCCTATAGTTGACATTAATGACATTGATTTTGATAGGGTAGGAAGAGATAGTAGGGGACAAAGAGGCAGAGTAGAAGATGACAATATAAGTAGTATAAAGATGAAGCTTCCATCTTTCAAGGGAACAAGGCATCCAAACTTGTATCTTGATTGGGAGAGAATGGTTGAAACCATTTTTGACTATCGCAACTACTTTAAAGGTAAGAAGGTTAAACTTGCAATTGTTGACTTTTCTGACTGTTGCTATTTGGTAGAAAAAGCTTTCTAAGAATAAATTGCAAGAAGGATAAGCACCATTGCTACTTGGGCTGATATGAAGAGGGTGATGAAGAAGAAATTTGTGCCATCACACTTTCAAAGAGAGCTACAACAACATCTTCAGATATTGAAGCAAGTGTCCATGTCTGTGGATGAATACTTTAAGGCTAGGGATATGGCTATGATCCAAGCTAACTGTATGGAGGAAAAAGAGGCTACAATGTCTAGGTTTTCAAATTAAGTAAGGAAATAGCTAATATAGTGGAATTACAATAATATGTAATAATAGATGAGTTAGTTGATTTGTATGTAAAGGTAGAAAACCAAAATAAAAGAAAGCAAACTAGCTCATTGAAAGGTCGGTCAAACCCATCCCCAAGAAGCCATGGCCGAATCAAGAGATGTGGGTTACTTCTAAACCATAAGAAGACAAGACTAAAGGTAAATTTGAGAACAAAAAGGGAGGTAAAACCTTTAATCCTAAACCTTCTACACCTTCCAGTTCTATTTAATGTCATAAATGTAAAGGAAGGAGACATATAGTGCATGGATGTCCAAGTATAAGAAACATCATTCTTAGAGAAGATGGGGGATATGAGAGGGGTTGTGCATAATACTACTTACATACAAAGAAGCTTGATTAATTCTGAGTTACTAACTTCTCCTTTGCCAAGTAGTATTTCTTCTCTTTTACAGGATTTTGAAGATGTCTTTCCTGAAGATATTCCTAGTGGCTTGGTATATTTACATGGTGTCGCGCCTCCTTTTTTACCAACCGAAGGGGTATATAAGGGAGTTTGTCCAATAAAAGTGATATTAATCGAAATGAGATTATTTCATTTAAGTTATTAGAGTCGCTACTTAGAATAATTTATTTTTGCTGTCCCAAGTCGTTGGTTTATTTTTAAATTCCAAATTGAGGAAATATTTGACTTTATTTAAAAGTTTGCGAACCAGAAATTTTAGATAAGGAATTCTGTTAACCCGGAAGAAGGTTTAGGCATTCCCATATTCCGTGGCTCTAGCACGGCCGCTTAGCGATTTATACTTGTCATAAATAGTTTAATGGACTTATGTGTATTTATCTCTTTAACCGCTTTTAATTGTTTGATTATTCATAACTAAAAAATTAAGTCACGCGTACCTGTACTCATTTTGTTTGGTGCGTCAAAAATATGTCACGCGTATATGTCCACAATTAATCACGCTTTAGTAATTATTAAGAAATATTTTGGTCGATGTTCAGAGAACGCATACCTTGATTTATCTGTAGAATGAAATTCGTAATTATGTTACGTGAACGTATACATGATCACGATAATAGTCTAAGTCGTGCCTAAAGCAAGCCAACGAGTGTCTAAGGTTGTTTAATATCTAAGTTGTAATACTAATATGAGGGGCATAGATGATTCGAGGATGGATGGCACACCTCAATATTAGAAGACTAGGGCTTAATTAAAGTATTAGAAGGATGTTCATACTTATAACTATTTTGGACTTAAATGTCAAGCTATTAATTATAAGTAGGTAAATACAAGGAAGGGTTTTAGCTATTGGCAAGAAATTGGGCTAGCAGTAGGCCCGATACATTATTAAGGGTGATTACTAAAACAAAATAAGGTTGATACCAACTGGGCTTAAAAAATGATTCCAAACATAAGACAAAGGGGGATGAACACAAAAGAGGCATGTTTCGGCTTGACAGACTGATTTGGGCCATTGCCAAGCCCAAAGTTCCTCACACACCCAAAGCCTGCTAAGGCTTAACTCATCACAATTCGTGTATCGTCATATTCACACGAATTAAAAATGAAATTACTAGCATGCTTGGCCTTATCTATTGATCATACCTTTAATAATAACTAAAAAAATCTGAATCTTTAAAACTGTTCCTAAATCATTGTAGACTATTACTTAAAAATGTTGGAATTAGCAGTAGTGAAACAAACTGAACATGCTTAAAAGTTGTACATTGCATTTTCAACATGCATAATTCATTTGAACACTGTAAAATTGTAAAAGACTACAATCGTTGCTCATGAAGCAACATGAACATACAATCAATTTACACAATATAGTAGTGCTAAAATACTTCAACCAAATGTACTCAAGCATCAATCATGGCCTATTTTGACCATATCCAACACTTATCCAGATACTAAAGCATGGAAAGCTCATATAATACGAAACAGTAAATATAAAACATTGGACAGAATCACATGGAAGCAGAAAAGACTGAAAGTTAACATTTTAAACTAGACTACTTAGCCTAAACTCAGCATATGCAAGAGGTGCCATTCAAATCCTTCAACACTAATCATCCCAGCTATTTCATGAATCCACACAACCAAAACTTTAATGTAACTAAACAGAAACTACTAAGAAGAAAGCAAAAAAAGAACAGGATTCGAATGACTTAGAAGTAAACATCAGAAAGAAACAAAAAATGTAAATATAAACTCCAAAACACCATGCCAACAATACACTCTTCAAAACAAGCTTTAATTCATGATTCAAAGCTCAAGATATACCTGGTTAAAAAAAATAAGAACAAGATTGTGAATCTTCAACGAAAAAATAGCAAGAACAAAGTAAGAAACCAATGAAATTAGCAGCAAAAACCAGCAGTATCACAATATTCAACCTCAAACCATCTTGCAATTCAAGAACCCAGAAATTTTAAAAGAAATATTTATTCTAACTTAGATCGAAATTAGAAAATAAATTGATCAACTATCAATGAAATAGTAGCTGAACTTTTTACTATTTTTTTAGGTTTCTGAAAATCTGATCGGTGTGTGTGTGTGTATGACTGAGTGCTTTTCTTTTTATAGAGTGCACAAAAAGGCATCAAAAATGGAATATTCTAACCTAAATTCTGAAATTTCAGAATAGTACAACATCTTTTTACAGTTGTCTGTCCTTTTTCTCACCCAATTTCAGCATCTTTTGCTAAAATGGGGCAACTGTCCAAAGACCTAGAACCTTCTGGTATTTACCCTATATAAAAACCCAATTTTACCCTCCCATTTACTGATTATCTCCATTCTAACTAGCCTTAACCTAAATTTTGATTTCAAAACTCTTGTGGAACCTCCCAGAATAATCTAGAATATTCCAACATTAGCGGTTCTAGGCTTGTTTCAATGTCCTTTTAATTCCGAAATAAATTTTAGGCTTTATTCAAACCCTTTACTGCTAAACTAGTGAATTAACAGGTTAAAATTAAACAAGAACACTGAATTTTAAAATCTTTAATATAAACAATAACAAAACAGGGTGGTGAAGCCAAGAAAACTTAAAAATTGAACTAATGAATTAGCCAATCAAACAAGTTAATCAGCTAAGCTAATATTTCTAAGGCTAAATCAGAAATAGGTTTGATAGGTTGTTAATTAACCTTTGGGGCTTGAGTAAACTATTCTAATCGATTTACTGAAAACAAACAAATAAACACAAGAGGAAAATAAATAGAAACACGGACTGGACCAGTTAATGATTTGAAACAAGAAAACTTAAACTTATACAACCATTAATCAAATTAATGGGCATTTTGGGTCCATATGATCCAACACTGACCAAGAAGAGAAGAAAAAAAAAATTAGGATTTTTGGGGAGATTTTAGATCTTAAATTCGAGAAGTTTGGACTGATTCGAAGGGAGATATAATTGTATTTGAAAAGAGGAGGTAAAGACGGTTGTGGGGTGTTAATTTAGTGGAGTTTGGAGATGGTCCTCCTCCGTGAGGCGATTTCTGGTCGGCGGACCACGATAGAGACGGCGAATCATATAAGGGCGGCTAGGATTTGTATCTCTAAGCTTGAGAGATGGAAGTGAGAAGGGGTTTTCAAGGTTTGGGGGTGGATTCCGACCGTTATTTGGTAAATAAATAACCAGTTCCGAGCCATTTGATTTGTGATGATCAACGACTGGGATTATTTGGGAAAAAACAATGTCGTTTGGTATTTAAACGGGGTGGACCGGGTAGGTCAGTTTTGGGCCTGGACTTGGGTAAAGTTTGGGAACGCAATTTGGGTTTGAGATTAATCTAATTTCAAATTAAGCTCCTTTTTCCTTTTCTAATTTCTTTGTTTTATTTAATTCTCTTTCTTGAATTAAAAATCCTATATTAAATTCCTAAATTAATCTAAATTATAAAACGTAAACTAGTTATCTAATAATTATAAAAATTACATCATCCAAGATTAAAAGAGAAAAATCACTAATCTAAAAATTAAAAGGTAAAAAATACAAAAAAGAGCTACTTTTGTGATTTTTATTTTTAATAAAATGATTAATTAACTAATTAATTCTAAAACTATAAAAACAAGATCTAAATGCAATGCATAGTATTTTTGATATTATTTGTGATTTAGGAAAAATTAAACGTGAACAAGAATACAAACAATTAATAAAATCCTACAAAATCCCATAAAATGGCAAATAATTAGAAAATAATCTCTTTGCTTTGATTTTATAGGAATAATTCATATTGGGCAATTATCACATGCTCACAGTTGCCCCTCTTTGCTCGGAAACACGAAGGATTTTCGGGCAAGATAAAATGAGCAATTACGAGCCCGTTGAAACTCCATGAGAATCATCTTTTGAAAAAGTCTGACTGAACCTTGTTTCGGAGATTGCCTACATATCCTTGGCCGTAAAAGAATCAGGTCCGCGTGGTTCTGGAAGTTTTGGTAGCTGGGACTACCGAGAAGCTATGATTTCACTGCTGTTGTTTCTGCTTGTTGAGCTCCTCATTGTACCAAAATGAGAAATAAAAAGCTAAACTAGATAAGCCTATCAACTACGAGTCACAAGATTCCTATCCATTAACCTTCTAAAGATTGATTTTGAGTCTTGCTGGTTCTTCCTGCAGACTTTGATCTAAATCTCGATGCTCGTTAGCTGCAACTGCTGGCTCATTTTTTCATCAGCTTTTGGATCAAGGAGGGACATGCAAGCTTGTGGCTTCAATCATATCTTGAGCAGTCTGCATCTTTTCTCTGCTTGTACACTTAGAGTTCACTTCTTTTTTCTTGTTTTTCTTTCTTTTATATGAATCAAGACTTCTTCTTTTGGTCACCTCAAAACTTGTGCCTCAAGGTAAAAACATGTTCAGGCACCAAAACAGACAAACAAACAAACTTTTTTTGCCCCAGTTTTCACTGGGAAAATTTCATGAGTTATTGTAACAAAATCTGAACTACCTCTTTATTGAAAGCAATAAAATCAGGATTGTGTATCCTTGGGAAAAAGGATATTAGGGAGTGGAGCCCTACATCTATAATTAAATCAACTAGGGATCAGGGGCACTAAGTTGGGAAGATTACTAGGTTATGCTGAAAAAATGAACGGGTTATGCGGAAAGGTCCTCGGGTTATATCGGAGAAGGTCATCGGGTTATGCTGTATAAGGTCTTCGAGTTATGCCTGGGAGGTCCACGGGTTTTGCCGAGAAATTCATCGGGTTATGTGGAAAAGATCCTTAGGTTATACTGGGAAGGTCATTGGCTTATGCCAGAAAAGGTCCTCGGGTTATGACGGGGAGGTCCACGAGTTATACCGGGAAAGCCATCGGGTTATTCCAAGAAAATCATTGGATTATTCCAAAAAATATCCTTGGGTTATGCCGGGAAGGTCATCGTATTATGCTGGAAAAGGTCCTCGGGTTATGCCAGGGAGGTCCATGTGTTATACGGGGAAAGTCATCGGATTATACCGAGAAAATCATCGGGTTATGCCGGAATAGTCATCGGGTTTATGCCAGAAAAATCATCATGTCTTGCCGGAAAAAGGTCCTCAGGTTATGCCAGGGAGGTCCACGGGTTATTCCATAAATCAATTAGGGAGTGGAACTCTATAGTGGAAAGACTACCAGGTTATGCTGGGAGCGACTAGGGAATGTGACCCTATGTTAGGAAAATGTAGCTAGAGATTAGGGACCATATGCTACCATGATTTTGAATTTTATTCTTCTTTCTTTTCATTCATTCATTCACTTTTTTAAAAATTATTTATTACTTAAGAAAATGAGTAAAAATGCAGGAAAGAATTTGGAGGAGACTTCCTTTATAAATTGATTATTGCAGCAAAGCAGTTTCGAGCCCTAGAGTAGTTTCTTTTCGTCGCACCTACTTCTTGAAAGGTTGCTTTGGATTGTACTTGTTTCATGTTTTCAAACAAAGAATAATTGTTAGTTTGAAATGGTGGTTGATTTTGTGGACTTGATTGTTTTGATCACTTGATCTCAATCCAACTCTTTCGATGAAAATCTCTATTTCTCGCTGGCTTTTTGGAGATCTATATCTCTTCTAAACCTAGGGATCTTGACGTTCCAAGACTCTCATTTTCAATTTCTCTGCTCACACCATCACCTTACGCTGCCCGTGTAGGTTTTCACCAATAAGACTCTCTCATTTTATTTCTCTCATGTGATTGTATCATATTCAAATAACCAACATACTTCCCTTTGAACATCTTTACCTATTAATCAAAAGGACTTTGAACAGGATTTAGTGTAAAAGAGTTTGGATTGAATTACAGCTTCGAAACCTTTCAGGCGACTGTCACTGTACCATCGTAAATTTTGCCCCAGTTCCAACTTTGGGGAAATGTGGATTTTTGTTTTGGTGTGTCTGAAATCCAGAGAGAGGCTGCCTACGTATCCTTTTGGAATCAAGTCGAATGTAGTTCTGTTAAACTTTTGTTTTTGATTTATTCTTTTTAAAAAATATTTTGCAAACATCTTCGGGTTCCAAAGAGGGCAATCAAAGAAAGGCAAATGACTCAAAGGGTTAACAAAAGGTTGAAGTGTTTGGGGTAGCGAGATGAAAGCCTTTATCATCCTAAACAGAGAATATCAGTATCGAAAAAAGGGTTAAATGTAATACCTTTTGACTGCGTCTACATTAACAACTATTTTAGGGTTATTTCCGTCAATATCTCCAGAGTACAATGCCCCTTTCGCTACTAATTTTCTTATAATGTACGGAACCTTCCAATTTGGAGCAAAGTTTCCATTTGTTTCCTTATGATGGGAGAGGATACACCTCAAAATGAGTTGCCCCACTTCAAAGTTCCTAGGCTTCACTTTCTTTTTATAGGCACGGGCTATTCTTTGTAGATACAACTGCACATGGCAAATGTGGCCATCCGCTTTGCATCGATTACGGTCAACTATTCTAAATGGGTTTTGACCCACTCATTATCCTCAATCTCAACTTCAATGATGATTCAGAGAGAAGGTTTTCAACTTCTACGGGTATTACGGCCATAAACCAAAAGATAGGGAGTTGCTCCAACTAACGTGCGCATAGTCGTGCGATATCCCAACAATGCAAACATAAAATTTTCATGCCATTATCTAGAACATTGAATCTTTTTTCTAAGAATATTCTTGATGTTCTTGATTGCTGCTTCAATAGGACCATTAGCTTTGGGCCGATAAGGGGTATAATTCCGACGCGTGATCTTACATTATTCACATATCTCCCTCATCAAATGACTATTCAAATTTGCAGCATTGTCCATAGTGATAGTGGTAGGAATACCAAAATGACAGATGATGTTGGCGTGCATGAAATCTACCATTGCTTTCTTAGTGACGGCTTTGAGAGTGACTGCTTCAACCCATTTTGTGAAGTAGTCAATGGCAACCAATGTGAATTTGTGGCCATTTGAAGCTTTTGGCTTGATTGGCCTAATGACATCCATACACCAAGAAACAAATGGCCACAGTGCTGACATATGATGCACTTTTGAAGGTGGTGCATGAATTAGGTTAACGTGTACCTCACACTGATGACCCTTTCAGACAAAACTGAAGCAATCTTTTTCCATAGTCATCCAGTAATAGCCTACTCGAAGGATTTTCTTTCCAAGGACGTAACAATTCATATGGGGACCACACACTCCTGCGTGCACTTCACTCATGATTCTTCCGGTCTCTTGGGCATCCATACATCTTAAAAGGTTCAAATATGGAGACTTTTTGTACAAAACCTTTCCACTTAAGAAGAAGCCACTAGCAAGCCTTCGAATAGTTCTAGTTTGGTCTCCACTAGATTGCTCGAGATATTCTTTTGTTTTCAAGAATCTTCTGATATCATGATACCATAGCTAAACATCAGGCTCTATTTCAACTACGCTGCAAAACTATGTCTTTCTCGAATTTGGATTTCCAATGGGTGAATGTGGACATTTCCTGGATATGGTAGCATCGAGGCCAAAGTTGTTAGTGCATCTGCCAATTCATTTGGAAACCAAGGAATGTACCTGAACTCAACGGTTTTTAACCACTTACTAAGATCTTCAACATGTTGCCTATATGGAATAATCTTGACATCTCAAGTTTCCCATTCACCTTGAGCTTGTCAGGTAATCAAGTCCGAATCTCCCATGATTAACAATTCTTCCACATCCTGATCAATTTCCATGTTCATGCCATAATGCAGGCTTCATACTCGGCAGGTTTGTTCGTGCAGAAAAATCGAAGCCGGACTGTGGCCGGATTTTGCTGATCAGTGGGTGAGATCAAAATTGTCCCAATCCGACACCTTTTGCATGTACAGCTCTATCCAAGAACATTTTCCAAGCATTGGTGTCTTCCGAGATTACCTCAACTGAATTTACCTCCTCATCCGCAAAGTAAGTACTCAAAGGCTGATATTATCATCGACAAGATTTTTAGTTAGGTGACCTACTAAATCTTGATATTTCATTACCGTACGGGTGACATAGATTATGTCAAACTCGGTGAGAAGGATTTTCCATTTCGCTAACTTCCCTGTGGCATTGGCTTTTGGAATATGTATTTTAAAGGATCCAATCTCGTGATGAGATATGTGGTGTAGTCCAACAAGTACCTATGCTTCTGAGTGACCCAAGTTAGGGCGCAACAAGTCCTTTCCATTAAAGTGTATTTACCTTCCTAACTAGTGACTTCTTTCTCAGATAGTATATGGCTTGTTCTTTCTTTCCGATCACATCGTGTTGCCCAAGAACACATCCAAAGGAATTCTCCAAGACTGTCAAATACAAAAACAAAGGCCTTTCAGGTTCGGGTTGGACCAAGATTGGCGAATTCGACAAATATTCTTTAATTTTTTCGAAAGCTTCCTAACATTCATCTGTCTATCTAATCGCCACATCTTTCTTCAACAACTTATGGGCTCATATGTGGAAGTCAACTGAGCAATGAACCAACTGATGTAATTCAACCTTCCTAAAAGACTCATAACCTCTTTTTTGGGTTTTCGGAGGACGCAAATCCCAAATAGACTTTATCTTTGTTGGATCTAGCTCGATGCCCCTCCGACTGACTATAAACACCAAAAGTTTCCCAGACAGAACTTCGAATGCATATTTATCTAGATTTAACTTCAACTCATACTTAAGCTGATGCTCAAAGAACTTTCTCTGATCCCGAACATGGTCATCCTTCATTCTTGATTTAATGATCACATCGTCCACATAAACCTCAATTTTTTGGTGCATCATGTCATGAACAATGGTAGTAATAGCTCTCATGTAAGTTGCCCCGGCGTTCTTCAAACCAAAAGGCATGACTCCGTAACAATAGGTGCCCCAGGGTATGTTGAATGCTATCTTTTACACATCTTTATCAACCATAAAGTCCTGATAATATCCATCATAGCAATCCACGAAAGGCTATATCTCTTGTTTGGCACAGTTGTCAACAAGGATGTGGATGTTTGGCAAAGGGAAGTTGTCTTTGGGAATTGTTTTGTTTAGATCCCGATAGTCAACACATACTCGGGTTTTCCCATCTTTCTTTGGTACCAAAACCACATTATCCAACCATGTGGTGTATCAGACCACTCGGATCACACCCATTAACTATTTGGTGACCTCTTCTTTGATTTTGTCACTGATGTCAGTTTTGAACTTCCTCTATTTTTGTTGGATAGGGGGATGATCTGGGTAAGTTGACAATTTGTGCACCACTAAATAAACACTAAATCCTCGCATATCATCACTGGACCAAGCAAACACATATTAGAATTCGAAGAAAAGTTGGATCAATGCATCCCTAGTTCTTTCATCAGTGTGAATGCTTATCATGGTTTCTTAGACCTCTTATGAACAACCCAAATTAACTGGGCCAGCTTCATTTAAGTTCAGCTTAGTCTTATTATCAAATTGTTCCAGTTCTCGATTTATTTTCCTAAAAGCCTCATCTTCGTCATGTTCTTGTTCTTGATTCATTATTTCATAGATATACATCGTGCTAAGATTTACGCATGAAGTCTGCAAGTATGTCATGCTATTTACGTCCACATTGTTAGAACTGAAAAGAAAAAATAAGAAAAGTAACTAAAATCAGAAAGAATAAAGAAAGAGATTCATAGATGATGAAATATTGATTTTATTTCATTGAATTTGAAGATAGAAGGGTTTATGTTGGAACTTTAAAGACAATAAACTAAAGAGAACATTTGATTTACACCCTAGAATAACTCGAAATGTAGAAAAGATGGAAAGACTGAACTACCGGGATTTCCGCTTGACTAGGAATGGAGTAGCCTTCCAGTTTTGTAGCTTGGAATTAGGCTCGATAAATTGCACCTCAACAGTGCTCTAGCCTTCTCTCGGCTGGACCATGTGAGCCTCATACAACATTTTCCTCATGGCTCCACACATGTCTTCAATTTCTTCAGCCGTGAGGCCCTATCTTCTTCCTCTACGTATCTTAGCTTGATGAATTTTTTGGAGAGATGTGGGACCGGATGAGGCAACACCCAACCATTACTCTTTAGTTCATTTTCCCACAACTTCTGTGGCATAGAAACCCACACTAAAGAATTTCTCACTGGTAGCTAAAGTAATAGGTTCTGTGATACCTTGCAAAGATACCCCGAGCCCCTTCCCAACCTTATACCCGTGCTTGATCATTTCAGTGGCAACCATGATTGACACATTTGACAAAAATAGTTGAGGACATAGGCTTCCTTCCTCACACTGATCCACGACCACCATCTCAAAAGGTTGATAGACTGTGTGCTCGCTACCTTCCTTAGCCTCGAGACATAGGTTTGATGGGTCCTCGTAAATTGATTGCTTGTCTTCTCTATGTACCAAATTTTCTTGATCTTCATGTTCAAACTTCACCATTTGGAGGAGAGTAGAAGGTATGGCCCCTGCAGCATGAATCCAATGCCTTCCTAGGAGAAAATTGTAGGAGGTGTTCATGTCCAAAACGTAAAATGTCACTTCGAAATCCAAATGACCGATAGTCAAGATTAAATCAATCTCCCCATTTGTGTCTCTCTTGACGCCATCAAAAGCACATACACATATATTGTTAGGCCTAATTCTCTCGGTCCCAATTTCCATCCTTTGCAAAGTTGAGAGAAGGCAGATGTCAACTCCATATCCTCCATCTAGCATGAATTTTTTCACGTACTAACCTTCATATTAAACTATCAAATAAAGAGCTTTGTTGTGGTCATCCCTTCCCAAGGCAAGTCATTTCTACTAAATGAAATCCGGTTGACTTCAAACAATCGTTCTTCCATCCTTTCCAGTTGCTCAACAGTGGTTTCAATTAGGACATATGCTTCATTGAGGATCTTTATCAACACTTTCTGATACTCATTCAAACTTATTATTAGAGACAAATAATACCTTGGAGTGAGACTTCTAGAGTTTGTCAATTACCTTGTTATCCACAGTTTTCATTTTTCGAAAGAATTCCTCTGCCTCTTCGGCTGGCTTTTTAAGCAGAAAACGCTTCTATTTGGCATTGTTCACTTCTTCCAGATTGAGGTACTTCCCAGATGGGTTTGTTTCATTCACTTCCCCCATGATTTGTACTGCCTTATACGTTTCTACCGCTTTGTTATAGTTTCAGGGGACGACAGTAGGATCCTTAATGGGCTTCTGTGGTGCGCGAGCTGATAACCACGAGCTCTTTAGCCTTTGTTGAATTACTGGTCCCCGAGCCACATAAGTCCATTTGAGTACATAAATTTTAGGTCCTTTGTTTAGCTTGAATCTCTTGGGGGGACTCAACACAAACTAATCTTTCCTGGGGGGCCCGAGGAACATAAAGAGCGTCATATTTAGGAGGTACTTCCCCTGTTTTGGCTTCCACATTCTTTTCTACACTTCAAGGAGTGAAGTTTCTCTTCTTCTCCCCCTTTTCTTGCTTTGCAACATTCTTTGGTTTCTTTCAACATCGATGATAACTATGATAGCTTTCAGAGCTGGGTCAAACTCGTTATCTTCACAAATCATCCCAATAACTGGCCCATTGTTGTGAGCCGACAATAGGTTATTGGTCACATTGGAGACCTCTTCATCTTTTATCACTGCCCGCTTTTACTCTATTAGATTTTGGACTGCCCTTTTGAGAGTCCAACAATCCTAAGTGTCATGCCTTTTTTCCCAAAATGATAAGCACATCGGTTACCGGGTCGGTATAAGGGTGATTGGGTTTTGCCTATTCGGGGGTACGGATTGCAACAAACCTATTTGGACCAACTTAGGGAAAAGGCTAGAGTATGATTCACCGATAGACAGGAATTTGGTTCTTGTGGGAGGCTCATGGGTATGGGCATTGTATGGAAAATTATTTTATTGGGGACAAGGATTATATGGAGCTTGGTGAGGAGGGTTATTTCTAGGAGGTGAAGCTCGGTTTTGGTTAAACTATTGTTGTGGCTGAGCGTATGGCTGGGCATTCATCATCGCATAAGGCTGATGAGCTATGGCATAAGCCGCATTATGGTGAGGATTATAATGATGTGAGGTGTTTGAAGGGAAATAACCTCGGGGTTGATGGGGGGTTTCTCAGACTTGAAGCCACCATGGCTACTTTTTCTTTATTTTTTCCGTTTGCGACCCCACCTGTCCCCATCTGGATTGCTTGGGATGTAGTTCTTATAGCGGACTGGCTCTATATGTAGCCTGTCTTCAAACCATTCTCGATTGTCTCCCCAATCGTGATAGCCTCAGCAAATGGCTTTCCCATGGCTGACATCATATTATGTAAGTAGTCAACATCTTGGGCTTGTAGGAAGACACTGACCATCTTGGTCTCATCCATCGGGGGTTTCACCCTGGCAGCTTGTTCGCGCAACTTCATAGCATATTCTCGGAAGCTCTCCGAAGACTTCTTTTTGAAATTAGACAGAAAATTCCTATCTGGAGCTATGTCTCTGTTGTACTAAAATTTCATGACAAAATCTCAAGCCAAATCATCCCATATGTGCAAGCGAGATATGTCTTGATCTATATACCACTCAAATGCAATTCCGACGAGACTTTCTTCGAAGTAAGCCACTTGGAGTTCTTTTTTTTCTGCTTTCCCCTCTTAATTGATTGCAATACCTCTTAAGGTGGGCTATGGGGTCCCTGAGTCCGTCATACTTTTCGAACTTAGGAGTCTTAAAAACAACATGCAGATGAAAATATGGAAACATGTATAAGTCAGCGTAGGATACACTCTTTTGGCCACTTAAACCGTGTATTTTCTTGAGGCTTTGTTCCATGCTTCTCATTTTTTGAGTGAATTTTTATTGCTGGGTATTCTTTGTTGCTCTCTCTTGTCATGCGGTAAACTCATACCGAGGTTGTTGAGGGTAAGAATTGGTAGTGAAGTGAGCCGTGTTTGATGGAAAAGGTGGTACTTGGAAAGTAAAAGATGATGGATCAAAGCTTGGCCTGGAAAAATTGGTTGTGCCATAGCTGAGGTTGGTGGTGCTGTTAATATGTTAGAAGCCACTCCCGAAATCAATGCCTGGGGGCAAACCTCAAAAGGCATTCTGACGAAATGGGCTGAGATGGTTGGATATCCGAATGGGGTGTTCGAGTAATTTATTGGGATGTTGGAAGTTCCACTTGATCTGGGAAGTAGCTCGGGGTAACCAGGTATTGCACTAGGTGTCTCTCTACCGTTGGACCTAGCGTCCCATATTTCTAACATGTGGAGGCACACTGCCCTATTCTCTTTAGTAGCTACTGACTTTGATGTATAATCTATATCAGGCTACCATCTGGGATAGGAATTGTTGGTACATGACTTTCTGACAACATTTTGACACTTCCCTTGGATCTTGTAAAGTAAGGGTGCGAAGCCAAGTTACCACAAACCAACCACCTTAAAATAGAACCTAATCTCAAAAGCAGATACAACAAATTGGTTGGTTTGAGGCAATTAGCACATAAGGAATCACACATTGGGTATGTGATGCACCTATACAATTAAATGTGTTTCTACATGTTTTGCAATAGTTGCGTATCTCATCCTAACTTTGGTCTATCTCCCAAATCTTTGCACCCTTCTTTTCTTTTTGGCGCGTTTATTATTTGCTCTTTTTTTCTTTGCACTCTCTCATTATTTTCGCTCTTATTCTTGTTTTCTTTTTCCTCTTTTATTTGAGTTATTTAAAACCATGACCGAATCCGATGAGGATTGCCTAGTATCACGATGCCACATGAATTAGATTATCACGTAGTACAAGGGATAAATGAGAAATAAATAAACATTTTTATTTTAGTTTTTTCTTCAAATTTTAATTAAAAATAAAAACCCCTAATCTTCTCTATTATAATCGACTCCATCTTACCTACCTAAGAATTGAAAGACTAAAACAGGCACAAAACAGACACTAGGAATGAAAATATAGACTCAAAAAGAGAAAAGAAAACAATCAGGAGTACATAAGTGCCTCCAATCCTGCCCAAGGAACACTAGTTGGTCTTGTCGCGGGCCTACGTTCCATGTCTTCTTGGAGGCAATAGAGGTCGTCCATTATCTGGAGAACACGCATCATTACTGTGGGGAAGAACATGGACCTAGTCATGTTCTCAAATTCGTTGCACTTCATCACAATTTAGTCAGCGATTCTTCTAACCCTTTCCCTAATACCCTTTTCTTGTAACAACCACCGAATTTGCTGAGATCTAGCCTCTAAAACTTGGGAGGTCGTATGATTCTGCTCCTGCAAATACTGTAGGACTTCCTCTAGTTGTGCCATCAAAGCGTAGCAGTGTTCTTTTTTGCCTTTGAAGCTCTTGGCTTGTTTAGTCATTTCACCCTCATGGCTATTAAGCTCCTTTTTCCATCCCATGACTCCTCTGTCATATTTTTCGTTCTGTCGAATGAAAGTTGCATGTTCTTGTGTATTTCTGGCCAACTTTGTTCGGGAATTTTCTAGCTCATCCTCGGTCTTTTGCAAATAATCCTCAGAGTCACGTACTTTCTACGTATGGCAGTAGATGAGCTTTTCATCTTTTCTGCTTCTTCCCGGGTTCTCAGCTGCTATTCTTATTTTCCAGACTTGGGCTCCGAGATCTTCATTTTCTTGGTCCAACCTTCTCCTTTCACCTTCAGCTTGTTGCGCTTGTATATCATTATTGAATATGATGTTTCTCAATTCTTCTTCCAGAGTGTGAATGGTGGATTGATATTTTTTCTCCTTCTCTCCCCAAGCCAACCTTTCCCCAACTTTATCATCAAAAGCTTGAACATAAGGTCTTTTGGCAGGCCTTTTAGGATCGGACTCGGGCTTTGGCACATTGTTCGCACAAAATATTTTCTCAAACTACGCAGCATAATTTTGATCCACTTCTCCTCTACCAAGATCTGGTACCTAGGTATCACTTTTCAGATATCGACAACCATTCTAATTGCGTTGGATTAAAGCCTCAGGTAGTGTTACTTCTAGGTGTAGCTCAATGACTTGGGTACTCAAATCTGCATCTTCAGGTACCCCTTGATATCTTCCCAGCTGGCTTAGAACTCTTCGGTGAATAGGGTTGGATACTTCTTAAACCCATCATGATGAAGTAGCTTTTTGAAGCCGTCATGTATATAAGTTCCGTTACCGGAAGCCATCCCAGGGTACATCATATCTAACTTGCCTTTTGAGTCCTTAAGTGGGAGCCCCAAGCCTCAAACCCTTATGGAGAATTGCAATCTTTCACCCTTTCCTCATAGCTCTTAATGACGTTTTTCCCGATCAAACCATAACTCATGAACTTGGAATAATGACGGAGATGCTCGATCAACCACATTTGAAGAATACCATAACAACCTTAAAAGAATTGAGCCCGGGATTTACACAAGGTTAATGCCCAATAAATGTCTGCCAGCACTGACGAAAAAAGTGTGTGATCTTTTTTAGTAGTGAGAATTTCTGCAATTTTGGCCGTATGAGTAGCTATTGTCCCTTCTGCATTCAAAAAGACTATAGTTCCCAAAAACGCCAAAATGAAAGTGAACCGACGATGAATGTGCTAGGTGATTTTATCTTGTTTGTTGTTTAATCCCTTTTCATGCGTTTCAAACCCAACTGAGTACCCGAACTTGAAGTACAAGAAGTAGAAAGAACAACGTTCCTTTGTTTACATGGACCTTCTTCATTTGTGTACTGATATACAGAAGATCAAAAAAATTGTGCACAGAGGGAGCCCTTGGGAATATAAGTTGCTATTTCCTCAAGTTTTGGCCAAAGTCAATATATCCGGCCATTTCCTTCAGAGTAGGGGTGAGCTTAAAATCTGAGAAATGGAACACATTGTGGACAGGATACCAAAAGGTTACCAAAGCTTTGATTAGATCCTCACGGGGTTCGATTTTCATAATGTCTATAATGGCACCCAACTGCTCTTTTACCCAATCATGACTCATCTTTATCTAGATCATTCAACCACATGCAAAGCTGCAGCTAATCCTATTCTATGACCAATTATGATGGGTTCTGGACAGTATTCATTTGTACCTATGGAGGGTTAAGGTTAGGTTTGACTCTGGTGGACTCTTTTGCAAAATAAGTTTTCAATTTCTAATATAAAATCAACGGGCAATGATCCCCCTATGCTATTTTAGCAAAAATGATCGTTTTTGTAAACGTGGTCCCTTCACAATTCCAAATGAATTTTGAGACCGGGGGAAGGTATTTTATGGAAAAAAGACACCTTACTAGCAAACTGCTCCATTGTTCATGAAAATAGCCTTTCAACAATTGAAAGATAATACAAGGCTATATCGGCAAAAACAACTTAAGACATAACCAAAGCTGGGTCGACTTATTCTTTTCACCAAAGCCCTAAACTACACTTTATTAGATTTTTTTTTTCCAAAAAATGAGGCTGAACCTTATGTGGCTTGCCTACGTATCCCACATTAGTGAGAATCAGACCTGCGTAGTTTGGTCAATTTTGACAATTGGAGAAAATATGATATTTGACTCACTTTTTTTCTTTTTCTTTCATAAATTTTGGCAGCGTTTTGAGGCATTTTCAAATACCGGGATTTTCATAACCGGGTGAATTCTCTATCCTACCTCACTATTGGTTTTTGTCTTGATTTTTATTTCTAGTCGGTCAACATGCAAACCGAAATAAATAAATATTCACATATCATGTAGGATGCATCATGATGGTCGGTTGTTTTGGGTACACCTGTCTTAGACTTACCTAACCCCTGTGTTGAGTCCCCAAGGTAAAATGCGCGTGATGCAAAAAACGTTCCTACTAGGGATCCGACATGAGGTTACATTATTGTAAGTTTAAACCTGGGGTTGTGTTCTAGACCTAGCTTATCCAAGTGAACAAACTCGAGCCGAAGAAGGGGCAACGCATCAGGAGCACAAAAGTCTGCCCGGCCTTGTTGCTGGACCAGCCTCATTCTATTTGGTATAACTTTTAATGGAAAAAGTGGTCCATGCAAACATGAGCATCCTTTTTTAAAAGACTCAGAAGGGAGGCGTAAGAAGACATTTAAATAAAGTTCAAGCAATATCAAAGCGGTAAATAAATGGTAATTAGCACATTAGGTCCATAAAAATACAGTAATATCAATAATAAATAAAGCCAAGTAAAAATTGAATTAACAGGCTCGAATTCCTGAACCCCGAACCAGATGTTCTGGGTTATGATCACCAGCGGAGTCGCCAAGGCTGTCACATCTCCCTTTTTACCACCAGAAGGGGTAAATATAAGGGAGTTTGTCCGATTGATATGACATTTTTCGAAATGCGATTACTTTATTTAAATTTTTAGAGTCATCACTTGGAGTAATTTATTTTTGGTGTCCCAAGTTACCGGTTTATTTTTAAATCCCAAATCAAGGAAATTTTTGACTGTATTTAAAATTCTACGAACCAGAAATTCTAGATAAGGAATTCTGTTTACATGAGAGAAGGTGTTAGACATTATCGGGATCTATGATTCTAGCATAGTCGTTTAGCAAATTATACTTGGCTTAAATTATTTAACTACTTATTTTTAGGACTTATGTGCATTTATCTCTTTAACCACTTATAATTACTTGATTATTCATTAATAAAGAGTTGTGTCACGCATACGTGTACTCATTTTGTTTGGTGTATCAAAAATCATGTCACGTGTACATGTCCACAATTAATCACGCTTTATTAATTATTAAGAAACGTTTTGGTCAGAGTTGGGCGAACACATACCTTGATTTATTTTTAGAATGAAATTCGTAATTATATTATGCGAACATTACATGATCATGATAATAGTCTAAGTCATGCCTAAAGCAAGCTAACGAGTGTTTACAGTTGTTTAATATCTAAGTTGTAATACTAGTATGAGGGCTACAGATAATTCGAGGATGGATGGCACACCTCAATTATAGAAGACTAGGACTTAATTAAAGTAATAGACAGATGTTCTTACTTACAACTATTTTGGACTTAAATGTCAAGCTATTAATTATAGGTAGGGAAATACAAGGCAGGTCTTTAGCTATAGGCAAAAAACTGGGCCAGCAATAGGCCCAATATATTATTAAGGGCGATTACTAAAAGAAAATATGGTTGATACCAACTGGGCTTGAAAATTGAGCCCAAACATAAGACAAAGGGGTATGGACACAAAAGAGGCTTGTTTTCGGCTTGACAATCTGATTTGGGCCATTTCCAGGCCCAAAGCACCTCACACACCCAAAGCCTGTTAACGCTTAACTCATCACAATTCGTGATAGTCATATTTGCACCAATTATAAATGAAACGCCTAACATGTTGGGCATTAACTATTTATCATAACTTTAATAATAACTAAAAAACCTTGAATCTTTAAAATTATTCTCAAATCATTGTAGATAGTTAATTAAACATGCTGGAATTAGCAGTAGTAAAATAATTGAACATGCTTAAAAGTAGTACATTGCATTTCTTAACATGCATAATTCTTTTGAACAATGTAGAAACACTAAAAGACTACAATAGTTGCTCACGAAGCAACAAGAACATACAATCATTTTATACACTGTAGTAGTGATGAAACACTTCAACCAAATGTACTCAAGCATCAATCATGGCCTATTTTGACCATACCCAACACTTATCCAGATACTCAAGCATGGAAAGCTCACATATTACCAAATAGTAAATGTAAAACACTGGACAGAATCACATGAAAGTAGAAAAGACTGAAAGTTAACTTTTAAACTAGACCACTTAGCCTAAACTCAGCATATGCAAGAGGTGGTATTCAAATCCTTCAACACCGAACATCCTGGCTATTTCATGAATTCACACAACAAAAACTTTAAAGTAACTAAATAGAAACTATTAAGATGAAAGCCAAAAAAAGAATAGTATTCAAATGACTTAGAAGTAAACAACAACAAGAAACAAAAAAATTTAAATATAAATTGCAAAATTCCATGGCAGCAATACACTCTTCAAAACAAGCTTTCATTCATGATTCAAGGCTCAAGATATACCTGATTACAAAGAACAAGAACACAGTTGTGAATCTTCTAGGAAAAAACAGCAAGAACAAAGTAGGAAACCAATGAAACTAGCAGCAAAAACTAGTAGTATCAGAATATTCAACCTCAAACCATCTAGCAACTCAAGAACCCAGAAATGTCAAAAGAAAAATTTATTCTAACTTAGGTCGAAATGAGAAAATAAATTGATCACCTGTCAATGGAACAATAGCTGAACTTTTTAGTATTTTTTTAGTTTTCTTGAAAATCTGATAAGTGTGTGTGTATGAGTGAGTGCTTTTATTTTTATAGAGTACAAAAAGAAGACATCAAAAATGGAATATTCAGACCTAAATTCTGAAACTTCATAATAGTACAACATCTTTTTATAGCTGTCTATCCTTTTTTCCACCCAATTTCCGCATCTTTTGCTAAAATGGGGACATCTTTCTAAAGACCTAGAACCTTATGATATTTACCCTATTTAAAAACCTAATTTTACCCGCCCATTTAATGATTATCTTCATTCTAACTAGCCTTGACCTGAATTCTGATTTCAAAACTCTTGTGGAACCTCCTCGAATAATCTAGAAGATTCTAGCATTAAGGGTCTTAGGCTTGTTTCAATGTCCATTTAATTCTGAAATGAATTTTAGGCTTAAGGGTATTTATGGCTTAATTAAAACTATTTACTCCTAAACTAGTGAATTAACAAGTTAAACTTAAACTAGAACATTGAATTTTAAAACCTTTATTTTAAAAAATAACAAAACAGGGAGGTGAAGCCAAGAAAACCTAAAAATTAAACTAATCAATTAGCCAATCAAACGAGTTAATCAGCTAAGTTAATGTTTCTAAGGCTAAATTGGAAACAAGTCTGGTAGGTTGTTAATTAACCTTTGGGCTTGAGTAAAACCATTCTAATCAATTAACAGGACACAAATAAATAAACACAAGGGGGAAACAAACAAAAACATGGAGAAGAAAAAGAATAATCAGGCGGTTTATAAAAAAAATCTAAACATTAACCCTAATTAATATAAATCCGATGCAATCGAGATTAAACTTCAAATAATTATAACATTCACCATGTTTCAATAAACATCAACAAATGAAACCAACAGATAATACTAATCAAAAGAAAAATACTGCCATTAACTAGGTCATACATGCTAAAAGAAAGAGATAAAATGAATATGAAAGAAAGCAAAAGATAGCATAAAGAGAAGAAAAAAGAAAAAAAATGAAAAAAAAAATTACTTAGGGTTGTTTTGGGCAGAACCAATTAATGACGGTTCTGAAAGAATAAAACGTGAACTTATACAATCATTAATCGACTGCTCTTAACAAGAGTAGTTTATTAATGGACTTTTTGGGTTCACATGATCCAACACTGACCAAGAAGAGAAGAAAGGAAAATTTAGGGTTTTTAGGGAGATTTTAGATTTGAAATTCGAGAATTTATGTACTTATTCGAAGGGAGATATGGTGGTGTTTGGAAAGAGGAGGTAAAGATAGTTGTGAGGCGTTAATTTGGTGGAGTTTGGAGGTGGTCCGCCACCGTAAGGCGATTTTTGGTCGGCGGACCACGGCGGAGATGACGAAGCATATAAGGGCAGCTATAGTTTGTACCGCTGAGCTTGAGAGAAGGAAGTGAGAAGGGATTTTCAGGGTGTGTGGGTGGTTTACGACCATTATATGGTAAATGGATAATCAGTTCCCAGCGGTTTGATTTGTGATGGTCAACGGCTTAGATTATTTGGGGCAAAAACGATGTCGTTTGGTGTCTAAACAAGGTTGAACTGGTAAGGTCAGCTTTAGGCCTGGACTTGGGTAAAGTTTGGGAACGAATTTTCGATATAAGATTAACCCAATTTTAAATTAAGCTCATTTTTTCTTTTCCAATTTATTTGTTTTATTTAATTCTTTTTCTGGAATTAAAAATCATATATTAAATTCTTAAATTAATCTAAATTATAAAATTATACCAATTATCTAATAATTATAAAATTACTTGATCCTAAATTAAAAGAGAAAATTCACTAATCTAAAAATTAAAATTTCAAAAATGCAAAATGAGCCCTTTTTGTGATTTTTATTTTTAGTAAATGATTAGTTAAATATTTAATCTTAAAACTATAAAAACAAAATCTAAATAAAATGCATGGTATTTTTGACATTTTTGTGATTTTTTAAACAAACTTAAACGTACACAGAAATGCAAACAATTAATAGAATCCTACAAAATCCCATAAAATAGCAAATAATTGGGAAAAATCTATTTCTTTGATTTTATAGGAGTAATTCATATAGGGAAAAAAATCACATGCCCACACGTGGCATTGAGCATCAAATTGATTTTATGCATGGATTAACAATCCCAAATAGGCCTACTTATAGGAGTAATCCAGAAGAGACAAAAGTGCTTCAAAGGCAAGTTGAGGAGTTGCTTGAGAAAGGCCTTGTGAGAGAGAGCATGAGCCCTTGCTCTGTTCCCATCCTACTGGTGCCCAAAATGGATGGAACTTGGAGGATATGCATGGATTGTAGAGCAATCAACAAGATAATAGTAAAGTATCGCCATCCTATTCCTCGTCTTGATGACATGTTGGATCAATTACATGGATCCAAAATCTTTTCTAAAATTGATCTAAAAAGTGGTTACCATCATATTCGAATGAACCCTGGAGAGAATGAAAAACTTCTTTTAAGACCAAATATGGGCTTTATGAGTGGTTAGTTATGCCTTTTGGCTTGACTAATGCTTTTCATGAGATTAATGAATCGTATCTTTAAGAGTTTTCATGGGAAATTTGTTGTGGTGTACTTTCATGATATCTTGATATTTTCTAACACTTTAGAGAAGCATGTAGAACACCTAATATAAGATTTGAAGTTCTTAGAAAGCAACTTTTATTTGATTATTTTAAAAAGTATACTTTTTGTGTGGATCATGTGATTTTCTTGGGTTTTGTAGTTAGTTCGAAAGGAGTTGAGGTTGACGAAAAAAAATAAAAGCAATAAAACAATGACCTAAACCTAAAAGTGTAACTAAAGTTAGGAGTTTTCATGGACTTGCTAGTTTTTATAGGAGGTTTGTGAATGACTAGCACCATTGCTTCTGTTTTAACTGAAGTTATTAAAAAGGAAAAGATTTTTACATGGAAAAAAGAACAAGATGATGCTTTTAACTTGTTGAAAGAAAATTTATATTTTTCTCCTTTGTTACAATTGCGTGATTTTTCTAATTCTTTTGAAATTGAAAGTGATGCTTCTGGTAAAGGAATATGTGTTGTTTTGATGTAAGATTCTAAACCTATTTCCTACGTTAGTGAGAAGTCGAGTGAAGCCACATTGAACTATTCCACTTATGACAAGGAGCTATATGTTTTGGTAAGGCTTTATCCACATGGAAAGATTACTTATGGCCAAGAGAGTTTGTCATTAAAATTGATCATCAATCCTTGAAGTACTTGAAGAGTCAAGGTATGCTTAGTAGGATGCATGTGGGTTGAATTCATTGAAACTTTTCCTAATGTAATTTCTTACAAACAAGGAAAAGATAATGTTGTTGTTGATGCACTTTCAAGAAGGTATGTCTTAGTTTCTACTCTGACTTCTATATTAATGGGTTTTGATCAAATCAAGGGCTTTATGCTAAAGATGTTGATATTGGCATGACTTTTGTTGGTTGTAAGTTGGGTCCTTTTAAGCGATTTAATCTTCAAGATGTGTTTCTTTTAAGGAAAATAAGTTGTGTATTCCTAATTGCTTCTTACATGAAGTATTTGTAAGGGAAGCATATTGTGGAGAGCTTATGTGTCACGACCCAAATCGAAGGGCCGTGACCGACACCCGGTGCCTTACTCGATCGAGTACCAATGTAAAATATCTTTCTCATTATACTATAATCGGTAAGTGAGCCAGAAAACCCATCATGAGATAATAAGAATAAAATATAAGAGAATTCTTAACATATGACGAACCAACATGATATGAAAACTTATACATGTGATATACGGGCCTACAAGGCCGACATGACAATTTGTAAACTCAAAACGTAGGCCAACAAGGCCATAAATGTATCCATACACCTGACATCTGTCTACAAGCCTCTACGAGTACATAAAATCATAAAGGTCGGGATAGGGCCCCGCCATACCAATCGATACATATTCAAGGCATACTTACCAAATAGGCAACTCCAGAGAAACTGGAGTGCACCAGCACCTCCGCTGAGCTGATAGCCTACTAGGAGGACTTTCAACCTATTAATCGTGACCTGCGGGCATGAAACGCACCGTCCCCAGGAAAAAAGGGACGTCACTACGCATAAAGTACCGAGTATGTAAGGCTAGAAAACATAAACAAGAATAGTAATGTAAAATGAGATAGAGGAGATACAACCTGTATAATCTGAGTGCCTCTGGGGACTACTGACATGAAATGCATAATACATATATATACATAAACTTTTAAAAACATTTTCCTCTATGGGCATCATCATCATCATCATCATATCGTACCCGGTCTCATAGAGGACTCGGTAAAAACGTACCCGGCAATCATAAGGCTCGGTATAATCGTACGCGGCCACGTGGAGCTCAGTAAAACCCAACTGACCAGTGGTTGCACAATAGGTGCCGTAACCGGTCGACTATAGCGCGGCTCGGTAGAGAAATAGATACATATATATAATGCATGCTCGACTCATGGAATCATCTTCTAAACCTTTTGGAGTGTCTTAATAACCTTATGGACATCTATACCCTCAATATGAATAGGATTCAAGGATCATACACATTTGCTTAGAATAATTTTATAAGGAAAGAACAACATGGACAACCTTATTTTCTAGGAGTACATCCGTTATGAAGTAGCGTATTCATTTCACTTTAGATTATGCCAAAATAAAGAAGGAATTGCCTTAACACACCTTGTATATTCTTCACAATCTAAGGCTATGCAATTTCACGGCTCCTTAGTCTACAATAAGAGAAATGACACGCTCGTTACCATTTAAGCGTCACAACTATTATATATTGACCAAAACCTATTTCACAATAAAACAGACAACACCTCCTCTGTATATATATGTCTTCACACTAGTCAAAACAATCACAAACAACCCAACATACCCCTATCACTTCATACACAATACAACATCTATAATAGTGTCAAACAATCCGAAAATGTTATGACGAACGACCAACAAAAAACCTTGCCATTATGTGGTGTTTCTACACACCTTCCTCCTATAAACTCCATAAAATCAGTAGCAAAAGAGACAACCCAATACCATCACGAAACAGCCTACAAAATAGTCCCACAAGTTCATCAACTCAAAAATAATTTTTCGTTTTACTTAAACACGTTTCGACTTGTCTTTTATTTCAAATTGAGAAACACAACACAAAACACATCATTATACCTCTTATCCTATTGAAATAAGTTCACAACCAGCCAACCAATACACAAGAACAAACAACTTACCATTCTTTCGAAACTAGCTAGGTCTATTCTTTACGATCGAGTTACAACTCGCAAACGCATAGATAATGGAAGGAGAAACATAAATGTAACTTGTACTGAGTATAACCCAAGAAACCTGGTCCGTTATCATCAAAAATAAGTTCCTCAACACGGCTACAAGAAGGAGAAAGAGAAACTAGCATGCTGTCCGGACTTTTCAGCACTAGAATCGCGTCATAGCATTCGAAATAACCTAGGATTTGTGTGGGACTTTTGGGGAGAAGTTTCAAGGGTTCACTTAGGTTTTTTTGGCCTGATAGATAATGAAATAAATGAGTTTGACAGCCCTTAAAAGTACCCTCTTGGCCGACTTTAGGGCTTTTAATTGAGGCCTTTCCTTTTGGCAAGTAGGTGATGCACCTACTTGTCACCTACTAGCTGCGCAGTCTCGTGAAAATGTGAATATATCTCTACTCCAATACTATACCAATGAACGGTTTAATACGTTGGAAACTAGACTTGTAGATCTTCAATTTGGTTGATATATCATCCCATAATTCCAAGTACACTAGGAGAAAAGCTCAGTTACATTTGACCTAATATTTAGCATATTTATGAATGAAACTTGTGATGATCTTTTCCAACTTTTGTTCCACAACTCGCTCGACTTCAAAACATAAAACCAACTATCATAAGAATAAAATAACTCATAATATTTTCTTTTTATATTGTTAATAACCCTTGTCTCAGCCCAAAAGTACATGGTAAAACATTCTAACTTGTTGACTTTCAGCGTAACTTATTTTCTTCAATTCGTTTAGCTTCTAAGCCTTTAAACCCTCTTGCTACTTGGTATTAATGATCTTATATATTTTTAGCCTCCATGTTAACATGATGAACTAACTTTGTTAACTTTTCAAAGATAATTCCATTTCTGAGCTTACATTAATTGACTTATGACGTACTCTTAGGTATGAAAACATGGGATGTAATATCATTCCCCCCACCCTTGGAACATTCGTCCCCGAATGTTGACTAATGTGCTTATCAATATCATAACCTGTAGCTCTTACAAATACTTTAATATTATCCTTGATATCTAGGAAACTATTCTGTAAATAATTCCAAGGGCCTGGGTATTCCCTCCTTTCGACGTCTTTCTCATACCATGACCTGTAGTTGGAATTCTTCCAATCTCATAACTATTTTTACCTCCTGCCATGATTCATGTACAACCATGTATATATATGTTTGCCTATGCGACTCTTTCTCCATTTTTCTCCAGCTTTTTGCCAATCTCTAGGCCTTACTTTGTGAACATATACAGAACTATGACAAGATGTCCCTCTAGGCATTTATAGGTGTACAAAAGTTCTTCGCTGGGTACTTTGTTGAACTTACAACAACATGTTATACATTGCTCCATAGTCTTGGTTACCTATGCTAATGGTTTTAGTACATCTAGGTAGTTCATACTATATGCTAACTCTTACTTCGATTTATTATTACCGAGGTCTTCCACCTAACTCTGGGTTACTCTTTCGTTGTTTATCCTATCTGTATAAATATAAATCCCTTAGTGCTTCCTCATTATTATTCATCTTAAGAATAACAAACAAAAGTCATCTCGTACTTTGGAACTTGTACCCATCTATTGTTTATTCAGCTTAATGTTGATCTACAATCTATCACTGATAACTTACAACCTCTTACGTAATACACTGTCACAAGGGTCACATATCATCAATGAACATCTGAAGTGATTTTCTTGATCCACATAGGGATAATACTATACTTCAATAACCTTATTTCATCGCATCCCAACACGATTCATCTTATGGGGTTATTCTATTCTCGTGCAATTAATGAAATCCTTTTCTCGTTAAATCATTACTCAATCAAAGGCCTAAGAATCACCCTCTTATCTATCATAATTACACCATTATTTTACTGCAAGGATAGCATTCCATCTCTTCTAAGTGCACCTAGTCTTAGACTCCTCTGAGTTCATTCAGGCTATACCAAACTTTCAATAACTTAAAAATGCCATAAACTCTCTTATTTTATGGATTTAATCCTGAGGACGTACATATTCTTGTCACCTCACTCACCTTTTCATATCCTTACTCCTATCTACCTAAAACCTTTTTGCTCTATAATACTTTACCTTACGACCTACACCTATCTATTTATACTACTCGCAACCTTCCGTTAACTTGCTAGCACCATAAATTTTCCTTTCGTGCCTTCTCAGTTGTCCCTTAAATGTAAGCAATTAATTTTCCTGGTCGTTCTAACACTTGTTGCATAAATACTTGGCTTGTCTTGTTGCCCACGAATAGTGTAATTTCATGTACCTCATATCAATCTCAAATATCACCTTTGATTTTTTTTTCTTCCTATTCACTAGCCATGACAGGTACCACTTTCTTATGGAGTATGTACAATATTGTAGTGACAGTGTTGTTACAAGATTATTTACTCTTTAGCTTGGTATGCTTAGGTGGAAACCTTCTCCCTTATTTCCTCAGCTAGTCTATTGTTGTAGTATTTCGGGAGACCTTCTGGTCTTGTAAAGTTGCGAGCTTGTTATATCGTGCACCCGAAGGAAATTTTCATTTTTCTTACTCGCCTATAATAGTGCTTAGTTACATAATGTTTTGCCCTTGTACTTGTAAGGTTACTTCTAGGCTCAATATTTTATTGTCTCCTTAGTAGCGCTCTCTCTTATTTTCATAAACCTTAAAAATGGTACCTTTAATTGCCTTAACTTCTATCTGAAATTTTTTTAAAATAATTGCGATCTCGTAACTGCGAGACTGAATTCACTATATTGCGGTTCACTATATTTATCTTGCATGATCTATTAATCTATCTGTGACCTCTTGTCTAGCCATAACTGGGCTCTTCCTGAATCAACTACTAATTACTCGTTAGTCGATTATCATATATATATATATATATATATATATATATATATATATATATATATATATTGCATAATTTCTCTTGGGATATATCCTTTATCTTAACTTACCTCTAGCCATTATCTCCTGATGTATCAAGTGTCCATTCACACTTATTTATCAATAACATCCTGGCCAGAAACTTTTACTGCCTCTCCCCAGTGTCGTGCTTGTATAATGTTCTGGGATTGTAGTATATCTGTAGGAATTGAATAAATGCAACATCATCCCTCTCTCCTTTTTACCATATTCCTCCTTTACCATTATATAATTACTTGAACCGCTTAACTCGGACTTAATACCATATCACACCATATTACCCCCTTTAGGGGAGTACTAAGATTTAGTACTACGAGGATCTATCTATAGATTTTTTATCTATTCATCTTTGGCATGTCCTCACATCATCAATGAACCTTAATTGCCTCTTATTTACCAGGGATAACTAAATTTCTTACGCATGAAGGTGACACCTAGTGTAACTGGCACACTTAGTCCCTTGTGATTAACTCTGCTCACAGTGCTTGCCTTAGGAAAACATCTTACTGAATGACCTTTTAAAGGTTATTCTTCTGTTGTCCATTCTATTATCGCCGGAACACAATCTCTATAATTCTGATGATGGCGACTATTATCAAATCATTCAATTCCCAATTCATGTTTGGTTTATCTTGTTCACCAGCCCATACTTCTTTATATTACTCTGGGGTCTACCTTTTCATTCTAGTAATCACGTCAGAGTCACCAACTCATTTCTCAAACTAGGGATATTGCTTTATGGCTTATACACTTTTATTTCATCATGGCATGTCACCTTTTGTCTTTCCCTTCAGTTAACTGTAGACTTTGTCATCCTGTCATACCATTTATCACACCTTACTCATAATACTTTATTTACTCTCCTCTTATTCTCCTGCTAATATTTTTGTTTATCACTTTATTCAGAAAACTTCAACAAAACATTCTTCGGTTTTAGCTCCCCTTCCTACATCTACTGGCTCTTCCTGTCGCCTAGTATTCTCTCTTTACTAGGGACGAGAGCCATAGAAAGGTTAATATTTATCTCTCCTATGATTGTGCTGATCGTCTTAATTTTCTGGACATTCTAGTATTCATATATGATTATACTACTTTAGAGTTCACCATCTGGGTGTCTTACAAGGAGATCTATTACCACATTTGCACCATCTTTCGGAAACATTAATTAATGACAACAACCCATCCACAATTTTTAGGTTACTCTAACCACAGCTTAATCCTCATATTACATCATTCTCTTAAACTACATTTGTCAGCTCCTATAGAGCATAATTGAGATGGTTACCGCAATTGTATATAACTCTGTTACTGTTGAAGGTAACTCATAATGCATGTATTCTCTACCTGAATTGTAAATACTAAACCTTCATTAACTGGTACCTTGTAACCTTCGCCACCTTGCTTCTTTTATTTGTTGAAACTTGTATCTACATTCTGATTCTCTTGTTGGTCTATTTTTAAACCATATGGGTGGATAGATATTTATTCCTTAGGGATCTTTATCAAGAAGCTTACACGTCTTAGTACACATATGATCTACTGAAGAACTTCTATTTACTCATCATCAGTACGATGCAAAATCGAGTTCCTCTAACTCAGCTCTTCCAAAGCCACATACAATCTCTTACCAACTATATTTCTCGATGTAGGTATCATTGTATTACAAATAAAATAGAATTTAGAAGTTGGAATTCTTACAATTGAGCTCTATCACACGATCTAGAGTAAGAAGAAAGAGTGACAGTCCTAAATATCGTGCAGTCTCCTGCTTATAAGTGTGGGGAACTATACACCCATAAACAAGACTCTACTAGACACGGCTTGTAGATTCCCTAGGACAGAATGTCTTTGATACCACTTTTTTCACAAACCAAATCAAAGGGCCGTGACAGGCACCCAGTGCCTTATTCGACCGAGTACAAACATAAAATATCTTTCTTATCATACTATAATGGGTAAGGGAGCCAGAAAACCCATCATGAGATAACAAGAATAAAACATAAGGGAATGCAACATGATATGCAAACTTATACATGTGATATACGGGCCTACAAGGCCGACATGACCATTTTTAAACTCAAAACATAGGCCAACAAGGCCATAAATGTATCCATACACCTGACATCTGTCTACAAGCCTCTAAGAGTACATAAAATCATAAAAGTTGGGACAGGGCCCCACTATACCAATCGATACATATTCGAGGCATACTGACCAAATATGCAATTCCGCAGCAAGTGGAGTGCACTAGCACTCCGCTGAGCTGATAGCCTACTAGGAGGACTTTCAACCTATCAATCGGGACCTGCAGGCATGAAATGCAGCATTCCCAAGCAAAAAGGAGCGTCAGTACGAATAACGTACCGAGTATGTAAGGCTAGATAACATAAACAATAATAGTAAAGTAAAGTGAGATAGAGGAGATACAACCTGTAACATCTGAGTGCCTCTGGGGACTACTGACATGAAATGCATAATACATATATATACATAAACTTATAAAAGCATTTGCCTCTATGGGAATCATCATCACCATCATATCGTACCCGGCCTCATAGAGGATTTGGTAAAAACGTACCCGGCCAGCATAAGGCTTGGTAGAATCGTACCCGACCACGTGGAGCTCGGCAAAACCCAACTGATAAGTGGTAGAACAATAGGTGCCGTACCCGGCCGACTATAGTGCAGCTCGGTAGAGTAAATAGATACATATATATAATGCATTCTCAACTCATGGAATCACCTTCTAAACCTTTTGGAGTGTCTTAAGAACCTTATGGACATCTATACCCTCAATATGAACCTTAGTAGGATTCAAAGATCATACATATTTGCTTAGAATATTTTTATAAGGAAAGAACAACATGGACAACCTTATTTTCTAGGAGTAGATCCGTTATGAAGTAGCGTATTCATTTCACTTTAGATCATGCTAAAAGAAAGAAGGAATTTCCTTAACATACCTTGTATATTCTTCCCAACCTCATGCTATGCAATTTCGCGGCTCATTAGTCTACAATAAGATAAATGACACTCTTGTTACCATTTAAGCGTCGTAACTATTATGTATTGACCACAAACTATTTTACAATAAAACGGACAACACCTCCCCTGTATATATGACTTCACACTAGTCAAAACAATCAAAAATCGCCCAACATACCCCTATTACTTCATACACAATATGACAATCACAATAGTGTCAAACAATCCAAAAATGTTATGACGAACGACCAACAAACAACCTTGCCATTATGTGGTGTTTCTCCACATCCTTCCTCCTCTCAAATCCATAACAATAGCAAAAGAGAAAACCCAATACCATCATGAAACAACCTACAAAATAGTCCCACAAGTTCATCAAATCAAAAATAATTTTTCGGTTTACAACACGTTTCGACTTTTCTATTCTTTAAAATTGAGAAACACAACCATAAACACATCATTATACCTCTTATCTGATAAACCAACCATGAATTAAACCTAGAAATAAGTTCACAACAGCCAACCAGTATACGAGAACAAACAACATACCACAAACATACCATTCTTTCGAAACTAGCTAGGTCTATTCTTTACGATCGAGTTACAACTCGCAAACGCATAGATAATGGAAGGAGAAGCATAAACTTACCTTTTACTGATCATAAACCACAAAACCTGGTCCTTTTTCATTTAAAATATAAGTTCCCCAACGTGGCTACAAGAACGAAAAAGAGAAACTAGCAAGCTGTCCGGACTTTTCAGCACTAGAATCGCGTCGTAGCATCCGAAATAACATAGGGTTTGTGTGGGACTTTTGGGAGGAGTTGAAGGGGTTCAATTAGTTTTCCTTGGCCTGAAATATAATTAAATAAATGAGTTTAACAGCCCTTAAAAGTACCCTCTTGGCCGACTTTAGGGCTTTTAATTGAGGCCTTTCCTTTAGGCAAGTAGGTGATGCACCTACTTGTCACCTACTAGGTGCACAGTCTTGCAAAAATGTGAATATCTCTCTACTCTAATGTTGTACCAATGAATGGTTTAATACGTTGGAAACTAGACTTGTAGATATTCAATTTGGTTTGTAGATCATCCCATATTTCTAAGTACATTGGGAGAAAAGCTAGTTACATTTGACCTAATTTTCAGCATATTTTTGAATGGAACGTGTGATGACCTTTTCCAACTTTTGTTCCACAACTCACTCGATTTCAAAACATAAAACCAACTATTATAAGACTAAAATAACTCATAATATTATCTTTTTATATTGTTAATAACCCTTGTATCAGCCCAAAAGTACATGGTAAAACATTCCAATTTGTCGACTTTCAGCGAAACTTATTTTCTTCAATTAGTTTAGCTTCTAAGCCTTCAAACCCTCTTGCTACTTGGTATTAATGATCTTATATATTTGTAACCTCTATGTTAATATGATGAACTAACTTTGTAAACTTTTCAAAGATAATTCCATTTCTGAGCTTATATTAATTGACTTATGACGTACTCTTAGGTCGGAAACATGGGATGCAATATTACGGATCATTTTGGTGTCCCAAAGGCACTAGACATACTTGCCGAGAATTTCGTTTAGCCTGGCATGAGAAAGATGTTGAAAGAGTGTGTGCACAATGTTTGGAATGTAAACAGGTTAAATCTAATGTGATACCACAGGGTCTTTACACGCTATTACCTTTTCCTACTTCACATTGGATTGATGTTTCTATGGATTTTGTGTTAGGTTTGTCTAGTACAAGGTATGGTAAGGATAGTATGTTTGTTGTGGTAGATAGGTTCTCCAAAATGGATCGTTTCATACCTTGTGTAAAGACTAATGATGCTTCACATATTGCTGATCTATTTGTAAAATAAGTTGTTAAATTGCATGGTATACCTAGTGTTAGACATGTGATTTTTGACCCTCGCTAAGATTTTACATATTTTTATATTTAAATATTTAGATTAGGTCTAATATATTTATTTCAACTAATTTTTACTCTTTTATTTTATTTAGTCACAAAATAAAAACTACTAAAAAAATTTCTTCTTTTTAGTTGCTTTTAGTTTATATACTATTTCGTAAAACTCAAAAAGTACAAAAATAGTATGTTACTTTTATTTTAATATGAATTTGAAAATACCAAAAAATAGGTTTGTTTTAACGAGTAGTCTTATTTTAATATTTATTTTATATAAGTAAAATTAATTAATACTTACTTGGTCGCACCATGAAATTATGGGAGAGGGTAGTTGAAGCGAGGTTGAGGATGTCGGTGTCTGTATCCAACAACCAGTTCGGGTTCATGTCGGGTCGTTCCACTACAGAAACTATTCACCTTATTAGGCGGTTGGTAGAACAGTAAAGAGAAAAGAAGAAGGACATGCACATGGTATTTATTGACTTAGAGAAAGCATATGACAAGGTTCCAAGGGAAGTTCTTTGAAGATGCTTGGAGTTAAAAGGTGCATCGGTTTCCTATATTATGGCGATTAAAGAAATGTATGATGGATTTAAGACTGGGGTAAGGATAGTAGGAGGCGACTCTGAGCATTTTTCAGTTGTTATGGGATTAATTGCACTCGGTCCATTCTTATTCGCCCTGGTGATGGACGCATTAACACACCATATTCAAGGGGAGTGCCATGGTGCATGCTATTCGCCGATGATATAGTTCTAATTGATGAGTCGTGTACCGGTGTTAACGAGAGGCTGGAGGTTTGGAGATATGCTCTTGAGTCTAAGGTTTGAAGCTGAGCAGGATGAATACGGAATACCTGGAGTGTAAGTTCAATGCTGAGCCGGGGGAAGTGGGCGTGAATGTGAGGCTTGACTCACAGGTCATCCCAAGTAGATGTAGCTTCAAGTACCATGGGTCAGTTATCTAGGGGGGAGATCGATGAGGATGTCACACACTGTATTCGGGTAGGATGGATGAAGTGGAGGTTAGCATCTGAGTCTTGTATGACAAGTGAGTGCCTCTGATACTCAAAGGTAAGCTTTATAAAGCGATAGTTAGATCGGCTAGGATGTATGAGGCCGAGTGTTAGCCTATTAAGAATGTACATATACAAAAGATAAAAGTAGCTGAAATGAAGATGTTGAGGTGGATGTGCGGGCACACTAGGATGGACAAGATTAGGAATGATAATACTGGTGAGAAGGTGCGTGTGGCTCCCACTGATGATAAGATATGGGAAGAGAGGCTCAGATGGTTTGGGCATATACAGAGGAGAAGCCTAGATGCTTCGGTAAGGAGGTGTGAGCGGCTAGTTGTGGAGAGCATGAGAAGAGGTAGAGGGCGGCCTAAGAAGTATTGGGGAGTGGTGATCAGGTAGGACATGTTGAGGCTTCAGATTTTTGAGGACATGGCACTTCATAGGAAGATGTGGAGGTCGAGTATTAGGGTTGTAGGTTAGGAGTTAGTTAGGTCTTGCATTGGTTCGTTCCATTGCCAGAGTAGTCTTGTAGGGATTTGTCTAGGTAACGGGTGGCAATGTCATGTCTTTCTATTTTTTTTGGGTGATGTCTTTCTATTTCATTTAGTGCCGGACGTATTTACTAGTCATCGCTTTTGTTTTTCAACTTTTTTCTAGATTTTATGTTGTTCATGTTTTTCTTATATTTTTCTATGATTTCCGTGATAATGTTGATATTTTATCCTTTTGTCTTTTTTTCTTTTTAGCTGAGGGTCTTTAATAGCCTCTCTACCCTTTCGGGTAGGGGTAAGGTCTGCGTACATACTACCCTCCCCAGACCCCATTAGTGGGATTTCATTGGGTTGTTGTTGTTGTAAAATTAATTAGTATATAAGCTAGTATTTTATCTTGTTCCCAAAGAAAGAATAAAATTTAGGCTCAAACAACCCATTTTTAAGCTTAATTTTTGGACCTAGCCCATAATTTTCAAGCCCATAAACTAACCTAGACTTAGACTTGAGGATCAGTCGTGACCTCCTAAAAAAAGAATAAAGACCTAAGCTTCATCTTCTTCACAAAAACAAGGAAGCCATTTTCCATGAAAAAGCATGGAATAGCATCTTCTTCAACTAAAAGAACATAAAAAACCCTAGACTTCATCTCCACCCCACAACCACCCTATTTCCGCCGGACAGCCACCACCTCAACTCCCTGCTCTCCAAAAACAAGCATTCACGTCACACCATCTTCACCTTCTATCTGCCGTCGAACGACCACCCACCAATGTACCCCTAACCAGTCATCTTCCTCACCATAAAAACCAGTTGCACCCTCACAGCCGTCCACCATAATAACAGCACCCCACAGCAGCGACCCCCAGCCTTGTACCATCTTCTTCAGCTGAGAACCAATAGAACACAGCCTTAGAGTCGAGACCCCTTGAACCCCTTCTGTCCATTTTCGAGTACATCGCCGATCAAGATTGTTCAACGTCGATTCTGACTCGAGCCGTGCTGCTGCTCGAGGTTAGAGTCTGAGTTTCCACTCAAGGTCGTCGAGGTCTGGATTGTTGAGCTCGTCAATCATAGCTTTGGCTTGGAGTTTTTTTACTATTCGTTGTTTCAAAAAAAAAAACATTGCAGCTATAAAGGTCGATTATGATATCTTTATTATTTCTTATGCGGTGATATTTTTACCATGATTATCGTGATATTTTTTGGTTGTGACTTGACTGAAATTAATAGTTCATCATAGTTTTTGTTGGTTTTAATCATCTGGTTTTGCATTCTCGTTGAAATATTAGACCATGGCTCGTATGCTGAAATGGAATGAAACATTAGTTTTTGTTAAAAAAGGCATAGGGTACTGCCAATTGTTTAAGTGGGTGGTGGCCAATAATATTTAAATTGGAATCAAATTTTTACCATGGATGTACCTTGGATGAAAATTAGGCTTTAACCGTTTTTACTACTAAATTTTGTCGGTAAGAGCATGCTTAGGTCATCAACACCCGAATAGGCAAACCTTTAGGCACATTTTGAATTTATTGTCGTGATTATGTACACGTTCGCATGAAATAATTACGGTTTCTAAAATGAATATTCGTAGCTTGCTCTAGGAGCGATTATATACTTATCATGGCTACAATTATGGTTCCCGTGATGTAGTTGTGATTTGTAATTACTAAAATCCGGGTGCACATTTCATGTGATCTGATTATAACTTCCAATAAGGTTAAATAGAACTTGCCATGAACCACAGATGCATTTCATATTGTAACAATCCGACCGGTCTTTTTGAGCTCTAGCACGTCGTTCAGCAATCTGAGGCCATGAACAGCTTCATTTCAGGTATTATGACTTGTACGCGTTCTCAAAATTAAGTTTCGGGAAGTTCAGAGTTGATTTTGAAAGAGAATTCTCATTTTGGAAGCTAAAGTTGAAAGAATTAACTAGGATTGAAATTTTGAGTAAACGACCTCGGAATCGAGATTTGAAGATTCTAGCAGGTTCATAAGATGATTTCGGACTTGGGCGTATGCCCGGATCGGGTTTTTGATGACCCAGGAGTGTTTTGGTGCCTATTGTGGAAGTTAGAATTTTTAAAGAATTTCATAAGTTCGGGTTGAAGTGCATTTCTGTGATATCAATGTCTGTTGGGGATTTCGAGTCTAGCAGAATCTCCGTATTGTGATCTGGAGTTGGGAGCACGATCGGAAGTGAATTCGGATGTCCGTAGGTCATTTTGGAGCCGTTTGGCTAAAGATAAAAATTTGAAGGTTTTTGAGAAGTTTGATCGTAAGTGGACTTATTGATATCGGGGTCGGAATTCGATTCCGAAAGTTGGAGTAGGTCTCTAATGTCAAATATGACTTGTCTGCAAAATTTGAAGTCAAGCGGACGTGATTTGATAGGTTTCGGCATCGAAAGTAGAAGTTTCAAGTTTTAAAGTTCATAAAGCTTTAATTGGAGGTTGATTCATGATTTTAGCATTGTTTGGTATGATTTGAGGCCTCGAGAAAGTCCATGTTATGTTTTTAGACTTGTGCTAGTGTTTGGTTTGGAGCCCTGGAGGCTCGGGTGAGATTCGGGAAAGCTTCGGAGTGATTTGCTAAGAATAGGAATTTTTGGTGCTAGTATGATCGCAATTGCGATGTATTGGTCGCAATTGCGACCTCGCATTTACGAGGTTGTACTCGAAATTGCAAGCATGGGCTTCTGCATAGAGGATCACATTTGTGATGCGTTGGTCGCAAATGCGACTTCGCATTTGCGAGTTCCTTCTCGCATTTGCGAACCCGGGCTGTTGAGTGAGAAATCGCATTTGCGAAGGGTCCATCGCATTTGCAATGTTGTCCTCTTCGCATTTGTGAGGAATTATGTCACAAATGCGACTTTGTCAGGGAAGGCCGGGCTTCCTATTTTCGAAACTTTTGTCGCAAATTCGACATCGCAATTGCGAGCCTGGAGTCGCAAATGCGACTTCTGCCTCTGGAGTTGTGGCTTTTTAATTCGAAACTTAGCCCATTTCCCTAATTTTCCAATTGGCCTTAGGCGATTTTTGAGAGCATTTGAGGAGGGCTTGTGCCATCATCAAAGAGGGATAATTTCTATCCTTCTTAAGTTAAGTACATAGATTATGGGTAGATTAGCATGTAAAAAGTAAGGAAAATCAAGGGGTTCAGATGAAAACCTAGAAAATTGATGTTCTTGGAATTTGACCGCGATTTTGGGCATGGAATTGAGAATTAATTATATATTTGAGTTCGTAAGATCATGGGTAATCTTTATCTTCGAAAATTTTTGGATTTCGGGCACGTGGGGTCGAGGGCAATTTTGTCAACTTTTCGATCGGGGTTAGAAATTGTTATAAATTGGATTATAATGAGTACCTTAGCATACAATAATGAGTTTACATAATTATTGGCTAGTTTTTGGACCTTTGTTGCATCGATTCGAGTCTTCAAAAAGGCGTGGAATGCCGGTTATGAATCTTCAGAGCGAGGCGAGTCTCCTTTCTAATCTTGTAAGAGGGAATTGTCCCCAAAGGTGAATTAACTGGTTATGTACTCCTATTTGTGGGGGCTATGTAAGCACGAGGTGACGAGAGTCCGTGCATAGCTACTATTATGTTTAAGTCCGGGTAGTTTAGGACCCAAAATCATGTTATACTTGGAATATTTGTAATGTTATTGATAGCTCGAATTGCTTAAACCACATCGAATTAATAAATACATTCACAAAAGGATTTGACCTCTTTTCTTATATCTTTAAAAGAGAAAGTGGCTTTTATTTGAATAACTATACCCCGATAAATTCTTAATTTTCTATATAAGCATGTATTTTATGTGTGCCTGCGTCGCATGTATGATTCGCGAGTAGGGTGATTGTTTATTTTACGTGTACTGCATCGCATGTATGATTCACGAGCAGGATAATTGTTCATTTTATGTTGACCATATCGCATGGATAGTTCACGAGCGGAGTAATTGATGCATCTATGGTTCGAGCCGTTCGACCCTCGGCAATGCACAGTTTACTTTTATGTTGGATTGGGCTGTACATCCCATGGTGGTTATTTGCGCATGCTAGTATTATTGTCATGAACTTGTTAAAGTTGTTATTGCCTCTTCATGGCTTGGAAGTATTTGGATAAATAATGGAAAGAATTTTTTTTGAAATATCCTATAAACGAATTAATTGTTTTCTCGTTTTCTTTTATTAGATGACAATCATGCTCATAGAAATCCACGATTTAACGTATTATGGAAATCATTATTGGAACACTAGTAAGTGTCGAAATCGACCATCTCGTCTCTACTTCTTCGAGATTAGATGGGATACTCATTGAGTACACGTTGTTTTCGTACTCATACTACACTTCTATGCATTTTTGTTGCACAGGTTTATGCATGGCTAGAGACTTATTAGCATAGCGCCATGGTTGTCACGGAGTCTAGGTGAGCTGTAATTCCTCGAGGCGACCCACATCTAGTATAGTCTCTCTCATGATCCTGCTTACTTTTCTGTCTAATTGTATAGCGGACAGTTGTTGTACTTTATTCGCTTTCTTTTTATTTTATTCTTAAAAATTGCTCATGTACTTATGACACCAGGTTTTGGATGTATTTGGATTTATTCAGAAATTCTAAAAGCTGTTTAAATACTTCATTATTCAATTGGAGGAATATAATGAGTATTGTTATAATCGTATAAAAGAAGTGTTTTCAAATTATTAAAACAAGAATTTAATTTAGTATTTCAGTTGGCTTTCCTGATAGCAGTGTCCGGAGCCACCACGACCCTTAGTAGATTTTTGGTCGTGACAACATGGTATCAGAGCACAAGGTTCCCGTAGGTCTCACGAGTCATGAGCAAGTCTAGTAGAGTCTCGCGGATACGTACAGAGATGTCTCTACTTATCCTCAGGAGGCTGGAGGACTGTTAGGAGTACTTCCCTTCTTGATTTCCTTATCATGTGACTTGACTTCCCACAAGGCTTATGCCTTTGTTTCCCTCCTACTCAATCTTATGCAACGTGCAGCGCTTGTTATAAATCGAGAATTGAAGAATTGAAATGGCACTACGAATGTGGTGTAGGATGTTTCTCCTGGTATAGTTGATTGTACCATCAACGTCGCCTTGTGGAAGGATATTCTATTGCTTCGGCTCAGTAGAAGTACTTCAGAGAGCCTTGAGGCTAGGCACAGGTTACCATGATGCTTATGAGCAATTATTCCGCAGTACTGTTACGATGGTAGTATGTTTACCTGCGTGTCGAGGTAGTGAATGACTTGAAGGGAGGTTTACCCAGTGCATGATCTATAGATTCGGTGTTTTATTCTCGGCTGGGAAAGGCAATCGGGCAGAGAATGTTCAGGTTTGCGTTTATGAGGTATCAAGACTCGATATTCGCTGGCATGGTGGAAGTTTTCTTCTATAATGAGGTGTCGTTGTCCCTATCGAATGCACTAAATTCATCGGTGTTATGATCTTCTACAATTCGCCTTCGGAGCAGAATATTGCATATCAGTATAGAAGAAACGACTGTTAAATGTCGCGAGGCAAGGTAGTTTAGGGTTGAATCGGCATTTATAATATTGGCAGCTTGAGAGAGGTGATATCCGGCAAAATTTAAAGTTAGTAGCGATTTTTGGATTCAAGTGATATGAAGATAGATTTTATTACGGTGACAATTAAGTAGAAAAGGATGAGGAAATATGTGTGGAAAGTGTCAGACTGTGGCTAAACTTCCTAGAAGGCTAGGTGTATAAATCAAAGGTCAAGTAGTTTATTAAAAAAGTGAGTTTGCCCAAAGTAGAAGAGTGGTGGATGTTGCATAAGGGCTTGGTGTTAGGATGATTACATACCTTAAGGAGAGTTTGGAATGATTTGGGAAGGATTGAAGTCTACAGGTATAATTGAAAGTATGGGCTATAATGCGGCAGGAGACTTGGTATAATAGAAAGGAGATGCTTGAAATGAAGAAGGATACAATGTAACTTTGAATGGGAAGGATGTTGCCGCACATTTAATTGATGTCCATGAGCGTTGAAAGGACTCGTGCAGCTAGAGGAATTAGCTCGGACTCAGGATGGGTTATCGATGTCATGGTGATTGTACCCTGTGCAACATCATTGGAAGATGTCGGAAAGTGATTTCCATAGGTTGGTTATTCCCTATGAGCAGGTTAGCCGTCACATACTTGGTGAGGCTTCTGCAAAGAATTTTAATGGTTATACAGCAAAAGGATCAGTCATGCGAATGTTATTGATGATTCAGAGTATAAACATGGGGTTTCCACAGTAAGATTTTGAGAATTTGGGTGGTTGATTGCACAAAGTTATGTCAATATGAGATTAAGAATCCTGGTAAATTCTAGAGCTGTGTAATAGTGGCTTCGAGCTAAGTGGGAGAGTTCCACCGCCTATAATGGGATTGCATGGTTTAATATTCGCAGGATTTCTGATTATTAGCATATTGATTTGTTATCTCAGCTACGGGAAAAGAACAACATATGTGGTGATTTGAGCAAAGGAATTGTTAAGCGGTGCTATGGTTGGCCTTGTTGGCTCATGTTCAGACTTGGGGAAGGATTCAGGACTTATGCCTTGTATGGATATGGATTTCGGGGCGAGTGATTCCGCTGGGTGCCTCGTCGAGAGGGTATTCATATGTTATAAGATTTATGGAGTTGATTATATTCAGGACCAAGTCAGAGCGGGTGGCTCTCAGCAACGGTCCTAATGGATTCCAAAAGAGGTAAAGTATGGTGCCTAATGATTGCAAGCCTATAAGTACAGTTAAGAATCAAGCTTTTGCGGCAGCTTATGAGTGGAGACTCAGAATTTTCTATGATGTTTTGACTTGCAGTGCAGCACTTAAGAGAAAGATGAGAAAGGACTTCGGATTCATAAAGGGATTAGCAGAATGGGCAGGGTGTGAATGTGGGCACAAGGAAGATATTAAGTGGTTCAGGGGATTTGAGATAGCATGGTCTTGTGATTTAGGGTCACTAGAGAAGAGTGCGGATGGAGTATGTTAAGTGTTGAATGGGGTTATCATTGTTTCTATGGCAAGCAAGGACAAATTAGAAGAAGAGGGATTGGTTAGCCATAGTCGAATTGGCAAGTTGCTGGTAATGATCAATTCTTTCAGTGTGAACAAGTTATGCAAGTGAATTGTGATGGTGCGTGCGAGGCTTGTCGACCGTCGTAGTTAGTGTTATTCAGAAAGTATTTTATCTCTATGGCCTGTTATATGTAGGCAAATACCGGAAGGGCTATGGTGGCTTAGACCACTACTTAGATGTTTGCCTATGCTACGGTTATGAGAATTTACTTGTGTGTTGCTATGGTTCTCCTTAAGTGAGTCCAGTGAAAAGCTTTTGTTGGCACGTTGGGTGCAGTGAGTGGTATGGAATTTGAAGTGAGGATCAAGGTTGCAGTTTGGTGCTGACAAGGATGTCACGAGGTCGGATGAGCATGAAAGGAGTTTCGATGTTTAAAGTGAGTTGGTATTGTCGCCAGTATCACATGAGATCAGTATTTTGTGAAAAAGGCTTTGCATCCTGGTTAAGGATTCTTGATCGCTTTTAAGCATTAGTGCGGCGGGTGGTTTGGAGGTGCGGACCCGTTATTCATTTCGGAAGGTTGTGGGAGTGTGTCCCATAGGAAGATTGTATAAGTGTGACATGTAGTCACCTGATTGATTTAAGATTTAAACCAAGAATGATGATTTTGGTAATATCATTAACTTGAGAATTTATGCCTAGAGGGCACTCCATTTATTGGGTTATGGACTGCGGAGGTTTTCCCTGGTTATGATGGTAGTACTTATTTGTTTAAGGAAAAGGGGGTGAGTATGGACCTTTGAAAGGTTATTGGCCTAGTTTGATACGATCAGGATCGACTTGAGGTCGGTGGATGGATTTAAATATGAATATGGGCTCTATGTCAGGCCAATTGTATTTTCAGCAAAGCGCTCCTTAAGGAGGAGGGGTAGGGGTCTTATTTCAGCCATCCCAGGTAATGATGTATTGCATCGTATTAGTTGTGGTACGGCTTGGTAGTTTCTTATGTGTTGAGAATCCGAGTGGCGATGATACTATATGAGTAGGATGGCTCTTGAGATTCAGATCATGTATCGCACCTCACTTGTGCTTGAGGTTTGTAGCCTATAGTGCTGTTTGTTTTCCTCAGGGGTGGTATTATGCACATAGCATGTTTCTGACCGATATTCGCTATTTTGTTGTAATAAGCAATTTAGCTCGATGTATATCTCCTTATGAGAGTTCTATGTATGGATGGGGTGGCACGCCGCGATGGATATGTTGTTTGGATTGGGTTGCGCGCCGCAACAGCGTGATATTCAGTACAGTTCCTTATAATTATTTTTATGTGTTTCGTTTCCTATCTTCTGAGGAAAGCTCAGCTCATATTAGTTGTGCATGCGTCTCATGTATGATTCGCGAGCGGGGTAATTGAAATTCCTTTTAAGAATTTATTTTCCTTTTCGTATCGCATTCTAATTGGTAACCTATTGGCACATGGTGGCACCATATGAGACTTTTGGTCATGTCAACGTGGCTTATTGCCTGAGCAGTTCGTACTGGGTGAGACGAGATTATTGGATTTAGGATCGGTGTGATATGATTACGTGAAATATATTAAGGAGTAAAGATCATTATTTGGGTCAGCATGAGGTAATGTTTCTTGTCAGAAGTATAGACTTAATGATTGGTTGACTCGGCAGTTGATAATGAATTTATGCACATGTATTCCATTGTGGCGGCATTGTAAGGGTTATAGTAAGATCTGTGTATGTCGTGGGGTGCATTGGGAGCTTTAGATTCGTGGAATTTTGACTAAGTTGATCAGAAAATGTTATTATTGTCCGGTGAGTAAAGTGACGCTAGGTGTGAAATTAGCAAGCTATGTAGCCAAATTTGTGTACAGCGTGTAGTGATTGATATAGTGATCTTATGTTTGAAACAGGTCAGGTATGAATTCCAAATGTTGAAATTGGGCTCTAGGCTTATTTGCTTGAATAAAATAGAATATCTTCAGAAATAATCAAGCTTATGTGCTCAACTAAGTTGTGGTAGCATGGGAAAGTGCATGAGAAGTTAAACAGTGATTTCATATTCATACTACTTCAGTGTAGTTCTCAGCACGTTCAAGGACGAACATATCTTTAAGTGCGAGAGAATGTAACGACCCGACCGGTCGCTTAGAGCTCTAGCATATCGTTCCACAACCTGAGGCCATGAACAAATTCATTTCAGGTATTATGACTTGTACGCGTGGTCGAAATTAACTTTCGGGAAGTTCAGAATTGATTTGGAATGAGAATTCTCATTTCCGAAGCTTAAAGTTGAAAGAATTAAAAAGGATTGAACTTTTGAGCGAATGACCTCGGAATCGGGATCTGAATGTTCTAGCAGGTTTGTACGATGATTTCGAACTTGGGCGTCTGCCCAGATCAGGCTTTGAATGACCAGGGAGTTTTCTGGTGCCTATTGTTGAAGTTAGAATTTTGAAAGAATTTCATAAGTTTCGGTTGAAGTGCATTTCTATGATATCAATGTTCGTTTGGGATTTTGAGTCTACGAGCAGCTCTGTATTGTGATTCTGGGGTCGGGAGCGTGATCGAAAGTGAATTGGGAGGTCCGTAGGTCATTTTGAAGCCGTTTGGCCAAAGATAGAAATCTGATGGTTTTTGAGAAGTTTGACCGAAAGTGGACTTTTTGATATCGAATTTGGAATCCTATTCTGAATGTTGGAGCAGGTCCGTAATGTCAAATATGACTTGTCTGCAAAATTTGAAGCCAATCGGAATTGATTTGATAGGTTTCGGCATCGAAAGTACAAGTTTGAAGTTCTAAAGTTCATAAAGCTTGAATTGGAGGTTGATTCACGATTTTAGTGTTGGTTGGTATGATTTGAGGCCTCGAGAAAGTCTGGGTTATGTTTTTAGACTTGTACAAGTGTTTGGTTTGGAGCCCCGGTGGCTCGGGTGAGATTCAGGATAGCTTCGGAGTGATTTGCTAAGAATAGGAATTTCTGGTGCTGGTATGATCGCAATTGCGATGTATTAGTCTCAATTGTGACCTCGCATTTGCAAGGTTCCATTCGCAATTGTGAGCCTGGGCTGTTGCGTGGAGGATCGCATTTGCGATGCGTTGGTCGCAAATGCGACTTCGCATTTGCGAGTCCCTTCTCGCATTTGCGAACCCGGGATGCTGAGTGGGAAATCACATTTGCAAAGGGGCCATCGCTTTTGCGATGTTGTCCTCTTCACATTTGCGAGAGATTCTGTCGCAAATGAGAGTTTGTCAGGGAAGGTCGGGCTTCGCATTTGCGAAGCTTTTGTCGCAAATGTGACATCACAATTGCGAGCCTGGAGTTGCAAATGTGACTTCTGCGTCTGGAGCTGTGGCTTTTTAATTCGAAACTAAGCCCATTTCGCACTTGGCCTTAGGCAATTTTTGAGAGCATTTGAGGAGGGTTTCCATCATCATCAAAGAGGTAAGTAATTTCTACGCATCTTAAGTTAAATACATAGATTATGGGTAGATTAGCATGTAAAAATTAAGGAAAAATCAAGGTGTTTAGATGAAAACCAAGAAATTTGATGTTCTTGGAATTTGACCCGATTTTGGGCATGGAATTAAGAATAAATTATATATTTGAGTTCGTAAGGTCTTGGGTAATCTTTATCTTCAAACAATTTTGGATTCCGGGCACGTGGACTTGAAGGCATTTTTGTTAACTTTTTTATCGGGGTTAGGAATAGTACCTTAGCATATATTAATGGGTTTACATAATTATTGGCTAGTTTTTGAGCACTGTTGAATCGATTCGAGTCTTCGGAAAGGCGTGGAATGCCGGTTATGGATCTTCAGAGCGAGGCGACTCTCCTTTCTAACCTTGTAAGAGGGAATTGTCCCTATTGGTGAATTAACTGACTATGTGCTCCTATTTGTGGGGGCTACGTACGTAGGAGGTGACGAGATCCGCGTGTAGCTACTATTATGTTTAAGTCCGAGTAGTCTAGGACCCAAAATCATGCTATTCTTGGAATATTTGGAATGTTATTGATAGCTCGAATTGCGTAAACCACATCGAATTACTAAATACATTCACAAAATGATTTGACCTCTTTTCTTAAATCTTTAAAAGAGAAAGGGGCTTTTATTTGAATAATTATTCCCGGATAAATTCTTAATTTTGTATGCAAGCATGTATTTTATGTGTGCCTGCGTCGCATGTATGATTCGCGGGTAGGGTGATTGTTTATTTTATGTGTACCTGCATCGCATTATGATTCATGAGCAGGGTAATTGTTTATTTTATGTTGACCACGTTGCATGGATAGTTCGCGAGCGTGGTAATAGATGCATCTATGGTTCTAGCCGTTCGACCGTCGGCAGTGCACAGTTTACTTTTATATTGGATCGGGCCGTACATCCCATGGTGGTTATTTGCGCATGCTGGTATTATTGCCTTGAACTTATTAAAGTTGTTATTGCCTCTTCATGGCTTGAAAGTATTTGGATAAATAATGGAAAGAATTTGTTTTTGAAATATCCTATAAGCGAATTAATTGTTTACTCATTTTCTGTTATTGGATAACAATCATGCTCATATAAATCCACGATTTAACGTTATGGATATCATTATTGGATCACTAGTAAGTGTCGAAGTCGACCATCTCATCTCTACTTCTTCGAGATTATACGGGATACTCATTGAGTACACGTTGTTTTCGTACTCATACTACACTTCTGTGCATTTTTGTTGCACAGGTTTATGCATGGCTGGAGAATTATTGGCATAGCATCATGGTTGTCACAGAGACTAAGTGAGTTGTAATTCCTCAAGGCGACCCGCAGCTAGTATAGTCTCTCTCAGGATCCTTCTTATTTTTCTGTCCAATTGTATTGGGGACAGCTGTTGTACTTTATTCATTTTCTTTTTATTTTATTGTTAGAAATTGCTTGTACTTGTGACACCAGGTTTTGGGATGTATTTGGGTTTATTTAGAAATATTAAAAGTTGTTTAAATATTTTATTATTCATTCGGAGGAATATACTGAGTATTGTTTTAATCGTATAAATGAATTGTTTCAAAATTATTAATACAAGAATTTAATTAAGTATTTCAGTTGGTTTGCCTAACAATGGTGTCCGGTGCCACCACGACCCTTAGTAGATTTTGGGTTGTGACACATGTAGCGTGGCTTACGATGTATTTTAAATGACCTTGAATTTTCCTAAAAGACATTAAAAGCGGTTGGAAAGTTAAAATGCACGTAGGTTTAAAATGTGTAATTAATAAGATAATTAGGCCAATAATAATATTTGAGCAACCGTGCCAGAACCATAGACCCGGGAAATCCTAAATCCTTCTCCCGGGTTAATAGAATTCCTTACCCAGATTTCTATATTCACACACCATAAATAAGAGTCATTTTTCGTCGATTCGGAATTTAAACCAGTGACTTGGGACACCATAAATTATTCCAAGTGGTGACTTTGAATTTTAAATAAAATAATCTCGGTTCAATTGTCACATAAATTGGAAAAAACTCCATATACCCCCTTTCGAGGGTAGAAAAAACGAGGTGTGAGAGCTCTGGAGATTTTACTGGGGACAAGAACCCACAACTTCTGGTTCATGATTCAAAATTCGAGCTTAGAATAACTATTATAGTTGGCTTTTATTTATTATCTGATTTCATATGCTTGAGCTTAATGTGCTAATTGCCGCTTTTTACCGTTTTAATACTGTTTGGACTGTATATAAATTATTACAAAAACCGTCCCTCACTGAGTCTTCTAAATCATATGGGAAGGGTGCACTTCGTGTGACTTCTCTTCTGTTAGAGTCATATCCCAATTTTAGAACAAGATTCAGACAAGTTACAAAGGCGGTGAAGCTTATGTATTCCCGGTATGCTACTCCCCCTCGGCTCGAGCTGTCCACTCGGGTAAGCCAGGTCTAGAACAAATAAACCCAGGTTTTTAAACCTAGAATAACATAGCCTCATGGTGGATCCCTAGTAGGAACGTTTGTTGCATCACGTGCATTTGACTTAGGGGACTCAACATAGGGGTTGGGTATGTCTATGACAAGTGTACCCAAAAATAAAAGACCATCTTGATGCATCCTATATGCTACATGTTGCGTTTGTTCAAGGGTAAAAGGGTCATTTGGTAGACTAATGATGGATGAGGGTAAATGACAAAAAAAAGGGTGAAGTGTGAACATAAAGCGAGTAGGGCCTAGTTATGTTTTTCTTTCACTTTTCACATTTTTTAAGAAAAAGACAAAAGAAAATGAAAAATAAAAAATCCAATCAAGGAAAAGGAAAAAAAATATTTTCTCTAAATTAGTTGTTTTTTTATTTCTCGCACGTATCCAATCTGCCCGAATTATGCATACTTGATTCTCATCTTTCAAGGCGTGATACATAGGCAACCCACATAGGGTGCGGTCTTTCTAGTGAGCCTTAGGTTCTTGGCTTCGTGAGGTCTTACCCAAATCTTACATTTTTAGTCACTTTTTAGCCACATAGGTTAATTCTAAAAAACAGTCACAATCACGTCTTGCATGTGTCTAACAGGAAGTGTTATTGTCTCACGTAGTGATCTAGGTCTTTAACTTTATTTGATCTTAATTTTCTAATACATGTGTGGAATTACTTTTCGGAGATTGAGCATAACAGACAACCACGGACCTTCTAGTTAGGATCGCTCATTCAGGAGTTGCTTAAAGAGATTTTTTTATGTTTTGAGTTTGTTATTCATTTTATGTCGTCTTTTACTTTCTAGTTTTGTATAATAATGTCGAGTCTTTTGTTATTTTACTTTCTACTTTGTATTTGAAAAAGTGTGTTGTAACTAAAAAATCCAAAAAGCAGGTTTTGTGTTTCATATTTCTGTTCGAAGTTTTCTTTAGAATACTATTTCTAGAAATAAAATAAAATAAAAAATTCTTTTGAGGTGGTTTTCCTATAGGAAAGTAATATCTAGAACTCAAAATAAAAAATGCTTTTATAATTCCTTTAGTGTATTAAGGCTAAAAATTGAAAAAAAAGAGAGAATTTCCTTTTAGTACCTTTTTAAAAGTTTTCTTTAAGATATTAATTCTTAAAATCCAAAAAGATTTTCTTTTGAGGTTTTTTTTTGGGAAATTAATGAAAAATGAATAGAAGTTTTTCTTTATTCTTACTATAACTTCAGGACGAGCAACAATTTGGATACTGTCATGCCTAAACCTTAACTCAAATACATAACAGGGAATAGAGGGTAGGGATTCGCAATAGAAACAGATGCAAGAAAATGCATAGTTAATATTAATCACTAAGCATGGACAGTAAAGTAAACAAGATCGCAGAAGCTGTAAATAAACACATTGGGATGATGGCTGAAACTAAATTAGGACATACCAGTTTCAGGGAAACAAACAAGTAAAAGAAGTCCTATAAAAGCCAAAATTGCAAGAAAACATCCTGAAGAAACTCATATGACAATGTGAGTGTAATTTAGAGTGTCTTAAAGAGTATTGGACTAGAAGATGTGTAAAATTATTGAATTCCCAGTCTAGCAAAGTGAAGAAAAGGGTTGTGCCCTTTATAGTGCAGAAAGCAAGTAAGAAAAGATAAGAAAATAGCATTGAAATAAATCTCCTATTAATTAAGGGATTCTAATTTCAAACGGGTAAAAGGAAATTAAGGAAAGAGTTGATCAAAATCTTGTCCCAAGCAGTAGAATAAGGGCGAATACACAAGGGTTTATTTAAGGCAAAAGTTTAGTGGTACATAGTTTGTGACAAATAAGAAAAAGGAATTAATCAAACAACAGCAAAATAAAAATTGCAGGCTTTGTCCGAACCAAGTCAGGAAAAGGTAAAGAAGGTTCAATCAAACAAAAAATCAGTAACAATTAGTCAAACCTTAAAAGGGATTCAAAATCAATCAATAGATGTCAAACCCTTTTAAAAAAAAGAATTTCTCATACATAAAGCACACAAATATCAAACAAGAAGGAGTTGTCATGCTGATTAGAAAAGACTATCATAGAAAAAAGTCATAAAAAGGTTCAGATTCAATTTATAGACTCAGAATGAGTCTGAGAGTTTAGGGTTTCAGAGTAAAACCCCAGTCCAAACACGAAATCGAACTTGCCAAAGAGATCCCCAAATCCTAGGGTTTTAACTCGAATCAGATACAGAGATGAGAAGGCAAGCCATCGAAACAGACTCAGAGGCTTGCAATAGAGCCTCATAAGGAAACACACAGATACAATTTCAAGTTTGAAGTGACAGAGTGAAAGGTTGATTTAAAAGCATAAACAACATGTCTTAGGAAAAACTCAGAACTTTAGCAAGTTCGAAAAGAGAGAAGAAGGGTGATATAAACTTAAGAAATAGTAAAGGAAGCATGCTTAAAACTAAAACAAAGGTCCAGTAAAGCAAACGAAATTTAAGAACTCAGCGGGAAACACGTACAGTAGAAGAATACTGGAAAGTATAGCAACGAACATGTAGGAAAACATAACAAATATTAACATGCAAGCCTAATATAGAGGCACAACAGAGTACAACGGTACAGAAAAGTCATGTATAGTAGGAAGAAAATAGAAGACAACACATTCAAGGTAGAAAAGAAAACCCATGAGCATAATATAGACGAACACACATAAAAAAAAAAGAATAACAAAGATGTTTTGAAAACCTTTCAGAAACCCTAAATCGAAGAGAAGCAATTTTTTAAAGAAAGATTGGGGAAAATACTTTAAACATCCAGTAGAGCACAAATATATCATAGATCTAAGAAAACAAACAAAGAAAAACTTCGCATAGCTTAGGATTTTGGTGAAACCCTAGAAATGAGAAAGACTTGAAAGAAAGTCTGATCTCGAGTCAGATGAGTTAGAAACAAACTCTTAATGCTTTGGATACGCATGAGCATGGACGGAGAGGCCATGGAACCATAGATCTGAGAAGATCTGAAAGAGAACCATCGAGGTCAGACCTCAAATCTTCGAACACCCAAGGTTTAATGGTGGTGGGGGTGAGTACAGACCATCCATGGCCTGAGAAGCCATGGATTCCAATGAATGTACGATGGACAAAGGTTTGAAGACGACTAGGATTATGGAGAACCTTCGACGGTATTTTGAGAGAGGGGAGTATTCAAAGGCCGCGAACCAAATGAAATGGTGGGCGTTAGGTTAGGGTAGGGGAATTAAAGATGGTAAGGGATTATCCGGGCCATTGATTAAATCGATCAATGGCTCAAATTAAAAGAAGGGGCTAGGTGGGTTTTTAATTGGGTCAAGGTCCCTGTTTAAAATAAAATTGGCCCGGTCCAATTGAGGGTTACGATTGGGTCAATAGAGAGCTAAAATTGAAATGTGAATAGGCTGTAATTGCAACAAAATGAGGCTAATTGCTAAATAGCCAGTTTTCCATTTTATAAAAAATAGTAAAAATGATTTTAAACAAACTTATGTTTAAAATCATATACTTGTGCGAGAGGAGATATCGGGTAGGTTTTGTATTTGATTGGGGATTTTGTTCTCTGTCAACCATCAGGGCTCTTACGTCTCTTTTTTTGGACGTTCCACCAGACTGAGAGCCTTGTTGGTAGCCTGCAAAGCTTCAAAGCTAGTGATCATACCACTTTTGATACCTTCCTCGATTCACTCCCCTAGCTTGATGATGTCAGAAAATTTCTGGCTTTCAGTAAACATCAACCTTTCGCAGTACTGTGGGTCTTGAGCTCGAAAGAAAAATATGTTCTTTTGTTCCTCTTCTAAAGCCGGTCCGACCTTTGCGACTTCTGATCTCCAACGAGTAGCATACTCGCAGAAAGTTTCTATGGGTTTCTGCTTTAGGTTTTTGAAGTAGAACACACTTGGCGCATTCTCCGTGTTGAACCTTAACCTGTCTATGAAATCGGATGTCATACTTACCCAATTTTGACCACTTTTTTGGGTCTTGGATAATGTACCAGGACAGAGCATCTCCTTTCAGACTTCTCATGAAGAGCTTCATACGAATCTTTTCGTCCTTTCCTACTCTGACCTGCTTGTCGTAGTATGTTCTCAAATGAACTCTGGGATCCCCGGTGCCATCAAACATCTCTAAATTGGGAGGTTTTCACCCCTCGGGCAGTTCGACATTGGGTTGAATGCAAAGGTCTTCGTAATTCAACCCTTCAATCCCTTTAATTCCCTCGAAACCCTGCATTCTACTAGTCAGATTCTTGAGTTCTTCTGCAAGATTCCTTATAAGCGAGTCCTTATCATCAAACTCGGGTGTGCTTGAAATAGGTTGTGTAGGATGCAGCACAACTTCCACATAGATGGGGGTATTGTGATGAGGGTGAAGATTGTTGTTTGTAGAGTCTACACGTTCCGGGATGAGCAGTGGAGTATTGTTGGATGTATGGAAAGCGTTGAAGTGGTGATGAGGAGCAGAGTGGTTTTGTGGTTTCGGAATGTTTTGTGGTGGTGTGGGATTTTAAGTGTATGGGAAACTGATATCTCGGGTAGTGAGAGAAAATGACAAGCTTTCCAAGTTCGGAATTGGTTCAGTTCTTCTTGAAATTCAAACGACTTCTTTTCGAGCTGGGAGGCACTTTCCTTGGAAATTTGAATACCCTGAGGAACCTCTACCCGTTCGACTGAGTTCTCCTTCTTGGTGTTTAACAAATCCTCCATTTTACCCTTGTTCCTATTTCTAACGGGAATAGGATGAGGAGTAGGTGGAGGGATCTTGGATCTTGTGGAGTATGATGACAATGCCAGAGTGAACGAACTAACCTTTGGGGGAGGGGAATAAAACAAAAGTAAAACAAAACAAGGTAACAAGTTAGTGAAGATTATGAGAAGAAAATGTTGCAATATTTAAACACATAGTGCAAGAATATAAATCGTGTCCAAATTTGGGCGCCTCTTTCTGCCGGAGGTAGGCCTAGCGACAAGTTTATTTAGAGAACTTACAATGCTAAATGCCTCATTTCATTGATAAAAATAAGACGAATCCCAAAACGATACAAAAATAGCAGAAAAATAAAATATCACTATTGGCCAGTGGCCTTATTACAAGCAAAGAAAAAGACTCCTAACTACTTGGTTCCTGAAGGGCCTTCCCTAGACTCGACATCTTTAGCTCCATCTAACAGCTTCATCAGCTCACAAAGTCGCAACAGCAAATAAGCTCTAGCCAGGTGTCCCAATTCGTTTCCCTAGGCATTCTTCCAGTCCTCGATCCTTTTGATGAATTTCCCTTCTAGCTCCATTAAATCCCGCTCCAAGTATCCTAGTCGCTTATTGGTGCCGACAGCCATTTCTTTCCACTTTCAATTAGCTTTTGGTGGGCTTCTTGTATTTCATGGTGTTCGCTTTCATATTCCCGAATCCTCTAGCTCAGTTGGTCATACTTGACCTGTGATTCAGCTTTTCGTCGATGATCCTGTGACCTCAAACAAACCCGGGTTGACCTAACCCATTATGATCATCTTCCAACCAGCTTGGATGGTATGGAGTGTAACCATCATGGTACCTGTTTGGTTCAAAGGAATCCTTTCCCAGGACGATTTTCCATTGCCACATATACTATGCTTGGCACTTGTATGGACTATCGTCATCTTGAAAGTCGGCCCTGAAGTGACTCATCCTGTCGACCCTTGGTATAACGTGTTTCCTTCCATCCTGCCTCATAACTCGGAAAGGAACATAATCGTAAGTTCCCCTCAAACTGGTAAGTATCAGGAATGGTGCATCCCTGGACCGGGTAATGAATTCTCTAGCAGGGAACCACTCAAACATCCAGTGTATTTGGTCCTCTTTCAGATTTTCGAACAACTCTACCCATGCCTTAGAATCTTTTGGTTGAGCAAACATGTTGGCCATATAGTTCATTCGCCTTGGCTGATGAAGGCAATATGATCATCCCAGTTTCTACGAAGAATGTCTTGTCAATACTAACCCCATTGGATATTTTCCAGGAGTAGAGCTGGAGTAAAAAGTTGCAACCCTCAAAGGGCTTGGCTCCCTATTGGCATTTCTCCAGGGCTCGGTATATCTATGCAATAATCATGGGCACTATGTTAAATGGCTGCCCGCCAATTCCCTCCATTATAGTTTTGGTGACCATGGATAGTCTAGTATGGATTCTAGCCTTCTTTCACAGGAAATACTATCATCCCCAAAAAGCAGAACATGAAGACAAAAATCGTTCAGTGTTCCAATGATATGAGAGCGAATTAATCCAGATAAGTACGGTAGGACTTGCTATGACTGTACCTCTCCTACAGATTGTCAAAAGTAATGAAGAATCCTTCAAATAGGTCAAGTCTAGAACCTTAGTCCCATCATTTTGAGAAAACTTCTACTCTTGCGATTTTCCCGCATAAGCAAACCCGAAGTCTCCCACGGGATAACTAGTCCTCATATTTCCTCTTGCAAAGTTGTCATGTCAATCTCCCCGAAGCGAAACACAAACCTATCGCAATCCCAGAATAGGGTACCAGCTTCAAAAAATTTGGGTTGAATTTCTAGGAGAGAAGGTAGGTTTTCTAGATATTTCTTGGCAAGACCCTGATCGCTGGAATAAAGATCTCTCCACCAGTTTAGAAACCTTAGGTGTATATTGGTAACCATGCCGGATCTAGGGACTTCGTGCCTCATTTCCTACATGACAAAGGAGTTAGACCCTTACCCCTGCCAGACTCGACTATTAAATATCAACAATTAGCATGGAAGCATTTAATTCTCCAAATAAATACACAAAACATGATGGTGTCTGTTTGGGTTTCAAGGAAACCCAGTGGACTTTGGACAAGGCTACTCTTAGAAAGTTGTTATGCGGACAACATAACTGACTCGGCTAGGTTTAACCATGATGCATGCACGGTTGAACAGAGTAAGGTTTCTATCGGGTATTAGACTAGTACCATTGAGCGGATAACTCAAGAGGAAAAGGCACGGAACCGTCGACTACACCGTTGATCGACTTGTTTTATCATAAATACACCTTTGCCAAATTTAAGGGGTAATGATATCGGAAGGGTGAAACCACTCATTATAGGCATTGCTATGGTATTTTATTTTACACGAGTGGAATATGGTGTTGAAGATGCAATTACAATAATTGAACAAATTGTCATGTATTTGCACGTTTACAAAAGTTTCTCCTAATTTACAACAGAATTGAAGGAAAACGGTAAAGGAAAGCATTAAAAGAACTAAAAGAAACGAAGAACAAAGTCACTTTCGTAGTAGAAGAAGAGATAAAGACATTAAGTAAGGAAACAAAGAAGCAGTAAAGTCACAAGCAACATGAAATGGAAAAAGCCTAAAGAATCCCCAGCAGAGTCGCCATGTTGTCGATGCCCCCTTTTTGCAATTTTTGAAGAGTCGCCACCTAATGATTAAGTGCATGAGGACACTAAAAATGAATTTGATTTAGAAAACCAGAGATTGGGTAAGGGTTAGAAATTATCTCGAGGGGAAGGTGTTAGGCATCCCTCAAGATCCACTAGTGTGGTTCCCCACCATGCTACAATTGTGACTTTAAGTACAAACAAGAAAGAATTGTAAATACTAGGTAGCATCCACATAAGGGTTGTAAACAACTGAAATACAAGAAGTTAAAGAGGCTAAAATTTGGAAGAAAGCAGTTTTAGAATTCTAAAAAAACACACAAGTAAAGAGGAGGGTTTACACATAATTGATGCAAGTTAATTAAAGTGGAAGAGGTTAAAGAAGCTGAAAATTGAATAGTTTTAAAATTCTGAAAATATAGACAAGTAAGGGGAAGGGGGTCCTAGGTTTATAAATAATATAGATCACCCCACACAACACTCGGTAACCATTTATACACGTGGTGTTATCGCGTGGTCATCATATCCATATCCACCCTTCCCACCTAGTTAAGGTATTAACCGCGGAATAGTATCGTTACTTATTGCATACTATTACACATCCGAATCCTATCAGTTCCGGAGGAATTTGAAACTACCAATCTTAAAGGGGAGGGAAATGTGGATTTTGTATGGTTTAAGAAAGGATAAAATTCTAGGGCGACAAACAAAACACGTAATGCAGTTATGGGAAACACAGAACAATTAAAAGGCTCAAGGATGCCTCCTCACTTAAAAGCATATTGCTTAGCATGACATACAAATACTAGTTATGGTCTGAATTAAATTTAAAGCGTTAAGGCAGGTTGGTTTATCACATATTTCTCAAATAAGAAGTTCGAATTAGGCCTACCCGTGGTTGTAATTATCAAAGACTGATGTAATTAATTAATTACCTAATGGCTTCCCTAGGTGACACTTATAGGCAGGATATCTAATAACGCAAGAGTATGCTGATTTTAAAGAGGGTTTACAGATTATAGAAAATCATAAGTTCTACAGATATTAAACGACACTACTACTGGTTTTAGATTTGTAAGCAAGATAGACGATTCAGATTCAGTTAGTTATTCCTATAGGCATGTTTTCTAAGCGTGATTGATTTTAAAATGTTTATAAAAGTGCAGGAATCCTATAGACATGGTATCTAGAGTTCAATTTGTTATTTGAGTCTATAAATCATTTGCCTACTGATAGATGATATGCAGAGTGAAGAAAAAACCTATAGTCATGATCTCTATATGCATAAGTAAAGGAAAACCTTATAGTCATGATCTCTATATGTAGAAGTGCAGAAAAACCCTATAGTCATGATTTCTAGATGAGATGCAGAAGTGCGAAGCAGGATGTGATTGCAGAAATAAATGCCTGGAACATGATGTCTACCGTATGCATACTTGAGTGACCCTCCCCTTTTTACTAAAACTCCATAGGTTATTACAAATTATTACAGATTAAAAGTAAAATTACATCAGAAATTAAACTACAACTAAGGAGCCTAATTCAGACTGAAGGTCAAAAATACGAGATGAACCAACTCCAAAGATCGGTATTTCCAAAGCCTTTCTCATTTTTTGGGTGTGTCAAAGCTCCCAAGACCCTCAAGTGGACTCGGGGCAATGCTTACACCCAAATACATTGGAGAATTGATTATAATACTATGAGGAAGAGCCAGCCCTCAAATGTCCAAGTTCAGAGTGAACTCGAGGTCCCAAAGAAAGGCTCATAGGAGGGGGGCTGAACATAGAATCTAAGAGAGAGTGCAAGTGCATAGAGAGGATTTAGGAAAGGCCATGGAAGGCTGGTGGTCATACCCAGCAATTAAGAGTACTAGCACAACCCTAACCAATCTGTTAGCCACATTTGTTTGGGAGTTAGGATCCATTACGGATCAAGTTCAAACACGAGCAACAATTTGGATACTGCCATGCCTGAACCTTAACTCAAACACATAAAAGGGAATAGGGGATAGGGATTCATAATAGAAACATATGCAAGAAAATGCATAGTCTATATAATCTCTGAGTATGGACAGTAAAGTAAACAAGATTGCAGAAGCTGTAAATAAACATAGTGGGATGATGGCTGAAACTAAATTATAACATACCAGTTTCAGAGAAACAAACAAGTAAAAGCAGATGTCTTGTAAAGCCAAAATTGCAAGCAAACATCCATAAGAAACTCACACGAGATGTCAGAGTAATTGAGAGTGTCATAAAGAGAATTGGACTGGAAGGTGTGTAAAAGTATTGAATTCCCAGTCTGTCAAAGTGCAGAAGGGTCGTGGCTTTTGTAGTGCAGAAAGAAAGTACGAAAAGGTAAGAAAATAGCATTGAAATCAATTTCTCTTTAATTAAGGGATTCTAATTTCAAACGGGTAAAACGAAATTAAGGAAAGAGTTGATCAAAATCTTTTCCAAAGCAGTACAATAAGGGCAAATAAACTAGGGTTTATATAAGGCAAAAGTTCAATGGTACACGGTTTCTGATAAATAAGGAAAGGGAATCAATCAAACAGCCAATAAAATCAAAATTGCAAGCTTTGTCCGAATGAACCATGTCAGGAAAAGGTATAGAAGGTTCAACCAAAGAAAAAGACAGTAACAATCAGTCAAAACCTTAAAAGGGATTCAAAAGTTGGCAAAACCTTTTTTGAAAGATTTCTCATATATAAAGCATATAAATATCAAACAAGAAGGAGTTGTCATGCTGATTAGAAAATACTATCATAGAAAAAGTCATAAAAAGGTTCAGATCCAATTTATCGACTCAGAATGAATCTGAGAGTTCAAGGTTTCAAAGTAGAACCCCAGTCCTAACACAAAATCCAACTTGCCAAAGAACCCCCCAAATCCTAGGGTTTTAACACGAATAAGATACAGAGATGAGAAGACAAGCTATCTAAACGAACTCAGAGGTCTGTTTCAGGGCCTCATAAAGAAACACACAAATACGATTGCAAGTTTGAAGAGACAGAGTGAAAGGTTGATTTAAAATCATAAACAACATGTGTTAGGAACAACTCGGATATTAAGCAAGTTCATAAGAGAGAAGAAGGGTGATATAATCTTAAGAAACAGTAAAGGAATCATGGTTAGAACTCAAATAAAAGTCCAGTAAAGCAAACAAAATTTAAGAACTCAGCGGGAAACACGTACAATAGAAGAATACTGGAAAATATAGCAAATAAAATGTACGAAAACATAACAAATATTAACATGCGAGCCTAATCTAGAGGCACAACAGAGTAAAAAGGTACTGAAGAGTCACGTTTAGTAGGAAGAAAATAGAATAACAACACATGCGTGGTAAAAAAGAAAACACACGAGCATAATATAGACGAACACACATAAATAAAAGAAAAGGAAGAATCAGAAAGATGTTTTGAAAACCTTTCAGAAAATCCTAAATCGAAGAGAAGTAATTTTTATAAAAAAAAGATTGTGAAAAATACTTTAAACATTCTTTAGAACCCAAATATATCATAGGTCTAAGAAAACAAACAAAGAAAAACCTCGAATAGCTTAGGATTTCAGAGAAACCCAAGAAATGCAAAAGGCTTGGAAGAAAGTCTGATCTGGAGTGGGATGAGTTAGAAACAGACTCTTAATGCTTTGGATACGCCTGAGCACGGATGGAGAGGCCAGGGAACCATAGATCTGAGAAGATCTGAAAGAGAATCATTGAGGTCAGACCTCAAAACTACGAACACCCAGAGTTTATTGGTGGAGGGTGGTGAGTACAGACCATCCATGGCCTGAGAAGACATGGATTCCAATGAAAATATGGTGGAAAAAAGGTAGAAGACGACTAGGGTTCCGGAGAACCTTCGAGGGTGTTTTGAGATAGGGGAGTATTCAAAGGCGACGGACCAGAAGAAATGGGGAGATTGGATTAGGGTAGGGGAATTAAAAATGGTAAGGGATGATCCTAGACATTGATCAAAACGATCAACTGCTCGGATTAAACGAAAGGGCCAGACAAGCTTTTAATTGGGTCGGAGGGAGGTTTAAAAATGAAATTGGGCCGGCCCAATTGGGGTTTAGGATTGGGTCAATTGAGGGATAAAATTGAAATGTGAATAGGTTGTAATTGCAATGAAATGACTAAATGTTAAATAGCCAATTTTCCCTTTTATTTTATAAAAAAATAGTAAAAATAATTTTAAAAGCAAATTAAAAGTACTGAGTCATTTAATAACACATCAATATTAATTAAAAAAATAATGGTACCAATTTTACAATTATAAAATATTATTAATCTTAAAATAGGCTAAAATTGAAATTATATGCAATTTAGTTTTAAAATGCCAAATACATTTGTAAAAACATACAAAAATTACCTTGACTATATGTTTATAGAAATATGAGAATAAAATAAATTATTAACCAAAATTGATGATTTTGGGAATAATTACGGATTTTATACTGCTAAAATGGACAATAAATTCACTTAAAAACTCATTAAAAATTTGGAAAAAATATTAAAATACTTGGGTACGCTTATATATATGTTATTGAAAGTATTTTGTATATGAAAAATATATAGAAAAAATTGGGTATCAACACTATATTTTTATGCTAGTTGTTATTCAATGGATGTTATGTAAGATGCTTGGAATCGAGATTATAGCTAGAAAACGATATAATAAGCAAACCAAACAGTTGGAGATCGGGGCCTCGGGGTCAAGTTTGATGTCTCGCTAGGGATAGTCGATTGGTGACTAACAGTTATAACAAGATCAGTGAAGGCTCTTTATGGCCAATAATAAGCAATAACTAACGAACAATAAATAAAACACAATGAAAATAATGAGCACAAGCAATAAACGGAAGTGAACAGATCAACAGAATATGTTAGAGAGCAGAGAGAATGTCTTTTGAATCTAGTATGGAGCAAAAGATCCTTACAAAAATGACAAGGATTACCTTTATATATGAGGGGGAATCACAACATTGTACAAATGCATTAAATACAAAGATATGGGGCTGATACAGCCATTTAATGCCTTGCCTTTTTACTAGTCTACTGGACTTGACCAGCTATATGTACGTGCCTTGGGAACTTCACCTTGATCTGCCAAGACCACTAATTCAAATTGCCTCAGGACCGGTCATTACTTATACTATCTCAAAGTAGACGATCGTGAATTCTCAAAGTTGGTCACTGGAAACCCTTGAGATGCCTTGATGCTCGTAAAATCGAACCGTTGAATTTTATCGTACACAGATAGTCCCGACGTTTCCTAAAACAAAGTGATAGGAAATGATTTGGAACTCCTACTCCATAAGCATAATCATCATGATGTTACCCATCATAGCATTAAATTCCATAGTCAAAAATCCACACAAGGGTCGACATCAAACACGACTACCGAGAAGCCCACGAACCGCTATTGGTTTGTCCTTTCCGCTACCCACATGGCTCCTATAAATTCATCATTCGTTTGATCATTCATACTTTCACAACATCTCCAAATTTTCAAGGCTATATCCATCCTCTTTCACATTCTTTCTTCTTCTGTTCTTGACCATTTGCCTACTTTCTAAGAAAAGCTTTACCACCACCATGGCTAGAACTTTCAAGACAGTTCCTCGAAAAGACGAGGCTACCTCTTCACCCTGAACATCCAAAGGAAAGCCTAAAGTGATACCCACCGTTGAGCAGTGTACTCCGATCGAGTTCGACACGACGAAGGATTTTTTCGTCGACAAACCTTCCTCTACACCGGGCCGATGCGAACAGGTGTCCCGGTATATCGGTGTTGTGATCAATATAGGGAAAGTGAAGAAGGACTGCCGATAAGGGAAGGAAGTGATGGTTGAGATGCACTGCTCTAATGGGAGCATAACAGATCACAAAGTTGGTTTCTTGTATGTATATACTTACCCGCTCACTTTGGGTCTGGTCGATTCTTCGAACTCTTCTTCTCCAAAGATAGATCCAGTTATTCTAGATTTATGTAACAAGTACCAAGTGACTCTTGGTCAGATCTATCCATCTCTGTAGAGGATAGTCTACATGCTCTGCCACTTCTCCAATGAGGTCGAGGGTGCAACTTTTACCCACAATCATTTTATAAGATTGTATAGACCTCAATTTTATCAAGGTTTGACTAGGCCCCACCCTCATTCCAAAAAGTCATTTTTCTCTAGTATTATTAAGGATAAGGATCAAGGGTTATGAGCGGGTTTGTCTGAGTAGAGAATTCAGACATCATCTTGGCCGAAAGGATGCCTTTCCGGTAAAGTGGAACCTACAGCTTAAGTATCCCTCCTTCTAACCTGCTTTGTGTTCTTCTTACTTTTCTTTCAAAAAATGATCTCCCCTTGGTTTTTGTAGCTACCTCTTGGTATCCTGAAACGGTTCAGGATCTGCCGGGATGGATCAGGTGATTGGATGCTTCGTTCTCGTATTTTAGCCATTCTTGGCCCGACCTGGCCAAAACGTGGTGGGTGACCAATAATCATGGTAAAATTCATCTTGTTTCTTTCACCATATTTTTACATTTATTCCCCATACCCTTTGTGCTAAAAACTTTTGACCACTATGCTTGCACAGGCGTTGGTGATGTGGTGTAGATGAGACTGCCTCTTGATGGTGAGGAGGAGGCTCCGACCCCTGAAAAGGGCAAGAACAGGAAAACGAGGGCGGTCGTTGAGTCCCTTGTGGCAAAGAAAACCAGGTCTCACTAATCTCGAGCTGAGACTGAGGTCTTGTCTTCAGCTTCTAGAGTGGGATCCTATGACGAGAATGATGATGGTCATCTTGTCCCTTTAGTACAAAGGAGAAGGTTGGACACAGGTACCCCCAAGTGTCTATGCCAAATAGCACTGAGTTGGGGGTTGCTCAATGGGCTCAAACCCATGACTCGGAAAGCCTCAAAGAGGGTGCGGGTGCATCCCCCATTGGGGAGACTATTGCTGCAGATTTTTAAGGGCGGAGCCCCGAGCTTCTCGGGGGTAGGATTTTCCCCTTAGCCATATCGATGCCCTGGGTGGCCTTAATTTGGGTCCTCGATTCTCGGACTGGAAACTCGTAGATGCTCAGAATCTAAAGGTTACCAACATAGAGGTTCCTCTCAAAGGGGGAGATAAACTTGGAAACTTCCTTGATGATGTCAGTGAAGACATTGACCTCGACACTCCCAATGCAATCGAGGAAGCAAATAGGTCCCAGCAGAAGGTGATAGCTTTTTATGTACACCTTTCTAGTCCCAAGTACCATTCCTCGTTCTTCAGACTCTTCTGTTTCGTTGTTGGCTGAGAATATGTATGATCATGCCTTCTCTAGTCTCTGAGACGAGCTTTTATTTTGTGGAAAGGAGCTTGAGAAGCTCACCTCAGGGGTGCAGGAGTTCGAGGCCTCCTTTGCCCAAAAGGAGAAGGAGTTAGACGAGCTTCAGGTGAATTTGGAGAGAGTGCTCTGAGAAAAGAGTGGCCTCACTGAGAAGGGAACTTGTTATTTGTAAACTTTCTCGTCGTTCTAATAAATTGACGTTTACTGACTTATCCTTTCCTTTGCAGATCGGCTAGAAGAATGTGGAGATCCTTGAGCAAAAAAGGGGAAACGAGGTTGTGACCTCAGAATTGGCTAACCCAGGTTCATCTCCAAAATGCTCGAGAAGAGATTGATGCACTATCTACGACCAAGTTCGAGGCTGAAGAAAAAGCTGTAACTTATCTGAAAGATGTAGCCACTGCAAATTGAATATCTCAAGATATGTTGATGGAGGCCAAGCAAAAGCATATTCAGACTGTCGCTCATGCTAGTGCAAATGTGAGGAGGCAATCCTTTGAGGAAGCCAGTGCTAAAGGCGTCGATATCTAAGCTGAAATCGAGGAGGCCCGAGAGTTGGAGGAAGAATTGGACCTCTTACTTGCTTTGGAAGAAAGTCCGGGAGATGGTTCAGAGGGTAGTGAATGAAGAGTAGGCTTGCATCGCCTTTCCTTCTCTTTTCTTTTTGTGTATGTATTCCCAGGGAACAAGTCTTGTAAAGACGTACCTTGTAAATATATTTTTTGGAAATGCAAGAGAATTTTTTCTGCTTTAAGTCTTTCCATTCTTTATACTCTATCGTTCATGTAGAGTTAGCCTTCAAATTTTGATGTTGGCTCTTTGGAGCCCACTTGGAGTATCGGGGCCCTCGAGATCAGGTACCACCTGTAAATTAGGTTGATAGCTCCTTTAGGGTCGATTCTTATGATAGCAGGAAACCTCGAGGTCTCAATACCTCCGAACATCACGTGATAGCATCATTCATGTGACTTGAAAGTGGGACCCCCGGCGGTCCTGCCATTACATTTCCCAAAAGTGGTGCTTTCAGGGCCAGACTTAATTGGTCTATTAGATAGGCGAACAGTCGCAGTTTGCCTCTATATATTGACTCGCTCATTTTTAACTGGAGACTTTGCTACTCTAGGTAACTATATCTTTCATAGAGCTTTTGTTTTTTATGCTAGTTCTCTCGTCGACTCAACTTAAAGCTTTTGCCCAAATCTTCATCCTCTTCTTTATATTTTATCATGGCCATGGCTGCCACATCGGAACCCACCCATCAAGGAGAGGGGAGTTTTTCTTCTGTGCTGTAATCGGTCGGTGGAGCACTTTCGAAATCCGGTGAGCGTGTCTCAGGGTGCTTTGTCTCGAGTAGAGACTTTACATTGGAGAGACCTCCTAATGTTCAAGGGCATCAGGAACATGCATTGAAGTTCATCTCCTTAATAAGGGTGGAACACCTTGAGATGATTACGCAAGACTGTGAATGGGGAGAAAGAGTGGTATTGCATGTGCCTTCGCAAGCGGAGACCATCATGACCCATGTCGAGGGGTTTTTGAGCATGTATATATATATATATATATATATATATATATATATATATATATATATATATATATTTATATATATATATATATATATATATTACGTTTTGTTCCCCCGACAGGGTCGTGCTTGAATTCTGTAGGAGATACCCAGTTACCCTGGCATAGGCTCACACATCCTTTTGGAAGATAGTGCCGAAGATAAGGTACTTTGCGGATAGGGCCAGGCTCCAATTCACCCTTAGCCATCTCGTTATGTTATATTAGCCTCAGCACTACCGGGCTTGATTAATCTACGATGTTGATGCTGATGGTCCCCTGCAACTAACAAAGACGAGGACGGTGACCGAGGGTGGATGAGTCGGTTTGTTCGAGCACAGATAGTTGATATTGTCCTTGGAGAGTTTTTTCCATTTCCTAAGAAATGGAAGCTTACACGTAAGTGATATATTTTTATCGCTGTGTCCATAGTGGAGGCAGGCTCCGTAAAAATGTTTCTTCAGTTCATTTTCTTTAGTGATTCCTTGGCTTCTAGACGAGGTTCCTGACCTAGCTGAACGGTCACATAATGTGGCAGCTTGCTCGACTTATGAAAAGCACAAATAGAGAGACTTGTCCAAGGGGAGACGGGAAGAAAAGTATCATGGTAGGTGTTCAGCGGCTCATTTCCTCAGAAAAGGTACTTTCTTTTTAGTGAACTAACTCTATCGCCGCACGTGTTGGAGATTTTCTCGAGATGAGACCGTGCCCACTGGGGAGGAGGAGATATTGCCAGCCTCGGGACCGAGGATTGATCATAAACATAAGGAGTCTTTGATGTGTGAGGATGCTCGTAGTGGGGCGAGTCATCCTCTGAGGTTCAAAAGAAATGAGTCGGCCAAGCTTCCGTCTTTAGAGGCTTATGTATTCGAAAAAACATTTTTTCCCTGTCGAAGCTACTTCGAGGGACAAGGGTTATACAGCGCCTTCCTCTTCTCCTAATGAAGGCACTTCGGGGGAAACTAAGCCATTGGATGTAGGCTTGACCTTTGGCTAGGCTCAACGTCTTAGCTTTATGGAAAGCTTTGGTAGCCGGTATAGGCTTTTTTCGACTTCACGCCCTCCCTTTTTTATTGAGTTTTATTTTGCAGGCCTTTGACAAGATTAAGTCCAAGCCACTTCTTCATGAGGCTAGGCTGCGAAAAGCTTTAGAAAGGGAGAATTCCATTAGGCTCATTTGCATGAAAAGGGAAGGTGAGCTAGTATACTTGCGGAGTGAGGTGGATCGAAGTCGAAAATACAAGAGCCGTCTCAAAAAATAGTTAATCTTGTATTTTGTGTTGATATACGCTCCCCCTTCCACTTTCAGAGATCAATGTTTAGATATTTTAGTTGGAGAGCAATCGAAGGATTTGGGACAACTTTGGGGCAAAGTTGGCCGGGTCAAATCTTGTATATAGTTCTTTTCAAAGTACGTTGTAAATGGAGCTTGTGTTTTCTCGCGTGTATGTATAAAGAGGAAACCTCACAGTTTTGTTTCTCCTGCATTTGCTATTGCCTTGATTTTAGCCAGATTAACTGATCTTTGATACAAAAGAGATCCTTAGATTCGTGGTATGGTCTTGGGGCTCATTAGACTAGCCCGTAGGCTCTTACATGCTTGGTCGATGCAACTTTTTACTATAAGCTGACGTTCAAGCTCTTATTCTTGTGCTCTTAGGCATGTTTGATCAACTGTTTTGGGTTTAATCTTCGAGTTGGGTATCAACTCGAGCTTATTCGACCCTCAAGCTTTGAATTTCAAGTTGGCCCTTAGGATCTTACGCATTGGGTCGGTACGACCTTTTGTGTGCGCTGGCGATAGTGGCTCTTACGCCTTGGGTTGATGCGACCTTTTATGTGGGTTGTCCATAACGGCTCTTAAGCTTTGAGTCGATACAAGCTTTTATGTGGGCTGGAGACATTGTCTATTATGCTTTAGGTTGATGTAACCTTTTATAGGCTTTATTTTTCCCTCGTCAAGGACTTTTTGAGATTGTGTTTGCCTGACTCTTCGATGGTTCGATAGGAACCTCAATTATGAGTCGTTACATGGTGATGATCGAGCACCACGGGAGGTTTGTCTCGATGGCTGAATATCTCGAAGCCTTGTAGTTGGAGCTAACATGGTCGGACCATTTTTTTCATATGTCAAGGGTAGCCTATCTAACCGGTGCTTTTCGAAGTATATTCGAAGTAATTGAACACTTGTTATTTTATAGATACATTTGGTGTCCATGAGTCGCGTTAGTTTGGCTGGTACAGCTTTGTGACCACAGTCATTTGTGTTTGGCCGGAGCCATTTTTAGTCCCGAGTGAAGTAGTTTCAGTGTCTATAATCGAGGGTATGCCTTTTAGGGTTCTTAAAAACTCTATATATAACCTTAACTTTGAGATCGGGTTTATGCCTTTAATAAGGTATTACAAGTTTTACATGCCTCTAAGGTCATACAGTTTTGGATACTTGCTACAAGTATGGTTCATGCCTTCCTCGAGGTCTTATAGATATTATCACTTGGTACAAGTGTGGTTTATGCCTTTCTTGAAGTCTTACAGATATTGTTGTTGCCCTATGTAGGTCTTACGAGATCGAGGTTGCCCGCTTGGGGTCATATGATCTCGTGTTTTTAGTAAGTAGAAATTGGAGACAGTCCCTGAGTCATCGACGGTTCCTTGGCTAGGGAGCCATTACTTGTAAACTTGGTATTGCCTCATTGAGGGCTTACGATTTTGGAGATTCCAAGTCTGAGGTCATTTGACCTTGAGTTTTCGATGCTAGTCCCCGAGTGTTCGGAAACGTTTTGGCTCTGGATCTGTTTTGTGATCTTGATGTTGCCTCATTAAGGGCTTACGAGATAGGAGCTTCGATTCACGGGTCGCATTGTTTTAAGTTTTTTATGCCATTCCCCTATTGTTCGTGAAGTTTTTGACAGAGGAGCCATTTTTTTCAAAAAAATACCGAGTTTCTTTTGAAGCGTAAAATGCTTTAATGGAAAGTATCCTTCCATTACTTGGTACAAGTATACATGTTTCGCTATCAGGGGACTGGCTATTCTATACGGACACGGTTCGTTCGACCGTTTGGCTCGGTACATCATTTTCCTTCGAGACCCCATTCGGCGTATCTTGGCTTCTCTGAGTAAATGACCTTCCGTGGGGATGCCCCCAGTATTCGAGGTTGATTGCAAAAGAAGCCTTGAATACATGTTGAGTCTTCCTTAGGTAGCATGTGGATGTTGCCTCGTTAAAAACCTTGCCGGTAAAACCCTTTTTGGGATAAAAACTTGGTCGAAGGAAAAGAGTGATATAGATACTTTAAAACCTTAACGTCTTCGAGCTGGGTTAGTGTTTTGACTCTCTCGGTCGGACACCTACATAAAGGTTAGTACAATGTGTAAATTGAAAGACAGGTGTTCATACCTTAGTGATGATGGCGCTTTGAGCCTCTGTAGGCCTTCAGTTATTCGTTTGAAGGACGTGGTACGATCCTTTATTTGTTCATTCGGATACAGCCGAGAATATGCCTTGTGGTCGCTATTTCACTATTTATTTATCCTTCAGCCCCTTCGACGGTAGAGATATTGGCGTTTTGGGTTGTGCAGGTCACATTGACTGGTATGGCAATTTTCGCTCGTCGTGTTGAATCTGTTGAGAACTCGAGGGACAGGCATAATTTGGTCAAGCAGTTCGAGCTGCTCTACTACCCTTGACCTGATAATATTGGTCGAGCTACCTAGACCCACAAGCACAAGTTTTAATTTGAAATGTATTCACAAGTAAAAAAGTTACTAATGCGTCATTATGGGGTTGATATAGAGCCATGAATTTGCTTTTTTCCGGTGAGGGATGTTTTCATTTTCTCGACCATGGGTTCCTGCAGGGCAGCGATACCTTAAAATCATATGGGTGAGATGTTGTGGTTCATTTTCTTTGTTCTTTTTAGTCATCCCTCTTTCTAGAACTAATTTTTGGCTCGGTCACACAGGAATTCCCGGAGGTGACCTTTGCTGAGTAGTTGGGCTCTCTCTTCCCGAAGTTGTCGGCAAAATTCAATCCTGTCGACGTGTGTGTTGTAAAATTACACTCACTAAGTTAAGGTTCCTTTGTGAAGGATCTTATTGTACAGGCCTTGGCCACCTAGTGTCTGATTTTACTGATGACGAACACGATGTATGATACATCATTGTTGAAGTTTTATTCCGAAAAATAGGATTCTTACGTGGGCCCTCTGTACCTATCGAACCTAGCACTATTGACGAGTATCCGAGGATTCAGACCTCAGTCCATCCTTCGATCGTTGCGGGTATGTTATGCTTCGGGGAATTTTTCATGTCTTCGTTGTATGATGGTACCTTTCTTTGTTTAACATAGGATCATTTGACAGAAGCCTGCTTAAGTATACCGAGCCCGAAAGGGGCTCCTAGTTGGTCATCCTCGACCCTAATTCTTTATTGATATCAGTTGTGAACGTCCGACTAGGTCATGGAGGGATATTCAACCAAATTTTATTTCAGCTGCTTCGAAGCCATCGAGCTTCGTTCTTCAGACATTGAGTAAAGGCCTACATTACCTAGTCATCAGAGATTGGTGGTAGTTCCATTCGTTGCATTTGGAAGCGAGATACAAACTCTAGCAGCATCTCATCCTCCCTCTACTTGATCTTGAAGATGTCAGATTTCCTTGTTGCTATTTTGATGGCACCGACATGTGCCTTAATGAAAGAATCTGCCAGCACGACAAATGAATTTATTGAGTTTGGGGCCAGGTTGTGATATAACATCATTTCCCCTTTAGAAAGTGTTTCTCCAAACTTTTTCAGCAAGACGGACTTGATCTCATCAACTTTCAGGTCGTTGCCCTTCACTGGACAAGTGTAAGCGGTAATGTGCTTATTGGGGTCCGAGGTTCCGTTATACTTCAAAAGGTTTGGAATTCTAAACTTCTTTGGAATAGACTTCAGGGCAGTTTCCTGTGGGAACGGCTTCTATATGAACTTCTTTGAATCCACACCCTTCAGGATGGGGGTGCGCTCGGAATTTGGTTGATCCTGGAGTTATAGGTCTCGACGTTCTTATTGTTGGCCTCTATCTTCTTCTCACCCGATTTGATCCTCCCCGTTAGGTACTCGAGCATCATTACGATGGCGGGGTTGGCTGGTGACCCGTTGTCGCTTTATCTCTCTAGTACCTGCTCGAATGGGGAAGCCGTCCCCATTGCTACTTTGCTAGGAATTTTCTGGTGACTTTGCAGCTGATCAATAGCTAGCTGTTGTGACTGCAACATTTCAAAAATAACATGAAGGCTGACCTCCTGTTCTTCCCTGGTTGGGGTTCTCTAAGCTTCTTGTTGGTCTCCTTGGTGCATGCTCCTATTAGTGTGGGAGCTTATATTGACGTGTTGGACGTCATATGAGACCGCGTCCATTGGAATTGGCTCTGGTGCGTTCACAGGGTTTCCTAGTGATACACCAACACCTAGAACATCCACACCATTTTATTCTATGGTTCTCAAGATTATTGTTTACTGAATTAGACATTTTGACCTCAAATCAATGATTTTGGGCAAGAAAAAGTGTGAAAGATAAGTTGTGTTGTGTAGTGAAACCGGCAAAAAAATAATCACTATTATTTTTAGCCCTACGGTGGGCGCCAAACTGTTTACTTAAAATATTAATAACAATTAAATTTGATTTCGAGGTTCTAAAACTACGTGATCTATTTTTATGCTACTTGTTATTTAATGGATACTATGTAAGATGCTTGGAATCAAGATTATAGCTAGAAAATGATATCATAGTCAAACGAAATAGTTGAGATCGAAGCCTCGAGCCTACCTATTCAGGGTGTGGGGGTCGAGACTGATGTCTCACCGGGGGTAGTCGATGGGTGATTAACAGTTATGAAAAGATCAGTGATGGCTCTTTATGTGCTATAATAATCAATAAATGACAAACAATAAATAGAACACAATGAAAATAATGAATACAAGCAATAAATGAAAGTAAAGAGATCAAGAGAATATGTTGGAGAGTAAGGAAAATGTCTTGTGTATTTAGTATGGAGCAACAGATCCTTACAAAAATTATAAAGATCCCTTTTATATATGAGGGGATATCCCAACATAGTACAAATGCATTAATTACAAAGATATGGGGTTGGTACAACCATTTAATGCCTTGATTCGCCTTTTTACTAGCTCACTAAGCTTGACCAGCTATATGTACGCGCCTTGGGAACTTTACCTTGATCCACCGAGACCACTAATTCACATTGCCTCGGGGCCGGTCATTACATATACTATCTCGAAGTCGACCACCTAGAATTCTTGGAATCGATCCCCGAAAACCCTCGAGATGCCTTGATGCTCATGAAAGTCAATGAGTAGTCAAGTACTAGATAAAAATAAGGTAAAGAAATAATTTTAGGATCAATTTAAAGTCTAGTTTAGGGACAGACAGTACAAAGTTCAGTAACTTAACGAGTAATCAGGAAAGTACTACTCAGAATAAGGTAAGTATCATATAGAATCAATTATCAATCATCAAACAAGGTGAAGAAATAAAGGAACAAGGTAGGATGAACAAAATAAGGAAAGTATCCGTACTATACGAGAAAGGGAAGAGTAAAACTCTCAATCCAGAAAATCGGCAGAGAAACAAGGGAAAAATAATCATATATATAATGTGTACAATGAACATATACATGATACTTATTCAAAAAGCAATAAAGAATCGGACTAGAGAAAGATTTGAAACCCTAATTTTAAGGTAAGACACTCAAATCAACCAGAGTAAAAGAGAATAACACATATTCGTACCAAATAAACATATACAGGAGTTTATCAAAGGAAAATCATAGTCGAATCAATTTTAATTCAAGTAATAGAAAAGGTTTGAAACCCTAGATTCAAGAATCAACAAATCCATAAATAATATAGCAAATATAGATGAAGAGAATGTTTTAAAAGACAACGTTTGAACCAGATTTGGTTCAAACAAGAGAGGATTTGAAACCCTAATTTGGGGTAAGTAAGAATCAAAGAATATATGAACATGTTCCTTACTCACAAAGACTCAGAGATGAATATAGACGGAATAGCCATAGAAATCAAAGAGTTGAAAGGATTTAGTTCAATTTTGAAAATATTTGCTTGTCATGTTAGGCAAGCAATTAAATTGGGTCATAGACAAGTAGCCAGTGGTGAGGAGAGACCAATAAGGTAAGGGAATCCATAGTTGCTTCCATATCTTTTTAAAATCAAAGGAGGAATTAGGGTTATGGAACTAGGGTTTGAGAAGGTGAGGAGATGAGATGAGAGAATACAGAGCCGGCGGTATTGGGTGAATGAATTAGGGATAGGCGTTTGGGTGTAATTAGAATAAGGGGAAGGAATATGGACCGTTGATCTTATAGATCAACGGTCACGATTAAAGGGGTTCTAGGTCAGGTAGCTAATTGGGTAAGGGTAATTAGGCTAGGGGTAATGGATAGTGGGCTAGGTCCAAAAAATTAATTAAAATAGGATATATTAAATACCCAATAATATTAATGAAATAATGTATAAAAATAATTAGCAAATGGTAAAATGCCACTTATATATGAAAATGATTTTAAAATAATTATTTAACATTATAAAATATTGAAAGTCATCTTTTATATAGATAATATAATTATGCATATATATGGGTTATTGCAAAATATGACATTCTAGCCTTAAAAAGCAAATGTAATTATAAAAAGCAAAATTAAAAACATAAGCACTATATGAGCATAAATGATAATTTTAGATGATTAAATCATTGTGAAAAATATATGAAGGATAAATATTAGATATATGTATAGTAAAAATTGCAGAAATAAATTGATTTAAAACCTTTAAAATTATAAAGAAAATTATAAAAATACTTGCTCGTGTTTGTAAATGCATGTTCCCTATCTTTAAAATATGTATGCATATTCAAAAATATATGAGGAAAAAATTTAGGTATCAACATGGGAAAGTCGGCAACTTCCTTCTTCATGGTGGGCCAATAATAGCCTGCGCATATGAGGCATTTGACGAGGGCTTGGTTACCGGTATGGGCACCATAGTGGCCTTCGTGTACTTCCTCGAGGACGTGTCTTATTGTGTTTGAATCTAGGAATTTCACCAAAGGACCACGAAGCGTTCTTTTGTACAGGTCTTGGTTTATTATGTTGGATCTGGTCGCTTGCATTCGAAGCTTTTTGGCTTCTTTTTTGTCTGATAGAACTAGTCCCTCATGAAAATATGCTATAATGCGGTTGCGCCAGTCCCAAGTTAAATTTACATAGTGTACCTCAAGTTGGTCTATTGATGAGTGGAGGAGGGTAACCACGTTTTCTTTTCTAATATTTTTGATGGCTGCTGCTAACTTAGCAAGGCCATCTGCCTCGAAGTTTTGTGCTCGAGGTATTTGGTCGAGTTGAAATTAGTCGAATCCCGATAGTAGTTTATGAATTTCTGCCTGATACTTTTGTAGCATGTGCTCTTTGATTTGGAAAGCCCCTATGACTTGGTTGACTACGAGTTGTGAGTCGCATCGCAGAACGACTCATCGTGATCTGTACTTGAGGGCTAGCTTTAATCCTTCAATTACGGCCTTGTACTCGGCCTCATTGTTAGTCATATAGTGGCACTGTATGGACTGGCGAATGACCTCTCCCGTTGGGACCTCGAGTACGAGTCCCAATCTAGATACTAATGCGTTGGAAGCACCATTGGTTTATAGGACCCATAGGTCAGGTAACCTGGTAGAGGTACGAGAAGTTTCTTGCTCAACCTCAAGAATTATTTTGGCACTAAAATCGGTGATAAATTCGAAGAGTACCTGTAATTTTATCGTTGTTCGTGGCTGATATGTTAAATCGTGCTCGCTCAATTCTTTTTCCTACTTGGCCAATCTGCCTAGCTCGTTTTATGTAGGATGCTCCATAGAGGGAATGTCGTGACAACCGATATAGGGTGACATTGAAAATAAGGTCTAAGATTTTGTGAAGCTATGACCAATGCCAAGGCCAACTTATCGAGGTGGAGGTACCTTGTTTTGGCATTGACTAGGGTTTTGCTAATGTAATAGATTGGATATTTCATACCTTTGTTTTCATGGACCAACACTGCACTTAATGCAACCTCTAACACGGCAAAGTATATTAGGAGGTGCTCGCCGGGTTCTGCTTTGGCGAGTAGAATGGGTGAGGACAAGTATGCCTTTATTTCTCTTAAGGCCTCGATGCATTCTGTATTCCATTGGAGTCTATTGTCCTTTTTAAGCACGTTAAAGAATTTGTGGCATCTGTCAAAGGATAATGAGATGAACATCAACATGAAAGCTATACGGTTGGTCAGTTTTGGTGCCTGTTTCTTGCTGGTCAATACTTTGAGTATTCCCTCTATGACTTTGATCTAGTCGGGGTTGACTTTGATGCCTATTTGTGAGATCAGAAAGCCAATGAACTTGCTCGAGGTTACGCTGAAGGCACACTTTTTTGGTTTCAGCTTCATGCCGTATCGCCTTAATATATATTAAAGGCTTCATTCAGATGGTCGATGTGGTTTTCCTTCCTTATTGATTTACCAATGTATCGTCTATGTAAACTTCCATTCTTTTGCTAAGTTGGTCTTTGAACATCTTGGCGACCAGCCTTTGATAAGTTGCCCATGCGTTCTTTAACCCGAGTAGAATAACTCTATAACACGATGTCCTTTAGTTGGTGATGAAGGTGGTCGTCTCCTGGTCCACTTCCTTCACGAGGATCTAGTTGTAGCCTGAGTAGGCATCCAAGTAGCTTAATAACTCGTGCCCAGCTGTTACATCAATGAGCTGATCGATGTGAGGCAATAGGGAAGAGTCTATCAGGAAGGCTTTAGTTAAGTCTATGAAGTCCACGCACATGCGCCATTTCCTGTTTTTCTTTTTCACTATAACCACATTGGTGACCTAGTGGGGGTACTTTGACTCCCTAATGGAACCGTTGGTGAGAAATTTCTCTACCTCTTTGTGGACAACCTCGTTGATTGCAGCATTGAACTTTCTTTTGATTTGTCGTACTGGTGGGTAGATTGGATCTATATTCAGATTGTGCTTGGCAATAATTTTCTGGATACCTAGCATATTTGCATGGAATAAGATGAATAGATCGGTGTTCTCAATTAAAAATTTATGAAATTTTCCTGGTTTTGAGAGTTTATGGCCGATGTAAGCCTTTTTGATGTGGTCATTGTCGTCTAGTTTGACGGGGTCGAGATCTTCTACCATTGACCCTATGGCCTCCACGATGTTGGGATCCTTGATAACGAATTTGTGTTCGTCGAGGTCGGGCCACGACTTTGGTAATTGCTATGCTCCCGAGCCTATTCCCTTTAATTGTTGGGTGTACGTACAATCTTGGGCTATGTAGTATCATTCTTAGGTGGTGCTCTGTTTGCCTCAGATGCTGAATATCCCGCACAAAGTAGGAAACTTAATTACTTGATATAAGCTGGACGGGATGGCCCTCGTGGCATGTATCCAGGGTCGCCCTATGATAGCATTGTAAGCCGTGTTCTGGTTCATTACATGAAACATTGTTTCTAGGGTGATGCCTCCGGGCAGAACGGCAACATTATCTCTATTGAGGTTTGCTCAACTGCGTTGTTAAAACATGTTAGCGTTATGCAGCATGGTACTATCTTGTCTTCGAGTCTCATTTGTGCGAGAAATCGAGGGTTAATAATACATGTGTTGCTTCCATCATCTACCATTATTCTTTTTAGATCAGTATCTGAAATACGTAAAGTAATGACAAGAGCATCGAAGTGAGAAAAGGTCAAATCATGGTATCTGACTTATAGAAGATGATACTGTCTTCGAGGTCATCATACCATTCATGGGTGATCGGCCACTTCAGTTTATATGTAGTGGTGAACTTTACGTGATTAATTATTGCTTCGTGACCTCCCTGATAATCATTTGGATGGTGGGTACGAGGAAGGGTGGCTTTGGAGGGCCTTGGTTTTGTTCTCGTCTATGACTGAAGTTGGCTCTTCTTCGGTTTCTCATCAGCTTCCTTAGGTGTCCTTGGTGAAGCATGTTCACCACTCTTTGCCATAGGGCTATGTAGTCTTCGACCTTGTGACCTCGCTTCTGATGAAATTCATTGAGGGAGATTGGCTTTCTGGTACTTGGGTCGGACTTCATCTTTTGTGACCACTTCAACTTCGGGACGAGCTTCTCTAGAGCGTACACCATTTTTGAAGGGGAAACACAAAAATAGTGAGCGGATAAGAGTGGAGGCATAACTCCTCTTTTTCGATGAGTCCCCATATACGGCCTGGACAACCATTCTGTATGGCGAGGAGATGGTGGGATGGTTGTTCTAACATATGGTTGGTGCCTGTCCCGGTTAAGGCATGGATCTGAATGGTCTCTTCGGATGTCACTACGGCAATCTTTCCTAGACTCTGTTTGGATTGACGTTAGCCGTTGGGTTAGACCGTTGAGGTCGTCCTCGTCTGCTCTCACCATGGCATAATAGGCATTGTGAATTTCTTCCCAAGTGGTGGGAGGGTATTTCATAAGTCTGGTTAACAACTTTTTGGTCGCCCTCGACCCATTCTTGTTAAACCCATTTTAGAAAGTTTCCACCGCCATGCCTTCCGATATATTTGGCAACCTCATTCTTACTCTGTTGAACCGGGCTAGGAAGTTCTTGAGTCCCTCGCGAGGCAATTGTGTAATGGAGAATATGTCATTCACCCTGGCCTCTGCCTTCTTAGCCCCAGCGTGGGCAGTGACGAACTTGTCGGCCATTTCTTGAACGTTGTTATTAAGCGGGTTAGTAATTACGAGTACCATGTTAAGGCTCCCCTGTTAAGGTTTTGCCGAGTTTTTTCAGCAACACTGATGGTACCTAATATTTTGGGATGCCATTGCCTTTTACTACTGTGATGTAATGAATGATGTAATATTTAGGGTCTATTGTGCCGCCATATATCATCAAATATGGTGGAATTTTGAAGGTCTTGGGTATGGCATGTGGGGTTGCCTCCTTGTTGTACGGTTGTTCGACGAACCAGCTAACTTCCTGTTTTAGTAGCAGTTTCAGGGCACCTAGTATCTTGTCAACCCTTTCTTGATGCTTGCTCATTTGGTCACAGAGCGCTTTGTTTTAGTTCTCCCTTTCTTCCATTTTCTTTAGAATGGCCACAAGTGTGTCGTTACCTGCATCAATGGTGGTGTAAGTGTTACCTATTGGGAAAGGAGCGGGAGCAGGTTGCTCATTGGCAGTTGTTGTGGTATCTGCTTGTGCGGCACTTCTACTCTCCCCTTGAACAGGTTTGTCGAGTATGTTGTGCAAAGTACTTGTCAACTACACTTCCAGTAGTTTTTCGCTGTTGGTAGCGCTTCTTCAGTTGTGGATGTGGAGGCTCCCCTTTCGCGTGAAGCGGTTAAAATTCCATGAGGGGGAGGTGAGTCACTCCGCTTGGTGTAGCATTCGGCGTCACATTCTCCTTGTCTTCTCTGTCAACCTCAATGATGGTGTTCAAGAGGTTGGTAGTGACGTCCACTACTGCTTTCAATATTTCACCTCATTTTCCTACCATTGTTAGTTCGTGCAAATGAGAAAAAAGATGGCCGCTATCATTTTTTTATCTAGAAGAAACTAAATTTTAACTAGAAACTCCTCACAAACGGCCAAAGTTTTTACCAAAAAAGTGTTAAACCTTTTCTTGAAATGAATTAGTAAGAGAATAGGGGGTGAAGCCTAGTTAAATATAGTAACTACTAGATATGAAGACTTAATGTATTAATAATGTAGGACCGTGTCCAATAGTATTGAATGCTGATAAAGAGTGCTCAATGATTGTCAATGAATGCAATAAGAAAGGCAGCAATGAATGTAGATAATGGTAATAAATATAATAAGGAGGCACTTTTCACCCAAATGTTATACGACTCATTTGATTCTCCTTCCTGACAAAAACGCGAGGATAATATAAAATGAAGGTGGACAAGGGATCCTTGGATCTTGCGAGTAAAAGATAAATGTTGAATAATGAAATCAGTGGACAAGACAAGCTTTGTATATTCTTTATAGTCAACCTTTACAATGTGTTCTTATCCCAAAAGTGAAGAAGATCCCTTTTTGTTCTTTATCTCTTCCTATTTATAGGGGATATTCCTAAAAAATCCTAAAAAGTACAACTGGAGAATATCCAATGAAATATTCCTCTTTTCTATTCTAAACTTATTCTACCGTTACTTCCGTATATTCTTTGCTTGACCTCGCACTAATCCTTTCTAAGATGACTCCTTATCATTGTGTCGTGATCGACTTAATCCTCGACTGCATCCATTTATAGTTATTAAGTTAAGTCTAAATTTTGACCAATACAAGAACAAATGCGGATATAGGATTTTATGTTCAGTAGTGTGATGAGGGATGACTGCGGAGTATCACGCTCAACTTAATATGTTCACATCATTTGTTGTTTCTATTAACAACAACCCATTATAATTCCACTTTGTGGGGTCTGGGGAGGGTAGTGTGTATGCAGACCTTATCCTTACCTTTGGGTAGAGAGCCTGTTTCCAATCCTTACCTTTGGGTAGATTGCCTGTTTCCAAATAGACACTCGTCATCCTTCCCTCCAAGAACTTCTCACTTTGCTCTTGGGGAGACTCGAACTCACAACCTCTCGATTGGAAATGAGGGTTACTTAAATCATAGCAACCCCTCTTGTCTTATTTGTTGTTTCTATCATTGCTGGATTATTGACGTCAATAACAGATTCACATACTTGTAAGGTGGGAACTGCAGCTGAAGTCAGCTGTCGATATCGAAAAAGCACGAAAATAAAGTGATGATTTCGAATGTGAATGTGTTTATTATAACAACGAATTCGCTTATTACTCACTCATCCTAATTTCTTTAATCTTGAATATGCGTCAAGAATGGGATATACATTTTGTCATTTTACGTTTGCAGAGTAGTCTTATATTTTTAGTAAGGCAAAATCTCCATTTCACCCTCACCAACAGAGGTTAAGTTTTAGCTACTAATTATATATATATATATATATATATATATATATATACAGAAATTGCCTAACAAGTACTCTCTCCGGTTCACAATAAATGTTTAATTTATTTTTTCATTTTGGTTCAAAATAAATATCCAGTTATGTAATAAAAAAGAATTCAATTTGTTTTTACAAAATAACTCCTATGTACACATCCCTAAAAAAAATTTACTCTTCACATTAAATATTTAAGTAGGAATAATTTAGTTATAATAAGTATTTTTATATAGAATTTAATATTTTTTTAATGATTGGCTAACTGAAGACAGAGGAAATCATCAAGCAAGACGGAGATATTATTGACTTGATGGATGTCAGTAACGAACTAGAATGAAAAGCTTGGGCAAGACTTGAACTACTGCAAAATCATAAGGTAGGAAATTAACAGCCCGAAAAGCACAGCTGGAACGTGGTAAAAATAATAGAAGGGAGTAAGTAGTATTTTGTGTTGACTTTTAATTAGACATGTTTGGATTGGGCTCCAACGTATCTGACACTATGATTTAACAATCTTGAATGTCATAAAACTTTATCTGAGAATTCGTTTAACGTCACCAAGTTTCGTTTAATGTCACCAAGTTCCAAGAGCTACGAGTTAGAGAAAAGTTTTATTGTTTTTATCGTGCAACTCAAACCAATTGTATGACGTTTTGTTTTTATTTTATAAATTTATGAATCTCAATATTATAATTTTAAGTCTATAGATATTTAGATTCGCAAAATTATAAGATAAAAAAATTACCTTATACAATTAATATTTTATGCAGCTTATGTTGTCCGAATATAGCCTTTTAAAAGTGCGTAAGGTATGCCTGAAGCAAAGCTGCTGTTGCTGTAGTATGATTCTAAAGGATAATTTCAGTACTTAATGGAATACTTCTTTTCCTGAGTTCGGATAGTTTTTTTTTTTTGGAAAAACAATAGTGTATAATTTCTTTTAAAATAATAATAATTATTATTATATATATATGTCATATACAAATCTTATATACTTTTTTAATTACTAATTATAAATAATTTCTCATATCGGTTAAAAGCTGCAGCACCCTTTTTTTTGGCGGGTCAGTGTAAGTCTCCATGATTTTTCTTGAACAGTGGCCATTACAGGTGAGATGTCAGTATATACGTTTTTTTCTGTGTTATCTTTCCGGTGAAACATAATAGAGTAGATTTTAATAATTTTATTACTGTTTTCTATAAGAGCAAATCTTCGATATGGTGTTAGCATTTTATTTATTTCTTTTGTCCCATAAAGAAAGAGCATTTTGCCGCGACAAAAATAGCGTGTGGTAGCCATAAAATAATGAAAACATATAGATTTGAAGGCAAAATGACGAAGAACACAGTGAGAAAAAGAGAGTAGGTGAAGGAACTCTCAGGAAGAACCGAGAGAAAAATGAATCGATTAACTCAAAAATATCTCTGCCCCCTATACAAATATACACGCATATTATGACTTGGGTTGGTTCAGCTGGCCCAAGTGTACAATGTAATAAAAATGAATTGGGCCAGAATACATTGAGGCTCAAATCTGACTAAGCCTATAATATACAGTATATACAAACAATATACAACAGATATACAATCCAATATCAATATTTATCCTTAGGCTTAGAGGCCAAATAATCTTGTAGCTCAACACCCCCCCCTCAAGTTGGAGGGGGAAACCACCTGCAACGTGAGCAGCAAAGTATGAAGCACAGTGCCAGGCAAAGGCTTGGTCAGGAGGTCAGCCAGTTGACGAGAAGTAGGAACATGAAACAGCTGGATGAGGCCATTCTGGAGTTGATCGCGAACAAAATGACAATCCACTTCAATGTGTTTAGTCAGTTCATGAAAAATAGGATTCTTAGCTATGTGAATAGCAGCCTGACTAGCACAAAGCATAGAAAAGGGAAGAGAAATAGAAACCCCAAGATCAAGTAATAAATGAGACAGCCAAGACAATTCTGCAACAACCTTACTGAGGGCCCTATATTCAGCCTCAGCAGAAGACAAAGAAACCACTGGTTGCTTCTTAGATTTCCAACTAATCAGGTAACCACCCAGAACAATACAAAACCCAGTAAGAGATCTCCTTGTATCAGAGCAGGCAGCCCAGTCACTATCAGAATAACCAACAACAGAGAAATCATTGTTGTCAGAATAAAAGAGACCCATAGAGGAGGTACCTTTAAGATATCTTAATACATGGAGGGCAGCAGTCATATGTGGAAGTCTGGGACATTTCAGAAATTGACTCAGATGTTGCACAGCAAAACAGATGTCAGGCCTAGTATGAGTCAGAAATAAGAGCTTACCAACAAGGCTCCTATACTGATCAGAACAAGATAAAAGGTCACCAGAATCAGCATGAAGTTTGGCATTAATGTCCAAATGACAGACAACAGAAGAGAAGTTTGGCATTAATGTCCATAAACAGTTTCAGGGCATAAATTTCATCACTGTCATCCCCAGTAAGAATAATATCATCCATATATACTGCTACAATCACAAGGGACCTTGGTGTACCTTTGATGAATAGAGAATAATCATTCAAAGAGTGTCTATAGCCTCTAGAATAGAGGGCAGAAGACAATTTGGCATACCATTGTCTGGATGTTTGTCTCAGCCCATACAGGGATTTATTCAATTTGCAAACAAGGGGAGTAGAGGTAGAGGAGGCAAACAGAAACAGGAGCAGAAACTGTCAAACCTGGAGGAAGCTTCATATAAACCTCCTCATCCAAATCACCATGTAAGAAAGCATTATTAACATCCAGTTGAAATAAATTCTAATGATTTTTGACAGCCACAGCAATAAGACACTTAACAGTGCATATTTTAACCACAGGAGAAAAAGTGTCAATGAAATCAATACCTTCAACCTGAGTATCACCTCTAATAACAAGTCTAGATTTATACCTTTCAACACTGCCATCAGCCTTGTATTTGATTTTAAAAACCCATTTGCAGCCAATGGGTTTCTTACCAGGAGGAAGAGGAACAACATCCCAAGTATGGTTTGTATCCAAAGCATCAAACTCCTTTCTCATGGCATCCTGCCATGCTGGAACAGATTCAGCTTGAGAGTAATGAAGAGGTTCATATTCCAAAGAACAGGAAGAGGATCCAGAAAAGGCAGGAAGTAGACAGACATAATCCTTAAGGTAAGAGGGAGGATTATGCTGTCTTTCAGATTTTTTGGGAGCAGGAATAGATAGGGAAGAGGCCAAAGCAGGAGGAGAGATATCAGGATTGAAAGAAGGAATGGGAGCTGGATCAGTAGAATCTGGAGAAAAATAATGAGGTTCTGGAACAGATGTAGGAGGAAGAGGAGAGGAGATAGGTATGGAAGGGTCTGGATCAGTGGAATGTTCTACAGGTGGAACAAAAGGAAAGGATGAAGGAGAAGGATGAACAGAAGATGATGCAGTCTTAAAGGGAAAACAAGTTTCATGGAATATAACATCCCTGGAAACAAAACATTTCTTGTAAGCAAGATCATACAATTTATAACCCTCTTTGGCATAGGGATACCCTAGGAAAACAAAATAAATGGCTCTTGGCCTTAACTTGTCCCTTTGAGGAATTGGGACAGCAGCATAGGCAAGGCACCCAAATGCTCTCAAATGAGAATAGGTTGGAGCTTTCCCATACAAAATTTCATTATGAGACTTAATGTGAAGCAATCTGGATGGTATTCTGTTAAGGAGGTAAGTGGCAGTCAACAAACAGTCCCCCCAGAAAGACACATGTAGTCCAGATTGGAAAGGTAAAGCTCTACATGTTTCAAGGAGGGTTCTATGCTTTCTTTCAACAACACCATTCTGTTGAGGAGAATGAGGGCAGGTGGTTTGATGAATAATCCCTTGGCTACTAAAGAAAGATGCACCCTCAATGCTAGACCCCAATTCTAAAGCATTGTCACTTCTAACAGTTTGAACCACAGCATTAAATTGGGTTTTAACCAAACACAGGAATGACTTAAGCAAAGAAAAAGCATTGCTTTTAGATCCCATTAAGTGTGTCCAGGTTGCCCTAGAGAAGTCATCAACTATTGTAAGGAAATATCTACAACCAGAAGAAGTAGGAGTATGATAAGGCCCCCAAGTATCCACATGAATTAATTGAAAAGGTCTAGAGGTGCTTATAGAACTATTAGGAAAGGGGAGTCTAGTCTGTCTTGCCATAGGACAGACAGAACAGGGGAAAGGTTGTTTAGAAGCAAATGGAAAAGACAAACCAGAAATGTGTCTCATATTTGTAAAAGAAGTATGGGCAAGCCTTAAACGCCAAATGTAATTCATGTCAGTTGTAACAACATTATTACAAATGGAACCATGTACATTTGAGGGCAAGGTAACAGCCTTGTTATCAGACAAAATGTCATCATTACAAGAAGCAGACACAAAACGTACAGAAGTAGATGAACAACTAATAGAGGAAGAATGGGAAGGTGGAACCCAAGCCAGTTTATATAAGCCAGCATCTTCTTTACCAAGATCCAGAGGCCTCCTCAGAGAAGGGTCATGTATCATGTGGAGGAAGCAGGAATTTTCAGTGAACAAAACTACACAATGCAACTGTTTCACTAACTTGTGGACAGAAATCAAGTTGTGTTTAAAGGAAAGAACCAGCAACACATTGTGAAGGGTAATGAATGGAGTTAGTGCAAAAGAACCTGTGCATGTCACTTTCACTTTATAGCCATTAGGAAGAGTTACAAGATAGGGCATAGTTAAAGGTGTGATGTTAGAGAGTAAATGTTTATCATGTGTCATATGATTAGATGCACCTGAATCTATGATCCAGGTGACAGAATTAATATGGGTAAGCATGCAGAGTTTGGAATCAGAAATAGGGCTCTCAGTTAGCATAGTACTACCAAAGTTAGCAGCATACATGGGAGGAGGAGTCTGAGCAGTGGAGTCCCCTAACAGGTTCTGTTGTAATAAGCTCATCAATTGATCATAATGTTGTCTGCTCAACCCTGGTATCACAAAACTCTGGCCATATATGTTTGTAACAGATTGATGGCTTTCAGGAGGATTCCCTTGGAGAACAGACACATGTCCTTCAGAAGGAGGGAAATCCACACCAGCAGTAAGATGAGCAGCAGCAGTTCTCCTCCCCTTGTTAAATGTTGTACTTTGTGGAAACCCATGAATCTTGAAACACTTATCAATTAAGTGCCCAGATTTTTTGCAGTATCTACAGAATAAAGGCCCTCTAGCTTGGTCAAAATTGACTCTTTGTCTGAAAGGAGGAGAAGGATTAGGCACTGTGGCCTTATTGAATCCAACTGAATGTCTATTAGTGTGGACATTGAAAGACATAGAGTCTGGATTAAACTGAGAAGGGGACTGGACTTGTCTCTGCTTCTCATCATTGAGGACCATATTGTAGACACTGTCAAGGTTGGAGGTGGCTGCATCATCAATAGGTTACTCCTTACCCCCATGTATACTTCATTAAGGCCCATTAGAAACTGAAATACCTTAATTTCATCATTTTCATGTATTATACCATCTTTGGCAGCACAAACACATCTTTGCCCATGATTGGCACACATTGATTCTAATTCATCCCACAGACCTTTGAGTTTATTAAAATATGAAGCTACATCTATGGACCCTTGAGAGGTGTGAGAAAGCTCTCTTTTCAATTCAAAAATTTTGGTCATGTTTGCAGTGCCATATCTAGCCTGAAGTTGGGACCATATACTCTGTGCAGTATCAGAATACTGCACACTTTCAGCAATTTGAGGGGAGAGAGAGGCAGTTAACCAGGAAATCACCATATTATTGCATCTATCACATAACCTTTGCTGAGTCACATTAGTGACTGGCCGGGAACATGTGCCATCAACAAAACCAATTTTGTTTTTAGTAGATAACACGACAATTATTTTCCTCCTCCAACCCCCATAACCACTGCCCGAGAAGGGAGTAGACACAAGAGAGACCCCAGGAACATCAGAGGAGTAAACAAAAAGGGGGTTGGTAGAGTCCACTGAGGAGGTACTAGCATTCGTATTAGAAGCCATGATTAATGAACCAGTTTGAAAAGAAAACAGTCTCGGTAAGCAAAATATAACGGAACCAGAGTTCACATACAAAGCATACAATACTCAAAATAAGGACAGAGTTACCCTCCTTCTTCGCGACCGGAGAAGATCGGCCTTCAATCAACAGATAAACCCTAGGTCCAACACCGGAAACCGTAGGTTCTGAAACTCACCAGAATAGGGTCACAGACGTCGGAAAGTTACCCAAAACGCCTATCAAATGAAGACAAAGTCATCGGATAACATCAAAGCTCTAGGTCCGAAAATCGGAAAACCCTAGAATTTGAAGAACTCGTCGGAATAAAGCCAGGGATGGCGAAAAATTACCCAAAAAACCCACTGATACAAGATCGGAGTCTTGATAACAGGAAAGTTCCGATTATCTGCTCAACATTCGTTGAAACATCTGCGAACAGTATCTCTCACAGGTAACCATTAAAAAAACCTCAGCAAAAGCTTCAAACGGGATCGATAACACGCAACCGAGAAGGATCCGAAGATCACCCGTCTCTGATACCATGAAAACGTATAGATTTGAAGGCAAAATGACGAAGAACACAGTGAGAGAAAGAGAGTAGGTGAAGGAACTCTCTGGAAGAACCGAGAGAAAAATGAATCGATTAACTCAAAAATATCTCTGCCCCCTATACAAATATACACGCATAGTATGACTTGGGTCGGGTCAGCCGGCCCAAGTGTACAATGTAATAAAAATGAATTGGGCCAGAATACATTGAGGCCCAAATCTGACTAAGCCTATAATATACAGTATATACAAGGAATATACAACAGATATACAATGCAATATCAATGTTTATGCTTAGGCTTAGAGGCCAAATAATCTTGTAGCTTAACAAATAAAGTGGTATTTATTTTTTATTCGTCAATTTTATTACTAAGCAAAAATAACTATTACTTTATTTAAATTAATATAAAAAGATGTTTTTACCGTTCCATCTATTTCTTTTATTCCGGAACTCTTCTTTTATATACACTTTAGAGCCAAAATTTCAGAAGCAAAATTTTGCTCCCTCTGTATCAGTCGCATTCCTTGCATGCAAATCAATGTTCGATTTTGTTCCTGCCCAGCAATTCTCTGTGTATTATGTTATATTTATTCTCTTCTCCTTTATCATCTTCTCTGCATCGAGCCAATGAACTGGTATATTTTTTATTTTGCTTTATGCATTTTTCTTTTTGTACAATTGTAATGGAGATGAATATTGTATTTGGCATCAAGTATGTGTCAAATTTCAAAAATATTGAATATAACTTGATTCAATGTGGAATAAGGAGCGAATTTTTGTTAGGAAGTTATTCAGAGCCTTTTTGTATTAAAATGTATTTGTGGTTCAATCAGTATATTTGATTATGTAAGGATATCATAAGAATAGTCGTATGAATTTATAAGCTAATTGTGTTTAAGAATTTTTAGTTGATTGTGCTTCTATAAAAGTTAAGGACCAAGTGTCCTTAACTTGAACTTGAAACTTGAAGTTCTGGGCCAAGTGTCCTTAACTTTTGATCTTGGAACTCAAACTTCAGGACCAAGTGTACTTAACTTTTTAACTTGGAACTGAGTGAACGACCAAGTGTTCTGAACTTTTGAACTTCAAACTTGAAGCTTAGAACCAAATGTCCTTAACTTTTGAACTTGTAAATCCTTAACTTTAAGTTGCATTTTACTTAGGTCCTGGATTTTAGTCCTATTTTATATGTACATTATTTTTCCTTCTTTGTAGTGTGCTAATGGAAGAAGATCGTATTTTCGAGTTTGATGTTTGGCACAATTTGAATAGCTATTGCAAAGGAGATTTACAGTATAAGGAAACAATAAAAAGTTTCTTATCGAAAAGGCAATGGAAAAAGTTGAGGGATGGTATTCGAAAACTTTTTTCGATTGCAAAGTGTGAAATTTTGTTTTAAACTTATTAATTGTGTGTTGCTTTCAAAAATTGTACGCAATGACCCTAATTCAATGACATTCAAGATTTTTGACCATGAAGTATAGTTTACACGTGATGCATTTCATATAATTATTGGTTTAAAATGTTCTTCTTCAGTGGACGTCACAGTTTCGCATGAACAAGAGAATAGGCTTTCGAAAGTCTACTTCCCTGGAAAAGATATAATTGAGTTAGATGATTTTTTTAATTTTTTTACTAGTCGCCCAGATGGTATAGGTGCATCATTTGTAGGTAGCGATGATGATGTTGTGAAGTTAGCAACAATTTATTTTGTTGAATCTATTTTGATGGGGAATCGGAAGAATTGGAATGTATCTGAGTAGCAAATGAAAATTGTAGATGACAATGAACTATGATCTTCTCTCAATTAGGCTCTCTTTATTATGAAATGTTTGTAAAATCATTGAAGAGTTGTTTCAAGCCCAATGAGAATGAGAATGAGAATGAGAAAGACAAGGACAGTAATATTATACTTGGCTTCCCTTTCGCTTTTTTTGTTTGGATTACCAAAGATTCCCAATTTTTTAGGGAAAAACAATGTGTGAACTTCACAGAATGTGGGTATCCTCGGATATTATGTTATTCTATTTTAAAAAATATTTCCATAATGAAAATGTAAGTTAATCTGACTACACTTTTGTTTATGTGTTTTAGTTCCAAATATTTACATTTTTCTTATATAATACTTTTATAAGTTTATCAAAGTGGCACCATTTATTCCTATTGAAGAAGATGTGGAGGTTGTTATTGTGCATGAGCCATTGTCTCAAGATCAAAGTTCAATGCCTTCCTCCACACAATGTGATGAATCATTGCTTAAGAAATTATTAGAGCAGGTTTTCTGTCTTTGAATAGAATTAGTTTTTTATTTGATTATTTTTTCTTAAGAGACTTTTTTGTTTTTATGGTTTTTGATGCAGAGATTATCGGAGAAGTTTAAAAAGGATATGCAAGTAGAAGTTACTAGAATAAATAAAAAAAATAGTTGTGTTAGAAAAAAAGATTCGAAATGACATTAAGGTAATATCATTTATATTCAGTGCTTGTAATTCTAAGTTAAGGACACCATGTCCTTAACTTTTGAGCTTAAAGTTGAAGTTCAGGACCAAGTTTCCTTAACGTTTAAACTTGAAACTTGAAGTCCAGGACCAATTGTCCTTAACTTTTGAATTTGAAACTCAAAGTTAAGGATCAAGTGTCCTTAACTTTTGAACATGCAACTTAAAGTTCATGACCAAGTGTCCTTAAGTTTTGAAGTTGTAACTTGAAGTTTAGGACTATCTATCCTTAACTTCAAAATTTAATTTCTTTCACAAGATTTAAAGAAAGACCTAGGATAAAAGATTGATACTTTGTTGAAGATTCTTGTCAAACCTGATGAAAGGAATATAGAGAAAGGAGCTAGTGTTTCATATAGTAAAGATGCAGTTGATGATCATTATGATGGTACAGAACCTACTGTTCCAATTAATAAAGATGTAGGTGATTGTCAATTTCATGATGCAGATGTGCATGAAGAAGATTATTATGAAAGCAATTATAGAGATGTGCATCAACAAGATGAAACTGATATTGCCACTGAAATTGGAAAATGTTAAATATAAATTTGTTGTCATTGAAATTTATATTCAATAGAATAATATATAAAAATATTTTTGTGATTACCAAATATAAAGAATCTAATGATGGAGTGAAAGTTCAATATGTAGTAGAATGTCAAGACCAAGGAAATCCAAAAGAGACAGGAGTATCAGAAATAATTTGTAAATATGGAGTGCAATCTCGGGATTTAGAAATCCATTGGGAATAAGTGTACGTGAGATTGTAGGCAAATGTGTTGAAGGAATATATGATCTCTGTACACCTCTCTCATTTAAAGAGAAATTTGGAATTCAAAATGATGCCAATCAAGGTTAGATAGAATTTTCATGATATGTTGAATATTAGTTTTAATTATCTATTAGTAATGGAAATTAATTATAAATGTTACAGAATATTTTAAGGCTACAAGGGAAAAGGTTGGAGAGGACTATCAAGAGAGAAGTGGAGGAAAATCTCAAGAATTAGAAAATATCCAAAGAACAAGCATAAGTGAAATTATTTGCAAATGTATAGAAGGAACATATGATCTCTCTAAACCTTGCTCTCTTACCGACAATATTGGAAGCCAAGAAAATTCTATTGAAGATAATGATTTAATTGGCATGATTTTGACAGTTGCAAAAGGTTAGATGGTTCTTTTTTTATATATATATATTTTTATACATGTTTGTTTTAATAAAATATTAGTAACATGTCCTAATTGTGTTAGCTCTTGTAAATATTTTGTAGAATCTTGTGAAATTGCAATCGAAGAACATAGAGAATGCAAGATAAAGAAAATTCACGGTTGCAAGATGAAGAAAATGCAACCAATATATCAGGTCAATTGTTTGCTGAAGAAAGACAAGAAAGCAGGGTAGACAAATCAGGTATTGATTGTATCCTAAATATTATATCCATAATTAAAATTGTCAGTACATTTTAAAAATTATGTCCTTAGTTTTTGTCTCTTCATTTGACAATTCATTCTAGGATTGACAACTTGCAGCAAACTAATGTATACAATGGTGTCTGCAAAGTAAAAAAATGAAGCCTCTAACCATTATACTAGGAAAAGGAAGAGACATAGTATTGGTTTTAATGGTCCATCATTTTAAATTCTTACTCCTACTCCTCCATCTATACAATGAAATGATGAGTGTTTGTCTATCGAGGTTGAAGGAAATATTGAAAAAGATCTTGGTCGAGGGAAAATGAATAAGAAGCTTAGTTGGCAATTGAAATCTCCTTCTGAACAGAAAAGAAAAACAGGAACATCGATGGTGCACAATAAAAATACTCCCAAGATACGGGCCGGATAAAATCAAAATATACTCGTACACGTATTTTTCATTATGCCAAAGCTGATGCAAACTTATTGAAGACATTCATTGGGTGGTTGGGCAAGGAGAAAAGGAAATGTCACAAAAAAGTGTAAGCCCCTAAATGTATTTCATTATTTGTTAATAGCTTAAATTCATATCCTGAACTTGTAATTTTAAATTCCTAAAGTTAAGTATTCTTAACTTTTGAGATTGCAAGTCTAAGTTTAGGACCAAGTGTCCTTAACTTTTGAACTTGTAAATATAAGTTCAAGACCAAGTGTCCTTAACTTTTGAATTTGTAAATGTAAGTTCAAGACCAAGTGTCCTTAACTTTTGAACTTGGAACTCAAAGTTAAGGACCAAGTGTCCGTAACTATTGAACATGGAATTCAAAGTTTAGGACCTTTTGTCCTAAACTTTCGAACTTGGAACTCGAAGTTCAGGACCAAGTGTCCTTAAATTTTGAACTTGCCAAACTGATGTGTCCTTAAGTTTTGAACTTGAAACTTGAAGTTCAGGACCTAATGTCCTTAACTTTTGTACTTGGAACTCAAAGTTCAGGACCTATTGTCCTTTACTTTTGAACTTCTTAGCCTAAGTCGGGACTATGTCCTTAATTAGAAAATGATGACTAACTTCTAACTTTGATATTTTATAAATTTCAAGGGAGAAACTGTGACGATCCGGTCGGTTGTTTTAAGAATTTACGCCCCAATGCCCTATTAACTGCTTTTCCCATGTTTATTTATGCTATTTTGATTTTTTAGGATGTTCGATTTTAAGTTTCAGAGAATTTTGGGACACTTAGTCCCTAAATAAGAGCTTAAGTGTCGGAAAAATGACAGTAGTTGGAACAGTATGAAGACGGTCTCAGAATGGAAATCAGATAGTTCCTTTAGCTCTTTTGGGTGATTTTGGACTTAGAGGCATGTTCGGATTGTGTCATAGAGGTCCTCAGCTAATTTCGGCTTAAAATGTCGAAAGGTCGAATTTTGAAGTTTCTGATTCGATAGTGAGATTTTGTTCTGAGGGTCGGAATAAAATTTCAAGAGTTAAAGTAGTTTCTTTGTGTCATTTGGGATGTGTGTGCAAAATTTCAGTTCATTCGCACGGGGTTTGATAGACTTTTTGATCAAAAGAGTAAATTGAGAGATTTTGAAATTCTTAGGCTTGAATACTATGTAAAATTAGTGTTTTGATGTTGTTTTGAGCGTTCCAAATATTGGAACAAGTTTGAATAATGTCTTAGGGTTGCGTGTCATGTTGATTGAGGTCCCGGGAGCATTGGGTGTATTTTGGATGCTCAACAGGACATTTTGGAACTTAGAGAAATTGCAGAAAAATTGCAGCAGCCCAGTTCTGGTTTCCTTCTCTACTTTTACGGGTGGAGTCTCGCATTCGCAAAGAAGAACTGGGGTTGAGGGAGGTTAATGATTCACATTCTTGAAGTGTTTCCACATTCGCGAAGGGTTATTATATGGAGCTAAAGGTTTGGCCTTCGCGTTTGCGAGGGAGGTCCTACGTTAGCGAAGGCTTGGGGTATTTGAGCCATGCGTTTGCAAGAAGGGGGCCCCGTTCGCAAAGAAGAAAAAGTGGTCAACGTCAATTTTACTTCGTGAATGTGAGGCTTTGACCGCATTCACAAAGAAGGATTTAAGTGCTTGGACAGAATGATTTAAAAGGTCTATTTCACGATTTTTTGACTAAGTCCCTCCATTTTTTGGCATTTTGAATCTTTTTGAAGAGGATTGAAGAGGGATTCAAGGGGAATCACTTGGAGGTAATATTTTTTGACTTCATAAATTGTTTATATGTGATTAAAGACCTAAATAGTGGTGAAAATATTTTTAAAAAGGGTAATTAGGGCTTGAGTTTAAAAGACAATAAAAGGGATATTTGAGAGGACAATTGAACCCCGATTTCAGTATTCTTGTTATGCATGGAATCATGAGAGTAAGAGGATTCCGAAAATATAAGTTTTGGCCGATTTCGAGACATGGTCTAAGGAGAATTTTGGTCATTTTACCTAATTTTGCGTATTAGCGTAGAATTTCTTTGTGGAATCAGTTACTTGAAGTGTTATTTACATTATTAAATTGAACTGTACAGATTTAGGCCATTTGGAGTCGAGTACTCGTGCCAAGAGCATAGTTTCGGGTTGATTTGAGCTGGTTCGAGGTAAGTGGCTTACCTAAGCTTGTGTTGGGGATTTTCCCCTTAGGATTTGGTATATTTGATAATTGAAATGCTTGGTACATGGGGTGACAAGTACATACTTGAGCTAATTGTTGAAAAATCTAATTTTCTTTAAGTAATTTCAACTATGTTCCTTGTTCTTGTTTCATTTTATTTGCAAATAAAATCTATTGTTAGCTTAGGAAAACCATGCATAATTGAATTAACTGCTTATTTGCTTAAATTTCCATAGTTGAATTACGTGAAACATGTTACGTTAGAAATTCTTGTTTAATTGGTACGAAGTTGAGCTTAATTGAGTATTTCTTGTGTTGTTGCTATATGTTTTACTTTGGAACTACAGGACGACATCCTAGGAGATCCCATACGTATTTATGATTTGAACAAAGGTGCGGGATACCAAGAGATACTGACACGTATATTGAGGATACCAAGAGATCCCTAGCATATATTGAGGATACCAAGAGATCCCTTATATACATTGAGGATATCACGAGATCCCAGAAATATATATGTATTGAGGATACTGAGAGATCCCACGATTATCATCCTTGTTATGAGCTGTATTTCCTTGTGTTTTATCTTTATCTCTATTTCAATTATTGAATTCCTTATTGTCCTGCATTAAATTCTTACTGTAGATTCTTAATTGAACTGTTTATCATATTTTGTTATTTCTATATTTATTTGATCTCAGTAGATCCCTGACCTTCCTCGTCACTACCCGATCGAGGTTAAGCTTGGCACTTACTGAGTACTGTTGTGGTGTACTCATGCCCTTTCAGCGCATGTTTTCTATGTGTAGATCCAGGTACCTTGACTCAGACTTACCATCCTTGAGGAGAGGCGACCGTTCGGAGACTTTGAGGTATATTTGCCGCGTCTGCAGACCGAGGAGTATCTCTCCATTCTCTCTTATGTTTACAGCCCTTCTGAATTTATTATATTTTAGAATATTCTGGAGTTAGATCACTATGTAGTGATCTTTAGCTTGTGATTCATGGGTTTTCGGGTCATGAAAATATGTATTAGTTTTGAGAGTTAAATACTGTGTATGCCGAGCGACACTTTTAAACTATGTTTATTACTTTATTTTTATTTTAAATTATTTTATTTTCGTAAAATTGGTTTTTTTTGGCAAATTAGGGTTACCTAGTCATGGAGACTAGGTGCCGTTACGATGATTCACGGAGAGAAACCGAGATCGAGACAGAAACTGACATATACACTGACAATATGGTGTAAGAAAGAATCCTTATAAATTGTACCATAAAAAAACCAATAGCAAAATATTCTCCCTTAAGCTTTCAGATAGTAGATTTATACTTGATGATAAGGTTTAATAATTCGCAATGCATTTATTTTCTTTATTCATAATTTATTGTTTTTTAAATTATTTATGACTGATGGATTTGTTTTAGTTTTTTTACTTTTTATGAAGCATATTGACATTGCCCTGCATTATTTGAGAAAGAAGGAATGCTAGCACCCTCGCGCCCATCCTTTTCGTTGCACAACTACAGGTATACTTTTTGATAGCTATATGGTGCCTGTATATAATGATTTGAATGAAGATGCTACATATGAGTTTTAGTGTAGTGATAATCAATTATTTCTGACACCATATGTGTGGGGTGACATTCGTAGATGTGGAATTTCTTGAATAGAGGTTGACAAAATCTTTTTTCCATGTCGGCTTCCTTTAGAAGATGATAATGTTGTGGCAAATTTTTTTGGGGGGTATTGGAATTGAATGAGTAAAATATTGATGTGTACGATTCTATATATAGTGGGCCATAGGAGGCAGGAATGAATCACAATATGCACGCATGATCCCCCACTTGCTAAAGGTACTAGAACTAGCTTTGTTTGATGATCAAGATATTTATAGTCTTCAGTCCATCTACCATTAAAAGCAACGATAATACATATTGTTTCTATCATCTGAGTCAAGAGAATGGGAAATTCAGGACATATTTATAGAGCAATCCTTGTACAAAATTAAGGACAAGAACTGTAAGTTCAAGACCAAGTTAAGGACCAAGTGTTCTTAACTTTTAAACATGAAAATCAAAGTTAAGGACCAAGTGCCCTTAACTTTTGAACTTGGTATTCAAAGTTAATGACCAAGTATCCTTAACTTTTGAACTTCAAACATGAAGTCCGAGATCATGATCCTTAACTTTTGAACTTGGAACTCAAACGTCAGGATCAAGTGTCCTTAACTTTTGGCCTTGTTAGTCTAACTTCAGGACCATATGTCCTTAACTTTTGAACTTGGAACTCAAACTTCAGGACCAAGTGTTTTTTGTTAGATAAGACGCTTAACGCTAGAGGGGGGGTGAATAGCGTTATAATAAAAATTAGCGTAAACTTTGCGGAATTAAAAAATTGCAGGAAGTAAATAAGTGTGATAAATAATAAAGTACGCACCGATGTATTCTGGTTCACCACAACACGTGGCTAGTCCAGTCCCAGAGAGACTCTCTCGAGATTTTCCACTGACTTGTCAAGCTTACGGGTGCTCAACAAACCTTTACAGCTTAAGGACACAAGCCTTAACACCTTTGCTCGGAGATACAACACTCCAAGACTTCACTGTTAAGCTTACGGGTGCCTAACCAACCTTTACAACTTAAGGACACAAGCCTTAACACCTTTGCTCGGAGATACAACACTCCAAGACTTCAACCAAGGAAACACAAGTTCCTTACAACAAGAGAATCACAATTCTCTTACAAGTGTACAAAACACCAAACACTCAAACAAAGCACTCCTTAATGAGTAGATATGAGTAAAAGAAGTAAGCTCAAGATCACAACAACTATGGAAAAGACTTTGGCTCTCAAAAGCTTTATGAAATGAATATAACATGATAAACAATAGTATGCAAGCTTATAGCAATAGAATGATCAGTTGTTGTGTGTTGTTTTTGTTTAAAACACTGAAATGAAGCTGTATTTATAGTTGAAAAACTTGGCATTACCGTTGCCTAATTGCCAATTAAGAGTTGCTGATTTTACTGAGTGACAATCGATTATCAAGAAGTCACAACCGATTGTTTGCCAATCGTTCCAGAAATCAATCCAAGATTTTACGCTTAACAATCGATTGTCCAAGATCAACAATCGATTATTGGTAACGTTCAAAAAATCATTTCCAGATTTTTCATAAAACAATCGATTATACCAAATCAATAATCGATTATTCAGCAACGTTCAAAAAATCCTTTCCAGATTTTAATTTCAACAATCGATTGTACAAAATCAACAATCGATTATTCAGCAACGTTCAAAAAATCTTTTCTAGATTTTAATATCAACAATCGATTGTACAAAATCAACAATCAATTATTCAGCAACGTTCAAAAAATCTTTTTCAGATTTTAATATCAACAATCGATTGTACAAAATCAACAATCGATTACTTGACGGTATTTGAAAACTTTACGACAACGGTCAGCTTCACAATCGATTGTGCAATGTTAATAATCGATTATTTATCAGACTTTGAAAATCATTTGACACTGCCTCGTGACAATCGATTGTTATATACTCACAATCGATTATTTAATAACTTTGAAAAAGTCTGGAAGTCACTGCCTCAACACAATCGATTGTCATAAGTTCACAATCCATTATTTTGTGACTTTGAAAAATCCGAAGGACACTGTCTCTTCACAATCGATTGTCATTAGCTTCACAATCGATTATTCTGAGTTTTGAAAAACTTTGGACACTGCCTAATCACAATCGATTGTCATTAGCTTCACAATCGATTATTCTGAGTTTTAAAAAAACTTTGATGGACACTGCCTCATCACAATCGATTGTCATAAGGTTCACAATCGATTGTCATGCAGGTTTGAAAAACCTGATGCTCACTGCCATAACACAATCGAGTGTCATTAGTTCACAATCGATTGTCATGCAGTCTTGGCTTAACATAATCGATTATCATAAGTACATAATCGATTATCTTAGCCCAGTTTTTAGAGGCATGTTTAAAAATCATTTTGACTAATGAAAATATGCATGATTTAAAATCATTTAGCATTAAATTAAATATGCATGATTTTGTAAAAATAATTTTACGAGAGAAGCCATGTCATGAGTCAAGTTGTCGGATCAAGATCACAATTACGAACGACTCATTTAAACTATAAAACTTTGTCTTGTGCTTGAATCTCGTTATCCACCAATTATGCGCTTGTACTTGAACTTCGCATATATCAATTTGCGCTTGTTTGTCATTCATCAAAACCAATTGTGCGCTTGTACTTGAACTTCACATATATCAATTTTCGCTTGTTTGTCATTCATCAAAACCTACACATAAGAACACACGTTTTAGTATAAAGCCTTGAGAACGTGTTTCCAACAATTTTCCCCTTTTTGATAATGGCAAACTTTAAGCGGGTTATGCAAATTAAACAATTTATAATGACGATTCAAGACAAGTATAAGTATGCAATTTGTTCCCCCAAGACAAGTATAAGTATGCAATTTGTTCCCCCTCAATATATGAATTCCCCCTCAATTTAAGCTTATAAATATTGAGAGTGCATACCCGTTATCTTCCCCCTTTTGCCATTAGCAAAAATAATATAAGAAGATGCCAAAGATGTAAATAAAACTTGTTTATTTATTGGAAAGAAAACGTGATTACTTAAAGAGAGTACAATAACTCAAGTAATAGCAGAACAATCGATTATTGATACGAGATAATCGATTATTAGACGACAGAAACCGATTTTTCTGAAGAAGACTTGATTATTGCGCGTCATGCTTTATAATTCCCCCTACCTTTAGGGCGATACCTGCAAAAATTTGTTAGACGTCTCCGACGCTCAAGTTAGAAATCATGTAAGATAAAAAGATGCAATGCATGACTTACATCAACGTGGAGTCAAGAATCCCGAGTTCACTACGAATTCGGAAAAAGGACTCTTTCTCTAAGGGCTTAGTAAAGATGTCGGCCAATTGGTCTTTGGTTTCAAAAAATTCGATTTCGACATCGCCCTTGAGAACGTGATCTCTTATAAAATGATGTCTAATTTCAATGTGTTTTGTTCGCGAATGAAGAACGGGGTTCTTCGTCAAGCATATGGCACTAGTATTATTACATCTAAGAGGGATATGATCAAGACTTAGGCCATAGTCCAAGAGTTGTTGTTTCATCCATAGGATTTGAGCGCAACAACTCCCCGCGGCTACATATTCAGCCTCGGTTGTGGACAATGCAACACTTACTTGTTTCTTGCTAAACCAAGAAACGAGAGAGCTACCGAGCAAATGGCAAGTGACACTAGTGCTCTTGCGGTCCAATTTGCATCCAGCAAAATCGGAGTCGGAATAGCCAACGAGTTGGCATTGAGAACCTTTGGGGTACCATAGACCCACATTTGTAGTACCAACAAGGTACTTCAAAATCCGTTTTACCGCAGTAAGGTGAGACTCCTTTGGACACGATTGATAACGGGCGCATAAGCACACGCTAAACATGATGTCCGGACAACTAGCAGTAAGATAGAGAAGAGAGCCAATCATACCTCGATACTTCTTAGTGTCGACTTCCTTACCTTTCTCATCTTTGTCTAGATGATCGGATGTGCTCATGGGAGTCGCCATTACTTTTGCATTGTTCATTTCAAATCGTTTCAGCAATTCTTTGCAATATTTGGCTTGGCAAATGAACGTACCTTCTTTCATTTGCTTTACTTGTAATCCCAAAAAGAGTGTTAACTCACCCATCATAGCCATCTCAAATTCGCTTGTCATTAAATCGGAAAATTCCTTGCATAAGACATTGTTAGTAGCACCAAATATGATATCATCCACATATATTTGAACTAATAAAATATCATTGTTTTTATGCTTAACAAAAAGGGTGGTGTCAACTTTCCCCCTAATGAAATCATTTTCCAATAGAAATTTACTCAATCTTTCATACCAAGCTCGGGGAGCTTGTTTTAAATCATAGAGAGCCTTTTTGAGTTTGAAAACATGATCGGGAGATTTAAAATCTTCAAAACCGGGGGGTTGTTCAACATAAACTTCTTCTTGTATAACACCATTTAGAAAAGCGCTTTTCACATCCATTTGATATAAATCGAAATTCATAGAAGAGGCAAAAGCGAGCAATAGACGAATAGCTTCTAATCTAGCTACGGGAGCATATGTTTCTTCATAGTCAATACCCTCTTCTTGATTATAGCCTTTTGCTACAAGCCTAGCTTTGTTTCTAGTGATTACACCATTTTCATCTAGTTTTTTTCGAAAAACCCATTTCGTACCAATTATGGTATGATTTTCGGGTCTTGGCACCAAATCCCAAACGTCATTCCGTTTGAATTGGTTAAGCTCCTCTTGCATTGCCAAGGTCCAAAATTCATCCCCAATTGCTTTGGAGATGGTTGTTGGTTCAATTTGAGACACAAAAGCAGTATGTCCTAAGGTATTCTTAAGGGAGTTTCGGGTACTTACCTTTTCTCCGACGTCGCCAATTACCTGTTCGAAAGGGTGATCTTTGATTGTCCTCCACTCGTTAGGCGTTTTCTTTTCATTCTCCAATTGTGGCGCTTCCTCCATTGGTTGTTCCAAGATTTCATCTTTACTTTCCTTAGGCGATTCCTCTTGTATTTTGTCTTTCAAGCTATCTAAAATACCTGCAAGATCAAAAACCGGAATTCTTTCTCGCCAAGCGAGCATTATTTTCGGCAAATACAACATGAGGGGATTCCTCCACAGTTTCAGTTCTTTTATTAAAAACCCTATATGCTTTGCTACGTGAAGAATAACCAATGAAAATTCCCTCATAGGACTTAGCATCAAATTTTCCCAATTGATCTTTGCCATTGTTATGAATAAAACATTTACAACCGAATACTCTAAAGTGGGAGATATTTGGTTTCCTTCCCTTATAGAGTTCATAGGGAGTTTTCATGAGTATAGGCCTTATGACTACTCTATTTAAGACGTAGCATGCGGTACTCACGGCATCCGCCCAAAAATGTTTGGGAATCTTGGCGTCTTCGAGCATGGTTCTAGCCATCTCTTCGAGACACCTATTTTTCCTTTCCACCACCTCATTTTGTTGTGGTGTACGTGGAGCGGAATAGGTATGCTCGATACCGAGTTCGTCACAAAAATCCGCAAAGAGATTATGATCAAACTCTCCCCCATGATCACTTCTAATTGAAGTGACGGTTGTTTCCTTCTCGTTTTGAACACGCTTAAGAAAATATTTAAAAATCTGAAAAGCATCACTTTTATTGGCAAGAAATAAAGTCCAAGTAAATCTAGAATAATCATCAACAATCACAAAAGCATAACAATTTCTTCCTAGACTTTCAATGCGAGATGGTCCAAATAAATCCATGTGAAGCAATTGCAATGGTCTAGAAGTTGAAACAATACTTTTGGATTTGAAAGATGCTTTTGTTTGCTTCCCTTTTTGACATGAATCACAAATAGAGTCATCCTCAAATTTTAAATTGGGAAGGCCAATAACTAAGTTTTGAGAAATCAATTTGTTCAAAAGATGCATGTTGATATGTGCTACTCTACGATGCCATAACCAAGTATCATCCTCTTTACTCATAAGACAATCAACATATTCGGGTGAGGAATTTGCAAGATCAACCATATAAATATTATCCACTCTAAAACCACGAAGGATAATTTTGAAATCACTACGTCTAAATACTAAGCATTCATCCGAATCAAATAAGGCAAGATTTCCCTTGTCAAATAATTGACTTATGCTCAAGAGATTATGCTTTAAACCTTTAACAAGTAATATATGCTTAATAGAGGAATTTTCTTCCTTACCGACCGATCCGATGCCAATAATCTTTCCTTTATTGTTATCCCCAAAAATCACACTTCCTCCTTCTTTGTGTTCTAGTTGAAGGAATTTGGATTCGTCTCCCGTCATATGTTTGGAGCATCCACTATCAAGGTACCATAGTACACTTGATCCCTTCAAACACACCTACAAAACAAATTAATGCGTTTTAGGTACCCATGCCATTTTGGGTCCTTGAGGGTTAGGCATATCATAATGATGCGATTGAGTGATATGTCTATGTCGTGTAAAACATGCAGGGGCAATATGACCAATGCGTCTACAATAATGACAAGTTACGTTGGGGTTATGCATCCTTCTAGGTTCATAGTAACTTGATGGACGAAAATGAATTACTCTATTTTCATTATGACTATTGCGCATTTCCTGAGAACCATTTCTCCTACTATTAGTTCTAAAATGAGCAGTATTTCTAGAGTAATGGTCATGTCTAGATGTTCTAAAAGGTTCAAAACTCCTTCTAGTGTTTGGCCTAGAATATGCATCATTTCTAGGGTAGTCATTTCTAGGTGGTAAGTCATTTCTAGGTCTTCTAAAATGTTCAACATTTGTTCTAGCATGCATATTTGTTCTAGGATCGCTATTTCTACGATAAGCATTTGTTTTATTAATCCTAGGTTGAGCCTTAGGTGGTTGGGGTTTGGCGTCAACCTTTTCTTTAGGCTCATTCTTAAAGCCTATGCCATGCTTGGTTGATTTCAAATTAACAAGGACCTTATTCAAATTTTTGTGGGAAGAATTAAACTTATCTAAGGTACCTTTAAGTCTATCTACCTCATTTTCGAGATGCATGCAAAAAGAGCAATTTTTAATAGAACTTTCGGGCTTGTCGGCGCTTCTTTTTCCGAAAAACTTGTTTTCCTCTTTCAGCTTCTCATTTTCTAAAACCAGTTTTTCTAACTCCTTTTCGTTCAAAGAACGCTGTTTTTGAAAATCTTTTTCTTTTAGAGAAGCATTTTCTTTTATGCTCTTGACAGTTTTTGAAGCCTTAATAAATTCAGTATATAGCTCATCAAAAGCAGTTCGCATTTCTTCAAGAGTAAAGAAGTTTTTAGAAGAGATTTGACATACCTCATCTTGCTTGTCTTCTTGCGCCATAAGACAAAGGTTTGCGGCTTCGTCTTCTTCTTCTTCGCTTGACTCATCTCCGGAGTCTCCCCCCAAGAAATGTATGCACGTTGCTTCTTAAAAGGTTCTTCTCCTTTTTGATGTTTGAGCAATTTGATTTGACGTGCCCGGTTTCACCGCATTCATAGCACTTTATTTGCTCGCCTTGCTTTTTGCCCTTTCGTTCATACTCCTTTCGCATGAACTTTTGAAATCTTTTGATAACGAGTCCAAACTCGTTGTCTCTGTCCTCATCAACTTGAGGTTGGCTTGTGCTTGCCTTAAGCGCTATTCTTTGCCTCCTTTGATCATCAACAAGAGGGTTAAGTATAGTAGACTCATAAGTCTTAAGGTTACCTCTTAATGCGTCGATGGTGACATTTGAGACGCCTATGGATTCTTGAATTGCGTCGGCCTTTGATCGCCATGCCGGAGTGAGACTTCTAAGAATTTTTCGAACAAGTTCTCTATCCGTGAATGTCTTCTTGAGAGCATGTAGATCATTTACGATTATTGAAAATCGTTCAAACATTTCATCCACCTTTTCACCTTCCTTCATGTGAAATAATTCATAAGCATGGGTTAGGAAATCAATTTTAGCTTCCCTTACCTGGTCCGTACCTTCGTACGTAATTTCCAGCTTGTCCCACATTTCCTTTGCCGTTGTGCAGCACGATATTTTCCTGTAATCGTCAGCATTTACAGCACAATATAATAAATTAATTGCTTTAGCATTATTTTGAACCTTTCGGATATCATCCGCGTCATATTCTTCTTCGGATTTGGGAACCCATTCGTTTTCAACCTTTTTGGTTGGAATTTGATTTCCCTTCGTTATCACCTTCCAGAGATAAAAGTTGTTTGCTTGAACGAAGATTTTCATCCTCTCCTTCCAGTACGTGTAGTTTGTACCGTTGAATAGAGGTGGTCGTGTGGAGCATTGTCCTTCATCAATTCCTGCAAAAGAGTCACGAGTAGAAGCCATGGATGGTTCTCTCAAACTGTTAAGTCTTCAGAGACTTGGGCTCTGATACCAATTGTTAGATAAGACGCTTAACGCTAGAGGGGGGGGGGGGGTGAATAGCGTTATAATAAAAATTAGCGTAAACTTTGCGGAATTAAAAAATTGCAGGAAGTAAATAAGTGCGATAAATAATAAAGTACGCACCGATGTATTCTGGTTCACCACAACACGTGGCTAGTCCAGTCCCCGAGAGACTCTCTCGAGATTTTCCACTAACTTGTCAAGCTTACGGGTGCTCAACAAACCTTTACAGCTTAAGGACACAAGCCTTAACACCTTTGCTCGGAGATACAACACTCCAAGACTTCACTGTTAAGCTTACGGGTGCCTAACCAACCTTTACAACTTAAGGACACAAGCCTTAACACCTTTGCTCGGAGATACAACACTCCAAGACTTCAACCAAGGAAACACAAGTTCCTTACCACAAGAGAATCACAATTCTCTTACAAGTGTACAAAACACTAAACACTCAAACAAAGCACTCCTTAATGAGTAGATATGAGTAAAAGAAGTAAGCTCAAGATCACAACAACTATGGACAAGACTTTGGCTCTCAAAAGCTTTATGAAATGAATATAAAATGATAAACAATAGTATGCAAGCTTATAGCAATAGAATGATCAGTTGTTGTGTTGTTTTTGTTTAAAACACTGAAATGAAGCTGTATTTATAGTTCAAAAACTTGGCATTACCGTTGCCTAATTGCCAATTAAGAGTTGCTGATTTTACTGAGTGACAATCGATTATCAAGAAGTCACAATCGATTGTTTGCCAATCGTTCCAGAAATCAATCCCAGATTTTACGCTTAACAATCGATTGTCCAAGATCAACAATCGATTATTGGTAACGTTCAAAAAGTCATTTCCAGATTTTTCGTAAAACAATCGATTATACCAAATCAATAAACGATTATTCAGCAACGTTCAAAAAATCCTTTCCAGATTTTAATTTCAACAATCGATTGTACAAAATCAACAATCGATTATTCAGCAACGTTCAAAAAATCTTTTCCAGATTTTAATATCAACAATCGATTGTACAAAATCAACAATCGATTACCTGACGGTATTTGAAAACTTTACGACAACGGTCAGCTTCACAATCGATTGTGCAATGTTAATAATCGATTATTTATCAGACTTTGAAAATCATTTTAGACACTGCCTCGTGACAATCGATTGTTATATACTCACAATCGATTATTTAATAACTTTGAAAAAGTCTGGAAGTCACTGCCTCAACACAATCGATTGTCATAAGTTCACAATCCATTATTTTGTGACTTTGAAAAATCCGAAGGACACTGTCTCTTCACAATCGATTGTCATTAGCTTCACAATCGATTATTCTGAGTTTTGAAAAACTTTGATGGACACTGCCTCATCACAATCGATTGTCATTAGCTTCACAATCGATTATTCTGAGTTTTAAAAAAACTTTGATGGACACTGCCTCATCACAATCGATTGTCATAAGGTTCACAATCGATTGTCATGCAGGTTTGAAAAACCTGATGCTCACTGCCTTAACACAATCGGTTGTCATTAGTTCACAATCGATTGTCATGCAGTCTTGGCTTAACATAATCGATTATCATAAGTACATAATCGATTATCTTAGCCCAGTTTTTAGAGGCATGTTTAAAAATCATTTTGACTAATGAAAATATGCATGATTTAAAATCATTTAGCATTAAATTAAATATGCATGATTTTGTAAAAATAATTTTACGAGAGAAGCCATGTCATGAGTCAAGTTGTCGGATCATGATCACAATTAAGAACGACTCATTTAAACTATAAAACTTTGTCTTGTGCTTGAATCTCGTTATCCACCAATTGTGCGCTTGTACTTGAACTTCGCATATATCAATTTGCGCTTGTTTGTCATTCATCAAAACCAATTGTGCGCTTGTACTTGAACTTTGCATATATCAATTTGCGCTTGTTTGTCATTCATCAAAACCTACACATAAGAACACACGTTTTAGTATAAAGCCTTGAGAACGTGTTTCCAACATTTTTAACTTTTGAACTTTGTAACTGTAAGTTAAGGACGAATTGTCCTTAAGTTTTGAACTTAAGCTCTAAGTTAAGGACCAAGTATTCTTAACTTTTTCAAAACACTTTGCAAAACCAGAACATTATGTCCTTAATATTCAGAACAACAACAAAACATTAAGGACATTGTGTCCTTAACTTTTTCAATACAATTTGCAAAATCAGGACACCAAACATAACATTATTTCCTCAATATTTATAGAATAATCGCATGACGCGATGCCCTTAACGTTATCAATCCAGAAAAGCAAAAAAAAAAAAATTCAAATTTATAGCATCAAATTCCTAGTAACGAAATAAAAATCAACATAAACACATAAAAGCATAACTTATTGTAATTTTATGTCAATTTTTGAATGAGAAAGTTGAATTCTATTCTTTGAAATCGGAAGAGACTTCTGCAATTTTGGACGATCACAGTCTTTGTTGCTGCTTCAGAAGTAGTTATGTGCTGCTGCTGCTGATCGTGAATGAGGAGCATAGGTATAAGCTTGTAACAGAAGTGTATTTTTGTCCCGGTAGGTAAAAGTTTATTAAACTAATGGCTAAAGACTAAGAAAATATTTGGCTTAGCTGATTTAGAGTAGCTGATAAATATTATGTGCTAAAAAGCACTTTTAAGTATTGAAGCTGATTTAAAAAATAAGGAGTTATGTGTTTGGATAAAAGTACTGAAATTAATAATAAGTAGCTAAAGAACTGGGTATATGAAGAGTTTTGTTTTAAAAAAAATAAAATATTTTAGGGATAGAATAGTAAATATTTGATCAAACTTAAAGTACTTATAAACTTAAATTTGATAAGTTATGGGAGACCAGCTTATGCCTTTTGACTTATTTTTGGCTTATAAACACTTAACTTATAAACACTTTTAATTTTACCAATACATAAATAAGTTAAAAAATACTTATAAGCCAATTTGACCAGCTTATAAGCTTAACCAATCCCCCTCTAAAAATATTTAAAACAATAATTTAAAAAAAAAAACATGTACTATTAATGGCTATATGTGCACATCGCCCTTTTGCCGTGTGCATTCACTTGTGCAGCCAACCTTATCTCCTTGTCTTTTCCGTTGTATTCTTTTCTTACCAATATACTATACGCCAAAATATAGTGAACAAGTGGCTTAACACTAATCATCTGTTGAATTGATTAGCTGGAAAAAAGAAGAAGCTAGGTGATAGACTTGTAAAAAGTCCAAACAGGAAGATTTCTCATCGAAAAAAAATTAAAATAATACTTTTATTCACTAGCCAAATAAGTAAACGTAGGATTTTGAACTTAATTTTTACTCACGTGACAGTTCTACTATTTAAAGAGTAAAATGATAATTATAATTCATCAACATAAATTTTTTAAATATTTTAAATATTAACTATCACTCCATTATTTATGATACTTTTATGTGGTTTTATGAATATGTAAATTATATTCAGACTAGTTTAAGGAAATTATGTCTGAACTAACATTATGTGCTTTAGACATTTTTTTAATAAATCGGAAATAAAATTTTAAAGATTGAATTTATTATATTTATTCCGTGGATCGGCCTCATAAATTGTACTAAGAAAAGCTTAAGGAAATTATACAAAAATGTGCTTTGACATTTCACAGCATCAATCCTGACGTTTACCATTTGTCCACATTTTCCACGTATAAAAAGGCAAAGGTTAATCTTTTTGCTAATGACGTGCTAAAAGTAACAAGTAGTATAACAATGGCCTGCAACTCTTTAATGGTCTAAACCAAACTTTTCCTTTCCCAAAAGTCAAGACTAGACTTTCTCTCTCTACTCTTCATTCCGCCCACGCCTTTCTGCTGCTGGCTGTTGGCTGCTGGCTGCTTCAACAAGTAATTCAAATATTTATGCCTTTTTCTTGAATTTTCTTCTTTGTTCTATTGTAAAAAAATTAGCTATTTACTTGAAGTGATATTTGAGATTTTTGCGCTTCTTGATATGTGATCAGGTTAGTGTTTTCTCTCGTGGCGGATCTAATAACTTAGATTTAGTGGATTTGGAGTTCGTACGTTTATACTATCTATAAAATGTCAAAATTTTTTGTATGGTCCGAGCTTAAAAAAGTGGTTTTTAATTGATCTGCTGAGATGCTTTTAGATCATTACTATTAATAGTATATTTGTTATTAAAAGGTTAATTTCTATATTTGGAAACTGTACTTTATTTTCCTAGTGTTGCATATAAACGCGTACCAATTTTGCCTTAATTTTTTTCTTCTCACTTATAAATTTTTTTTTAAAAACTTTTTATTTTGTTGTAGCTGTGATGCTCACTTTAATTTGTCTATATGTATTGTTATAGTGATTAAAATGTAGCTTCTGAGCTGTAGGTTCAAAATTATGCTTGTCTGAAATTTTTTTTTCTTGCTGAAATATGAAGTGTTAACTTGTTGCTGTGTCATGTCACAGGCTTGGCTGCAGAGTTCTTTTTTTTTTCTGTGAGTTGACCCTAACAGCAGAAGTGTTGTAAAAATGGCTTGTTTTGGTTTCTGCCTAAGAGGGAATGCATCTCCCACACACAACCATCTAACAGAAATTGATGAAGGTTGAAATTTCAAATTTTCTCAACTCTCATTTCCTTCTTGTAACTGTTTTCCCAGCTTCTTTAGTGGTATAGCACAGAGTTATAATTAAATATTCTGTGCTCTCCTTAAGCATGGAATGGCATTGCCTTTTCCATAGGTGATCTCTCAATAATGATTGAAGTAGTGATCAATAAAGTGGGAGCTGGAACTTTTTAGGTTCAAATCCGAGTGGAGGCAAAATAATACTCGGTGATTTCTTCTGATCTGCCTAAGCCTTGGTTGACAGAGTTACCTGGTACCTATGCTGGTGGGAAATAGCAGGTACCCGGTGGATAGTTGAGGTGTAGGCAAGCTGGCCCAAATACAATTTTCATTAAAACATGATTCTAGTTGTTTTTTCATTCAATATATGTTAAGATTCCTCACTAGATTTCGAATTGTTGCAGAAATTTCAACCATCGAGAATGCAAGGGTGTATCGCTACAAGGAATTGCAGGCTGCAACTGAAGATTTTTGCCCTGTAAACAAAATAGGCAAAGGAGGGTTTGGTTCTGTCTACAAGGTATTTTATTCTCTACGAGAAGATATTCAGGTTTTGCAATGCATTCAATTAGTAAGCTAACTTTATATTCTAATTGTTAGGGGAGGCTAAAAGATGGAAGATTGGCTGCTATTAAGGTACTTTCTGTTGAATCGAAACAAGGTGTAAAGGAGTTTTTGACAGAGATAAAGGTGATCTCAAGTATAGAACATGTAAACCTGGTGAAGTTGTATGGCTGTTGTGCGGAAGGGGATCATAGAATATTGGTCTATGGCTACCTGGAATATAATAGTCTTGCTCAAACTCTGCTTGGTCAGTTGAAGTCTTTTGTCATTGTTACTTTTTATCTTTTTCTTTTTCCTTTTCTCTGGTTTGTACTTGTGGCATGGATAGTAAATATTGCTTACTCACAGGTGGTGCCCATAGTAGCCTCCAGTTTAGCTGGAAAACACGAACTAAAATATGCACTGGTGTTGCACGAGGACTTGCATTCCTCCATGAAGAAGTCCAGCCTTATATAGTTCATAGAGACATTAAAGCAAGTAACATCCTTCTCGATAGAGACCTGACCCCAAAGATCTCAGATTTTGGTCTTGCTAAGCTTATTCCAGCTGATATGACCCATGTTAGCACTCGTGTGGCAGGAACTCTGTAAGTTTACGGTTAGGCTTTTATAGTTTCTTAGAAAAAATGCTTTTGGTGTATCCCTTCGTTTGGTTTATGAATTAGATTGAATATGCCATTCAGAAACGATGGGTAATGTTCTGAGGTAAGAACTCCCAAAGAACAAGATGATAACTACTAGTAACAATATCTTTATTTGGCGAGCTTACATTTTCTCACTAGATATTTTATATGGTTTATTCAAGCTACTGCTTCCTTTGATACTGCTCTTTACATAATCTTCGGGATCTCTGGGGGGATATACAAGATGTGAGAGTGCTAATTTGTCCCCTAGGTATATGAGCCTTGAGTTTCTTGTCTTCTTTGTAGTGGATAGACAGACTTATATTTGGACGGTCGTTGGATCAATTGATGAGCAGACAAATTATATTTAGATGATAAAGCGGGGATTATAATGAGTGAAATATCAATGAAATATTGTATTTATATCAATCTGATTCTTCACATTTATCATTGGATGTTTAATTTAATTTCACAATGTCAAAGCATCTTGTCCTTCATAATACTTGATCATCTTTAATTGAGGAATGCTCCATCTTGAAATTGAACATATCACTGCCAAAGAATTGTACTGTAAGCCACAGCACTTTCACTAACAAGGCTAGTCAAAACAATTGTTATGTTAAAGTGATGTAACAAAGTAAATTTGAAGTACAGGCAGATTGGCAGATGTTTAAATTATGTAACGATCACTTTTTTCTTTGATAAGTATGTCTCAGTAGCTATATTTGTCACCAAAGTGTTAACGTTGTTGTCTAATTTAGCAGTACTGGGTAGTTAATTATTCAAGATTTGGTGTTAGTAGATTAAATGCAAGAAAGAGAATGTAGAAGAACTTTTGCCATTACCTTGAGACACAATGCCTTGATCTCTTTCAAGTGTGTTCCATTCCCATTCAGGTAGTGTAGTTGAATATCTCATAGGCTCTCGCTCTTTTCCTGTTTATAACTGGGCTATTTCTTTTGTTTACTTACTTCTTCAGTTCACATCCAGCTCTATATATTTGATCCTGATATGTTGTACATGAAAATGCAGAAAGGCTATTGATGGTCTTATTATACATTAAGCTAAAACTAGAGACAGCATGGCATTATTTTCTTGTTTTTCATTGTTTATAAATTCTAATGTGCTTATTTATTTGTAGAGGTTATTTGGCCCCTGAATATGCCATCAGAGGGCAGTTGACTCGGAAAGCAGATGTATACAGTTTTGGGGTTCTCCTTTTGGAAATCGTTAGTGGAAGATGCAACACAAACAAGCGGTTACCTATTGAACAACAATATCTACTTGAACGGGTATGGAGTTACTTTTAACATTATTCTGTTTCTGTTGGATCCCTATTACCTGCAGAATGAAAATATCTAAAAAGAACAGAATTGTTTCTATACATTACTAAATTTCAAGAGCTATATAGCCATTGGATTCTCAACTGCTCATAGAACATGATGGGAAGATCAACCTAGGTTGTTAAATTATTTGGTTATCGGTTTAAAATTCTTATTTGGGCTCCTGCCAACATCATCCTTCAACCTTAACCTTGTAATGGAAAGTAACGTGGTTGAAGCAGCTTATAGTCCGAAGCTCCTCTAATCCGTTGTTCTTATATGTTTTTCTCAGGCAGGCTTATTAATATAATCTTGAAATCATAATCGTTTGCTTCAGAGCAGGACAAAAAGAAAATAGCAATTTTGACATTTGATGTAACAAATATTTGTCCAACCAATGAAAAAGAAATATGATTGCCATCCCCAGCTCAAATAGAAATCAGATATATGGAGATTTGTATTACATACGATAACTTGATATGCAGGCATGGAAACTGTACAAGAAGGGAGAGTTCATTGAATTGGTAGATACATCATTGGGAGACGACTTCAATGTTGATGAGGCTTGCAGATTCTTGAAGGTGTCTCTCTTATGCACCCAAGTCATGCCCAAGAGCCGGCCATCGATGTCCACTGTTGTGAAATTGCTGATTGGTGAGATGGAAGTGGATGACGAAGAGATATCTGAACCAGGCATGTTATCAGACCTACTGAGTCTCAGGAGTAACAAGAATACCTCATCAGACTCGCTGTCTGCAGGCTCAGGAAAACAAGATGATTCCTCTTCATCTGTGAACACAACAATGACACATGGAACTATGACTTTCACATCAATAAATGACCGGATTAGCTGAGCTAAACACAGCATGGTAAAACCCATGTCCTTGTCTATCATCCTTTTACCTATTGAGTTTATTTCTTCGTAAGATTTTGCTCTCTAGCTTGTGGAATTAGGAGTTCTTTCACTTCAATTATATTCTAAGCTGTAAATATGATTTCTAATTTGTATAATTAGATTAGGTAGTCGATGATTCATTGAGACTTCTCCCATTTTTGTCTATTTAAGTACATATCATAATTGTACCATGAGAGACAATATTCTTGGAAAGGCAATGATTTGTGAAGCATAAAGCCTCCACGGAATTTAAAGTATTGGTGTATAGGTTCACTGCAAATGGCTTGAGTGGTTTCTCCTTGCGCATCATTTATTATCTTGCCGTAGTTCTCATATGGTCCACCAGCAGCACACACTACTCTCCCTATGCCTGAAGTGCACTGGGGACATGGATAATGGATTACACAGAAATGAGTCTCCTGATGCTGTAAGGTTTGCCCCTGCACCATGTTTACCTTAAGATCTCATCCTTACCAAATTATAACATGGATCGGAGAACTTCTATTTCATATGAAATCTGAACATGAAAGAATTTATTCACCTCGATGACTAATCCATCTTCTTCAGTGTAATTACATCTACTTTCCCAATCAATTTAATAATCTGAATAAGAAGCGAAAGAAAACTGGAAAAGACAAAAGAATGAAAAGCCTAACTTCTGGTTCTGTAACATCTGTACCATAAAATTAGGTAACAGAGGACTCTGTAACCTAAGATGAAACACAGCATCACAGCTAAGTTGCTCCATTTCTGCGATTCTTTGAGGTCTTGCTGTCTCAAGAAGTCATTTGCAAACAACTTGCATTCTCCTCTTTCACTTTCTAAACATCTTTTCCCTCCCTTGCCTCCATACTCATTTATCAAGAAGCACTCAAATGGGTATTTAAACAGACTTAAGTAATGCATGAAGATCCAGTAATTAGGTATCTTCTCTTTCGAAAGGAAATAGCCTGAGAACAGGAAGAAAGACCCCATCAATCCAGCAATAATAGATGTTCCCATGATGAAGTTTGGCACAAGTGCACTGAAACATGCTGTGAAAGAATTTGACATTAAGACAACCATCCAAACCACCATAGCAAAGTAGAGGAACCCATCCATGTTTCGCCTTAGACCAACGAGCCAGTAAACTGGGACAGTGTAGAGAAGCCCAACCATTAAGAGGAAAGGAAGGAAGACAAACGTGTTAGCCACAACAGAAGAGGATACTCTGTATGCTCCTCTTGAAGTTTCCCTCATAAAGATCCTTCTCTCTTGCAGGAAAATGGGCAAGCCTTCTGTCATGGAGGAGAGCAAGAATGTTAGACTGAACGCGAAGAATCCTAGTCTGGTCTGAAAAGCAACCTGCCCTAGGTTGTTATCAACATTCATGAATATTGACCCCAATATAAAGCCTGCTACTAATGCTTGTATTATTCTGGTTGCAAAAAGTTGCTTGGTTCTGAATATGTTCTTGCAAAATCTTCCTCCCAGTATTAAGATCTCCTCAATGTGAGAATTTGAGTAGAAAGGACACTTCTCTACAATGTCATTGTGGTTGGAAATTCTAATTCCCTCATCATCTACCCTTAGGCTTTCCCTCTTTTCACCATGATCCTTGAGATAGAAATGGATATTGGGAGTTTCAGAAGTTTGAATTACTATGCTGCCTGTGACATCAATGGCAAACTCAAGCA